>OY728129.1:1404835923-1407335923 GCA_963277665.1 Viscum album
CCTTATATTTTTGTTTTAACCCTTTTCTAACCAGTTTCAAAATTACAATACTATTACTGTTTTCTACCCTTTGGGGGTTAATAATGTTACTATAAAATGACTAACGACACATAAATGGACCATGTATTATGTATTTAACGATATAATTATCACTTGAATTAATATAAAATTTTAATAAATTTTAAACCATTTAATAAATTATTATTTTCAAAAATAATTAATAAAGTCAACTTTAGAACTATTTCATTAATCATACTTTAATAACATCATGAAAAAATGGTATCAAATAAAATTGATAAAAATATATAATATTTCTTTTTTATGTATAAAATTTCTTTTTACATTAATTATTTTAGATTATAAAACATTAAAAAAATTAATATATTTTATTTTATTTTTCCATATTTTAAATAATCACTGCATTAGCATTGTGTAAGCATTTAAGGAACTTATTTCTTCAATATAATTTAAAAATAAATTAATATAAATAATACAAATAATTTATTTTCATAATAGTATTGATAACCAAACATATTTTTATTTTATATCTATCATAAAATATAATAGATATTAAATAAAGAAAAGTTTCATTTTGTCATTATGTTTCACTTAAATACTGTAAGGATAAAAATCAAGGAAACCAAGATTTCATATACACTAAAAAAGATTTTTTTTGGATAGAATGAAATAATATCATAGAATTAATGAAATTTTTAGGATTAAAATTTGTCTTTATCATTTTATTTTAAACCTGAATTACCTGATTTACCCTATACCAAGGTAACATAAATTACAATGGTTACTATTCATAATGACAAAAAATAAAACTGAATTATTTAATAAATTTAGAAACTATGATTACAAATATTTCATCCATTTTTAATGATTAAATTCCAATAAAATGAATAAATTATTTTAATATAAAATCAAAAAACATAATGAAAAATAATTGTATAGAAAAATGAATTTTTATGTATAAAAATGTTTTTATACAAAATTCAACTGTATAGTTGATTAAAACAAACATAATTTGGGATTAATTATATAATATAAAAATTTTACTTTTAAACCATTTAAAAACAAAATTAAACTTCTTACATACTTGAAATAAATATATAGTTCTCAATAATTTTTTTTATTTTACTCAATTCATTATAAATTTTTTTAGAAAACTCTAAATGATTCACAAGAAGATAATTTTTATAGGATGATATAAAAAACAAAATTTTTTCAAATAACTTTTCCAAAAGTGAAAAAAATTATTTATATTATTTTTTCATGAAAAATAATACATATCAATTATGAAGAAAATGCATAAAATGCCTTTAAAAAGTGGGTTTTTAATTTATGAAGAATTAATTAATAAATTTGTATTGGATAAAGCATTTATATATGTATATTTCATAATATAGTTAAAAATATTCACACTAGATAATTTCATGGCTAGTCTATCATGGATTCATTAAAATAATAATATTTTATTTGTATATCCCAGTTCGTTTATGATTGGTGTTGCATGTTGTATACATTATTGAAAATTGTGTTATTTTAAAATATTGAGGTGTCATGAATCACAAGATATAAAATCAATTAAAATTTTTGAAAAGTAAACATACTTTAATATCATTGGGTTTTACACTATTTGATTATGGTTCAAATAAAATAATTCATCCAAACTTGACATAAGGACGATAATTTTACAACTAGTAAGCACATAAACAGGAAACATGTAACACTAAAGAGATAACTCATATATGAAATATAATCCCTAACCATTTAATTTATAGTAATCAATCTATGGTATACATGATCTTCTTCATAATGTAAAATCCTATGGGAATTTTTATTCTCATAATAATGGTTAATAAAATGCTTGTGAATATTCAAAATCATATCCCCAGAGAGTGCCATATAAGTTGGGTATTAAGTCTATTTTTCATGCACTATTACATAATAAAGTATTTCTAAGTATGTTTTTTTGTGGTTGTTACCCCTACTTACATATGTTTAAGAGCCACATCCCCATGTAGTATCCAGTTGGTGATGTGTTTTATTTTAAACCATTTACTCTATAAATTTATGGATTTTTCCTATAAATGTTATATTTATATAAATTTCTATAGAGTTTTCTATTCTTAATAAAACAATAACTATACTTTCCTTTGATACCAACAATGATAACCCATATTTTTATTGCACATTAATTAATGATTTATTATCTAAAATTACACATAATATAACCCTGAGGATTATGAATCCAAGTGTCTTTGAGAAATTAGGTACATATCATATCAAAATTATACATTCGTAAAACAAAATTATTGAAAACTTCTTTACCATAATCATAAAATAGAATTGTTCTTCTAAAATTGCATGAGATAACCCAGAAATATACATAATAAATGGGAGATATATAAAGACCAGTAGAAGAATAAAAAAGAAAAGAATAACAAAATTATTTCATGTTATTGAAGAGATAAATCATGATCAAACAAAAGTGGTTAGAATAAAAAACTTGAATAATTAGGCATGATATAACATGAAAGAATTATGGAACCATGGGAGTGTTCCAACAACTAAAAACATGGCATTATAAGCATAAGTCAAGGATAACTTCCAAGAAAAAATAAAATAGTGTTATTTGGATATACTCTTATATACCATACATTTCATCTCATGAGATTAATCCATTACCTAATTCATTGGAGGTATATATAATTTAATTCCCACAATTCACTATCATGCAGAGTACATAAATAAGTGTTTCATATAGATCATTCAACATATGATCATATTTCATCATGTTTAATCCCTTGATTAAATAGATGGGATTACATACATGGAAGTACCAAATTAATTAAGGTTATATAAAACTAGTTTAATACCCTTTATTGGAAATTGAGATGGGTATTTACAATAAAAAACATTTGGCATGGAAAAATGACATGATAATTTTACCAGTGTAACAGGGGTATGTAATGAGTCCTGGGAGGGATAAATCAGATTTAAAGGAGTATATAATCACTTAGACCTCCTAAGGGTAGTAATATTGATATATAATAATAGAATCTAACATGAAAAAAAGGAATTAAAAAGAATAATAAAAAATAGGTTCTTGAATAAAAATAATATAGATAGGAACCCTTACATCTGTATGGTAACAACTTAGGTAAGGGTCATAAAATGAGGGGATAAATAATATTTAATTTTTAGAACATTTATTAGATAATAATGGGATAAAGGACCAACAAAAACCATCTTCAAATCCACATCCACCCACATGGTAACCTTGAAAGTGGTGGAGACCCCTTTCAGGTAGTGGAGATATACACCCTTCTTAACCTCCCTCTCTCATAAAGAAGGTAGGATCTAGAAGCATTCTCACCATTTATTAACCCTACTCTTCTCCCTGACTTCCATCATATCAATATTATCCAAAAAGTCTTGTTTCTCCATCTAGGGGTTGTTTTTTTCCTCTCTCCCTCCAAGAGTTTTTGGAGGCACTTTCTCTTGATGGTTTTCCCTTGCGGATCATTTCAATTGATGATGCCTATTGCTCGAAAAATTCGACAGATTCATCAACATTGTTTGGGCCCTGTAAGAGAGAGCCATTATTGGATTTTGGGTTCCCTAAAACTTCTGTTTTGATTGTTTAGTGATGATGACCTCACATCTACATGGTCCAAGTTCCAATTCTCGTGTGAAGGCTCTCAATTATTCTTTTTCAAATGGGATTTAGAATTTCACTAGAAGAATGATCCCACCACCATAGTGATTTGTGTAGTTTTTCCAATAATACCCCTTCCCTTACAAAATACCAATATTAGTCAAATGATGGGAACCATTTTGGGAATGTTTTAGTATTTTTATGATCATTATATATCCTTGTGTCTCCCTGTTAATCCCCTAATTTTTATGGATGTGAATTTTTACAGGCCTCCCATTGATGCTTTATGCATCGAGGTGGGTAAATATCTGGGATTCCCTCAGCTGGTGGTTTTTGAGACCTGGTATGATATTTGTTTGTTTTGTTTTTGTTTGTGTCACCTATATTATAATTTTCATATTCATTATAAAGGGAATC
Source organism: Viscum album (assembly GCA_963277665.1). Lineage (NCBI taxonomy): Eukaryota > Viridiplantae > Streptophyta > Magnoliopsida > Santalales > Viscaceae > Viscum > Viscum album. Next base: position 1,404,840,008 of record OY728129.1, read on the forward strand.
CTATAGTCATAGTTGTTATTAGTTTGTACCCAATATTTTTTAGGGCCACTATGCCTGTCTATCTGGAAATAAAAGTCTTTCTTCGAGTGAACCACTTCAAATAGAGATTGGTATGTTGCAACTAGACCAGAAGGCTTCTGAAATATTTTATGGTTCTAACAGTGATTTAGAATTATTCAAGTATAATGTGGTGGCTGAGGGGGAGATAGGGTCCTACCCCTCCACCACTACTTTATTATATGCTCAAAAGATGTCTTCTGAGGGTGCGAAAGAAATGAGTTTTCTCTTATAATTCATCTAGGAATTAGTTTTATAAAATAATTTTTTGGTATCTTGAATACCTATGATTCAGTTGGACTTTCTTCAATTCATTCGGATGATAGAGTGAATAAAAAGAAATGACATTCTAACGTGTAGGATCCCCCTCCCTAAACACATCTTAAAAATCATTTTAAGTCCTTTTTTGAACTTATGGTTGGTGTTACCAACCAGTAAGTGTGGAAGATAGTTATCCCGAGTGGGAAGAAAATAGGTTCCAAGACCATGTTTTATCCTTTGATGAGTGATAAATAAATAGATTCCATATCTATTTGAGATAGTTAGTAAGACATTCACATGACCAGTTATGAAATATCCAGCCAGTTCTCAATGGAAATTGTTAAGAGAATGCATGGAAGATTAATTTATAGCCCATGGAGGAATAAGAGAGAAAGGGAACCCAAGACTCATGGACTCACATGGCTTTAATGGAGAAGAAAAAATGGGCGTAAGGACTACTCTTACATTTCTAAACCTATAATGACATGTTCTTCCAAAAATGGTTTTCCAAAAAGCACTTGAACTCAATGTCAATACGCAGGATCATGCCCATATAAATAAAATTAATCACTAAGATGTAAAATATACGGTTGAGGGTGACTTATCTATGGATCAAGAGTATGGTAGTGGCCATGGGGAAGCTTCACAATCGGTGTATAGGATTTGTGGTTGTGGGTGATGCTAAAAGTGTTGGCCAACATGAACTTCTTAAATTCACCAAAAGCTTGGTTTTTCATGATTCAGTGCCTGTTAATGACATGACGATAATGTCTACTAATGTAGAAGGGTAAAAATAAAAATTTATACAGTTTATCATCCACTTGAACAAAAAAATTCCTCAAGGATTTCTTTAGTTAAATGCTTAAAAATATTTTGTTAACTGGATTTAGGAATGAATGATTCAAGTTGATACTAATTTGGATCAAAATATGTAGATCAAAACACAATCATGCATTTTGGTAGAAGGATTATATGAATGGAAGATCAATCTGGAGGTAAATATCCATACTTGGGACAAGATGGCCCATTATTTTGATGACATTATCAAGGAAGACCCGGATACAAAAAAATCAACAATAGAGTATATATTATAAAGGGTAATTTATTCTAATAATATCAACCCCTTATTTTATATTTTTTATGTTTCTTTCAGTGTTTAATCACATTCTAATATGAACATGTGAGGTTTCCCACATTTTCCACAAAATTGTTATTGAAAATTTTTTTTTTAAATTTTTAATCAATTTAAAAGTAAAAGGAAATTTATAAATGTAGAAAAATGTAAATTATTGAGATTTAAAAAGATAGTTAAAAAGAAGGTGTTTGAATGTAAAAGAAGGTAGAGAGATCCCATAACTTTTGTGGGTGCTTCTAAAATATAATGAGGTTCTTCATGAGATCTTGGGGGAACAATGGGAGGGATTTAGATAGGTAAGTTATTTATTATTTCACAATATAAGGTTTTTTACTCTATAAAATAATTGTTTCAAAACCACAAACCTTATAATGGGGTTTTATCATGTTTTCTTCCAAAGTGAAGTGGTTTTATTTATTTTTCAAGTTTAATAATACATATCTTTAAAATATTACACTTTTTTATGTTGATGTGTTTCATGTTCATAATGAAATGATTTTAAAAACTCAATATATAATATACGTTTTTGAATATTCAAAAAGGGTTTAAAAAATAAATCAAATAGCCTAAAAACATGTTATGATAAAGATAAAATATATATTTGGTCGTGGGTAACTTTAATGTCAAATATTACATTACTTTTCGGTCAATATGATGTCATAATACAAAACCTTTATTTATACTATATTTAATTTTGACCAAAAAGATAAACTATCTTCAAAAATTATGAATAAAATCACCATTTGTTAAATTAAACTTACTGGTTTAGAAAATAATATTAATTTTATCCAAATAAATCCCTATGTAAGATAATTTATACTTTTCAAATAACAAATCCACATTTATTGGAAAATACTGGTTTTTCTGATAGTAACCGTTTTCTGATCCTTTTTTGAAATAGTTTTCACATCATAAAATTATATTATTATATATATTTAATAAAAATTATTTAATAATATTATTTTCAAAAAATAACATTTATTTCATAATGTCATGAATTCATTTGAATAGAGTGTCTTGAATAGAACTATTCATTTCCAAAAAATACAATTTGAGTTTCATCATATCAAAATAAAAATTTTATCAAATTTTTTATATAGACATTTAAAAATTATTATTTAGAATGGATACATGCATCATTGTTTTATTAAAATAAAATATAAAAAATCATACTCTTAGGGTCTAAATAGATTTTTGTTTATTAAACCAGATAATTCCTTAAGGGTAAGGTGTGTGATGGTGAGTTTCTCTAAGGGATGTTTAGTGTGCAAGGGTTAAGGAATGATCTCGATGAGCAATAAATTATCCCATAACTTGTATCATTATTACTTTAGTTGTAGAATATCAGCATGGTCTTGTTCAAGGGAAAATCCCAGAAATTTTGTCTCCCACATAAGATCTTATAAATCGTATTAATAAGGTGAGATACTACTAGTAGATCCCATATCTTCATTCATCTATGTCAATTTGAATTTATCATAACCCTTAATATATATTAATCATACTATCATTATTGAATGAATATATTATCAATATTTATATTATTTAATGGACCTTTAAATCTAACAAGATATATCTTATAGTGGACTAAATAACCAAAGTACTAAATGTGTTCTCTTTTGTTAATAAATAATTTACTTATACAAAAATGGGATCACATTCATAAACTTTGAGGTCATTATAATTCATGGAGTTATTAAAAGACCATATTATACTTAAAATTTAAATTATCCTAAAACACTGTTTCTCATTACATTTTAAGGGTTTACTTATAAAATAATTTCTTCCACTTATATAAATTAAATTTCATATAATTGATTCCATATTTGGAATAAGGGGGGAAATATTTCTTAAATAGGTCCCTTTTAAGTTTATGCGTTTTTAACAGTAATTGTGGTAAAAATTATCAACTCGGTAAAGGGTAAAATGGGACAACCAAGGTTAAAACTATAGGCTAAAACATTAAAATAATTCTAATTAGTTATTTTATCCTATTTTGAAAGTTTATCTTGACCAAATATATGATTAATAAGTCAAATAATATATTTTAAAACATTATTTTGATCTTGGGAACCCATGATTGACTTTGGTAAAAATAAATTGTATTTTTTTCAAATTAAAGAATATTTTTGGGGTCTATTCATTTAATTTCATAGTTGGAAGATTAAACTCATTTTTTGAAGAAATAAAAACTCTAAAAAAACTTCCATTATTTCTCATTTAAATAAAAAAATTCATGGAAAACAATTTATTACTTAATTTCAAGATAAAATTATTTTTACCCTTGGACTGGGAATTTAAAAATAAACCATTGGTTTTGTGTTCCTATATTAAAAGTAATTTCTCGAACCAATAGAAATTATATTTTTTAGAATGGATTAAAAATTCAAAATAATTATGCCATGATTTTTTATAATTCCACTTTTATTTTTTTATATAATTGATATCTCATGGTAATATTTAAGTTATCATAATTTAGGAAAATATGGGTTTAAAGTAGTTTAAAAAGTAAATAATAAATACAATAAATCCAAAACATCCCTAAATTTTATTTTATTTGTTTAGTTAGACCCTATATGTCCTTTTCATTTAATATGAGGTTTCTTGGTTACACTTTTCATGTTTATGAGATATATATTATTTAATATTTTCAGTAATTCCAAGTGTGTAATTTTCCCCACTTATAAAAGGGAACCTTATATATTCTCTTCTACAAATTTTTTTTGCACCCTAGTATGACCAATAAATACCCACATAACTTCCTTAGATACTTATACATGTCATAGATGGATTAATTTTGATTTAATACTAATCATAGATTGTATAAGGTGGAAATAAAAGGTGGTTATATAATGAAGTCTTATAGATTTTAACCACATGTTTCAATTTAATTTATTCTTCTCCATGATATAATTTTTTTTAAACATACTAAAATTATTAATAAAATATAATAAATATAATTTAATTTTATTATAATTATTTAATGATAAATTTTCACCTATTTACATCTGATGGAAAAATAAAACTTCACCCATGCGTATGTACGACCAACCATCTCCACGTAGCTGTGTGGTTCGTTTTTCATCCACAATTTATTGGAATGGTTATTAATATATAACTAATGAATATATATTATATTTATTAAAAATTTCTGATTTTTTAATATTATTATTTCATATACTTCCTCACTCTTCCACTCTCTAAAATAAGGATAACATCTCTCTAGCATAAGTGTGACTTATCGTCTCCATGAAGCGATGTAGTTCAACTTTCATGTTTTATTCTCATATATGATTTTATATATGAATATTAGAAATATGTATGATGTTTTTATCAAGATTAAAATTATTTTTATTATATAATCATGATCATAGATACAATTATTATATTTTTCAAATCATAAATACCAGAAAAATGATGTTGTTAACACCAAACAAATGATAATAATAAAACATTATTTGCAAAAATTTTATAAGATGTTATAAATGGATCATATATGATAATAAATATATTTATATGGGTTTTAATGTAATTATAATAAGTCAAACATTATTATAGAGGATTTTAAAATTAGTTACAATACAATTCAAACTTGAGGTATGTTATTTCTTACCCCAATTAGTTTTCATTAAGTTATATTACAAATCCATTTTCTACATCATGCCAAGATTATTTGTGTAATTAAATATAATTATTTTATGCTGTATTTAAACTTTTATTATTTTTATTTACATTTTTTTTAAAAAAATCTCTTCATTGATTTATTCTCATATTAACATTGTGATCTTTGTAAGGTATTTTGTCTCAATTTCCACTCCATTGATACATATTTGGTATTGTGCACCTATTTTAAATTTCAATGGTTTATATAATTCCCATTTGTTATGATTAAAAATAATATATATTCATTCATATGGATTTTATTTGTAATTTATATTTACTCTTTCAATGGGTAACATTTTAAACGCTACCAAATATGTAAGAATTTATATTACAATCTCATTTTTTAGGATTGAATATACTTTCTGTTGAATGAATATTATAATTTATCATTAATTAACTCAATATATTATATTATCTTTTATATATTTAAGGAATTACCATGTTTTCTTCAAACATGTCATGTATTTATTATTTGAATCAGGAAAAAAAATTTAATAGAAAACTTGATCTTATTTCTCTTTTGATCAGGTAAATTTTTCTTCCATGTCCAAATTTTTTAGAACTGGTCTAAAAAGGGAATTTTTAATTAATAAAATAATTTATTGAAAAAATAAAGTTATAATTTAATTATTATATTGTTCTAATGTTATATTTATACTTTTATCCAAAAATTTCATTTATTATATTATTATTAAAAAAATAAAATAGTAATGTTTATTTTTCATGTATAGGACATCAATGCATTTTCCCACCACCATAACCATTTTATACATTTTATCTTATTGTATAAGATTAAAAATGATTTACATAGAAGAATATTTAATTAATTCTTATTGTAATGTTTCTCATATATTTTATTAATTTCCCATAATGAAATAATTTTAGTAAAAAAACTTATATTTCAAATGAAATGATTATTATCTTTTATCTACTATTAATTTTTTGGTTATTTACAATCTCTTGAAACATTCACTTTAATATGATCCCTTTTCAATGGATATTTCATTTATTTTAAATATCCGTATTATTTGTATCAAGGATGTGATTGTTACCTAAAACATATAGCATCTCTATGTATTTTTTTACATGTAAAATTATTTGATTGATTAAGGAAATACTAATATTCAATATTATTTACTCAATGAGGATATTTTTTTATAGTGAGTATTATTTATTAATTTAATTTATCAATAAATATGTGTGGAATTAATTGTAAATTTAGTCATGTGTGAGGCTGAGTAAGAGATAGCCCCCCTGATGCATCAATAGGCCTCCTGAGACCAACCAGTCGACCAAACATATTAAATGGTGTTTTTTGTGTTGAACTACACATAAATTAAATTGTTTTGGAAAAATGGCTTAAAAATAAAAATATCATGATGTATTTGATCATGAAACCAAACATTATTCTTTTACTTCATTAATAATTATTTTATTATTATCCATGAGATTACGACATTGATAATATCCATGGATACATTTTTCCTCAAGTTATTAATTAGATGGAATATGTTTTTAGTTACTTACCTTTAAATATTGATTATTACTTATTTAATCATAACTGATTCTACTATATTTAACCCTTACTAAGTATCTGACCCCACTATTTACTTATTTTTCGATATCAATATATGAAGAAACATATTGTTAATAATATCAAGGATGTGAGAACATTTCTTATTAATTGATTGTTTATGTTTATAATTTAACATAGTAACAATGTATGTATCTAGTTTTCCTAGATATATAAATTTATTATTCCAACAGGGTGAGATCCCTTGTATCTTATATCAATTTAATATTGTAAACACCATATCTGGATTACTTGAGTCACATTTATACAATAATGTTTTTTTTTAATTTTATGGTTATAGGTTCATTATATAATTTTTTTTAAAATTATTGAAATATATGTTTTATTTCAGATCTGATTCCATTGGAGTTTTAGGTTTTATTATTAGATATGAAACTTGAAATGGATTTCTTTTTGTAAATTTTAATGAACTAATATTGGAATGTTAATAACATGTAAAACATTAATATTATCATTCTGTAATCATATGAATAATTATCTACAAATTAATACCATTTTATACAAGTATCAAAAAAATTATATAATTTAATAGGTTATCTAAAATAGATTCAATTTTAGAAAATTGAATCAGTAAGCTTGTTTTACGTGGTTAAATGTTTTGATGAGAATTTTATGTTAATATTATTAATTTAAAGGAAATAGAGAATCAATGGAAAACGTGAATAATTTTATATGTATCGTATGTATTCACTAAATTATTTTTTAATACCATACTTGTACGGATATAATGAAAAATGAAATATGTGATTCATAGAGGCAGTAGTACATACAAAACAAGGGAAAAAAATTAATTTTCCAATGGATGGTCGGTAGATAGATAAATTTTCTTTCATAAACCTAATAAAATTTTAGTATACTTGTTACACTTATGCTATTATATCATTATTTATATAATATATTTTGAGGAGTTGGAAGAAGAATGAAACATGAAGGAACTTGGTTAATAAAATTACCTCTTCCTAATCTTCCTTTAAACCAAACCATAAGACTTATTAGATTGATCTGTTGGGGGTAAAAAAACCAACAAGACATGGTAAATAGGATTCTAGATATGTTTATGCAGAGTTTAATTATTATTGGAAGGTTTAGGTTTTAGGAAAAGAGGAGTGGTGATGGGTCCCCTTTATAAGGGAGAGGAGGGGAAGTTTTGTAATATAACATTCTTAATATAAAAAGGAGAAGTCATTATTATTGAAAGTGGTTCCAATATGGGTAAAAAATTATAAGAGATAATAGGTATGTCAATAAATCCTTTATACACTCATTTAAATGTAGGGTTTTTGTGATATTTTAAGTCTTTAACACTTCATTTAAAATTTTTACCAAATTTAAGTGTTTAATCGAGTGACAAGTTTTTACTACGTAAAATTATTTTTATAACTAAAAATAAAGTGAACCTTATTAAAAAAAATTAACATTATGATTCTAAAATTTAATTTTTGTTTAAAAGATTAAATTTAATGAGTTTTTTATATTATATTAACTGAAGGTGTGATTAACGAAACAATAATAGTTTTTAAAAAAAATTCCTTTTGAATCATAAAAATGTATCTACATATAAATCATATATATAATAAATTAACATAAAATTTGTTGGTTTATTATTACCACAAGGAGGGTTATTTGACATTTAGTGAAATCCAAAAGTAAAGGGAAACATAAAATCATTCAATTAAATTTAAACAACATAAAATAATTTTTATTAAATTTAAATATAATATAGGTTATAAAAATATTACAATAGATTTAAAAAAAATGAACATATTAGTTTTAAATGGATTATTTTACTCATTAATTACATTTCAAGTTAAGAAAATGTTTTATAAATTTTTAATCTCATCTTATATCATAATGTTAGTATTTCACCCTAATATAATTGTTTTATTATAAATCCAGAAATGATTTTTATTTTAACAAATTAAATTTATAAAATTTAGAAAATTAACTTTTAATTAAAACTATATAATACCTGGAAAACTAGTTTATCTAAAATAAAACCTATTTGTCTTCAAATGAAACAAACATATCATTGTTTCATACCATGATAAAATTATTTATCATAACAACTAAAAATATGAAATTATATAATTATCATAAATAACCATTTTGAACATATTTAATAATTAAATAAATCTTTTAATAGTTCAAAATATGTTATTACGTTAATGAAATTTAATTAAACATTTGATAAAAACCCCATATGAGATAATGTTTTCATAAACATATTAAATATATTATGACTATCATATAGATTATATAATATCTTTTGAGAGATTATATAAACTTATATAATTGTATAAATTATATATATAAAATCATAATATTGAATATTAATAAACCATAAAAGTGATACCTTACTAAAAATATTTGGGTTTTAACATTATTATACATTAAAGAAAATGCATCATCAGAGTGTTATCTTTAGTCTAATACAAAGAGGTTTATGGATTTTATAAATAAATTAAAAAAATCAAAATGCATTTCAAATGGTAAAATAGGACTTTGAAAACTATAATTTTCAATTAGTGCCTCGATAACTATATCACCCCATGGTCATGATTATCCAAATTATATAGAACAATGAAAATATTTCATTTAAATACATTCATAATACCTTTTAGGTTTATAGTTTTTTAGAATTAACATAACACATTTACTTAAAAATTTATATCTTTTGTATCTAATGATAATTTTCCACCGTATTAAAAACTTGTTAGTCTTCAACATCTCATACCAATTATTCATATAAGATAACCTTCTAGATATATTGTTTATTACATATGGAGAAAGAAAAAAAGGATAATCATAGATACTTTGTAAGTGAAAAAATGTGCGAGAATGATTATAAATTTAATGTGAAAAAAGATGGGCAAATTGGTATAATATAGATACATAAGAAATTTATACCAAATAAATAATAAGTAATAATTTATAAAATAAGGAAAAAGTTGTGAATCAAATGAGTATGGAAATATTATCTAATTAACATGATCCATGAGAGTAGGGAACCATAGAAATATACAAAAAACATTAATATAAATAATATTACATTCGTGAGTATCACCATCATAAACCCTTCTTTTGGGAAACTAAATGTACTCATGATTACATATCTCAAAAGATATATGCCTTAAACCAATTAATTGGAGTGTGATATATGAACCCACCTATCATTATCTATACATATTTATTCTAGAACAATAATTCCTCTCCATGTCATAATTAATTTATGGAAAGAAAATTAGATCCATATTCCATTCAAATAGAATCTTATAAATTAAACAATCATAATTCAATCAATAATTATATCATCACTACAAGAAAACCTCCGTTTAGCGGCGGTTTTAAAAACCGCCGTTTAGCGGCGGTTTAAAAAACCGCCACGAAATGCGTTTCGGGCCGGCATTTCGCGGCGGTTTTTAAAACCGCCGCGAAAAAACCGCCGCTAAACGGCAAAAAAAAATATTTTTTAAAAAATATTTTTTTTATTTTTTTTAAGTTTATTCGAGGATTAGCGGCGGTTTTTTAAAAAACCGCCGCGAAATAGCGGCGGTTTCGGTAAAACCATCGCGAAATGAAATGAAAAAAAATAAAAAATCCTGAGAAACCCCGAAATCCCTAAAACGACAATAACTTTTGATCCGGGCGTCCGTTGAAGCGCCATGACCAGTCAAATCGAAGCTCATGAAGAGATCTAGAGGCATATATAATCAAAACCGTGAGACGGTCTAAGGTGTGGAAGATATTAGAGTTATAAAAAAGTTAAAAAAAGTTCTCCAACTTCAAATGGCCATAACTTTTGCTCCGGGTGTCCGTTTGGGCTCTACCACATATCAAATCGAAGCCAGCGAAGAGAGCTATGCACCAATTCAAAAGAAGAAGGCTTCTGTTGTGTTTCTCAACCCAAAAAAACCCTCCGAAGGCCTCCAAAACCCCATTTCCGTCACCGGTGTCCCGTCGAACTTGTCTTCAAACGGACCTAACTTTCGATCCGTGTGTCATTTCAGCCTCCTCCACCTGCCAGATCATAGATCGTTCCATGAGCTTCAGTTTGACTAGTCGCGGCGCCCACATGCATTCCTAGATCATATGTTATGACCTTTTTAGTGGGTATCGGGTTTGTTATGTTTTTCAATGCCTCGTTTCTAGCACCCGTTCCCCGTCAGCTTTTTTTTAAATGGTCGTAACGTCCGATCCGCCTGTCCATTCGGACACTTTCACCTTTCAGGTTGAAGATCGTTTCAGGATCTTTGATTTGACAGGTCGCGGATCTAAAACGGACTCTCGGATCTTAAGTTATCTCCGTTAATATGAGTCCAATATTTTTGTCTCTTTATGATCGTTTTGACGGGTTTTAACGGTAGCTCCATTTATTACTGTTTATTTGGGTTTCCATGACTTGTTATCTTTATCAATGGTTTTTTGTGGGTTATTATGATGATTATGTTGAATTATTAAGGAGTTTTCCAGAGTTGTCATGAGTTTTCATGCGTTCACATTATTTATAATATCTCATTCTTCATATGCTTCTCCATCATTTTTCATACATTTTCATGATTTTTCATCCCTTATCATGTCTTTTCATACTTTTTCATGTGTTTCCTTTATTATTTATTATTTATTATTTATAATATACTTTAATTTATTTATTATTATTATTTGTAACTGGTTATTTATTATTTATTATTTATTATTTATTCTTTATATTTATTAATCATTTATGTTTATTTATTATTTATTATTTATTATTTATTATTTATTATTTATTATTTATCAGTTATTTTTTATTTTTTATTTTTTATTATTTATTATTTATTATTTATATTTATATTTATTTATTATTTATTATTTATTATTTATTATTTATTATTTATTATTTATTATTTATTATTTATATTTATTTATCATTTATATTTATTTATTATTTATTATTTATTATTTATATTTATTTATTATTTATTATTTATATTTATTTATTATTTATTATTTATATTTATTTATTATTTGTTATTTATATTTTTTTATTATTTATTATTTATTATTTATTATTTATTAATTATTATTTATTATTTATTATTTATTATTTATTATTTATTATTTATTATTTTATTTATTTCTTATTTCTTATTTCTTATTTCTTATTTATTATTTATTATTTATATTTATTTATCATTTATATTTATTTCTTATTTATTATTTATTATTTATTATTTACTATTTATGATTTATGATTTATTATTTATTATTTATATTTATTTATTATTTATATTTATTTATTATTTATTATTTATATTTATTTATTATGTAGTATTTATATTTATTTATTATTTATTATTTATTATTTATTATTTATTATTTATTATTTATATTTATTTATTATTTATTATTTATTATTTATTATTTATATTTATTTATTATATATTTTATATTATATATTATATATTATATATTATATATTATTTATTATTTATATTTATTTATTATTTATTATTTATTATTTATTATTTATTATTTATTATTTATTATTTATTATTTATCTTTATTTATTATTTATTATTTATTATTTATTATTTATTTATTATTTATATTTATTTATTATTTATTATTTATATTTATTATTTATTTATTATTTATTATTTATATTTATTTATTATTTATATTTATTTATTATTTATCATTTATTATTTATTATTTATATTTATTATTTATTAATTAATTATTTATTATTTATATTTATTTATTATTTATTATTTATATTTATTTATTATGTATTATTTATATTTATTTATTATTTATTATTTATATTTATTTATTATTTATTATTTAATATTTATTATTTATTATTTATTATTTATCATTTATCATTTATTATTTATTATTTATTATTTATCTTTATTTATTATTTATTATTTATCTTTATTTATTATTTATTATTTATCTTTATTTATTATTTATTATTTATATTAATTTATTATTTATATTTATTATTTATATTTATTTATTATGTATTATTTAAATTTATTTATTATTTATTATTTATATTTATTTATTATTTATTATTTATTATTTATTATTTATTATTTATTATTTATCATTTATTATTTATTATTTATTATTTATTATTTATCTTTATTTATTATTTATTATTTATCTTTATTTATTATTTATTATTTATATTTATTTATTAATTATTATTTATATTTATTTATTATTTATTAATTATTAATTATTAATTATTATTTATTATTTATTATTCATTATTTATTATTTATTATTTTTTTATTATTTATTATTTATTATTTATTATTTATATTTATTTATTATTTATTATTTATTATATATTATATATTATATATTATTTATTATTTATTATTTATATTTATATTTATTTATTATTTATTATTTATTATTTATTATTTATTATTTATTATTTATTATTTATTATTTATTATTTATATTTATTTATTATTTATTATTTATTATTTATTATTTATATTTATTATTTATTTATTATTTATTTATTATTTATTATTTATATTTATTTATTATTTATTATTTATTTATTATTTATTATTTATTTATTATTTATATTTATTTATTATTTATTATTTATATTTATTTATTATGTATTATATATATATATTTATTAATTATTATTTATATTTATTTATTATTTATTATTTATTATTTATTATTTATTATTTGTCATTTATTATTTTTTATTTATTATTTATTATTTATCTTTATTTATTATTTATTATTTATCTTTATTTATTATTTATTATTTATATTTATTTATTATTTATATTTATTTATTATTTATTATTTATATTTATTTATTATTTATTATTTATTATTTATTATTTATTATTTATTATTTATTATTTATTATTTATTATTTATTATTTATTATTTATTATTTATTATTTATTATTTATTATTGATTATTTATTATTCCTTATTTATTATTTATTATTTATTGTTTATTATTTATTATTTATTATTTATTATTTATTATTTATATTTATTTATTATTTATATTTATTTATTATTTATTATTTATATTTATTATTTATTTATTTATTATTTATTATTTATTATTTATATTTATTTATTATTTATATTTATTTATTATTTATTATTTATATTTATTTATTATTTATTATTTATTATTTATTATTTATCATTTATCATTTATCATTTATCATTTATTATTTATTATTTATTATTTATTATTTATTATTTATTATTTATTATTTATTATTTGTCTTTATTTATTATTTATTATTTATATTTATTTATTATTTATTATTTATTATTTATATTTATTTATTATTTATTATTTATTATTTATATATTATATATTATATATTATTTATTATTTATTATTTATTTATTATTTATTATTTATTATTTATTAATTATTATTTATTATTTATTATTTATTATTTATTATTCGTTATTTATTATTTGTCATTTGTTATTTATTATTTATTATTTATTATTTATTATTATCGAGTTTATTTCTATTATTTATGTATTATTTGTTTTTTCAATTAATATATATAAGTATATTAATTTCTGTTTATTAACCACATGGCGAGCTTGCTGGACTGGTAAAGTCTTTGGAAAATATGCAAGAGGTTAGGGGTTTAAACCGCCGCTAAAAAACCGCCGCGAAACGTTCTGCGACGGTTTTGAAAACTGCCGCGAATAGTTTCTCGACGCACGATTTAGCGGCGGTTTTTGAAACCCGCCGCCAATCGATTTAGCGGCGATTTAAACCGCCGCGAAACGAAAAAAAACCGCCACTAAATTCCTGTTTTTTCGTAGTGCATGATATAACCAAGGAAAAAATCGATTTCCAATAACATTCAATAATTTTATAGGTAAATAACATTCGACTAAGATTATAAAGCATTTGGTTTTTACACCATTTAGATATTGGGAATATGGTTTAGTCAATAATTTCCCCAATCCATCGATGAGTAACATCTAGGTGAACACCCTTCAATTAAATTATTGAATAATAGGATATTCATATGTGAAAATTCTTTAGAAGAATATTTATGGTTTTTTACAGAATATGATTTTGAAAGATAACAGTAGTCATGGATCATCTATCCAAAATTAGAGGGAATTACATAATATATCCATATAAATAATAAGGATCATTACAGTTGAAAAACATCCACAATCAAGCATAGTATATTCAAAATATACTGACTTAGATGAAAATAATTTTAATGATTTTTTTGAAAATAACATTAGAAATAATAAATATCCATGCCCTTTTGAAATTAATTTAAAATATATTGTTTATAAATCTAGGTGTTTTTAAAAAAATCCATGAAAACATATAATCAATCTTTCAAATAAAATTACAAAGGCAATATAAAGATGTTTTCTCATATAAAATACTAAAATATATAATTTTTAACATATTCATAAAATAAAAAATTTGTAGGTAACTTTAAAAAATATTTTCAAAAAGCTAAAGTAAAAAACATAAAAATAAGTTTTCCTTAAAAAAACTTCATTAAAATATTCCTTGTGAAATCACTAAGATTATCAAACGAAATTTGGTGTGTAAGTTTTTTTGAGATACATTTTTTGGAAAACCCGTATCGTAAAAATATTTTTAGATTTTACATTCTAAAATTATTAATGAAAATTATTACAATTATATTAATTATTCCATATCATATATCTCATAAATAGAGGATAACATTGGCAGGAAGGAATATATGTACTTGAATAAAGGTTCTAATTTAGAGAAAAAGGTTTTTTCATAAAAACATTATACTTCTATGTGAGAAAACAGTCATGTAGAATGATTTTAATCAAAATATATATTCTAACTAGAAAAATAAAGGTTAAAATAAGGAAATTTAATTTAATCATGATACAAAATTACAATGCGGTTATATTTTCACCGTGAAAAATAAAACATTGTGTATAATATAAACATGTCTCAAGGAAATTAAATTTGAGACAAAGAAAGCCTTACAAATTAATGAGAATTTCAATACATTTCTCATGAAGTAGAGGGATTCAACTTGAACATAAATTACCATGAATTAAAGATAATTCAAGATATGATATCTCAATTAGGAATTATATACATAGTAGAAATTGAATTACATTTATAATAAAAAACTTATCATAAAGAGAGGAATTTGAGAAGGAAACAAATATTACATTGTATTGTTTATTACTTGGTCATCCTCTAACGTATTTTATAATGAAAAAAATTATCTCAATCACTTATCATTAAACCTTATTAAATAAATACTACCATTTTAATGTTTTTATAATCATATATTTTAAATATATTTCACAATTATAGTTTGTTTTCATCATCACGAGTATGAAATTTCAGAACATTTATATCTAATTGGATATAGATCTATGTCTTTGAGATGCTAGATATGAAGAATAAGCTATATTTTCCTCCACAAATTCAAAAATTTCAAACTGTTTTGGTAGACTCAGCATCCCCTGAGAAGTTGATGATGTCAGATTAGCCTCCTCACCTGCCCCTGGATGGTACTACTGTTATGACTTCTTCCTCTCAGTATTTTAATTCTCATTCATTAAGTCTTAATTGACCTCCTAGTCCATCAATTAAGTAAACCCTTATCATGTACACCTATAATCAGGACACCCTTCCTCATCAGTTTTGGGTTGTTACACTAGTTTACACCTATGATGGATCAACATTTGGAACTCCAGTGTTAAAATTTTCAGCCTTTTCCTTCAAGGATTCCATGGTACTTCTCATATAGATCTTATTGACAATTTTCAGAGTAGAAATTATTCATTTATGATAATTACAAAACTTTCTCTCATAGGGTTTATATCATATTACTAACACCTCAAAGCTGAATAAAAACCCTTTTTCATTGTTATGGCTTCCCATGATGACTTTATCAATGCTTGGTATTAAAGCCCTTTATAAATCAACTGGTGGTGTTTTATGATATCCTATTATTCAATGTCGACCCATTGAGGAAATGAATATCCTCCTCTAATGGTGTGGAATAAGCATCATGTTTATAATTTCCTTTTGAAAATATTTCCTTCCAAGAGAAGTAGGGGACTTACATGGAGTGTTTCTCTGTGCAGATGAATTCACTCTTAATATTCAATAATCCTTCATTGCTTAGATATACATCTCTATAGACCAATAATATCCTTCTATGTCCTATATGCTTCTATGGGTTGAATAATCGATGGAGATGGATTAAATACCAACTTTATCCCTTGGTGACCAATTACTATTCAACTTATCATCTCTTTGGGAACTCCATGTTAGAGTGAATAAATAAAACATCCCATCACTCATTATCATGTTAGTAGAATCACTTGGCTATTGAAATATGTTTATCTCCAACCACTGTATTATCTTGGAAATTATAACACATGTCATTAGTAATCACTGAAGATGGTGATGATTCCTCTAATCCTTTCCGGATGGAACCCCCTCTTTCTTATGGATCGACTTAGTAGACGAAAGGCTCTTCAGTCTTTTCAATCATAGATCTTTCCCACTACCTTCTAGGTTTTTTATCCGGCTCTACTTGATTATTTTCTTATAGCAAATACATAACTCCATGAAATATTTAACTCTAAAGTTAAATAGATTGTTTATTCCACTTGACTTCCATGTTCACTTCCCCCTCAAGACCCTAGTTGTTATACAATATCCTCGGTTCTGACATTAAATAACTAATATGTATTATATCATGTGTAAGAAATAACAACTCTTGTATCTTCATCCCATGATGAAATACTGTGTTATTTGGAACCATTAGTGGATGAGGCTTGAACCCCTCTAATACCTGCTACTCCCTCAAATGGAGTATACCCCAGATCTCCCTCTAAATTTTTTTTCACGTGTTCTAGTTCTCAATATAAGTGGCTTCCAGTTTCTAGGGCCATTCCTAGAAGAAAAATATTTTAATAATATCAAATATGATATGGAATTATCGTGTCTTGTGATCCTAGGTAAATAAGGAAATCCTCTCCAATGAGGTTTCCAAGAATAAAGTTTTTGAATATTTTATTCTTGAAACAATAATAAATGTTTCTCAAACATTATATATTTTTATAGGATGATTGGAATGTGGTATTCCATGCATGGGGTGCCTATTAATCCCCATGTTTTGATTTTATGGAATCCATTAATCTTATTTGAGTAGCATGAAGTATCTTATCACCACATTTTTTTGTTAATGTTAGATATGGTAGTGTGGTTTACTTCTTTTCTTTTGTTTATTCTAATTGTGATGTCTTGTTATGTAGTAAACATTGGTTTTATTTAAATCATTCAATGTTGGGGAACATTTCCTAGCTACTAAGTGTAGAATTTAATATAATTATTGATGCTTCAAACAAGAAGGGGGATGATTTTTTCCCTTGGGGCAAGGGGTATGATTACTTTATCATCCTTCACTACTCCAAAGGGTATCCATTTTTGATATTTTTGGAAGATAACTATACATGTGGAAAACACTATAGAGACAGTAGGTGAAAATAGTGCAGATTTAACTGATGCCTTGCAAATATCCAAGCCATCTCTTCTTTTCCAAATTTAGAGGTAATTCATCTTGTTCATGCACTATCAAATCACTCCCCTCTTCTTATCAATGTGAATTTTAGAACCAATGGTGGAGAGAGTTTCTATTTCTATAACTGGTTGATGGATCATCCCAACTATCACATCGTAGTTCATCAAACTTTTGGAAATCCAATATAGGGAATTCTGTGGATCATCTTTCACAAAAAAAGAATTGATGACTAAAAATTACCTAGATGCTTGGGCTAAGTCCCTCCCCTATAATAATCATAACATGGATTCCACAAAAAATGGGATTGATCTCATAGAATCTAGTCTATAAGATTCATGGTATGAGGAAACCTTGGATGCTATGGTGCTAAAAAACCAGTTTAATGAATTTTTTCTAGATCACGAGACAAGTCTACATGAATGGTCTAGATCTACTTGTCTCATGGAAGGTGAACATATTATAACATTCTTCCATGTATGATTTAAATAAAAATGGTGTATTAGAAATAAAAATATTCATTTGGATGATTATTCTTTTTCTAGTGACCCAGATGTTGTGGGTTGTATGGTTGTCTCTCATTTTATTTCCTTATTATGCGATTTTATTCTGTGTATGCTGAATAGATTCCTTGGAGACCAAGAGGACATCTTAAACTCTACCACAAATTGTTTATCTAAATTTCCACACCATTTTAGATAATAATATAGATGATAATGAGGTTTGGGTTACAATCTAATCTCTTAATCAAGAGAAATCCCTATTACTAGATGGGTTTCCATGATCTTTTTAAGTGAGCTACTGGTCTATCATAAAGAATGATGAGGTTGAGTCCATTCAAGATATATTTCATGTCGGTTCTCTACCCCAGGATTCATGTTCCACCAAAAATGGTTCTTGTTACCAAAAGAAAAGACCCCTCATCTATAAATAAATTAAGACTTATTATCATGTGTAATTTCCCTTACAATGTATTATCTTCCATTATCAATGGGAGGCCTTCTATGTATATCCAAAACTGGGTTTCTGAAGAGCAACATAGATTTATCAAAGGTATATTTATTCAATGATCCAAGGTTATATCTCAAAATATTATTGGAGATGTAAAAATGAAGGATTTGGGTTATGATTTTATAACTAATGTGGATATTGATAAGGTGTAAAATCTACTCAAGTGTAATTTTATTTTATGAGTGTTGAGATTCATGGTTATATTAGAATGGCTTTCTGATTTTCACTTCAGTGCTTATGGATCTCCTTGTATCACCATTATTTTAATGGGGTGGTAGTTTGTTTTTTTAAAATCCATTAGGGGTCTTAGGCAGTGATATCCCATATCTCCCAAAATTTTCATCATGATCCATGATGCTCTCAGTAGACACAGTCCTTCTAGAATCTAACTCAACACTGTTGGTCCTTACCATTGAAATGATCACATAATTGGGGTGTATCACCTACTATTTAATGATGTTATGGTATTCTTTATAAATGGCCTCATATATTTTGTAAGGGGTTTTAATAACATCCTATATGAATATCATAGATTGAGGGTACAAATCATCAACCTATATAAAATTTTTGGGTTTTTACTCCCTCATGTCCTAAGAGGTGAAGTAAAATATTCAAGTCCATCTAGGGAATTCAAAGGAAGTGATTTTCCATGGAATGTCTAGGAGAACCACTAGATCATATTATAGTTTTTGATATTCACATTTAAGGTGTGGTTAAAAATATCACCAATTTTATCCCTAATTTGGAAAATTGGTTTCTTTTCTTTAGTGGGAGAATAACTCTCATCATATGTATTTTTTCCTCTATTACCATGAAAATCCTCTTGGTGCCCAATGTTCCCTAAGTGATTATTATAAATGCTGATAAACTTTAGTCCTTATTTATTTGTGATTCCCACAGTGAGGGGAGATTCCATTGGGCCTCCTGGAATATGCTCTCCAAAATAGTATAGAATGGAGGTATCTACATGGGAAATGTGGAAGATGAGATATAATATCTCTAAAAAACATTGGATTGGGAGTTCGTTAATAGGAATTCCATTTGGATAAGGTTTATTTCTTAAAAATATGGAATATTATTAAAAATTAATAGAGTTTAATACCCCCCATGTAATTATCTTCAATGCCATATGCTAGTGTTTTAGATCTAGTCTCATTGGATAATTTTTCAGGGGGGATATCAATTTATAGAACTACGACCAGGTGGGTGAGGTGTTGGGATATCCAATATGTCCAATGCCAGATCTGAATTTCAAATAGCATATTCATTTCCCCTACTTAATTCATTCAACCTTGAACATTGGCCAGACAAATGTATTTGACAATATCATAATGGAGGATGTCTCAGATAAGTGTATTTTCATGGGCCCCACATCAATAATTTTCTCAGATAAACCATAAAAAAGAACAAAGATATCATCCCAATTATGTGATGAGTGGTTATGCCTTATCTGGTGAAACGATATCCCATATAAGTTCAACTTCATCTTTTAGGGAATCTAGAACCACATGTTACCTACTGATATAGAGGTTAATGGTAAAGTAATGTTCTTATCCTATATTTTTTTACTGTATGGTTTGTGAGGAGGAGACAACTATAAATATCTTTTTTCAATGTGAGTGGGATATTATGATCTGGGGAACTTTGGGTGAGTTCACTAGTCTTACTATTCCTATTGAGTCCTTTGAGGAGTTCCTTCAACGGTGATTTAGTTTTATTTACAGCAACAAACATTAGAAAATCTCTCTCTCTCTCCTTCATTAAGTTGAATATTGGTGTGTCTTAGAGGAAAGTAATAAGTTTCATAAAAATTTACCCCTCAAATTAGGTACTTAATTAGTTTTAAGGAACATATGTATCATTGTGGTTCTTTTTCACCTTCAACATATTTGGGATGAGGTACTATGTTTATGAAGTGGAATGTGAAGAAGCTATAGTTCCACCTCTCCCAGGTTCTCACCATTAGGGTATTGGGTGAGCTGGACTCATCCCTCTCTTGGTATTAAAAGTAATCTCAGTGGTTATTATAGTCACAGGTTAAAATCAGAGTAGGTGGAGGTTTCATTTATTATTCCACATGTTCGGTTATTCTCTCCTTCAGGGTGTTGTAGGGAAATGGTGAATCTGTTCTATCAGAAGCTAATTCTATTTTTTTAGGCCTAGAATTATGACAGTCAAATCATAATTCCTTGAATACAATGGAGATGTACTCAAAGATCATATAGAGATACCAAATATTATCCACTCCTAATAGCTGTAAAATCATTTATCTGATCCTCAAATACAAGGATCTCATTACCAATGGGATTGAGCTTCTCCTTATGTGGAGAGAAGGTAATTGTGTGGCTGACTTCCTGACTAGAAAATCTTCCTAGGAGTTCTCTCTAATGGATATTTCAAACACTAGTTCCCTTCACCTTGGAGGTTTAGAAATTATCATTGTGGATTCTATTGGTCTTCACTTTTATATTACCCCATGGTTGTTCTCCCAATATTGTTCTCCTTTTATGGTTATTAAAATTTATATATTGTTTGTGCAAAGTTATAAAGTTCGGTTGTTTGTGTCGTAAAAAAATCATGAAGACAATATTTATTCTCACTAAATGATTTTAAGTTAATAATTAATAGATAATTAAATATATATTAATCTTTATTATTCAATGATTACTTAATCCCCATTATCATTAGGTGAAAGATATGAATACATCTATGGAAAAGGGAAATCATGGTGAAGTAGTTGTGGATATGTTCAATGATTGAAAGGTGATATATTTATTAATATTTTAACTACTTAAAAAATATTAAATATATTAAATATATAATTATTATATGATATAAAAGTTATATTACATCACATAATCATTTATGACATAATTTTTGTATCATTTACATAGGTTGTTAAATCAACCCAAATGGGAACATGTTATAGTGATTTAATGAGTGAGGGTATGTATTTATATAAGAATAATGTGACGCATAATGAATATTAACATTTTCCAAAACATAATATATCCAGATTAAATGTATACTAGGAACCATCGATGATGGGTAGTGATGAAAAAGGTAATTAATCATTCATGGAGGCAGTAGTCCTCCATAAGAATGATTAGTGATATCATTTTTCAGTGAATGGTTCCAATGATGGTACATGAGAAATTATATTTTTAGAATTTTATTTGCGATGTTGAAAGAATATTTGTTTATAAAATTCGTCCTTTATACCAATATCTAGTGGAAGTGATGAAGAATTAACAACAGTACTTTATTGAGGCGATAGTATGCACATACGCACGACCAATATTTTTACCTTTTTTAATGGATGGAAAGTAGTGAATGATTGTTGTTAAATTAATATAATGAAATTTTAGTGTACTAATGATACAAATTTACTATATTAAAAAAATTATAGATTGTTTATCATGTATTATATAAAATTAAATTTGTAAGAGAATGTAATACTCACTTTGGAAGCCAGATTTTTCTCCATAAAACTTCTTGAAAATGAAGTAATTAAGAAAAATAAATGTGGATAAAAGCTTATGTAAGTGGGATAGGGTTATAGGAGGATTAATTTTATAGATATTAAAGAATAAAATTTATGGATAGGATACTCTTGATGTTATGGGAGTGTTACCCATTTATAAGTTAATAGAAGGGTGGTTTAGGAAAAAACTATAAAATTTTTTACATTGGTCAGGGGAGGGTAAATAAAGAAAAATCCTAACTAATTTTGAATGGGGAGACATGAAATTTAGGGCTCTTGAAACACGACCACAGAGCGAAATAACCATTACATTGTCAATATTGTAATGATAATATCTATAAGTTAATTTCTTCAAAATGGATAAAAATTGAGGGTAAGTGGGTTTGGGTCTATATTATCCTCACACACTCATTTTGGAGTCAAACTAGAGTTTTTTTTCTATATCCTTTTAATTTTTAACTTTTACCCTAATTTATTCTTATCTGGGAAATTATTTTCTAACCATACGAATTAATTTTAATGCCAAAAATTGAAATTGAACTTATAAAATTATTTGATACTTCTGATTTCAAATTTTAAAATAATTTTATGAAAGAAATTTTCTTATTGTTTGAAAATTAAATTTTAAAATAAACACACCAAATAATGTAAAACTATTTTTTAGAAAAATAATTATTTATCAATGAATTTATATACAAGATAAAATTATCATATTTTCATATTTTAATGAAATCAATGGTTTTATTACAAATCAAATAAAAGGTATGAATATTTAAAGGAAATATAAAATATTATATCTCCTTGAAAATTAATAATTAAAAAATGATCTAAAAGATTTTTATTAAGGAATAATATTAATTTTGTTTAAAAAATATTAAACCGTGGATTTATAAATTAAAATAATATTATTAAATTTGAAATTTTATTCATTAAATACATATTCAATTAATTAAATTTTTTTCTTAATATTTTATCATAATCTTAAATAATGATAAAGTAATGAAAAATATAATTTTTCTAAAAAAAACATCTCTTTCAACAAGAAAACAACCTTTATGAAAAAAACACTCAAAAAAAATTTAAACTGAGTAATTATTTTGAGGAAATAAAATTTTTTATTTATTTTATCATATTTAAATTCTATTATTTTTTTTATTTATTTTTTAAATGAAAATAGTTAAAATAAAAAAAATTACTTTTTTTAATAACCGTTTTCAAAATTAACTCTAATTAATTATTTATCTCCCAAAGGAAATATCTTTTAATGGTTTACCATATAAGTGTTTATTGTAGATTTACTAATAATTTTATTATAATTGGTTAGGGTTCATTTCCACTGGGTTTAGTTTATAGCATTATTTAAATAATATAACATTGGTATTATAGGGTTTAGAATTTCATGACATCAAATCACCCCAAATAAATTGTATCCTTTCATTTTTAATGATTACTCATTAATGAATGTATGTGAGGGTATTGATGGAATTTTATTCATTTAGGGTATCACATATAAAATTAAATCAAACTACTCTCTTGTGATATATCATGTTACTTATCTTTTTTAAAATGACATTATCTGTTTATAAAATCATATTCCCATGTATGTACTTACCCTAATCATATATTCTACATAAAAATTTCCAACAGACATTTGAATCCATGTGACATTACTCTATTGTGAGATTATATATTCTTATGAAAAATAAATTTTTTTACCCCATAAATGTAACAATCACTTGTTCATAAAGTAAAAAAATGAGTACCATAATCCCAAAAAAATGGGTAAACATTACCAAATGTTTCATCGATTTCTTTTTCAATAATCGAATACAAGGCTATGAATACTATTTAACAAACTTTTCTAAAAATCAAACAAAATTTTATTACCTCAACCTCAATCATATATTAAACTAATGAGTTATTAATACCTTAATCATGTGCCCTCAAGTAGTTATTCCAAAAAATATATCCTTTCCATAATATCAGTTTTCATGATTATTGATATCATTTAATATATATTTTAGATCGATTAAAGCTAGAATTATTGGAGAACAATACTTATATGATTTAAATAATTATCATAGAATTTATAATATACCAGAATAATGTTGGATCTGAATCTACGGATTATACACAAGAGGGGGGTGAATTGTGTCTTTTTCAAATTATTACAATCTCTTCAATTTGGACAAATTCTGTTCACTATGCTTTTGCACGATTAAATATGCAGCGGAAAAAGTAAAAGCATGAACACACGGATGTATAGTGGTTCGGGGAACAGAAGGCCCCTAGTCCACTCCACCAACGCTCAAATCCACGAGCTTGGCGATTTTCACTATCTGGTCCTCGTTTCCACAGACCCGTCCACAACTGAGTACAGGCAGTTGACACCTTTACAAGACTCAGGCACACACAGCCTTCCTGGTTCAAACACGAACCCACAGAGCTTAGAACGAGAAGCTGATCACTCAAAAAAAAGGTTTCGATAAAGAAACACTTCTCCAGTTGTTCTTCACAATTGCAACAGAATGCAATTGACAGTAGATAGATCGTCGTCTTCAGAAAATAAAGATCCGTAATCAAAACAGTTCTGAGTCGATCCAGTTGCAATAGATATTACCAGAAACTTCACAACTTCAGCAGCAGTAGATTCACAACAGGTAGTCGATGTAGAACACGTGAATCTGCTATCAAAATCTTCCTTTGGTAAAAAGGATTTTTACACTTCTTCTCGATCACCAGAAAATAACGCTTTCACACAGTCTCTGTTTTCTTGCTCGTCAAAAGATTAATAACTCTTTATTTCACACACTTTCCCGTGTATATATATATCTCCGAAGTTTCCAAGATAGAACATATATTCAAATCTGAGAAAATCTTCCGCATAAATAGATCCATGAAAATCTCCTTTAGATTCGCGATATTAAATGAAATAACAGAGCCGTTGTAACTCCCCTGAAGAATCGGCATAAAAAGCTCTGTTTAAATCAATCATTAATCCGTTGTAAACCGTCTCTGATTCAGTCAAAGTCGTATTTAAGAATCAGCTCGAAATCCGCCTAATAATCCGCTTGATTGACTAATTCAAAAGGAAATATCGTCTGTCAAAAATATCCCGACGCCAAACGTAGGGTTGATGACGTGGCTCCAAACGTAGGGTTCACAAACGTAAGGTTCAGAACGTAAGGTTGAACATACATACTTTCTCTTCAGCATTCAAACGTAGGGTTGATCATCCATACTTTGTCTTGCTTCAACTCTCCAAAGAACGTACGGTTGATTATAAAAGTAAGGTTGATGATCCATACTTTTGAGAAACAAACTCAACACTGAAAACTAACGTACGGTTTCTCTTCCATACTTTTCAACAACGAAAACGTAAGGTTCCTTCCAAACGTAATGTTCTTCTTCCATACTTTTCAACAACGTAAGGTTCATTAACCATACGTTTCAAAATAACATAAAAAGTAAACTTTTCATCCATACGTTACGTTCATCAACGTAGGGTATGAACAGTGATTCCAGTACGCGCCAAAATTGATCTCGCGCTACAGTGATTCCAGAACGCGCTAAAATTGATCTCGCGCTACAGTGCTTCCAGAACGCGCTAAAATTGATCTCGCGCTACAGTGATTCCAGAATACGCTAAAATTGATCTCGGAATAAATGAAGTATAAAATCTCGTTATATAAAATAAATTCCTGCAAAATACTCAACGAAATAATTAGTAAATAATTAAGGGTATTTGTGAGCATCAAAATCATCATAAAGAGACAGAGTATTATTTAAAATAATCTCCCCCTTTAAAAAACATTATTTTGATTTGTTTAAAAACAATACATTGCTCAAAAATCTCCCCCTTTTTGATGATCACAAAACCCATAAAATAATAGAACTAATTTAATTGAAATCTTGATTGAAAAAAAAGTTTTATAAAATTTTAGAATTTTGAAAGGATTAAAACAATATTTAACTATAAAATTTCTCCCCCATAACTCTCCCATAAAAATAAATTTTCAAATAGATAAAAGATAAATGTCGTATATATCCAAATGCTCCTATATATCCAAATTTCTTCATGAATTTAAATGTTGTGTTTATCCAAATTCTCCCCCTTTTTGTGATATCAAAAAGAATGAAAAATTACGGATTTGAACACATTCAATATTGCACTGAACTATAAGTAAATGCTATAATTAACTGGGTATGAATAAGTGAATTTCTTATACTGGCTAACTTAATCATAAATCAATAAATAATAAAACAAAAAAGATAAGAAAAGAATTTTTATTCACAAGCTACGACAGTGATATACAGAGGAATCAAGGTTTAGGGATAAGACAGGGAAAAAGGTGTCTATCTCCTTTGAATTGCGATCTTGATCTCTGTAAACTGTTCTCGAAGCCTCTTCATCATCCCATCTCCTAACTTGATGATAAGATCCCTATTCTCCTGAGTCATATGAATATCTTCAATCAAATTAACTCTGAAAAACTCATGCATTCTTTCTTCTTTTTCAACAAAAAGAGCCAGCTTTTCTGATAACTGATTCAAAAGAATCCTAATCGGTTGCTCTCCAGATGTCAACTGATCTACCAAAAATTTCTGATTATCTAGCAAAACTGACAAAGGGGCACTATTACACTGAAGATCGTGTAATCTGTCACTCATATTGCTCAGTGCTCCAGTAATTGCTTGAAATCTTCGAATCAAATCAGGTGAAGAACCTGATCCACTCACAGCACTATTTGCAACAGATTCAAATTTATTCTCCATGTAAATTTTCATCTCAGACAAATCATCTTTCGTTACCATCTCTGATTTCAACTGATCAACAGCATGCAACATATCAGTTTTAAACAAATCTACTTCCTGTTTTGAAACAGTACATTCTTTCAGCTTCTGAAACTTCAACTGCTCTAAGTTCAGAGAATTTCTGAGACTATCATTCTCAGATTCCAACTGAGAGATACGCTTGTACAACTCAACAACTTTTTCTTTTCTCAAATCAGGGGCACCCTGTGCTCTATTCTCATGTTCAGAAATAGGTTGATGAGGAAAGGCAAGTGGTAAAGAATCTGCATCTGATTGTTCTTTGTCCTTGTCCTGACAAGGTTGATCCACTGAACTAGCTTTTGAAGCCTGAAATTCTTCCACTGAAAATTCTTCCTGAAGTACTTCTGTATTAGCTTCAGAAGTATGTTCATCACGAACAGTAGTCTCTCTGACTTCTACTGAATGATCAAGAACAATATTTTCATGAACTTCTTGAGGTCGGGCCACTTCTTCACCAGGCACTGCCTCCATAAGTTGTTCTTGTGGAATTGCTTCTTCAACAGCCACAGCAGCAGTTTGAGGTTCTAGCTGAATTTCCGGTTGAGCTACTGGTTCCTCTATCGGTGCAGTCCTCTCCACAACAGCTTCTCTCACAAATGAATAAGAAATTACAGGTTCAGAAGATTTCAAGACAGGAGAGATAATTTCTTCATCAATTGACCTCTTCCTTCTAGATTGAAGTCCTTCCTGACTTCTCTCTTCCTCAACTTCCTCCATCTCAAAGCGAATTCTCCTTGCCACTGTACTAATCCTTGATTCTGCTTGTCCCTCTTTGGACTTAGCCGGTTGAGCCTGAGCACTCTCCGAGTCTTCCTCAGCTCCAACAGGTAAGAGTTTTCCTTTAATTGTGCTCCAGAAATATCCCACTTTCCTCAAAGTTCCAGCATTAAAAACATTACTGTGGTGACATTTCACCCCAGCACTTACCAATCTGATCATTCCTCTTTTAAATAAAAACAAAGAAATGAACCTTCCATATGGGAAAAAGGTCATTCTTGCTTCACTCTGACAGCAGTATCTCAGATATCTTATCATAAATCGAGGAAAATTAAACTTAATATCACTCATCAAAAGATACATTATATACATGTCAGGGTACAGAATTTTCTCCATCTCAGCCATCCTTGGTGCTAAACCAGTCTGAACAAACTTTACTAAGATTTTCTGATCAGGCTCCAAATCTTTAATAAACATCTTCTTTATCACTTTGGTTCCAAACAGAAAAGACATAATGTCTTCAGACTTATGTACAGAATCTCCAATATTCCGTAAATCGAAATGAAAAACTCCTTCATGAGGGCAGTTAAGAATTTGACTTATCTCTACAGATGATATGGAAAAGTCCTTATTCTCTATTTGAGCCAAAAAACTGTCCTCCGTATCTCCAAGGCTAAACTGAACAGTTCTAAAGAAATGTCTCATTTCTGCCTCATAAAGAAACTCAGAATTTTCACTATTAAAAGCTTGCTCAAGGCTTTGAAACGATAGCGCTTGCTTCAACAGTAAATTAGTTTCAAACAGCCATTCTAAATCGATGACTTTACCTTGAAGTATTTTCCGACCAACTACTTTAGATTTCTTTGCAGCACTGCTCTCGGCTTCATCTGGACGCTTAGTCTTTTCCATTTCAACAACGATTTCTGAAGGTTCGTAAGTTTAGGGTTTGAAGATTCAGAAAAGGGTTTTGGAGCAGATGTGCGGTTTTAGGTTTTCGAAAGGGTTTCCGAAAAAGGTGAAAACAATTTAGAAGGTGAAACGGTTCTGACAGCCTTGATTCCCGTGTAATCACTAATCATTACTTTTATTTAAAACAAAATAAAATTACTTATAGCGGGAAACAAAGAATTAAACAGAATTCGAAAACAGAATAAGAAAAAGAGAGAAAAAAAAAACTATTTAAAATTAAATAAACCTAACTCCCCCTTAATAAATTCAAACCTTGCCGTGGGAAGTGGTTTAGTAAAAATATCTGCTAATTGATTTTCTGTATTTACGAATTCTAAAAATATATCCTTTTTTAACACATGATCTCTTAAAAAGTGATGTCTTATATCAATGTGCTTAGTTCTAGAATGACTAATAGGATTTTTTGAAATATTAATTGCACTAGTATTATCACATAAAATAGGCGTATTATTGAAATTTAATCCAAAGTCCATAAGAGTGTTTTTCATCCACAACACCTGTGCACAGCAACTACCATCAGACACATATTCTGCCTCGGCTGTTGACAGGGCAACTGAGTGTTGTTTCTTACTAGACCATGATACTAAAGACTTTCCTAAAAAGTGACATGTTCCTGAAGTACTCTTCCTATCTAATCTACAGCTTCCAAAGTCAGCATCTGAATATGAAATTAAATTAAAATCAGAGGTTTTTGGATAAAGCAGAGATTGATAAATAGTACCTTTTAAATATCTAAAATTTCGTTTAACAGCAGTTAAATGAGATTCTTTGGGATTTGATTGAAATCGAGCACAAAGACATACTGAATACATTATATCTGGTCTACTAGCAGTAAGATATAACAAACTACCAATCATACCTCTATATAACTTGTTGTCCACTGATTTTCCAGTTTCATCCAAATCAAGTTTTATATTAGTACACATAGGAGTTGTAAATGTCTTGCTGTTTTCAAGTCCAAATTTCTTAAGTAAATCAGTAATGTATTTGCATTGATTTAAAACATTTCCAAAATCTTTTTGAAATATTTGAAGACCCAAAAAGAAATTTAATTCTCCCATCATACTCATTTCAAATTCTTTTTGCATTAATTCTGAAAATTCATGACAAAGAATTTTATTGGTCGATCCAAAAATTACATCATCAACATAAATTTGAACCAACAAAACATTATTTTTCACTGTTTTCTTAAAGAGTGTTGGATCTGCTAGTCCAACAGTAAAATCATTTTTCAAAAGAAAAGAACTTAGTCTTTCATACCAAGCTCTTGGTGCTTGTTTAAGGCCATAAAGAGCTTTAGTAAGTTTGAAAACAGAATCTGGTTTTTGAGAATTTTCAAAACCAGGAGGTTGCTCAACATAAACTTCCTCCATTAAATAACCATTTAAAAAGGCAGATTTAACATCCATCTGAAATAATTTAAAATTCATATAAGATGCATAGGCTAAAAGGATTCTAATGGCTTCTAACCTGGCTACAGGTGCAAAGGTCTCATCATAATCTATTCCTTCTTCTTGATTATATCCTTTAGCTACTAATCTTGCTTTATTTCTAGTTATTATCCCTTGATCATCCTGTTTATTCCTAAAGACCCATTTAGTTCCTATTACTGGATAATCATGTGGTCTTTCAACTAATTCCCAAACCTTATTTCTCTTGAACTGGTTCAATTCATCTTGCATTGCTATTACCCAGCTCTCATCATCTAAGGCTTCTTCTATGGTCTTAGGTTCTTGTTGGGATAGGAAAGCAGAGAATTCAACTATGTTTCCAAAGTTTCTTCTAGTTTGAATACCAGTCTCTAAGTCACCTATCACAGATTCTAAAGGGTGATTTTTTGAGGTTCTAGACTGTCTAGGCATTACATTCAAAGGCTCTTCAGTATCATGTTCTTCTGAACTGGACTGAATTTCTTTTATATCATTTTCAAAATCATTCTTTAAATTCTCAGGTCTCATGTTTTCATTAGAATCAGGTTCATCTATTTGTTCTATCCTTTTCTCAAAAGGATCAGATTCATCAAATTTCACATGAACTGATTCTTCAACAATCCTTGACTTTTTATTATAGACTCTATAAGCTTTGGAGGTTGCAGAATATCCTAAGAAAATACCTTTATCAGATTTTGGATCAAATTTACCAAGATTATCTTTGGTATTCAGGATGTACACCTTGCATCCAAAAACTTTAAAGTAATTTACTTTAGGTTTTCTGTTATTCCATAGTTCATAGGGTGTATTTTTCAAAATAGATCTTATTAAAATTCTATTCATTATATAACAAGCTGTATTAACAGCTTCTGCCCAGAAATATATAGGTAGGCTATATTCATTTAACATAGTTCTAGCCATTTCTTGAATAGTTCTATTTCTTCTTTCTACAATCCCATTTTGTTGAGGTGTTCTTGGAGCAGAGAAGGTGTGTTTAATACCCATGTTTGAGCAAAAGGAACTAAATTCCTGGTTCTCAAATTCTCCACCATGATCACTTCTCAATGAGATTATATTAAAACCTTTTTCATTTTGAATAGATTTACAAAAACCTTCAAATAAACTAAAAGCTTCACTTTTAAATTTCAAAAAGAAAATCCAAGTAAATCTAGAATAATCATCAACTAATACATAAACATATAATTTACCAGCTAAACTTGCTACTCTTGAAGGTCCAAACAAATCCATATGGATAAGTTCTAGAGGTTTAGTTGTAGCAACTTTATTAACAGATTTGAATGATGATTTGTGTTGCTTGCCAAGCTGACATGCATCACAGAATCTGTCATTTTCAAATTTGAGACTAGGCAAATCAGAAACTAAATGTTTCTTAGATAATTTATGTAAAGCATATATATTGCAATGACCAAGTCTTCTATGCCAGATCCAGGATTCACTTATATTAGCAGTTAAGCAGTTTACTTGTTGTTTACACAAGGAATACAAATCCAAAGTATAAACATTATCAGTTCTGGGTGCTCAAAACTTAAACAGTTTATCTTTAGAAACAGTACAACTATTGTTAGTAAAATCAACAGTGTATCCATCATCACAGAGTTGAGAGATACTTATCAGATTGTGTTTTAACCCTTGTACATAAAGTACTTTGTTGATTGAGACTGTCTCTGGATCTCCAACTGTTCCAATACCAATAATCTTTCCTTTGGCATTGTCACCAAAGGTGACAAGTCCTCCTTCCTTTCGAGTAAGAGAAGAGAAATTAGCTGAAGTTCCACTCATGTGTCTTGAGCAGCCACTGTCCATATACCATATTTCTTTCTTTCTTTGGTGACCTGCTACCTGCAAAGACATTCAAACAAATTGCTTTGGTACCCATATTTTGTTGGGTCCAGGAGTGTTAGCAAGCAGTGATCTGGGTATCCAGATTTGCTTTGTTTTCTTAAAATTGATTGAATCATATAGATCGTTGGAAATATAAGCTTTCTTAATTCCACATATCTGAGGTTGTCTTAGAAAACAGTTTTTAGCTATATGACCTCTTGTTCCACAGTAGTTACAAATAACCTGTTTAGTGCTAGGAACAAAATAATTTTTGTATAACTTAGGTTTTTCTCCTTTACTTCCAATTCCAAACCTTTCCTTTTTAATTACAGTTTTTCCAAGTATCTCATTTAAGGTGTTTTCTCCTTTTGTAAAAATTAATGCAGCCGTTTTATAAGATTCTACTTCATCCTGTAGAGTTTTTATTTTTGATTCAAAATTAATTTTATTTGATTCAGCATAATTGTATTTGTCAATTAATTCCTTATGTTGTTTTAGCAAAGTATTTCTCTCATCTGAAATAGCTTTTTACAAGTTCTTTATAGATTTATATTTATTAAATAATGAGTCATACCTTTCTTCAAGCATATTGCAGTAAGCTGCAAGTTTTTTATTTGAGAGGCTTGTTTCAGAGTTTGATTCATTATTTGAGTCAGAGGAATAGTATGAGTGTACCTCATCAGTTTCAGCCATGAAACACATATTTGATTTTAAATTGGCTTCCTCCTTCTCTGAGCATGATTCAGAAGAATTACTTGAGTCTTCAGAAACACTCCAAGTAGCTTTCATAGCTTTCTTGTCTTTCTGCTCATAATCATCTCTTTTGAAGAATTTCTTCTTCTTTGCATCTTTCAATATTGGGCAATCTGGTCTGATATGTCCCATCTTTTTGCATTCATAACATCTCACTTCCTTGCTATCCTTTTTAAAGGATTTCTTGAAGTCTTTCTTCTTACTATAAAACTTTCTGAATTTTCTGGCTAGCTGTGCCAGTTCTTCATCCGAATTTGAAGAATCAGAGCTTTCTGATTTAGCACTCACTTCTTTGTTCTTCATCTTTCTATCCTTTTGTTGAGAAGTCACTTTCAAAGCAGTATTTTCCCTTTTTATGTAGAATTTATGCTCATTTACCTCATCTTGCATTTCAGCTTCGTACATCATCAGTGTACCAATCAGTTCTCTCATAGTTAGATCTTTAACAGAAGTTGATTGTCTGATTGCTGCAGAGATTCCATTCCATCGAGTAGGAAGTACTCTCAGTACCTTCAACGCTTGATCATCCTGCTTGATTGGTTCTCCTAGAGCTGTTATATTGTTGACAATTTCTGTCAATCTTCCATTCATCTGAGTGATGCTCTCTCCTTCAATCATTCTGAAAGTATCGAATTTTAACTTAGCAGTTGCATATCTCATCTGTCTTACATTATCTGTTCCTTCATAAGCAACAGCTATTGTTTTCCACATTTCATATGCAGTCGTGCATTGAGATACTCTGTTAAATTCGTCTGGTCCTAGACCACAGATGATTGCATTCATAGCTTTTGAATTTATGTCATACTCAGCCTCTGTAGCAGCACTCCATGTATCGGGATTTTCAGGAATTTCATAGGGAGTCAGAATCTTTGAATAGACTCTGTAACCAAGATTTTTCAGATAAATAATCATACGTGATTTCCAGCAGCCATAATTATCTCCATTAAAGTAAGGTGCTCTGACCATTGACATTCCCTCTCTCATATCAGCCATGATACACTATGTATAATCTTTAAATACTTCTAGCTTGATAGGACTTTAGAAATTAGAAGCTCCTCCTCTGATACCAATTGTTGGATCTGAATCTACGGATTATACACAAGAGGGGGGTGAATTGTGTCTTTTTCAAATTATTACAATCTCTTCAATTTGGACAAATTCTGTTCACTATGCTTTTGCACGATTAAATATGCAGCGGAAAAAGTAAAAGCATGAACACACGGATGTATAGTGGTTCGGGGAACAGAAGGCCCCTAGTCCACTCCACCAACGCTCAAATCCACGAGCTTGGCGATTTTCACTATCTGGTCCTCGTTTCCACAGACCCGTCCACAACTGAGTACAGGCAGTTGACACCTTTACAAGACTCAGGCACACACAGCCTTCCTGGTTCAAACACGAACCCACAGAGCTTAGAACGAGAAGCTGATCACTCAAAAAAAAGGTTTCGATAAAGAAACACTTCTCCAGTTGTTCTTCACAATTGCAACAGAATGCAATTGACAGTAGATAGATCGTCGTCTTCAGAAAATAAAGATCCGTAATCAAAACAGTTCTGAGTCGATCCAGTTGCAATAGATATTACCAGAAACTTCACAACTTCAGCAGCAGTAGATTCACAACAGGTAGTCGATGTAGAACACGTGAATCTGCTATCAAAATCTTCCTTTGGTAAAAAGGATTTTTACACTTCTTCTCGATCACCAGAAAAGAACGCTTTCACACAGTCTCTGTTTTCTTGCTCGTCAAAAGATTAATAACTCTTTATTTCACACACTTTCCCGTGTATATATATATCTCCGAAGTTTCCAAGATAGAACATATATTCAAATCTGAGAAAATCTTCCGCATAAATAGATCCATGAAAATCTCCTTTAGATTCGCGATATTAAATGAAATAACAGAGCCGTTGTAACTCCCCTGAAGAATCGGCATAAAAAGCTCCGTTTAAATCAATCATTAATCCGTTGTAAACCGTCTCTGATTCAGTCAAAGTCGTATTTAAGAATCAGCTCGAAATCCGCCTAATAATCCGCTTGATTGACTAATTCAAAAGGAAATATCGTCTGTCAAAAATATCCCGACGCCAAACGTAGGGTTGATGACGTGGCTCCAAACGTAGGGTTCACAAACGTAAGGTTCAGAACGTAAGGTTGAACATACATACTTTCTCTTCAGCATTCAAACGTAGGGTTGATCATCCATACTTTGTCTTGCTTCAACTCTCCAAAGAACGTACGGTTGATT
This sequence comes from Viscum album, assembly GCA_963277665.1. Taxonomy (NCBI): domain Eukaryota; kingdom Viridiplantae; phylum Streptophyta; class Magnoliopsida; order Santalales; family Viscaceae; genus Viscum; species Viscum album. Next base: position 1,404,875,577 of record OY728129.1, read on the forward strand.
ATAAAAGTAAGGTTGATGATCCATACTTTTGAGAAACAAACTCAACACTGAAAACTAACGTACGGTTTCTCTTCCATACTTTTCAACAACGAAAACGTAAGGTTCCTTCCAAACGTAATGTTCTTCTTCCATACTTTTCAACAACGTAAGGTTCATTAACCATACGTTTCAAAATAACATAAAAAGTAAACTTTTCATCCATACGTTACGTTCATCAACGTAGGGTATGAACAGTGATTCCAGTACGCGCCAAAATTGATCTCGCGCTACAGTGATTCCAGAACGCGCTAAAATTGATCTCGCGCTACAGTGATTCCAGAACGCGCTAAAATTGATCTCGCGCTACAGTGATTCCAGAATACGCTAAAATTGATCTCGGAATAAATGAAGTATAAAATCTCGTTATATAAAATAAATTCCTGCAAAATACTCAACGAAATAATTAGTAAATAATTAAGGGTATTTGTGAGCATCAAAATCATCATAAAGAGACAGAGTATTATTTAAAATAATCTCCCCCTTTAAAAAACATTATTTTGATTTGTTTAAAAACAATACATTGCTCAACAAATAACATTAATAATATAACTCACTAGTGAAAATAGTTTATATAATCCTCACTACCATAGGTAAGACTAGGATAATCACTTTTTTCTATCATAATAACAATATACTATGAATCTAGACCCTTTATACATGGAATATTATTCGATTATATGAAATAGTGGTTTCTAGATACATACATTTATCATCTTCATTCTCATTGTCCTATTTCAAAAATATACTAAATCGAAAATGGTTATCAATATAATCAGAGTAAATGAACATATGAATAAGAAAACCCAATCGTGATATGTCTTCTTTATTTACACCTTCATTACATCCTTTGATATATTCATTTTAATCTATTTTTCTTTAATTTAGGTTATCTGTTAATTATTAACCTAATCACTTAATGTAATTAGGAAATATATCCTTTGTAATTGTTAATGAAGTACCCAGTGATTAGTTTTACCACTAAGAGGGGGGATGAATCAATTTTTATTTTTTCAATTTTCCTTTCATTTGAAACTAACATGTTTTGATGTTTAGTATCAATATGAGCCCACTCCTTACTTGATTGGTTAGACTCCCCAATCAAAGATTCTACACTATAATAACAATCAGTTACAACATACATTTTCTCACTAGAATAGAGTCCCACTATGATTTCCAAAGACCCACTAATGAGAATGTTTTACACATTATATTAAAAAATTTATAAACAACACAATAAAAGACCATTCAAAATTATGCTTTTTTTACAAAATTTGATGAAACCCTTTTCTTTTGATCCCCCAATATTGACAAAATAGAATATATTTTCTTTATGAAGAACAAGAATTACATGATTCTTCCTCAAAATATTAATTTTTACTTTCAAATATATGATTCTCATTTAGTATATTGAATGATAATTGTGTGAAAAAAATAATTATCACGTATTATATTTAGGATTCAGCACACTTTATTCACATTAAATTTCAAATTTATAAATGTATATATGAAATAAGATCAATAAATAATTTTCTAAAAAGTTAGTCTCAGCACTTCAGTGCACTCACTATCTTTTAGTACATTTCATATGTATTTCACTTTCTGTAACTGGGAATCAACTAGGTATTTATAACAAACCATTCTTCGATTATTGAAGTATTCATCACACAATAATTTTTTGAAAATTATAAGTAGTTTAAAGAGGTTCCATGATCTCTTCATATATTCTCCACATAACATTTTTATTTATTTCCACGTAGCATTTTTTATTCATGTACAAAAATAATTTTAATTTTTATCTGCAAATAATCACCAAAATGAAGCATGTCAGCATATAAAATTCTCAAATAATCATATAAAACACTCACCACAGACAACCTAATCCATATATATATATATATGATATTATCATATATAATGTTTAAATTGGTCTTTATAGCAACTTGATAATCCATTTGCATAGTATCATAAAACTAATCCTCTCTTATTAAATAGAATAAAACAGGATGGCCGTAAAGTCAATTATTTATCTGTAAACCATGTTGGACCACATAGGTCTTGGTCCTAATGTGATTAAAAAACTGATCATATAACATGAAATTTACAAACTCATAACATGTGAGAATAATACAAGTCTTTTATAACATTTCATTTTCTATATAGCTTCACATACCGTTACACACTGCATACTACCTACTGGTTTGCTTTTTTATATAGATTTTCATATTTTATGAGGAATATCATGGATAGTATACATAGAATTATATGTATTTATCTACAAAAAATTCATTTATACATTGATTATAAACTTGTATTTGGTTCATGGTGGAAACACTAATCCACATAACATCTTCTACATAGTTTTTATCTCCACAAACTCAACATTGCAATGATTTTTTATACTTTGCTAAAATATATACTTAACTAGTTTTCAAACACAGTGTTCAAAAATTTTAGGAACTTTAGTTGATTTCTCCTATTATAAGAAAGATATTAGAGTTTGCTCAATCTTCAACTCTTTGTACACAAAGTTCTTATACACTGGAGGTCGAAGATGATCTCCCACCTATACCAAACAAATTAAGTTAAAATAATCAAATAGAATATCCAAATGGTGTTATTTTTTTTTTTAATGTATGAGTGAATAGTACCTATATATTCATTCCACACATTAAACATTAAACCAAACTTTTCTTTAGTTGATTGGTCAAACGATGACCACTACACCTTCAAACAGACACCGAGTTCAGAACTTGAATACACTACACACACCATTTAGGCTTTGGCATGTGTGATACTATCCCAATCTCTGTGCGCCTATGGGCGCATAATATAAGGGCCAAATTCATGGCCCCACCAATATATATAATCCCCTTATATGCTGGGGAATGTTTAGGTCCTATACCTGGACCATTTCACCTTCTAGTCATTCAATGATGGTTCCCTAAACCATGGATGACCTTTGGATCCCATATGTGGACGGGGTTGAGCTGGCCTTAGCTTGCTTAGAGATTGGCCTACTTTTTTAGGCAATCTCACTATTAATGTACATAGAAAAATATATAATTATAGAAATTTAATTTCAAATCCTTCCTTAGATAAAATTATAATAGAATCTCCTTATCATCAGTAATATCATTGTATTCCTCTTGTCGAGGCATTTTGAAGACTCTTGAGCACATGACTTTGACAATTGAATTAGTAAAAATAATCATTGAATATATACCAAGAAGAACTGTATAAGTGTAACCTTGAATTCTATAAAAATAATAACTTTCCATGTTTGAAATAGGATATTATAAGATGAATACCTAACAATTATCTAGGAATCACCACTTAATCCATAAAAATACTCCAGGAATAACTACTGCATCCAAACTCACCAAACACATATAGACACACCTTGACAACAAATTGAACACATAGTTTCAAGAATCTCCCCCTTTTCATTTTTTTCAATATTCCTTCACATATATACCATCACATAAAAGTCAATACGTGTGTATTATATATACCCCCTCATAATAATAAAATGAAAAGGGTAGGTGGGGTATTCTTCTCTCAGCTATCATTTGAATAAAATATTCTATTATGTTCTAAAAATAAGGAATAACATCAAATGATACTTGGTAATGTTTTCTTTAGTTAATCACATCTATGTCTGTATGGTCATACCCATTTTAGAAAATAATAATTATATAACCAAGGGTATAAAATATTTATTTTAAATATTGAGGCAAGTGAAATCTTGCTCGGGATGTCACAAGTTAAATACAAGATCTTACATACACTTAATCAAAGACATCATAAAGTTTGGGTGCATACCAATAATTCCCCCTTTGTCTCAACATTTCATCAATTAGGACCAATCCAAAGATAAATACAATTTACAAGGTGAAATGAAAGTTTGACTAATTAACTCAATCCTTATAAAGGCTCCCCCTTAAGAAATTCTTCCACTTTCATCTTAATGGAATTAAAAGGAATCCATGATGAATAATATTTCTCCTTCAGTTCCTTGCCTTGTAATAAAAACACAAAAAAAAATTATGGTAGAATGAGGTACCTCTTGATAGTCTTCAAATGATAGGATAAGTATGATCATGAATTCCCATTCTTAACTCAAAAACACAATCTATTGGAATTGCGTGGTGAAATTATATACAATCTAAAATTTTATAGAGATATATTCCTTTTTGATATCTCAACCTACCACAATTTATTGGATAAAATGACACTACATATCAATATTATAGGATTTTAAATTTTTCAATGAATTGTTAGAGAACCTAATAGCACATTGCTAATAACATGAAATTTGTAGTGGTATCTTAGTGTTAATTTTTAAATCATCCAATTTTACTTACTTATGAGTCATATATGTACATGGATGTGTAGATATAATATATTCAGCCTAAGATGAGCTTAGTGTTACTATATTCTGCTTCTTTCTCCACTAACTGACATAACCTTCTCCCATAAACGATGTTCAACCTGAGGCTGATCTTGTACTTATACAATCTCCTACCCAATAAGTATATATATGTCCCAATAGTTTTAAATCTATATTATTTCTATATATAATCTCATAGTTTAGTGTGATTTTCACATATATCATAATTATTTTAGCATCCAACAAGTTATAGTCTTCATGGTTACTCTAAAATCTATCTCATAGAGTAACTGCATAGGTTATAACTATCATCGATACTGTTAGATAAAGAAGTCCTATAATTATTCTTCTAAATACATTTAGATTAACTCTATTTCCAACTTCATTTTTGTATAATTTTGTTCCAAATGAAATGGATTTTGAATATTCTTGTGGATTTTTCATTCCAAGACATTTCATTAATTCCCTGCAAATTTTTTCATGTGATAGATATATGGAATTTTCTTTCTATGAAACCTAAAATCCAAGAAAATATGTTATCTGACGAAGCATGGACATCTCAAAATTTATTTACATTTTCATAGAAAACACTTCACATGGTCCTTCCCTGTAACCATCACATTTTATATCATAAAAATATAAAATTAAAGTTAGAGTACATATGGAAATATCTCTCACATAAAGGTTATAATCAATAATACCTTTTATAAACATCGCATCCCTTAAAAAAACATATAATTTTGAATTACAGGCTCTAGGGGCATGGTTAAAACCTTATAAATCTTTCCTAAATATATATTATATACTACCATAATTTTCTTATACAATACCATCAGGTTTTTCAATATTAAATTCTTCCTCAAGATCATAATTCTGAATGGAAGATTTCACATCCATTTGATAAACATTAAAATGTTTTTGTGCTACTACTTCTAAGAACATTATAAAAGTTCCTAGTCTTTATGTTAGAGGAAAATATCCTCCATGTCACCTCCTTCAATATAATAATATCTTTTTATCACCATTTTATCTTTGTTTCTTTGTACTTCACCTTTCTCATTTCTCATATTTCTGAAATCCCACTTGGTGAAAAAAAAATTTATTTTTAGGTCTTTATATAAGTGCTCCAGTAGAGTTATTCTCAATCTGATCAAGTTATTTATTAATATATTGTGTCAATTCCTTGTTCCCCATTACTTTTTTCAACATATGTGGTTCTATTTGATAAATAAGTGCAGTTTGATCTTCAATTCTCAACCTTCTTCAAGTTTGAACTAGTGACTCTTGATTGAAAATTATATTTTTAGTATCAATATGTTTCTTAATTTTTTGGTATCATTTACTCTTGTTTTCATCAGCTAATTCTTTATCCCTGGTATGTTAAGAATCAATATAAGCAATTTATGGATCTTTTGCAGTCAATTCATCTTTTTTATGATGGATTTTCATACCATTTTCTATTGGATCTTATAAATCTATATCAACTAAGATATCTAATTTTTTATTATTTCCAGTTATTTTGACTTGAATACCTTCAACTAACTTCTTCGTCCTTCTATTATAACATCTGTATCCACTACCATTAGATAGTTTTCCCATGAGAATCCATTCCTCATCTTTTTCTCCAAAATTTTTAAGATTGATATTCTTCATCATTATAATGAGTGGGATACTAGAAAATATGATGTATTTAAGATTTGGAACATTGTTGTACTAAATTTAATATGATTCCCTTTGTGTTTATGGTCTCATTAGACACCTATTATGTATGTGTATAACAGTACATATATCTTCTCTCCATAAATATTTTTGAGACCTTTGGTTCAAATAAAATATTCATGTGGATCTCAACTATATTTCTATTATTTCTCTTATTTACCCCATTTTTATATGGGATATATGGTCGGTTGTGATGAATCCAAATTCCATTTTTGGAAATATATCTTTAAAAATCATCACATGTAAACTTCTTACCATTATCTGATCTAAAAAAATTGATATAGAGACTCATCCCCTTCTCATCTTTAGTTTTAAATAATTTGTACATTTTAATTTCCTCTGGAATATGAATAATAATCATGATAATAGTCTTCTAATTATAATCATCAATAAATGTAATTAAATAAAGTTCACCTCTAGTTTAATTTTTTTTCATTAGGATACATAATTTAGTTTGAATAAGTTCAAGGGGATTATAAAAATAAAACATACACCCATTTATGTGAACTTTTATGAAATTTACCTTTTTGATTGGTTTAAAAAATTTCATCCCTTTCTCTCTTTATCTTGGGAAAATATATCATAGTATAATGATACAGTATTTTACTTATAATCCTTTGAGAAAGGTTCCCAAGCCATCAATTCCATAGGTTTTTTCATCTTTGGGACTCAAGTAATAGGAATTGACAGAATCACCAATTTAAAATAAATTATTATTGGTTCTTTACCTTTGAGTGATGACTCTTCCATACTTTATTCTTTTGAGGATACATTAATCCTTCAATAACAAAACCTCATTTCATTCATCACAATTTAGGTTAACACTAAGAGAAATATACTTCATCCCTTCATTAAGTAATGCATTTTTAGAATTCAGATTTTAGGCCTCAATCACAACTTTGCCAACACCCTTATTGTTTCATGAGAAATAATTTCCAAATGTTACTTATCCTTCTTCATGAATATCAATGTTTCTCAAAGTTTGAGTGTAACCAATCATGTGTGATGAAAATCCACTATAAATAATCCATGATTTAATTTTTCTAATGTATTTTAAAGAGGAATTAGTGAAACATGACTTCTATTCGTTAATTTTATGAAATCCCTTGCCTTTAATGATATTGTATGTTTGTTCAAAGAGAATACTCATTCAATTTCAATCTACGTTGTATTGGTAATCACATATTCTATATAATTAAACTAATTATTAAAAAACATTATGTTGTTAGTATGGCTAAAGTCATGATAAAAGATGGCTTGCTTTAAAAATATTCTCTCATGTTCTCAAAATAGCTCACCCTTGGTCAATATCTCATATCTAGTAAGGACATGTTATACCAAAATAAATATTAACTGAGAACAAAGACTCCACAATACCCACAATTTCCTATGAATCTTGATCTTCCCAACTAATAATAGTCATGTCTTGAAGAATTTAGTTGTTTTCGTTCTATACATTGAGATTATGTCTGTTATGGGTGAAAAAAATTCATGGAGGATTTCATTTTTACTTCTAATTAGAAGATGATTTTTTTTCTAGTATTAATGCTCCAAAAATGTCCATAATTTATGTTTTTAACCTTTTTTAGAGATAACAGATTTACTTTTTGGATTCGTAGAGTTTTGAGTTAACCTGCTTCTTTGATCCCTAATTTTAGCCATTTTATAAATATTCTACCTTGAGCTCGAAATAATTTCTATAATATTATCTAATCTTTTTCAAGATATTATGTGATTTAGAACATTTAGACTACATCTTTGACTATTATTCTTCTTTGAGGGTAATTGTTTCTTCATGTTCCTAAACTATATTTTCTATTTAAGCCACATTCAATTTGTGTATTTTGATTTCTTTAATGTAAATAACCGCTTTATTTGAACATTCTTCCTTTTCCATATTTAGATTTTATAATTATTTAAATAATAACCACTTATCCTTATTGAGGTTATTGTTTTTCTCTAGAGAGTATCTAAATTCATTCTTACACATGTTCTTTTACAATATTCATTAAATTTCCTCATATTAACTTCCAAAGGTGTCAAAAACTATTTCAACATAATTGATGAAGTTAGTTTCATCTTCTAAGGGGATTTTTCTATATTTAGCATAATATTCCTTTCTTGATAAACTCTTTATTATATTTTAAATAATTTCTTCTTTTTTCAATCAAATTTAGTTGTTCATTCAACGAAAATTTACATTTAATTGTATAACTTCATTATATTTATATAACCGTAGTGGTAATTTAATTTTACCCCTAAACAGTCAATTTTTGAACATTTATTATTCAATATAAATGGTTTTTTAAATATTCATTTTAATTTTCATCATCATATTTACTTGATTCTAACATTTCATAATTTCTGATTTTGGTCGTTATCATGGATTCAAAAGCCATATCATCTTTGATATTCATAATGCACACTATAATTATTCACATTTCATATGTAATTAGTATGTTTTGTAATTAATCGAGATTAGGATCATCTAGATATTCTTAAAATGATAATTTAAGATCGAACCTATTTGGAAAATTTATCATTAGTTTTTTTGAAAATAGTTGAATCATCCATATTTTCACTATAACCCTGAATATTACTGACATTATATTTGTCTCTTTTGTAGTAAGCGTCAATTTTTTATTCTTCACCCATCTTGATATATTTATATTTTCTTCTCCAAATTTTAAATTTGGATTCCTTTATTTCCACATTTCCCTCACAAATTTTATCAAATTTATTTCAAATTTTATTAGAACTTTTGAGCCCAATAATCCTTGGGTAAAATTTTTCTAAAGGAGACCTAAAAATTGTATTCATATATTTTCCATAAACTTCCATATTTATTTTGTCCGTAAATGAAATAATATTGTAAATCCAATACTAACCGCATTATTAACATCAAGTACAAGATATATAATATAGGGGACCATCTTATGCTTCCAACTGTGATAGTTCGTACCATCGAAAGTATGGAAAAACATACTATTGATAAGATTTATATTATCCATATTTAATACTTAGTAGATCCTACTAGAGTGAACCTCACCCTGATACCAATTGAAATTCCTAGGGAGGATTTTCACCATTGAGAATGGGGGTTAAATTCGTGGTGATTTTTACAATTGTTCTTTCTTTTAAAATTAACCATTGTTGACCTATTAAAATTTGATCCACTCTTTGATAACTCAAGAATACCCAAATGTAGTAAACATAAATAAAAAAGTAACACAATATTTTTAAATGTTTTGGTCTTAATATGATCCTACTCCTCACTGTGATTGGATAGGATCCCCAATCATAGATTCTACATTATAATCACAAGTGGTTACAAAATACATTTCATTTATAGAATGGAGTCCTAGTAAGCCTTCAAGAGTACCAAGAGAACAATAGTTTCACACTATCATATTCAAAAAATGATTTCAAACAGAATAAAAAATACATCATCTTAATGTTGGATACATTATAAAGAAAAGATAAAAATCATTTTTTTGATACTTTAAGATAAATAAAATATCATATGATTGTTTTATAAAAAACAAGACTGAACTGGTTCTTCAAAAAAAATATATTTACTTCTCAAATATATGTTTCTCAAATACTATGCAATATGATCATTGTGTGAAAAAAATAATTATCAAATAGTATATTTAGGCTTTAGTATATTGTATGAAAATTAATTTTTTGCTTTGTAAAATTATATTTGAACTGGAAGGGATAAATAAATTTATCTAAAAATATTTATTGCACATAACCACACTCAATGTATATCGATAAATTACACAATTATATCTCTCTTATTCACCAGGTAATCAAACTATTATTTAGAATCAATTATTCACCAATTATTGAAGAAGATATCAAATGATAATTACATGAATGTGGTAAGTATTTTAAAGGAGTTCGACGTTCTCCACATAACATTTTTAATTATCTCCAAATCGAATTTTTTATTCATTTTCTCAATGAATTTTAACTATTCCTTGGAAATAACAACCACAAAGAAACATATTCACATAGAATATCCATGTAGAAACATTGAAAACACTCAATACAGACCACCGTATACATTTGCATAGGAGCTTGTCATATAGCATGAATAACCTTGACCGCATTTCAGCATGATAACCCATCTGAATAGAATCATAAAACTCATCCACTCACACTACTTGGAAGAAAAATGGATGGATTAAAACTCAAATGTTCATCCATAAACCATTCATGATCACATATACTAGGTTATGATTTGTTTCATCACTTTATACTACCTACTAGTTTTCTTTTTTTTTCTATAGAATTTAATTTTCTATATAGATTCACATGGAATGTATGCATATCCTTATATATATTTAAAAAAACATCATTTTTTCATATCATTTAATCATGTACATGTTTACTTTTATTGGAACATTCATCCATAAATCATCATCTATATAGCCTTCATCTTGGCACACTCAACTTCACAAATCAATTTTACGTATTGTAGAAATCCATAGTGAGCTAGTTTTGAAGAATCTAAATACCTTAATATTATTATACATGTTAGAAGAATTCCATTGTAGTAATCCCGATCCATAACACTTTATTTGTAAATGTCTTGTACTCGGTAGGTTAAAGAAAGTATCCCCTGGATCAGATGGGCTGAGTTCAAATGATCAAACATATTGGAAGTCTAGATCTATTTACATGATTTTAATAGAAAGTAATATAATATCAATTTTTTTTTGTACCTCACCAAATCATCAAAAAAATATTCTTCGGTTTATTAATAAAACATTGACCACTACACCTTTAATTTTTCACCATGGTTGGCACCCAGATACACTGCACACATGACTTTGGATTTGGTATGTGTGCTACTGTCCTAATAAATGTATGCCTATGAGAACACATTCTATGGGCCCTACAGCATATTTTATCCCCTTATACATGGGGTGCTTTTATGGGCCTATACATGGCCCCTTATACCTTCTAGTAAGCTCAGGACAGTTCCTTTAATCATGGTTGACCTTTGGGTCCCACATGTGGCTGGGGTTGATTTTCCATTGAATTCATTATATGGTTGGACTAATTTTTTATTTAATACCACTATTAATATATTTAAAAAAATATCTAAGTATATAAATGTAATTCTAATGCCTTACATAGATGAAAATTCATAACAAGATTCTCCTCATTTATACTTTCATGGTATTCCTATTGTTGTAGCAATGTGTATGATCCTTAGAAAATGATTTTTAGAACTAATATTATAACAAAAAAAATTCAAATTTATAACAAGAATAAATTTCCAAGTGTGACACAAAATTCCAAAAAAAGAATAACTTCTGAAGCGTAACATCCAATGTTATTAGATATATCTATAATAATTCTACAAAAATCACCACTTCAACCATTAAAATTATCTAGTAATCACCACCATATCTAAACACATGAAAACCATATTGACACACATTGAAAACAAGTAAAACACTTAGGCTCAATAGTTTATAATGTGAATTTGATTGACCAAAGAGTGTCCCCAGGAAGCTTCTAACCATATTTTTAGTTACCCCTCTTTATCGTACACTAAGTGTAGATCAATTTAATAATCTATAATCCTTTTTAGAGTTATTACTCCAATATATATGTTTTAGATCCAAAAACAATTAGTATATAGAAAAGGATTCTATTGTGAGTAAAATGAAACAATAATTACTTTAACAAAAGTTCAAGATGTTATCTTATACTTAAAATTACCCCATAAGCTTATCCCAAAGGTTATCACTAAAATTCACATATAATAATCCTTAAAATACTAACTCAACCAACCTAAAGGGTTATTTAGCACTATTAAATTATAATCAACTATAACTTATCAAAATTTTATGAAATTTATAACTCTAACATTTAGACAAAAAATAACATCCATATCTCTAAGATTATTTAAACCCTTCTTTGATACAACCAATTATAAAATCTTATGGTGGTGACCATACAAATTACAAGGTAAAAATAAAATATATCAATTTAATGCATTATTTATACCTTTTAGGATTATAGTTTTAGAAAATTATGAAAAGAAATTGATTAAATAATCTCATCTCTTTTAAAAATAAAAGATATTTCCATAATATATAAAAAACATATTCTTCAATATCTCCCATAAATTCATAACATAAGATACCCTTATAGAAGAATATTTTGTTACTTTGGGTGAAAGAAACATAATAAAGGGGTGACGTCATATTCTTTTAAGGGTAAACATAGGATATAAAACTCAAATACCACAAATTAGAACAAGATGAGAATTTTTTAATAATCATGATATATAAGATTGTTATACACAATAAATAATATGTAAAAATTCATGAAAAATTAAAAAATTCATGAATCAAAACATTGTGGAAACATTATCCAATAAATCTAATCTATGAGATTATATCATCATGATAACTTTGAAATATGGAACAATCATTAGTATAGAGAACATTACTTTCATGATCCAAACAATCAGTTCCCATGCTTATGAGAAACTAAAATTTACATGAAATTACTTATCACATAAGATATAAACCGTAAACGATTGCAATGAAGGGAGATATAGGGCACCACAGATCATATTTATACATATGTGTTCCCAAAAAATAATTATTCATCATATCATAAAGAACCAATGGAAATAAAATGGGAATTATATCCCTCTTAAAAGGAATAAAATAAGGAAAATAATTATAATTACATCAATAATCATAATATGATATACCCATTGAAAATAAATGGGTATTTGAGGATATTTTGTATCATTATCAGTAAATACAGTCAAATAACGATACAAATCATATAGTATTTACACCATATAGATAAAGGATATATGATTAATTCAATAAGTTCCCCAATCAATCGATTTGTGGAATTTTAGTGAACACCATTCAATCAAAGGAATCAGTAACATGGTGTTTACAGAGGAAAGGTGTAATGAACCAACCCATTTTATCTTCATAATAGTACCTAAACTAATCGTTTATATACATAAAGGCAGTTCCAAATCCCCATGGGTATGTGAATATTAATCGGGCATAAAAAATAACCAAAATGAACAATTTCTACCAACCTGAGTATGTAAAATATACATAATAGAAATGCAACAAAATAAAAATAATAATTAATATATTCTATAACTATATGAAAACATAGATATTTACTAAATAAGAAAACATGGTAAAAAAGAAATGGTACATGTCTAATAAAACCGTAGAAAAACCAATGTTGACGATAATTACTCCAATAATATGTATAAGTACCCAACCTTAATATTACATATTCTATTATCTTTAAACTAGAACTCATTTTATTTAATTCCAAAGAATCTTATTGGTTTATATTTTTAGATAATTAGGTTATAAAAATAACATATATTATAATGTGGACACTTCTACTTGGTATGTATTTTCCACACCAAAAAAACTTTTGAAAAGAAACACATTTTCTTTTTCTGCCAAATCGTCATAGTTTTCAATATGACTTATTCTTTTCCTTATTAATCCTTAAAAACAATGATGAAAATTTTAAAATATAGGATTATCACAAAAATACTAATAAGGTACATAAAAAAAATAAAGAAACAACTATACCATGAAAACTTATAAAATATTTCCTTTTTGAAAAATAAACATTGGGTTTAGAATAAACATCTTATTACTGAATAATTCAACTTTTCTACCCAAATAATTACATAAAATATTTCATAAGAAATATTACAAGAAAAAATAAACCCCATGAATGTTTCATTAAAAACATGATAAACTTATAAAAATGTTTTAAAAAAGTTACACTCTTCACCCTTAACAAATAACATATACTTTATTTTAAACATAATATCAACAACTGACCTTGTTATAATGTAATATTTCGGTAAAAACACATATCAAGAATTAATAAAACATGTAGTTAAATAAGGTAATCATTTTCATAGAACATCCATCATTGTTATATATAGAACAAACATCATCATTATAATTATAATACATGTCAAAGTATATTCCCACAATCTCTTAGTAAAAACCACTTAGGATAAATTTGTCTCATATTTGGAATAACCATCGCATTATATACCAATAATTTCTCAGGTGAAACCATGTCATTTAAAATTATCCCTATAGCCAATGCATTGGAGAGATATAACGAGAACAACCATTCTTAGTTTATAATGGAACGACTCGCTATATTAAACAATTCATAAGCACCATAACATAATATATAAAATCTTTCATCATAAACACATTCTTTGCACACATATGGGAATATTTTCTAAAATTGATACATCTATTTCCTTTAAAAAATATTTCTCAACACAAAAATTCCTAGAACAATGGGGAAATGGGATTCTATTTAAATATATCATGAAATATTGTAATGGATTAAAAACATAAAATAATTATTATGGTAGTGTGAAAAACAATATTCATGGTATATGTAAAAATTCAAAATGTATTTTTTATTTTTTGTAAATATAGTCAAAGCATTATGTAAAGAGATTCCTTTTGAAATCAATTAAATTGAAGTAAAAATGGATATAAAATTTTCTTTTATTAATATTCTATGTCTATATAAAAACAATCATAAATTGTTTTTAATAATATGTTCATAGAAGAAAAAAATTAATAAGGTCATGAAAAAATATTAAATGATGATTTTTATTTAATGTTTCCTTTACATAAAATATAATTTTTTTAAAATATTAGGGAAATAATATTCTTTCAAAACAGCCTTATAAAATTTTAATAGAATAAACCAATAATTTATCAATCTTCAATGTTGTAAATTTAATTCATACATTGTATGTTAAAACAAATATTCCTTTCACGTTTTCAATAAAAAATAAAAAATACTTTGTTTAAAAAAAGTACAAAAAGATTCATTTAAAAATATTATAATTAATATATAAGTATAAATGATATTTAACAATAAAATAATAATTTTATAAAACATTCTTGAGATATTTTTTATGAAACATGGATATTGAATAAAAATATTTAGAAAAAAATACTTTAAAACATTTAATACAATATTTTTAATGTGATGTGTCTCTT
Organism: Viscum album; assembly: GCA_963277665.1. Taxonomy (NCBI): domain Eukaryota; kingdom Viridiplantae; phylum Streptophyta; class Magnoliopsida; order Santalales; family Viscaceae; genus Viscum; species Viscum album. Next base: position 1,404,890,799 of record OY728129.1, read on the forward strand.
ACATCGAGTCTGAATCCTCACATAATTTTTTTAACTTATTGAATAATAAACTTATTCAAATTATTTACTTTTTATGAACCATTTCATGTTTGTTATTCCTTTTTTAATCATTATTAATATGTCATATACAATTATTTAATCAATTTTGTTCTCATCAGACATTTTTTTTGATATTCAGAACATATATCCAAAATGACTCTGATAGTTTGACTGTGGTCAAAGGGTTATTTATTTCATGATATCTAGAATAATAATAAAAGAGTAATTATAATTTTTACAAAGGAATTATATTTTTTAAACCAATTATGCAATATGGTTTTGAAAAATGAACTACATTACAATCATGGAGACAATATGTCAAATGAATGCATGAGTAACATTTCTATTTGTCAATAATAATTATGGAAAAGTGGTAAGTATAATTTTATATTTATTTGATGATACTAATTTCAAATATATAATATTATTTCTTTAATAACACTTATATATATCATCTTTGAGATGTGGTGATGAAAAAAATATCAAATCTTTGTAGAGGCGGTAGTCCATACGTATATAGGAACGACGTTATCATTTTTCTGTGAATGAAAAGTTAAGAAAAAAGATAATATATTACTTCTACAAAATGAAAATTACATCCTAAATAATATATATATATATATATATATATATTTATATATTAAATCTATCATTATATCCAGACATAATATGTGGTGATGGAAATAAAATTACATCAATTCGTGAGGCGATAGTCTGTTGTAGACAGGAATGACATCTTTATTTCTCATTGTATTGATGTGGAGAAATATATCATTTATTACATTAATAAAATTATATATCAGTATATCGAGGGAACTTTTGTCATAATTTTATCATGGTTGAATAAATTTTTAAGGAAATATAATAAGAAATAAAATTAAACCATGTGTTTCGAAACATTACCTTTACTTTAGAAGTAACCTTTTTAACACCTTATGCCTTATAGGGTTGATATTATGCCCCAAAAATACCTCTAGAATGAGTGGAGGGGTTATATGAAGTATTTTGGGTATGTAGTTTCTGAACTAAATGGGTTTCTATTGTGATGTAAAGGTATGAAGTGATGCCCTTTCATAAGAGATGAGGGCACTCTTAGAATTCCCCAAAATTTTATGTTATTATAAATTAATTTGAAATTCAAAATAGTTTAAAACTGATTTATTTCAAATATGGTATGATGATGGGATAAAATAATCTCATAAAATAGTCATTGGACATGTTAGTTAACATTTTTACCCTTTTCATTGTGTTTTAACTCCTCATTAACCCCTTTCATACATTCAATGATAACGTGGATTTTTTTACAGATTGAGGGTCTAGATAATTACTATAAATTGAAAAATGGCCCATAAATTTATATTGATTAATATTATCAACAATATCTTAATCAAATGGATGAATTTTATTATTTATGAATTTTAAATCATTTAATAAATTGTTATTTATAACAAAATATCATTAATATAAATTTTGGGTACTATTTATATCATTGATTTAATAAAATAAATAAAACAAGTTAATATATAAAAAATATTTTATTAATCCACTAAAATGTCGTGTTAATCTAATAAAATAATTTATCACATTAATTTTCTCCAATTTTATTTTTTAATGTTTTCTATATCCTTTATTTGAATTTTCCATTAATGAAATAATTACTTTGTCAACATTGTTTAAGAATTTAAAGTAAATATTTAATGAAAAATATTAAAATTTATTATCGTGATGAAGATAAAACATTTATATTTAAATGTAATATTTATAACTGAACATATATTTTCATTATTCCAGTGTAAATAATATTATATTTATTAAAAACAAGAGAGAGACATTTTTCCCCTTTCTTTAAATAAACTATTATAAAGTTCATAATCACATATAAATGAAACCAAGACACTATATAATAAATATTGGATGATTATGGATTAAATAAACTCATAAAAATTTAATTCAATTATTTCATACATTTTACAATTATAGTCATTTTAGTTTTACCTTTAATTACCCAATTTACCATTTGTGATGGTAAGAAAATTACTAGGGTTACAATTCATATTGACCAAAAATAAAAGAGGCATATTCCCAAAATATTAAACTCTTAGTTAAAAATATGGAATAAATTTTACAAATTAATAATAGAGAAGTGGTATAATGTAATTTAACACTAAATCAGCAAATGGTAATGAAAATCAATTTTTCAGAAAAAAATTCTTTTTATTATAAAATGTTTTTTATACTAAATTAAAGTGTAAAATGAATTTTAAAAACAATAATTACAGTACATTAAATCAAAAGGAAAAAATTATATTTTAAAACTATATCAAAATATAATTTTACTTTATAAAATTAAATATAGGTTTCAATAAAAAATGTATATTTTCACAATTCATTGAAAATTCAATCTTTTCAGACAAATAAAAAATATTCAAAATTAAATAATTATTATATGATGATTTCAAAAAAAAATCACTAAAATTTCAAGAAATTTATTACATTATTCACTCAAAAAAATAAAACCCATTTAAAAAAAAAAGTATTTTAAGAATAAAATAGATTTACTAAAAGATGACTACTTATTTCATTTGAATTAATCCAGAAAATTATTAATTAGAATATATATATATGAATATATATATTAAAAAAATATTTAATCATATTCATTTTCATCAATTTAACCACTAGTTTATAACAGTTATGTTCAAAATAATATTATTTCATAGTTGTTTTCGATATGTATTGCGTTTCTAGCATGTTATCGAGCATAGTATTTTTTTAAAAATACTAATATATCACATCCCCACCAAATAAATTATGCCATATCAATTTTTAATTGCCCTTGATAACCAGTTTTTTACTGTTTAAATCACCTTTATTGGAATCCCAATTTATAAAAAGGGTTAATAAAAAATCCACTTGAAAAGACAGAATGGAAAGTACAAAGGTCATCTATAATAACACATAATTGGTTTAAAAATAAGATAAATTTGGTGGGAAATGAAAACATCAACACGAAAGAAAAAACTAGAACCTAAGGATTGATAATGAGTGGTAAAGAACATGGTCATCAAAAAGTTAACCATCTCCAAACTCTAAATGAATTATCATTTCAAAGGACATTGATTTCCCAATAAAAAATAAATGTATAATATTTTTGTTTCAAGATCCTTTTCCTAGAGTTTTTCAATTATTTTATCATATATTCTAATAACATCAAGAAATATTATTATATTACATGTACTATTTCATCCTTTAGTCAATTTCCAGGACAAGACCATATTTTTTCCTTAGTAGTGAGTATTTAAAATGAATTTATCATGCATAAAGAACTAAAATAAACTTCTAACATATCACATAATTCCATTATAACATTTAATTTATCATAAATTTTTAAATTTACCATAAACAAAACATTTATCACAATGTATGACAATAAATAATCCTTTATATGAATAAATACAACATCAATCACTAAAGACTCAATAATAACACCCAAATATTAACTTCGATCATTTGATATATAATTAACATTACAATTAATCAAAATAATTTATACTAAGATTGAAACCCAAATATTAAATGGATTTGATCACATATACCCCAAATAAAAATTTAATATTTATTTTGAAATATCACCAATCTCACTTAATGTCTCATGATGAAATGTACATTCCCTAATCATATAATCACAAATTATTTAAATATTTCCATAAACAACTAAATCAATATAAAGAAACATTTATATCATATAATATAAGGACTCGACCTTAAACATTACATAATCATGAATTAAGTTAATAATTCACATTGAGGTTCTTTTCAGGTTTATATATTTAGATAATTAGGTCGTAACATAAACAAAACAACTTGAATATTACATGTAGACACTTCTACTCAGTATCGATTTTTTATAAAATAAAAACTCTTTCAAAAAAATAGTCATGTCTAGTTCCATGTTTTTTATAGGATGACTTCTCCTTGATCCCATCCATGACCCTTTTCCAATTTATGTCATGTAGAAAACATTTCAAAAATTTTGTATAAGCATAAAAATCTTAGTAAGGGATACACAAAGAAAGAAAATTGTCAGTTTTTCAAAATAATAACAAACCATGAATACCTTATCATAAGTAATACTTTTCACCTTTATGAAGTAGTAAAAACATTTCACTAAACAAAATATCATTTCATACCATTTTGTAACGAAAATATTTCTATAAAACCCATAGAAATAACACATAACATATAATGGTAACATGGGACATAGATGTACTTAAATGGAATAACCATACGGTCGACTTCCACACATATCCCTAAATGGAATAGCCGTAAAACCAAATTCCACATCCAATGCACTGGAGGTTATAATGTAACTACCTATCTGATTTTATCACGACACCACACGTAATTTGGTTTATTATATAACCACCTGTCAAATGTCTAAGTACCATTAAAAAATCATAACACATAAAATATTTCAAAAATAAATATTTCACTAATAAGATTTCATTTGCAATCATTTCAAGATATTGAAATAATAAATCGATTTAAAAAAAAAATTCAATACCAAAACAACCAAAAAACTAAATAATAGGTCAATTTTTTATTTTAAAAACATTAAGTCTTATAGAGGAAGCCAACTAATGATTATGGCGGCGGAGAGTTCATTGTCACTACAAACGTTAAAAACATTCGTTTTGTAATTTAGTAAAATGCTTCGTAAAAAAATATTCCCTTTGAATGAAATTAAAAGTAAATGATTTTTAATATATAAAATATAAAATAATGTCATTTATTAATAAATGTATACCTAAATGAAAGGATATTGAGTCGAAGTCCCTTACCTAATGTCCAACCTGACCCATTTATTCTTTAATCTCCTTTAAATCGTGTAACTCCTTTTAGATTGAACCAAAAGGATGTATTAAAGTAACTTATGCCTAAGGTAAGGATTCAAGGTTGAAGATATGGATATAGGGAGCTTAATAGGGAAGCTTTTTGATGAGACAAGGGGCTTGAGAGGTGTGAGTAATTAGTTAGAGGTGAGGGCTTTTATAAGGGGGAGGATGGGCTCTTTAAGAAAGTTTGAAAATATTAATTTATTATATAATTATTTTCAGTATATAAAAGAAAAAACCCATTAAATTAGAAGATAAGATGACTCATGTTAAAAACAAAATCATCCAATAATAATTGGATAGGTTTTGGATATTTTTTTAATCATTATAATCTTATTTATTTAAATCATTCATTAATGAGGAAAACATTGCATCGTTATTGTGTCATAAATAATTTTATCTATATGATGTATAAAATTATAATAAAAATACCATGAGGTAGGAAATATTTTTTTCTTTCAAATGAATATTTATATTTGAAGAGATAACTTATATAAGCCCATGTAAAATTTGATTTACTAAAAGTTATATGTTTTTTTCATTTTTGACTTTACTTTAAATTAATTAATATAAAGTTCCATTGTCACTATTAAGTGGCTCCATGGGGTCCTAAAATCGACAGAAGGACTCCCATTCTCCTAATTATGTCAACCAATATGATGAGGACACATGTTCGGGTAAATTAATATTATTATAATATTATTTTTACCTTGAATTACCCTATTTACCTCTAATGTTGGTAAATAAAATTCAAAGTTACTATTCACCAAAAAATTATTTTCTTCTTATTGAACCACATTTTACTTTATGATAATAAAAATATATATAGAATTTTTTAAGTTCAATTCACAGAAGTGGTAACATTTCATTTAAATGAAAAAGTCGGTTTTTTAACTATTACTCTGTTTTTTCACTATTCATCAAAAATTGATGTTTTTCAGAAAAATAAAAAAAATTCAGCCTAAGATATATTTGATATTATGAATTAAAAAATGAAGACTATTTTATCAAATTAAAAACATAGAATTTGGATTAATAAATTTAAAATTAATTCTCATTGTCAAAACAAAAGTGTGTTTTTAAGAAACAATAACTATCAAAAGACTGACACTTGTTTATGTCTCATTTCAAAGAAAAATTACTTATAATGACCAAAATTGGATTAAATGGTAAAAATATAATCTAATTACACATTAAAACCAATTAAAAGTATAATCTAACTATATAACTAAATTAGATTAAGAGGTAGTTTTGAATTAAAATACAGTATTTTTTCACTATTGATTAAAAAATGATTTTTATCAGAAAAATACCAAAACATTACCCAAAGTAAATTTTGATATCACAATTCTAAATAAATATTTTATTTTTTCAAATAGAACATATAAAAGTTTCAAAAACTATATTTAAAAAGGGTTCTCCATTAAATGGTGGTAAATCGACCTTTAAAAAAATATTATACTATTTGTGCTTAAAATTAGATTCATTCGCATTTTAAGCCTCTAACTTTTATTGAATAAATATAAAAACATTTAAAAAACATGTTTAATCATATTGCAGTTAGTTCTATTCATTCATACCAATACAATGACTAGGCATTAACAACCATTTAAAATAATATTATATTATTATTTTTCAGTATGACTCAGTATTGAGTGCAACATAAGATTTCAAAGAAACCTCTTATTGTGTATCAGGTACGCTATAAAACATAGGATACCCTATAAAGTAAAATAATTATTTAATTTACAAATTTTCATAAATATGCAAATGTATTATTCTTTATTTACCTGTGATGTTAAATCCTTCCCCCTTTCTAAAATTGCATCCTGACAATTTTATTCACTTATCATATAAATGGGGGTATTTATCCCTCATATAATTTACAAATTCCCACGTTTCCACTTCAACCATATGGTTTTCCAAAAAACTATTACCTAATGAATTACCTTATTTAGAAACACTTTCTCTCTTCGGTTAATAATTAGGACTTGTTGTACCTCATAAGAGATATTTTCTTCCAACTGAACTACCTCTAGACTCAAATCATGAGATGGATTGGGAATATACTTTCTCAATATTGAAACATGAAAAACATTGTGTATCTGAGACAAACTTGGAGGTAAATCCACTTTGTATGCAACTGATCCAACTTTCTCCATGATTTCATATGGTCCAATGATCCTCAGACTCAACTTTCCCTTCTTACCAAAACGTATCACACTTTTCCACAGAGAAATATTGAGAAAGACATGATCACATAACTCAAAAGAAAGATCCTTCCTTTGGTTACCCGCATAACTTTTCAACCTACTCTGTGTTGTTCTCATGTGGTTCTGAATCAATCGAACTTTTTTTGCTATCTCTTTTACTAATTCTGGTCCCCTCAGTTTCCTTTCACCTACTTCATCCCAAAAATATGGAGTTCGACACTGCTTCCCATATAATGCATCAAATGGAGCCATCTATATTCTGTAATGAAAATTATAATTATAAGAAAATTAAACCAAAGAAAAATTCTGGTCCCAACTTCACTGGTAATCCATCGAGCAAACACGTAACATATCCTCAAAGTTCTGAATTTTTCGTTCTTCCTACCCATATGATTGTGGATGAAAATCTATACTAAAATTTAATTCATTACCCAATGACTTCGGAAGGCCTTTCCAAAAGTTATAAGTAAACCTAGGATCACGATCAGATACAATGGAGAGGGGAACTCCATGCAACCTAACTATCTCTTTAACATACAACTGAGAAAGTTGATATAGAGACAAAGTATCTCGAATATGAAGGAAATGAGAAGATTTAGTCAATCGATCAATAATAACCTAGATTTCATTATTACCTAGAGATGCCTTTGGTAATCCCACAACAAATTCCATGGATATAATTTTCCATTTCCACTCTGGAATAGGTAAAGATTGAAGCATCCCTTTCGATAATTGTCGCTCTGCTTTAACATGTTAAAAATTAAAACACTTCATAGTAAAGTTATCAATATATCTCTTCATTCTGTCCCACCAGTAATACTCCATAAGATCTCTTTACATCTTAGTACTCTGAGGATGAATTGAAAACAGTGATCTATGAGCTTCACATAACAACTCTTTCTTCAACTATGAATCACAAGTCACACATAATCTCTTTCTAAACATCAAACCACAATCATTATCAATGTTAAATTTAGAAAACTTACCCTTATGAACCAGCTTTACCTTTTTCTATATGTCAATATCTTCCTTCTGCGCTTTCTGAATTATATCTAATAGAGATGATTTCAGTGACACCTAAAAAAATAGAGGAATTTCTTGAACCAACAACTTTTATGCCAAAGTTCATCAAGTCTTTAATCAAAGGATCTTGTTCCAAATGTAACAATGTTAATGAAGTGTTAATTTTTTGACTCAATGCATCAGACAATTTATTTTCTTTTACCTAATGGTAATTGATCGTGTGATCATAATTATTGATTAATTCCAACCATCTTCTCTATCTCATGTTTAATTTTTCTGAGATAATATATACTTCAAACGATTGTGGTCAATATATTTTTATCATTTTCTCCATATAAATGATGCCTCAAAATTTTTCAAGAAAAAACAACCGCTGGTAATTAAAAATCACATGTAGGGTAGTTTTACTCATGAGGTTTCAACTGATGTGAAGCATTAACAATTACCTGATTATTATACATAAGGACACAACCAAGTCCTTTCAACGAAGCATCAACATAGAGAACAAACTCACATTCTTTGGAAGATAATGTCAAATCTGAAGAAGTCACCAATCTTTTTTTCAATTCCTAAAAACAATCATCACATTCTTTTTCCCAGATGAGCTTAACACCTTTTTGAGTTAACTTTTCCATTGGACTAGATAACCATCCAAAATTTTCAACAAACCTGCTGTAATAACCCTCTAATCCATGAAAACTATTAATCTTAGTTATATTTGTGGGTCTTGGAAATTATTCAACAACTTTTCTTTTAGTAGGATCAACAATTATTCCATTTTTTAAACAATGTAACTAAGGAATGAAATTTGTTGTAACCAAAACTCACACTTTTCTAAATTTCCCATACGGTTTCTTTTATTTTATGGTTTTCAAGAAAACCCTTAAATGACTTTCATGTTCTCATTTATTTTTGGAATAATCCAAATTATCAACAAAGAACACAACCATAATCTTATACAAGAACTCACGGAAAATTCTATTCATAAGATCCACAAATACAGCAGGTGGATTGGTTAACCCAAAAGGTATAACTACAAATACATAGTGGCGATATCTAGTACGAAATGTGGTCTTCAAAATGTCTGCTTCGTTTAATTTCAACTGACGGTGCCCCGACCTCAAATCAATCATTGAAAAATACTGAACTCCCTAGAGCTGATCAAACAAATCATCGATATGAGGAAAATGATACTTTCTATTAACAGTGATTTTATTGAATGCTCTATAATCAATGCAAAGTCTTGTTGAACCATATTTCTTTTTAGAAAACAAGATTGGAGCACCCCATAGTGATATGCTAGGTCTAATGAAACATTTTTTTTAATAACTCATGCAATTACATCTTTAACTCTAAAAGTTCAATTTGTGCCATTCGATAAAGGGGTTTTGAAATTGGATTAATAGTAGGAACTATGTAAACAGTAAATTGAACTTCCCTGTCAGGTATTATACCAGACAACTCATTAATAAAAACATCAAGATACTAAATTACCAATAGAACATTATTAATCTGAATTGTTATTTTGTTTTCAATGCTATGTGAAAAGGTAACATTAATTTCCGTATTTTAATAGATTCTTAGATTCCTGATATGTTATCAAAAGTAAGGGTTCATTTTTGTACACAAATTGAAATTATTTCAGAAAAGAATCCACTTAAGCTCTAAAGTCAATATTAGCATGATAAACGGAAAGCCAATCTATGCCCAAAATAACATCAAACTATAATGGTGGCAAAACAATAAGGTTTTCAGGTAGATTCTTTCATCATACAAGGACATGTTGGTTATTATAAATTATTTTTGTCTCAACATTTCCTCTAGGTGTTTTTACCATAAGTTCAGGATTCATATCTTGATATGGAATTCCCAATTTACTAGAAAAATTCTCAAAAATGAAAGAATGTGTGGACCTTGAATCAAACAGCACATTGGAATAATCTGAACAAACAAATGATGTATGTGATACTACTTCATTTGATGGTTCAACATATGTTGAAGTAGTTGCAAAGGATTACCCCACCCCTTTCTTCTTGTAGTCTGGTTGGTTTCCCTCAGTTGAGTTCTTCATTAGACACTCATTTTCATAATGACTCATTTCATTGCTCTTAAAACATCTTACCATTGACTTTCCATTGACTGCTTGATCATCTTCCTTACAGTTACGAGAAATATGACCAGACTTACCACATTAGAAACACTTTCTAGACATTGATAAACATTATATATGATGGTTTTTAACACACTTCTCCCAATATGGATATTTAATTTTTTTACCTCCAGGCTTTTTTAATGAATTCATTCCTTTGCTTTCCAACTGGACCTCTTCTTTTGTTTACTCTATTGGAACACATGATAATCACAAAACTCTATTTATACCTTCTTGACACATATGACAAGTTTATCATAGCTTTTGGATTCAATATTGGATAATGCTCTTTGATATCACGGCTTCAGTCCAGAGTAAAATCGATTTATCTTACTATCAAGATCTCAAATGAAATTTAGAGCATACCTTTCCAGTCGAGTGAATTTTTCTTCACAAGAATCCACTGAGTCATCCTCCTACCTTAACTCTCAGAATTGTTTTTCCATCCTAATATGAACCACCTTAGGAAAATATTTTTCCAGAAACATACCTTTGAATTCATCCCAATCAAGAGCATCAATCACCTCACTATCCATGATATTTTTCACAATCGACCACCACTGATCGACTTCATATTCAAAATGGTAAATATAAAGACTAAACATTTTATGTTCTGAACACACCATGACATCAAAAATATTCTCTTGTGATTTAATCCACACTTAATCTAGCACAGGGTCAGATGATCCTATGAATGATTGGGGATGTTGCCTCATGAAATGTTCCACTACCGAAATGTTCCTCTATGGTTGATCTGGATGATCTCATGTATGGATACCACCACCATTTATGGCCTGAGCCAATTGTTCTATCACTGCAAAAAATTGTTTAGTTCTGATTATGACCATCTCAGGTTGCTGATATGGAAGGTTGTTCTCCTCTGTATACCTTCCCAACATAGTAGTCTTGTTTCCTCTACGGAAAACCATTCTGAAAACAAAAATATCTTAGGTGAAGCAACATGGTAATCTATAAATGCAATATCATTTCAATATTAACATATATAAATTTATGGAGATTAATTTAACAATACCCCAACTCCAAATGTAGTCTAAACTGACCTCTAAAACCAACAATAACGACCCGACCTTAAACATTACATAATCTTGAATTAAGTTAAAAATTCACATTGAGGATCTTATCAGGTTAAGAGATTTAGATAATTAGGTCATAATATAAACAAAAAAACTTGAATATTACATGTAGAAACTTCTACTTAGTATCCATTTTTTATAAAATAAAAACTCTTTGAAAAAAGGAATCATGTCCAGATCCATGTTTAAGATAGCATGACTTTTACTTGATCCCATCCTTGACCCTATTCAAATTTATGACCTATGAAAAACATTTCAAAAACATGTGATGAGTATAAAAAGCTCAGTAAGGGATACACAATGAAAGAAAACTGTTAGTTTTTCAAAACAACAAGTAAACAATGAATACCTTATCATAAGTAACACATTTCTCCTTTATGAAGTAGTAAATACTCTTCACTGAACAAAAGAACATTGATTAACATTTTTAAACCAAAATATCTCCATAAAACCCATAGAAAGGACACATAACTTATAAATGTAACTTGGCACATAAATGTACTTAAATCAAATAACCATTCAGTTGACTTTCACACATATAACTAAGTGGAATAGTCGTACAACAGACTTCCATATCCAATGCATTGGAGGTTATTACATATCCACCCATCATCGTTTAACATGACTCCACCCATCATTTGTTTTATCAGGTAACCACCCATCAAATTTCCAAGAACCGTTATAAAATCATAACACCTAAAATATTTCAAATATAAAATTTTCACTAATAACATTTCATTTTCAATAATTTCATGACATTAAATAATAAGTCGATTTCAAAAACCATTTTCAATACCAAAACACCCAAAAATAGAATAACAGTTTTATTTTTCATTTTGAAAACATTAAGGGTTATAGAAAAATTCAACTAACGATTTTGGCGGAGGAGAGGTCATTGTCGCCACAAACGTTAAAAACATTCGTTTTGTCGTTTAGTAAAACGTTTCATAAAAAATGATTCCATTTGAATAAAAGTAAAAGTCAAAGGGTTTTATTATATACTGTATAAAATAAAGTCATCTATAAATTAGTGTATGCCTCAATTAAATGAGATTGATATGAAGTCTCTTACCTCATTTCCGACATGACCCATTCGTTCTTTAATCTCTTTTAAATCGAGTAACTCCCTTTGGTTTGAACCAAAAAGATTTCTTGAAGTGCCTTATACCTAAGATAAGGCTTATAGGTGGAAGATATGTATATTGGGAGCTTAATTGGGTAGAGGTTGGATGATCCAATGGACATGAGAGGTTTGAGTAATGAGTTAGAGTTGAGGGAATTTTATAAGGGGGAGGAGGGGCTCTTTAAGAAAGTTTGAAAATATTATTTTATTAGATAATGATTTTCAGTCTCTAAAGGTCCAAAAGTAATTAAAGTAAAATATAGCATGACTCATGTTCGAAATAAAATAATCCAATAAGAATTGGATAGGTTTTGGATATTTTTTAATCTTTATAATCTTATTTATTTAAATAATTCATTAATGAGGTAAACACTGCATCATTATTATGTCAAAAATAATTGTATTTATTTGATGTCTAAAAATTATAAAAAAAATACCATGATGTAGGAATTTGTTTTATCTTTCAAATGAATAATTATAGTAGAATATATAACTTATATAACTGCATGTAAAAATCGAACTATAAAAGATATATGTTTATGTCATATTTGTCTTTACTTTAAATTAATTAATATAATGTGTCATTAACACTCTTAAGTGGCTCCATGGGGGTCCCAAAATCGACCCAAGGATGGAAATAGTCGTAAATGTATTAATCAATAACATTATAACAGTTTTTAGAATAAATTAATATTATTATAATATTATTTTTACTTTGAATTACCTTATTTACCTATAACTATAGTAAATAAAATTCCAAAGTTATTATCCACCAAAAATTATTTTCATCTTATTGAACCAAATTTTATATACTAATAACAATAATGTGTGTCAGATTTTCCAAATTCAATTCACAAAAGTGGTAAAATTTCATTCAAATGAAAAAGTCGGTTTTTTAACTATTACTCAGTGTTTTCACTATTCATCAAAAATTGATGTTTTTCAGAAAAAAACCAAAAATTCAGCCTAAGCTATATTTTATATTCTGAATTCAAAAAATATTTCTATTTTAACTAATTCAAAACATAATTGTTAGATTAATTTATTTAAAATTAATTCCTGTTGTCAAAACAAAATCATTTTTTAAGAAACAATAACTATCAAAAGATTGATACTTGTTTATGTACAATTTCAAAGTGAAATTACTTCCAATGACAAAAATTGGATTAAATTGGAAAAATATAATCTAATTAAACTTCAAAATAAATTAAAAATATAATCTAAACATGTAATAAAATTTTATTAAAAGGCAGTTTTGAATTAAAATACCATATTTTTCACTATTCATTAAAAGATGAATTTTGTCTGAAAAATACCCAAAATTTACTGAAAGTAAATTTTAATGTCCCGATTATAAAGAAATATTATATTTTGTCAAATTAAACATATAAAATTTTCAAAAACTATATTTAAAAAGGGTTTACCATAAAAAGGTGGTAATTTGACCTATTAAAGGATATTAGACTATTTGTGCTTTAAATTAGATTCATTCCCATTTTAAGCATCTAGCTTTTATTGAATAAATGTAAAAACATTTAACAAACATGTATAATCATATTGAATTTAGTTCTATTCATTCCCACCAATATAACGTCTATGCATTAACTACCATTTAAAATATTATTATATTATTATTTTTCAGTATGACTCAGCATTGTGTGAAACATAAGGTTTCAAAAGAACCTGTTCTTGTGTATCGGGTACACCATCGAACATAGCATCCCCTTTAATGTAAAGTTAATGTTTAATTTACAAATTTTAATAAATATGAAAATTTTATTATTCATTATTTACCTATGATGTTACATATATACTTCAAAAAGATAATTCATTTTTGAATCCTAAAATAAAACACCAAAATATCTCAGAGTGTTTCCCAAAATTATAGTGATATTGTTTTAAAATAACATTAATTACTTAATCACCGAATTTTTTTTAATCCCATGGTTATATATTGGATAAAAAATATTTTCCAAGAATGAACTTAATATTTCCTAGTAAAATTGTTTGTGTAAAAAAATATTACTAAGAAATACATAGTTTTGGCTAGTGGTAGGTGATGCACTCGTGTTTCCCTTTAGTTGTGGATTTAACCTCATGACCTGTTCGGATACGACATGATGTCATCAAGCCTATAGGTTGTTTGTTTAAACTATATTAACATAATCCCCATAAAATTATCATAAATTTTATGATAATCCTAAAAACTATCATAAATGTATTCATCATTAATTAAATGGTTTAACCTGAAAGGTTATCTCATACCTTTCATTTTTCAACCCAACAATGTAATAACCCATAATTAGCTCAAAATAAATGATCACATAAAACAAAAAGGTTATATTTAACTTTAAACTCAAGTATAAAAAATTAAAATAGAATTATTACCCAAATAATCATTTCACATTCTAAACATAAGGGTCATGTATACCTCAAACATCTATGAAAACTCAAAAAATTCCTCCCAATGTAGTTCCCTCATCAAAAGAATATTAATTATGTTAAACATGTTATCCATATTAATTATACTATAAACTTATGAATCTCTTATATGTCGACATATTAATTGATTTTAAACTAAAATAGGATAATATTAATTATTAATATATATAATTTTCCTATTCTAAAATATTCATAAACAACATTTTTAGTGCATTTTAAAAATTGAATATAACTTCACATTATGATTGAAAGTCTTTAAATTCACTATTACATTGTATAATTTTGAAAACATATAAAAAACACAATGTTATTTATTCTATTTTAAGGTATCCCATGATATAAAGAATAATTCTTCCTTTTGTAGATAATAGAGATTCACATTGGAAGACCACCAATGTGGGCCTTGAACCAAGAACATTATAGGAAAAGTAAACTAGACAACATCCCAATAAAAGTACTATAGTAGAAAATATACAATCCCACTGATTAGAAATATTTAACTAGATATATAAGACATAATGGGGATCATTTAATTAAATAATATCCAAATATAATTCAGATTATTGAATGGATTCCTAGGCATCCAAATTTTAAGATAAAAGTTTGTTCCAGATTCTGCGGCCTAGAAAAACATAATACAAATTTAATCGTATCTCAAAAAAATTCCATTTGGGGTGAAAATTTATAAGATATCACTATTAGAAAAATGGGCAACAGATGCGCTTCACTTTTATCAGTGCTAAAAAAAGCGCAGATATAGGGGTCCCCTTTATCAGCGCTAAAAAAAGCGATGATAATGGGTCACATTTATGAGCGCTAAAAAAAGCACTGATAAAGGCCCCCTTTATCAGTGCTTTTTTAGTGCCGATAAAGGCCCCACCCTATATCAGCACTTTTTTTTAGCATTGATAAAGGGGACCCCTTAATTAGTGCTTCTTTTAGTAGCGCTAATAAAGGGGGGATTTATCAGCACTTTTCCCGAGCACTAATAAATGTTAAGTTTCAAAAAATATATTTTTTCATGAAAAATTTTATTTTCTTACATAAGTATATTTATATTGATATAAATACAATATATATTTTTTAAATATGTTATTGATACGTTTAAACAGACTATTACATTTAATATATAATAAATTCAATGAAAATGGCTTCAAAATATTTTTTAAAAATATTATTAATTAATAATTTTCTAATTATTATCGATTAAAAATCATTTAACAATAATTTGAGGACACAAAAAATCAAAACAATTAATAAACGATCTAAAATATGTTGAAAATGTAACTCAAACTTCAAACGACCATAACTTTTGATCCGGGTGTCCGTTTGAGCTCTACAGCATATAAAATCGAAGCATGCGACGAGCTATACATGCTAGTAACCTAAGGAAATCCTCCTTCTCATATTCCGACCCCAAAAAAGGCCCATAAGGCCTCCAAAACAGAGTTTTTAGTCGGGATACCCCGATTTGTTAGCATTCAAACAAGTAGAACTTATGATCCGGATGTCCGTTAGGCCTGTACCACATATCATATCGAAGATTATTTCATTTTCTTTGATTTTACTGGTTATGGTGTTAAAATGGGATTCTAGATTATAAGTTATGGTCTTTTTAACATTCTATGTCTTTTCAAATACACACATATATATGTATTTATTCGTAAATATATATGTGTCTGTGTGTGTGTGAGTGTCTATGTGTGTATTTGTGTGTTGTATATATGTATATATTTATTTCTTTACTTAGAAACACACATAAAAAACTGTAGAGACCCAAAGCATGATGTAAAACATTACATTACTTTAGAGGAATACTTAATACATAACAAAAACAGATACACAAGGATCGTAATTGTTTAGTGTCTTTGGAAACTCGGAATATAATCTTCTAATCGTGGTGAAAGATCTTCAACATCTCCCATAAGATCTTCCCCTTTTTGTTTTCTTACCTAAAACCTTTCTTTAAATCCTGGGGAAAAGAAAACATATAAAGGGTGATCTCAAATTCTCAGTAAGGGTAAGCATGGATAAAATAAAACAAATCATATACATTTGAACTTAAAAACATGAACATAATATTTAAACTTCAGAATCTTGAGCAATGACATAAATCATGGAAGTACGTAAGGCATAGATTATAAAGAAACATTAATCATGATAAAATAACATATTAATTAAACATTTAATTGTGTAAAACCATTAAGCACATGATATGATTTCCATAGTATCCAAGGCATTGCTTCCAAGACAATCTTAGTGGACAAAGTCCCTTTTTGAATTGAGTTCACTCCTCATTCCAGTCCTATATTACTGAACCAGATTAACTTTCCGTTCCAGCCATGTCTATCTCATGGGATATAAATCTTTAACTAATGCATTGAAGTGAGATATAGGTCCCACCCATCTCATAATGAAATCATTCTTACTTGTGCTACAAAACAAACATACATCATTCATAATAACCCAATAAATAAAATGGGTTTCATAAACATCATCCCATCATTACATAATCCATATAAAAGAAATGGATATCATTTCATAATAAGGAAAGTGAAACCATGTAAATCATAGAGACATTATACTTGAAACATACCCATATGAATTAATTTCATCTTAGATGAAAAATGGTTTTGATAAAACACTTGAAATGAATTCTTGATGAAAATATCCTTTCTTCTTCAAAATCATTTTCTTTTCAAAAAATGTCATGCCATTTTTAAAAGAAAAAGATTTTTTTGAAATTAGTCATGAAATATTTTGGAGGATGCTTCATAAAAATAAGGCTTTATAAAACTGTAAAAATCCTTTCATGCCGTATATGTTAAAAAAACATTCTTCTCGTACTTTTGTCGGAAAAGTCAAAAAAGTAACTTGTAGGGTAAATAAAAGAGGATTCATTCCATACCAAGGGGTAAAAGTAAAAATGGGTAAAAAGGACTTTAAAAATACATGAATACATTTTTATAAAACATGGACATGGATAACCCCACTAAATACTTACGAATAATCAATCTCAGATAAAAATGAGATTTGCAAAATTATCCCTTACCTTTGGTCCGATATGATTTGTACGTATCCAAACCTATTGTATAATGATTTAAATAATGTCATTGACTTATTACAGAATCATATTCATTGTTATGATATCATATATGTTTTAACTTATGACTTTATATTACCCGTTCTTTTGTAAATTCCATGTTAAAGCAGCGTTTTGGGTAAAATTATTTAATTTATCATATGTGTTTCGACTTGTCGTTCTTGATATTATTATTAATATCTGGATTTAAATAATTCCAGAATTTAAAAAATGATTTATACATAATATATATTCATCATATACATATATATATTATAGATCGATAAAAGGAATGAAATACACCGTTCATGGAGACGGTAGGCCGTACGTACGCATGAATGCTGTTTTCGTTTCCTTATTGAATTCAATGAAACTAAATAGATGACATAAATATATATATATACATAAATCCAGTAGCATTATTATTTCATATATTTCATTATTATTCATTATATAAACTTTACGATCATTAATGTATGGTTAACATGGAGAATTAATCTCATCGCGTCGTGGAGACGGTAGTCCGTACGTACGCACGAGCGATGATATCGTTCCCATAATTATTGAATAGAATTGGAGTGGATGGTATAATATATCATAATCAGTATGATGTTATAATAACCATATATATTTATTCTTTACACCATTATACCCATCCATGTAAGGTGTTGGGGGAAAAACAGATTTCACCACGTCGTGGAGATGGTATTCCGTACGTACGCACGCACAGTGATTTCGTTTTCTGTAGGATGGATAGATGGTGAAATAGGGTTGTTTAATACTTATAATAACATATCAGTATATTATTAATACTTATTTTATTACTTAATAATGAAACAACTAAATAAGAATAAGTGGAAGAATAAATAGAGTTGAAAGAATCGGTAACGGACATTACCTCTTCTTTGAAGCGCCTCTTTGAGACCTCCTCTTAGGGAACTAAAATTGGTCTTTGAAGAAGACCAGAACCTATAGGATGTTTATATGGAAGTGGATAAGAGAATTTTTCATGGTTTGGCCTATCTTTAAGGCTCAAAGTGGTGTGAAGAAGAGAGGGAGGAGGTGCCCTTTTATAAGGGAGGAGAGGGGCACCTTTGGAAAAACTAAAAACATTATTTTATTATAAAGTCATATTCGGTTTTTAATATCTCTAAATTGATTTATTTAGAAGATAAGGTGGGTATGGGTCTAAATCCTCATATCAAATAGAATTTATATAATTTTAGGTCATTATATTAACCTTATCTTTTAGTTTTAACTCTTAGTTAATTAGATTGACATTTACCATGTCACTTTGTATTTTTATATTATATAGTTAATAAACTTACCATATACACCAAAGAGACCCCCAAGTTGTCCATTAATGATACAACTATCATGATATAAGTATCTTGGCCTAACCTTTGATTTTGAGGAATATAATAACAATTAATAATATAATATTTATTTTAAAAACTATTTTATGTCAATTTTGACACTATTTGGTAATTGATTTTTGTGAAACTTATAACAGAATGATTAGTTCTAAATAAGTTAATTAAATCAATACTAACATGTCATATTAACATATAAAATTATTGGAATTCATAAAAAGTCTCATATTACATTTATTTGGGTATTTATAACATCAATTATGTCAATATTTCATTAATAAGATAAGTATTGCATCATCATTGTGTCATAAATAAATTAAATTATTTAATGTATAAAAATTTCAAATAAAATACCATTATGTAGGAAAGCTTTTTAACTTTCTAATGAATATTTAGAGTCTAATTTATCTTATGTATAACTCTTTATTAAAAATGATTTACTTATTAAACATTGATTTTAACTATTTTAACCCTTCTTCAAATAAATCTATAATAAATGTCCTAATCTAATCCAAGTTGGCTTAAATGGTCATATTTTATTCCTAAGGTTGTTTTTGGTCGAATTAAACTTATCCAATAGAATTAGGAAATGTGTTAGGGTAATAATAATATCATTTTTACCCTTAATTATCCTATCTACTTTTAACCATGGTAAATAAAAGTAAAAAGTTACTATTCAGCAAAAATTATTTTCATCTCATTGAACCACATTTTAGTCCTTGATATTAACCTTATCTCTTGGATTTTTGAAATTAAATTCACAGAAGTGGTAAAATTTAATTTAAATTAAAAAAGTCAGTTTTTTAACTACCACTAAGTGGTTTCATTATTCATCGAAAATTGAAGTTTTTCAGAACAATACCAAAAATTCAGCCGAAGTATTATTTTATATTCCAAATTGAAAATTGATGTCTATTTTTCAAAATTCATAACATATAATTGGAATTAATTAATTTTAAATTTAATTCCCATTATCAAAACAAATAATGTGTTTTTAAGAAATAAAAACAATCAAATGATTGATACTTATTTATATCCAATTTGAAAGTGAAATTAATTCCAATGAACAAAATTAGATTAAATGGTAAAAATATATTCTAATTACACTTTAAACCCAATTAAAAATATAATCTAACCATATAAATTATTGCGATGAAAAAATTGTTTTTAATTAAAATATAGCGTGTTTTTACTATTCATTAAAATATGAAAGTTATCAGAATAATATGAAAAAATTATCCAAATTAAATTTTTATATCCTGATTCCAAAGAAGAATTTTATTTTTTCAAATTGAACTTATAGAAAAGTAAAAAACAAGATTTAAAGTGGGTGCGCCATCAAAAGGCGGAAAAACTACATTTTTTGAAAATTACTTATTTTACTCGAAAAATTGATTTTGTTCTCATACCATGTTCTAGAAAATCTGTAAGATGAATAATAATGTTATAAAATTAAAAATGTAGTTGATACTATTCATAATAGGTAGTTCAAATAACATATCTTTGTTTAGAGAAACTCAGTATTGCGTACAACACACACTATCGTGGAAGGTCGTGATTGCGTGTAATGCAAGACAAGTCATGGATGCATGTTGTGAAAGCTCCTTTTGGTGTTGCGTACAACAAAAGACATTAATGAAATTAAAAAGAATATTTTTCATAAAATATCATGGTGTTACATTCTACCCCCCTTAAAATGAATTTCGCCTCGAAATTCGTTGGGGTTATAAATGGTTTACTACTTGAAAGTTTGTTTAATAGAAACCCACATCGTAAAAAGGAATACAAAAACATGGCTTTAATAACTAAAGTATGAAATGTAACGGTTACCCAAATTAACTCATTACTGGGTTTCCACGTAGGATAACATAGGTGTAAGTATGGGTATGGAAGAAGAATCTTACCTTCAAGTTCTGATGGAGAGTGGTAGAGAACATGGCTATGAAAAATCCATCAATCACAAATCTATATATTTGTGATGATCTAAGGTACCATCTGATTCATCAGATATAAGGGCACTAGGATAACATTTTTTGTTTTCAAGATCATTTCCCTAAATTTGATTAAATTGGAATTAGAAGAAATACTTTCGTGATTTTGGTATAGTCTCACCGTTGGTCGTTCTTTGGACAATTTCCACTTCGTCTCTTAAAGAAATGAAGTTGAATTTGTCATTCGTGAAGTTTTTTTTTTAAAGGTTGGGGCCGAAGCCTCATTTATTATTAAAGGAAAGCAAATACATCTTTTAACTGGGTAGAGGGAGACCCATTACATAGCCCGAAGGCCCAGTGGGCATTTAGCCCATTACATGGCCTGTAGACCCATTTTTTTGGCCCGAAGCCCATTCTGTGAATAGTACTGCTACAGTAATGCACAGTACCCACCACCGCTACAGTACTCTGCCATCGCTACAGTGCCCTGCCGCCGCTACAGTGCTCGCCGTTGCTACAGTACACCGTAGCTACAGTACGCTACAGTAACCTGCGCCCAATGGGTTTTGAACCCCCATTTTTCATGTAGATTTAAGGGGTGCTTAACAGATCATGTGATAGAATGATGGGTCATTCCATCTGTGTCAAAAAAAGGTATAAAAGTTATCAAAAATACATAAGTCCATCTATAGTGAGATTAATCATATATAGTTCCTAAAATTGACTTATACTTCATATATCATACTGCATAATATAATAAAAATAGTTTCTACTAAACAGGGACTTCCTGTAAGCCAGTGGTAGGCGATAAAGGCCAGTCGCACTTCGGTTGTGGGTTTGATTCCCACAGCCTTGTCCGACGTGATGGGCTGTCGCCCGTCCTGCGGGTTGTCCTTTTTCTAAAACTACATTACTATAACATCCCATCAATAATATCGAAAAAAGTTCTATCCTTAAACAATACTAACTTATGTCCAACATAATCCATTCCAATCTTTAGGCTTATCTAAAATACTTCGGTCCAAGATCATAGTATAAATAAATCTATTACTTGAAATTTCATCAACCAAGCTTGTGAATACCATCATTTATCCCCCATATATCTTGTTGTTCACATTCCAATCAGGTGAATACCTTAATCCTGTATTCTCTTGAAAAATGAATACCCATTAAACCTTAATGAAAATGTGAATGCTGTCAAAAGTTAAATATTTCCACATACCAAAATCCAAAAATTCTATATACACAAACCATGATATAACCTTCTCCTTATATCAGTCATGAGCTCATGAATACTATCAAACATTTAATTTTCTCCTTATCCCTTCATTATGCGCATATCATCTACTTTCCAAAAATATCTGAATAACCTTTCATGGATACTGGTACCATTAATCATACACGTTCAAAACTTAAGGAAAGACAACAGTGTAACAATCCTTAGATGTCTCTTTATTCCATAGTACCATGATATTACTTATACAACATTACACTTGATAAACACGTAATCATTCCACTACCTTCTTAAACCATTGATCGAGCTTCAAAAATTCTTTCATCTCACATATCATTTGTACTCTCTTCATCATCATCAATATAAATACTACCCATATGACCATACTGATTCTCTTAATGAGACTTTCCCTTAGGGCATTGGTTTTCATAATGCCCATACATTCCACATTTAAAACATTTAACCATTGTTGATGTCATAGCAATACCATTATCCTCATCCATGGTGTTAACTGAACCTTTTCCTTTGCACTTACTGGCTTTATGTTCTTCTTTTCAACACCCAAAGCATCTTCCAGTTCGTTTGAAATAATCTCCCTGATGCCTCTTTCCACATGATTTACATGACGGAAATTGAACTTTCTTTCCTCTAGGATCATCATGAAACTCCATCTTTCTCTTATTATCTGAGTCAGGAAACTTACCAAAGTTGAGATTATTGATCATATTATGAGATTTATGATTAGGTATGATAACGATGTTTAGACTTCCCAATCCTGTTTCATTTGCTTTCTCATAAAGAATATCATTCCATTGTCCGTCATATCCTCCAATATCATGAATCTTCCTGTTTCCAACCATTTTATAAAACCCAAAAAGAATAGTGTGAGAGGAAAAAATCATGCTAGGGAAAACAACATAGTAAAGGGGGAGCACCCTCAATATCTAACATCTTAGGTTAAATTCTAAGATCATTACCGTAGTTCTAGGAGTATATCCTATACGTATACTTATCCTTAGGGACATCCCTAGACATACCTTAGAAATATCTCTAGGGATCTCAATAACGTTTTCACATCCTATTTTCCGAAGGTTGACTAAACCTTTCCACTGATACCAACTGTAGAGACCCGAAGCTTGATGTACATGGACATTACATTACTTTAGTGGAATACTTAATACATAACAAAAATAGACACACATGGATCGTAATAGTTTTGTGTCTTTGGAAACTTGGAATATAATCTTCTAATCATAGTAAAAGATCTTTAACATCTCCCATAAGATCTTCCCCTTTTTGTTTTCTAACCTAAATCCTTTCTTTAAATTCTGGGGAAAAGAAAACATATAAAGGGTGAGCTCAAATGCCTAGTAAGGGTAAGCATGGATAAAATAAAACAAATCATATACATTTGAACTTCAAAACATGAACATAATATTTAAACTTCGGAATCTTGAGCAATGACATAAATCATGGAAGTACGTAAGGCATAGATCATAAAGAAACATTAATCATGATAAAATAGCATGGGAATTAAACATGTAATTGTGGAAAACCATTAAGCACATGATATGATTTCCATAGTAGCCAAGGCATTGCTGCCAAGACCATCTTAGTGGACAAAGTCCCTCTCTGAATTGAATTCACTCCTCGTTCCAGCCCTGTATTACTAAACCGGTTTAACTGGTTGTTCCATCCATGTCTATCTCATGAGATATAAATCTTTACCCAATGCTTTTGGGGAGATATAGGTCCCACCCATCTCAAAATGAAATTATTCTTACTTGTGCCACAAAATAAACATACATCATTCATAATAACCCAATAAATAAAATGGGTTTCATAAACACCATCCCATCATTACATAATCCATATAAAATAAATGGATATCATTTCATAATAAGGAAAGTAAAACCATGTAAATCATAGAGACATTATACTTGAAACATACACATATGAAATAATTTCATCTTAGATGAAAAATGGTTTTCATAAAACACTTGAAATGAATTCTTGAGGAAAATATCCTTTCTTCTTCAAAATCATTTTCTTTTCACAAAATGTCTTGAAATTTTTAAAAGAAAAGGATTTTGTTGAAAATAGTCATCAAATATTTTGGAGGAAGCTTCATGAAAATAAGGCTTTATAAAACCATAAAAATCCTTTCATGTCGTTTACGTTAAAAAAGCATTCTTCTCGTACTTTTGTCGGAAAAGTCAAAAAATTAACTTGTAGGGTAAATAAATGAATATTACTTCCATACCAAGGGGTAAAAGTCAAAATGGGTAAAAAGGAATTTAAACATACATTAATACATTTTTATAAAACATGGACATGGATAAGCCCAGTAAATACTTACGAATAAGCAATCTCGGATAAAAATGAGATTTGCAAAATTATCCCTTACCTTAGGTCCAATATGCTTTGTACGTATCCGAACCTCCTGTATAATGATTTATATAATATCATTGACTTATTACAGAATCATATTCATTGTTATTATATCATATATGGTTCACTTATGACTTTATATTACCCATTCTTTTGTAAATTCCATGTTAAAGCAGCGTTTTGGGTAAAATTATTTAATTTATCGTATGTGTTTAGACTTGCCGTTCTTGATATTATTAATTATATCCTGATTTAAATAATTCTAGAATGTAAAACATGATTTATATATAATATATATTCATCATATACATATATATATTATAGATCGATAAAAGGAATGAAATACACCGTTCATGGAGACGGTAGGCCGTACGTACGCATGAACACTGTTTTCATTTCCTTATTGAATTGAATGAAACTAAATAGATGAAATACATATATATATATACATAAATCCAGTAGAATTATTATTTTATATATTTCATTATTATTCATTATATAAACTTTATGATCATTCATGTATGGTTAACATGGAGAATGAATCTCATCGCGTCGTGGAGACGGTAGTCCGTACGTACGCACGAGTGATGATATCGTTCCCATAATTATTGAATAGAGTTGGAGTAGATGGTATAATATATCAGAATCCATATGATGGTATAATAACCATATATAGTTATTCTTTTCACCGTTATACCTATTAATGTAAGGTGTTGGTGGAAAAACAGATTTCACCACAACATGGAGACGGTATTTCGTACTTATGCACGCGTGGTGATTTCGTTTTCCTTAGGATGGATAGATGGTGAAATAGGTTTGTTTCATACTTATAATAAAATATCAGTATATTATTTATACTGATTTTATTACTTCATAATGAAACAACTAAAGAAGAAGAAGTGGAAGAAGAAATATAGTTGAAAGAATCGGTAACGGACATTACCTCTTCTTTGAAGCGCCTCTTTGAGACCTCCTCTTAGGGCACAATAATTGGTCTTTGAAGAAGACCAAAACCTCTAGGATGTTTCTATGGAAGTGGAGAAGATAATTTGGCAGGGTTTGGCTGAGCTTTAATGCTCAATGTGGTGTGAGGAAGAGAGGGAGGAGGTTCCCTTTTATAAGGGAGGAGAGAGGCACCTTTGGAAAAACTAAAAATATTATTTTATTATACAGTAATATTCGGTTTTTTATAGCTCCAAATTGATTTATTTCGAAGATAAGGTGGGGATGGGTCGAAATACTCTCATACAATAGAATTTAGACAAGTGTAAGCCATTATATTAACCTTATCTTTTAGTTTTAACTCTTAGTTAATTAGATAGACATTTACCACGTCACTTTGTATTTTTATATTATATAGTTAATAAACATACCATATACATACAAGCGACCCCAAAGTGGTACATTAATGATACACCTATCATGATATATTTATCTTGTCCAAACCATAGATTTTGAAGAATATAATAACAATTAATAATATAATATTTGTTTTAAAAACTATTTTATGTCAATTTTGACACTATGTGGTAATTGATTTTCGTGAAAATAATAACAGAATGATTAGTTCGAAAAAAGTTAATTAAATCAATACTAACATGTCATATTAACAGAGAAAATTATTGGAATTCATAAAAAGTCTCAAATTACATTTATTTGGGTATTTATAATATCAATTATGTCAATATTACATTAATAAGATAATTACTGCATCATCATTGTGTCATAAATAAATTAAATTATTTAATGTCTAAAAATTACAAATAAAATACCATTATGTAGGAAATATTTTTATATTTCTAATTAATATTTATAATCGAATTTATCTTATGTATAACCCTTTATTAAAAATTATTTACTTATTAAACTTTGATTTTAACTATTTTAACCCTTTTTAAATAAATTAATAATAGATGTCCTAATCTAATCCAAGTGGGCCTAAATGGTCATATTTTATTTCTAAGGTTGTTTTTGGTCGAATTACACTTATCCAATAGAATTAGGACATGTGTTAAGGTAATAATAATATCATTTTTACCCTTAATTATCCTATTTACTTTAAACCGTGGTAAATAAAATTAAAAAGTTACTATTCACCAAAAATTATTTTCATCTCATTGAACCACATTTTAGTCCTTGATATTAACCGTGTCTCATGGATTTTTGAAATTCAATTCACAAAAGTGGTAAAATGTAATTTAATTTAAAAAAGTCAATTTTTAACTACCACTAAGTGGTTTCACTATTCATCGAAAATTGAAGTTTTTCAAAAAAATACCAAAACTTCAGCCTAAGAATTATTTGATATTCCAAATTCAAAATTTATGTCTATTTTTCCAAATTCATAACATATAATTAGCATTAATTAATTTTAAATTTAATTCCCGTTATCAAAACAAATAGCGTATTTTTAAGAAACAAAAACAATCAAAAGATTGATACTTATTTATATCCAATTTCAAAGTGAAATTAATTCCAATGAACAACATTGGATTAAATGGTAAAAATATATTCTAATTACACTTTAAACCCAATTAAAAAGATAATCTAACCATATAAATTATTGCGATGAAAAAAATTGGTTTTAATTAAAATATAGCCTGTTTTTACTATTCATTAAAATATGAAAGTTATCAGAATAATATGAAAATTTTATCCAAAGTAAATTTTTATATCCTAATTGAAAAGAAGAATTTTATTTTGTCAAAATTGAACTTATAGACATGTCAAAAACATGATTTAAAGTGGGTGCGCCATCAAAAGGCAACAAAACTACATTTTTTGAAAATTACTTATTTTACTCGAAAAATTGATTTTGTTCTCATACCATGTTCTAGAAAATGTGTAAGATGAATAATAATGTTATAAAATTCAAAATGTAGTTGATAATATTCATAACAGGTAGTTCATATAACATATCGATGTTTAGAAAAACTCAGTATTGCGTACAACACACACTATCGTGGAAGGTCGTGATTGCGTGTAATGCAAGCCAAGTAAGGGATGTGTGTTGTGCAAGCTCTTTTTGGTGTAGCATACAACACAAGACATTAATGAAATTAAAAAGAATATTTTTCATAAAATCTCGGGGTGTTACATTCTACCCCCCTTAAAATGAATTTCGCCCTCGAAATTTGTCAGGGTTATAAATGCTTTACTACTAGAAAGTTTCTTTAATAGAAACCCACATCGTAAAAAGGAATACCAAAACTTGGCTTTAAAAAATAAAGTATGAAATGTAACAGTTACCCAAATTAACTCATCACTGGGTTTCCACGTAGGAGAACATAGGTGTAAATATGGATATGGAAGAAAAATCTAATCATCAAGTTCTGATGGAGAGTGGTAGAGAACATGGGTATGAAAAATCCATCAATCACAAAGCCATATATTTGTGATGATATAAGATACCATCTGATTCATCAGATATAAGGGCCCTAGGACACCATTTTTGGTTTTCAAGATCATTTTTCTAAAGTTGATGATATTGTAATTAGAAGAAATACTTTCATGATTTTGGTACAGTCTCACCGTTGGTCGTTCTTTGGAGAATTTCCACTTCATCTCTTAAAGAAATGAAGTTGACTTTGTCATTTGTGAAGTGTTAGCAGATCATGTGATAGAATGATGGGTCATTCCATCTGTCTCAAACAAAAGGTTATAAAAGTTATCAAAAATACATAAGTCCATCTATAGTGAGATTAATCATATATGGTTCCAAAAATGGACTTATACTTCAAATATCATACTGCTTAATATAATAAAACTAGTTTCTAATAAACAGGGACATCCTGTAGGCCAGTGTTAGGCGATAAAGGCCATTCGCACTTCGGTTGTGGGTTCGATTCCCACAGCCTTGTCCGACGCAATGGGTTATTGCTCGTCCTGCAGTTTTTCCTTTTTCTAAAACTACATTACTATAACACCCCATCAATAATATCGAAAAAAGTTATATCCTTAAACAATACTAACTTATGTACAATATAATCCATTCCAATCTTTAGGCTTATCTAAAATACTTCGGTCCATGCTCATAGTATAAAGAAAACGATTACTTGAAATGTCATCAACCAAGCTTGTGAATACCATCATTTATCCCCCATATATCTTGTTGGTCACATTTTAATCATGTGAATACCTTAATCATGTATTCTCTTGAAAAATGAATACCCATTAAACCTTAATGAAAACATGAATTCAATCAAAAGTTAACTCTTTCTACATATCAAAATCCAAAAATTCTATATACTCAAACCATGATATAACCTTCTCCTTATATCAGTCATGATATCATGAATACTATCAAACATTTAATTTTCTCCTTATCCCTTCATTATGCGCATATCATATACTTTCCAAAAATATCTGAATAACCTTTAATGGTTACTAGTACCATTAATCATACACTTTTAAAACTTAAGGAAACACAACAGTGTAACAATCCTTAGATGTATCTTAATTCCATAGTACCATGATATTACTTATACAACATTACACTTGATAAACATGTAATCATTCCACTACCTTCTTAAACCATTGACTGAGCTTCAACAATTCTTTCATCTCTCATATCATTTGTACTCTCTTCATTATCATCAAAATAAATACTACCCATACGGCCGTACTGATTCTCTTCATGAGACTTTCCCTTAGGGTATTGGATTGAATAATGCATGTACATTCAACATTTAAAACATTTAACCATTGTTGATGTCATAGCAATACCATTAGCCTCATCCATGGTGCTAACTGAACCTTTTCCTTTGCACTTATTGGATATGTGTCCTTCTTTTCCACACCCAAAGCATCTTCCAGTTCCTTTGAAACAATCTCCCTAATGCCTCTTCCCACATGATTTACATGAGGGAAATTGAACTTTCCTTCCTCTATGATCATCATGAAACTCCGTCATTCTCTTATTATCTAAGTCAGAAAACTAACAAAAGTTGAGATTATTGATCATATTATAAGATTTCTGATTAGGCATAATAATGATGTTTGGACTTCAAAATCCCGTTTCATTTGGTTTCTCATGAAGAATATCATTCCATTGTCTATCATATCCTCCATTATCATGAATCTTCCGGTTTCTAGCCATTTTCTAAAAGCCAAAAAGAATAGTGTGAGAAGAAAAAATCATGCTAGGGAAAACAACATAGTAAAGGGGGGGCACCCTAAATATCTAACATCTTAGGTTAAATTCTAAGATCGTTACAGTAGTTCTAGGACTATATCCTATACGTATACTTATCCATAGGGACATCCCTAGACATACCATAGAAAAATCTCTAGGGATCTCACTAACGTTTTCGCATCCTATTTTCCAAAGGTTGACTAAACCTTACCTCTGATACCAACTGTAGAGACCCGAAGCTTGATGTAAATGGAAATTACATTACATTATCAGAATAATTAATACATAACAAAAATAGACACACAAGGATCATAATAGTTTAGTGTCTTTGGAAACTCAGAATATAATCTTCTAATCGTGGTGAAAGATCTTCTACATCTCCCATAAGATCTTCCCCTTTTTGTTTTCTTACCTAAAACCTTTCTTTAAATCCTGGGGAAAATAAAACATATAAAGGGTGAGCTCAAATGCTCAGTAAGGTTAAGCATGGAAAAAATAAAACAAATCATATACATTTGAACTTCAAAACATGAATATAGTATTTAAACTTCAAAATCTTGAGCAATTACATAAATCATGGAAGTACGTAAGGAATATATCATAAAGAAACATTAATCATGATAAAATAGCATGGGAATTAAACATGTAATTGTGTCAAACCATTAATCACATGATATGATTTCCATAGTATCCACGGCATTGCTGCCAAGACCATCTTAGTGGACAAAGTCCCTTTTTGAATCGAGTTTACTCCTCGTTCTAGTCCTGTATTACTAAACTAGTTTAACTTTCCGTTCCTTCCATGTCGATATCATGAGATATAAATATTTACCCAATGCATTGGAAGGAGATATAGGTCCCACCCATCTCATACTGAAATCATTCTTACTTGTGCCACAAAATAAACATACATCATTCATAATAACCCAATAAATAAAATGGGTTTCATAAACATCATCCCATCATTACATAATCCATATAAAAGAAATGGATATCATTTCATAATATGGAAAGTGAAACCATGTAAATCATAGAGACATTATACATGAAACATACACATATGAAATAATTTCATCTTAGATGAAAAATGGTTTTGATAAAACACTTGAAATGAATTCTTGAGGAAAATATCCTTTCTTCTTCAAAATAATTTTCTTTTCACAAAATGTCATGCAATTTTTTTTTAAAAAAAGGATTTTGTTGAAAATAGTCATGAAATATTTTTGAGGAAGCTTCATGAAAATATGGCTTTATAAAACCGTAAAAATCCTTTCATTCCGTATACATTAAAAAACATTCTTCTCGTACTTTTGTTGGAAAAGTGAAAAAAGTACATTGTAGGGTAAATAAAAGAAGATTACTTCCATACCAAGGGGTAAAAGTCAAAATGGTTAAAAAGGACTTTAAACATACATGAATACATTTATATAAAACATGGACATGGATAACCCCAGTAAATACTTACGAATAAGCAATCTC
The DNA here is from genome assembly GCA_963277665.1 of Viscum album. NCBI lineage: Eukaryota > Viridiplantae > Streptophyta > Magnoliopsida > Santalales > Viscaceae > Viscum > Viscum album. The sequence goes on from OY728129.1 coordinate 1,404,922,401, forward strand.
GGATAAAAATGATATTTGCAAAATTATCCCTTACCTTAGGTCCGATATGCTTTCTATGTATCCGAACCTCCTGTATAATGATTTAAATAATGTCATTGAATTATTATAGAATCATATTCATTGTTATGATATCATATATGTTTCACTTATGACTTCATATTACCCGTTCTTTTCTAAATTCCATGTTAAAGCAGCGTTTTGGGTAAAATCATTTCATTTATCGTATGTGTTTTGACTTTTCGTTCTTGATATTATGACTCATATCCTAATTTACATAAATCCATAATGTAAAACATGATTTATATATAATATATATTCATCATATACATATATATATTATATATCGATAAAAGGAATGAAATACACCGTTCATGGAGACGGTAGGCCGTACGTACGCATGAATGCTGTTTTCGCTTCCTTATTTAATTGAATGAAACTAAATAGATGACATATATATATATATATAAATAAATCCAGTAGCATTATTATTTCATATATTTTATTATTATTCATTATATAAACTTTATGATCATTCATATATGGTTAACATGGAGTATGAATCTCATCGCGTCGTGGAAACTGTAGTCCGTACGTACGCAGGAGCGATGATATCGTTCCCATAATTATTGAATATAATTGGAGTGTATGGTATAATATATCAGAATCATTATGATGTTATAATAACCATATATAGTTATTCTTGACACCATTATACCCATCCATGTAATGTGTTGTTGGAAAAACATATTTCACCACGGCGTGGAGACGGTATTCCGTACGTACGCTCGCGTGGTGATTTCGTTTTCCGTAGGATGGATAGATGGTGAAATAGGGTTGTTTCATACTTATAATAACATATCAGTATATGAGTTATACTGATTTTATTTCTTCATAATGAAACAACTAAAGAAGAAGAAGTGGAAGAAGAAATAGAGTTGAAAGAATCGGTAACAGACATTACCTCTTCTTTGAAGCGCCTCTTTGAGACCTCCGCTTAGGGCACTATAATTGGTCTTTGAATAAGACCATAACCTCTAGGATGTTTCTATGGAAGTGTAGAAGATAATTTTTCAGGTTTTGGCCGAGCTTGAAGGCTGAAAGTTTTGTGAGGAAGAGAGGGAGTAGGTGCTCTTTTATAAGGGAGGAGAGGGGCACCATTGGAAAAACTAAAAATATTATTTTATTATAAAGTCATATTCGGTATTTAATAGCTTCAAATTGATTTATTTCGAATCCAAGGTGGGGATGGGTCGAAATCCTCTCATACAATAGAATTTATACAAGTTTAGGTCATTATATCAACCTTATCATTTAGTTTTAACTCTTAGTTAATTAGATTGACATTTACCATGTCACTTTTTATTTTTATATTATATAGTTAATAAACTTACCATATACATCCGTGAGACCCCCAAGTGGTCCATTAATGATACCCCTATCATGATATAAGTATCTTGGCCGAACTTTATATTCTTAGGAATATAATAACAATTAATAATATAATATGTGTTTTAAAAACTATTTTATGCAATTTTGACACTATTTGGTAATTGATTTTTGTGAAACTCATTACAGAATGATTAGTTCGAAAAAAGTGAATTAAATCCATACTAACATGTCATAGTAACATATAAAATTATTGGAATTCATAAAAAGTCTCAAATTACATTTATTTGGGTATTTATAACGTCAATTATGTCAATATTTTATTAATAAGATAATTACTGCATCATCATTGTGTCATAAATAAATTAAATTATTTAATGTCTAAAAATTACCAATAAAATACCATTATTTAGGAAATATTTTTATATTTCTAATGAATATTTATAGTCTAATGTATCTTATGTATAACCCTTTATTAAAAATGATTTACTTATTAAACTTTGATTTAAACTATTTTAAACCTTTTTTAAATAAATTAATAATAAATGTCCTAATCTAATCCAAGTGGTCCTAAATGGTCATATTTTAATCCTAACGTTGCTTTTGGTAGAATTACACTTATACAATATAATTAGGACATGTTTTAGGGTAATAATAATATCGTTTTTACCCTTAATTATCCTATTTACTTTTAACCGTGGTAAATAAAAGTAAAAAGTTACTATTCACCAAAAATTATTTTCATCTCATTGAACCACATTTTAGTCCTCGATATTAACCGTGTCTCTCAGATTTTTGAAATTCAATTCACAGAAGTGGTAAAATTTAATTTAAATTACAAAAAGTCAGTTTTTTAACTACCACTAAGTGGTTTCACTATTCATCAAAAATTGAAGTTTTTCAGAAAAATACCAAAAATTCAGCCTAAGCATTATTTTATATTCCAAATTCAAAATTGATGTCTATTTTTCCAAATTCATAACATTTAAGTGGCATTAATTGATTTTAAATTTAATTCTCGTTATCAAAACAAATAGCGTGTTTTTAAGAAACAAAAACAATCAAAAGATTGATACTTGTTTATATCCAATTTCAAAGTGAAATTAATTCCAATGAACAACATTGGATTAAATGGTAAAAATATATTCTAATTACACTTTAAACCCAATTAAAAAGATAATCTAATCATATAAATTATTGCGATGAAAAAAATTGTTTTTAATTAAAATATAGCGTGTTTTTACTATTCATTAAAAAACGAAAGTTATCAGAATAATATGAAAAATTTATCCAAAGTAAATTTTTATATCCTGATTCCAAAGAAGAATTTTATTTTGTCAAATTGAACTTATAGACAAGTCAAAAACAAGATTTAATTTGGGTGCGCCATCAAAAGGCGGCAAAACTTCATTTTTTGAAAATTACTTATTTTACTCGAAAAATTGATTTTGTTCTCATACCATGGTCTAGAAAATGGGTAAGATGAATAATAATGTTATAAAATTCAAAATGTAGTTGATACTATTCATAACGGGTAGTTCATATAACATATCGTTGTTTAGCAAAACTCAGTATTGCGTACAACACACACTATCATGGAAGGTCGTGATTGCGTGTAATGCAAGCCAAGTAAGGGATGCGTGTTGTGCAAGCTCTTTTTGATGTAGCATACAACACAATACATTAATGAAATTAAAAATAATATTTTTCATAAAATCTCGGGGTGTTACAAAAACATATTTTTTCATAAATATATTTAAAACTAATCTTACATGTACATTCTATGGCTTTTCAAATACACATATATATGTATTTATTCGTAAATATATATGTGTTTGAGTGTGTGTGTGTCTCTGTGTGTGTTTGTGTGTTGTATGTAATTATTTATTTAAAAACACACATAAAAAACATATTTTTTCATAAATGTATTTAAAACTAACCTTATATGTATATATTAATATACAAATAAATATAGTATAAAAAATTATAACTAAATATATATATATTAATATACGAATTAATATATACATATTAATATATGAATAAATATATTTATATTAATATGAATCTATATCAATATATGAATAAATAAAACTATATATATATATCATAAAATTGAGAACAAAATGAAATGGCTTAGTGGTAAAGGTGCAGCCGCGAAAGGGGGGAGGTCCGGGGTTCGAGTTCGGGTGGATGCGAAGGGGTGCACGCATATAAGGATTCGCGGGAAGGGCAACACACAAGAGACCTTGTAGCTCTGATAAAGGGGGTGTGAAGCACTGATAAAATAACTCCCCACATTATTTTTAATTATTTTTATTTATTTAAATTTTTTTTTTACCTTTATCAGTGCTAAAAAAATCAATGATAAAGGCCCCTTTTATCAGTCCTAAAAAAGCGCTGATAAAGGGGTCTTTTATCAGCTCTTTTTTTAGCGCTGATAAAAAGGGCCTTTATGAGCACTTTTCAGAGCGCTGATAGAATGGACCCCCCCATATTAGCACTGAGCTTTAAAGCGCTTTTTCGGCGCTGTTAAAGCCCTTTTTAGCGCTTATATAGGACATTTTTGTAGTAGTGTATCAAGGTACATAATTATCTTCATAATTTTATGATATGTACCACTAAAATTAAACCATATATATACTCTTTTGGACACATATTTTGAGACATGAATGTTGGATCATATTTTTTATCAAGGGTGGAAAAACCACTCTCCCCTAACATTCCACCCACCTAGGCCTACCAACATTAATTGAGGATACTTGGATTGTTTGAGTCTCTACCCAAGCCTCTTGAAATTATTATTTAAGTCTGTGGTGGTGAATAATTTAAGAATATTCTATGCTCTGTTTCATTGAAATGTTGTTCTTATTCTTTGTGTTTGTAATCACATTTTTTCTCATGTATATTGTTCAATTAGGCATAGTTTCTTAATAAAAGTTCTTATTCTCCTCATATAATATTCTTATTCAAATAAAATTGATATAATTTCCTTTATGTGTTAATTTATTCAACCAAACCTAGTAAAATTTAAAACCCAATGATGGTGGGATCATTATTTCATGGTTTTTCACTTCTTCAATTACACCCTCATTAGTCTACTTCCCGCTTCCATTCTGATCATATAATCAATGTATGGATAATAAAATTATATGTTGATCTTAATGATCATAAATGGACTAGGTTGTATTTTATTTCTCACTCTATTAATGTATAAAAAATTCCCATAATTGGTAATTCCATTTGAAACTTTTAAAACATATTCCTCCTTATTGAATTTTAATGTCTTACACATCAAGTGATAATAATAACCATTACCCTGGAGTGCTCAAAAATATGATCCTCTAAGGGTATATATGATTAGTATTAGAGTTTTTTGGTATTAAATTAGAATTTTTTAAAGTTATTTGATCTTCTGGAATAACCTCATATCAAATAAAAGAAATTAAAATAGTCAGAAAGGGATTGAATCGAATCCACCCCAAGTGATAACCAAGGATCAAATAATTCTATTAAATTTAATTCACCTAAGTATTCTAGTGTTTATTTAAAAATATGTAAAATCAACCCATATATGTAAAATTCATAACCAAATACAATCTATAGGATGTACGTGTCTATAGGTTCTTCCTTTGGTATCTGAGGATTCGACAACACAAGCAATACTACAAGAGACCGCTTAACCGAAAAAACATTGGTAAATTTAGGAGAGACCAAATTTTTGGTGAAATTTATGGGGACCCAATTAATTCATATCTACACTCATTATATTCTCCCCCATTTCTCTTTTCTAACCTAAAATTCTCTTATATTTTCCCATTTATTTTGTTTTTCACTTTTCTTGATGCATGTCCGCCTATACTTGGGAACAATCAAACCGACTTGTTAGGATGGATAGTTATGGGGTTGGGGAGTAAAGAACCCCTAGGAGTATATTTATATAAGATACTAAAATTACTAACACTTTATATTCAATAATTGATCCCATATAAATGGAGGTTCTTCAAAGAAACCAACTCATAAATTCAGGTGGGAAAGAAAATGGAAATCCAAATGATGCAGCTCCCTACTTGGGGAATGGAGTTGATCAATCCATGAATGACTACCTCACGCCTTCTTAGACCAGTGCACCCTATTTAATTAGGAATGCATCACTAGTAGAATCCCACTATGTCTTTGAAACTAATTTCTTAAACCACCTTCTATCCTTCCATGAAATGGATTCTGAAATTCCATACATTCATGTCAAAAAGTTAAAAGACATTGTTGAAACCATATTCCCACCACATAATCTTGAGTAATATATGTTGTGTCTATTTAATTTCTCCTTAAAAGGTTTAGAAAATAATTGGTTAAAGAATTTGAGACATACATCAATCTACCCCTGAGGCTAATTAAAAATATATTTCTACAAAAAATAATTTCCCCTCACAAAATAGTTACACTTAAAAACATCATCCATTTTTTTAAAAAGAATAAGGGGACCCATTTTATGAAACATGGAAAAGGGTTGAATACACACTCGACATGGTACCTCACCTTGTATTTTAAATCCCAGAACAATTTTGAATTATCTATAAAGAGCTGTTTCTGGGAAACCAAAAATTCATTGACATGATGTGTAATAGAACCTTCAAAAGAAGACCCAAATAATTCTTAAGAGTATCTAGAATGAATGGAAGAACAGAAAAATGGGGAACATCACTGTAATTTTAGAATCCCCCAAAATCTACTGGAAATAAAATTCTAAGGGATGAAGAAAGTCTTAGAAAAAACATGATGCACCCACTAGGATGGTTGAGGAGTTTAGTCTTGTGAAGGTCGATGAAATTAAATATATTGACCGTGTTTGAATTTTTTTAATAAACATGACCATGATACTAACAACATAATAACTATACCTTCAATTAAGGATCTTCTTTTTCGAGGACGACCAGCAAAGGTCAATGCTTTGAAATTTCAGAAGCCACTGTACCAAAACACTTTTAATACGAGATACAATGACCATTCATGATTCTATTGGAATGAAACCAACAACCCATCAAACAAACCAGTCATTAACAAGGACTAAAGTATCTTCCTGGGATAAAACAACCAACACAATACCCTTCCTAATCTTTCTCTCCCCCAATCCTCGAACAGTTGTGTAATAAAATTAAGAAAATGAACTTAGAAGTACCATCCCTAAAACATTAATTGAAACCCATTTAAACTGGAAAGGTACCCATACCTACTAAGGTGGTACCATCCTGAACCTTACGAAGAGAGTACAGTTACCAAAAAACCTGTCATAAAAAACTAAATGTATTGATTATTTTAATAAGTGGTAAATCCATTGAGAAACCTACAAAAGAATAAAAAAACCATTAAAAGAATGAAAAACTCATGAGAATGATGAAGAACCACCTAGAGATTCTGAAAAAAAAAACCACTATTAATGTGAAGGAACCATAACCACGCCGAACTATTAGACAACCTGCTCCCTTCCCTCAATACATGAGAAGAAAATCTAAAAGAAAATAGAATGATACATTGAGGTAAATCTGCACTCAATTTAAATTGAAAATTCCCATTATAGATACAATCAAAACGATTCATGCATACTAAAAGTAAATTAAAGACTTGTGCACTTTTAAAAATAAATTTTCACATAAAAAGATATTCTTTTATGATGATAATGTGAGTACCACCATTCAAGGGACCATTCCTCTGATGTTTAATGATACATGATATCTATAAATCAATGTTGAGTTAGAAGGGAACAACGTTTTCAGATCCCTTTGTGATCTAGGAGATACTGTGAAATTAATTATATATTCCATCTATTTTCATTTAGGGACTAAAGAACTCCAAAACATATTTTTCACTCTTCAACTTAATGATTGTAGTGATTGAGTTAAAAGGGGATGTTAATGTTTTTTTCATGAAAATTGAAATTTTTATTTACCCTAATGACTTCATTTTCCATGAAAATCAACCAAGATTTGTTCTAAGGGATCATATCCCCGTCAACCGTGGTTGTCCCTTCTTAGAAATAATCAACTTAGTCATCCGATTAATAAATAGGAACATGACAATAACCTTAAAAAACATGAGGATTGATCTAAACATCTATAATGGAAACTCTAAAATTAAAGTTAATGAATATATTCATGAGTTTAATTGTGTTGGTAGTGCTGTTAGTGAAATAGAGGAACATCAAGTAATTATTGAAGGATTTTTAATTCAAGAAGAAATTGATTTTATTTGTTCACATGAGGGAAATTTTTCTCATTGGCTTGAAACACTTTCAAATAGCACTTTTGATGTTTTTTTTGAATCACCAGTCAATAATACCGTTAGTAATATCAATAACATTGAGTCCATACCCATTCTTGGAACTAATCTAGAAAATAGGTAACTCAAACATCTCTTTAAAAAGAACCAATTATATCAAAAAAATTGGAAAAAGAAACAAATTTTTACACAAAGTCACATCCTTCTTTCAAAAGTGTTAACAAATTAGATCTTGAATTTAATGTCCTTCCTTAATAACTCATATATGAATTCTTAGGGGAAAATAGAGGCTTTAATGCTGTAATTTATTCTTATCTTGAGGAAAATCAATAGAGGATGCATCTGGATGTCCTAGAAATTATTAAGAAATAAATTGTATGGACCCTTTCTTATATTCCTAGGATTATCCCTCTGATTAGAAATCATAGCATTGTTCTTGAATCTGAATCCAAACCATGTATTCAACCTGTGAGGAGACTCAATCCCAATCTTAAGGATTTGGTAAGGAAATAAATTATTAAGTTGTTCAAAGTAGGTATCATTTACCCCAATAATGAGAGTGAGTGTGTAATACTCATTCATGTTGTTCCAAAAAAGATGGAATCACTATGACCACTAGTGAGGTTGGTGATATTCTCACCACAAAGGTCAGTAGTGGATGGACAATCTACATTGACTATAGGAAGCTCAACTCATTTTCCAAAAAAACCATTTCCCTTTGACCTTCATTGATCATGTCCTTGAGTGAGTGGAAGGCCATAATTTGTAATACTTTCTAAATATATTCTCAGGGCATAATCATATTGAGGTCTCTTTAGAGGGTCAAGTAAAAAAACATTCACATATCCATTCATCACTTTTTCCTTCAAACACATGCCCTTTGGGTTATGTAATTCCCCTAGAACCTTCTAGCGGTGCATGATGGGAATATTCTCTAACATGGTGGGGAATTTTTTAGAGGTATTTGTGGATGACTTATATATCTTTGGTAATACATTTGAAGGATTCCTTCTAAATGTTTAAAGGGGGTTTTCAAGATTTTAGGATAATAATCTCACCCGAAACTGGTAAAAATATATTTCATAGTAATGGAATGACTAGTTTTTGTAAATATAGTTTTTGATATAGGGATTGAAGTTGATAAATCTAAGGTTGATATCATTAGTCACCTTCCCTCTACAAAAAATGATCAAGGATGTGGGGAAAATATTAGGACAACATTGTTTATATAAAAGGTTTATTATAAATTTTATCTCTATTTATCTACCACTTTTTTCTCTGTTGGTGAATGATGCTCCATTTTTATAGATACAAATATATGAGGAATAATTCTTTACACTCAAGTAATCTCTTATATCTCCACCTATCATGCAATATCCATAATGGATATTTCTATCTAAAATCATGTGTGATGTGAGTAAATCCACTATAAAAGCAATCTTAGGATAACAGTGTGTGAAAACTACTTGTGTCATTTCTTATGAAAGAAAATATTTAAATGATACACAAATTAACTACACAACCACTGGGAAATAGTTACCTTTTTTGTATTTTCCATAGATAAATTCTGGTAAAATCTCTTTAGATCTCCCATCATTTTCTTTACTGATCATTCATCCCTAGAATACATTTTCTAAAAACAGGATACCAAGGATACAATGATTAGGTGGGTCCTTCTTCTTCAAGAGTATGATTTAACCATTATGGATAAAAAAAATTTGGAAAAATTGTAGTTTATCACATTCATATTATGGAATTGAAAGATAACTCACCTAATATTTCTATCTCAAATTAATTTCATGATGAGTACCTCTATTTAGTAAGTGATTTACCATAGTACGTTGACATGGAAAACCATTTGGTTATAGGTGACATTCCAAAATTCCTTAGGACCCAAGATAAGAATAAATTCCTTTCTGATTTAAAACACTACATGTTTGATGATTTGTACCTATTCATGTTCTGTCTTGATCAAATATTTATAAGATGTGTTCCTCTATCTAAGAAGAAGTCTATTCTAAAATTATGTCATACAAAGGCATGCAGAGCCACTTCTCCACAAATAAAGTCACTTCAAAGGTCCTCCAAATTGGTTTTTACTAGACTAAATTCACTATGTATTCCTAAAAAATATTCCAATGTTACTCATGGTGTCAGAAATTAGGATCCATAACCAAAATGAATCAAATTCCCCTTAATACCATTCTGGTCCTTGAAATATTTGAATGTTGGGGAATTGATTTCATGGGAGCCTTCCAAATCTCTAGGGGATATCTCTACATCCTATTAGCTATTTATTATGTTTAGATATAGGTTTAGGTCATTTCCACCATGTCCATTAACCTTTATGTTATGATCTAATTACTGAAAGTGCATATATTTTCTAGATTTGGAATTCTAATGGCTATCACCAGTGATCTTAGAACCCATTTCTGCAACCATCTCTTCTTAGAACTCATTTCTAAGTATGTTATTTTTCAAAAAGTTCCCACTGCCTACCATCCTGAAACCAATGGTCAATATGAGTTAGCAAATATGGAGATAATGAATATTCTTTAAAAAACTATCAATCCTTCTAGGAAATATTAGCATGAGAAACTCTTGGATACCCTTTTGTCATATTGTAAATCATTCAAAAACATCCTAGTAATTTCACTATATAGGTTGGTTTATGAAAAAAAATCCAATTACCTATTAAAATTGATCATCAGGAATTTTTTGAAATAAAAAAATAAACTTGGACATTTTTTTATGAAAAAAAGAGAAACACAGTTCCTAATGAACTTGAGGAACTTAGGATAGAGGCTTATAAAAACTCAAGGATCATTAATGATTAAGTTCTAGCATACCAATATAGGAATCTCAAAGTCAAACACTTTGAATCTCGAAAATTTATTCTCTTATATAGTATAAAATGTCATTTACTCACAAGAATGTTAATGTATAGATGGTTAGTTCTACACAGAGTGAATCATGTGTACCCACTTGCAGAAGTAGAGATTCAGGATCCCACAAGTGGTAAAATCCATAAATCCATTGGTTATAATTTAAACTTATTCATTGAATCATTCAGTAAACATCAAACAAAGGATGAGTTAAAAAACCATTCTATAAACCAGTAAAAAATTAATAGATTTAGGGTCGATAATGGGCTAAAAAAATTGAACAATGTTCTTTCTAGGAGGAAACCCAGCCTTAAATAGTACCTTTAATCAATGTTTGAAGTTTCAAAATAAATAGGTACATTTAATTTTTTCCCTTTTTTCTTTTTGTTTTGTTTTTTTGTTTTTAGATAAGGTAACCTCTCAGGGTTTCCATGGATTTTAATTTCATTTTCAAGTGATAAATAGGGGCTATTGAGGTCAATGTATTTTCATGGAAATTACCTAGAACCAAAACTTCCACACTATTCAACCATCTGTTATGGGTAGTCCTTGAGTGACATGGGTATCAAAGTATAATTTTTTTGTGGTACAACTTTCATCAGTCTACCACCAGGTGAAATTATTCCTTAACTCATTTTCAAGTATTAATCATGGAACTCCTCTCATACAACTCTACACCCTTTTAAATTTTATCTTCATTAAACACTGGGGACAGTGTCATCTTATGTTATGGGTGAAAAAGAATTTATTTTTTTTTGAAAAACGAAAAAAAATATTTGAATAGAAAAAGATGTGTTAATAGAAGGAATTTTTTTAATATTAAACATTATAATACACAATTTACACCTTGATACTAAATTTCAATTATTTTTCTCATTCCATAATATTTATTTGAATCCATTGATAATTTTATGATAAAATATTTTGGAATGTGTGACTTTCTAAGGTGAATTTTCACAATTAAAATTTTCATCCAATTAATAAAAAAATCCACAATGCATGTCATTTGGATTATGGGGTATTAGTTTATGTTCCTAGGGTCCCATAATAAATAGCATTGTTTTCATGATCATTTGAATTTTAATATTAGTATTCAAAAATATCAAAACAAAACAAAATAAAAAAACCATAAATTTGAGTGTAGAGGAATACAAGGACCTAATGTGTGGATATCAACACTTGGGGGTCATGAATCAATAGTTTTTTGGCCCATGGTTGGGAATTTTATCTATATTTTTTACAATTTTATTTTATCTATTGAGCTAACTCGAGATGATGCCCGAGTATGTGGGATTCACTTGCTTCCCTAAGGTTATTGAGTCCGGGAGTCATCAGCAAAGTATCGCTATAGGGGTTGACCTGATTCAGAGAAAATTGAATTACCATGGAAAAATTGAAAAAATAATAATAATATTATTAAAATTAAAATTTGAATATATCTAGTGCTTCCATCCTTTCCCCCTTGAATAAAAATGAACCCTTGTGTCTATTGGGACACACAACTCATCATTGTGTTTAATTGAAATTGGATGAAATGTTTTGATTAATTATATCAGAGGAATGGTCTTGGTATTGGGATAATATTATGAACCTATCTTGTGTTAAATTATTTTTAAGGGTTTCATAAATATTTGACATATGTTTTTTTCGTGAGTAATGTATATTAACATTTATTTTGGAAAAGGGAATTTGAATTTCATATTTTTGGAGATACTTTTTTCTCTGGACTAGAAAAACTGAAGTGGGGGAAGTGATTGGACACTGAAAGAGTATAATATTAATTTTTAACATATATATTTTTCATTTGATTCATTATTCATAAACACCTTTTTTAGTTCATTCTAAAAATGGAACATTATTTCACATTATGATTGTTAGTCATTCTTAAAATTCACTATTACATGGTACATTTCTGAACAACTACTAAGACACAATCGTCATGATTTTATTTTCATAATTTATTTTCTAGAATCCTAGTGTATAAGGAATAATTCATCTTTTTGGATCTTATGGATATTAACATTGGAAGACCACAAAAGTCGGCCTTGAACTAAGAATATTCTGGGTGAATTGAACTAGACAACCACCCAATAAATGTATTGTTTCATCCAATATCCTAGCCCAATGATTAAAAAAATTGATCTAGTGATACAATATATCATTGATAACATTTCATTAAATAGTTTACCTTTCTAATTCCGATGTTTAAATGGCATTCTAGGTGGTCCCAATTGATGATTCCATTTGGGTCCAGATTCAACGGCCTAGAAAAAAAACCCACCAATTTAATCATATCTCAACCAACGAAATTTAATTTGGGATGAAATTTTACATCCTATCATTTAAAATCAATATATTAATAATTTTCTTCCATGGTGCACCCAAATTCATCCATTTAAATGATCATTTGGACACATATTTCAGAGGCATGCAGGTTGGCTCATATTTTTTTCAATAGTAGAAAAGTCCACAATCCCTTAACCTTCCACCCACATAGGACTACCAAATTTAATTTAGGAGACAAGGAATGTTTGATTCTCAACCCCAAAATCTTGATATTTTTATTTAATTTTGTGGTGTTGAAGGAGTCAAACATATTTTTTTTCTTGGTTTCATTGCAATTTTTTTTTTGTTGCTTTGTGTTTCTAATTGCATTTAATTCGTTTGTAAGATGTTTAATTCACCTTAGTTTCTTAGTAAATTTTATTATTATATTATTATTATATTATTATTATATTCCTATAAATAACACATTGATAAATTTTCCTTAATATGTGATTTTTTTCACACCAAAATATGTGATATGTATCACACGATGGTGGAGTGATTGTTATTTCATTGTATTTTAATTTTTCAATTCCTCCCTCATGAGTCTACTACCCACATCCATTGAGATCATAGAATAAATGGAGGGATAATACTATTATGGTTTTATCCAAGGGAGTAGAAAAAGGATTTATTGGATTTTATTTCTCACTCTATTAATGTATAATCACTTCTTTTAATTGATAACTTTATTTGACAATTTTAAAACTTCTTCACCCCTATTCAATTTTAATGTCACAAACTCCAAGTGCTATTACAAAACTTTATCTTGGAGTGCTCACAAATATTATCCTAAAAGATTATAGTTGATTAGTATTAGGGTGTATAGGTATTAAAATAGTAAGTGATGAAGTTGTTATAACTTATAGAGTAAATCCATCTCACATATAAGAAATTGAAATAGTCGGAAAAGGATTGCATCCAATCACCCTAAGTGATAACCTAGGATCAACTCATTATATTAAATTGAATTCACTTTTGTATATTATTTTTTACTTAATCAGATCTAAAATCATAAAAAAAAATTGAATAAATGCTTGCGAAAAACAATCTATAATATGTACCTGTCTATAGATTTCTTCTTAGGTATCTGAGGATTCGACAACCCAACATACACTATAGGTGACTTCTTAACCCTAAAAACTGGGGTAAATTTGGAAAATTAATCGTTAAACATTATTATTAATACATTAACCATGATTTTCTATATTATTCCTTAATAATGTTTCTTACTATTAAAAATATAAATCATATCCAAATATTCAACCATTTCAAAAGATAATCCATGAAATAATACATAAATTTCATTTTAAATTTTTAGTTTACTCATATAAAATTGAAATAGAATTGGGTATTTCTTACTAGATATCTATATGTATTTATAATTCCATTTTTTGTACTTCCCCCTAGAGAATAAATATGAAAAATCACCACTCTTCCCATATTTAAGACATTCAATTTATGCATCAGGAAGTGCCTTTTTCCCCTTCATGAAGTTTACTGAACACTCCCATTATCCTAGATAGATTATTTATTTATGATCTACTTTACTAAATTTAAAACATATTCCTATTATTTTAAGGAATTTTCATTGGTGTTAATTTCCTCATTATTGACACATTGGTCATTCAATATAATTACCATTATGATCATTATCACCTAAACTTCCACATGATTTCATTCCTATAATATTTTATGTATTAGGAAACTCAACTAGGTTAAAGTTTCAAAATATTCATGGATTCCACATGAATTATACTTTTCTTTACTAATACCTAAACCATGTGAAAAATAATTCAAAAATGTTGGATGAGCCTAAAAATCTCAGTGAGGGACTTAAAAACTAGATAGAAACAATAATACCATGAATTCTTATAAAAAAGTTCCTTTTTCATCAATAAAAATTGATTTTAAAATAATCATTTTATTAGAAAATAAAAAAACATCTTTTCAAAAATATTTACATAAAATATTTTATAAGAAATATTGAAGGAAAAATAAAACCCATAATAATTTTTTTTAAACATGGTAAACTCATGAATTTTTTTTCACAATGTTACACTTTATACAATTAAGAATAAAAAAATGCATTCTATTAAACATAATATCAATAACATACTTTTAAAAAAATGATATATCTATAAAAACCCATAACAGTAATAGGTAAAACATTTATGTAACTTCGGGAATCAGTTTCCTAGAAAAAACACCACATCTAAACACAGAATAACCATCAGGTTTATAATAAGAATACTCATAACAGTATATTCCCACAATATATTTAGAGAACCTACATCATTTAACACCATTCTATATTTATAGTAACCATTTTAGTATATTCCCGTAATCTTTTGGGAGAAACCACATCAGTTAACTCTTTTTATTTTACCGAATGCATTGGTGAGATATAATGGGTTCCCCCATTATCAGTTTATAATGGCACCACCCATCCTCATAAAAAGACCCAAGAACCATAACATAATACATAAAAGATTTCATCATAAAAATATTTTTTTCACTCATAATAAAACATTTTCAGACATTGATAAATTTCTTTCCCTTAAAACGCATTTTTCAAAACTAAAATTTCCAAAACAAAGCGATACAATTTCTTTCGTTAAATAAAACATGAAATATTGTAATATAATCCAAAAATAAAATAATTTTTATAGTGCAGGTAAAATTCATTATTTTTGTGTACAATAAAATAGAACATTCTTTTTTCCTTATTATAAAAAAGTTAAAACATTCCATAATATACTCCTTCAAAAATACATTTAATTAAAGTAAAAAATCGACATATATGGTTCTTCATAAATCCTTTATGTCCATATAAAAACTTATATAAATATATTTTAAAAATATATACATTAAAGAAAAATATTTATAAATGAAATCTTGAAAACATTTAGAATGAGGCTTTTAAATTTGTGTGTCAATTACATAAAATCGTAAAATTTATAAAATATAAAGGAAAGAATTTTCTTTGAAAAGAACCTTAGAAAATTTATAAGTATTATTCCAATAATTTATTTGTCATGATTATGGGAAATTATATTTATCTCTTTTATGTTAAGAACGAGAATACATTCACATTTTCAGTAAAAATTCAATAGTGCTTTGTTTGAAAAAAAGTCCAACAATATTCCTATTAAAAAATTTTGTAAAATTTAAAATGTTCGTATTGATAGATATATTATTTTTATAAATTTTTATATTAAATTAAATGATTTAATCCCCAAAAATTATAAATTTTATTTGTTTGCATCAATTTTTCATTTATAGGGTTTTTTCCCTTAAATGTGAAAACTTCTTAATTTGGAAATAATGATAGATTTTAATATCACTGGTTACTAAATAATATATTATAAAATATAAATCCAATTTTTGTGATTCTTTTTTTATTATATTTTTTATTTATTTTAGTTATCTTTTTCCTTTGGACCAGGAGATAATTCATCCATAAAAGGGTCTATAATATTCAATCACGTTGGACAATTATTCATGATGACATCATGGACCCTACCTCACTAAATTAATCATAAATCAGTGTAGAGACATCCAATTGGTCTAATTCCAATTCTATTTGAAATAATATTTAATGGGGAGTTCTTCTGTTGAACATAATGATGACATTATTTCATTATGTCAGCCCTTGGATTCTCAACTTTTATGGAAAAAATGAATCATTCTACATAAATAATCTCTCTAAATAAATTGGTCATATATCATAATAAAAAGGTAGGATCAAGCTTAAATTTCAGTGTGGAACATATAATAGATTTTGGAACATCGTTAAAGTAGACACAATGCCATGATTCATTCATTACATTGGCCTACCATGATTAACCATTCTATGGGAAGAATCTGTAAGAAATATTAAATATAGATTTTGAAGATATTAAATATGAATACTGAAGTATGAAATCCCCTTGGCCATTATAAGGGGGATTTAACCCATTCCTAAGTAGACTTATACAACACCATTGGAGAGGAGGCCTAGGGAAAACCTTCTGACATAAGAATTTTCTTTTCTTTTATTTTTAATTTAGTTTTCATTTCTCTTGTAATGTATTTTCATATTTTTAATTCAACTGTTTCCATCTTATTCCATCTCTCATTCTTTTAAAAACCTAAAATAATTATACTTTATTATACTTATTCAATGCACCATTACCTCTTGCCCTTAAAATTATGGGCTATCCTGAGTCATGTACAGGGGGATGTATGTGGCAATTTCATTTATTCGACACTTAAATTATTATGTTTTATTAAGTTTGTGATGAGAAACAATGATGTGCATGGGTGCGGCGATCGTCCACCATGTCCCTGAACACACAATGATTTATATTTTTTTATTAAACAATTTCCCTCCATTCTACTAGATATAATATTTTCATAACAAGGAGTTGATCTATTCAGTAGATGAAATGGCATACGATGGAGCTAGGTATTGGGATATTTCACACGTTCGATCGAGGTGTGCCATCAAAATTGATTATAGTAGTAGGTGGAATTGAAATTTCTATATCCATTCAAGACTTAAAACCACTAAATAAAAGAATAGTAATTCATGAATGAGATCTGTGAATTTAATTATCAAACTTAATTAAATATCAAGAAAGATAAAAATGGAACCCACATAGCAAACCATGAAATTAAATTTCTTTCTTTACTAATTACATTCTATCATTTCATGTTAGTATAAGTTTTAATATTAAATTTTTAATCTAAATTTCAGTGAATTTTTTGATTAATTAAAAACAATAAATTGTGTTAGCTTTGGTGATATAGATTAAGTGAGTTGAAAGTATGAGAAAGATCCTCAAGTGTGAAAAACCTGGTCAGCCTTTATACTGTATTAGGAGAATAAATGTTTTTTCCACTCCCTGTAATAGGCGTGCCTACAAACATGGAGTCATTTCCAAGGATCCAATGATGAGTTTAATTATTTATTCTATTTTCACATTTTATATTGTTTTCATTGTTTAAAAAATAAAAAAAATATTTTCAAATGATTTATTTAAATTCATATTATTATGAATTGTTTGATTACACACAGGTGCAACAACAACGAAAACAAGATGAAGTATATCAAGAATATTGTAATACATCCCAAATTCAATAACATAGATAAATAATGAAAAACTAAAAATAAATACTAAAATAGTGTTTGAATATGTTTATGCATCAATAGAGAAAACCAAACCTGAATCGAAGAAAGAGCCATAGAAAGCTATGAATGAAATTTCCCCACTCATCTTCAGAATTGAAAAACCATAGGTGGTAAATATGGAGTAAACTGAAAATTCATTACACCTATCACATCCATTGCTGGAGAAGATAGATGAAAGATCATTTTAAACTAATTTACCAGAGGGAGATGATGAGAATTTGGATAAATTTTGGAGAAAATAGGCAGAAATTGAAATGAAACATGATTTCATAATTACTTAAAATATAGAAGAGAAACCACCACTACAACTATCTGTAGAATTAGAAGAACAAGAAACCACCCATGTGGTGGAATTAAAAGAAACACTGGAAGACCCAGGCTACTTACTTTCAACCAATTATAATCACATTCAAGAGGCACTTATCATTAAAGAAGTGATTCAACCAAACCCAAATAAGTGTGATGATTCTTTCTTAAACTCTACCTTTTTTAATTTCATACATTCTGAATTGAGTATCACTCTTTATGGTTTTAATTTCCAAATTCGGTTAATCCTTGTTTTTCTTTATAAGAAGAGGAAAAAATTAAATATTCACCTATTCAAGAACACATGGATCTCCCTGATATTATTGAACATGGATTTTTGGAACCCCATATAGAAGTCCAAGAAGCTTATTTTTAGGAAATTGAGACAGAGTCCTATCATTTGAAAAGGTATAATATCATTTATAATTGAAATATAAATTTTATTCAAGAAAAATTACCTTATTTATTGTAATTTGAATATTCAATTTATACAACCCATGTTGAACCAACACTTGAAAATAAGGAAAAGATTACACAAGTAGAAACCAAAGACTAAGATTATCCATACATTATCCTACCCTCACCACAAAATCTATAATTATTTTTTTAGGGGATAAATCTTGTATAAACATTCCATGGATCATTCCTCTCCTAGAATGATGAACCAAAAGCTGGTAAAAGCCACATGTGGTGGTTTAAATCAAAGAAGATTCATCCACTATATAATATTGGATAATATATGGTATTTCCCTTCTATAGGTATTAAAAATTCAGTCCCCACTCCCTCGTACATTATATAATGAATCCCACTCCCTCATACCTTATTGATCTTTAATAACATTATCTTTGTGCTTAATTTATTTTTTTCCCTTTATAAGTTCATGATCATAGAAGGAAGCCTCAGACAGTGGAAGAGAAAGGAAATGTAACACCAGAAAGGGAGTTAATTTTTATTATTTAAAATTTTAAACTCCTTACATTTTTTGGTCTAAAACAGGTTTTAAGCTTTAATGATCAGAATCCCATGCCCACACTTAAATTAATGCTTTGCACGAATTATCTTGGAGACATGAGTTTCTTAGGAATCCAATGATTCCATGTTTTATATTTCAATATTAATGATATTGAATGAGTAAAATAGAGAATTTAATGATTAATATGAATTAAGGATATTCAAATGGTGACTCAGGATTTAAGGGAATTTATTGATTCATGTAAATGAAACTTCCCCATCATTTTCTATTATTATAATTTCAAAAATTCATGTGAATTGATTTTATATTGTTAATCATTATTTAAGTGATCTTACAATATCATATGTCTCATTCTCGAGAGGATTTAATCACCAAGTAACTTCTATTTATTCTTGAGAATATATGTTGAGTGATTTTGGTCATGTCACCTTCCAGAACATGCATTTGAACTTGACAAAGCTATGACTGTACAAAAACAAATTTAAAATGATTGAATCATTTTTTAAAAATCCTTTATCCTTAAAGAAAATCGTTACATCAATCCTTTTTTATCCCATATAGACCATGAATGAATTTTATTTGGATGAATTGTGTTTCAAACCATTTTTATCTATTCTTACCATATGGTATTTTAAAGATGAAGTGTGGTGGTGAAGAGGGTCATGGTGGAAGAGATTATTTAAATTGTAAGGAAAAAGTTTCGGGGTGATATTATGGGAATTGTTAAAGGTTTTGGAATCATTCACTGTACTTTATTTTTTTCCACTCTTAAATTTAAAAAATGAAAAAAAATACAACAAAACCAAAAATTTGACAAAATTTGGTTGTGATTTGGGAAAACCAAATATCATTATTTTCCAAAACGAACATCTTTTGATCTTATGTGGTTAGGTGATGGATGTGTGTTTTTATCAAATCATAATATTCTAAAATACATATAAAAGTATAATAAAATATTCAATAGGGTGAACAAATCATTCATTATACTTACTTGAAAATGACTTTACTTTGAGTTTTGGGGAAGTGGGTGTCTCTAAAATGATTAGGAGAATTTCATCACCCATTTTGATATCATGGATTGTAATTAAGAGATAAACCTTCTCCTTGAGCCTTAATTTTTAAAACATCCAATCCTACCAACCTTAAGCCCCATAGTCATTTGAACCTTTATTGCAAGTCCTCATGATTTTATGTGCCTTTTTCCTTTAAAAAGTGAAGAAAGTAGTTCCCTTACAACTCGATGGATAAGGAGATTGTTCTCTGGATTTGAGAAGAATTATACTTGAATTGTTTCATGATTTATTATAGAATAGATTCAAAATAGAGGTAGATCCTGATTTGGCGTATCTAATTGTATTAAATTGAGGAGCATGAATGAATGAATGAAGAAGTTCCATAATTTTTCAATGAGGAAAAGTAAAATTCCTGAATTGATTATTTCATTGAAAAATGAGAAATTAAATTTATATTTTATGTGGATTTTTGAAAATTTTATTTGAAATTAATAATTTATAAATTTTTCATCTTTGATATTTCATATTGGTAACATTGGTACCCTTTGAAATTTAATGATGAGATTGTATAATTGAAGAAAATAATGGTTTAAGTGTGGGGGAATTGATAGATATAATGTTTCCATAATTTTTATATGAAATTAAATGATTTAATCCCTAATAATTTATCAAATTTATTTATTTGTATCAATTTAAGATTTATAGGGTGTCATTGTCCTAAATATGAAAACTGCTTAGTTTGGAAATATAGAAATATTTTATTATCTTTGGTAATTTTAGAATATCATTTAAAATATAAATAAAATTTATGTGATTCAATTTTTATTGGATTTTTTAATTTATTTTATTCATAATTGTCTTATGGACTAAGAGATAATTCGTCTATCAAACGGTATGAAATATTCAATCATGTTGGACAATTATCCTGGATGATCGCGTGGACCCAACCTCACTAAATTAATCACAAATCAGTCTATATATATATATCCAATTGATGCGATTCAAATTTAATTTGAAATTAAATTTAATGGGGAGTTCTTATATTGAAATCATTATAATATTCTTTTATTATGTCAACCCTAGGACACTGAACTTTTGGGAAACAAATTGGAAACATTCATCCAGAATTAAATCTGGATGTAAAATAGCCATATTTATTACTAAAAATGGAGGATCAAGTGGAATTTTGTGTAGTAAGGTAAAATATATTATGGAACATATTTCAAGAAGAAACAATTCCATGATTCACCCATTACATTTTCCTACTATGATGAAATGTTTTCATGACAGAATCTATAGGAAATATTAAATAGAGATTTTGAAGATCTTAAATTTTAAGAGATAAGGATGATACCCCCTTGGAATATATAAGGATGAGTTCACCCATGTAAGAAGAGAATTAAACACCGCCATTGAAGATGATACCTAGGGATATTCTACTGAATTAGGAATTTTCTTTTTATTTCCTTTTAATTTAGTTTTATTTTTTTATGTAATTCATTTGGATATTTTTAATTCATGTGTTTCCATCTACATACTTCTATTATTCTCTTCCTAACATTATATAATTATAATTTCTTTATCTTATTCAGTACCACATGACCTCTTAACCTTAAAATATGTGGGGCTAACTTGAGTCTTGGTCTGGGAGAGTTATATAGAAATTTTATTTATCCCACTCTTAAATTCTTATATTTTACTATGTTTGTGATGAGAAAGAGTGATGTGCACGGGTGCGGAGATCGTCCAATATGACACTAAACATGAACTCATTTCTATTCTTTTATTAACACTTTTCCATTATTTCTACTAGAAACAATATCATCATATGATGGATTTGAGACATTCAGTAGATGAAATGGCATACGATAGAGCCAGGTCCTGAGAGATGTCACATGCTCGATTGAGGTGTTAAATCAACCTTGATTATGGGATAATGTGGAATTGAGATTGGTATATTCATTAATGATTTCACACCACTAAATAAAATAATAGTAATTCATTAATTAGATCCTATAATTGAATTAAAAATCATAATTAAACACCCAAAAAAGAACCCACATACCAAACAATAATTGTCAAGTTATTTCTTCACTAATTTCATTCTTTCATTGCATGTTAGTGTAATTTTAAATATATAATTTTTCATTCAAATTTCATTTAATTTTTAAATTTACTGGAAACAATAAAAATAATTTTTGTAGTTGATATAGATTATGTGAGTGAATGACTGAGAAATATTTTCAAGTGAGATGACCCCGCTCAGCCTCTATGATGCCTTAAAAGAATAAATTTTCTTTTTCCACACCCTGAGAATTGAATTCATCAAAATAAGGAAATTTTTTGGGATCCAATCATGAGTTTACTTATTTTTTCTATTTTCACATATTGCATTATTTTCATTATTTTTTTCTTAAACAAAAAAAATATTTTTCCATGATGTATTCAAATTCAGATTATTATAGGGGGTTTGATTACTTCCTAGTGTAGCAACAAAACTAACAAGATGAAGTATCTCAAGAATATTATAATAGATACCAAGTAAAATAACTAAGATAAAGTATAAGCAAATAAAAATAAAAACTGAAAGAGGGTTTGAATATGTTTTTTCATCAATAGAGAAACCCGAACATAAAATAGACCAAGAACCTTTGAAATCTATTGGAGAAATTTCCCCACTCGTCTTAGAAATTGAAGAACCTAAAGTGGTAGAGGTGGAGATACCTGAAGAATCATTACACCCCACACAACCATTGTTGGAGGATATAGATGATTGATTATTTTCTACTTATTTACAAGAGGTATATCATATGAATTTGGATAAATTTGGGATCAAATTGTCAAAAATTGAAAAAAAATATGATTTTATAATTCCTTAAAATATATAAGAAAAACCACCTCAACACCTATCTCTAGAATTGGAATAAGAAGAAACCACTCAAGTGGTGGAATTAGATGAAAGAATGTAAGATCCAGATTACCTGCATTCATCCACTAATACTCACATTCATAAGGCACTTATCACTAAAGAAGTGATTGAACCAAACCCAAATAAGGGATATGAATATTTATTATACTCTATATTTTCTGATTTCATACAATATGAATTTAGTATCACTCTATATGGTTTTTAATTTTTAGAATTGATCAATCCTTGTTTTTCCTTAGAGGAAGAGGATGAAACTGAATATGAACATGTTTTGGAACACATGGATCTCCCTGATATTATTGA
Organism: Viscum album; assembly: GCA_963277665.1. Taxonomy (NCBI): domain Eukaryota; kingdom Viridiplantae; phylum Streptophyta; class Magnoliopsida; order Santalales; family Viscaceae; genus Viscum; species Viscum album. The sequence goes on from OY728129.1 coordinate 1,404,945,974, forward strand.
AAATGAATTTGAGGAAGACCATAAAAAATTACAAGAATTTGAGTTTGAGGAAATTGAGACAATGGCTTATCATTTTGAAATGGATAACAACTTTTCTAATTCAAATTTAAATTTTATTCAAGAAAAATCACCTGCTTACTTTTCCTTTGAACATTCAATTCATACATCCTGTAGAGACCCATACGTGATGTACATGGACATTACATTACTGTTGTGGAATAATTAATACATCACAAAAAACAGACACCAAAGTATTTTAATAGTTTAGTGTATTTGGAAACTCAAAACATAATCTTCTAATCATGGTGAGAGATCTTCAACATCTCCCATAAAGATATTTCCCTTTTTTTCTTACCTAAAACCTTTCTTTATATCATGGGGAAATGAAAACATATAAAGGGTGGGATCAAATGATATGTATGGGTAAGCATGGAGAAAATAAAACAAACCATACACATTTGAACATAAAAACATGAACATAATGTTTAAACATCAAAATCTTGAGCATTGACATAAAACATGGTAGTATGTAAGGCATAAATCATAATGGAACATGAATAATGATAAAATAGCTTGGAAATAAAACTTGTAATTGTGAAAAAAAATCAAGCAAATGATATGATTTCCATAGTAGCCAAGGCATTGTAGCCAAGACCATCTTAGTGGACAAAGTCCCTTATTGAACCGAGTTCACTCCTCGTTCCTGTCCTGTATCACTGAATCGTATTAACTTGTCATTCCATCCTTGTCTATCACATTAGATATAAATCTTTACCCAATGAATTTGAGGTAGATATAGGTCTCACCCATCTTATAATGAAATCATTCTTATGTGTGCCACAACATGAACATAAATCATTCATCATTACCCAAAGAATAAAATGGGTTTCAGAAACATCATCCCATCATAACAGAATCCATATAAAAATGGATATCATTTCATCATAATAAAAGTGAAACCATGTAAATCATAGAGACATTATACTTGAAACATACACATATGAAATAATTACATCTTATATGGAAAATGGTTTTGATAAAACACTTGAAAGGAATTCTTGAAGAAAATATCCTTTATTCTTTAAAATCATTTTATTTTTACAAAATGCCATGAAAATTTTAAAAGAAAATGATTTTTTTGAAAATAGTCATGAAATATTGTAGATTAGGCTTCATGTAAATAAGGATTTATGAAACCATAAAAATCCGTTCATGCCGTATAAGTTAAAAAACATTATCCTCATAATTTTAATAGAAAAGTCAAAAAGTACCACGTATGGTAAACAATGAAAGATTCCATCCATAACAAAAATTAAAAGTTATAGAAGGGTAAACATGAATTTAAACATACATGGAAGAATATTAAACACTTTATGAAAAATATTTTATGGACATGGATGAAATATATAACCCCAGTAGATACTTACGTATAAGCAATCTCTGATAAAAATGAGATTGCAAAATTATCCTTTACCTTATGTACAATTTCTTCCGTATGTGTCTGAGACTCTTGTATAGTGGGTTTAAACATATTATTAACTTTTAACAAAACCATAATAATATTTATGATATCATATATGATTCACTTATGACTTTATATTATTCGTTCATTTGTCAATTCCATGTTAAAGTAGCGTTTTTGGTAAAATCATTTCATTTATCATTCGTGCTTTGACTTGTAATTATTAATATGATTACTTATATCATGATTACTTAATTCTAAAATATAAAACATGATTTATATATAATATATATTCAGAATATACATATATACAATAGATCGATAAATGGAAAGAAATACATCATTCATGGAGACGGTAGGTCATACGTACGCATGAACGTTGTTTTTCGTTTCCTTATTGAATTGAATGGAATTAAGTAGATGACATACATATATATATACATAAATCTAGTAGAATTATTATGTCATATATTTCAATATTACTTATTATATATACATTATAATCATTCTTGAATTGTTAACGTGGAAAATGAATCTCATCGAGTCGTGGAGAAGGTAATATGTATGTACGCACGAGCGATGATATAGTTCCCATATTTATTGAATGGAATTGGAGTGTATGATATAATATCATAGAATCAGTATGATGTTATAATAATCATATATAGTTATTCTTTACACCATTATACCCATCCAATTAAGGTAGTGGTGGAAAAACTGATTACACCACGGTGTGGAGACGGTATTCCTTACGTACGCACACGCGGTGATTTCATTTTCCGTAGGATGGATAGAAGGTGAAATAGGGTTGTTTCATATTTATAATAATATATCATAATATAATTAATACTGATATTATTACTTTATAATGAAACAACTAAAGAAGAGTAATTATAAGAAGAAAGAAACTTGAAAGAGTCGGTAGTAGAGATTGCCTCTTCCTCGACACACCACCTTTAAACTTCTTCTTAGGGCACTAGATTTGGTCTTTTGAGAAGACCAGAAACTCTATGATATAACTATAGAGGTTTCGAAGAGGAATTGGAAGGGGTTGGCTGAGCTTCAAGGCTCAAAAGGGTGTGAAGAGAATAGGGAAGCGGTGCCCTTTTTATAAGGGAGGAGAGGGGCACCTTTGGAAAAACATAAAATATTATTTTATAATAAAGTCATATTTGGTTTATAATTAATATATATAACCTTATATAAGTGATTTGGACAAACCTTATATTTTTAGGAATATAATAACAATTAATAATATAATAATTTTTTTAAAAACTATTTTTTGTCAATTTTGACTCTATTTGGTAATTGATTTTTGTGAAAATTATAACAACATTATTAGTTTGAAAAACATTAATTGAATCAATACTAACATGTCAGATTATCATATAAAATTATTTTAAGTCATAAAAAGTCTCAACTTACATTTATTTGGGTATTTATAACATCAATTATGTTAATATTTCATTAATAAGGTAATTACTACATCATCATTGTGTCATAAATAAATTATATTATTTAATGTCTCAAAATTATAAATAAAATACCATTATATAGGAAATAAATTTATATTTCTAATGAATATTTATATTCGAATTTATCTTATGTATAACCCTATATTAAAAATGTTTTAGTTATTTAACATTGATTTTAACTATATTAACTCTTCTTTAAATAAAATAATAATAAGTGTCCTAATCTAATCCAAGTGGACCTAAAGGGTAATATTTTATTCCTAAGGTTGTTTTTGGTTGAATAAAACTTATCCAATAGAATTAGGACATGTTTTATGGTAATAATAATATCATTTTTACCCTTAATTTCCCTATTTAATTTTAATCGTGGTAAAAAAAAGTAAAAAGTTACTATTCACCAAAAATTATTTTTATCTTATTGAACCACATTTTACTCATTGATATTAACTGTGTTTCTCGGATTTTCGAAATTCCACTCACAGAAGCGGTAAAATTAAGTTTTATGTAAATTTTCAAATTCTCCTAGGAGGTGGGTAAAGAACGGTGAAAAGTTCAATAAAATTTTTATATATCTAAAATTACTATAAAATGAATCTAATGAATTACATTGAAGTTATTTAGGTATTATGTATCTATTTTGACATAAAATAAATTTAAATAAAATAAATAATTATTTAAATAAAAATTCAGTTTTAAACTATAACTCAGTGTTTTTTTACTATTCATCAAAAATTGAATGTTTTTCAAAAAATACCAAAAATTCACCCTAGGCTAATTTCGATATTACAAATCCAAAAATGAAGTCCATTTTGAAAGATAAAATTTATATAATTTCAAAAAATCGGTATTACTATTCATAAGGTCTAGCTCATAATAATATTATAATAATATCTCGTTTAGTGAAACTTGGTATTGCGTACTACACACGCTATCGAAGAAGGTCTTGATTGCGTGTAATGTAAGGGAAGTCAGGGCTGCGTGTAGTGAAATCTCCATTTGGTTTTGTGTATAACATAATCAAAACTTATTTTATTTATACATTAAACAAAATATATACTTAATGTTGCGTAGAATAATTTCCACAACATGAACTTGAAATTGTGTGTAACACGAGCCAAGAATATTATTGCATATACTACAAGCTAATACGGTGTTACTTATAGTACACGCTAATCTTGGTGTAGTGTATAACTGAATACATCAATGTATTTAAAATTAATATATCTCATAAAATCTCGGGGATTTATATTCTACCCCCCTTAAAATGAATTTCGCCCTCGAAATTCATCGGGGTTATAAATGGTTTATACTTAAAAGTTTCTTTCATAGAAACCCACATCGTAAAAATAAATACTAAAACATCATTTTAAAAAAGGGAAGTTAGAATCATAATAGTCATCCAATGTAACTCATCACTAGGTTTCCACATAGGACAACATAGGTGAAAATATGGATATGGAAGAGAAATATAACCATCAACTTATGATGAAGAGTGGTAGAGGACATGGCTATGAAAAAGCCAACAATCAAAAAGCTATAAATTTGTGATGATACAAGGTACCATCTAATTCATCAGATATAAGGTCACTCGGACAACATTTTTTATTTTCAAGATCATTTCCCTAAAGTTGAAGAAATTGGAATTAGAATAAATACTTTCTTGATTTTGGTACAATCTAACTGTTGGTCATTCCTTTAACAATTTCCACTTCATATCTTAAAGAAATGAAGTTGAATTTGTCATTCGTGAAGTGTTATAAGATCATGTGATAGAATGATGGGTCATTCCATCTATCTCAAACATAAGGTTAGAAAAAGTTATATACATATGTCCATCTATAGTGAGATTAATCGTATATGGTTCTTAAAATGGACTTATACTTCATCTATCATACCTCTTAACAAAATAAAACTAGTTTTTACTAACCAGGGAATTCCTGTAGGACAATGGTAGGCAATAAAGGCATGTCACACTTCGTTTGTGGGTTCAATTACCGCAACCTTTTCCGACACGATGGGTTGTCGCCCATCCTGTAGGTTGTCCTTTTTCTAAAACTACATTATTATAACATCCATAAATAATATCGAAAAATGTTCTAAACTTAAACAATACTAACTTATGTCCAACATAATCCATTCCAATCTTTAGGCTTATCCAAAATACTTCTATCCAAGCTCATAGTATAAAGAAAACAATTACTAGAAATGTTATCTGTCGAGCATGTGAATACCATAATTTATCCCCCATATATCATACGATATATCTTATTGGTCAAATTACAAAAAATTTAATACCTTAATCATGTATTCTATTGAAAAATGAATACCCATTGACCCTTAATGAAAACATTAATTCTGTAAAATTTAACACTTTCCACATACCAAAATCTTAAAATTTCTATATACTCAAACCATGATATAACTTTGTCCTTATATCAGTCGTGAGCTCATTAATACTGTCAAACATCTCATTATCTCCTTATCCCTTCATTATGCACATATCATCAACTTTCCAAAAATATCTGAATAACTTTTCATGGTTACCAGTACCATTCAACATATACCTTTAAATAATTTAGAAAAAACAATAGTGTAACAATCCTTTGATGTGTCTTTATTCCATAGTACCAGTACCTATACAACAAAACTCTTGATAAACATAAATCATTCCACTACCTTCTTAAACCATTGACTGATCTTCAACAATTATTTCATCTCATATATCATTTGTAGTCTCTTCATCATCATCAATATAAATACCACCCCTACAACTATAATGATTCTCTTTATGAGACTTTCCTTTAGGGAATTGGTTTGCATAATGCCCGTACAGTCCACATTTAAAACATTTAATCGTTGTTGATGTCTTAGAAATACCATTATCCTTGTCCATGGTGTCAACTAAACCTCTTCCTTTGCAATTACTGGCATTATGTCCTTCTTTTCCACACCCAAAGCATCTTTAAGTTCCTTCAAAACATTCTCCCTGATGCCTCTTCCCACATGATTTACATGAGGGTAATTAAACTTTCTTTCCCCTATGATCATCATGAAACTCCATATTTCTATTATTAGCTGAATCGGGATACTTACCAAAGTTGATATTATTGATCATATTATGATATTGCTGATTAGGAATAATAACGATGTTTGGACTTCGAAATCCCATTTCATTTGATTTATCATGAAGAATATCATTCCATTGTCCAATATATCCTCCATTATCATGAATCTTCCTGTTTCGAGCCATTTTTTAAAACCCAAAAAGAATAGTGTGAGAGGCAAAAATCATTCTAGGAAAACAACATAATAAAAAAGGAGTACCTTCAATATATAACATCATAGGATTAATTCTAAGATAGTTACCATAATTCCAGGACTATAACCTATACGTACACTTAACCTTAGAGAAATCCCTAGACATACCATAGAAATATATATAGGGATCTCACTAAAGTTTTCGCATCTTAGTTTCCAAAGGTTAACTAAACCTTACCTCTGATACCAAATGTAGTGGTTTGGAATTACTTCCAGTGGACTATAATTGATACCTTTTAGGGCACTCCATGGGCAGTTACACCCTCTGGGTGGGACACACCACCATCCCCAGTGGCAGCCATTTCTCCATGAAGCCCTTGGGCGGAGAGCCATGATTCTTCCAATGCTCACATGTGAGAGTTCCCAAGGATCAAATTCATTCCTACCTCCTCTGCCTCTGATACCAACTGTAGATACCCATACTTGACATACATGTACATGTACATTACTTTTGCGGAATACTTAATACATAACAAAAACAGACACCAAAGCATCGTAATAGTTTAGTGTCTTTGGAAACTCAGAACATAATCTTCTAATCATGGTGAAAGATCCTTAACATCTGACATAAATATCATCCACTTTTTTCTTTCCTAAAACCTTTATTTATATCTTGGGAAAAAGAAAACATATAAAGGGTGAGATCAAATTCTCAGTATGGGTAAGCATGGAGAAAATAAAACAAACAATACACATTTGAACATAAAAACATGAACATAATATTTAAACATCAAAATCTTGAGCAATGACATAAAACAAGGTAGTACGTAAGGCATAGATCATAATGGAATATCAATAATGATAAAATAGCTTGGAAATAAAATTTTTAATTATGGAAAAACATTAAGCACATGATATGATTTCCATAGTAGCCAAGGCATTGCTAACAAGACCATCTTAGTGGACAAAGTCCCTTACTGAACTGAGTTCACTCCTCGTTCCAGTCATGTATCACTTAATGATATTAACTTGTCATTCCATCCATGTCAATCTCATGAGATATAAATGGTTACACAATTAATTGGAGGGAGATATAGGTCCCACCCATCTCATAATGAAATCATTCTTACATGTGCCACAACATGAACATAAATCATTCAACATTACCCAAAGAATAAAATGGGTTTCATAAACATTATCCCATCATAACATAATCCATATAAAAAAATGGATATCATTTCATCATAATAAAAGTGAAACCATGTAAATCATAGAGACATTATACTTTAAACATACACATATGAAATAATGTCATCTTATATGGAAAATGGTTTTGATGAAAGACTTGAAATGAATTCTTGAGGAAAATATACTTTCTTATTCAAAACCATTTTATTTTTACAAAATTCCATGAAAATTTTAAAATAAAATGATTTTGTTGAAAATATTCATGAAATCTTGTAGAGTAAGCTTCATGAGAATAAGGTGTTATGAAATAGTAAAAATCTGATCATTTCGTATAAGTTAAAAAAACATTCTCCTCTTACTTTTAATGGAAAAGTCAAAAGGTACCATGTATGGTAAACAAAAGAAAGATTCCATAAATAACACAAATTAAAAGTCAAAGAAGGGTAAACATGACTTTAAACATACATGGAAGAATATTAAACACATTATGAAAAAACAATTTATGGACATGGATGAAAAATATAACCCTAGTAAATACTTACGTATAAGCAATCTCGGATAAAAATGTGATTCCAAAATTATCCCTTACCATATGTCCAATTTCTTTTGTATGTGTCTGAGACTCCTGTATAGTGGGTTTAAACATATTATTAACTTTTAACAAAACCATAATAATATTTATGATATCATATATGATTCACTTATGACTTTACATTATCCGTTCATTTTTCAATTCCATGTAAAAGCAGCGGTTTCGGTAAAATCGTTTCATTTATCATCCATGTTTTGACTTGTAATTATTAATATGATTACTTAGATCATGATTACTTAATTCCAGAATATAAAACATGATTTATATATAATATATATTTATAATATACATATATAAAATAGATCGATAAATGGAAAGAAATACACCGTTCATGGAGACGGTAGGCCGTACGTACGCATGAACGATGTTTTTCGTTTCCTTATTTAATTGAATGGATTAAAGTATATGACTGTTTCCTCACGGATTACGGGGATGACCTCCTGGACAGGAGATTCAAACGTTCCGATCGGTTTCTTGCGGGTTTGTTCGTAGAACCGGAAACATCCAATGATTCCACATCCGTTTGGACCTACTTTCCAAAGGCAGGCGCTCATTAGCTTGTAGACTGATGAGGCTTAGGAATTTGCATTGGTCGAGAGGATGGGAGGTCGGACTCATCACACCTTTTTGAGGGGAATTATTGTCTACTCCGGGACTCTCTTTATAGATTTATGTTATGTTCGTGAATCCTTATTATATTACCAAGTATAAAATGAGCTTTCCTTTAGTTTTAACAATCAATGATTAAATATGCAAGAAATTTAGAGAATCTTTTATATGTATTCGAGGTTCTTCATCAATAGATAATCATCCATATCTGTTTAGAGATTCTTGGTTAATGGTATCCTTCAAAACATTTATATAAAAGTCTCTTGGTCATTATGATGAGCAGGCTGGTTTTAAAGCCACTCAGTGGGGCACTTGAAGTTTATCGTCATTCAGAAGGACATAGATTATTTCAAAGTTGGGATCGAACCCATAAATGGGCTACCTACGTATCCTTTGTTTTGGAAAAGGAATCAGAACCCACGTAGTTCAAGGAATGGGGTATGATGTTTATGATTGATGGCTCAAAGATGAATGTCATAATTACTTTTACACTCTAAGCTCACGTGAGTCATTCTCGGTGTGAGAAACAAGAGGTATTGGTAAAATTTAGACAATTGTGCCATGAAAGATGAAATCATAAGAATTTGTTTGGGGATTATGTATGGATGACTGCCCAGATAGATGAAGGTTTAGGATTTACTTTTAGGGAGAAAATCCATGAACAGGGTCCACAAAGTTATATGTGCTTCATGGAGATTTGAATACTCTAATCTTGGGGCTTACTCCTAAGGAGGATGCCCAAGTTAGGAGGGGACTTATGATTGGGTTTTACTCCTGAAAAGGAAACCCAAATCAAAGGTAAATTATGACTGGTTAAGAGAAGTTTAAGGGGACTTGGGGCTTATTCCTGAAAAGGAAGCCCAAGGTTATGACTGAGTCTTATTCCTGAAAAGGAGACCCAGGTTAAGAGACTTGGGGATTACTCCTGAAAAGGAAGCCCAAGGTTATGACTGAGTCTTATTCCTGAAAAGGAGACCCAGGTTAAGGGACTTGGGGCTTACTCCTGAAAAGGAAGCCCAAGGTTATGACTGAGTCTTATTCCTGAAAAGGAGACCCAGGTTAGGGATTAAGGTTTGGGGCTTACTTCTGAAGAGGATGCCCATATTTGAGGTTGAGGCTTATTCTTAAGAAAGATGCCCAAGATTAGAGGACTTGATTGGGGCTTACTCCTGAGGAGGATGCCCAGATCAAAGGTTTTATAACTGGGGATTATTCCTGAAAAGGAGACCCAAGTTAGGATTTTCTCATCTTAAAGGATGAGGTTGAATGAATGAACTCCCCATATTTTAGTGACATAAGGATATTTAAATCACTAGACTTTGAGAGAGATTTCACAGAATTCCTTTCAGATAAGAAAGTCAAATCAAGAATTCATGCCATAAATGGTTTTGAAGAGTGTCTTGAAGACTGAATCTTGAATAGGAAAGGTGAAATGGCTTAAGAGGGGTAAAATGGGCAAGATGGGCACCCAAAAAGATAGGGGCGCGCAAGTCTTGAAAGGCGCGCAAGTCCTGCGGCGGCGCGCAAGTAGTGGTCGCGCAAGTATACTTGCGCGACATATGGTGTACTTGCGCGATTTTCAACCAGCATTGAAATGCTTGAGAGACTCTTTAGAAAACCCTTTACAATCCTCTTGAGGTTCTTCCAGAGAAGGGACGCGCAAGTTATATTGAAGGAATTAAGTCGGCGCGCAAGTGTTTGATAAGTTTCAACACTTAGGCCTTCCTTCTTCTCTTTAGATCTTCCGTTCTAGGTAAGAAATTACCTTAGAAGTGTTCCGGAAGCTTTGAGAAGATACTTGGGCGTCGGGAGCTTTAATCCGAGTTTCTGGAAAAAGATCCTCTCGAATGGGGGGCCCACAGGGTCTATTTATAGGCAAAAGAAGACCCCGGGCGGTTACTGGGCGGTTACCAATTAGGTCGTGCAAGTTACTTGCACGACCATAAGGCGTCGCGCAAGTACTTGCACGACCACTAGGCGGCGCGCAAGTGTACTTGCGCGACCATGAGGGAACTTGCGCGGCCTATGGGCAATGTTCTCCTTGTTCATCCCTTTGTCTATTTTTGATGTTTCTTCAAAGGATGAATCACTTTGAGCTCAGATATTCCCCTTTTCCGATCTTTAGATTCTGTGACGAAAGGAGCGTCAACAAAAGTCCCCCCTCAGAGATGGATCCGGAAAGAAATGAGGATTTGACTCTGAGGAAATTGAATACATTCAAAGGAAAAGGGGGCGCACAAGTCTTCAGGGAAGAGAGGGCAGCGCGCAAGTGTGCTGGAACATGACTTTTATTCAGAGTTCCTTTGTCTTTTGTGGGCAGTTTAAAGTCATGCATGCCGGACAAAAAGGGGCTAATGTTTAAGGTCTAAATAGCTTTGACCGAAATGGATTAGAAATGACTCAATTCTTTGACAATTTATCTAAAAACATATTACCATACTCAAGTATGAGGGAAAATATGTAAACTATGGCTTAAGAATATTTGAATCTGAGGAATGATATGAAAAAGAGCTAAAAGGCATTAGAAGAAGTAGTTTCCAAGAATGAAGTTACTATTATTTAACAAAACCCGTTAGGGGGTTGAAATATGCAGGGTCACCTATGGGCATTGGCTGCATGGTCAAATAAAATAGCATCTTTTGGCTGACAAGTCTGTTATGTGGACTGTTTATGCAAGGCCACCTATGGGCACGTGCTGCATAGTCAGGCAAAAGAACTCCCAGAAATTTACTTTCCTAGTGCTAAAAGCCAGTGAAAGTTTATGGAGATTCAAATTTTCTAAAGCATAGAGTTTGTTGTATGGAAAGAGGTACTTGAATATGGAGAAGATATTTCCAAACAAGAATATCGAAGTACTGGATGAATATCACTCCTACGAAGGTCTGACCCAAACGTAGGGAAGAAGAATAAACCATAGACTTGAATACTTTCAGATCATGAAAAAGGATATGGGACAAATATGTTAAGGATGGCTATTTTTGCGGATCCCTACATACTGTCGTTTTAAGACAAATAAGGACAAAAGAGGCATTCTTCCCAAGAATGAAGTTACCATTATTTAACAAAACCCGTTAGGGGGTTGAAATATGCAGGGCCACCTATGGGCATTGGCTGCATGGTCAAATAAATAGCATCTTTTGGCTGACAAGTCTATTATGTGGACTGTTTATGCAAGGCCACCTATGGGCACGTGCTGCATAGTCAGGCAAAAGAACTCTCAGAAGTTTGACATTTTTGTGACTAGAAGTCATGAAAAGGGTTATGAAGATCTGAAAATATTTAAGGTTAGGATTATAACACATAAAGATGGGTATTGTCCAATGTATATAGAGATACATAGGTCAATGAAAACCATAATCATGTTGTGGCTGGGTCCTGAATTGAAATTTTGGACTTCACTACGTATCTCATAAGAATGAGAATCAAGCCATACGTAGTTCTTGAAATGCAGTTTAACGTCGTGCAGGACGAAAGTATGAGTGATCTTAGTTTAGGGTCATAGAATTCGGACCATAATAATGAATACACAGTGTGTGTTTTCATGAGAACTTTTCAGCCAAGGTACTGAAAGTGAAATTTGGGGTTAGGCCCAAAAGACTTGGGACTGGATTCGAGGGACACTCGAATTTTCCTACGTATCCCATAAGGATGGGAATCAAGTCCACGTAGTTCTAGAATTACCCTTAGTACAAATTTGGTTCGTACATGTGAAGGGTGAAAGGGGACTTTAGTGTAATGATGGTTTAACCTAAGATAAAAAGTTCAGGCATTACCATGTATGCACGTAGTCTTTTGAAAATGAAAACCATGATTGAAAAAATCAATGTCAATAATGGTTCCTTCTCAAATGAGGAAATCAAAGAATATTGTAGTTTATTGTCATACCAGACAAAAGTGTTGTATAGTTTAACGTCATATAACAAGGACGAAAGTGAATCAATGTAAAGATATTGATTCCAGGGGGGGTTTCACAAATCATCATCATATGAGATGGTGGTGAACCGATGTGAAGAGATTGTTTTTGGGCTTGAACCCTGGGAGGTTGCCTACATACCCAGCCTGGAGGGCAAGGATCAAAGTCCGTGTAGTTCAATTAAAGAATGAATCAATGATCAAGTTATTCTTGGGGACAATGATCTAATAAAAAATGTTGTTGGGACTTACACATGGTTAGTGGCCCAAAGGGAGTGTTATGGTTGATGTTCGCTCTAAGCTCACGTGAGTCATACTCGGTGTGAGAAACAAGAGGTAATAACAACCTTAACGATGCACAGTTTAATGTCATGTAGGACATAAAAAAGGGACTATGCAGTTTAAAGTCTTGCAGTTAGGACTATTGGTGCTGCACAGTTTAGTGTCATGTAGTAGGGACAAAATAACAGTTTAATGTTATGTAGGACATATCAAGGACATTCTATACAGTTTAGCGTCATGTAGTTAGGATGATGAGGACAATATAGTTTAACGTCATATTGGACGAAAAAGGGGGACTGTGCAGTTTAATGTCATGCAGTAAGGACAAAAGAGTGTACCATTTTAACGTCATGTCGGACGAAAGTGCGAATAGTTTAAGGTCATATGCATGGACCGTGGATGGTGCAGTTTAATGTCATGTTGGACCTTTGATGATTATATAGTTTTAACGTCTTTCCGGACGTGAGGGACTTTTATACAGTTTAGCGTCATGTAGTTAGGACGTCACAGTTTAACGTCTTGCTGGATATAAGGGATTTGCAAATAGTTTATGGTCATATACATGGACCAGGGATGATGCAGTTTAAGGTCATGCTGGACGGTTTAGAGAACTTTTTCACAGTTTAATGTCGTGTGGGACGAAGTTTCAGTTTAAGCTCATACTGGACCATTACTGTACAGTTTAAAGTCATGTAGCTAGGACTAACTGGTGCTGTAAAGTTTAAAGTCATGTAACTAGGACTAAGGTGAACAAATATGAGGATATCAGTTCTGGGGACTTTTTTACAGTTTAACGTCATGCTGGACGTTGGAAGTGCCACACAGTTTAATGTCATGTTGCTAGGACAACATATAGTTTAATGTCATCTCGGACAAATAAGGAACTTCTGTACAGTTTAATGTCATGCAGGACATTGAAGGTGACACAGTTTAACGTCATGTTGGACGAAGTTGCCGTTTAAGGTCATACTGGACCATTGCTGTATGAACCAATTGTAAGAGTCTTGGTTCTGGGAATAATATTTTGTGTTTATACAAAATACTTCTTCAGAAATATGGCATTAGTTGGAGTCGTGATGTGTTCTCCATCCATTGAGATCAGAGAATACGCTCCATTGGAGTAGACCTTATGTATTGAATAAGGTCCTTCCCATTTTGGTTCAAGCTTGGGAGTCTTCTTTCCTGGTATCATTGGTGCTCTGAGAACCAATACCAATTCTCCCTGAATGAATGAACGAAGACGAACTTTTTTGTTAAAAGCTCGTGCTATCCGATTCTGATAGATTTCCAAGTGGTGCAAAGTGCACAATCTCTTCTCATCTAACTGTTCCAATTCATTAAACCGTTTTTGTTATTGCTCATCTGTTGATAACTGATCACAAATGGATATTCTGAGTGAGGGAAATTGAACTTCAATTGGAAAGACTGCTTCTGTTCCATATACCAATGAATATGGAGTAGACCGCGTTGCATTGCGAGTGGTAGTCCGATAAGCCCATAAAGCATGATAGAGTTTATCAGGCCATGACCTCTTATCTTTATCTACCATGTTTTGCAGTATATTTGAAAGAGTCTTGTTGAAGGCCTCTATCTAACCATTAGCCGCTGCATGATATCGAGATGAATGGTTGGACTTAATGTTGTATTCTTGATACAATTTCTTTACCTCAGAAGAACAGAAGTTGGTGTCGTTGTCCGTCAATATGGTATGAGGGACACCAAATCTAGTAATGATGTTAGACTTGATGAAGCTAACAATGCATTTAGAACTGACTTCTTTCAGAGGTACTGCCTCTGCCCATTTGGAAAAGAAATCAGTAGCAGTAAGAATGTACTTAAACTGCTTGGCCGTAGCTGAAGGGTAAGGTCCCACCACATCCATTCCCCATGTGGAAAATGGCCATGAGTATTTAGCTGTATGAAGAAACTTTGGAGGTTGATGAATGAAGTTGGCATATATTTGGCATGAATGACACTTATTTGTGAAATTAACACAATCTTGTATCATTGAAGGCCAGAAGTCTCCAAGCCTTCGAATTTGATCAGACAATCTATGTCCAGACTGGTGGGCACCACAGACTCCTGCATGCACTTCATTTATGACAGCCATTGTCTCTTCACCATCAATACATCTGAAGAGAACTCCATCAAAACCACGTTTGTAGAGAATTTTATCGAGGTGGTTTGGACCATCATAAAGAGTAAAATTGACCACACGTCGCCGAATTTGTTCTTTCTCGGCTCTATCAGGTGGAAGTGTTCCATTTTGAAGGTATTCCTTGATAGGTGACATCCATCCTGTAGTATGACCATACGGTTCAGGAATGGGACTAATTTCATTAATTTCCTCTATTCTGACTTGAACATAAGGTGAAATTGCACGACGATGGGAAATACCGATGGTTGTCTCGTCCCGATTTGGATCTGCTAAAGCTGTGGCTATATTAGCCAGTGCATCAGCTTGAGCATTTTGTTATCTTGGGACATAAGAAAATGACGGTTCTGAAGGGAATTCCGACATTAACTCTCTGACGTAATCATACAAAGGGATTAATTCTTCTTTTCTGATGGCATAATCCCCATTGACTTGTTTGATTACCAGGTCTGAATCACCTTTCACCTTTAAGTGATTCACTTGTGCTTGAAGTGCTAACTCCAAGCCTGCAATAAGAGCTTGGTATTCAGCTTCATTATTGGTACCACCTTCCCACAACAAAAAGGAATAAGGTAACAGTGCCTTATCTAGAGAAATGAGCACAATTCCTAAACCAACATTGTTGAATTTAGGATTTTCCATTTTCTTCCCTGTTGGACTTCTAGAAGCACCATCAAAATACATTTCCCATGTTTGAGGACTCTCTTGAATAGAAAAAACTTCCTCATCAGGGAGTTCGATATCTGAATACGTGTCTTCCACTGAAGGGTGTTCAGCTAGGAAATCAGCCAGAGCTTGGCCCTTAATTGCCTTTTGAGACACATACTGGATGTCGAACTGCTGTAGAATAACCGCCCACCTTGCCAGACGTCCTGTAAGCATTGGACGACTAAGGATGAATTTGAGTGGATTATTACGAGTTACCAATTGGACCTCGTGATGTTGCAGGTAGTGTCTCAGCTTCTGAACTGCAAAGATTAATGCTAGGCAGCACTTTTCAATACTCGAATACCGGGTTTCTGCTTCAAGAATAGTTCTACTGAGATAGTAGAGACTATTTGCATTCCCAGAATCATTCTTTTGAGCGAGAAAGGCACCCAATGATCGCTCTAAAGCTGTCACATAGAGGATAAGAGGCCTACCCTCAACAGGTAGCATGAGTACTGGTGGACTCAAGAGGTATTTCTTGAGAACATCAAATGCTTCTTGAAATTCTTTAGTCCACTGGTAAGTGACTCCTTTCTTCAATAATTAGGTAAAGGGTAAACTTTTGCCTTCCAAATTGGCAATGAAACGCCGAATATAGGATAAGTGTCCTTGAAGTCCTCTTAATTCTTTCAAATTCTGAGGAGGTGACATACCAAGGATTGAGTTGGTCTTCTCAGGATCGACTTCAATACCACGATGGCGTACAACAAAGCCGAGGAATTTTCCTGAGGTTACCCCAAAAGCACATTTTAAGGGGTTCATCTTCAAATTATGTTGTCGAAGATTGTGGAATATGACTTCCAAATCAGCCAAGTGATCAAAACGTTGTTTGGATTTAACCACCAAATCATCTACATAGCATTCAACAAATTTCCCTAAAAAGGTTTGAAGATACGATGCATGGCGCGTTGATATGTTGCACCTGCATTCTTTAAACCAAAGGGCATCACCCGGTAACAAAACACACCTTGAGGAGCTCTGAAGGCTGTATATTCCTCATCTTCTGGGGCCATTAGGATATGATTATATCCAGAATATCCATCCATGAAAGAAAGTACTTCATAGCCAGCCGTCGCATCAATTAAGAGTTCTGTAATCGGAACTGGAAAATCATCTTTGGGACAATATCGATTAAGATCTCTGAAATCGATGCAAACCCTATTTTGTCCGTTCTTTTTCTTTACAGGGACAATATTAGCCAACCACTTGGGATATTGAACTTCTCTGACGAAGTTAGCTTTGATAAGCTTATCCACTTCAGCCTCGATTTTGGAAGCATAGGTTGGGTGTGTTCTTCTCGCGGCTTGCTTGAATCCTCGATGTTCTTTTGGCAAACCCAAATGATGGGTGGCAACATCAGGATCAAGGCCAGGCATCTCTGTATAATTCCAAGCAAAAATATCTTTATTTTGCTTTAGAAAAGAAATATAAATCTCTTGTTCTTCAAGGGTCATGGCCGCACTAATTAAAGTAGGGCGTGGATCTTTCTCTGTACCCAGATTTACTTCTCTGAGTTCATCCACTGTGGTAGAGATACCCTCTTCAAATGCTGGAGGAGCATCTCTAAGATCTTCCTCTTCCTCTTCATCATGTGTTATTTCTTCCGTTTCTACTTGCAAAGTAGATGAAAAAATGAAATTCTCATGACCATAAGAGATGTCAAAATTTTCACATTTTGAAGAAGAAGCTTCCATTTCCGACCCTATTGATGATAAAGGGTCTTCTTTGGGAATTAAAGAGGAGATGATGGATTGATAATCGACATCAATATTCACCTCTGGTGTTGCTATAACTTCTTCTGGCCTGATTAGCGAAGTATAGACTTGTCGGATTTCAGCAGACGAAATGAAAACATCACCACTTATGCTTTCATCACTGCTTGGTTTGTTACCAATTTCTCCCATGTTGTCTGGCTCGATTGCCGTAATTGACATTATGGATCTTTCCATAAGAGTATTTTGATTTGGGCCTATTCTATCAATTTGACTGATAGGTAACACATAATCTGTACTCACATGTGAAAATGGATTTATTGGAATTTTTTCCAAACCATATGGAGCATTAACTTTGGTAATTTCCTTCATTGTAGATTTTTCTCTTCCCTTCATGTGATAAAATTCCGCCTCAATGTATTGAGACTCACATGTCTTGAACGGGGCCTTATCACCATACAATGTTCCAACTTGACCATCGAAACAGTATTTGAGACATTGATGGTATGATGACGGAATAGCTGCATGCTGATGTAGCCAGGGTCTTCCAAGCAAGATATTGAAAGCTGAGTCCTGATCAACAATCATAAAATCCGAATTGGAAACAAGATCTCCAAACTGAGTTCTGAGTGTAACTTCTCCTAGTGGTTCTTGTTCATTTTTATCATATCCTTGCAACATCATGGTAGAAGGAGATAAATCAGATTCCGTGAGGCCCAATCGACGAAGTGTGCGAATGGGCATGAGGTTGACTCCTGAACCATTGTCAATAAAAGCTCTTTGAACATCTATACTATTGACTTTGCCAGATAAGTACAAAGGTTTTATGTGCCCATGCACAACATCATCTTCATCTTTATCAGTAAAAGATATCACTGCATGACATTCTTGAGGATTATTCTCTATGTGATAAATTTCAGCTGCAGCAATTTCAGCTTCAAACTCCTGAGGACTTGACAAAGATTCGATGAGTGCTTCCCGAAGATCTCTTGATAGATTCAAAGCATCCAAAATTGATAATTTGGCTGGTACTTGGGCCAAGTGTTTCAATATATCATACTTTTGATCTAGAGGCCTGCGTTTCCCAATAGGAATATGCGGTTTAGCAGGTACCTTGGAAGCAGATGCTTTGGAAGCTGATGCATCTTGTATTGAAGTTGGCAACATCTTTGGTTTTGGAAAATTAGACTGATTAGATCCATTTACTTGCTGAGATAAAGAAGATGGAACATTTAATCGATCTTCCAAAATAACTGTGCCGAAGCTGAGTTGGCCATTGGCAGAAGAACTTTCTTGTTCTTTTTGAGCTCGCTGAAGGGCTCTACCACAAGTTTCTGCTGCGTATACAGTGCTAGCAGGGGTAGAATTAGAGTAGTGGCTTCGGAAAGATCCACGTCTTCCCCTATATCCTGAACCTCTAGAACTTCCTCGGGTTCCCTTATTTGATACAGGGGATTCAGGCTCATCAAGACTGAAATATGAATCTGTTAATTGAATCATATTAACAGAACCAAAGATTAACTCTTCGTCTGATAAAGACTCTGCCTGGTTAGCCTGTTTAGGCTGTGCCGTTTGGTGGGACGGTGCCCGTTGCTTTGAAGTAGATGGCATGAAATCTGCCAGAGTAAAAGACAATTTAGGCTTTGATGCATACTCATCTTCTCCTGATTCCTCTTTCTTCTTTGAATTGTGCTGCCCTTTTGAGGATTTGTCCTTTGATGGAGGCTTTACTGCAGCTTTTGTAGGAGACACAATTGGCTTCTTCAATTGTGTTCGCAAAATGGAATGGGTCCGATTGATTGTCTTTCTGACCATCCAATCATCATATTTTTTGGCAGTTTTGCTTTTGACTTCCTGCCACTCGCCTCCTTCTTCTGGATCTGTAGCGGTAATACACGCTACATGAGCAGAAGAACCCTTCAATTTGACTTGTCCCAAGTCAACCATCTTTTGCAGGAGGTCTTTAAAGACAAAACACTCCTGGATGGGATGCCCCAACATTTGATGAAAGGGACAATAATTGGGATGGTCTTCATCTCCTTCCTTGTTTGGCCTCTTGGACACTGGTAATTGAACCAAATTATTTTCCAGAGCTGAAATGAAGTAACCAGGAACTTGCTCACTTCGGAAAGAGTATGTTTTACTCTTCATATCCTCAAATTATTTTCGTCGTTGATCTTTTTGATCATTTGGACGAAATATCCTTTGTTGTTGGCGTTCAGGAGGTGGAGCTCTTCGAGAAGATGAAGGTTTTGAAGTAGAAATAGGTATAGGTGCCTGTTTAAGCATAACTGTAGCAGTTTCTACTTTACCCATTCTTCTTCTTGGAGCTGATGGAATTATACGAGATTTAACCTTAGCCTGTTTAAGGGAATCTTCAATCTGTTGAGCGATTGAAGTAAGGTCTCGAAACCCTCCTGTGTATTTCACAGGGATCAATGGCGTGCGTAATTCGTCACGCAAATTTGCCACACAGATTGGCAACAATTCCTCCTGAGGGAGTGATAAACTCAAGGAATATGTTAATCCCTTCCAACGAGCAATGAAATCAGAGACTCTTTCATTCTCCCTTTGCTTGCAGTTTGTAAGATCGAAAACTGTCGTTTTTTGAAAAGTTGAGCTAAACTGAAGAAGGAATTTTTGACGAAGATCCTCCCATCCGATGACTGACCGGGATTTCAAGCTTGTATACCAGACAAAAGCTGTTCCTCGCAAGGTTCGCACGAAGCATCTGAGTTTCACTGCTTCTTGCTGCTCTGGAGTTCCCATCATAGGATCACAACAAGATACACAATGCGTCAAATGTTGTTTAGGGTCGCCTGATCCATTGAAAGTAGGGAAAATAGGGTTTCCAAAACTGGATGGAGGAGAAATTGAATCTACCCATTCAGGGTAAACTTTCTTTTCAGGTTGAACTTGCGCCCGTTTCCCTTCCATAGTTTCTAACCGAGCTGTTAATGACTCAATAGTAGTTATTAACTTTTGAGAAACGTCAGGTTGAACTTGGTTTTGGGTAGGTGCAATGAATGGAGCTTGGACAGACGTGGTGGTTGGTGCTGCAACTGATGGTAGTGCTGCAAACCGTTGTTGCGTTTGACCCGTAGGATTAGACCTCTGTGGGTGTACTAACAAAGGAGGATATTCTTGATCCATCTCAGTAGTTACAACAAATTCCTTCGGCTGTCGGACTTCAACATTCTTAAGAAGAAGACTACTCTGAAGTAGTTCTGCATTCAACCTTCTTAATTCTTTCATTTCTTCCTCTTGTTGTGCAAATCTTTGCTCTAATCAGAGCGATTGACCTCCTTCAGAGGAAGGGTGAGAAGTAACCTGATTCTTTCCTTTCCCCTTATTGGATCCTTTTTGGAGAGGGGGAAGTGGGTTACTTGAAGGAATACCCATATTTTGGGTAAGCCTTTGATTACGTGTGTGCACACCTTCTTCATTTAGGTCTGTGTGCGCGACTTCTTGAGCAGGAACCTCTTCGTCTGATCCCTCTGATTGAGCCTCATCTGGTGAATCAGCAGCAACGGCATTGATGACATTAATGGATGCATATTGCATGGAATCCTTTCTATCAGCATTTCTGTGATATTGTCTCCTTCTATGTCCATGATGAGACATGGCATTCCGTTGACTTGATCCCTCAGGAATTTCTTGGAGAACCGTCACTTGGAGAGAATCTCCTGACATCTTGGCTCTTCGTTCCTCTTGAGGCTTATTCCCTAATCGAGAGAATACTGACTTTCTCTGAGGGAGGGATTGAAGATTTGAAAAAGTCCCCAGTCCAGTGGACTGGGGGTGTTCCTGTTGCTTCCGCTCAACTCCTCGAATCCCATTCGTTGACTCTGAGGGTTGGGTTAGAGAAGTCCCCAGTCTGGCAAGCTGGGGTGTCTCTTGACATGCTATGTCTGAGATCTTCTTGAAATCTCTCTTGATCTTGTGAATCTTAGTTCGGAAATTAGCTGGATGCATTAACCTGTATCCACTTTTATCACCTGGTTCAATAGACCGTTGGATGATTTCCGAAACTTCTGTCATTTGATGACGTGTTTGCTCCAGACGAGAGGCTTGTGCAATATTCTCGCCTGCTTGATGTAGGAGCAATTCAACAACCTGTTCTCTATATACTTGATTTTGAGAGGAACTAGTTGAATCTTGATCTCGAGCAAGCTTTTGATTATGAACAAAGCCCATTGACTGTGGCCGGCCATGGGCAATAACATTGCATGAGACCATTTTCGGCGGGCTTTGCTGACCGGAAAGAACTGTGAAATGTAGTGCTCTGTGAACACCCCATCCTCTGATATGAACATTAGATGGAGCATTGGAAATTAACTGACGCAATCTTCTTAGTGCGCCAAGGCATGAACGTTGAAGGGTTCTCTGTTGCTTTTCAGCCTTCGGATACCGAGAGACTGATAGAGATGCCAAATCAATCTGGCGTTGTAACCCTTCTATTATCTTAAGATGATTTTCATATTCATCATAAGATAATACCTTCTTCTTTAATTGACAAAGAGTTTTCCATATGTTGAGAAGAATATCATGGATTCCATCATCCGTCAACATCTTTGGAATGTCGTACTAGGAATCAGCCAAAGGCCAAAACATGACTGGTACTTCACCTTTTTCCAGTTTTTTCCTCATGTTCAGCATTTCCTCTTTATCATTAAATGAAGATTCTTCTACCTGTTTGGACCAGAGTTGGTGTTTCCTTGTTGCTTCATCGGATTCAACAAGATTGGTAGAGAAATCACTATTCATGCTAGAAGATGAATGACCCAGGGAAGGTTCGGAGAATAACCTGAACCCCAGGCTATCTTCTGATGGAGAAAGAGATTCACCTGCCGATAGTAAAGCATCAGACATGACTGGTTTTACGTTTGCAAGTGCATCGAGATAGGAGGGCGTTCTCGTCACTACATTGCCTTTTGAAGAATTTTCGAGACAACCTGAATCACTACTGTGGAGAGGACTTTCGCAGCGAAGTTCATCACCATGAGGAGGACCGTCATGATGGGTTACAGCAAAAGATGAAATCTCTTTCTCCTTGGCCTTATGACCACACAGAGGGTTCCTGTGGCTCTCATCTGAAGAAGAAACTTCAAGATTGACCGAATTTTCATGAAGCAAGTCTTCATGAGGAAGTGTCTGTTGAAGACCTTCAAAATTAATGTTCCCGTTATTGGGAACTGAGGGAGTAGAATCTTGAATTCTGACAGATAAATGTCTGAGGGCTTCAAGAACTCCAGCATCGAGCAAGGCCTTGTTGCAGATTGGCCTTTGATCTCCTGACTGTGCTGGGCGGATCTTTTTCTTAGATGCCTTCTTACTCGCTTTAGAAACCACTTGATGATGAAAGTGATTGCTCTGAGCAGGTGTATGTGCCTGATCAGGAAAGATGGTCTGGTTAGGCTGACAATCATCGCTCAAATCAGGTGTATGTGCCTGACTTGGTTGTCCGTATGATATGGGGGAGTATGCCCCATAACCCTCTTGGACTGGAACAGATGTGTGTGTCTGTTCCGGAGTGAATCGTTGATGTGTCACTCCATTGCTAGGGATAGATTTATGTGTCTGTCCCTGAGATGATGCTGAAGCTGTTATGATATCCTGGAAAGCATCCAGAATATGAGCAGGAATTTGCTTCTGCTCTTTCACCATTGACAAAATATGTTTGGTGACTTCAGCCGCCGGAACAGGGATATACGTCCATTCCGGGCTTGGAGTAGGTATATGTGCCTGCTCCTGTCCTCCTTTTCCTGTCAGTGAATCCTGACAGTACTCAAGTGTGGAGGCAGAGAGTTTAGTCTGCCTCCTGTTTGTCGTCGGGGCTTTCCGACTGACTTCTCCGTGCGCTACCAAGCGGGAATGTTGGTAGGCTTGATTAGTATTAGCAGGTGTATGTGCCTGCTGATTACACTTCGCCAAACGCGGTTGACGAGATCCATGATATGTATTCAGACGAGCCTTCTGACTAACAGATGATGTATAAGCAGGTGTATGCTCCTGCCTATGGTACTCCGCCGGAATTGCCTGGCGGGATCGGCTTGATGCTGTCAGACGAGCCTGCTGGACAGCTGAATTAAAACGGGCAGGTGTTTATGTGTGCTCGTTGTTTGCCACCAAGTTAGGTTGGTGGACTTCTTCGGAGATGGCAGGGATGACAACCTGCCTATTGTTAACCGGATTCCGTCTCTGGCGGTTCATCTTGCCTGCTCGGGTTCGAGGAACCTGAGCTGAATGCCTGGAGTCGGTACCCTCATCCTGTTGAGGGCGCACTACCGCACGAGTCTAGCGGCGATTGTTGATGGGAGCCCTCGGGAAGGACTCCTGTCTTTTTGAATTAAGGCCCCGAGGGACCTGCTCATTCACTTCCTCGGAGTAAGGGAGTGAATGGAAATTGCGTTCCGGGGATAACGACCCGAAACGGTTGGAGACGGTAGTCAGTACCGCCTGCTTCTTGATTGCTGGCCGCCGTTGTCCGGACGACCAGGTAGAGTTGTAAACTTGGAGGGCTTGACGAGCGGCCTCCAGAGTTGGGATAGTATCGTTGCGACGGTACTCCTTAACCAGTGCATTAGAAACACAGCGTTGAAGACGCTGAGTTGGTGAAGTCATCCTCAGAGCGGATGACGTTCCAGCAGGAGTAGCAGTATTGGTTTTCACAGCAGTAGACCTCACAGTAGAGGTGTTCACAGCAGCAGTATTCACTGGGGTGAATTTAAGGAAAGCCATTTTTGCAGAATATCTTGAAAAAAGAGTGCCTGTTCCATGTAACAGACATTATCAAGATGAATCTGGCCACTGCATCTTTTGGATGAGCATATGTCAATGATTGCTTTGTTGGCCCAAGGGGCCTAACAAATAAGAAGAACATCACTTTAACTTGGTTAAGGATTCACGCCGGGTTCACCATTTTTGTTTCCTCACGGATTACGGGGATGACCTCCTGGACAGGAGATTCAAACGTTCCGATCGGTTTCTAGCGGGTTTGTTCGTAGAACCGGAAACATCCAAGGATTCCACATCCGTTTGGACCTACTTTCCAAAGGCAGGCGCTCATTAGCTTGTGGACTGATGAGGCTTAGGAATTTTCATTGGTCGAGAGGATGGGAGGTCGGACTCATCACACCTTTTTGAGGGGAATTATTGTCTACTCCGGGACTCTCTTTATAGATTTAAGTTATGTTCGTGAATCCTTATTATATTACCAAGTATAAAATGAGCTTTCCTTTAGTTTTAACAATCAATGATTAAATATGCAAGAAATTTAGAGAATCTTTTATATGTATTCGAGGTTCTTCATCAATAGAGAATCATCCATATCTGTTTAGAGATTCTTGGTTAATGGTATCCTTCAAAACATTTATATAAAAGTCTCTTGGTCATTATGATGACCAGGCTGGTTTTAAAGCCACTCAGTGGGGCACTTGAAGTTTATCGTCATTCAGAAGGACATAGATTATTTCAAAGTTGGGATCGAACCCATAAATGGGCTACCTACGTATCCTTTGTTTTGGAAAAGGAATCAGAACCCACGTAGTTCGAGGAATGGGGTATGATGTTTATGATTGA
Organism: Viscum album; assembly: GCA_963277665.1. NCBI lineage: Eukaryota > Viridiplantae > Streptophyta > Magnoliopsida > Santalales > Viscaceae > Viscum > Viscum album. Next base: position 1,404,970,908 of record OY728129.1, read on the forward strand.
TGGCTCAAAGATGAATGTCATAATTACTTTTACACTCTAAGCTCACGTGAGTCATGCTCGGTGTGAGAAACAAGAGGTATTGGTAAAATTTAGACAATTGTGCCATGAAAGATGCAATCATAAGAATTTGTTTGGGGCTTATGTATGGATGACTGCCCAGATAGATGAAGGTTTAGGATTTACTTTTAGGGAGAAAATCCATGAACAGGGTCCACAAAGTTATATATGCTTCATGGAGATTTGAATACTCTAATCTTGGGGCTTACTCCTAAGGAGGGTGCCCAAGTTAGGAGGGGACTTATGATTGGGTTTTACTCCTGAAAAGGAAACCCAAATCAAAGGTAAATTATGACTGGTTAAGAGAAGTTTAAGGGGACTTGGGGCTTATTCCTGAAAAGGAAGCCCAAGGTTATGACTGAGTCTTATTCCTGAAAAGGAGACCCAGGTTAAGAGACTTGGGGCTTACTCCTGAAAAGGAAGCCCAAGGTTATGACTGAGTCTTATTACTGAAAAGGAGACCTAGGTTAAGGGACTTGGGGCTTACTCCTGAAAAGGAAGCCCAAGGTTATGACTGAGTCTTATTCCTGAAAAGGAGACCCAGGTTAGGGATTAAGGTTTGGGGCTTACTCCTGAAGAGGATTCCCATATTTGAGGTTGAGGATTATTCTTAAGAAAGATGCCCAAGATTAGAGGACTTGATTGGGGCTTACTCCTGAGGAGGATGCCCAGATCAAAGGTTTTATAACTGGGGATTATTCCTGAAAAGGAGACCCAAGTTTGGATTTTCTCATCTTAAAGGATGAGGTTGAATGAATGAACTCCCTGTATTTTAGTGACATAAGGATATTTAAATCACTATACTTTGAGAGAGATTTCACAGAATTCCTTTCAGATAAGAAAGTCAAATCAAGAATTCATGCCATAAATGGTTTTGAAGAGTGTCTTGAAGACTGAATCTTGAATAGGAAAGGTGAAATGGCTTAAGAGGGGTAAAATGGGCAATATGGGCACCCAAAAAGATAGGGGTGCACAAGTCTTGAAAGGCGCGCAAGTCCTGCGGCGGCGCGCAAGTAGTGGTCGCGCAAGTATACTTGCGCGACATATGGTGTACTTGCGCGATTTTCAACCAGCATTGAAATGCTTGAGTGACTCTTTAGAAAACCCTTTACAATCCTCTTGAGGTTCTTCCAGAGAAGGGACGTGCAAGTTATATTTAAGGAATTAAGTCGGCGCGCAAGTGTTTGATAAGTTTCAACACTTAGGCCTTCCTTCTTCTCTTTAGATCTTCCGTTCTAGGTAAGAAATTACCTTAGAAGTGTTCTGGAAGCTTTGAGAAGAGACTTGGGCGTCGGGAGCTTTAATCCGAGTTTCTGGAAAAAGATCCTCTCAAATGGGGGGCCCACAGGGTCTATTTATAGGCAAAAGAAGACCACGGGCGGTTACTGGGCGGTTACCAATTAGGTCGCGCAAGTTACTTGCACGACCATAAGGCGTCGCGCAAGTACTTGCACGACCACTAGGCGGCGCGCAAGTGTACTTGCGCGACCATGAGGGAACTTGCGCGGCCTATGGGCAATGTTCTCCTTGTTCATCCCTTTGTCTATTTTTGATGTTTTTTCAAAGGATGAATCACTTTGAGCTCAGATATTCCCCTTTTCCGATCTTTAGATTCTGTGACGAAAGGAGCGTCAACAATGACATACATATATATATATATATAAATAAAAATAGTAGCATTATAATTTCATATGTTTCATGATTACTTATTATATATACTTTATAATCATTCTTGAATTGTTAACATGGAAAATGAATCTCATCACGTCGTGGAGACGGTAATCCGTAGTTCGCACGAGCGATGATATTGTTCCCATATTTATTGAATAGAATTAGAGTGGATGATATAATATCTTAGACTCTGTATAATGTTATAATAATCATATATAGTTATTCTTTACATCATTATACCCATCCAAGTAAGGTGGTGGTGGAAAAACTGATTACACCACGGCGTGGAGATGGTATTCTGTACGTACGCACGCGCGGTGATTCCATTTTCCATAGGATGGATAGAAGGTGAAATAGAGTTGTTTAATATTTATCATAACATATCCGTATATAATTAATACTGCTGTTATTACTTTATAATTAAACAACTAAAGAATAGGAAGTATAAGAAGAAAGAAACTTGAAATATTCGGTAGAAGAGATTACCTCTTCCTCGACACACCTATTTAAACATCTTTTTAGGGTACTAGAATTTGTCTTATGAGAAGACCGGATCCTCTATGATATAACTAGAGAGGTTGAGAAGATAAATTGTCAGGTTTTTTCCAAGCTTCAAGGCTCAAAAGGGTGTGAAGAGTAGAGGGAAGGGGTGCCCTTCTTATAAGGGAGGAGAGGGGCACCTTTGTAAAAACTTAAAATATTATTTTATAATAAAATAATATTTGGTTTATAACAAATCCAAATTGATTTTTTTCGAATCTAAAGTGGGGATGGGTCTAAATCATCTAAACCAATAGGTTTTAGACAAGTTTAGGTAACTATTTTGACCTTATCATTTAGATTTAACTCTAAGTTAAATAATTTATCTTTTACCTTGTCTTCTTGTTTTCTAACACTATATGGTTAATAAACTTACTATAACAAAAAAAACGAACCCTAAGTAGTTAATTATTAATATATATAACCTTATCTAAGTCATTTGGCCTAACTGTATATTTTTAGGAATATAATAACAATTAATAATATAATATTTGTTTTAAAAACTATTTTATGTCAATTTTGACACTATTTGGTAATCGATTTTTTGTGAAAATCTTAAAAACATTAATTTACACATCCCACATTGAACTAGCATATGAAGAGAATGAGAAGGTTGCACAAGTATAAACTAAAGAATACGATGATCCATACTTCATCATATCCCCACTATTAATGTTATACTTAATATTTAAGAGAATGGATCTTGTGTAAAATGTCCATGGATCATTACTTACCGAGAATAATGAAGCACAAGCTAGGAAAATCCACATGTGGTGGTTCAAATCAAAGAAGATTCATCCACCATCTAATTTTGGATTATAGCTTGTACTTCCCTTACGGAGATGGTAAAAATTCAGGGCCTTCTTGGGTGATCATACCAAGATTTATAATTTACCTGCTCTCTGGTGCTTTCAATTTCAATATTTCAAATTTAGAATTCATTTTTATTTTTTGGATTATTTCAGTATGCATACCACTCCCTACTATCTTATTTTAATTTAATGACATTATCCTTGTGCTTAATTTTTTTTCATTTATAGGTTCGTGATGGTAGATGGAATCATCTGAAAGTGGAATATAATGACTAAGATTCATGGGAAAAGGAGTTCATTTTAATTTTTGAAAATTTTAAAGTCCATACATTTTTTTTCAAAACATATTTTGATATTTAATGACAATAATTTCATTCCCACGCTTTAATTAAGGCTTTACTTCACATAACTAGGATACATGAGATTATTAGGAATCTTGTAATGACATGTTTTATATTTCAATATTAATTATATTGAATGAGTAAAATATATAATTGAATGATTAAACTGAAGCATGGACATTGAAATGGTTACTCATGATTTTTGGAAACTGATTGATTTATGTAAATGAAATTTCCCAATGATTTTTCATGATTTTAATTCCTAAAATTCATGTGCATTGATTTTTTATTTTTAATAATTCTATGAGGGATTTACCAATATCGTGTTTCTCATTCAGGAGAGGATTTCTAGACCAAATTATTTATATTTATTCTTGAGATTTTTTGTTATGTGATCTTGGGACATGTCACCTGCCAAAACATGCATTAGATCTTTTCAAAACTATGAATGTACAAAAACACATTTAAAATGATTGAGGCATCTTTTTAAATCCCATTATCCTCAAAACCACCTTTACATCAATCCTTATTTTTTCCCATAGAGATCATGATAGACCTTTATAGAGATACAAATGTTTCATGCCATTTTTTTCCATTCCTACCCAACTCTTGGTATTTAAATGGTATTTTAAATTTAAAGTGGAGGGGTGAAGAGAGTCGTGTTGGAAGAAATGATTTACATTTTAAGGATAACTTGTGGGGGTGTTATGGTGGGAATTTTAAAAGGTTGTGGAATCATTCAATGTAATTAATTCTTTTCCCCACTCTAATTAAAAAATGAAGGAATGACAAAAAAATAAAAAATTGAGAAAATTGGGTTGTGATTTGGGAAAACCCAAAATCACTATTTAGTAGACCAGTGATATTTTTATCATATGTGGTTAGGTGATGGATGTGAGTTTCTCTCTAATCATAACTTTCTAAAAAAATGAAAAAAATTATAAAAGTAAAATAATATATTCAAGAGGGTGCACAAATCATTCATTATACTTATTTGATCATGACTATACATTGATTTTTTAGAAAGAGGGTGTCACTACATTCATGAGGATAATTTAATGAAAGTTTTTGATATTATGCATTGATCTTAAGTGACAAATCTCCTCCTAGTTCCTTAATCATTATAGCATCAAATCCTACCAACCCTAATCCTCAGAGTCATTTGAACTGTATTTACAAGTCCTCATGATTTTATGGGTATTTTGTCCTTAAAAAGTGAAGAAATTAGTTCCTTTATAAGCCTATGGATAATGAGAATGTTCTCATGATATGAGCATAACTCCATTTGAATATTATCATGAGTTATTAGATAAAATATTAAAAATAGAGGTATATCCTTATTTGGATTCCCTAATAAAATTTAATTGAGTAGCATGAATGAATAAATGGAAAAGTTCCATCATTTTTTAAATGGGAAAAGTAAAATTCATGACTTGATTTTTTATTTGAAAAATGGGAAATTAAGTTTATATTTTATGTGGATTCTTGAAATTTTGATTTGACACTGAAAATTGTTTAATTTTATTTCATTTAAATTTGAATATTGGTAACATTGGTGCCCTTTAAAATTTAATTTTTAGATTTCATACTTGAGGACAAGCATGGTTTATGTGTTTTTGAATCAATAGATATAATATTATTATTGTTTTTATATTAAATTCAATGATTTAATCCCTAAAAATTTATCAATTTTATTTATTGGCCTCAATTTTTGGAATTATAGGGTGTTATTGGCTTAAATGTGAAAACTGATTAATTTGGAAATATAGAAATATTTTAATATATTTGGTAATTCAAGCAGATAATTTAAAATAAAAGTCTAATTGATGAGATTTTTTATTGTATTTTGTGATTTATTTTATTCTACTTTGTCTTTTGGATGAGGATATAATCATTCAATCAATGGGTCTAAAATATTCAATCAGATTGGACAATTATTCAAAATGATTGTGTGTACCCCACCTCACTAAATTATTCATAACATGGTCTACAGAGATATAATTTATATGATTCCAACTATATTTGAAATAATATTTAATTGGGATGTTTTTTTTTGTTAAATATCATGATGATATTTCTTCATTATGTTAGCGCTTGGACGATCAACTTTTGGGGAAAAATAGGAAACATTCATCAAGTAAATAATATCAAAATCAATTAGCTATATACAATGGGATGATCAATTTTAATTTTGAGGAAGAATGTAAAAGTTATTTTGGAATATCATTCAAGAATACACCATTCCAATATTTGGCCACAACATTGGCCACCCATGAAGAAACTTCAGTGGACAGAATCTGTAGGAAATCTTAAATAGAGATTTTTAAGATCTTAAATTTGAAGACTAAAGGATGGAACCTCCTTTTCCTATATAAGGAGGATTTCACCCATGATGTAGGAGAGTTAAACAACACCATTGGATAGGAGGCCTAAGGACATGCTACTGACATATGAATTTTCTTTTCTTTTCTTTTTTAATTTAGTTTTCTTTTCTCATGTAATGCACTTTCATATTTTTAATCAAGTGTTTCCATATACTTACATCTCTCATTATCATACAAACCTAGTATATTTAGACATTATTCTTCTTCTTCAATACACTATTACCTCTTACCCTTAAAAATTAGGGGCTACCCTAAGTCTTTTCCAGGGGGAGTTTTGTGGAAATTTCATTTATTCTTCGCTAAAATTCATATATTTTAGTATGTTTGTGATGAGAAAGAGTGATGTGCAGGGGTTTAATGATCATCCACTATGACACTGAACTGAAACTCATTCATATTATTTTATTAAAACATTTCCCTCCATTCTAATGGATACAATATCTTCATACGATATAGTCGATCTATTCAGTAGATGAAATGACATATGATGGAACCATGTCCTGAGAGATGTTACATGCTCGATCGAGGTGTTCCATCAACCGTGATTATATGAGGAGGTGGAATTGAAATTTATATATGCATTAGGGTTGTAAAAACACTAAATAAAACAATAGTAATTCTTGAATGAGATCTCATAATTGAATTTTCAAACTTAATTAAAGACCAGTAAAGAGAATAATGGAACCCACATACCAAACCATAACAGCCAAGTTCATTATTCAATAATTACATTATTTCATTACATTTTATTATAAGTTTGGACATTTAATATGTCTACTAAATTTCATTATATTATTAGATTAATTAAAAACAATAAAAAGAATTATTTTGGGTGATATATACTAAGTGAGTGAACGACTTAGAAATCTCCTCAAGTGAGACAACCCTAGTCGGCCTCTATACTTCATTAAGAGAATAATTTTTTTTCACAAACTACGATAGGTGACTGTTAGGTATAAATTTCATTGAAAAATAATAGATTAATATTAGAAAATTTTGTTGATAATTTTTTTGAAAACATGGTTATATAATAAATTTATTTAAAAATAAACCAATAAAACATTTAAAATAATATTTTTAAAGTAAAGTGTTACTTACCATGTGTCTAACTCATCACGTACATTATTTATATTCAAAAATAATAAAAATATTTAAATTATTTACTTTATTAAGAACCTACTTCAATTTTATTATCCTTTTTATTTCCATTATTACAATGTTATATCTAATTACAGAATCAATTTATCACTTGTCAGATTTTTCGATGATATTCACTACATATATCCAAAATGACTCTAATATGTTGACTATGATCAAAGGGGACATTATTACTTAATAAAAAGAGTAATTATAATGAAATTTTTTTATTTTTATATAACAATATTAATTTTAAAACCAATAATTATATTTGGTTATGAAAAATGAACTACATTACAATCATGGAGTGGTATGCCATATGTATGCATGAGTATCATTTACATTTTTAAAAGATCATTTTGGAAATAAAGTAAGTATCATTTGTTAATTAAATAATATAAATAATAAAATATTATTTCCTTAATTATACTTATATATTTCGTCTTTGTGATGTGGTGATGAAAAACGAATCACATCACTTTGTGGATTTGGAAGACCACGCGTACGCCTTAATGACATTATTATTTTTCAGTGAAGAAATAACTTATGAAAAGATATGATATATTACAAATAAAAAATCAAAAACATATCATTAATTATATATATATATATATTAAATAAATCATTATAACTACCCATAATAGGTTTTGATGGAAAAAGAATTATATCTGTTCATGAAGAGGTAGGTTGTCAGACACGTGAACCACATCTTTGTTTCCCATTTGATGCAAGTGGAGATGGATACATATTATTACACTAACATAATAACAAATAATTATATTTTGGATAATTATTTTACCATTTTATCATAGTTTAAGAATATTTTAAGTTTCTTTATGAATAAATAAAATTAAATTATGTTGTTAGAAATAAATCCTCTTCTTTGGAATGTCTCCTATGATTATCACCTTACATCCTCGGAAGTTTCTATTCTAACAAAAAATAACTCTATAATGAGAATAGAAATTATAGGAAATAATTTTGGTTGGGATCTTCTGAATCTAATTGGTTTTGATGTGTTATGTAAAGTAATGAATATATTCCCTTTTGTATGCGATGGGAAAGAAAATCAAAGAATCCCTCAAAATATTAATTAATTATAAAATAATTTTCAAATAAAAATGGATTAAAAATGAATTATTTTTAATAATGGATAATTATTGGTCTATAATATCTCATAAAACGATTTCTATACAAGATTAAGTCACATTTTTAGATTTATCATTTTTTTAACCACAAATTAATCACTTTCACACTTATCTTGATAATACATATTTTTTACAAATTGAGGGTCAAGATAACGACTATAAATGAAAAAATGACTCATAAATGGATCATGGTTGATATTACAAAAAATATACTAATAAATTTCTTGATTATTATATTTTTATGAATTTTATATCCATTAATAAAATATTATTTGTTATAAAGTATAATTAATTTTATTTTAGAACCATTCATTATTTTGAATTTATTAACATAAAAAACACGTCAAATTCCAAAAAATATTATATATTTAAAATTATATTTACATCTATAAAATTCAAGTATCATATTAATTATATAAAATTATAATATTTTGTAATATTTTTAATATCATTTTTTTGAATTATTCCATCAATTGAATAATTATTACGTTCTCATTGTGTAACCATTTAAAGTAGTTATTTACTGACTAAAAATTTAAAATTAATTACCATGATGAAGATATAAAATATATATTTCATGAAAATATTTTTAATTGAACATATATTTTGGTTATCAGCATGTTAGAAATGTTATAATTATTAAAAACTGGACTTTAACATTTTTGTCTTTTAAATAAATAAAATATAATAAAGGTTATAATCACATAAAAATAGAAAAAATTCCATACAACTGAATCATGGGTGAGTATTTAAGGTATGGACTCATCCAAAAAAATGTATGACGCATTAATTTTCATTTTATAGTCCATATCGATTTATTTTTAACTTTAATTTCCTTATATACCTTTTACCATGATAACAAAATTACTAAGGCTACTATTTATGTTAACCAAAAATAAAATGAAAATATTTAATAAATGTTTACATCATGCTTCCAAATATATAATAAATTTTTCAAAATTCATATTATATGATTTTCAGAATTATTTTTAAAATTATACCAGAAAATGGCTATGAAAAGAAGTATTTCGGAAAAATTTCCTTTTAAGTATAAAATGTCTTAATAATAACTAAAAGTATAAAATTGATTTTGAAAACCATATTTTGTTTATATTAAATAAAAATTAAATAATTCAATTTAAAACCTTAATAAAAATATAATTATACTTTATAAATTCATTAAAACAATAAAAGAGTTCTCAATAAAAATGATAATTTTTCACTATTCACTGAAAATTGAGTCTTTTATAAAAAATACCCAAATTTCACCATCAATTAATTTTTATATATTTATTTCAATAATAACGATTTTTTATCAAATAATCTTTAAAAATTTCCCAAAAATTAAATATGTTATTCTCTCATAAAAAGCAATAAAAACCAATTTTTGAAGAAAACGTATCTTTGAATAATGAAATGGTTTTACTATAGATTGAGTGATTATTTCCGAAGAATTTATTTTTACTTTTTCATATATTAGAACCTTTATATATATATATATATATATTACAAAAAATAGTTAATACTATGCATACAATATAACTTAAGGGCTAGGTTATAATAGTCATCCTTAAAATAATACTATTACATAGTTAGTTTATGCTCTGTGTTATATTTATTATATGATGTCAAGAATTTTATTCTTACTAATGTCTTGTGATATTAAAATATATGGGAAACCTCTACCATCTAACCACCATCTATCCCATCCTAGCTGAAAAAAACTTCTTCGCCACCCTGAGGTACTTTGTCATTCCCTGTATCAAAAAACATAATCAGGTCTACACACCACCAAAGGAGTGTGCAGGGTGTGATATAAACAATATCATTACGATCCCACCCAATTTTTCCATATCTATTATTTGAAAAAAAAATTAATTTATGGTCATTTGAAATAAAAAATTCCCTGATAATTAATAAACTATTTTTTCCAACAACATGGAAAATATTTCCCTTTTTGGAAATTTGAAAGAAAGTTTGAAGAAATAGTTTCAAAACATAATTTCCATAAGATGTTTTAAAATGAAAATCTTGTATATAATATCAAAAAATACTGAAAAGAAAAGAAATAAAATCCAATCACAATGTAAAACCATCCAATGGAATCAGGCCAGGCTAGAAGACTACTTGTACCACAAACAATGACTAGGGTGAAACCATGTCCTTAGAACATAGGGTTTAGGATCATTTGAACACTCCATGAGGGAACAGACCAACAATTTAAATAGAAATCCCCTAGAACAATAGGACTAGAGAGCATAGGAATACACACAAGTGAACCTTCTTATAATAAAATAGATGAAAGCCCTTAGCATTGCCTTCTATATAAGTACCAAAGGATTTAAATGAGATACATTTCTAAAATCATTTCAAATTGTTCATATTTCACACAAAAAAATCCACAAAACATTACTCCATCGAAAAATTATTTAAAAAACCATTTCACAAATAATTTATATATATATTCTAAAATAGTCTTTTTCCATAACTTAAAACCTAGGGAAAACACATCCTTTATGACAAATCCATTTTTGCAGACAAAATAATCATGCTAATTCATTTATAAGAAACAGTTATAAAATATGAGCATTATAGTTCATCCAATGTAGGATATAAATGGAACCACCTATCAAAAACATGGGATACACACTACCCATAACAGGATCCAACAATACTTGAAGGAAATAATAGAAAAAAATAGAGGCCCTAACAATGATTCTCATATCTCATAATAAAATTCATAAAAACATATACAAAACAGACTTAGGTCACATATAAAATAGAATCATGAATTTTTCACTATGATCAACACAACCCCATGGATCAAACATGAATCATCATCACATGATCAACTGATCTATAAAAGAATCCAAATACTGCAACCATAACAAGAATAACAAATAATCATAAATTCCTTTTACCAGAGATAAGTGACGTAAAACCTCCATGGATATATTATAAGTATGTGACCTTAAACATTTCGTATTCTAGAGTCTTTGGACTAGAATTATATTCCTTACAATCTAATTGATATTTTAGGTTTCTAGTTTTATTGAATTATGACATAAATCATATATAAAAATTCATATATTAGAAGGTGAAAAAATATACCCAATATCTATTTTTTATAAATATGAAACTTTATATTCAAATCATGATTTTTTTTTCTAAAAAATATTCATGACTTTAAACTTGAATAATTTTTTTCCTTTACCCACCCAAAAACCCTATGAAAAACATTTTAAATGATGGGATGAAAAAAAAACCATAGTAAGTTACATAAAAAGAAAGAAACAAACCATTATTCCTTGAATAATTATAAAAATATTTATTTCTAAAAATAAACTTTGGGTTCATAATAAACCCATAAATTACCCAAAAAATCATCTTCTACATAGAAAATGTTTCATAATACATTTAATTAGAAGATTTTAAATCAAAATAAACTCATAAAATTTTCTTAGAAAAATTAAAAATCACATGAAATCAATTTAAAAATGTTATACTTTTCACTGTTACCTATTGAATATCCATCATGATTAAATTTGGATTCACTATTATAAATACTCATGGAATACCTTAATGATTAATTTCTGACCATTTCTTAGAGTAACCATCACAGCTACTCATAGTTTTCAATCAGATTAAATTCCAAACATTACCTTAGAGTAACCATTATAGATACTCCTAGAAGATATTTATGGTTAAATTCGAAAAATTACAATAAAATAACTATAACAGTAACTCATATATTAAACATCAAAATTAATCATTGAATAACCATCCCAATATAATCATATTATCTCTTAGGAGAATCCTAATGGAATAACTTTGTCTCTTTAACTAATAAATTTTAAATTTATAATGGTTTCAAACAACATTGGTTTAGATTAGAAAAAACTAGACTCATACATAATTCCTATAAACTATTATAGAATACATAAAATCTTTCATCATAAAAAATATCTTAATGAAGATAAATTTTCCATTATAAAATCACTTATTTAAAAATATGTGAAATTATAAATGAATATTTTTATTTTAAAATAATTATACAATATTATAAAAGGTAATTAAAATAAAATATTAGTATTGATTATAGGAAAATACACTCATGCGTTGTAAGTTAAAAAGCATTCCTTCAATAATTTTTTCATAAAAGTAACAAAGTACTACATTTAGAAAATGAAAAAAAGATTCCATTAAAACAATTTCCTTAAAAGATAAACATGGAAAATATAACATTTAAAAACCATAAATGAAAATTTAAAACATTATTTAAATCTTTTTTAGAAATAAATCATATGGATACAAAACAAAAATATATTATTAAGAAAAACATTAAAAGATATATATTTTTAAAAAATAAAGTCTTTTTCCGTGAGTATGACTTATCTTGTAAAATCTTTAAATTATTGAATTGTATAGTTAGGTTAATTATTTACTTTATTAATAAAGTATTCCACATTTATTATTCCATTTATATCATTTCTTACCATGTTATATACAATTATTTAATCATTTAATTTTAGATTGTACGTTTTAATGATATTTGGTATATAATCCCAAAATGAATTTGGAAGGTTGAAAATGGTCATAGAGCTCATAATTTCATCACCTATAAAATAATAATCATGTAATAATTATAAATTTTATAAATAAATTATAATTTTTTAACCAATCATAAAATATGGTTATTAAAAATAAAATATGTTATCATCATAGAGGTTGTAGTTTATACGTACGCATGGGCAATGTTTTCATTTTTCAATGATCATTCTGGATATAAGGTAAGTATTTTATTATACTTCCATAACTACCATTATGTCATAAATTTTATATTACTACTTTAAATATACTTATATATATCATCAATCTGATATAGTAATGAAAAAAGAATCTCATTGCTTCGTGGATGTGGTAGTCTACACGTATTCTCAAACGATGTTATAAGTTTTCAGTGAATAGAGTGGTTTTAATGTAAATGATATATTATATTCTCATAATTATATATATTTCATGAATATCATAAATAAACATTAATTACATCATTATAATTTATATTTATAGATGGTGATATAAAAAATTCCCATGGTTCGCGTGGCAGTAGTCCTCCATACACAAAAACGATGAGTTCCTTTCCCATTTGATAGATTTTAGAGATAGATATAGGTGATGAATTAAACACAATAAAAAATCCATAAATACGGTATACTGATGTTATTATTTTAGCATGGTTGTAGAATATTTTAAGGAACTAGAATAAAAAATAAAACAAAACTATTTGGTAAAGAACGATACCTCTTCTTCATACCAAGTCCTTTTAATATCACCTTAAGACCACTGAGGTGGGTGTTCTTCCCAGACCAAGTCCTCTAGAATATGTGTAGGGATTCTATTAATGGATTTGATAAGATATTTTTCAAAATAAAACGGTTTTTAACTATGAAAAAATTGTGAATAAGTAGTTTTATTTTATAAGACAGGGGAGGGATACTCTTCGAATTCCTCAAAATATTAAATTAATATAAATTGTTTTTTAATTCAAAATGGCTCCAAACTCATTTATTTATAGCATAATATTACTCTGGGAGTTTTGACTGTTCATTAAATAAAAAATATTATAATGGTCATAGTCACCCACAATTAGAACAAGGTCATAAAACTAAATGGTTTATAATTATGAAAAAAATATACTCACACAAAATAATTGGGGTGATTGTAAGGGTAATTTTATAGTCCTTATCATTTTATTTTTACTCTTAATTACCTAATTTACCCATTATCATGGTAACAAAAAAAATCATATTACTAGTCATTTTGAACAGAAATAAGATACATATTTACTAAATTTGAACCCAATGATTCCTAATATGGAATCCAATTTTCAATATAAAAAAAATAATTTGAATAATTTAATTTAAAAACAAACCTGAAAAAACTCAACCAAAAATGGTTTTTTTATAAAAATTCCTTTTAAAATAAAAAAAATGGTTTTTTCAAATTCATTTATAAAACACATTTAAAACCATAAATGGAAAATTTATTATAAAACAATTAGAAAACAATATTTAAAAATAAACCAAAATATATTTATTCTTTAAAAATAACTTTCATTGATAATAAATTTTTCAATAATAATCAAGATTTTTCATTATTCATTGAAAAAATAAATCATTTCAAAACATCATTAAAATTTTACCATAGTATAATTTCGATATTTAAATTGAAAAATTATATTTTTTTATAAAATCCAATTTATAAAAGATCCAAAAAAATAATTATATTATACGCTCATAAAAATCAATCAAAACCTTTTTTGATGAAAACATAACTTTATGAAATAAAATATTGTTACTAAAAAATGAAGGTTTATTTCCTAAGAATTAGTTAATATATTTTTATTGATTAGAAAACTTATATATGTATATATATATATTGAAAATCATTAAATCCTCTTCATACCAACCAATATAACAGTTATTCTATAGTGGTCATATTTAAATAATAATATATCATTGTTCGTTTATGATCTATGTAAAGTATCTCATATGCTATCAAGGTTAGAGTTTATTTATAATATCTTTTATATTACATTCACGCCCCCCTTAAGAAAAACGTCTCAATTTGAACTCGATCTTGGAAAAATGGGGTTTAACTTTTCCCAATACCTTTTTTTTAATACCACATTGTAAAAGGGATAATAAAACATCCTATTTAATAGAGGGAAAAATAAATTTAAAGGTCATGAAAAATAAAAACATGAGTCTTTAATATTGGAGAAAATTGGAAGGAAATGAAAATTTAGATATATAAGAGAAATCTAATGCCAAAGGACTCATAGAGAATGATATAAAAATTTTCATTAGAATTTTATCCATAAAAAACCATAAATATGTGATGGGTTAAAATACCATTGATTTATTGATATCAAAATTAAATGGATAATTGTTTTTTTCAAAATAATTTTCTTAAAGTTATGGAATTATTTGAATACCTAGACTAAGAAAATATAGAAATATAATAACTGGTTGACAATAACACCATCCATTAATCAATTTCAACCATAATGTCATTTTTTTCTCACAATAATGAGTATTAAAGTTAAATATTTCATGCCTGAAGCATGTAATGGCCCGGACCTCTCTATCCCATTCCTTTGTCAAATAGAGGGTCATGAAGTGTTCTGGAGGGTAAAATGGACTTTTCCCACACTTTTCAAAATTTTGAAACTACACGTCGTGTAGTGTGAGTACACTCCATGTACCCCCTCACTGGGTATACCCTGTGTTGAAGGCCGTGTACTTTCCGTGTGAAATAAATGGGTACATGTCGTGTACCCCATACTACACGTCATGTAGTCCCTCCCCGTGTACGCGTTACCCTCAAACCGTGTGTTGACCAGTCAACGACCATGTACCATGTTGGAGCCGTGTCCTTGCCTTGTGAAATAAATTAGTACATGCCATGTACCGCATAATACACACCATGTAGTCCCTCCCCGCATATGTGTTACCCTGAAACCGTGTGTTGACCAGTCAACGGCCGCATGCCGTGTTGGAAGCCACGTGGTGACCGTGTGAAATGGCTGAGTACACGCCGTGTACTATAAAGTACACGTCGTGTACCATATAGTACACGCCATGTAATTTTTTCACGCCTATAAAATGAAGGTTCCCCTCCTCCTTTTCAAATCACTCCTCTCCTCCCCATTCCTCTGAGCAGAGCTCTCCCAAGAGACTCGAAGGCTCTTTTTCTTCCATAACTTCTTCGTTCGAGCTCCGATTTACGATCAGTAAGCAGCCCCGTGATCATAACAAGGAGGCGGAACTTATGAGCTTAGATCCATTGTCTTTACTTCGGCCCTTCCTTTCCAACTTCCAGCTGAGGAGTTGTTTCTGGGATTTGACAAAAGTGACTGATGTCGAAGGACGTCTTCTAAAGTTCATCTGGGGGACTGTTGTGATCAGAACCTGTTGAGGTAGGGATCTTACCTTCGTCTCTCTAATTTATGCAACATGTGGGGTCGGTGTCCTCTTGTTTATGTGAAACACTTTTTAACCGGTTTAATGAAGATAATAACGAGCTTATATAATGGGTATGGGAAAGTTGTTATGTTTATCTTTGTATCATGTGATATTATATTGTGAATTGAATAGGCTTATGCCTACTGAAAATCACGGTCGTTGGGGGCCTTTTCTTGTGCAATTAAATGTTTCCATATCTTTCTAGACCGTTTTTGTGAATGGAACTTTGTTGAATGTGGAATTTGGTTAATCACGTAATGCTAGATGATTTAAAATCTGGAACCCTTGTGTGATCACCCCGGTTGAAAAAAATGGAATAATGAACATGTGGGTGTTGGCTTGGATACGTGTCATGTGATGAAGGTGTTTTGTGGGTTGTTGTGGATCAGGTGAGCAGTGGGGCTGCGGTTGTCTTGGTTGTGGGTTGGTGTGAATACTATGTTAGTGATGGGAAAAGGGGCTGCGATAAATGGTATCAAGGGGTGATGATTTACGGTGTGGTTGTGGTTATGGTGGTTGGCAGTGGGGCTGCAGGGTTGGGCTTGAATGTGAACGAACTATGGGTTTTGAATAATAAATTAAATGTGGAAGAGTTAATTAATGGTGGGGCATGGTAATGGAATGGAAAGAATAATCAATGGGGTTGGTTGGTCAATGAGAAGGGACTTGTTGTGTTGCTTGTGTTTTCCTAACTTGATTTGTGGATGGCAGGGATATGTTTTATGAACGATTCATATGGTTGGTTGCGGTTTATTTCCCAGTAGTTAAGGAACTAATAAACTGATCCTATTGAAACATGAAAACCTAAATGGGGTTGGGGTTTTTTGTGGTATGCATGCTTTGTAGTAGCAGTGCCGAGGCACGTGCTTAGTTCTCTATTTAGAAGCCATAAGTTGGGATGATTGTTGGGTAAATATATATATATATATATATATATATATCTGTATCTTTGTGTTGTGTCGCACCTCACCCATGTTGAGCACTTAGTTCCGAACATTCCCATTTCATGGGAGAGGATGTTTTCCCATAGATACTAGATCCTTCCAGCTTCTTCTTCCATAGGTTGTGATGGCTTGAGGTGACCTTACACCCAAGAATCTTCGGGTAGGTTTTGATTGGGTTGTCTTTCAGCACAAGACTCTTCAGACAGGTTTTACTGTTTCCCAATAATCTTTGGGATGAGGCCCATGTGTGTGGGGGCGGAGTACGTGGTTGTGAGGCCCAGGTGTGTGCGGGAGGGATGTGTGGTTGTGAGGCCCAGGTGTGTGTGGGCGGGATACGTGGTTGTGAGGCCTAAGTGTGTGCAGGTGGGATATGCGGTTCTTGAGGCCTAGGTGTGTGCGGGCGGGAAGAGTGTGGTGGCGTCAGGACGTCCGCCATTAGAAAGAGTAGCAAACTAAAAGGAAATGGTGCGGGGTACCCAATAATCTTGTTCTTATATACTACTACTACCTGTTGTTTTCTGTTTTGGTGTGCATGGCTGGTGAGGTTGGGTGGGTAGAATTCCTTGATAGGTTTTGGTTTCTTATGTTGTTCTCATGGGACATTAGGATGTCTCCCCACTTGTGCACGAGAGCTTTAGGTTTCCATACTGATTATACTTGTATGCTCACCCTACGTTTACTTTTAGGTTTCTAGGAGGACTTCCAGGGCCGTGCGGGACCCTACTAGTTGGGACAGTTGGAGTTGTTGAAGTTGTTGTACTCTTGTTTCTTTTGGTATTGTACTTTTGAGCTTTCTTGTAATTGTACATTGATTCAGAACTGTTTAAACATGAATGTGGGATTGGTTCGGGTTTATTTACTTGTCTTTCCTTCCTTTTTCTTTTGGTGGTTGACTCATATTATTTCCATATATTAAATAATAAAAAGTGTAATGCCTCCCATATTCATGAAAACTCATACCCTTGGTGCTAGTCACCACCCCGGGGCCTACTAGAGGCGGGACTCGGGGGGTCATTATCTCTCTTTCACCATTGCCAGCTCAGGAGGGGCATCTTTGGTGGGAGGGGGTCATGACAGAATAGTATCAGAGTTGATGGTTGAGAGATAGGATAGAGTTTGGAGTTAGGCACAGTGAGGATTGCATGGGATGGTAGGGAAAAAGTGTTGGCTGATCATGGTGTGTGACATACACCAGGGAAGACTGGCTAGGACACGGGATTTTAGCCCCCCCCCCGTGATCTGATGCAAGGACTCTGAGCCTACCGAACGACCAAGTGAGACTACATTTATTACAAGGTAGATACCCTAGGGAAGGTACATTCATCATCATGATTGTTTTTTACTTGATTTGGGTGTTATGGGAAAGAAATTGAATAAAATGATAAAATGAAACCTTGATAAATTCTTTCCTACTTGGGCTTAGGTGATACTTGTTTACCATATAGCTATGGCACCTGGACGTCATCCCCAGGTGACTTAGACGGATGAGGCCCAGCAGATTCAGGTGGTCGATCATTTGAGGATTGACCGAGAGGAGGAAGATAGCCAGTGGTAGAAGACTCTCCGTTCTTTCCAGCGGAAAACCCTCAAGAAGTACGAGGGTAGTAATTCGGATATGGAGACAAAGGGGTGGCTTGAGGAGCTAGGGATTGCTTTTAACTTTATCGGTGCTCCGAGGGAGTACAGGGTTCCCCTAGCAGTCAGTCAGCTGAGAGGTGTGGCACGACAATGGTGGATGCTCTACCTTGGAGAGATGATAGGGGAAGAAGTTCCATGGGCTGACATTAAATAGGAATTCCGAGGGGAATTCCTTTCTTCCATGATCAAGGCAGAGAAGCGGCGGGAGTTACTATCAGTTCAGCAGGGGAGTGTGTCAGTACGAGAGTTGGGGATCATGTTCAAGGATCTCTTGCGCTTTTCTCCGGATCTCTTTCCGGATGAGGAGTCTCGGGAGAGACGATTGAAGGAGGCACTTCGTCCTTCGCTCCAGTATGATGTCACCCCCTTCACCCTTCCGACGTACTTGGTAGTATAGAAGAAGTCAGAGGTTGTAGAGAGGATGTACTCGTAGGGAGGTGCACCACATGAGGGGATCCAGCAAGGTTTGTCGAAGGGGAAAGCAGTCAGCAGCAGGTCTCCTGCGACGGGACCTGCCAGGTTCAGGCCAGTGGGGAGCAGGCCCCATCAGTTCCAGTTCGGATCTTCAGGTCCTCATCCCTTTTTCACAAGCCCAAGACCGAAGTGTTTTTCTTATGGAGGTTTCGGGCACATTCAGAGTCGGTGCCCCACCCGATCTCAGTACAGTGGAGGTGCGCAGGTTCCGCGCCCACATCAGTAGCACCAGTTACTGGCGAGGCCCTTCTAGCAGCAGCAAGACCATGCTCCTCTGAGGGCAGACTTTGCGAGAGGAGGCTACCCTCAGGGTGCTCCTCAGGGACCTCGACCATGGCGTGGTCGGGGAGGTGGACGACATCAGAGAGGTAGAGGAGCTGGGCGTGGACAGTTGCACGCATTAGAGTTGGTAGCTCCAGCAGTACCAGAGGTGGTGCGAGGTATGATTTGTTTGTTCAGCACTCTCGTTTCTGCTTCATTCGATTTGGGAGCTTCGCACTCCTTTTTTAACCTGGTCAAGCCCATGCTTTGGGACTAGACATAGAGAGACTTTCCGGACCACTAGTGCAGAGTACACCAGTTGGAGGCCAGACCGGCGTATCTTGTGTTTTTTAGGGATGTGGGATGACGTTGGGACCACATCGATCTAGTGGGGACCTTGTTCTGTTACAGATGCAGCCATATGATTTCATCCTAGGCATCAATTGGTTGTTTTCCGTTAGTGTCGTTATCGACTGCTTCCGAAGAAGAGTCGTGTTATCCGATGTGGACGGGCAACGTGTATCTTTTGTTGGTGAGGGGAGCTATAAAGTGGGAAGCCAACTGTTTCCTCTAGAATTGGGTATAACCTTGTTGACTGAAGGTTCAAACATTCCAATCAGTTTATAACTAGTTTGTTCGTAGAATTGGAAACAACAAATGATTCCATATCCATTTGGACATACTTTCCAAAGGTAAGTGCTCATTAGTTGTGGACTGATGAGGCTTATGAATTTTCATTGGTCGAGAGGATGGGAGGTCGGAATCATCACACCTTTTTGAGGGGAATTATTGTCTACTTCGGAACCCTCTTTATATATTTACATTATGTTCGTGAATCCTTATTACATTACCATGTATAAAATGGGCTTTCATTTAGATCTGACAATCAATGATTGATATGTAGAAAATTTAGAAAATCATTTATATGTATTCGAGGATCTTCATCAATAGAGAATCATCTATATTTGTTAGAGATTCTTAGTCGATGGTATCATTAAATACATAAAAGTATCTTGGTCATTATGATGACCATACAGGTTTTAAAGCCACTCAGTGGGGCACTTGATGTTTATATTCATTCAAGATAACATGGATTATTTCAGAGTTGGGATCATACCCGCTGATGGGATACCTATGTATCCTTTGTTTTGGAAAAGGAATCAGAACCCACATAGTTTGAGTAAGGGAGTACGATGTTTATGCATGATTTATGGCTCAAAGAAAGATGTCATGATTACTTTTAAACTCTAAGATCACGTGAGTCATGCTCGGTGTGAGAAACAAGAGGTATTGGTTAAACCAGAAAATTGTGCCATGAAATGATGTCGGGCTTATGTATGTATGACTGCCCAAATAGATGAGGATTAAGATTTACTTCAGGGAAGAAATCCATGAACAGGGTCCATAAAGGTATGTGTGATTCATGGAGATTTGGATACTCTAATCTTGGGGCTTACTCCTAAGGAAGATGCCCAAGTTAGGAGGGGACTTATGATTGGGTTTTACTCCTGAGAAGGAAGCCTAGATCAAAAAGAATTATGACTGGTTAAGAGAAAATAATACTGGGGATTATTCCTAAGGAGGAGGCCTAGGTTAAAGGGATTTCAAAATTAAGGGACTTGGGGCTTACTCTTAAAGAGGATGCCCATATTTGAGACTGGGGATTATTCCTGAAAAGGAAACCCTGGTTAAAGGAATTAAGGTTTGGGGCATACTATTGAGGAGAATGACCATATTTGGGGAATTATGACTGGGGCTTACTCCTGAAAAGGAGCCCCAGGTTAAGGTTTCTCTCATCTTAAAGGATGAGGTTTAATGAATGAACTCTCTAACTTTAGTGACATAAATATGTAAAAATCACTATGTTTTGAGAGATTTTCCACATAGCTCCGTTCAGATAAGGAATTAAATCAAGAAGACATTCCATAAATGGCTTTGAAGAGTGTCTTGAAGACTGAATCTTGAATAGGAGAGGTGGAGTGGCATAAGAAAGGTGAAATGGGAAGGAAGGACACCCAAAAGTAGAAGGGCATGCAAGTCCTGGTTGGCGCGCAGGTAATGAATGGGCGCGCAAGTATTGGTCACACAGGTATAACTGCGCAGCTCATGGGTACGTGCGCGATCCTTGCCCAGTAGAGTAATACATGGGCGATTCTTGACCAAACCATTATAATCATCCTGAAGTACTGCCAGAAGAGTGGCGTGCAAGTTTCAATGAATAGGTAAGGAGGCGCGCAAGCATGTCCATTTCCCTTAAGGGTAAAAACACTTAGGTGTGCAAGTGTTAGTGAATTTTAACACTTAGACCTTATTCCTCTTGTTTAGACCTTCCATTCTAGGTAAATAATTGCCTTAGAAGTGTTCGGAAGACTTGAAGAAGAGACTTGGGCATTCAGAGCTCTCTTTCTGAATTCTAGAAAAAAAATTCCTCCCGAAAAGGGGGGCCCACTGGGTCTATTTATAGGCTGGAGAAGACCTGGGGCGGTTATCACTTAGGGCGCGCAAGTCACTTGCATGACCATTAGGCGGCGTGCAAGTATACTTGCGCGATAGAAAGGGAACTTGCGAGACCCCAGGTCTTTTGACTCCTTTTTTATTCCTTTGTCGATTTTTGATGTTTTCTTCAAAGGATGAATCACTTTGGGCTAAGTCATTTCCCTTTCCACTCCTTTAGACAATGGGACAAAAAAGAGCGTCAACAAAAGTCCCCCCTCAGAGTTGGATCTGGAAGAATAAAGATGTGACTCTGAGGAAAAGAAGAAAATCAAAGGGAAAGGGGCGTGCAGGTGTTCACCACGCAACTGCCATTGCGCAGGTGTGAGTCGCGGAGGGATGGAGCACGCTGGATGGAGCGTGTTGGCTGTAGGCGCGCAGGTGGGCAGCCTTACCTATAAATATTCGATCATTTGTCGCTCATAGCACTGATTTCTAGATTTTCGAGATCTCACCACGCATGTCACCTTCACCACGCAAGTTGCTTGTTTTCCACTATTTCTTTGATGTTGTGCTACCGTCAAGGTATTTGGACTCACACTGTTATACTTGCGCGCCAAAAACTTGCGCAGCACATTAACACTTTAACGACACATCCATACTTGCGCACAAAGTTTAGACTTGCGCGCCTTAATGCCTTTGCCATTTTTTTTTGAATTCTTTCACAAATTTTATGAAAATTAAACCCATTTAAGAGTTAATTTATTCAACCTTTGTATAGATTCAATGGCTCAAGAAGAATTGGACGTCTGATGAACTGGAAAGAAAAAGAATTGATGAAATGATGGATATCATTGGCCATGATTATTATACCATCTGCAATAGAACCCTACCGGATCTGGCTATGTATCTGAAGAAATATCACTTTGGTTTCCCACAAAGCACTTATCTGACTTTGCATGGTTATGGTCATCTGTGAGAAGTCACTATTCCAGAAGCAAAGAACTATCTCCCACTTTCTTGGTTTCAGAATTACACCAATTCTGCTTCATTGAATATCTCATGCGGAGGAGGATTTATAAATGCTGGAATAGTGGAGAAGGCCCACATGATGCATCATAGCCCCTGTAAGCTAGATCTGAAACCTCATAAGCCTGAGCTGCAACCACATTGTCATCTTCAATCTTCCTAAATTCTCAGATGGATCAATCCAAAGGCTGGAAGAAAATTTGGGACTTCTGTCCTAGGGGAGGTGTGAAGCCAGCTTGGATGTGGGCATACTGTGTACGACAGACCTATGCAAAGTTTTTCGAAGATCTGAAAGGAGTTGCGATATACGAAGCTGTCTGGGTTAGGAAAACATATGTTCACAGACATGATAATTTCATGCTAGAGATACTAAGCCACTGGAGCCCAGAAACCAATTCATTCCATCTGACTCATGGAGAAGTAGG
Source organism: Viscum album (assembly GCA_963277665.1). NCBI lineage: Eukaryota > Viridiplantae > Streptophyta > Magnoliopsida > Santalales > Viscaceae > Viscum > Viscum album. The sequence continues at coordinate 1,404,994,229 of OY728129.1, forward strand.
CATCAGTCTGTGGGATGTCCACAGGATCTCAGGGGTTCCAATTTTGGGAGACATGTATGATGAATTAATTCCTCCCAAGGTGACATGGAATGATTCAGAGAAGACTCTTTCTTTAGATCGGGAATTATTTAAAATCTTCCACAGGGTCAAGAGTTCAGAGACCTCCTTAACTCATTCTAGAAAGGATATTCATCCGGAGGAGTGGATGAATATATTTCTTATTGATAAAAAAGGGAAGGACCCGATGGAGAAGGAGCCGAAGGAGAAAGGGTCCAAGAAAAAGAAATCCAAGGATAAGAGGCCCACCCGTCCTACCACATGCCCAAAACCTGAGAAGAGGGGTGCTCCTGGAACATTTTGACCAACTATAGAAGCAGGAGAGTTTGATAAATGGGGATATGAGGTGAATCAAAGGATCCTGAAGAAGACTCTTCTGATGGGCTTCTTGGCTTTGTGGCTCAGTGTTTATCTCTTTCCAGTCAGGGATTTGAAGGGAGGCATCAGGCCAGGGACCTTCGTTATTGCGGAAAAGTTAGCTGATGAAAAAATGGTTGGGTTGGCTACCCCCATTTTAGAAAAGATTAATAGGAGTTTACTTTATGTCTTCATGGGTAAATATCCTTTAATAATAGTGGGACCATTCCAAGTTTTATGGGGATGGATCTCCACTCACTTCAAGACTTATAATGTACAGAATGGAGTAAAAATTCCTGGAAGTTATTTCAGGCCATTAGTGCAAGCATGCTCTAGATTTGATCCATTAGATATTAATTCCTAGGACATGAAAGTGAGGCTGAGCATATTTAAGGAATTCAACTTCTTTCCCTATGGAAATCTTCCAACAGGGCGGTTTGTTGATGATGGAACAACCCACTTGGATTTGAGGGTATACATGCTAGCTTGCAGAGATGGTGTGCTAGTTGCCAGGATTGATGGAGAAATTATATGCGAGGCCTATGCTCCATATATATTTGCACGTCAATTCAAGTGTCTACAATAGATTGTTGTATCTCCCCCATTACATGTCAGGTCAGAGCAACATCCGATGGTTGCTCGGCAACTGTGGCTGCTGACGTCAACGGAGAAGACTAGGGCCGTATTTGATCTACCGGTTGAAAAAGCGGCACATAATTTGACCACATGGTATGAAGAGCACTAGATAGCATCATACCCTAAATGGGTGCTGAATCACACAGTTTATCAGGTGTGGAAAAGGAAGAGGATTGTAGAGAAAGGACCCCTTCTTCATGAAGGTGATTCTTCCCCACCTGAAGCTGATTCTCCATATTCCTCATCAAGGACTAGCTCACCGGATTCCCAAGATGGGGATGATGAGGCACACCAAATGGCAAAGCGGCCTTGTGCCCGATATAATCCTATGGTTAGAATCAAAAGACCTACTCCATCAGCACCTGGTGAGTTACTTCATTATTGTAATTTAATCAACATCACTTTATAAAGCAATAAGTCTTATTTTATTATTCTATATCAATAGGTGCAGGAGCTGGGAAGAAATTGAAGTCAAAAATTGTAGGTCCTTCCCCGTAGACTTCTGGTACACACCCTGAATATCTACGACCAGAGGCTGTCCAGACATGGAAAAGTCTATACTGTGGTACTGAGACTGCCTGGATGGATTTTTGTGAGGGTATACAGCTCCCTGGAATAGGGAATCTCATGGATTCTATAGATATCCAATACAAGGATAACCCCAATGAAGTGCGGGCTTACATCAGAGAGCTGGAAATGCTCATATATTCCACTGACGATTCTGTTCCTATCACCAAATGGGTGATGGAATTGATAAATCGTGGCGTCGTTGAGGGGACTGATGAGGAGTGGCACGATTATGTGGCTCATGAAGATGTAAGTTTTCATTTTTTATTTTCTTTGCAACTTGATTTCAATATATGCTTTGTTACTCAAGGAAATTATTTTCTTCACCTTGCATCTTGCAAAGAAAGGAACAGCTGAGGTTCCTTCACCACAGTACACCCCTGGTGGTACTGCCATTGTGGCTGCTGATGAGTCTCCTCGTGAATTAGGCAAGATATCTCTAGGATAGCAGGCCATGAATGAGTAGTTGGACATGGCCTTCCATTCGCCAATTCAAGTGCCAATAAGGGAGACTACTGATACTCCTAAAAAGCCAAAAGGAAAAAGAAGACGAAGGAAAAATTTCACCGCTAAACACTTTTGCAGTACTAGTAAGTCCATCGGATAATCATGAATCTATACCCATGAAAAGTTTGCTCATATTTCTGGGGATTGCAGGGGCTTATTCAATTTCCCCTCTGAGGGAAAAGACTGATCCTCCTTTGAGGACCATGGAGGGTGCTATGGAACAATTGAAAATTCAGGCTGACTTGCCTACTCCCGGAGAAGAGCCAGTATCTATTCCAAGTATCCCTCCTATTGATGTTGCAAGAAGAGAAGAACCCGCTTCTGGTAAGTTAACAATTCTCCATAAAATGTTGAATGAAAAATCTACTGACTTCCGTTCTGTGATATTTTAGGTTCAACCCCTGCATTAGAGCTCTTGGCAGCCATTGAAACCGAAAATGCCGTTTTAACTGAGGAAGATGTCTAGGGTTAGGGACCACAGGATAAAGGTTTCCAAGAAGACACATCAAATGCTCCCACTTGTGAGACTAACCGGGATTCTGAAATGACATTAGATGAAATGATGGAACTTGGCGCATCTTTAGAAGATTTTATAAATCATGTTAAATTACCACGTAATTTAGAAGATTATGGACATGAGTGTTATCCTTCATCCTATTAAGAATAACTTCTTATTACATGTCTAATCATAATTGGTTCAAATGTGCAGTTTTGACTGAGTAAGCTGCTGAACAACCCAAGCCTGAAAGGGGTACAGAAAACCCTACCATTGTTGAGACATTAGCACAAGTGGAGCTGAACCCAGTAGAGCTTCCTCAAACTCATCCTGAAAATCTTGTCGAAGCTAGGAAAGATGGGGAGGAACCTTCTTAGGTTGTTGATCTACTGTTGGGTAAGGAATAATATTATTTGTGATTGTACTTAATTTCCAAGACAATTGATTCTTTTTTATCCTTTGAAACTAACCAAAGCTTTCAATTGATTATGTAGGGCGATCAATAGCAGTGGCTAGATCTAGAGGGGAGGCCTCAGCCTCTTCCCCAATGGTAATTGAATGTGAAGAAACTCAGGTCAGAGGGGAAGGAGAAGAACGGGGCACTTCTCTAAGTGCATTAATCCCAGATTACATGCCCCCCTGTGATGATGACATCGAATCATACCCATAGGTACTTAAGGTGATCATATTTTCACGACGCAAGGCATGGAACAACATATGGAAAATCATATCTGAGGTGCCTTTAGAAGAGCTATCATCAAAGATCCCTCGATTGTCATCCTTGTTCGTCATGCTAGGACTTGGCGGTTTTGGATAAGAAAAGATCCATGCCATGGTGAAACAGGTCATTTTAAGAAGGGAACAAGAGAAAAAGTACCGTGAAGATCTGACCAAGGTGAAGCTGTCAGCCAACATTAGTGAATTTGAGGCTGGAATATCCCGAGCTGAGGCTGACTATGCAGCCAGATGAAAGAGCTGAAGCATAAGATCAAAGTTAAAGTCGTCCAGCAGATGCACCTTCAGCAACAGTTAGACGCTGTTACTGGGGAACTTGACCAACTCAATAATTCACAGGAGGAAGCTCAAATGAATGGTATGAAAGCCATCACGGATGCCAAGAAATCACTCCATCGGGCTAAAAAGAGTGAAGTTTGTCGGGTGCATGAGCTTCAAGTAGCTGTTGATGAAGCTCGGGATGCTGTTCATCAAGTGAAGACTTATGTTGACAGCCTCTTGTAATTTCCTGGAAAAGAGAAGAGACTCCAATCTGTGGATGTCCTTCTAATTCTTGTGTATCAAATGGAAAGATTTGTTTCATCTTCCATCACTTGTGCACGTATTTTCCTGCTACCTGCTTTAAATTTTACCTAATCTAATGGGCCTAGTAAGCATAGTTTTATTTTTACTAGGATTATTATAAATAACCCTACAAACTTTGAATATTTTAATTGCTCAATATTATCTAAATCATACAAAATGTATGTTTAGTGAGCTGGAACTTGACTTTTATTTAGAGTTCCTTTGTCTTTTGTGGGCAGTTTAAAGTCATGCACGTCAGACATAAAGAGGCTAATGTTTAAGGTCGAAATAGCTTTGACCGAATGAATTATAATTGAATCAATTCCTTGAAAACTTATCTGAAAATATTTTACCACACTCAAGTTTGGGGGAAAATATGTAAACTAAGACTTAAGAAAATTTGAATCCGAGGAATGATATGAAAAAGAGCTAAAAAGGCATTATAAGAAGTAGTTCCCAAGAATGAAGTTACCATTATTTAAAAAACCTGTTAGGGGGTTGAATTATGCAGGGCCACCTAAGGGAATTGGCTGCATAGTCAAATAAATAGTATCTTTTGGATGATAGTTCCGTTATGTAGACTACTTATTCAAGGCCGCCTAAGGGCAGGTGCTGCATAGTCAGGCAAAAGAACTCTCAGAAATTTATGTTTCTACTGCTAAGAAGCCACAGAAAGTTTATAGGGATTCAACTTTTCCAAAGTATAGAGTTTTTTGTATGGAAAGAGGTACTTGAATACAGAGAAGATATTTCCAAACAAGATTATCGAAGAACTAGATGGATATCACTCCTACAAAGGTCTGAACCAAACGAAGAGAAAGAGAATATAAACCATATACTTGGATAATTTCAGATCATGAAAAAGAGTATGGGACAGATATGTTAAGGATAGCCATTTTTTTACGGATCCCTACATATTGTCATTAAAAAACCAAGGAAAAAAGTGTTTTTCTTTCCACGAATGAAGTTTCCACTATTTGACAAGCCTGTTAGGGGGTTGAATTATGCAAGGCCACCTAAGGGTATTGGCTAAATAGTCAAATAATAGCATCTCTTGGATGACACGTCTGTTATGTAGACTATTTATGCAAGGCCGCCTAAGGGCACGTTCTGCTTGGTCAGGCAAAAAAAACTCTCATAATTTCAGGACTTTTGTGATTAGAAGTTAAGAAAAAGGGTTATGAATATCTGAAAATATTTAAGGTTAGGATTACGATACATAAAGATGGGTATTGTCCAATGTATGCAGAGATACACAAATCAATGCTAACCATAATCAAGTTGGGGTCGGGTCCTAAATTGAAATGTTGGACTTCACTATGTATCCCATAAGAATGGGAATCAAGCCATATGTAGTTCTTGAACTACAGTTTAACATCATGTGGGACAAAAGGATTATAGATCTTAGTTTAGGGTCATAGATCTCAGACCATTATAAGAAATACACAGTGTGTGTTTTCATGGGGACTTTTCAGCCAGGGGACTAAAAGTGGAATTTGGTGTTAGGCCCAAAAGACTTGGGGCTAGATTCGAGGGACACTCGAACATTCCTACATATCCTATAAGGATGGGAATCAATCCCACGTAGTTCTAGAAATACCCTCTGTACAAATTTGGTTCGTACATGTGAAGGGTGAAAGGGGACTATAGTGCAATGATGGCTTAACCCAAGATAAAAGGATCGGGCATTTTTATGTATGCACGTAGTCTTTGGAATGAAATATGATTGAAAAATCAATGTAAATAATGATTCCATCTCAGGTGAGGGTATCAAAGAATATTGTAATTTATTGTCGTACAGGACAAAAAATGTTGTACAGTTTAACGTCATATAGCATGGAAGAAAGTGAACCAATGTAAATATATTGATTCTAGGGACGGTTTCATGAATAAACATCATATGAGATGGAGGTGAACCGATTCAAAGAGATTAGTTTGGGGCTTGAACCTCGGGAGGTTGCCTACGTACCCAGCCTGGAAGGCAAGGATCAAAGTCCGCGTAGTTCAATTAAAGAATGAATTAATGATCAAGCTGTTCTTGGGGACAACGACCTAAAAAAATGTTGGGACATACGCGTGGTTAGCGTCCCAGAGAGGGTGTTATGGTTGAAATTTGCTCTAAGATCACGTGAGTCATACTCAGTGTGAGAAAAAAGAGGTAACAACAACCTTAACAATGCACAGTTTAATGTCATGTAGGACATATAAAGGGACTGTGCAGTTTAAAGTCTTGCAGTTAGGACTATTGGTGCTGCACAGTTTAGTGTCATGTAGCAGGGACAAAGTACAGTTTAATGTGATATAGGACGTATCAAAGGAATTTTTGTATAGTTTAGCATCATGTAGCTAGGACGATGGGGATAATATAGTTTAACGTCATGTTGGACGAAAGGGGTACTGTGCAGTTTAATTTCATGCAGTGAGGACAAAAGAGTACACTATTTAACGTCATGTTGGGCATATTAGGGAATATTTCACTATTTAACGTCATGTTGGACAAAAAAGTGACGATACATTTTAGCATAATGTTGGACGTAAGTGATAATAGTTTAAGGTTGTATGCATGGACCGTTGGTTGTGTAGTTTAACGTCTTACTGGGTGTAAGGGACTTCTATATAGTTTAGCATCATGTAGCTAGGATGTTACAGTTTAACTTCATGTTGGGCGAAAGAAATGCAAATATTTTATGGTCATATGCATGGACCGTTTCTGTATAGTTTAATGTCATATATCAAGGACGAGGAAGGGGACACAACTTAACGTCATGTTGGACGAATTAGGGAACTTTTTCACAGTTTAACATCATGTGGGACGAAAGTAATACAAATAGTTTAAGGTCATATGTATGGACCGTGGATGATGCAGTTTAACATCGTGCTGGACGTAAGAGACTTTTATACAGTTTAGCGTCATGTAGTTAGGACGTCACAGTTTAACTTCGTGTGGGACGAAACTAATACAAATAGTTTAAGGTTATATGTATGGACCGTGGATGATGCAGTTTAACGTCATGCTGGACATAAGGGACTTTTATACAGTTTAGCGTCATGTATTTAGGATGTCATAGTTTAACGTCGTGTGGGACGAAAGTAATACAAATAGTTTAAGGTCATATGTATGGACCGTGGATGATGTATTTTGTGTTTATACAAAATAATTCTTCATAAATCTGGCATTGGTTGGAGTAGTGATGAGTTCTCCATCCATCGAGATTAATTAATAAGCTCCATTTGAGTAGACTCTATGTATTGAATAAGGTCCTTACCATTTTGGCTCAAGATTGGGAGGTTTCTTTCCTGGTATCATTGGACTTCTGAGAACAAATAACAAATCTCCCTGAACGAATGAACGAAGACGAAATTTTTTGTTGAAATCTTGTGCTATTCGATTATGATAGACTTCCAAGTGGTGAAGAGTGCACAATCTTTTCTAATATAACCATTCCAATTCATCCAATCACTTTTTAGATTTCTCATCTCTAGATGACTGATCACAAATGGCTACTCTGATCAAGGGTAGTTGAACTTCAATTGGCAAAACTGCTTCTGTTCCATATACCAGTGAATATGGAGTTGACCGCGTTGTAGTGCAGGTGGTGGTCTGATAATCCCATAAAGCATGAAAGAGTTTATCAGGCCATGACTTCTTAACATTATCCACCATCTTTTGCAATATATTTGACAGAGTCTTGTTGAAAGATTCTATCTGGCCATTGGCTGTTGCATGATACCGAGATGAATGATTGGATTTGATGTTGTATTCTTGATACAACTTCTTCACCTCGGATGAACTAAAGTTGGTGCCATTTTCCGTCAATATGGTATGAGGGACACCAAATCTGGTAATGATGTAAGACTTGATTAAGCAAACAATGCTTTTAGAACTGACTTCCTTGAGAGGTACTGCCTCTGCCCATTTGGAAAAAAAATCAGTAGTAGTAAGAATATACTTAAACTGCTTGGACGTAGCTGAAGGGTAAGGTCCCACCACATCCATTCCCCATGTGGAAAATGGCCACGAGTATTTAGCTGTATGAAGAAACTCTGGAGGTTGATGAATGATGTTGGAATGTACTTGGCATGAATGAAACTTCTTTGTGAAATCAACACAATCTTGTATTATTGAAGGCCAAAAGTATCCAAGCCTTTGAATCTGATCAGACAGTCTATGTCCAGACTGGTGGGCACCACAGACTCCTGCATGCACTTCTTTTATGATAGCCACTGTCTCTTCACCATCAATGCATCTAAAGAGAACTCCATCAAGACCACAATTGTAGAGAATTTTCTCTAGGTGATCTGGGTCATCATAAAGAGTAAAGTTGACCACGCGTTGCCAGATTTGTTCTTTCCCAGCTCTATTAGGTGGAAGTATTCCATTTTGAAGGTATTCCCTGATAGGTGTCATCCATCCCGTAGTGTGACCATATGGTTCAGAGAGGGGACTAATTTCATTGATTTCCTTTGTTCTGGCTCGAACATAAGGTGAAATTGTACGAAAGTGGGCAATACTGATGGTTGTCCCGTCCCTATTTGGATCTTCCAGAGCTATGGCTATATTAGCCAGTGCATCAGCTTGGGAATTTTATGATCTTGGGACATAAGAAAATGTCAGTTCCGAAGGAAAATCCGCTATTAACTCTCTGAGGTAATCATACAAAGGGATTAGTTCTTCTTTTCTGATTGCATAATCCCCATTGAATTGTTTGATTACCAGGTCTGAATCACCTTTCACCTTTAAGTGATTCACTTGTGCTTGAAGCACCAACTCCAATCCTGCAATGAGAGCTTGGTATTCCGCTTCATTATTTGTACCACCTTCCCACAATAAGAAAGAATAGGGTAACACTTCCTTTTCTAGAAAAATGTGTACAATCCCTAAGCCAACTTTGTTGAAGTTAGGATTTTCCATTTTCCTCCCTGTTGGACTTATGGAAGCACCATCAAAGTACATTTCCCATGCCTGAGGAGTTTCTTGAATAGAGAAGACTTCCTCATCAAGGAGTTCAATATCTGAAGATGTGTCTTCCACTGAAGGGTGTTCATCTAGGAAAACAACTAGAGCTAGGCCCTTTATTGCCTTTTGAGACACATACTGAATGTCTAATTACTGCAAAATAACTGCCAATCATGCCAGACGTCCTGTAAGCATTGTACGACTAAGGATGAATTTGAGCGGGTTATTGCGAGATACCAATTAGACCTCGTGATGTTTCCGGTAGTGTCTCAACTTATGAATAACAAAGATTAATTCCAGGAAGCACTTCTCAATATTTGAATACAGGGTTTCTGCTTCGACCATAGTCCGACTGAGATAGTAGAGGTTGTTTTCATTCCCAGCATCATTTTTCTGAGCAAGAAACGAACCCAATGATCGCTCTAAAGCTATCACATAGAGGATAAGTGGTCTTCCTTCAACAGGTGTCATAAGTACCGATGGAATCAAGAGATATTTATTGAGAATATCGAATGCTTATTGACATTCTTCAGTCCACTGGTAAGTGACTCCCTCCTTCATTAATTTGGTGAAGGGTAATCTTTTGCCTGCCAAATTGGCGATGAAACGCCGAATATAGGCTAAGTGTCTTTGAAGTCCTCTCAATTCTCTTAAATTTCGAGGAGGTGACATGCCAAGGATTGAATTTGTCTTCTAAGGATCGACCTCGATACCACGATGGCATACGACGAAGACAAGAAATTTCCCCAAGGTTACCCCAAAAGCACATTTTAGTGGGTTCATCTTCAAATTATGTTATCGAAGCTTGTGGAATATGAATTCTAAATCATCCAAGTGATTAGAAAGTTGATTGTATTTGACCACCAAATCGTCCACATAACATTCAAAAAACATTCCCAGAAAGGGTTTGAAGATACGATGTAGGGCACACTGATATGTTGCACCTGCATTCTTTAGGCCGAAGGGAATTTCCCGATAGCAAAACACACCCTGAGGGGCTCTGAAGGCTGTAGATTCTTCATCTTCTGGAGCCATCCAGATTTGATTATATCCAGAATATCCATCCATGAAGGAAAGCACTTCATATCCAGTTGTCGCATCAATCAAGAGTTCTGTAATCAGAACTGGAAAATCATCCTTAGGATAATGCCGATTAAGATCTCTGAAATTAATGCAAACTCTAACTTTCCCATTCTTCTTTTTCACTAGGACAATATTATCCAACCACTTAGGATATTGAAATTCTCTGACGAAGTTAGCTTTGATGATCTTATCCACTTCATCCTCAATTTTGGAAGCATATATTGGGTGTGTTCTTCTAGCAGCTTGTTTGAATCCTTGATGTTATTCTGGAAAACCCAAATGATGAGTGGCAACATTAGGATCACGCCCTGGCATCACTGTATAGTTTCAAGAAAATATATCTCGATTTTTCTTTAAAAAGGAAATATACATCTCTTGCTCTTCAAGAATCATGGTTGCACTGATTAAAGTGGGGCATGGATCTTCTTTTGTACCTAGATTGATTTCTTTGAGTTCATCCACAATGGTAGATATACCATCTTCAAATGCTAGAGGATCATCCTAGAGATCTTTCTCTTTTTCTTCAACATGTTTTATTTCCTCTATTTCCACTTGCATAGTAGATGATGAAGTAGAATTTTTATGATCAGAAGAGATGTCAAAATTTTCACAACTTGAAGAAGAAGCATCCATTTCCAACCCAATTGACGATGAAGGGTCTTTTTGGGTAATAAAGAGGAGATGATAGATTGAAAATCGATATCATCGTTTACCTCTGACATTGCTATAACTTTCCTCGGCCTGATTGGAGAAGTATAGACTTGCTGGATTTCTGCAGATGAAATGAAGACATCTCAATTTGAGCTTTCATCATTGCTTGGTGGATCACCAATTTCTCTCATGTTGTCTGGATCGATTGCCATAATTGACATTATGGATCCTTCCATAAGATTATTTTGATTTGGGTCTATCCTGTCAATTTGACTAATAGGAAACACATAATCTGTAATCACATGTGCTAATGGGTTTACTGGAATCTTTTCCAAACCATACGGAGCATTAACTTTGGTAATCTCCTTTGTTGTGGATTCCTCCTTTCCCTTCGTGTGGTAGAAATCTGCCTCAATGTATTGAGATTCACATGTCTTGAACGTGGCTTTATCACCATATAATGTCCCAACTTGACCATCGAAACCAAACTTGAGACATTGATTGTATGACGAAGGGATACTCGCATGCCGATGTAGCGAGGGTCTTCCAAGAAAGATGTTGAAGGCTGAGTCTTGATCAATAACCATGAAATCTGAATTGGACACAAGATCTCCAAACTGAGTTCTGAGTGTAATCTCGCCCAGTGGTTCTTGTTCATTTTTATCATATCCTTGTAACATCAATGTAGAAGGAGATATATCAGATTCCGTGAGGCCCAATCGATAAAGTGTACGAATGGGCATGAGGTTGACTCCTGAGCCATTATCAATGAAAACTCTTCAGATGTCTATGCCATTGAACTTTCCAGATAAGTACAAAGTTCTAATATGTTCATGCACGACATCATCTTTATCTTCATCAGTAAAACATATTACTTCATGGAATTCTGCAGGATTATTCTCTACATGGTAGACTTCAGCTGCATCAATTTTAGTTTCAAACTCTTGAGGACTTGACAAATCCTCAATGAGTGCCTCCCGAAGATCCTTTGATAAATTCAAGGCATCCAGAATTGATAACTTGGCTGGTACTTGGGCCAGGTGTTTCAATATATCATACTTTTGATCCAAAGGTCTGCATTTCTCAACAGGAACATGTGGTTTAGTAGGTGCCTTGAAAGTTGATTCCTTGGAATTTGATACATCTTGTACCAGGATAGGAGTTGGTAATACTCATGGATTTGGAATATTAGACAGATTAGGTCTATTTACTTACTGAGAGGAAGAAGATGGAATCTTCAATCGATATTCCTAAATAATTGTTCTAGGTCTAGGTCTGCCTTGTGTGGAAGACCTTTCTTATTCATGTTGAGCTCGTCGAATGGATCTACCATGAGTTTCTACCGCATACACAGTTCTAGAAGGGGTAGAATTGGAATAGTGGCCTCTGAAAGATCCATATCTTTCCCTGTATCCTGAGCCTCTGGAACTTCCTCTGATTCCTCTATGTGATATAGGGAATTCAGTCTCATCAAAATTGAAACTGCGACTGGAATATGGATCTGTTAATTGAATCATATTAACAGAACCAAAAATCAACTCTTCATCCGATAAAGAATCTTCCCGATTATCCTGTTTAGGTTGTGTCGTTTGGTGGGGTGGTGCCCGTTTCTTTGAAGTAGATGGCATTAAATCTTCTAGAGTCAAAGACAACTTAGGCTTTGACAAATACTCATCTTATTCTGATTCTTTTTCTTTCTTTGAATCATGTCTTTTCATTGAGGATTTTCCCTCTGATAAAGAGGGTTTTTCTGCGGCATTCATGGAAGAAGTCCCAATTGGTTTTTTTTTCAATTGTGTTCGCAAAATGGAATGAGTTCGGTTGATCGTTTTTCTTGACCATCCAATCATCATATTTCTATGGATTTTTTATTTTCACTTCTTTCCATTCGCATTTTTCCTCTGGAACTATAGCAGTAACACATGCTACCTGAGCTGAAGAACCTTTTAGTCTAACTTGTCCCGAGTCGACCATCTTTTGCAGGAGGTCTTTGAAGAAAAAACACTCCTATATGGGATGCCGCAACATTTTATGAAAGGGGAAATAATTGGGACGATCTTCATCTCTTTCCTTGTTTGGCCTTTTGGGCCTTGGCAACTGAACAAAATTATTTTCCAGAGCCAAAATTAAGTAACCATGAACTTTTTCATTTCATAAAGAGTATGTTTTGCTATTCAGATCCCCAAATTGTTTTCGTCTTTGATCTCTTTGATCGTCTTGATGAAACGGCCTTTGTTGTTGGCGCTCAGGAGGTGGAGCCCTTCGAGAAGATGAAGATTTTCAAGTATAAGCAGGTACAGGTGATTGTTTAAGTATAACTGTAGTAGTCTCTGCTTTACCCATTCTCCATCCTGGAGCTAATGGAATTATATGAGCGTTATCCTTAGTCTTCATAAGAGAATCTTCAATCTGTTGTGCAATTGAAGTAAGGTCTCGAAACCCTCTTGTATATTTCACAGGGATCAACTGCGTGCATAATTCGTCACACAGATTTTCCACACATATTAGAAATAGTTCTTCCTGAGGGAGTGATAAGCTTAGGGAATATGTTAATCCCTTCCAGCGAGCAATGAAATCTGAAACCCTTTCATTCTCCCTTTGCTTGCAATTTTTAAGATCAAAAACCATTGTCTTTGGCAACGTTGAGATTAACTGAAGAAGGAATTTTTGGCGAAGATCTTCCCATCCGGTAATTAACCGAGATTGCAAGCTTATGTACCAAACAAAAGCTGGTCCTTGCAAGGTTCGCACGAAGCATCTGAGTTTCACTGCTTCTTGTTGTTCCGGAGTTCCCATCATAGGATCGCAACAAGACACATAATGCGTCAAATGCACTTCAGGATCGCCTGATCCATTTAAAATAGGGAATACAGGGTTTCTAAAACATGATGGGGGAACGATTGAATCTACCCATTCAGGGTAACCTTTCTTTTCTGGTTGAACCTGAACACGCTTTCCTTCCATAGTCTCTAACCGAGCTGTTAATGACTTAATGGTAGTTATTAACTTTTGAGAAACATCCGGTTGAACATGGACTTGGGAAGGTGCAATAACTGGAGCTGGTACCGATGTAGTGGCTGGTCCTACAACTGATGGTGGCACCACCAATTGTTGTTTCACTGGACCCGTAGGATTAGACCTGTGAGGGTGTACTGATAGAGGATGATATTCTTGATCCATCTCAGTAACTACAACAAACTCCCTTAGATGACTGACTCTAGCACGCATAGAAGGAATACTACCTTGATGTAATTTTGCATTCATCCTCCTCAATTCCTTCATTTCGTCCTCTTGTTGTGAAAATCTTTTCTCTAGTGAGAGCGATTGGCCTTATCCAGAAGAAGGGTATGTAACTTTATTCTTTCCTTTCCCCTTGTTGGCTCCCTTTAGGAGAGGGGGAAGTGGGTTACTTGAAGGATTACCTAGATTCTGGGTAATATTTTGATTTCTTGTACGCACACCTTCTTCATTTGTGTCTGTGCGTACAACTTTTGGAGCAGCAAACTCTTCATCTGAGTCCCATGAGTGAGGCTCACGTTCTAGAGGATCAGAAACAACGACATTAATGAAATTAATTGATGCATAACGCATCATATCCCTTCTATCAGCATTTTTGTGATATTGTCTTCTGCCATGCCCCTGATGAGACATTACCTTTTGTTGATTTGATCCCTCAAGAACTTCTTGAGGAACAGTAATTTGGAGACAATCTTCTGATAATTTGGCTCTTCTTTCCTCTTGTGGCTTCTTCCCCAATTGAGAGAAGACCGACTTTTGCTAAGGAGGGGATTGATGATTTGAAAAAGTCCCCAGTCCGGTGGACTGGGGCTGTTCCTGCTGCCTTTGATGAACTCCTAGAATCCTATTTGTTGATTTCGAGGGTTGGGTTAAAAGAGTCCCCAGTCTGCCAAGATGGGGTGGCTCTTGACATGCTATGTCTGAGACTTTCTTAAAATCTCTCCTAATCTTTCGGACCTTAGTCCGGAAATTAGCTGGATGCATCAATCGATATCCACTTTTATCACCCGGTTCAAAAGTCCGTTGATGATTTCTGACACTTCTATCACTTGATGATGTGCTTTCTCCATACGAGAGGCATGTTCAATATTCTAGTTTTCTTGATGCAGTAGTAATTCAACAACTTGTTCTCTGTATTCTTGATTTTGAGAGGAACTAGTTGAAGCCTGTTCTTGAGGAAGTTTTTTATTACAAACAAAACCCATTGATTGTGGCCGGCCATGAGCAATAACATTGCATGAGACCATTTTCGGTGGGATTTGCTGACTGGAGAGTACAGTGAAATGTACTGCTCCATGAACACCACATCCTCTAACATGAATACCAGATGGGGAATTGGCAATTAACTGGCGCAATCTTCTTAGTGCACCAAGACATGAACATTGAAGGGCTCTCTGCTACTTTTCAGCCTTTGGATATCGAGAGACTGATAGAGATTCCAAATCAATCTGACATTGTAACCCTTATATTATCTTAATATGATTTTCATATTCATCATAAGATAATACTTTCTTTTTCTACTGACAAATAGTTTTCCATATGTTAAGACAAATATCATGAATTCCATCTTCTGTCAACATATGTGGAATGTCATACTGAGCATTAGCCAGAGGCCAAAACATAACTTGCACATCACCCTTTTCCAGTTGTTTTCTCATGTTTAGCATTTCCTCTTTATCATTCAATGAAGATTCTTCTAGCTGATTGGACCAGAACTGGTGTTTCCTTGTTGCTTCGTCGGATTCAATAAGATTGGTAGAGAAAACACTGATCAAACTAGAAGGTGCATCACTTAGGGGTGGTTCGGAGAACTACCTACACCCTTGGATATCTTCTTGTTGAGAAATTATTTCACCTACTAGCGATGAAGCATCAGACATGACTGGTTTCGAATTTGCACGTGCCTCAAGATAAGAGGGCTTTCTCGGCACTACATTGTCCACTGGAGCATTTTCCGGGCAATGTACGTCACTACTATGGAGAGTACTTTCGCAGAGAAATTCATCATCATGGGGAGGACCACTATGGTGGGTTATATAAAAAGATGAGATCTCTTGCTCCTTGGTCTTCTGGCAACACAGAGGGTTATTGTAGCTCTCATCTGAAGATGAAACTTCAAGATCGAGCGAACTGTCATGAAGCAAGCCTTCATGAGAGTGTTTCTGTTGAAGACCTTATGAATTAATGTTCCCACTCTTGGGAAATGAGGGAGTAGAATCTTGGATTCCAATAGATAGCTGTCTGAGGTCTTCAAGAACTCCAGCATCGAGTAAGGCCTTGTTATAGATTGTCTCTTGATCTCTTGACTGTGTTGGGCGAGTCTTCTTCTTAGATGCCTTCTTACTCTCTTTGGAAACCACTTGTTGATGAAAGTGGCTACTCAAATCAGGTGTATGTCCCTGACTTGGTTGTCCGTATGATATAGGGGAATACACCACACAACCCTCTTGTAATGGAACAAATGTGTGTGTTTGTTTTGGAGTGAACTATTGATTTGTCACTCCACTGGTAGAGATATATTTATGTGTCTTTCCTTGAGATGCTGCTGAAGCTGTTATAATATCCTGGCAAGCATCCAGAATATGAGCTGGGATTTGCTTCTACTCATTCACCATTGATAGAATATGTTTGGTGACTTCAGCTGCCGGAATGGGGATATAGGTCCATTCCGTGCATTCAGTAGGTGTGTGTACCTGCTCTTGTCCTCCTTTTCCTATCAGTGAATCCTAACAGTACTCATGTGTGGGGGTAGAGAGTTGAGTCTGCTTCCTATTTGTCACCGAAGCTTTCCGACTGACTTCTCTGAGTGCTACCAAGAGAAACTGATGGTAGGATTGATCAATACTAGTAGGTGTATGTGCCTGTTGATTTTACTTTTCCGAATGTAGTTGACGAGATCCATCATATGTAGTCAGACGAGCCTGCTGACTAGCTGATGACGTATAAACAGGTGTATATTCCTGCCTATAGTACTCCACCGGAATTTCCTGACGGGATTGGCGTGATGCTACCAGATGAGTCTGCTGGAAAACGGAATTAAAACGGACGGGTGTATGTGCCCACTCATTGTTTGCCACCAAGTTAGGTTGATGGACTTCTCCAGAGATAACAGAGATGAGAACCTCCTCACTGTTGACCGGATTTCACCCCTGGCAATTCGTCTTGCCTGCTCGGGTTCGAGGAACCTAAGTCGAACGCCTGGAGTCGATACCCTCATCATGTTGAGGGCGCACTGATGCACGAGTCTAGCGACGATTGTTTATGGGATCCCTCAGTAAGGACTCCTACTTCCTTTATTTAAGGCCCTGAGGGACCTGCTCATTCACCTCCCCAGAATATAGGAGTGAATGGTGATTTCATTCTAGGGATAACGACCCGAAGCGGTTGGAGACGGTAGTTAGCACCGCCTGCTTCTTGATCGCTGGTCGTCACTGTCCGGATGACCATGGTGAATTGATCACTTGGAGGGCTTGTCGAGCAGCCTCTAGAGTCGGAATGGTACCGTGTTGACGGTACTCCTTAACCAGCACATTTGATACCCAGCGTTGAAGATGCTGAGTAGGTGATGTCATCCTCAGAGTGAACTATGATCCAGTAGGAGTAGTAGTAGTGGAATTTTCAGTAAAGGTTTTCACAGTAGAGG
Source organism: Viscum album (assembly GCA_963277665.1). Taxonomy (NCBI): domain Eukaryota; kingdom Viridiplantae; phylum Streptophyta; class Magnoliopsida; order Santalales; family Viscaceae; genus Viscum; species Viscum album. Next base: position 1,405,011,500 of record OY728129.1, read on the forward strand.
TATTCACAGATGTGGACTTAAGAAAAGCCATTCTCATAATGCATAAGATCTTGAAATAGAGTGCATGTTTCATATAACAAACATAATCAAGATAAGTTCGGCTGCTACATCTTTTGGATGAGAACATATGTTATTGATTGCCTTGTTGGCCCTCTCATTGAGTGTAAATAGGGGCCTAAAAAATATGAAAAACATCATTTTAATGTGGTTAAGGATTCACGTCAGGTTCACCATTTTTTGTTTCCTCTCGAATTGGGGATGACCTCGTTGATTGAAGGTTCAAACGTTCCAATCGGTCTCTAACAGGTTTGTTCATAGAACCGGAAACATCCAATAATTCCATATCCATTTGGACTTACTTTCCAAAGGTAGGTGCTCATTAGTTGTGGACTTATGAGGCTAAGGAATTCAAATTGGTCGAGAGGATGGGAGGTCGGACTCATCACACCTTTTTGAGGGGAATTATTGTCTACTCTAGGACTCTCTTTAAAGATTTAAGTTATGTTCGTGAATCCTTATTACATTACCAAGTATAAAATGTTCTTTCCTTTAGATCTGACAATCAATGATTGATATGTAGTAAATTTAGAGAATCTTTTATATGTATCTGAGGTTCTTCATCAATAGATAATCATCTGTATTTGTTCGAGATTCTTAGTCAATGGTATCCTTCAATACATAAAAGTCTATTGGTCATTATGATGACCATACTGGTTTTAAGACCACTCAGTGGGGTACGTGAAGTTTATTGTCATTCAGGAGGACATGGATTATTTTAGAGTTGGGATCGTACCCACTGATGGGCTACATATGTATCCTTTGTTTTGGAAAAGGAATTAGAACCCCCGTAGTTCGAGTAAGGGAGTATGATGTTTATGCATGATTGATGGCTCAAAAAAATATTTCATGATTACTTTTACACTCTAAGCTCACGTGAGTCATGCTCGGTGTGGGAAACAAGAGTGATTGGTGAAACCAAACAATTATGCCTTGCAATTATGTGGGGATTATGTATATATGACTGCCCAAATAGATGAGGATTAAGATTTTCTTCAAGGAAGAAATCCATCAACAGGGTTCATAAAGGTATATGTGCTTCATGGAGATTTGGATAATCTAATCTTGGGGCTTACTCTTAAGGAAGATTCCCAAGTTAGGAGGGGACTTATGATTAGGTTTTACTCCTGAGAAGGATCCCAGATCAAAAGGAATTGTGACTGGTTAAGAGAAAATAAAACTGGGGATTTTTCCTAAGGAGGAGGCCCAGGTTAATGGGATTTGAAAATTAATGGACTTGGGGCTTACTCCTAAAGTGGATGTCCATATTTGAGACTCGGTATTATTCCTGAAAAGGAAACCCAGGTTAAAGGAATTATGGTTTGGGGCTTACTGCTGAGGAGGATGCCCATATTTTGGGAATTATGACTGGGGCTTACTCCTAAAAAGGAGGCTCAGGTTAAGGATTCTCTCATCTTAAATGATGAGGTTGAATGAATGAACTCTCTAACTTTAGTGACATAAATATGTGAAAATCACTAAGTTTTGAGAGATGTTCCACAATGCTCCTTTCAGATAAGGAATTCAATCAAGAAAACATGCCATAAATGGTTTTGAAGAGTGTCTTGAAGAATGAATCATGAATAGGAGAGGTGGAATGGCATAAGAAATTTGAAATGGGCAGGAAGGACACCCAAAAGTAGAAGGGCGCGGATGTCCTGGTAGGCGTGCAGTTAATGCGTGGGCACACAAGTATTGGTCGCGTAGGTATACCTGCGCGACTCATGGGTACTTGCACGATCCTTGCCCAGTAGAGTAATACTTGGGTGATTCTTGACCAAATCCTTTAGAATCATCCTCAGGATCTTCCAGAAGAGTGGTGCACAAGTTTCAATGAATAGGTAAGGAGGCACGCAAGTATGTCCATTTCCCTTAAGGGTAAAAACACTTAGGCGCGCAAGTGTTTGTGAATTTTAATACTTAGACCTTATTCCTCTTGTTTAGACCTTCTATTCTAGGTAAACAATTACCCTAGAAGTGTTCGGTAGACTTGAAGAAGAGACATGGGCGTTCAGAGTTCTCTTTCCGAATTCTGGAAAAAAATTTATTCCGAAATGGGGGGACCACAGGGTCTATTTATAGGCTGGAGAAGACCCAGGGCGGTTATCACATAGGGCGCGCAAGTCACTTGCACGACCATTAGGCGGCGTGTAAGTATACTTGCGTGACAGTAAGGGAACTTGCGTGACCCTAGGTCCTTTGACTCCTTTTTTATTCCTTTGTCGATTTTTGATGTTTTCTTTAAAGGATGAATAACTTTGGGCTAAGTCATTTTCCTTTCTATTCCTTTAGACAATGTGATGAAAAGGAGCGTCAACAGCGGCATGTGAAGCCTCTACTTTCCTTGTTAGGAGGGTTATCAGTGGTTTCAGCTGATGCATAGATGATGGATGTCCTAGAGGTTGTTGGGGAATTCCTAGATGTTTTTCATGAAGAGGTTGTGACTCTACCCCCGCCCCCCGACGTGATGTTGAGTTTGGGATAGACTTACAGCCTGGTGCCCATCCGATTTCGATGGCCCCTTATCGGATGGAACCTTCAGAGTTGCGAGAGTTGCGGATTCAGATTGACGATCTGATGGAGAATGGTCTTGTTTGACCCAGCATGTCGCCATGGGGTGCTCCAGTTTTGTTTGTGAAGAAGGAAGATGGTGGTCTCAGGTCATGCATAGACTAGCGAAGGTTGAATCAGGTAACGGTCAAGAACCGTTACCCCCATCCAAGGATAGATGATCTCTTCGAAAAACTGAGGGGAGCATGTTGGTTTCCTAAGATTGATCTACGATATGAATATCATCAGCTGAGGGTGAAGGACAGTGACATCTCGAAGATGGATTTTAGGTGCATGTATGGGCACTTGGAGTTTGTAGTGATGCCATTTGGAGTTATGGATGCACCAGCTGTGTTCATGGGACTTATGAACTTTGTCTTCCGAGAGTTTCTGGACCGGTTCATCGTTGTGTTTATCGATGACTTCCTGATCTACTGAAGATCAGAGGAGGAGCACGTTGAGTATCTTAGGGTAGTCATAGAAGTCCTTCGACACCGCCAGCTTTATGGGAAATTGTCGAAGTGTAAGTTCTTGACACAAGAAGTACACTTCCTTGGGCACGTAGTGTCTCAGCATGCAGTGTCATTGGACCTGTCGAAGGTGGATGCAGTTGTTTCTTGGGCAGCACCCAAGAGCATGGTAGAAGCTCATAGTTTCTTGGGGTTAGCAGGTTACTATCAGAGGTTCGTTTCAAACTTCTCTCGAGTTTCTGCTCCATTGACAGCTTTGACTAGGAAGAACCAGGTCTTCCTATGGAGCGAGCAGTGCCAGAAATCTTTCGACTACCTGAAGGAGAAGTTAGTCAGTGCTCCAGTACTCAGGTTTCCAAAGGAAGGTTTTTTGTATGATGTGTTTTTTGATGCTTCTGGCCTTGGTTTGGGGTGCGTAATGATGCAGAAGAAGTGTGTGATCTATTATGGGTCTACGTTGTTTCCCCCTCATGAGCATAACTATGCCACCCATGACCTGGATCTTGAATTAGTAGTGTTCGCACTGATGTTGTGGCAACATTACCTCTTTGAGGGGCGCTTTGGGGTCTTCTCAGATCACAAGAGCTCACATTATATCTTCTCCCAACGTGACCTGAACATGCGGCATCAGAGATGGGTCGAGTTTCTCTAAGACTATGACTTAGATATCTCCTACACTGAAGGTAAGGGAAAAGTTGTGGCTGATGCCCTGAGCAAGAAGTCATATAAGGAAGTGGTTTTGGAATCCACTAATTCTTGGAAAGTGATGGGAGAGTTGGCCTCCTTGCACTTGGATGCAACGGTAGAAGGTGTTAGAGGATGTTTGTTTCAGATGATGGTGCAGTCCTCCTTGTTGCAGTAGGTGGAAGAGTCTCAATGGGGGGAATCTGAGGAGGAAGTAATGTGGGATCGTGTTGATCATGGAAACACTCCAGAAGGATGGTCAGAGGACAGCCGACATCGGATGCTTTTCCATGGAAGGTTGTTTTTTTCAGAGGCGATGTGTGAGGGATTTCTCCATGAGTTCCATAGCTCAGCCTTGGAAGTATATCTGGGAGTTTTAAAAATGTACTGAGGCCTGAGGGAACAGTTTTGGTGGCCTGGGGTGAAACAGGCAGTGGTGGAGTTTGTGGTTAAGTGCCTAGTGTGTCAGCAAGTAAAGGATGAACACCGTGTTCCCAGTGGTTTGTTGCATCCTTTAGATATCCCTGAGTAGAAGTGGGATGACATCTCGATGGACTTTGTCACAGGAATACCCAGAGCTCAGGGAGGTTATGATGTTATCTGGGTAGTGGTGGATCGACTGACGAATCCAGCTCACTTCTTAGCAATTAAGGAGTCGGGCCTGGTGAGTACCTTAGCACAGAGGTACGTAGACGATGTGGTGCATTTGCAAGGAGTTCCGAAGAATATCATCTCAGACCGGGATACTTGGTTTACCTCACGAGTCTGGAGGGGGTTACACCATGATTTTGTCACCCAGCTACGCCTTAGCACTACTTTCCACCCCCAAACCGATGGGCAGATAGAGCAGAATATGCAGACGTTGGACGACATGCTACGAGCATGCATTCTGGATTTCAAAGGTCATGGGTGTGACACTTGCCTTTAGTAGAGTTTTCCTACAACAACAACTTCCTCTCTACTATTGCTATGGAACTGTTTGAGGCTTTGTATGGAAGACCATGTTGTTCACCCATTTGATGGGCAGAGGTTGGTGAGACAGGTGCTCTTGGGCTAGAGGTAGTACAAAGCACCACAGAGAAAGTTCATCTTGTACGTGAGAATATGAAAGCAGCTCAGGACCGACAGAATTCTTATGAAGATCGTCATCAGAGGCCTTTGGAGTTCGAGGTGGGAGACCATTTGATCTTGAAGGTTTCCCCTCGACGGGGGTAGTGGAGGTTCGAGAAGGAGAGTAAGCTATCCCCTAGGTTCATCGGACCTTTTGAGGTGCTGAGGTGAGTCGGAGAGGTGGCATATCATCTAGCCCTGCAACCTTAGATGGTGAAGGTTCATGACGTCTTCCAAATCTCCCAGCTAGGTTGATACTTACACGAAGACTCTCACGTTATCGACTGGTAAGAGTTATATATGGGAGATGATGGGACCTTCGAGGAATGACCAGTCAGAATTGAGGATCGTAAAGAGAATGTGCTCCGTGGACGAACTATTCCCTTGGTTCGTGTGTTGTGGAGGCATAGCGGCCTCGAGGAGAGCACTTGGGAGCGAGAGGCTCAGATGCACGCTCAGTACCCGGAGTTTTTCTTACTTGTGTTTGCTTTGTTCTTTTGAGCTTTTTTTTGATGTTATACTTTGTACCTTTGAGAAATGGAATTCTTGGCTTGTCGGTTATGAGGCCTTGTGTTTCCTTATTCTCTAGAAGTTTGTAGCATTTTAGGATGTGTGGGAAAAAGGGAAAAACAAGATCTTTAATCGAGACGCATTAACTCGGATGCGATTGAACCCGTGTAGGTGAGTCAGTGCAACCTAAAGAAGATAATATCTCGACGTAGGAGAAGGAAATTTTCCCCAAAACACATGTTCGGGTAGTGTGTTGGTTGTGTGGTGTTAGGGGTAGTGCAAGTTAAAAAATCCTAATGTATGAATGTGGGAAGACCCAATTATTAATCGAGACGCATTAATGAGGACGCGATTAAACTAGTTCAGGTGAGTTAGTGCTGCCTAAAGCAGATAATATCTCGACATAGGAGAAGGAATTCCTAACACATAGGATTAGGGTTGTTGGATGGGTTATTGTTATAACAAGGGCCATAAGAGGTATCTTGTTGGGTTCTTCTGGGTTGGATTTTGAATTCTTGGGGATGAGAATGTTTTAATAGGTATCTGATGTAATGGCCCGGACCTCTCCGACCGATTCCTTTGTCAAAAAGAGGGTCATGAAGTGTTCTAGAGGGTAAAATGGACTTTTCCCACACTTTTCAGAATTTTGAAACTACATGCCATGTAGTCTGAGTACACGCCGTGTACCCCCTCTCCGGGTATACCCCAGGTTTAAGGTTGTGTCCTTTCCGTGTGAAATAAAAGGGTACAGGCCGTGTACCCCATACTACACGCCATGTAGTCCCTCCCCGTGTATGTGTTACCCTCAAACTGTGTGTTGACCAGTCAACCTCCATGTGTCGTGTTGGAGCCGTGTCCTTGTCGTGTGAAATTAATGAGTACACGCCGTGTACCCCATACTACACGCCGTGTAGTCCCACCCCACATATGCGTTACCATCAAACCGTGTGTTAACCAGTCAACGGCTGCGTGCCGCATTGAAGGTCGTGTTGGAAGCTATGTAGTAACCATGTCAAATGGACGACTACATGCCATATACCATAAAGTACACACCGTGTACTTTTTTTTTCACGCCTATAAAAGGATGGGTCCCCTCCTCCTTTTCAACTCACTCCTCTACTCCCCATTCCTCTGAGAAGAGCTCTCCCAAGAGACTCGAAGGCTATTTTTCTTCCATAACTTCTTCGTTCGAGCTACGACTTATGATCCATCAGCAGCCACGGGATTGTAACAACGAGGTGAAACTTCTGAGCTTGGATTCGTTGTCTTTACTTTAGTCTTTTCTTTCCAACTTCCACCCGAGGAGGTTTTTTTGGAATTTGACAGAAGTGACAGACGCCGACGGACGTCTTCTAAAGTTGATCTGGGGGAGCATTGTGATCAGAACCTGTTGAGGTAAGGATCTTACCTTTGTCTCTCTAATTTGTGCAACATGTTGGGTGAGTTTCCTCTTGTTTATGTGAAACAATTTTGAACCGGTTTAATGAAGATAATAATTGGCTTATATAATGGGGTTGGGAAAGTTGTTATGTTTATCTTTATAACCTGTGATATTATGTTGTGAATTAAATAGGCTTATGCCTACCGAAAATCACGGTCATTGGGGGCCTTTGATTTCACAATTAAATGTTGCCCTATCTTTCAAGACTGTTTTTGTGAATGGATCTTTGTTGAATGTGGAATTTGGTTAATCACGTAAATTTGGATGATTTAAAATCTGGAACCCTTGTGTGATCACCCCGGTTGAACAAAATGGAATAATAAACATGTGGGTGTTGGCTTGGATATGTGGCATGTGATGGGGGTGTTTTGTGGGTTGTTGTGGATCGGGTGAGAAGCGGGGCTGCGGTTAGCTTGGTTGTGGGTTGGTGTGAATACTATGTTAGTGATGGGAAGCAGGGCTGCGATAAATGGTATCAAGGGGCGATGATGTATGGTGTGGTTGTGGTTATGGTGGTTGGCAGTGGGCCTGCATGGTTGGGCTTGAATGTGAATGAACTATGGGTTGTGAATAATAAATTAAATGTTGAAGAGTTAATGAATGGTGGGGCATGGTAATGGAATGGAAATAATAATCAATGGGGTTATTTGGTCAATGAGAAGGGACTGGTTGTGTTGCTTGTGTTTTCCTAACTTGATTTGTGGATGGTAGGGATATGTTTTACGAATGATTGATATAGTTGGTTGTGGTTGATTGCCCAGTAGTTAAGGAACTAATGAACTGATCCTGTTGAAACATGAAAACCTAAATGGGGTTGGGGTTGTTTGTGGTATGCATGCTTCTTAGTAGCAGTGCTGAGGCACGTGCTCAGTTCTCTGTTTAGAATCCATAGGTTGGGCTGAGTGTTTGGTAAATATATATATATCTGTATCTTTGTGTTTTGTCACACCTCACCCATGTTGAGAACTTAGTGTCGAACACTCCCATTTCATGGGAGATGGTGTTTTTCCCATAGTTACTAGCTCCTTCCTGCTCCATCTTCCATAGGCTATGATGGCTTGAGGCGACCTTACACCCAGGACTCTTTGGGTAGGTTTCGATTGGGGTGGCTTTTAGCCCAAGACTCTTCGGGCAGGTTTTACTGTTTCCCAAAAATCTTCAGGATGAGGCCCACGTGTGTGTGGGCGGGATACGTGGTTGTGAGGCCCAGGTGTGTGCGGGTGGGATGTGCGGTTGTAAGTCCCAGTTGTGTGCAGGCGGGATCTGTGGTTGTGAGGCCCATGTGTGTGCGGGGTGATATGTGGTTCTTGAGGCCTATGTGTGTGCTGGTGGGAAGAGTGTGGTAGCATTAGGACGTTCGCCGTTAAGAAGAGCAGCTAACTAATGTGAAATGGTGTGGGGTAACCAATACTCTTGTTCTTATATACTACTACTACATGTTGTTTTGTGTTTTGGTGAGCGTGGCGGGTGAGGTTGGGTGGATAGAATTCTTTGATAGGTTTTGGTTTCTTCTGTTGTTCTCACGGGACATTAGGATGTCTCCCCACTTGTGCAGGAGAGCTTTAGGTTTCCCTACCAAGTATACTTGTATGCTCACCCTATGTTTACTTTCAGGTTCCCAGGAGGACTACCAGGGCCGTGCGGGATCCTACTAGTCGGGATAGTTGGAGTTGTTGCAGTTTCTGTACTCTTGTTTCTTTTGCTATTGTACTTTTGAGCTTTCTTGTACTTGTAACTTGTTTCAGAACTATTTAAACATGCATGTGGGATTGGTTTGGGTTTATTTACTTGTCTTTCCTTCCTTTTTCTTTTGGTGGTTGACTCATCCTATTTCCTAATCTTAAATAATAAAAAGGGTAATGCCTCCCATATTCGTGAAAACTCATACCCTTGGTGCTAGTTGCCACCCCGGGGCCTACTGGAGGCGGGACTCAGGGGTCATTATCTCCCTTTCACCATTTCCAGCTAAGGAGGGGCATCTTTGGTGGGAGGGGGTCGTGACGAAGAACTAGAATAAACAACTATAAATAAAAATATCTAAAAAATAATAAAAATCTATTCATCTTGTCTTTTGACATTAACCAAAATCAAAATTCCTAAAACAAGATGAGATGATTCTAAAAATGAATTAACCTTCAAATGAATAAAAAAACTACTTTAATCTCTAATATTTACATAGTATAATACCCAAAATTAAACTCCGGACATTAAATAAATAACAACCCATAAAATTATTCAAAAATATATTAGACTAATAAAAAAACCCAAAAATTATAAATATTTTATCACACAGTCTTCTAAGATTAATTTAACATTTATCTCCAAATATTCATCAACCACTATTAATTTTTCATTCCTAAAATTATATTCCCTAATCATATAATATCTGCGATATACTAATCATTTCCATAATTAATGTGAATCACCATAAATTCACATTTAGATCATATATACTTCCAAAAGTTAATTTAACCATTATTCTAATTTGACAGCCCATATTATTTGATTTACCTTAATCATATATGATTCCAACAAATATATAGATCTTATTTTGAGATAACATTAATGAATTAGATTGAGAATTATTTTTTATTGATATAAACCCCCCTTTTAAGGGATAATGGGAAGACCTTCATGACATCAAATACATAACAAGCCAAAAAAGCCTCAACGATCCTAAAATTCAAGGCTAAATGACCCACAATACATGAAAAATCCCCTCCCTGCATCAAGATACAGAAAATATATCATCCACCTTCCATCTCTAGATAAAATTAATCACTTAATATCCCAATAAATTTCATATCTCATGGTTATAATAAACCTTAATCTCAAAATGAAACATAATTTTTATCAGTAAAAATGTCTATTAAAAGGAAAAAATTTCAAATTAATCAGGACATCACGTAGGCTAGTGGTTCATTTTTCACCCTTATCACCCTTCGATTATGGGTTTAAGCACTATGACCATGCCATATGGGATGGGTAATCACCTGAATTATAGTTTGAAATTTTTCTAAAACCATGTAAAACTCATTTTATAATAATATTCATAATTTAATTTCATCCTATAAGTTTCCCAAAAATTCATGATCATCCTCCAAAAAATATTAATCAGAAAAAAACATATTACCCTTGATGGATTTTAATAAATTTTATTCTATTTTACAAAAACAAATAATCATAATTGACTACTATGACCTTAACCTCAATAACATATTTTCCCATTGGTTAATTTATACCTTAATCATATATCCTTAAATTTATATCTCTAAAAATTATATTCTTTTGAAATAATCCTTCATATTAAACCTAAGGGTTACAAATACCTCAACTCAGTGAAACTTCTCCCAATATATCCTTAACCACCTTAAAATCACATAAAATATTAAAATAGGGTGTGTAATTGCTTGAAAATATCTACCTAAAACTTATTAACTCATGATGATATCCATAAATATTACTATAACCTATCATGAAAACATCCTAATATAAAATGTTATTAAACCTTTCATATAATACCAACTATTAGGACATAACCCTAAACATTTAATTTTATAGTTTTTTATACATTAATATACTTCCTTAAAAACATGATGATATTTTTGGTTTATATTTTTATATAATTATGTCATAACTCATACATAAAAACATATATATTCTTATGTAGATACTTCTTGTCAATATAAATTTTATCCACAATATGAAACATTAAATATAAAAAATGATTTATTTTTATGAAAATGTCTTCACAAATTAGACTTGAAATATTATCTTCCTTTACATGTACTTAAATATAATGGTTTCTTTGAAAATTTTAAAATCCCATGATAACATTTTTTTAAAAGTTATAAATTTTTCTACCACATTTGTAATAACAATCATGGTTAAATTTTGAGTAACCACCACTGCCACTCATGGAATTACATCACTATTAGTTTCAAAAAAATAACTTATAGTGACCATCATATCTAATCATAGAATACCATCATGGTTAAATTCTAAAAGGTACCTTATAGTAATAACTATAACTACTCATGGATTAACCACTAAAGAAAATTTTAGAATAATCCTCACAGTATACTCCCATTATCTCTTAGGAGAAACCTGATCGGTTAACTCCATCCCTTTACCAAATGCATTGGATTAATATAATAGGATCACCTTCCTTGGGATTATAATAGAACATACCAAAATCCTAGAAAATTAAGCTGAACTATAATAGAATACATAAAATATTTCATCATAAAAACATTTATTGTCCAATATAACTTTTATATTTTAAAATCAATTATTTAAATATCTTTACAATTATCAAGGGAAAATTTTTATATAAAAATATCCATGTCAACTTTTAAAGTAATATTCAATTAAAATGTTGTTCATTATTATAGGAAAATATTTTCATGACGTATAAGATAAAAATTCATTCCTTCTATACTTTTTTCAGAAAAGTCACAAAGTACCTCATTTGGAAGATAACAAAAAGATTCATTTCAAATCATTTTTTTAAAATTAAAACATGGTAAAATTTATTCATAAAATAGTAACAAAAATAATAAAAAATATATTTAAATCATTTTTAGAAAACAAATATATGGATCTAGAAAAAGTGAGTTTTAAATAAAAAAATTAAAAGAATTTTTTTAAAGAAACTCACTTACCTCAAGTATGTCTCTTCATGTACATTGTTTATCTTCTAGAATAATAATATTAAGTTAATTAATTTATTTATTAAGAACCAATATAATTTTTATTTTAAATTTTATTGTCACTTATTACTATGTTATATACAATTTCATAATTAGTTATGTTCATGTCATTATTTTTGACAATATTCGGTATATAAATCCAAAATGACTTTGGTAGGTAGACTATGGTAAAAGGGTTCATCTTTTATTTATATCCATAATAATAATAAAAAATAATTATAATTTTTATACCACATTTATAATTTTAGAATAAATCATAATTTGTGGTGATGAAAAACTAACTATGTTACAATCATTGAGAAAGTAGTTTGTATGTGCGCATGAGAAACATTTTCATTTTTCAGGGATCATTATGAAAAGAAGGTCAGTATTATGTTATTTTTATTGAATAAAAATATATAATAAATATAATAATAATTCATTAAATATAATTATATATATTATCCATGTGAAGTGGTAATGAAAAATGGATCTCACTACTTCGTGGACGTGGTAGTCCACGAATACACACGAATTACATTATCATATTTCAGTGAATGGAAAGGTGGAAAAGTAAATTATATATTACCTATTTCATAATGAAATATATTTCATGAATATATTATATAAAATTCAATTTCATCATTATAATCTTTCTTCAGAGATGGTGATAGAAAATTAATAACATCGGTTCAAGAGGTGGAAGTCTCCAATTCACACTTTTGATGAATTCGTTTCCTATTTGACGAAGTTTAAAGGTGGATATAAATTATTATTTTAATATAATGGAATCCAATAATATATAGTATACTAGTTTTATAATTTTATGGAGGTTGGAGAATATTCTAAGGAAGTGGAAGAAAAATAAAGTAAAAGTGTTTGGTTTAAAATGATACCTCTTCTCCAGACAACCTTCTTTTCATTACACCATAAGGCCACTAATGTTGGTATAATAACATAAATAAGGACTCTATAATGTTTATAGGTATTTTAGTAAGGGACTTCGGTGTATTTTGTTCAAACCAAAAGGGTTTTAATGTGTTAATAAATGAGAAAATGTAGTCCCTTTTAATAAGATATTGGAGGGTCTCTTTTTGAATTCCTCAAAATATTAAATTAATATATGTTACATTCTAATAAAAAATGTCTCCGAACTCATCTATTATAAATATAGGATTAATATGGGAATAATTAATATAAGAAAATAAAAATTATATATGTTTTGAATGTTTTATAACCATATTATTTGGTTTTAACTCCTCGTTAATCCTTTTTTATCTTAACATGACAACATAGTTTTTCACTATTTGAGGGGCATGATAGTTAAAATAAATTATTAAACAACCAATAAATTTATCTTGGAATATATTATCAACCATTTCATAATAAATTATCCAAGTATAATATTTTTATGGATTTTATATAATTTAATAAAATATTATGTTTTAAAAATATCAATAATATCAATTTTTAGAACTATTAATTACTTCGACTTTAACAATATTAATATAACACATATAATTATAAAACATTATTTTGAAACCTCCCAAAAATGTAATTTTCATTAATAGAGTTCATGTATCACATTAATTATCTCAAATTATAATACTTTTAATCACATTAATATCATTAATTTTTTTCATTCTAATTAAATAATTAATGTGTCAGTGTTGTGAAAGCATTTAAGGTAATTACATATTCAATAAAAAGTAGAAATAAATTTCTATTATGAATCAAAACATTTTATGTTCAAAAATAATATTTATAATTGGACATATCCTCTGGTTAGCACCATGTTAAAAATATTATGTTTATTAAAAATAAGAGTGTGTCATGTTTGACTTTTCTTTAAATAAAATATTATAATGGCCATAATCACCAAAAAATGGAAAAAATAAACATAACTAAACATGGGATGATTATGGATGAAATAGAATCATCCATTAAAATCTATTTGTGTGTTAGTAAAATTTATACTTATTATTATATTATTTTCACTCTTAACTACTCGATTTAACATTTACCGTGTTAACAAAAACTACTAAACCTATTATTAATTTATTTAAAAATCAAATTGATATATTTAATAAATTTAGCCCCACTGATTTCAAATATGAATTTAATTTTTCTAAATTCAAGAAACATATGTGGAATAATTTTTTTTAAACTACAAGAAAAACAAAATGAAAAACTCTTTTGTTCAGAAAAATACTTTTTTAAATACAAGAATATTTTTATACTAAATTCCAGAAGAAACTAATTTGAAAGAATTATATGATTTTAAATAAAAATGAAAAAATTAAATTTTGAGCTCATCATGAATATAATTTTACTTTATAAATTGTTAAAAAGAAAATAAATTTCTAGATAAAAATCAGTATTTTTCTCTATCCATTTAAAAATTCTGCCTTTTCATAAAATCACCAGAATTTCTCCATATGATATTTTTATTTTATGATTTAAAAAAATGAAACTTATTTTATCATATAAATTTTCTAAAATTCCAAAATTATTTATATTATTACCTCACAAAATGTAATCAAAACCTTTTTTTATCAAAAAAAATTGAAAAATGAAATAGTGTTAATGAAAATCGGCGGAATATTTCATAATGATTAATCAATATATTTTGAATGATTTGAATCCGTATATATATATATATATAATAATTTATCCTTTTTATACCTTCTAATTAAACTATTATAATATAATGGTAGCCTTTAAATAATTATATTTATTTTTTCATTTAAGATTTGTTTTTCATATATTGTACACTATCTAGAATAGTGGTTCATTTTAGTATCTCATGATATTACAAATATAGCATCAAAAATGTGATCTAGAAAGAGGGTAGACACCCAAAATCTCTTAGAATGGCCTAGGTTCTGAGGTAAGTGAGAAAAAAATCTAATGAATTAAGATATTAGCTTACAGCACATAAAACCAACTAGACATGAGGGGTTTATATCATAATCTACTGATTTATGGTGTAAGTACCTATAATTCACATACACTGAAAAAATATTTCACCTAAGGTTAAATTAGATTGATCTAAAAATTTAGGGTGTAAAATATTTTTTGGTAGTGTAAATTTTGTTACATATGAAACTGTTTCACAACTTATTCCTAGAAATGTATTTATATCATAAGGTAAATTATTATAGTGTAAATTTCTGCTACTATCAGTGTCCTACCTAGGTCATATTGAAATACTCCAAAACTATTCTTGATACACTCTGAACCCAATAAAAACTCTATAAAGTACCAAAAATATCATACATAAAAATCTAGGATTTTAATAATGGAATTGGAATAAGAATCATGGTTTTTTCTGAAGTGGATTAAGTAAAAAAAAGGCAGTGATAAATCATTTCCCCATAAAGGGATTAAATTACAAAATCTATCTAGAAAAATATTATATACGATTATATTATAATAAAAATACATAATTAACCATAAAATATATCAAAGAAAATGAATTTGATGAAAAATAATTTCAAGGAGTTTTCAAAAAATAACATTAGAAATAAGAAATATTCATAATGTTTTGAAATAATTTTCAAAGATCTTTTTTGTTAATCTAAAAAAAAGTATTTTTTAAAAAAACCCTAAAAACATATAGATAATGTTTCGTGTAAATCACTAAAGGTGGAGTATAGAAGTATTTCCATGAAAAATGTTAAAAGATATCATTTTCAAAATATTCTTAAGATGAAGAAGTTACATGTAAATTAGAAATTTATTTTTAAAAAGGTCCAGTGAAAAAATTGGAAATAATTTACTTTGGGAAAAGAAACTCTAATTAAGGATTCCTTGTATAATCACTATGATTATAAAAATAGATTTTGTGTTGAAGATAGTTCAAAATAATTTTTTAACCCATATCATAAAAATAGTATTATATATTCCATTATAAAATGGGAAAAGAAAGTTATTAGAATAATATAAAATAAACCATATTAGTTTTCTAAAAAATTAAAGAGAATATTGGGGAGAATGGAGATATGAAATAAGGATCCGATTTAGTGGTGGAGATTCATTCTTGATAAGGTTGTAATTTTAGGAGAGAGAACAATAAATTTTGAAGATTTGAATAAAAATATATATAATTCCTAGAAATATAAAAGATAACATCATGATATATTATTGATTAATTATACATAATAAAAATGGGGATATACTTTCCCCATAAAAAACATGGTATATAACATAAGCATTTACCAAGGAATTCAAATTTGAGATAAAAATAACTTACAACTTAAAAGGGAATTTATATAAAATCTTCATGAAGGCGATAGATTCAGAATGAACAGAAATTAAATTAATTAAATATAATTCATGATATAATATCTCAAATAGTTTTTATATACACTACATAAATAGACATAGCTTCATAATAAAAATCAAGTCTCAAAGAGAGAAATTATACATAAAAACAACCCTTACATTATATTCTCACTTATTAAACCATGATATAACCTCATGTGTAATGAAAATAAATATATTAATAAATTATATCATAACCCTAATATAACAATATAACTCTTTTTATAATTATTTTATAACCATATATTACAAATATATTAACCATTTTTTGTTTATTTTGATCACTGGGTGTTAAAAGTTTTAGTAGTTTCTTTCATAAAAAACATCATGAAGATGGGACTGATTATCACTAAGTGGTATCAAGTTCATCATTTCAATATAATTTCATATTTATCAATTATTATTTTTCAATCATTCTTGAGTCACATTTTCATTATGTGGAATACATGATTATGACTTATCAGAATGGAAATCCGGATACACTAGTTTTTGATGATTTTAACAATCGAAAGGCAATTTATTAATACATATTTTAATTATTAACAACATTAAATTTTTTTAAGAAATATTTAATATATAATTATTAAATTATATTACCATTATATGACTTCCAGAAATCATTTATAACATCATTTTCATAGGTAATTAAATTGACCCAAATGGAAATATATTATAATTATTTTATTATTATTTGGATGTATTTAGATGATGAAAATATATTGTGTGAAGAATATTAGTCATGTAATAAACATCATATATCCTCATTAAATAATTTTTTGGAACCATAATTTATGGGTGGTGATGAAAAATAAAATTCGTTACTCGAGGAGGTGGTTGTCCATCATACGCATGATTGACGCTCTCATTTATTAATGAATGGAAATAATGATGTTACATGAAAAAATAACATTTAGGAATTTTATTTTTGATATATATATTGTATTTATTCATAATGTTTTTCTTTTATAACATCTTTTATATTCAGTTATGAATGAAAGAACAACATCACATCATGGAGGCTGTAGTTGGCACAAACACATGATTGATTTTTGGCCAATCTCTGTGGATGTGACATAGTGAATAATTATTGTTCAATTGATATAAATAAATTTCACATAAAAAGTGATACTCATTCTACTATACTAATTAGTGCGTCGATGTTTTTAGAAGGATTGGAGAATAATAAAAGAGTATGTGAATTAAATACTCATGTTGGAATCTTTCGTTTTCTCTTGGAAAACTCATTGGAAAAGGCGGCCTTAAGAAAACTAAAGGTAACTAGAATCTTATGGATGTAAGAGAGGGTTTTATGTGGAATAATTTTAAAGAATAAATTTAAATTATATTTTATTCTTGAAGAGGTGGTGTTTTCACAATATTATAAGTGAAGGGAAAGGTAGTTTTGGAAGTAACTATTACATTTTGAATCATGTAATGTTACTATTCAAAGTTAAATAGATTTAAAATATAAAAAAGTATAGGGGAATTATGTTTTGTTCAATATTATCCTCTCCAATCAATTATTTGGAAAACATTGATTGTTTTTAGACTTTTTCTTTGAGCTTTTAAACTTTTATTATAATTTATTCTTACATTAGAAATTAATATTTGACCTTAGTAATTCATTTTAAAGAAAAAAATTTGAAATATTCCTTATACCTTAATTTGAACCATATAGTTTTAAATTAAAAAATAATTTTATCAATGAAATTTTATAAAGGTGAGAAAAGTGAATTTTAATATAAACACAATTAATCGCATATAAACAATACTTAGAAATACAAATATCTTCAACATTAAATTTATATATAAGATAAAATTATATTTATTAAAATTTTAAATGATATATATTTATTAATTATAATTAATATAAAATATATGAGGTATTAAAGGCAATAAAAAACCTAATCTCACCTTCATAATTTTCGATTCTATATAAAAGTTAAATACATTTTTTATAAAAGTAAAATTTTAATTTTCCTTTAAAAATGATGGAAATTAAATTTATATGTTCAAGTAATATTTTAAAAATTATAATTTTATTTAAAAAATAAATATTTTATTACTGATTTTTTAATATTCTTGCATATGCTTATATAATGATAAAATCAAAAAAATTATAATTTTTAAAAAAACTGTATTTTTTTAATATAAATAATTCTTTTTCGAAAAACTCCAAAATTTCTTAATAAGTAAAATTTGATGTAAATAATTCAAAAATTACTTTTATTTTATAAAATATAAATTGTGGAATTTTTAAAAATATTTTTATATCAATAATATATAATACAAATAAAATGGTTTTTATAGAAAATAACAACTTCCACTATTAACTCATATTCATTATTTATCTTCCAAATGTAATATATTTTAATAGTTTACCATCTTATTGTTTATTATAGCTTTATTGGTAATTTTATTATAATTTTTTGTGTTTTCTTTACATTGGGTATAGTATGTAACAAATGTCATCGAAAAAAATCAATTTTGAAAGTTCATTAATTTCAAGTCTTTTAAGTAATGGCACCTCAAGATGAATTAAATATAGTGTGATAGATAAAGAAATATACTTAAGTTTCAAGAAAAGAATTATGGGTTTTCTTGAATGGCTGTTATGGAAACACATATAAAAAAATAACATTTCTTTCGGAATAGAGATGATGTCAAATAAGTATTATTCAGAAGAGAATACATATTTATCTTACAAAATATAAAAATAAAGGTGTTAAAAATAACTTGAAAAATTAATAGAAAAATACTTAACATAGAGGAGGAAAGTTATGCTTAACAACAACATAAATGATCATCCAATAATAAGAACATATAACTGAAATATTTCTTGAGAAAAAAAAGGTAATGCAATTTGAAAAAGATAAAATTATAATATATTGATAATATTATATCATGGACAAAAATAAAGATTATGAATGAAGAAAAATATATTAATTTAAGACAATTTTCCTAATAATCAATGTGGTTAATGAATTATAATTCCATAATAGAGTAAAAGGGACCCTAAATTTATTTGAAATTGAAATAACATATTCCTTTCAATATGATTTATCTAAAGAAAAGAATATATATCTATAAACTTGATCCTGAATATCAATATTTTTAATTTTGATATCAATAGTATTTTATAAATCATATATATTTTGTTTTAACCAAGTTTATACTTTAATTAGAATCATACTTATGAATGAGTTTCTAAGGTTTTATTTGATAGTTATTAGATATTTTCAACATAGGAATCGACATATTTTTCATCCTTTTTTTCTTGATTTAGATGAAATATTTTACCATCAAGATAGAGAATATGATGAAATATACTTATTTTATTAAATTCCTTTTTCATAATCAAGATATTATACATTGGTTTTGTGTTTCGATTAGTTTCTACCTCTATTTCGTCACACATTCCAAACGATGAATATCCATTATTAAAGGAAAAAAATAAAATATTAATGGATCGTGAGATTTACCAAAAGATAGTTTTCTATATTATTAGAATGATTTTCTTATAATAATTTATTTATATTTTCTCAAACTAATAGAAAACTTTTTAGAATGATTAAATATGATAACTAATGAAATATAAATAAACAATTATATTATGATGTATTACTTTAATCTTCAAAACCAAATATAACAACAAGAACCCATGTTTTACCTTAATAATTCCTTAAATAACTAAACACTAAAACTCTAGAAAACATGCTTGATGAAATTATAATACCATAAAATCATAAAATCCTAATCAAATATTCTTAAAAATAAACACAACTTTTATCCTCAACAAAAAAATAAATTCACTAATAATGTCACATATAATATACATATATACACTTATCATGTGTTCTCCAAAAAACATTACGAATCTCCAAAATAAACTAACTAATTTTTCAAATTAACTATATATACCAAAATATCAAATCACAAACCTACCTGATAGGTAATCTATACCTCAATTGTGTATTCTAACTAAGAACTGATAAAAATCTCATAGAATATCATTAACCACATAAAATTCAATCACATAATACCTCAAAGTGGTGTCTATTGTTTTTAACTTATTATCGAGCATAAATTTATCAACACATAATTGAATCCCTAATTCATAAACTATATTTATCCAATAACTTTCCAACCAATAAATTTATCTAAACCTTACTCAGATACTAATTTTGAATCCTAAGACCCATACATCCAGATATTGTGCTAAAAACATATTATTTACATAATGGATTTGATACTAACTAAAACAACCAAAAACATTGTATTCATCTATAAAATAATAAGAACTAATATTGAGTCACTAACATAACCATTATATTTTAGGTTTTTAGTTTTAGATAATTAAAAATTCGTTTGACTAAAAAAATTATATCATTCTCATCAAATGGACATTTTTCTCATTATACCAAGAATATTTTATTTAGAAACAAGTCTTTAGAATCTTCTATAAAATTATCCGCACATGAAATCATTCTTGACAAATAAAACATAATAAAACTCTTTTATATCATAGGTGAATTGAAATATAAGAAGGGTGAGAATTAATTATTGTTAATGATAAACATATATGATATCAATTGATGATCATATGTGATCATAGTATGATCTTGTGGGTAAGAGAACATAATCATGTGACATGATCATAGAATAATGAAATAACACCAAATAAAAAAATATCATAATCATGGGAAATATCATGAATCATACCAAATGACCTTAGTAAATGTTTTGTGAAATAATAATTTAATAACCATGATCCTTGAAAGTATAACATAGATAAATTTCAACTTATTATCTCAAATATTTCATAGAAAAATACCAAAAGGAATCATAAATGAAAAATAATAACAATGGAGGTTACTTGGGAGATTATATTCATAATCATAGTTATAATAATCCTTAAAATCACTCTTATAATTGAATAAGCTACACGGTTGATTTCAACATGTTTAATTCCTAGAATATATCATTACCCAATTCATCGTTGGGATATAATAAACCAAACCATAAATATATATAATCTAAAATAAATATTACAGGAATATGAATTATAGGGGATTAAATATCATTATAAAACTAAAAAAACTAATCATTGGATCTCATAATCCTGATAAAATAGAGTTATCATATAAAACTAATAGGAAATATTAATTTCTTGGATTGTCTTTAAAATGAAAAATTGAAAGAAAAATGGGGATTTGATTTTACTTTGTATATACAGAAAATAATGGAAATGAATGTTTATAAAGAATAATAGGCATCATTATAAAAAATATGTGATCATGTGGTAAAGATTATGAAAATTTTCCCTTTAAATAATTATATAGAATGTTAATTGTAACTCATTTGAAAAATGAAATAAATATTCCTTTTTAAACTATTATAAATACAGAAAAAAATAAAATAAAATTTCATTAAGAAAACATTCATGTATTGATAATAACATTCTTGAAACAATATAAATAATATATATTTATAAGAAACAGATTTTGGTAAAATACAATAAAACTTTTAAATAAATGATTTTAAAGAAATCCATTTATAGTTTTTTCAATCAAAATCCATTTAAGTAAGAATATGAAAAGGAACTTTAAATACCAATAATATAATTGAAACATGATATATTATTTCAATGGGAATGTATATAAAATATATAAAAAAATATAGGTTCATAATACAAAACATGTCTCAAAAGAGGAAAAATTAGGATGAAAAAACCTTATAGTTTTGGTAACCGTTAAATCAAAACCCATTAAAAAAGAGAGCATAGAATATATTATTAGGTACCTTAAATAAGGATATAATTAAGAAATAATATGTTAAAGAGTATATTTTTACATCATAAAAAATATAATAGTGCATATCTGAAAATATGTCTTAAGAAAGGGAAATTAAGAAAATGAAACTTTACGGATTTTATAATAGTTGAATAAAAAGACATTGAAAGAAAGAACATGATTTAGTTTTTTAAATACCATAAATTAAACATAAAGTATAATATAACACATTCATGGTTTATTGAATCAAAATAGAATTGTATAAAAGTAAATACGATGTACAAAATGAGACATGTCTTATGGATTTGGAATTGAGATCAAGAACCAATACCTTCAATATCTGTATAGTCAAACATTCTCTAATATCCTATATAATAACCTAAGACAAATTAATAGATTATTTAATAAAAATATTCGTATCTATAATATTTTTATTTATTCTTTTATTTTCATTTATTATAAATTTATTTCATGTACTTTTATAATATTGATTTATGGTGTTGGTAGCTTTAAATATTCTATATATGTTTCAGTATAATGATATTGGTTATCATTACATTGTCATAATTTAATTATATATATAATTTTTATTGTAATTTAATTTTTTCCAAATTTTTTTATCATGTTCCTTGTTCATTAAATTGGAGTTTTAGGTATGACCATTAAAGAGTAAACATGTATAGAATTACTTTTAGTAATTTTTAACTTACTAAAGGTGGTGCCTTAAAATGAGTTCAACTTTAGTATTACAAATACATAACCCTAAACTAAATATTTATATGTTAATATCATATCTTACTAGAAACAAAAAAAAATACCATTTAATATTTTATCCCAAATATATTCAAATAAAAGGAAAGTTTATCTGAATGCTCATTGTAGGCGGTTAAATTTTATGTTGACCATTTATTGTTAATATTATTAGTAGAAAGGAAATATTATATTTAAATAACCATAATAATATTATAAATATCATATTTATTTATTATATTCATTTTTAAAACCATCATTGTATTTTTTTTCCAAAAAATGAAATGTGTCATCCCAGGGGGGAAGTAACCCACACGTAGAATGGGAAACATTTTCATTTTCTAATGGATGGGAGGGAGGATGAAAATGATAATTATAAAAAATAATTACATTCAAGTATAATAAGGATACTTATCGAATTGTATTATTATTATAAAATTATATTTAGAGGATGATTAAAAATAATGAATTGTGAAAGAACTCGATTAAAAAAATTATCTCTTACTTAGATATCCCTCTTTAAACCACATCCAAATCCTTCATAAATTAGTATTTTTAGGAGTATAGAAACTCTAGTATGTTAAAATTTTGGTTTGGGACAGTTTTAGTGTGATTATTTTTTATAATAGTATCTTAATGTGTGATGGTAAGAGGGGGGGTGAAGGGGTCTCTTTATAAGGGAGAGTAGTGGCATTTTTTGTAATATTATTTAATTAATATAAAAAATGGTAGTAGTTCTCATAGAATTTGGATCTAATATAGATAAAAATCGGAAATCTATATGTAGTAGGACAAGAAATCCACTATCCACTCATTTAAGGATTGGTTTTTGTGAAATTTTAAATCTTTAACCCTTGATTTAACACCTTTAACATATTTTATCTTTTACCACAGTGACTAACTTTTCCTATGGTAACTTATTATTATTATTAAAAATGAAATAAAATTATTAACTTGCTTGAAATGATGAGAAAAAATTTTAATAAAAATTTAAAACATTAAATGTCTATTTGTGATAGAAATTAATTTTAATAAAAATATGCTTAACGCAACAAAAACAATTATCAGAAAAAAAAACATTTTTATGCATAAAAATGGATCTAAACAAAAACACAGTATAGTATTGATTGGCATGATATTTTTTGTTTTATTACATACCAATTTATGGTTATTTTAAATTTATATTAAACTAGAACTGAATATTCCCTTGCAACCAATCAATAAAATTACAAGAACCAGAAATATTTGTTTATTAGAGAAAAATATAACTTAGGTTCCATGTATTCAAGAATGGATTCCTTAATTAAAAATATTAATTTTAAATGAATTATTTTAATCCTTAAATTAATTTCTTATAAAAAAAATTTATAATTTTTTTAATTCAATCTAATGTCATGATGATGTCATAAAAATTATGGCATTTATAAAAACTATGTTTTTCAAAATACAACCAAAAATCAACATTTTTATAAATAAACATAAACATCACTCTACGATAAATGTATCATTATGAATAAAAAATGAATCATAATAGACCAGGATTTTTATAAATAAATATTATATATTTTTAGATTAATATGGAATACATTTCACAGACACATGCTCGAATACTGTAAAGGTTTAGAGTGTTTAGAGACTAGATACACAATATTCTTATTTCAAAAAAGATCACCAAAATTACCCATAAAGATCAATACACATATAAATCATCATAGATATACCCTACTTAAAACATTATTCCTAGCATGGGGAAATAAAACACAAGAAAGGGTGATCTCAAATGATCAATAAGTGTAAACATAGGAGATTTGAATCAATGATCACATAAAAGAATAAGATAAGAATAAGGGTATGAGATCATGAAAATAACTTACAAATTTTATATCCTTCCTATTATGGATCTAAAAAATTACTCATGACATAAAACTTTATCATTTAAAAATACATCAATCAAAGTATTGATAAATCATAGTAAATCAATCATAAAACAAAATTTCATGTCATAAAAGTAAGGCATCATCATAGGTAAATAAACCATTTTTTGTGTCAATGTTAACTATAGAGACCATAAAATAATAGTGGATACAAAATGAAAACCTATTTTTTATATCATAACATATCATGAATCATCACACATTTACCATATTTGATCAATTTCATCGACTTGTTTCCCATAGTGTATCATTCACATCAACTTGTTTCCCATAGTTGATCAAGCACATCGATTTGATTCCCATATTAGATAAAGAACATTGAATAGTTTCTCATATTTATATGAAGAGATATAAATCATTACCAACACATTGGATGGTTATATATTTTTGGGCCCACCCATCACATAATAGAAACCATAGTTATGTGTTCCAAAAGATCATCAAATATTAACAATATAATGATATCAGAACTCATGAAAAGAAATGGTACATCATAAAAATTTCATATATTCAATATAGAATAACACATGGAAAATAAATTAGTTTCTTAAAAATTTCATCATCATAATCATAAACTATATTGAGAAATAATAAGGATTTTATCATTGAATTATATCCCCAATGAAATATAATTGACATCAAAGGATATTATTATAGGTGAAAATTCTTTAAAAAGAATCATAGGAATATTTACTGAGTAAAATAGCCTATTAATTTTGGAATTAATTATTTAAAATTTAAAAATATCATAATCATTATGGGAAACAATCATTTAAAAGAAACATAGAAAATTTTATTGGTATCTTCAAAACATCGACCAGTCATGATGATAAGAAATTCCAATCATTCCATATATGTTTAAACAATGATTCCTTTCACATTTTTTTATAAAAAGGATCTTATTCTAAAAATGATAGGATGATTCCTTTAAAATGTTTTTATATAAATTTTTAAATTGGGAAAATAGATTTAAAAATTCATTGTAGAATAGTAAATAATTCTTGTAAACTTTTTATATAAAACATATACTTTAAAGAAAAATTATTTTCGACTGGTGTGAGAAATAAAGTCAGTTATTCAAAAACCCATACTCAAGACAATTGACTTCACAAAGAGAGAAAAAATAAAAAAATATAAAATATAAATAGAGAAATATATGATAATAAAATTAAATGGGTTTAAAATATAACGATCGTATAATTTCCTTTGTGGGAATTGAAGTATAAATAATCCAAATGAAAATTGGATTAAAACATAAATACATTACCTGTAGTTTCATATTTCTTCATACCCATTAAAACCTAACATATAATAAATATAAATTTATAATTCATGTATTCGAAAACCATTTTAATATCTATTAAACAATATATTATTTACTTATAAAATCTAATATCCAATTTATTAAATTTTTTTTAAAAAAATCACTATTCTGGGTGATAAATGGTTTGTTATTCAAGCAATTTTTTGTTTGGAAGTCTTGGTACTAATACGTTGTTCATATATCCAAAATAATAAGAATTTTTATAAATATTTAAATATAATATTTTTTATCATATATATATATATATTTAAAGTCTTCTACAAAGTGTATAGGTATATAATATAATTACATCATTTATGGAGGTTGTATTTTGTAAGTACGGAACAACAATGTGTTCAATATTTGATATAGTGGAAGGAAGAAATAAAAATAATAATTACCACTTAAAAAATAATTATTATATCATATATATCATATGTATACATTCAATTTATCCCTTATTTACTTCAATGTAAATTGGAATTCAATAATTAATCACATTGCTTTGTGGGGGTGGTTGTCCATAAATATGTATTTGTGATGTTTTTATTTTCCAATCTATTGGAAGGTAATAATGTAGATATAATATGATAATTCAAAAATAGTAATAATATCATTTATAAACAATAATCCCATCCATGAGATATGGTGATGAAAATGTAATTTCATCATTATGTGGAGGTTGTAGTCCACTAGTATGCATTAGATATACTTTAAATATCTATTTTATATAAAAGAGGGTGGATAATAGTGGTTTCTTGATATTAAAAACATTTAAGTAAATTTAGGATAATTAATTTACTATTTTTTATCAATACCATATAATTATTTTATTTCTTTTAGTTATCCCATTTTTCTAGGGGGTATATAGTATGTTTTGATGGTTCCCGATTCCATGTTTGGAAAAATAACATTCAAAATCTGAACAAGTAAACACCCTTCCATTTTATGATATCAGTTTCTTAATATAGATACATGTCCCTTTTTCATATTTTTAAATTTATTTTTTATATTTTAATTTCCACTGGAATATTTTTGATAAACATGACAATAGTCATCCAAGTAGAATTATCAATAAATGTAATGAAATAAAGATCACCACTAGTTAAATTTTTTATCATTGGGATATATAATTTACTATGAATAAAACATTCATCTTATTAGAACCCAAGAAAAAAATATGTTTCATAAACATTTCATCATAGCTTAACCTACGAAAAATATGTGAGTTTCCTAATCCATTCATCATTTTATCGTATCATAACCCATAGAAAAGAAAAATAATTCAAAAAAATATAACCATAATAAATGTAAAACATTCATAGAACGAATAAAAATGGGTTTCTTGGATAATATCCCCAATAAAACATAAGTAACATCAAACAATTTCATCTTAGATGCAAAATAATTTTTAAAGATCACTAGGAACAATTCTTGAGAAAAATAGCCTTCCAAATTTCAGGAAATAATTTTAAATGATAAAATATTTTAAAAATCCTATTATTTGAAAATAGGCTTGGAAAATTATAAAGGAATATTTATATATCATTTAAAACATTTATTGAGGAAAAATCCATTATATTTTTAATATTACATTTTAAAACATAAAATTAATAAAAAAAATATCAAAATAATTTTCTTTGAAAATAACATTGGATAATTATAAAGTAATATTTAAGTAATTTATTGTTCATGAAAATATAAAATTCCATTCATGTTATTCATGTTTAAAAACAAATATTTCTTAGATATTTTTAGAAAAATTCCCAAGATCCCACTACTGAAAATGATAAGAAGATTCCTATGAAGACATTCTGTTAAAATTTGAAAATAGGTTAAAATTAATTATAAATAATTATATAATTGTAAAAATTTATTTAAAACATAATTAGGAATCCTAGACATTGAGGAAAAATAATTTTGAATCGAAGAGATAAATAATTTGGGTTTTCTTTAAAAAATTATTTTTGATCTCTTGAGTGCATATAAGATGAACATTAAAATAAAAAAAATATTCCCTATAAATGACCATAGGATATAAAAATTCATGTTTTTATTGAATTCTAAAGAATTATATACCATCATTATAAACATAATCATAAATAATCCTTGTAAACAATGACATTATAACATTGATTCATTGCCATTTTCGTAACATTTAAATCAAAAGCACTATGGAAGAATATCATTAAAGAAATTTATATAATGATAAAAAATCATGATATGACATTTAAAATGTTAATTACATACACCTCATAAAAGATATTGGCTTATAACATAACTTATGTTCCAAGGAGGGAAATTTAGGATAAAAATCTCATACAAATTTGGAATCATTTGAATCTTAAACCCCTTAAAAGGTAGATCCTAAAAGGGATATGTAAATACTTATAATTTTCAGGAAAATAATCATAAAATAAATTTATGGGAAGTATATATACAACATAATAGAAACATGTTCTGAATATGTCATGGGTATCATAAAAATAAAAGTGAGATAGAAATCACTTACCTTCTGTTTCGTATTCCTTCATCCACATTGACACCTCATATATAATAAGTATAGGTTTATTATAAATACATTCTATAACCATAATAATATATATAATACCATATATTATTTACTCATAATCGTTTTTCACTAATTTATTAAAAATTATTTTCTAAAATCATTGTTTGGTTAATAACTACTTTGTTTTCTCGTGGATGTTATTATTCTGTAGTTTTTGTCCTTGAAAATTGATCTCCATTAAATTATCTCCAAAATATAAAATATTATATTAATATAAAATATGTTCATTATATATATATATAAAATTATTCATAAAATATAGAGTTTTAAATATAAAATACATTATTCATATAGATGATAGGTCATACGTACACATGAACACTATTTAAATGTTTCTTGTTGGATGAAACGAAAGAAAGGTTATTAAAAACCCTCCATTATATAATAATTATAATGTCAATTATATAAAATATTTTCAATTAATCCATTATTATTACCATTCAAGTAAAACAAAAATTAAAAACATTTTACATCAGATCGTTCCAAGTCAGTGAAAACTATAAAACTAGAATTACATTTTTTATCAGGCAGGATAATATTGTAAATGAAATTTACTATGCTAAAAACAATCCAAAAATTAAAAATTTAAAAAATCATGCAAAAATAATATATTGGAACCACTCCCCCACATTTTTTATCATTTTCCATTAAATTTATAGAATAAGATAAAAATATTCGTAGTTATTATACAAATATAAAAGAGAAAAACAACTAGTTTTATTGGCCTTAATAGAATATTTTAGTTCATAACCTAGATACTTATAAATTCTTACCAATAATTTATTGTATTAAAAAAAATAAAACTTATTGAAATAATAATTAATATAAAATAAATTATAAAGGGAAAGAAAATAAATGGATTCGTATTTGGTTTAACAACCAAGTGGGCCTTTGATTTTGACTTCCCCTAATTGAGGGGTATCAACTATTATTTATAATCAGACGATTAGTGTCGTTTTTCAAGATAAAATAAGATATATATTATCTTCAAGATTTAATAATATTTCCTTAAATATTGAGGACTCCATGGATAGATTTTATCACTAACATGCCCTTATCTATCATGTATAGCTTGTAATGTGGGGGTTGGATTAAATATGATTCCTTACCCTTTGGTTCAGTAGTGACTTCTGTAAACAATTTTTCTTATTACATATATGGTATAAATATACTACATCAATATAATTTTTCTACTAGAAATCATAAAATTATATTATTTGATCAAAACTAAAAAATCTATATCGAGATATTCCACATCTAGGTATACAACTTCTAACATTAATTATTCAAGAAAATATATTGATATTTCCTCATGTACTATATTAATTCCATGTTTATTGGCATTTGGGAGCTCCCTTTACTCCCCATTGGGTTGTTTTTCTTCATCCTCTAGGGAAATCTAGGTATTTTCAAAAACTAAATTTTTTTAAAAGGGAGTTAATGATCAATTTTGTTTCCATAAAAAATAAATTTAGGTTCCAGAAAGAATTATCTTATTATGTTGGTTTAGATTAAAATTATTATTATTTTATTATGGATTATTTTACTTGAGTTTCAATGGATATAGGAATATAATCAGGATACTCAAGTATTTATTCAAATTCCACCATATGGGTGGTTTCTTCTTCTAATGATAGGGAATGTTAGAGTGGTGTCAATTTACCTTCTTCAAATATGTGACAATAATTTTACTTTCCAATACATTAAAACAAATTACAAAATTTATACATATTTTATAGACCTCTAAAATGTACATCATTATGAAGTCCTTCTTCATTACCCTCCTCTATATTTTTAGGGAAGGTATTTATTTATATCTTATGATTGTTGGGTCCTAAATGATCTTCATGTATGATCTCAACCTCAAGGATCTCTTACAAAAAGTAGGCATGGACCATAGAAGAGTCCTTTGTGCCTTGGAAACTTCTTAATTAAACTCTATAAATAATTCATATATCTTAGTTAGATCTTATACCAAAGCTACCAAAATTGTGTACTCTATATAGTATTTATATAATGGAATACCTCCTTGAATTCCTCATCTATGATAATTTTTCTACGAGTACTACTTACCTATATAGAAAATAAATAGAAAATTTATTTGATGGGTGAGGTTGAGTTAATATTTTAAAATTTTGAAAATTTATTTTGAATGAAATATAACATTGAAAACATGAAAATAAATAATGAGAAAAAACACATAGTTATTTTTCATTAATTCCCTATTTTCAAACACCTTTCATAGAATGGTGAAAAAGTTATAATTTGTTTTCTATATTTTCTAACCATGATTATCTCATTTGAAACTTTTTTATGGTTTAAACATTAAATATTCCTAATTAAATGTCTTTTTTGTTGCCTATATTTATGAAATAAATAACTTATTTTGGTTTTTTATGGAATTTAAGTAAAAAAGTAAAAATTAAAATAAAAGTTAAGTTCATGTAGTTAATAGAGAAAGGATATTCTTCCTAGAGAATCACCCGAGTGAACATTAATTATCATTAAATTAATATCATATCTAAATAATGAGCTCACTAAACTGAAGGTTAAAATACCATTTGGTATATTTTTGGAATACACATTTCACTCATCATTTTCACTTAACATCCAACTTCTTTACTAATAGACGAAATTGAGAAAATTAAATCTAAAACATGGGTGGAACTAAAGATCTCTTAAAATATCCCCCATATACTAACTATAATAAAATAAATAATATTAAGCATTGATTTGTAAATACATTAGTTCAAAAACTAGATTATTCCAGCATTAAATTCATCAAGTAAGATACTCAGTATTATGGGAATAATATTTCACATTAAAGAATTAATGGGAAGAAATGAGAGAGATAGAGAGACTATGTTGGAGGAACAAGAACGCTTTATCCAAAATATACTATGTAGTTATTGAATAATAGAATTAAAAATATAGTAGTGAAAGTAAAAGAGTATAAAATTATCCTTGTTTCTACTTATAGATTTTGATCCCATAACTTTCTAGTTCTCTCTATTTTTTATAGAGTGAAGGCGAGGCTCGAGTCAAAGATTATGACTTCTAATGTTTCATAACTATGTATAATGTATTCTCTCAAATTTCACTCATGGTTAACCCTTAAAATGATTAAATAAATATTTATTCTATTGAAAAAATTATTTTATTTTGAGGATTCTATCTTGTTTAAAACCTTTACCCAAATCTAAGCATAAATTAAGAAGTTATCATTAAATCATTGATGTAATGAACAATTTGAAAAATCAAAAAAATCATTAAAACCAAAGAATATTATCTACCAAAAAATTGTGATCCAACTCATAGCCTTAAAAGAAAATATGTATCTCCGTATTTTTCCATTGTTTTCATTAAATTTTAAATTAAAATTGGATATATGGAAAATTTTATAATAAAAATACTAAATTTTAGTTCAAAGTGAGAAATTATAAATTAAATAGAGTTTACAAATTCATGTTCAAATTAAAAAGCTGTAATAAATAATCACTTAAAAAATATAACTTTATGAATTAATATAATACATGAAAAAAATTAACTTGAAAGTCAAAAATTAATTCATTTTTTAGTTCACCCATATTTATTCATTTAAACCAAATATTTAAAAACCACTATAAATTAACAAATTTTTTGCTTTAAAAACATAAAAATACAAAGTAAAATTATAGAAAATATTGTTTCAATATATTCCCCCACACATAACCACTAAACCACTAGGTAATTTAATAAATTTCCCTAGGAAAAATAACTATACCACATAGATACAAACACACCATCCAAAAAAGAAGAGTATCCAATATTAATTTATCATTAAAAATATCATGCCTCCTTAAGTTGCATCCTCTTTTATACACAAGTTAAATTAAAATACTAGATATTAGTTGTATGAATCAAATTAAATTTATTGAAATAAATATTTTAACAATTGAAAATTTTAAGAATCCCTCTTGCCTAATCATTTTATATCAAATATCAATTTTTAACTTCCTAGATATAACTGAAATGACATTAACATATGTCAATTACCTATTTATTCATATAGTGTTTAATTTTCTCCTTAACTAAATCCATTTTTTTATAATTAGGTAATATATTTTTATATTATTAATTTTGTGACTTTTTCAATCTTATTTTTTTTCATTGCCCAATATCTCAAAATCTCATATGAGATCTAAATATCCCATTTTAATCTAGTTTTAGTGTACTTATATGAATATATTTATGGTTGTCTTCTTAATTATTTTTTTCACAATGTAAAAGTTACTCCAAATAGAGTTAAAAATTACAATTTTCAAATATTATAATTCTAATTCAACTTAATTATTTTCATTTAAAAATTCATTTCCAAGTTCTGATGAAATTAATTTCCTTGAACGCAGTGTAAAAACTCTATAATCGATCATATATGTTCAATAGATTCCAAATAATTGAAATATTAAATATTACACTAGACCTTTTCACCAAACAAGTTGACATTTAAAGCTCACTTTCCTATCTTTAAAACACTAAAAAAATTAAATACCAAAAAAACATGTAAACCTTAATAAATCGATCACCCCCCCAAGACACACATATTTAACATTTTATATTAATGTTAAGGCATAAAACTGGATATTGATAGTTATTAAACAAATTTATAGATAAAAACAACCTAGTTTTATTTTTATGAAATGTATCTTTGAGTTAATCACCAAAATAATTCCCCAGACAAACCGTAAAATATAATTAAGAAAACATAAGAGAAATTAATGAAATTAAAAATAAAAAGTAATTTAAATATAAATTGAATTGAATGAAGGGGATAATTATTTTTCAAACCCCAAGAACTTCCCTTTGTTTTGACTACTACCATACGGGCAGTATGATATGTTATCCAAAATAAAATGGTGATTTGGTATTATTTTAGATAAGACACCAAATAGAATTCTTTCTATTTTATACCTTCTTTCCTATCTTTTTGAAGAATCTATGGATATAGTTTATCAGTTCCATCCCTTTATCAATCAGGTATGGGTTTTATGTTGTGGTAGGAGAAAATATGGATCATCATGCTTTAGTTCATCTGCTACTAGTGAAACCTCATCTTCTACCTCTATACATGGTTCAAAAATATACTGCAACAATAAAATTTTGATTCGAAAAGTAAGAAAACAATATCATTTCAACAAAATAAAGAATCAATATCATGATCCTACCCTTTATATAGCATAGTGTATGGAATGGG
Organism: Viscum album; assembly: GCA_963277665.1. NCBI lineage: Eukaryota > Viridiplantae > Streptophyta > Magnoliopsida > Santalales > Viscaceae > Viscum > Viscum album. The sequence continues at coordinate 1,405,044,923 of OY728129.1, forward strand.
ATTTTTAGTTAAATCCAATGGGATCACCTCATATACATTCTTCAGTAAATATATAATGGGTTAAGGTATCTCAATGTTCTCCTCCTAAAGTGAATCTTCTAAATCTTTAACATCATCGAAGGAAAACCATTTATTTGTTGAAATGAAAATTTTAAACAAATGGAGTTAATATTTACATTATTTATAATAAAATTAATGGATATTAAGTTCATGAAATAGTTATATCCTTGAGTTTGTTTGGTTTATATTTCTTCTTCATTCAATAATGCCTCTTAAAGTTGAGTTTTAGTATATGGATATAGGTATTTTGACTCCTCCAATATTTCTTTAAATTCCACCACTTTGGGGGTTCTTCCACTAAGGCTAGGGAATGATAGAGTGTTTCTAGTTTATATACTTCATATATGGTAAGATCATGTGAAATTTAAATACTTATAAACTCATTCCAAAATTCTTCCATATCATATTTATCTCCAATAAGTATATCAGCATGAAATTTTTTTATCACTCTCTTATAGTTCTTCATGGAAGGTCTCAATATGGATCTTGATATGGTACAATTATTGTTAGTTTTAAAGTAGGGAGTTACCCTCAATAATCACTTTAGAAATGTTATTAGAGACTAATGGATAGTATTTTGGACCATGTTCACTTCTTAATGGGGCTTCTATAAGTACTGATGGATACCAGTTACTTCTCATGTCAATGAATCAATAATCGAGTAGTTTGTATCTTTTCAAGGGAATTGTAATATCTCCCTCAATTCCTCCTCTAAGATAATTTTACTTCTATCACACCAAAAATATGTATAAAATAAATTAACTGTATATACCATAGGTATGGGGGTTAATTTTTTTTAACATTCTATGATTTATTTTGAATGTAAGAAGATTATTACAACACAAAAAGAAATAATGAGTGAAAGACCACACTGCTCACAAGAAACAAATCCTTATTTTGAAAAACCTATCATGGGGTGGTAAAAAATATAAAATTTATTTTCCAAGTGAAATATAGTGAATAAATAGGGACATCTCATTTGAAGAGATATTACTATTCAAACACCTACTATTACAAATTCAACTATTATCATTTTTTGGTTTTCTGTATTTTTGAATGCAATGAAATATTTGGGTTTTTATTTATGTATTGAATACTAAAAATAAATAGGAAATTAAAATTAAAATAAAATTAAAGTAGGTTAGGGAGAAAAGATATCTATCTAAGAGAATCACCAAGAGTGGACCTTCATTTTCTTTTAATTGATATCATATTTATTTAGTGAAAACACTCAACTTATCTTGTAGAACGATTACTAAAAAAATAATTAATATACAATGCAATACATTTTTTCACTACACATACACCTCTTTTACTGAGGGATAAAACTATATAAAATAAACCTAAAAGTTGGGTGGAAATAAAGATCCACTTTGGAATAACTTTAAGAAAATATGAAATATTAAACATGAATGTCTGAATAATTTAGTTTGATAATTAGATTAATCCCCAAAGAAATTACATGGATCAGCTACTAATGATTATCATCATAATAATTCATAATAATGGAAGAATGGGAAGAAACAATAGAGGGAGGTGGGGGATGGAGGAATGAAAATACATTATTAAAAATAATGCATGAAATTAAGAAATGAATGAACTAAAACTATTGAAGAAAAATCAATCAACTGGGCATCAGTTTGAATTCTCCATGTGGTTTTTATTTCAATAACTTCACAGTGACCTCCCCAATTTATAGTGTGATGGGGAGTTTTGGGTCAATTATTACAATATAGAATGTCAGAAAATAAATTCAAAATATAATATCTATATTTATACCACATTGTTGACACTTCAAACGAAGGAATAAAATTATTATTTAGTTGAGTTAATTCTATATATTTGATTCTTCTATATTTTATCCCAATATGATAATGGATAAAGAAGTTATATTCCAATCATTGATATAAGTTCTTGTTTGATGAATCCAACCCTAAATAAAATTATTGTCCCGTTATCACCTTGAAAAATTATGATCCACCACATGACCTTATAAGAAACTATATAGCTCCATATATGAATATTTTTGTTAAAAATAATTAAATTAAAACATGACACATAAAAATTTTCATAATGAAAAACTAATTTGTAGTTCCTAAGGAAAAACTATAATTTCCATGTAATTTCAAAATTCCAGATTTAATTATAAATTCTTATTAAATAATTAAATAAAAAATATTGTTTTACTAATTAATATCATTGATGAAAAACATTAAAAATAAATAATTAATCCATTTTTCAATTTAACCCAAATTATTATTTTAATATGAAAATGAAGAAAATCAGCCATAAATTAATAAATTAGTGGGATTTAAGACATTGAAATTCAAGTAAAATATTTGAAAATATAGACACTCTCAAGGTTTAAAAGAATTTATAAGTTAAAATTGTGGATTATTATGTGTGATGTGTGGATGTTGAGTTTTTTATTATATTTTTAATTCTTATAAGTGATATATTTTCCATGTGAGAGTATGGGATAGAATGGAATGGGTTCTTAGTCGATATCTATCATTAAGTTATGGTTATGGTGACCAATATAGGATAAATGTGATTGAGTATGTGTTTTCAATTATGTTATGGAGAGGTATTAGTCTATTATATCGTTATTGGGTGACCCCCTTGAGTTTTAAGATACCAAGATGGGTAACCTTTTATAAGGAGTTTGGAATTTCAATAAATTCCATGATAGGTCTTGTGTGATGGTGTGGGGAATTCCTCTCATTGTCTATTAGTGAGTTAATGACTCGATGCATGTTTTTTATTGTGGGATAGTGTTTTTTATGGGATGATGGTTAGCCTTTTGACTAAATCATAAATTAATGGTGACTGATTTATTTGGAATAATATAAATAAAGATACCAATGGGTCCTTTTCTGATTTTAATTGAAAACATATGAAAGTTATAGTTTTGAGTTATTATTTAATGATGGGTCAACATCATGACATATGGATTATATTTATGAATAATTACCTAAGCAATTGGGAATGATGTTTATAGCCTAGGTTCTAAGATCACTTGTGAGATGAGTTCCTAAAGGGAAGGCTAAGCCTGATGTGGACATGTATACAGAGTTCATCAGTTTGTGATACTTATGTTTTGTTTAGTTATAGTATATTAAGGGCATAATTGGGATGCGAAAAGGATTAATTCACACAAGGTATAAGTTGTTATAGATAAGGGATAGGGTTGGAAGGTTATTTCCTCTTGTTGACATTTATTTCTCTCACATTCCATTTATGATGTGTGGTAATGATTACTCTGAGAAATGGAGTCATTACCATTAAGCCAACTATTACATATGCATTAATTAAGAGAATACATATAACTTATTATTATTAGAGGTTACTTCCTAGGGTTGGGGTGATTTCTCCAACCACTCATCGGGAAGGTTTCTCCTAGGGTTGGGTACTTCTACCAATCTAATATGAAGAGGATGACCATGTTTTGTCTAAAAAATATAAAGACTTGCACCATGGTCTAGAACATGAGCTTTTCCAGTCTGATATCAAGGGTATACCCATTTGGACTTTTTACTCATGGTCCGCCAATAGGTTCCTAAAATATATTTTTTATAAACTAGTATAATTTCAAGGTTTCTCTTCCTTGATACTATATGTTATTATATATAATGTGCCAACAATTGTGGGTACTATTACCTACACGTAGATTTTGAGTAATGGATATAATATGTTAGCAATTATGGGATCTTCTCCTTGTGTCTATAATGTGATACTAATTTGAGTTTGTAATCAAGTGGGGATATTTTGGGGCTAAACAAGACTAGCTTATATGTTTAATATTTGTAATGGGTATGCATATTCTGGACACCCTTAGTATTTTAGTCAATTATTAGGGACTCTTCTCCATGATTATAGTTTTTATGTTAAAAAAATTATGTCTATTATCAGGGGTGTTTCTCCCTGTGTCTAGTTGTGGATTGGTATTTAATCCTACTATTGGATGGGGATCTTCCAAATGTATATATATCATTAATAGTGATCCTTCTATTGGTAGTTTATCTCCAAAGGCTTTATATAGATAGTGTTGAGCTTGTTATTAGGAGGGGATCTATTCAGGCCGTGTAGTTAGTATTCCAAGACAATTATCAATATGAGATCCTTTATCTCTATATTTATTTTTTTATTGGTCATCAATTATTCACCCAATTTCTATTTTCGATGCATTATTCACCCAATTCATATTGATGACATGTCATTAAATTTTTTTATCCTTTGTTTAGAATTTTTATTTTATTGACAAAGCATTCACCCTTTTATTGTGATCAAACCAAGTGATTATTGTCTCATTATGATAGTGGTTGAAGGGGTCATGAGATGACTATCATGGTGGCTTCATAATAACCCATTGGTTAGACTGGTATATACATGTGAGGTTTATGGATCTCATTTCATTCAGATTATGTAAGAACCTAAATTTAGTAATTATTAAAGGAATTATTGGAGGTGGTATTCTGAGTTTTATTCTTACACCATACACATAAACCATGATGGATGTGAAAATTTTTTATTTAAAATATAGTTCTAGGAAAATACCCAAGTATACGTGAGTGGGATATAAGATCTCTCTAGGGACTAATATATTGGTCTGGGATGAGGTCAAGTCCTGTGGTAGGTCTCCTTTTATTTATTTTTCGTATTATTATTCATATTATTATTATTATTTAATTTACCTATTATATGATCTATTTCAAGATGTTTGACTAATGACTTGTATGAGTTACCTTTTTTCATGGAGTTTTTTATTTTTTATGTCATGCTTTCTGCAGTAATTCCATATTTTTACTACAATGTTTCATTATTTTTTATGTTTTTGTTATTTATCAATTATATGTTTGGGTGATAATGAGGCATAGTATCCAACCATATTTTTACATAACCCTAAATAGTAGTCAGTAAACACTGGTGTATAGGGAGTAGTTCAAGAGGTCATGTAGTGGTTTTTCTCAACTCTATTTAGGTCTAATGGGTCAATGATGTTTCAAGTTGTTATATCATCAAAAAATTCAAAAAATTGTAATTTATTTTCAAAATATTAAGTATTTATTTAATAATATTTGATATAATTTTTGGTGGGTAATTAGAGTCCTCTATTGTATTTATTTTGTATTAGTGGTGTGTTTAATTGTATCATGGGAGAGAACAAAGTGTGTGTTTGTATGTGTAGTGGGTAGGAAACAAGTGATGTTAACCCAACATGAATCTAATGCACATAGATATTTATGAAAAATCATGTAAATTATTTCTAGAAAGGTTATATTTCATCCAACACATTAAAAAATACATTTAAAAAATTAATTACAGTTAAATGGAAATAAAAAATAGGGAAATAAACTATGTTGAGTTAGTGAGATTATGAAGTTTAAAAAATGTTTCTATTAATTATTGTGTATGATTGATGAATTTTCTTATTATTAGTGTTGATTTTGAAGTTATTATAATATATTCTACTTATGAAATGTGTTGTGTGATATTTGTTTTGATTCTACTAGGAAATATCATAACATACCTAGTTTTGAATGTTTTTTATGGTATATAAATTACGGTAACATTATGTATTATTAAGGGAATTTGAAGTAGAATTCAAGGTGTTAAATGAATGTGGAAAAAAATATCATCAATAATTACCTACATAGTAGGACGTTAAAGATGATGATCAATCATGCCACTGTGCCTTTTCCCCATATCATATGACTAGTGAGGATACTCCCTCTGATATTTTCCCCTTATGGTATAACTCAAGAGGATAATTTTTAATAACATGAGAATATATTTTTCCATCATGGTTTGACCTCCAAAAATAATACCAATGATTGTTTCCATTTGAATTGAGCTTGTGTGGATACTCCCTCAGACATATTCATCCTGAGTTGGGCTCAAAACAAGTATATTGTAATAAGTAGTCTTGGTTAGCACATGAATTGATATTCTTGGATACATGATTGATAACATGCGTTGTTGTATATTTATTGTATATTTTTATATTCATTTATTTTATGTGGGTTTATAGGAGTTATATATGAGCACGAACATTATTTATAGAAAAGTAACACATGATAACATCGTGACAGGGGTTTGGGGTTGGATAGTGACATCCTACTATGAATGATATTCTAATACCCTCTATATATATACCACATGTATGTGTATATTTTTTCATGATCCAATTATTGGAAAGGGTTTTTTTATTAATATTTTATCATTGTAAACTGGTTAAAGTGAAGGATAGAAACAGAAAACTGAATTCTTGTTGGAGTCCATTTTTTGGATTGGTGTATTTATACATATTTCATTTTCTTTTAGGGATTGTTTTTATATATCAACTTGAATTTGATCGAGATCATTTCTTTTTATTTTTGTGACTCACTCATATTATCACATTATATCTATTTTGGAAATGTATCATTGATATTATGATAGTTATTTATTTATTTTACTGCAATGGTTTTAAATAATAATAATTATTTTATTATAATTAATATCATTAATACTATATAATATTTATCGATTAAATTCCTTATATTTTAATTTTTTAGCTATATAGGAAATTATATCGATATATATATTGAACATTTTGAAATATCAACCTAATGGTTGAGGAAATCTTGAATACTTTTTGTTAGCCCCTGGAAATTTGGTAGTGTGACTCAGATCAGGGGAGGGTTCAAGTGAAAACTCTAGTATCCCACCTTAGTTCAGTACAGATTTACATTCTTTATATTTTTTTCTAAAAAATACAATACACAATTAGGTATGAGGAGACAAAAATAATGAAAGTATAAATATCTATCATTGTTATGAAATGATTTATAAAAAATTTATATATGTCTCAAGGACCCATAAATACCTAGGATGAAAATATATATTAAATGTGTTCCTTGAAAATAAAACACCATTATGGTATAGATAGATAGTCCATGTTAATGCAAGATGGATGGATGATTCAGAAAATAAAGGATCTTATAGATATAAAACCATAATTTAACTATTTTCCTATGAATATTTAATATATGCTAAACCTAAATGAATCATATTTAAGGGTCCTCATTAGTGGTATACTTTTTATTAATAACAAATCTAAGAAATAATGGGTATATATTTGGAGGAAAAATATAATTTTTGTTCATTTAAAAACTAAAAAAGATTTTGTTGAAATAAAAATTGGAAAGAGGGTTAAAACTATTAAAAATAATAATGGGATGTAATTTTTGTTAAATTAATCCATTTATTGTTATGAAATTAAATGTTTTATGAGACATGTTACTATTAGATATATCCTTTAACATAATGGGACACTATAATTGAAGAAAATCCCAATCATAAAAATTATCTTTGTGGTGAGATATTTTTCTAAAATTATACCATGATACAATTACATTAATGAACTTAAAATTTAATATATATATATATATATATATATATATCAGTATTTATAAATCCTTATGTAATAATAACACAGCCAACAGTAAAAAAATCCAGAATATTCAAACTAATAAAAAAAATCTATTAAACCATCCTCTCCTTATAAATCAGACAACTATTTTCACAAAATGTAAGAATACCCTTGTTATACTATGAATAAATATGATAGAAAGTGAATATAACTTGAGCTACTCAAAAAAATCATTAAACATAAATCACTATAAAAATTATTATCAAAACATTAACCCTTATTTCTTCGAAGGTAACCTAAACCATTCTCTAAAACTACTTAAAGGTTTGATTTGGTGAGATACCATTTCATTGACATGGAAGTGAATCAATGTATACATTTATAGTTCTCAATATTTATAATCTCACTCATTAAACCATTATTTATCTCATAGATAAATAAATACCAAGTATTATTATCTTTAGATCAATGAGAAAATGAAAACAACATTCAAACAGAGATACAAATAAGATTATTACAAAGTTCTATATTCATTATGAATGAATAAATAATTGTAATGATCAGAAAAAAAATTATGTACACGTGACTCACTTGTATAATCCATCGAATTAAAATGAGAAATGAATATCCTAAAATCATGTTGCTTGAGAAGTATCCCATATTCAAATTTTACACCCACACATGAAGAATAACATATTAAATATTATAAATAATGATTATCTTTTTTTGAATATCCAATGGTTTTATAAGTACTTTCAAAATATAAAAACTTTCATGAATTATTAATAAAAAATCTACTCTTTATAAACTCGGAATTTATTTTAACACATTAATGACTCTGATTTCTATAAACATACACTCAATATGACTGCAAAATTTCTTCCATTTTTTGAAATTATAAGTCATATTAAATCAAATAAATAATATAGTTCTTCATACAATATAAGTAATATCATATTATCAATACTTTGGCTAATTCATTCTTTATAAACTATGTGTTAATAATTCCAACATTAATTTGAGTTATTAAATTTCACTAAATGATTCAATGAAATTATTTCATAAATTACTCTTCCTATTGGGTATCATTGAGTCCTTTAATTTATCCATTATATCTTTAGGTCAACCTTCAACAAGGATAACCAAATAACAACCACTTTACCATTTAAATTTAAATTTTAAATTCAAATATTTATAACTTCCACCAACCACAACCAACATATATTTTAATATCTTCCTTCAAACCTCAAGTAACAATTAAATATAATTAAATAAATATTTATAAGATAACTATTTTATTTTGGTTCAACCCATGAATAATTTTTAAAATTATGAAATGTATCTAAATCTATAAAAAACATACAAAATTTTAATAAAGTTTGACCAGAAAGATACCAAGGAAAAAAAGTCTATGATTAAACTGTTATTCCTATAATTAGAACCTCGGTGAAATAAAAATAAAATTATATAGTAAGAAATAAATTTATTTTCCTATATTTTATACTATTTTAACTCTAGTTCAATTGCACTTAAACTCTGATTTTATGAAGAACAGAACATTCATTTTTCTCACTATTATTATTCTATAATTTTACTCTGCATCCCTTCAAACACATTCTATCCACACCAATGATAGAACATATTAAACATGATTTATGTTCACTAAATGATTTTTATAATAAAATATGACATAGTATATACCATGTATTAATGTTGGTGTTAAATTAAATAAAACTTCATTCAATAAATTAGAATCACCTCCAAACATCAAATTATTGTTAATCAAACTCTTTCAACATGATCTTAACAAAATTTAAAATAAATAGTGGAATAAATTTTCTTAATTCATTAATGGACAGATAAGAAAAGTTAATTAAATATAAAAATAATATTAAAAGTAATGAGGAACCTTAGCCTGTGTTAGGGAAAATTACCGCACCTATAAATAAGTTTGAACTTGTTTAGTATATAAAAAAATGTATTGATCATACTGAGATTCATGCAGAGTATCATCTTAATGACTATCAGGGGTCTAAAAGGATTTATAATTGTAGGATAATTAAAAATAAATATAAAATAAGGTTATATATCAATATCATTACTTAATGGAAATAGATATACTATAAATTACATCATTCTTATGTGGTAAAACATAGTATAACATTATTGATACAATATAGTACATTAATTTATACTATCACCTCAAGTAATCATGCATTAAAAAAAGAATTATAAAATATATAATTAGAGGAATAAATTTTTCTTATGATTTCCCATGACAGTTTTATGGAATTTAATTGAATAATGAATGTATTTTTTAAATCACTTAATGGATTGAAACAACAACCAATAAAATTGTATAAAATAAATTACTATTACACTATTAAAAATACTTTTATATGAATCTTATTTTATGGTTGAATATATTTTAAATATTATAATTTATTAATAATTTATTTCATTTTAAATTTTGATTGTATATTAATAATTTCTAAATATATGAGTGTATTAAATAATTTTAATAATCCAATAGAGGATAAGGTTGAAATTAAATACATTCTAGCAGTTAAAAAATTTATGGTATAACATCAGACCATTTCGTTAGTATCCAACTAAATTTGAAAGTGAAATAAATTATACAAATTATTTTCAATATGAAGATATAGTGGGAATCCATAGTGATCAAGTTAATAGGAAATATAATTAATCTTCATTGAAATGCTCTAAAATGGGAGATCATGTAAGTTATAAGTTTTTTGTTATGTAGGATTACATTATGGATTAATTATAAATTACAAAATGATATGAATGTATTTTTTAGATAAAATTATGCTAATATTATAACACTAGTAAATCCAAAAATGATTTTTCATTACTAACTTTTTACAGACGAGTGTAACAAATTGAAAATTTAATTACAACTAAAAGTAAATTTATTGTTTTGAAATTTTTTAAAAAAAAATATCTTTTGATTAAAGATAATTATAAATAATATTACATTTTATTTTATTAATACAACTATATATTTTGAAAACCAAATTACCTTATATTTTTTCAAGAGACAAGCATGCATGGACTAGTTTCAACATATAAAAATTATAAAATATGGAATGTTTTGTTTTAAAAAAAATTAAAAAGATACTAAATATATTGATATAATTACTAAAACACATATTTAGGATAATTGTTTTCACTACATATACCTAGTTAATTTTTCATTTGAGGATTGGTATTGATCATGGGGACCAAATAAAACTCTTAAAAAAATACTTATTATTTATTGTAAAATTGTGATAATTATCATATAATTTTAAATATTAATTTTTGATATTTTATTTTATGGTTTTATTTAATTATGTTTTTTAGGGCTCTATTTGGGACTCATCGTGATTTTATGGTTTTATTATTGTAATGTTTTCTTGGATTTCAATTATTTGGGACTAATAACCATGTCTTGTGATTATTATACCATTACTCAGCCCTTTTCATTAGTTAATGTATTATTTTCGAAGGTATGTTTATTTTTTCATACTATATTTTTTATTTTGATTTATTATGGCTAGATTTTTGTCTTAATTTCGTGGGGAAAAAATTTCAGAACATGTTTTTATGTAGGGTAAGGTCACTCAAACCCATTCTTTTCTCTATTGTTTACCAACAGTTACGGGCTAAAATATCATTAATTATTTTATACACTGTCTAGATACAAAATGACAAAAAAATATAGACAAATGGGGATAGATAGATAGATAATAAGAGAATCATAATAGTTTGTGGTGGAGGATTTTGGTTCTTAGATAGGGGAAATCTCTCTGGTATATTGTCTAGGTCATGTATTTACTCATTGATTTTATATTATTGCATTAATTTTACATGTTGATAGGTTATTTTATTTTTATTATAAAATATTGATCCTTATTAAATTTTATATATATGTAGAATATATTTTGCTTCAATTTCACTCCCAATGTTAGTAACTCACAATGGTTATCTTATTTGTCAATGAACCAGAGTTAAAATTTCTCATGATAAAATAGACATTAGCCATTAATAAATAGTTAATAAAAATAATGAATAAATGTTAATTACCAGGACTCTTGATAATTTTTATGCAACGTACATAAATAAAATTCGATAATTAATCATATTCACTAAAAATATATTTTTGACATAATTTAATTAAAATTTTCAGAAAAATGATTTAAAATTAGAATTTCATGTTATTATTTATTAAATACCGTCATATTGAAGATAACTATTAGAATGATAGAAAATTTTATATATAAGAAATATATTTTAAAGGGTGCTTTATGACACAAATGAGGATAAGAATACTAATTATAGTACTAAAATTTTAAAAGACATAAAAAATATATGAAAATTCTAATAAAAAATTTATTTATTTACTTTTTGAAAATATTTATAAATGAATAAATATTGAAATATTGTCACATAGATATAAGAGTTTGAAGTATTATGGTTGTTGAATAAAATTTAAAAATGATATTCAAAGAGAAAAAATTTGAATAAGCATACAATAAAGCTTAATGAAATTAGTTATGGAAGAAGAAATAAATTTTATAAATTAAAAGATATTACTATGAGAGACAAATACAAACATAGTCCGAAAAAGGAAATAATTTTTTAGTCATGAAAAAAATTTCAACCATATGCCCCCTTATGGAGTGAATCAATAAGAAATCACCCTACTTATTTTTTTTTTACTTTAGTCATTTTTAACGGAAGTTAATATTTTATAAAATGTATAAGAGACTTAAAATGACTGAGGTAAGAATTTTGAAACATGAATCTTTTTTGATGCTTAACATTAGATTTTTCTTTTTAAGAAAACATGTTATTAGATCTTATATTGATACAGTGGTTAGAATTGACAAGAATATGTGTAATGATTCATATTGAAGTACTTTGAGGGATATCACATATTTTTTATGATGTGGTAAACATTACATGAAACAAATTTATAGATGTTTTTAGACCAATTTAACTTAAATCACTTTTATAGGGGGTTAATCATGGTACACAATAATAAAATTGTTTGTCTTATTTTAGTCCCCTAACCAATATGATCCATGTTATATCATTTAAATGAACAAATATAATCATTCATCCCCTTATTCAGACGATCTCACTAAATATCAAACCAAAATGTAGAAATTTTAGTCATGAATAGGAAATAAGAATTTTAATTGGTTCACCCCTAGGGGATAATCCAAGAATCATATACACATTTATGTGTTAGTGTACTAGAATCCATTAACTCCCTTTAATTGGATTCATGGTTTAAGGTCATTATCACTCTAAGCCAACGCTCAATACCCTTACAAGTTTAAAGAAAGATGAGTTTTTAGTCCTATGGTCACTCCCTCTTCTTCTCCTCCATGCACTTCACCGGTGAATGTATTGGTTAGTTTATAGATGTGAGAGTCTCTAGATATTCTTTATGGTAGTCTTCTTTCATAATAGCCTGGGATTTTATGATTCTTTAAATTTCATGTATTTTTCTCTTATAATATATATAATTTTAATGGGACCAACACTTAAATTTGAGGATTGGGACTTGACTTCCATAAACTAAAAATATAACAACCCTTCTTATAGATGTAGAAAAGTCCATATTATAATTATCTTGTTTATTTATCATTCATAAACTCTCTAAAATTAAATTTTAATTATTATTATTTTCATTTTTCTCTTAGGAATATATATCATAACTTCTATTTTAGATCTATTATTTCATGATTTTTTATATTTTTATCCACTCTCCTATTCTAACCATAATTTTATATATAAAATATGCTCATTTCTCTCTTTATTTAGAATTTATACCACTATTACTTGTAATATTTCTTTCCAACTGAGCCCTAATCAGATAGTTGGGATTAATTATCCTCTCTTCATCCAATGATATTATTTTAAGTGTACCACACTTATTAATGTGGTTATTAAAAACCAATAAAACTAAGCAAATACTCTGAAATATATTATGATTCAATTCCATTGAATTACAAATAAATCTGTTACATATTACACAAAACACATATTCATGGAGTGAACCCCATCATCAAGGTGTGGTATCCATATTCCTCATCCTGATCCTGAAATAAAAATAATCTTCACAAGGGGATTCCTAGTAATAAATCAAATCAAAAAGCTCATAAAAATATATTCTCTTTATCTCATTAAAGATGAAAATTATATTCGATATTTCTTCCCAAGTTTAAAACATATAGTGGCATGAAAATATATTTCATGGTGAGATCTATGGAACTTATGGAAAATAGTTTTTTATTTTATTCTCATGATAAAACACCATAATGTGTTTTTACTCTTACTCTTGACATTTTGAGGTGTGAAACTCTTACATAGTATGGGAACTTAAATATTAGAAGTTCCACTAAAATTAGAAATCTGGTTTATTATGGGGTGGGTATTCATCTCACTGCATGAGGATTATCAATCATAAAATAAAATTAATAATGTATATTCCTATTGAAAACATTATAATTCTTCTGAAACATAATATTTTCTTTTTCCTCGTAACCTTTACATTTTAGACTTTACAATTTTCATCAATAATTCATAGAGTGTCCAATATTATTATAGTTTGAACCATAGAAAAAACTCCTAGATAGTTACATGAATCTTTAGGTCATTATCTCATAATTTTTCTCTTTCCCCCAAAGGAAAATTATAAAACATTATGTATCATGATTAATCCTTATATATGTTCCTCTCTAGGAACTTTGTGAAATTTTAAAAAACAATAATATATTATACACCAAAAAAAACAACTAATTATTACAAGGTGAATCCATGAGTTTACTATTTTATGATGGTTCCCATAAACTTTTACTTTCATGTATAATGGGAATGTTTTCCCCTCTATAAATTTTCTATGAATTCCAATCATGGGATGTTACTTGAGTTTACACCATGGCTTATTCCTCAAACTTCAAAAAACTATCTAAACATTCCTCCATAAAATTTCTAGCATCATTATATTTTCTTGAAACACAATTTTAGAATACCAATTATTCATAAAATATTTGAACATCCAATTCACACATATTCTGTAATTTATTTTCAAAAACAACTTTATTAATAAAATTACATAAATTAAATTATATTCATTCAATGTATAGTAACTCTTACTCACATATTAGAGTCTCATAACATATGGATCATTCAATAGATCATCATCTTCAAATATTACTTTCACAAAATATAAATCTAAAAATAATACTATTTTTTCAAAATTATTAAAACATTGATTATCACTATTACACATTTAATTAATTCAACACTTCCTGTAAACAACATTAGGGTTCACATCATTAATATACCTATAAAAAATACAGTAACTATTTTCAAAAAATCTAACATACAACCACATAGTTTTTTCATTCTGCCCCTTTATATTTTATTAACAATACTACCACAAATCCTACTCTACCTTTGAACTCTAAATTCATCAAAACATTGTATAAATTTATGGTTTATTTTGACCACACCACCATTTTTAATAAAATATAAAGGGTTTTTTATATATTTTTTGATTTAATCCTCTAAAAATTTCTCACATAATACTATGTGGTATCTACTCACCTATACTCCCCCTTTATTGACAGAAATCTTTCTACAAATATTATTTATGTTCTCAAAAAAAGAAATTTTGTGGTAGGTTGATTCATCAAAAATCATGAAATCTAGATTGAGATTAGGCAATTCACCTCTGATATTTAATTATTTCATATCATATTTTGGCATTGATCTATTTATAAAACAATCAAAAAAAAGTTAAATCTTCATATCCCACTTGATACCAAAAGCTAACAAAAAAATCATTGCTCTATCAAATGTTTAAAAATTTACCTTATTAAATATTAGGTTTTCGTAACTGCATTCAAATCATCCTTAGATATTTAACAATTGGCCCTATTTTCCACATTAAAACATTAATTTCTCATAAAAACATATTGAATGAATTTTTAATTTTTTTACCACGTGTTTAGCTTCATACAATACACTCCATCATTGATATCACTTAATAGATAAAAAATTTCTTAATTTCTCAAATTTCTTGCTCTGACCAACTGACTCTCCTCTGTAAAACATTATTCAAATAATTTTAATGATTGAATTTTAAACTCATCAATGATTCAATAATAAATTATTTAATTCTATTGAGTTATGAGTCATTATATGAAATTATAGTTTAAGTCAAAAACATAAAATTGGTCCATGTCAATCAATTAATTCCATAAAAACTATTTTCTTTAACTTTAACTCCTTCCAAAAATAAACCATGTGATATCAATCACACATTCACAAGAACATTTTTTAATAAACATTAAAACACCCAGTGTGGGATTCATACAACATGTTGAACCAAATAATACCACATTTTAATAGTAAACTTGTAATCCCACCTGATATCTATGACCTTTTTTGTCTTCATAGGCATTCTGTGTTTTCAATTGAGATAAATATACATCAAAATCACTTAATAAATTTTAATTCCTTTGTTCATTGGAACTAAATATTCATATAGTTTAAATCATGAAAAAACTGAATTTTTTTAGTGAAACTTCCTTCACAACATCATTTTGGTATCCTAAATAACTATCAACTGATACAACAATATTAGTGAATAAACAAATAATCATGGATTTGATAAAAAATTATTTTTTCTCTTAATAGGTATACTTATTATTTTGTGTAATTGAACCAATTTAGCTATGGACTAATATAATTTTTTATCATAAAATATTTCTTGATTCCAATGGCCATGTTAGATATGACTATAAAACCTCTTTATCTTTTGATCAGGATCTTCATAATTTAAAATATTCACCCCAGCATGAAACTATAGAATTATGTTATAAATATAAAGTACATTCTCAAAACCACTTATTCATTTAGTCAAGGCCTTGATTCCATTTTATATTTCTTTTTTGGGAGTAATACCAATTTGTTACTTTAGTAATTTTAACTCCACCTCTTTAATTTATCTTATTTTAGCCCATACACAAACTCTTCTATATTATACACTCCATAGGATCATATATATCTATTAAATATTATTCAATTTAAAAAATAGATTAGAAAATTAAAATATATTGAGAGAGGGGTAATTCAACATCCTCAAGTGGAAGTGTGTGGTTTGTCTTACTAAACTATCCCTTTTCTTAAAACTCACATACATTCCATTGTGGTGGTTCTCATTTGACTGATACCACTTATAAAAACATAATTATAACAGTTACCATTTTCTCCTCTCTTGTAATGAGATTTAACGTTATTGTGAGATTAACACCACTTGTGAAAGTTTC
This sequence comes from Viscum album, assembly GCA_963277665.1. Taxonomy (NCBI): domain Eukaryota; kingdom Viridiplantae; phylum Streptophyta; class Magnoliopsida; order Santalales; family Viscaceae; genus Viscum; species Viscum album. The sequence continues at coordinate 1,405,061,750 of OY728129.1, forward strand.
TTCTTTTTTGAACCACTATTTAATCTTTCTTCATGCTTACTTCACCATATAATGTCTTTATCATCGGTCTTCATCTCTTAACTAGTTATATGATTTATGAAACCCTTATGTCTTGCTTCATTTTTATCCTCTTCTATATCAATTAGAGTAACTTCAAACACTATTTCCTTGTTCCATATTCCTTCACATGTTCCTCCAGAATTCTCACAACTAGAGAAACTTCCTTCATTCTCTTACACATGTATTTTATTTATATACATAAGAATATTTATCGGTGTACAATCATTTTTTCTTGGTTAACACATTATTTTTAATGATTATTTCTCTCCAAAACAATAATTTTATTTTCTAGATTAAAATATTTTCTTTTAATAAAAATTATATTTCAATATTTCATGGAAGTAAATTAATTATATATGACACAATTAGATTCACTCATGCTAATATTTCTATCTATATGAACTCAATTAAAACAAATAAAAATATCTTGTTAAATTCATACCACAAGTTATAATTTATCAGTTGATATTTTGATGTGGAAATTTTTATTCCATAATTGATTCTATGGACTTCTATACACACACTCATAGTTTTTTAAAATATTCCATTGAATTATCACATTGTATCTATATTCATTTGATATTTATATATTCTATATTTTTTAATAATTTTCTTCTTACTAACTGATTCTAGATTTCCACATTTATTATCTCCACATTGTTGATGATTCCATTGGAGAGATCATCTTATTTTAATTAGAGGTTATAAACATCTCTTTGGGATCCTTGAACTTCCCATCCTTCTTATTTAGTTAGGTAGACCATTACTTAATCCTTGAGCCAACATCTCTCTAAAATTATATCCTCCCCTCAAGTTGACTTCTTTGAAAGAAGAGTATAATATTTCAGCTCCTTTTTATGGGAATTTTTTCTCCAGATTAATGTCAAAAATTTTCATATAAGTAACATTGATCCTTAATCATTTCACCAATATTCTCTATTTCATAATTCAAGGAAAACAATAATCTTTTCATACTTTTATTCTACATGTTCAAATATTTAATAAATGCATATCTGTCTTAAAAAATGATTTCTAGTAGATCCAACTTCTCATGCAGGGAGATAATATCATAGTAAAAACATAATTTATCAATATAATATGTATTATTTACCTTTATTGGGGATTTTATCTTCCCCTGAGTTTTTCTTTTATTCTATTTATTCTTACCTTTTTTACAAAAGGAAATATTTTTCAATACTATTAATTATATTTTTTTATAACTAGATTTATATTCATCTATTGATATGGGATCTTCAACCTTATTTTCTCCCATTGATTTCCCATATATAACATTCAATTTATTACACTTATCAATTTTAGTTGAAAAATGAGAGTTTTTCTAATATACCTCATTGTATATGGATTTATTAAATATCTTCTCTATTAATGTATCACTAATTCTTTCACTATGTTTGGTCAAATATGTATCTTAAAATATATATAATCTATAAACTCCATTCACTAATCACTTAGGAACATAAGAATATTCTTCTTACAACCATCAAAGTTAGTTATTCTAAAAAATTGAGGCTTCATCATTGAATCCATTTCTGAAATAAATCTAAAAAGGTTTTAGAAATTGAAATTCATGTTAGAACCTTTTAACTATAATACCACTTTTTGAGATCATGTTGATGTAAATCACTCTTATAACATGGTGAGAATCATGTTTCACACTAATTAAAACATTTCCCTTGTTTTATTCCCCTAGGATATATGGACCGTGTCCCCTTAATGGAAGAAACAAGTTTAATCTATAATCCTCTCACACCACCGATGTCACCAAATAATGAATGAAAATTAATAAATTTGAAGCATGAATAGGATACATGGATTTTAATTAGTTCAAAAATAAGGAACAGTACAAGGACCATACACATAAATATGTGTTAGTGTAATAGAATTCATTATACTCACTTTTACGATATGTGTATTTTTAGGTCACATACACTATGTAAAAAGGTGCACTACCATTAAAAGGATCAAGAAAGATGCATCATTAAACCTATGACAACCCTGATATTTTATTAAATAATTAAACACAATTTTTTACATAAACTTCATCTGATACAACATAGAATATTGATAGGTAAAGTTTCTTTGGGGCTTAAGATCATTATATAACAACTTAAAACATGAAAAACAACATCGTTATTGAAAACTTCATTTATATGACCACTACATTTCCTCATACATAGCATTGCTTGGGATAACATGAGGACATAGATAAAAAAGGGAGAGCTATAAAGGCCAGTAAGGGAACAATCATGGAAAAACATGAGAAATTAAATACATGTTAGAAAATAGGCATATCAATAGAGCACTAGTGAATAATCTGCATAAATGCATGATAAAGCATTATAATCATAACATGGAAATGTGGCAACAACACTTAACATGGAATTTGCATGAGCCAAGGCTCAATGCACATGAAGCATGAGTAAACCTTCATTGAACATGAAACACGAGTAAACCCTCGTTGCACTTGAATTAGCATGAGTAAACACCCATTTCACATGACGTATCATGTTACTATAATTCACCCAATGCATTGGAGCACTATCGGGGTGCACCCTTCTTAATCATTTCACTTCATTCATAAGTGTGCCACATGGATCATAAAAAATTGAATCATTTAACATAATAATTTATTCCACAATAAAATAATGTGTAATATACACCTAAAACTATTTAAACAATATGTAAATGTGTATAATGGTGAATACCGTTGATAGAGAAAGTGGCATGGTATTTAGTACATAATGACTTTGGCTTTGAAAAACGCGGTCCAATTTTGGCAGCATAACGGCATGACATAAGTACTCATAAAAATGGTTGATGATAGATAAATGGGTGTCTCATCTTATTTACATGACATAGACAGTATGGAGTTCATATAGATACATGTCCCAACAAATTTAATGGAATTTAGATTTATGATACAAAATAATTTCTTCAATGTAAATGAGGAGAGAGGAATTCATTTCAGAATTTTGGCATAGTAATGGGTATACATGGGATGCATTTAATGAGATAGAAAGGGGTCTACAATCATTCAAACATAAAAAGGGTATTATGGGGGAGGTTCGAAACCATACCCCAACATTTTTAATTGAAATTAAAAGGGAATAACAATTTAAATAATATTGGACAAAAATGAGAAAGGAATAAAAACGCTTACATGGAAGTGAGCTTCCAAAGGCTTGAGAGAGGCTTGGGAGAGGATTATTGAGAGCTTGGGGAAACTTGGGAGGATTATAGATAGAGGAGGTAACAGGTTGGTTGAACACCAAAGGCTTTTAGTGATGAGGAAGTGGGAGCTTTGGTGGGTTTATATAAGAAATGAGAGGGAATTGTTTATTATTTAGGTTTGGGACACCTCAAATTAAACTATTCAAAACCACAAACCAACCCATGGTTTTTTACCATGGTTTTTGAAAAAGGAGATTAAAAAAATATTTTATAAGGCCATATTTTGAACTTCTTAAAATAATGGGGTTCTTTATGTGGAGTTGAGTCACACTCCTAAAGAAAACAATTTAAAAAGACAAAATGTTTAATAAGTCTTGAAGGGTCTACTAATGCTTTGTAAAATAAATCAAACAAACCCAAAATCACATTATATTCATGTTAAAACATATATTGTCCGAAAAAAAATTTATAGTATTTTATTAAATCACTATTAGGTCATTATGATGTCATAATACACATTATATACTTGAATAGTATTTAATTTTTACTGAAAACTTTGACTGTCTTAGAAAACTATGAAAAATTCATCGTTGGATAATTTCGACCTCCGGATTCTTGAAATAATATTCATTTTATCTAAATAATTTTCTAAATATATTAATTTTTACTTTTAAAATAAAAACAGACATTTATCGAAAATGCATGGGTTTTGACCAAAATGGCTTTCAAACCTTAATAAAAATTACAATCGTATTCATAAAATTATACAATCATTTATATTTAATAAAAATTAATTTAATAATAATAATAATAATTTATTAAAATATTACTTAATTAAAAATCCATTAATTTATCAAAATAGATTTTTTAGTTGAACATTATCTAAAAATAATATTTGTGCTTTAAAAACTATTTACAAGGTAACAATCAAAAAATTAAATTATATTCACTATTATATACAAAAATAATGTACATAACCATAGTACTAGGGGCTTGTTAAATAAACCCTTAAAACACTCGCATAAGACTGGAGGTTGAGGTGAGTAATAGTGAGAGACTCTTGGGGTGGCTTAGATAACATCGCTCGGGTGGTAGTCTCTATCAACTTCCACTTCTCTTGTAGGTGTTTCTGCTCAAGATTAACATGTTCAATCTTGGATTGAGCTTGGTCAAGAGCAAATCCCAATGATTCCACCTCCTTTCTGAGCTCTAAAAAATGGGATTCGTATGCGGCACGTCTACTAGATGAGGCCATCGCTTCCTTTGTTTGAATTAATTGGATTTGTTAAAGCCCTATATTTATATTAATCATTTGATCACTCTTTGATAGCTTCATTGGAAATGGTCACAATTCATTACATAAAACCAAATAAGTTGACATTTTATATTAACATTTTACAAAGACAATTAATTTGATCAAGATGGATTTTCATTAATTAAAGTTTGGATCATTACAATATTCCCCCATTAAGAAATGTCTCCATCAAAATTTCCTTTTCCCACACTAAAATAGATTTGGGTAAAATTGCTTCATCATTTCCTCTGATTCCCACATGACTTCTTCAAACTTGTTATTTCGCCGCAACACCTTGACGAGGGGAATTGTCTTATTTTGTAGAACTTTTTCTCTATGATCCAACATCTTCACTGGTTTCTCCTCATCAGAAAGATCATCTTATAACTATACCACCTATGAATAGAGTACATGTGAAGGGTCCTATATATACTTCTTTAAGAGGGATACATGAAAGACATCATGTACTTTAGCCATGGTAGGTGGAATTGCTAGTCGATAGGCCATGACCCTGACACGATCAAGAATCTTGAAGGGGTCGATATACCTTGGACTTAATATTCCTTTCTTTCCAAACCTCATTACCATCTTCCATGGAGATATGCATTGAAATACCATGTCTCCAACATTAAACTCAAGGTCTCATCGACAGTTATATGCATAACTCTTATGTCGACTCTGGGCTTCCTTGATATGATACTAAATGGTTTTCACCTTCTCTACCATTTCTTCGACCATTTCGGGTCCAAGCAGCTTACGCTCACTGACCTCATCCCAACACACTGGTGTTCTACACCTTTTCCTATAAAGGGCTTCATATGGTTGCATTTGGGTGCTCGAGTGGAAACTGATATAATAAGAGAACTCAACCAGAGGAAGATGTTGATCTCATCCTCCATTAAAGTCCATTGAGCACACACTCAACATGTCCTCAAGTGTTTAGATAATCCACTTGGATTGGCCATCAGCTTGAGGATGATAGGTCGTACTGAAGTTCAGTTCAGTATTCAGAGCATGTTGAAGACTCTTCCAAAACATAAAGGTGAATCATGGATCTCGATCAGAAATAATAGTTATTGGAACTCCATGAATCCTTACCACTTATATTATATATATTTGTGACAGTTGATCCAATGAGAAATTCTCCCAAATAGCAATGAAGTGTGCATCCTTCGTAAGATGATCCAAAACAACCTAGATTGCATTATTTCCTTTGGATGTCTTTGCAAGTCTAGTAACAAAGTCCATGGTGATGTTATCCCATTTCCTTTCTGGTTTGGGAAATTGTTGCATCATCCCCTTAGACTTCTACCTCTTTTCCTTCACTTGCTGACACACCAGGCCATTTGATGTCTGTTCAGTGATCTCCTTCTTCATATTATCCCACCAATAATGCTCTCGGAGATGTCGATACATCATTGTGTTTCTAGGGTTAATAGAGAAATTTTTACTATTTGCATCATCCAAAAGTTCATTCTTCAGCTCAAGAGATGATGTAACATATAGTCTTTTCCCAAATACCGCAATTCATTCTTCATTAACATTAAACTCTAAGGATTTCCCTTTTCCGATGGCTTCCACTTTTTCATGAATTTCCACATCATCATTTTGAGCATCCTTTAACCTTTCCAAAAGTGACGGTTGAGAGAACATTTGTGAAATTATTGATGACGTTCCCTTCTTTATGATTCCCATGTGCATCTTCATCAAATCTAACAAGATTGGTTCATTTTAAATTCTCATCAATAATTGAGTCATTGGGTCATTTATACTTAGGGAATCCACTACCTTGATCGCTTTCCTAGGGTGGTAATGGATTGAGAAGTCATATTATTTGATTAGATATAACCATCTTCATTGGCGCATGTTCAACTCTTCCTATCTGAATATATACTTGAGGATTTTGTGGTCTGTATATATTTCACACTTCTCCCCAAAGAGATAATGGCGCTAAATTTTCAAAGTGATGATCACTACATCCAACTCGAGGTCATGTGTTGGATAGTTCTGTTCATGAACTTTCAATTTCCTGGAAGCATAGGCCTTTAATTTTTCATTTTTCATCAACACACATCCCGGGCCCTTCTTCGACGTATCACTGAATACCACAAAATGTTCTCCACTTGTGGGTAAAGTGAGATCGGGTGCAGTGATAAGCCTCCTTTTCAACTCCTTGAATATTTCTCTACATTATCACTCCAATAAAACTTTACTCCCTTCTGAGTTATCTTGGTAAGAGGGTTGGACAATCGTGAGAAATTTCTCACAAATCGTTGATAATATCCAGCTAACCCCAAGATGCTATGGATATCCATTACCAATGTTGGCCTCGGCCATCCCTCAATTGCAAATATTTTCGAGGGATCCACATATATCCCATTTATTCTGATGATATAGCCCAAGAATAAGGCCTCTTTCAACCATAAATCGCACATGTTTTACTTTTCATAGATCTACTCATTCCGCAAGTTATTTAGTATAGTTCTTAGATGCTCCTCATGAACCTCCTTGGTTTTGGAGTATATCAAAATATCATCTATAATGGCTACCAAAAATTAGTCGAGTTAAACTCTAAAGACTATATTCATTAAGTTCGTGAAGATTTCTGGAGAATTAGTGAGTCTGGAAGGCATTACTATAAATTCATAGTTCCCGTGTCTTGTATGAAAAGCAACCTTGGGGATATCTTCCTTCTTCACCCTTACTTTATAATATCCCGAACAGAAATCCACCTTGGAGAAGTATTGTGCCCCACATAGCTGATCAAACAAGTCATCAATTCGTGGGACATGATACTTGCTCTTTATCATGATTTTGTTGATCACATGATAATCGATGCAAAGGATCATTGACCCATCCTTCTTCTTGATGAAGAGGACTGATGCACCACATGGTGCATCACTTGGGCATATAATCCCTTTATCCAGATTATCCTCTAGTGGATTCTTCAGCTTCTCAAGATCCACAACATCCACTTTATATGGATTCTTGGATATTGGAAATTCCCTAGGTATAAGATCAATTGAGAATTTGACATCTCTTCTAGGAGTAAGACCAGGAAATTCCTCGGGAAACAGTTCAGTGAATTCCCTAACAATAGGCATGTCTTCTAGGATGGTTGCCTCCTTATACTCAATCATCTAAGCCAGATACGCATGCTCATAGGGAAATAATATCCATTCTTGAGATGATGAAGATAAAGAAGATTCATCTTCCTCCTTGAACTTGTAAAGAATCGGGGGCTGATTCTCTACATGGACAGTGATTTCCCCCTCACGGAAATTATGTTGGCTCTATATAAGGAAAGCCAATCCATGCCAAGAATTGCCTCAAATTCTACTAAAGGGAGTATAAAGATGTTCTCCAAGAAATTCAATCCACATATTATGATAGGGGAGTAGTTATATTCATGGGATACAATGATTTCCCCATTTTTCATACTCACTGACATCCTTACATCCATGATTTATGGTGGTGCAAGGATTGTTCTACGAAACTTTTGATATATAAAATAATGTGTTTAACCTGAATCAAAAAGTATGTTTTCTATTCTTGATTGAATAATTAGAATGCCTATCACCACTTCATTTTCGTGATTCAATTCGGTAGTAGTGATGGAAAAAGCTCTCCCTTGCTGCCTTGGAGGTTGCTGGTTTCCTCTAAAAACCCTAGGCTTAAGGCACCGATTTGCACGATACCCAAGTTATTTGTAGTTGTAGTAGTGAACAATGTGTTGAGGTTCGAATAGAGCATTCTTGTCCTCTATTTCAGCCCGTCAGTTTTTCTTTCCGACAGTTAATAGCACGGTTCCCTTCTATTCCACACCTAATGAATTTCCTCATCCCCTTCAGGAAATTTCCGGGGTGCTTTTTCCACACCTTTGGAAAGTGGGGTGCTCAATCTTCTTAGCACCATTGGATTTATCCATCGGACAGCCAACATTGAAGTCCACCTTATGCTTCTTATCCCCATGATACCCCTAAGATTATCTGATCTCCATTTCTACCTTAAGGGAACATCGAACAATTTCATCCTAGTTGTCAAAGTCACGGATCCCCAGCGCTTTCCGCATGTTAGGTTTCATCCCACCAAAGAAGCGGTCAAACTTGTATTCGAGGGTAACGACAAAGCCGGAAGTGTATCGTGAAAGACTAGGGATGTTTTCCTCGTACACTCCAATATATTAGTCATCTTTCTTTCTTGAGGGAAAGGATGTCCCTTAACATCTTAATCCAGATGTTGCGTGGAAAATATTTATCGAAAAACATCTTCCAAAAATCCTTCCATTCCAACGCCTCGATCTCCTCCTCAGGCTTTGTATTTTTTATCAACGTCCACCATTGATCAGCTTCACCCTTCATACAATAAAAAACCAGGAAAACGTCTCTTGTTTAGAACATTGAAGGATGGATAAGATATTTTCAATGGAGATGATCCATTTTTTAGCGATTGAGGGATCATATGATCCATTAAAAGTAGGAGGCCTTTGTCTCATGAAGCTCTCAATAGAAACTTGTTCCTTCTTGGGAGGCGGGGGGGTTGAACGTTCCTCTTGACCCATGTTTATATTCATAGCTTGAGTTAGATAAAATATAATCATGATAAATTTCCTGATTCTCACTACCATTGGATTGGACATCTCATTAGTACAGTCATCGCATTGATCTTCGCATCGGTTGTTAGCCTGAGTCCTACTATTACCAGCCATTGGCTGGAATAAAAGGAATGTTATGGGTGACACATAAAGGGTAATCCATGGACAAAGCTGATGACTTATAAATAACTTTTATTTCCTTAACATATGAATCTATTGGCTTCAGTCTATGTTATCCATGATCTACTTTCTAATATATATTCTTACAGAATTTTTTGTCCCTTAATAATGGTTTATACTAAGCTTATGAATTATCCATAGAATATCCCCTGGGAGTTTCATAACCAAGAGTTCAGCAAGTCCAATTGTCATGCACCAGTTCTCATTCGAGTCTAGCTCAAAGAGGTGTTTTCAGGTTTTACCCCTAGGATACATTTGTGCCAAAGCCGCCTCTACCTACTCGTATCCAGACAGGGATGTATTTCCTTGATAAAACACTTACTCAATAATCACTAAAAAATTGAGATGTTTTTATTATACTAAGTCTTGTCTCTAATTCTTTACGAGGGTTTTCTAATCCAAATCCCAAAAATAACTAAACCTCCCTATGATACCAACTATTACAACACTAATCTTTTATAACACAGTTAAACATAATTTATTACATAAAATTAATTTAATACAACATAGAATATTGAGAGGTATAATGTGTTTTGGAGTTAGGATCATTATATAAGAACTTAAAACATGAAAAACAACATCTTTATTGAAAACTTCATTTGCCTGACCAATACATTCCCTTGTACTAAGCATTGCATGGGATAACCTGAGGACATGCATAAAAAAGGGTAATCTATAAAGCCCATTAAAAGAATAATAATGGAATAACATGAGTAATACAATACATGTTAGAAAAAAGGCATATCAATAGAGAACAATAGAAGAATGAACATAAAGGCATCATAAAGCATGATAATCATAACATGGAAATGTGGCCACAACACTTAACATGGAATTAGTATGAGCCAAGGCTCATTGAACATGGAGCATGAGTAAACCTTTATTGCACATGAAGCACGAGTAAACCCTCGTTGAACTTTAATTTTCATGAGTAAACACCCAATTCACATGACATATCATGATACTATGCTTTACCCAATGCATTGGAGAGCTATCAGGGCACACCCTTCTTAAACATTTCACTTCATGCATAAGTGTGCCACATGGATCATAAAACATTGAATCATTCAACATAATCATTTATTCCATGATAAAAGAATGTGGAATAAATATTTGAAACGATTTAAATAAAAATTAAATTTTTGTAAAGGTGAATACCCTTGATAGAGAAATGGTCATGGTATTCACTACACAATGACTTTGACTTGGAAAAACTCAGTTCAATTTCAAAAGCATAATGTCATGACATAAGAACTAATAAAAATGGTTGATGAGAGAGAAAAGGGTGTCTCATCATATTTACATGACATGGAAATGAAGGGGTTCATATTGATATAGTTCCCAACAAATGTAATGGAATTTAGATTCATGATACAAAATAATTTCTTGAATGTAAATGAGGAGAGAGAAATTCCTTTTAGAATTTCAGCATAGTAACGGATGTACATGGGAGGAATTTAATGAGAGAGAAAGGTTTCTCCCATCATTAAAACATAAAGAGGGATGTATGGTGGATGTGAAAACCCATACCCAAACTTTTATAATTGAAATTAAAAGGGAATAACAATTTTAAGAATATTGGACAAAAATGAAAAAGGAAGAAAAACCCCTACTTGGAAGTGTGCTTCTAAAGGATTGAGAGAGGCTTGAGAGAGGCTTCTTGGGAGCTTTGGGCTCCTTGGGGGGGATTCTAGAGTGATGAGGTCATAGTTTGGACTCACTAAAAAGGCTTTGAGTGAGGAGAAAGTGGGATCTTTGGTGAGTTTATATAGGAAATGAGAGGGAATTGTTTATTATCTAGGTTTGGGACACCTCACATTAAACTAATCAAACCCACCATCCATCCCATAGATTTTTCCCATGGGTTTTTCCAAAGGGGAGTGTAAAAAAATATTTTATAAGGCCAATGTCCGAAATTCTTAATATAATGGGGTTGATTATTTGAAGGATAGTCACACTCCCAAGGAAAACAATTTAAAAAGACCAAATGTTTAATAAGTATTGAAGGGTCCACTAAAGCTTTGTAAAATAAATCAAACTAACCCAAAATCACATTATTTTAATGTTAAAACCTATTTTGGATGAACATAAAGTTTATATTATTTTATTACATCACTATTGGGTCATTATGGTGTCACAAAATGCATAATATATTTAAACAGAATTTTATTTTTTCCCAAAAATTTGACTGTCTTGGAAAATAATGAAAAATTTACCATTGGATAATTTTGACATTCTGATTGCATAAATAATATTAATTTTATCTAAATAATTTTATAAATATGTTAATATTTACTTTTAAAATAAAAACCTTCATTTATCGAGAATTCATGGGTTTTGACAAAAATGGCATTCAACCCTTAACAAAAAATACAATTGAATTCATAAAATTATATGATCATTTATATTTTATCAAAATTAATTTAATAATAATAATAATATTTAATTAAAATATTATTTAATTGAAAAATCCATTAATTCATCAAAATAGATTTCATGGTTGAACATTAACTACAAATACTATTTGTGTTTTAAAAACTATTTACAAGGTAACAATAATAAAATGAAAGTATATTCATTATTATATAAAAAAATAATGTATATAACCATTGTACTAGGGTATTGTTAAATAACCCCTTAAAACACCCGCATAAAAATGAAGGGTGAGGTTTACGATGGTGACAGACTCTTGGGGTCGCTCGGATAACATCACTCGGGTGGTAATCTCTATCAACTTCCACTTCTCTTGTAGGTCGTTCCACTCAAGCTTAACGTTTTCAAGCTCATCTTGAGCTCGGTCAAGAGCGAAGCCTAATGACTCCACCTCCTTTCTATGCAATGAAAAATGGGATTCATTTGGGGCACGTCTACTAGATGAGGTAATCGCTTCCTTTGTCTGAGTAAATTGGATTTGTTAAAGCCCTATATTTATACTAATCATGTGATCACAACTCAATGGATATATTAGCAACAGTCACAATTCTTTACATAAAACCAAAGAATTTGACAGTTTATATAAACATTTTACATAAAGATACATTTAATTAGATCAAGATATATTTCCATTAATGAATGTTGGGGTCGTTACAAAACCATGGTAAATTCTATCTTCTTCCCCTACATGTACTACTTAGGTGAAGGAAGTAGTGAGTTTATAAATTTTAGGGTTTATCCAAGTTCAATATGGTGTTTTTCTTGCATCACAACTCCTTATTTGATATTTTTTGAATTCCACTTCAGATAATTTTATAATACTATAAAGTAATTGAGTGTTGATGACCTAAATGCAAGGTTGTATTCTTTGTCTTCAAAGAAACATAGAAGTGACAACTCTTCTTTCATATTATGATAATTCCAAACTGGAATTATATTTTTTTATCTTCTTCATTATCTAGATATAGTAGTGTAATTATTCTTCTTTTACCTCTTCTCTTGGGACTCTATTTCTTCAATTCTATTATGACCCTCTTGTTTCTAGATATTTGATATTTCTTAGATACTCACCTCTTATTCTCTGAATCAAATATATCAAATATTCCTCTTTATCTATTTCCTTTAATACTAGAAATGATTTTAATATTTTTAGGAAACCAACCCTTAATCTGGTTGTTGTGATTATTTCTTATCTTATCATCCTCTGAGATTATGTCGAGTATACCTTAAATTTTAATATGGTTTTTAAATTCCAATAAAACATATTAAGTCTTTTGAAATATATTACCATAATCTCATATTAAATTATATATAATTATTTTTTATATTATAGAAACCACTTGTTCAAAGAATGACACCCTTCATCCTTGTGTTTTATATTTATTGTTTATTCTAGTCACGATGTGATAAAAATTATCAAATGATGATTTAAAGTCAACAATAAAATCCATAATGTTCCCCTAATAAAATTTATTTAACTCACTGAAGGTTATGATTTGATTCTATAACTCTTCTCAAGTTTCAAATGTTTTTTGGCATAAAAATCTATATCATGGTGATCGAAGCATCTTCCATAAAATAGTGATGCAATTTTTTTACATTTCTCAGTTCCATGGAATGTTTCACCAATTTATCTGGATATATTTCATCATGAAAAACTTATATTTCATGGAAACATTGAAATTGGAAATACTACTAAAATTCACCTTAAGTTTCTTTATGTTATGTATGTTATTCTAAAATTTTTAGGATTCTCAATATAAAATAAAATTAATAATGGAAATTATAACCCATAAAAACACATCTTTAAAAGCATAATAATTCCAATAAAACAGTGACCTTATGTTTTAGTCTTTACCATTTTCATTAACTACCCACCATGCGATAATGTTCTTATGATATAAAACTTATTAGAAACTCCCAAATAGCCACATCAAGATCCAGTTTAAGGCATGATAATTCTTATACTTCCCTTAATAGAATGGTAATAAAAATTATATTTCATTGAAAATCCTTACATATACATCCCTTTGTTTAATTTTCTAAATTTTATCAAAATAAAATTTATTACATAAAAAATTAAAAGCCAAACACATATTGGGTGACGACATGTATTTCTCATATTATGATGCTTCCCAGAAACTCTTACTTTCATGTATATAGGGATGGTTTTTTCATATGAATTTTTTTTACAAATTTTAATCAAGGAATTTTATGGGATTTCATGTTTTGGTTTATTCTGTAAACGTTTGGAAACCATTAGAACATTCTTCTAGCTATATTGAAACATCTTCATATTATCATCCAGCATAGCTTCTAGACTTTAAGTTAGACCTAAAATTCATTATAGTCCATTCATTCATCTTACAGATATTATTTTCCAAAAAAAACCAATACTAGAATAACATGAATAACTTTTTACTCTTTCAATGTACATTGACTCCTTGTCACATCTTTTGGTCTTATAACATCCAAATCATTCAATAGATCATTCAATTTTAAGATAAAATGTGAAAAAATTAAATTATAAAACAATTTTTTAAATTTGAAACTATGTTATTACTAGTATGAAAACAACAACATCAACACTTAGAGTAACTGACATTCGGGTTCACAACCTTTATATATTTGTTGAAAAATACAATAGTTTTTCTAAGTAAATCTAACATACGGCATCTTGGTTTCATAAATTTAAAATTTATAAATAAATTCAAAATAATTTGTATTTAGTTACTCATGAAAGTTGAATTTATATATTTTACTTGACACATATAAGGTATAAAAATTTTATTCCATAATATTTAAGGAAATATCAATCAGATGGTGATTATAAACATTAAAAAATTATAACTTCAATGTTAATAATTATTTTCCATATAATATGTGTTAATTGAAGAAGTTTTATTAATTTATTACAATAAATATAGTTTTCACCTCACTCTATATTTAATAAATGATTGATGAGTATGATTACATCTATATTCCGTAGGATATTATTGAAAGAGATGAATTTATAAATTATAGAAGATGAGAAGAGTGTAAATTAAATATATAGGGGATTATAAATTTTAGATGGATATGATATTTAGATAATAGTTTTTAATTAGATAATATATTTAATTAAAAAAATATATAAGTGATTTCTTTATGGTATATTCCATAATAATATTTATCATATAGGCCTAGATCTAATTTATTAATATCACTTTTCACGAGTTGAATTTTTTAGAAATTAGAATCGCTTTTGTAATTTCGTATTATTTTTCAATTGACGTCATTTTTTAATTCATATAAATGATTTAGAATTAATTGAAAAAAGATTGATATGGTTTAATAATACCTAATTCCAATTCCACATTTTTATATGTAGAAAATACTTATTGAAGGAATATTGAAGATGAACATTCATTTTCATAGAGGGTATATCAGAAAATATTTGGAATACTCTAAGAGGGAGAATTAAATAAATAGAGAGAGTAAACAAAAAGGGGATATTTTCTTGAATGTATAACTAATGTCTTTGACCTAGAAGTGGGGGAGTGTATCAAAGGGGATATAATATTGGAGTTATATCAAGAACTATGATAGTAAAAGGAGTGAAAAAATAATTTTATTAAAAAACACCCAAAGGGTTAAATTACAATTCCATTTGGTAGAAGAGATGATTAGATATTCATTGAAACACTGGATGATCAGTCAAGATATCCTTAGTTGACATGCATGGATTGTTTTCATTTATTTTTGTTTTCTCCTATTCTATTTATTGTTTTTTTCATTCACTGTAATATTTTAATATTTGAAGTTGTTTTTTTATTTTAATTTTGGTTTTTTAAAAAATTCATATTTTTGTATAACATGTTCAATATATTTCATTAAGGATAAATTTTTTCCCAATGATCATGTTTCACACATCATCACAAGTTTCCAGCCTATGATAATTGGTTAATGTGATTTATCCCTTAAGCAATCATGGATCTAGGCCTGAAATTTGGGTTTCAAAGTTATAGGTTATTCCACAATTTTTTCAGGCTCAAGTTTTTCTATGGTTGAAACCCCACATTCCAATAGTTGGTGGTTATTAGAATGATCTAACAATACATTAAATTATTAATCATGGTAGAGAAGATGTGTGGGTGGATCATCCCTTGAAGCATCTTATTGACTAGTCAGGGACTCTCTTATATAATTTATACACATTCATTTAATACTTTAAATTTATAATTTCAATTACTCGTGTTTTTATTGTGATTAATCAACACCATTAATTAATGTGAAGATCCATATGTATTAGAGGTTATTTGTCTATATGTTTGAGATTTTCCCTATCTTCCACAACATTGATTTATTACACTATAGATTAAATTAATATATCTATAAACTCGAACTTTATCCCATTTAATTGAGGTAGTATGTGTAGATGAGTTGGGATTATTCCCATCAAAATAGATTCATATGTGTCCCTATAAATGGAATTGAAACCCATGTAGTTTGATGCCTATAAAGAGAAACGTTATACAATTTATGGACTTATGAAAGGGAATATTATGGTGAATCTTAAAATTGTATATCCCTAAAGAAATATTTTACTTTCAGGGTCATGTTATCAAGACCAATGATGTTCCTTTTAAGATGATGTAATGAGGTCTCATGGAATGGATTTTAATGTCATGTAATTAAGACCTATAGAATGCCTTTAAAGGTTTTGAAAATAATACCAATGAATATATTTTTAACAACTTATTTCCCAGACAATAATTCCTTATATTTTAATGTTATATGACTAGTTATATACTTCATATAGTTTAAATTCATGTGGAATGTAATATTTATTCAAAGGGACCTAGAAATAGTTAGTATCAGACTAGAATATGAGATAAACATCCTTTTTTGACCTAAGATATGGCTTTGGTGATGGTCATTTCAGGATTACACTAGTTTGAAGGCCCATTAATGAATATAGAATAGTAATTAGAAAACATGAGGCTCGTCAAATACTTAATTGTCATGAACACCAGTATAGAGCTCCCATGATAAGAATATTGAGCGTGAGGAGGCTTCACAAGTGTAATAAAGATAAGGAACATAATTATTAAGGGATTTTCTGATTAATTATATTATGGGGAACCTATAGGTTTTGTAGGAAAATATAGGAGATCATCTATAATATTTTGTGTTACCATTTTAAATGGACAACACAATATAACAGAAGCACATTGGGATTAATGATGATATGATCATGTAAGTTGGGTCAATTTGGAGGATGACTTGACAAAATATGATTTTTAGGTTTTCAAACTTAGTAAAAGGAGTTTAATAAGGTATTTAGGCTAACATAATGGTTCAAATATACATAGAAATAATCCTGTATGGAAGGGATAACCATTGGTAATATTTTATTTAAAAGTAATCCACTAGGATTAAGCCCATATATACTATAGGAAACCCATGTACCATATAAAATTTAATCCATTTACAATAAAGGATGAGGCCTAAAAATGATCTAGAGTATAAAGGGTGAGAATTATAAAAGAATTATGGGGAAATCCATCCACGAATAAGTCACACGAGGTAATCCAAGGGGACTAGTTATGATCTTAGGTGAACTATCCTCCAAAAAAATTATGTGAATGAGTCATGATAGTATAAGTTTTAAAAATGAGGTTACATTCCATATAAAATTTAAATTTAATGTTTATATGATTGAATTAATCTCAAGAGATTTTATAATGAAAGAGTTTCTTGTAAGTAATTTGGTTTCTCAAACATTATGACTCATAAATTACTTCTTCCTCAAATACTTATCGGTTATGTATTTTTAGCATAGTTGCATGACTATTAAACCTGTAATATATGGAACCACATTCATATAAGTAATGGAATTCATGAATTCTTGGATTTTAATCCTTGACACAACAAACGACGAACACCTCATGGGAACTTCACATGACTATAGAGGATCATCGCCACTTCCTCGCTAATAATGAACATATTTATTGAGGTTTTCATATCTAAAAAGGATTTCTATCACTTATTAAAAACAGTGAAACCATCGTAAATATACCATGTGTCCATAAGGGAACCCGCACCTCATAGATAAAAGTAATGTTGGAACTGTATTCTTTGAATGTGACTATATATGATTTTTGGTTTCCTTAACCTCATAAAATTAGGCCCCGTTAACTTTCATATAGTCTTCTTATTTATTAATGGGGAATTACGTTTACTTTTATGAACATTTCCCTATTAATATTTTTTTGTAAATCATTATTGGAAATGTATTTATTATTTTCTCTATGAATTAAAGAACTCCCATTATAATTGAATCTTATTGGAAATAAGAAGATTAAATTTTGAGGAAAATAGGGTGTTTCACATAAAATCTATTTGTCCCATGTAAATTTCAACTATAATGATCATTCTTTACCCTATAAATAGTGGAAAGGCATCTTCTTATTTACATCATGAATAAAAGAGAGCTTCTAAAATTTTCTTCATTTTCAAATAATATTTCATCTATGGCTTTTCAAAATTCTCATTGGAAAAATATTCGTGTTTCTAGATAGGTATCCTCATATAAATTTAGAAGATATTATCCCATAATCATGAAATTATTATGTGGTACCACAATAAACTTATATATTTCACCTCCACCTTTATTTTATGTGATATTATTTCCCTTTCCAGAAATTTACAATTTTAAACATTTGAAATTTTGGTAATAATTTCTTTTTGTAAGGGAAATGGATTCTGTTTTATCTTACCTATTTATTCAATGAATTGAACTAAAAGGAGGGATACCATAAATGGTAATACCAGTTTTAACCCAGGAAATTTATTTACATCTCAAACTGAGGCCCCCACAAGTCTTTTTAGACCAGAGTTCTATGAATACCTATTATCCAATAGGCTACCCTAGTATAACTATGAACATTTCAATGATTTATTGATTCTTATCACTAACCACAACATACCATCAATGTGGTTCAAATATTACCTCAATGATATTCCAATGAAAATTTCTACTAAAGGCCACCTCTTTCTAGAAGCACATTATGTAATCATTTTTTGGTGCTCTATTGTTGTGAATATTGTAAAACAATCAATTTTAAAAATTTCATTTAAAATTTTTCAATATGTATAGTGTCTGAACAATACTCCTAAGCACCAATGAGGTTACCAAAATATTAAGGAATCATTCCATTTTTTACTTATGTTCCATAATTGTTTCCACTATTCTCTTAAAATATTAATATTCTTCAAAATTATGATTTATAATATTAAGTGACTTGAATATTATAGTGGTAAATGGTCCTTATATATATCTTTGTAATCTAATATCTATCCATGTAATTTCTTAAAGAGTTTAAGGATGAATTTTGGTTAGAAACTATATTCTCTCACAGCTCTTTGATCTTTTGAGTGGATTCTCATCACCTAAAAATATTAATCATTGATTTAATCAATAAATGAATCTAAAATTACACAAATATTGATATGAAAACTTATTTTATGAAACGTTTTATTAATCCAACGCACCACACTTATTATAATTCCTCAAAATAGGGATACACCATCCTTTATGGCTAGCGAGCACCTTAATCTATGATGTTGTCCAAACTTGGATGATGTAAAGATTTAATGACCTAAAAACAATTTAAGGTATTTAGTTATTTTATTTTAAAAAAAACAACTATTATTTTGTTTATCATTCTTGTAAAATTAAACTATATGATATATTTCTTAAAAATTAATCATGCATAAAAAAGAAAAAATCCATCACCAAATGATTGATTATTATCTAATCATTCTTGTTAATTATCCAATGTTATATAATTCATCCAAAAATTAATAAAGATAACCATTAGAATGTATAAATTAAAAACTAATTCGATCGTAGGTTTTAAAAAAAATGTTTGGTTTATCAATTGGTAGATAAAACAACTAGGAACATAAAAGAGCCCCATGAGCCATGATTCCAATTGAGTTTCATTCTACTAATTTTATTATTTATATACTATTATTTCAATTCATTTATGTTCCCCTTCAAACCACCTCATCTTTATAACCTTTTCTATTTTTAATTTTATAGTGAAATTCCAGTGAAACCAAACATGATAGAATTTCATTAAACAACTAAATGTGAACACAAAATCCCTTGAAAATTTTATAAAGGATAACCACTACATATGTTGTCAAAAAATATTTAATAATTAATTACTAGATACACAAAAATCATGAAATAATTAAAAATAAAACAAATCATGTTTAATTATCTGTCCTCGGTCCACTTTGAATATTGGCCAGACTAGAGGGTTATGGGACCCTAAGCACATCTCCCCATACGGAAGAGGCATCCGACTAGAAGAGTAGGTCTTTGGTGACACGGTGGGGATACCATAACCCTATTTTATAGAATGAAATAATATAAAAATAAACTAGGTGTCATTAATGATACTAAAACAATAGATTAAATAGATTAAATAATCACAATTATCAATTATAAATGATGTGGAATCATACAGTCAGATAGACTCATTGGTCACCCATATGGCCGAACATATATACAAAATGAATTCAATAAAAAAATGTAAAAGGTGCTCTACAACATCCCATAGACTCACCTCATTCTAATCTCTAGAATTATTAGATTTATCTCACTCAATCTAGTTTATCTGGGCCTCAAACTATCTTGAACCTGGGATCAGTGAAGACTTCCTTGGTGCCCAAGTCCCATGGCTTCCTATGCGGGGTGTGTACAAAAACAATATGGAATCACGAGAAATTTCATACACATAACATGTAAATGTATTATACACATGTTATAATCTTTGAATATAAATACACTACTATGGAAGTGTAAATAAAATATCACTATTGAACCTCAGATCTTGTATAAGACCCAGGATCAACCAAACCCTACTTCATGGAAGTGTTTGGGTGTCTATGATAAAATTAGTTAATAGTTTCAACCTAAAATTAAGCCGAAGGAAAATTCCTAGTAGCACAACCTAACAACCTAGTAACATTTAGAACAAATTTTTTCCAATGAATCCTTTTAAAATTAGTAGTATCGAGATCTAGGACCAATTCTCAAGAATTTGAGGAAATCCCATTTCTGTGAATATTTGTCACTCTAAATGATTCCATAGTGTCTATGGTGACTATGTATTGTAAATTATTCTTGTTCCTAGCCACACTGGTAAATATTGTGCATTTTACCATTAAATTCCACAAGTTATTCATCTATGTACATGGTATTAAAGTGACAGTCATCCCATAAATTCCCTAAAATATGGTTCAATCCAATGTATATGCATATTAAGATCAAAAATTGATTCCTAGAATCCTAGGGAAACATGTATCTCAAGCTCGAAGTATAATTCCAAGAATTATTGGTAAACCAGGTGTCTAAATATCAAGACCATTGGATGGATCACATGTATCATTGGGCATCCATGAAGTAGTAGGATAAACAATTGATTACTATGAATTTATCCAACAAAAGACATAGAATTTAGAATATTCATTTATTTGTATCAGGTAATCCTATGAAAGTTTTAGTATCAAACTCAACAATTGATCTGGGTTCTAAAGTGAAATTATAAATAATCACTACCCAATTCTCATATACACCCCTTTGTTAGGGTCTAAATATCACTAGGGGTGCCCTCGTGGTCCCCAAAGTCTTATTATAGACTACTCACCTCATAAGCATACCATGATATCAAACTCATCTCTTGAGTCAACACCCATCACTTAGAGGGAATATAATCCCTCATTATTTCTAAGTATCATTGAATCCTCACTAGCCTGTGATGAATTTATCACAAGTGTTATGTCCAAAATCCCACCTTCTTTCCAAGTCACTCATGTTTAGTCCAAACACCCAACCCCTCCATCAATATTTTTGCATCAACCCACTCAGGTAATCACATTTCAATAGGGGAGAAACACTCACCCCACACTCATATCAATTATCCTAATGTCTCTAAGGTCCCTAAATATTCCCACCTACCCAATACATAGGACTTCAATCACAACATATCATAGACCACTACCTGGAAATCATTAAAGGCACCAATCACTAAAACTGACACCTCTTGTTCATTATATAAAATTTAATTTATACCCCTAAATGTATAAGTTCCTTGAGGCATGCCAATTTGTTCAAGGTCCCCATAATCAGTGGCAAAGGAAATAAAGCCAAGGCCAAAGGAACTATGATGGGCATTGGAACTTTTTCAAGTCCACATGGAATTCATTTAAATAAAAAAGTTCATTTAAATTTTAAAAGGATCAATTTCAATCAATATTTAAACCACACAACACATTTCAAAAATAAAATTCAAAAATACCATAGTGTATTTTCAATGTACCACCAATATTAATTTGGATTTATTCCCATTATAATCATAGCGTAAAAACTCTTGACCCAGATTTTCAATGTCTATTCAGCCATATCTCATCATTATGAATCCTTGTCTGATGGAAAAGATACTAATAAAAAATTATAAACCAGTTATAATTATTTTTTTAAAATTTTATTAAACAAATTAGAATTATTTTATAATTTTATTCAATTTTTACTAAATGATGAAAAACTCATCGGTCAACCTTGTCACACTAAAACCATAAGTGATGTAATTTGATCAACTATCTCCACAACTCTAGGCCTAATAAAAAAAATCCTAATTAGAATCACTAATTGAGAAGCAAATTTGAGAAACAAAATTATAAAAAACTAAATAAAATACTACAATAACTTAACTTAATTGGAATGGTAGGAGGATGTGTGTAAATAGAATCTCAAGAACCCCTATATACAATAAGAGAAAAAATCCCCATCTGAAACGGCTGATTCCACAATTCTCTGGTGGAATTAGAAAAAAACCTAAAAAATCATATGAAATCAGCAGAAAACATAGGAAACAGGATTAGTGGAAGAGGTGAGGAAAAGTTCACCTCAAATAACTATTAAATATTTTCCCAAATATAGGGGTGAAGAAAATAGGGGGAGCTGACCATCATCCCTTCCATGAAATTGACTCTTCCACCAAAAAAATAAATATTGATCCTCCTTGTATCGTTTAAAAAAACAAATGATACTCACTCATGTCGTTAACCCTTGGATCAAACCCAAAACCTTCAAAGAAAAAAGCTCTTATATATGTCCCAAACATTCACTTCCTGAAGCCTTGTTTTATGGAATGAATGGTCTGCATCCACTTACTTATAGATACCTGTCCAACCATCCATCACCTAATTCTATCTAAAACCATTGATGCATCCAAAAACCCCATTAACCACATCCAAAAACCTATATTTTAGATGTATAAACTCATGGAACCTCATTATAATACCTGCTTCTTTAAATAAACCATCCACCAAATAAAAAAATACAAATTCCACTTGAATTTCAAAACTCATCTGGACATGGGGTATTATAATCTCCCCACCATAAAACTTATTGTCCCTAGTAAGTAAAATCAACTATTCAACCAATAATCTTGATAATCTTGAGTCGCAAATTCATTATCAATCTGATTCATTCTTATTTGTGTTATCGGATGGGATTACATCACAGAACTCGAAATATGAGGCACAAAAACCATCAAAATTTGACCCATTACTTGTCATAATCATTAAGATTCTTAGATACTGCTTACTTTCACTCATATATCTTAAGAATCAATGGTGTATTAAAAAAACTCATCATCCGGCTTATAGTTATCCCCAGCATAATCGTTGGATCATAAAGTCTGATCTTTATCCATGGTTTCATCACTACATTTCACCAAATTATTCACCAGAAAAATCATGTGATGATTCTGTTTCATGACTAAATCATGAAATGAATAGTATTTAAAACTTTAATCATGTGAATAATTAGGTTCACCCCCTAAATCACATGAAAAAATAGATTTACACCTAAAATATACAATGAACAATGATTCACCCACTGAATCATGTCACGGACCATTGTTCACCTCAGGAATCACCTTTAGGTTATATCAAAACTATACTAAGCTAATTGTTAATGCTCCAACTCACCCAATATCTTATCCTAATCTCAAATTTTTCCATTAAAATATGATAGAAAAATCATATTTATAGATCAAAGGTGTCCAAATTCCACATCAACCATCCAAAAATCAACCTCAACACAAATATTTCCCACACTCTATTTATGACCACATGTATTGACTAGAAATTACCATCCCACTCAAAACTTATTGAATATCAATCACATACAATTCCAAACTTGTGAGAACACTATCCATGACATCTGCTAAAATTTCAACCATAATGAAGGTCTTGCACTGAAATGGAAATGGTGTAAACCTCACTATTTAGATTTCTTTATAATTATCCTCGACAGCCACCTCACTATGTTCCATCATCAAACATGTGTTTCTCCTTCTGATCTATTCTCACTCGACCAGTTAAAACAAGACAATGATCAACTCACAGATTGACTATGCCACCACACCTAATAAATTCTAAAGACACCTCTCACTCTAAGGGACATTTTCATTTCATTATAACTCTTTATAAAACAAGATTGAAAATTCTCATCGAGTCACTGAACTCATCTTTTACGTGTCTTCTCACCGGTTGAAAAATCAACAACATCTTGCGTATTCATTTCTTTCTACCTTGATCTCATCCAAAATAAACAAATGTGCTATCATATACCACTCGATATCCCAACATGAATCATGACCCCTCAATTCATATCACATCATAAATAGTCTCACACATAAAAATAACTAATATTTATCCACCACATTTCAATATTATATAACCAGAATCACCATTGGTGATCCTATTTAAAAATTGAAATCTCACCTATAGCATGGATTATCTCATGATCACCTATTATCCTAGTGTTATTCCAAAACCATAAGTTACCATTGATGCTATATAATCGAACCACTTATAAAGGCATCAAAAACACATAATTCAAAGTATCTTAATGATACTACCCTCTAATAACTTCTTTGATTCCAAAAAACTATCTATAAATATTATTTCATCATTAAAAAAATGAATAACTATTCCTATGTCATATAGAGTTACACCTCTTATTCACTAATCTCAATGAAAGGAACATAACTATGCCTTCCACATTCACAATATATAAAACATCACTTACCATGTATCCCATATTTAGTAACACATCATTTTTATCAATGTCAAACATGAAGCATATGGAATCCCTCTTTATTAAAAACATAAAACATTTATTATATGGTATAACACTTAATAATACATCGAATAATTTGATGTTTAGTTTCATTAAAATTAGGAAAATAATTAATTAATAATGTAAATGTTCTTCTAATGAATTTTAAAGGCTTATTCATAGTTTTTTCTTATATTACTTTTATTGCATCTCATATCTTGGGGACATACATCAAAAAAATGGGTGAGCATAAATCCTTATAAGGGAATACATAATGAGATTTTTAGAATGTGACAATGAGGAATAAATAAAATGGAATGAGTATAAGAACATGAGGAATATAATTATATGAAAATGATTAATAATAACATGTAAATGTTGCTACAACAAAAAATGAGGCATTCATTATAATATCACCTAGGATTATCACCAGGGTGTCATAAATAAAAATTACCAGGGTTATTCACCAAGGTTTCGTAAAACATGTAATATATAGAGGTCAATTCTTTAACCAATGTACAATAGCTTTATTGGGTGAACCAATAATATTCCCTTGTTCATGTGATCCACATTAATAAAAATAAATAATTTCATCAATAAACTATTGAGAACAAGAATGGTTTTTATATAAAATCATTTAGTAAATAAGTTATTATAATCTTGAATTTTTCAACAATTTTCCCCCCAAAAGGGGAATGTGGTTTATATAAATGTATATATATTATTAATAAATCGTATATAAATTTTAGTGAAAATACATGGAAGAAATAACAGTTTTATCTATTCAAAAATTGAGAATTTATAATGAAAAAAGAAAGAAATTCAAGAAATGAATTTGACAGAATGACAGGTATAAAATGTGGATTATAGTGAGGTAAATGAGAGGGGATGAAGGGATACCACTAATAAAACATTATTTTGGAACTATTAGTGAGACAAAATTGAAATAAATTTTAATAAATTAACATTTAAAATGCATAAAAAAGTGTTACTAGAATAAAAAATAAAAAAGGATAACTCCTTAACCTTGAAGAGTTTCTTCAAAAAACTTGAGGTTGGAACCTTGATGAATTATGGACACCTAGGTTGAACTTAATAGAAGTTAAAATGACATTAATATCATGGATAATTTATTTGGATTGTATAGGAATAGGGGGTGGGTAAGTATTTATAGTAAAAGAGGACAAATTTTTAATAATTTACAAATATAGGTATTGGAATTTTAGGTTGTGGAAAGTAAAAAATTATTGAATTTACAATGGGTTATTCTCATGGTTTTAGACATTTGAATAATGTGTTACATTATTTTAATCTATTAGAATATAAATCTGTATTTTAATATTACTTTGTACTTGAATAGGTGATTTTGAAACAAAATATATTTTTTAAAAACATAATTTCTCTTTTACACTTTAGAAAGTCATTTATAGATTTATAAATTGATTTAAATCCATTAAAATACATAATAAAAATAAAATTACATGTTTTTTTGTGTATCTTTTAAATTAATTAATATATCATTATTAAAAATATATAAATTCATAAATCATATCAAAAACACAAAACTATATTTTCACTATACAATAAGAAATAATGTATTTTAGAAAATTATCAAAACATCACACTAACTTAATTTTGATCTATTTATTTTAAATATACTGTTTATTTTATCAAAATAATATTTTAAACATGGTAATTTTAAAAATTTTAATAAATCACCTTATTTATTGAAAAATGATATTTTTTACAAGATAGTCTTATTTTTGACTCGTACAAAATTTCCTAGAACACTTTAAAAATATATTATCACTTATTTTTAAATTAATAGTGTTTTGAAAGGATATTTCATTAAAATAAAATTTATATATAATACCAATGTTTATAATAAAAGTATATGTATTTTATATGGGTATAATTTCTTTTATCTATATCCAGTAATTTATTTGGAAAATTAATATTATATCTATGTGCTTTTATTAAATAAAATAATACTAAAATATATTAGTGAAATAACTATTTAATTTTTATAAAGGAAATGTAATTTTTTTGATACTAGGTTTTATATTCATAACTCATAATTACCATGACATATTTTATAATGGTAAGTTCTATGGTGGTGGCTGTTTCATGGGGTGTCTTAGCTAACATTGACCTAGTAGTCATCTCCACTACCTTGAAATTATCTTGTAGTTTATTTTATTCAAGGCTCACTCGTTTAATCTCTACTTTGGATTGGTCAAGGGTGAACACCTATTACACTACCTGCTTCCCAAGTTCAAACATATGGGCTTCAAAAGGCATGGATATACTTGTTGAGGCCATCATTTATTCTTTCTAAATCAATTATCATTTTTCATTTCCTTTTATAAACACTAAATATAATGTTAATATTATTATCAATTATCATAGTTATCATTTTTCATATTTACCAATGGTCAAATTACTATTATAACATTCATATTAGATCCTATAAATACCTATTCATTTCTATATAATTTTTTTACTACAATTCCTCTCAAGGGTTTAAATTGTTTCCTCTTCTAAAATTACAATTAGTTTATTAATATTCTATTTATTATTTATAATGTTGTTTGTGGAGGTGATAATTATAGATGACTGTGAAAATCCAAATTTTCTTATTTTACTTTTATTATTTAATATTTCTTCCCATTTTAATGTTTTTCATTTTAATGGGTTTAGTTACTTACTAATGTAAGGTTCTTTATTAGTGAAATAATGTGTTGTTCGTTTTTTATTTGTGTTTTATTTGTATGAATATATATACAATTTAAGACACATTAATATAGTTTCTAGTGGTTACATTCTCCCCCCCATGAAATATATCATCCCTAAAATTTCAACTCGTGTTCCAAATTATGAATTGATGAGGGTAATTTTGTCTCATTGTTTCCTCTGGTTCCCATGTTACCACTTCATATTTATTGTTCCATCATAGTAAATTGAAAAATAATTTTTCTTATTTGATAGAACATTGTCTCTACAGTCCAATATCTTCACTATCTACTCATCATAATAGAGATAATTATCTAATTTTACCACCTTCATATTTAATACATGTTAGGGATCGACTATGTACTTACATGGGAGTGATATATAGAACACATCATGATTTTGAGACAAGTTTGGTATATATATTTGCTTACATGCCACTAATCATAAGTGGTAAAAAATCTCAAAGTGCCCAATATACCTAGGTATAAGATTTACATTCTTTATACACCATATGACTTTCTTCCTTGGTGATATTTTAAAGGATACTTTTTATGAAATATAAAAATCTATGTCCCCTCTATGGTTGTTAGTATAGAACTACCTCTGACTCTGATCAAAATTTATATATTTTTGGGTGTATTAAACCAATTATGTCATCTCTTACACAATATCAAGTTCATGTATCTTTCATTCACCAAATTCATCATAAAAATTAGTAGTTTGAAATCACTTCCAATATAGTTCATCTATTTAATTAGTTAAGTAGAAGATAGTTTTTTAATGAAACTAAACTAATGGGAGAGGTTGAACCCATCCACCTTTAAATTCCATTGATCTAACTCTTAATATGTATTGAAGTGTTAAAATAGTCCGTTCATAATGTCCATCTGTTTGGGGATGATAGGCCATACTAAAATTCAATTAATTATATAGATCATGTTGAATACTTCTTCGATATAAATATCTAATCCTTTGATCATGATAAAAAATGATTGAATGTTCCTCCACATGAATCCTCACCACATTCGTTATGTCTACCTTGGCATGTTGTTCAGGAGATAAATCATCCCAAATAGAGATAAAGTAGTAAGAATTGGTGTTTCAATCCATCACAACTCATATCACATTATTTCCTTTGGATGTATTTGGGATACCAATAAAAAATTTCATGGTTATGTTATCTGATTTCAATTTAGGCATGGGAAATGGAGGAATCGTCCCCATGGACTTCTATCAATCTACATTAACTTTAAAACTTACCAAGAACATTGAGATATACTCAACAATATATTTCATCATGTTGTCCCACTAGATGTACTCTCAAAGATCATGGTACATATTGGAACTTCCAGAATGGATGGAGAATGATGAGCTATGAACATTATCCAATAGAACTTTATTTATTTTAGGTGATGAATTCACACAATGTCTAGTTTAAAACTGAATTAAACCATCTTCATTGATGTGGAATTCATGATGATTATCCTCCTTTACCACTTTCACTTTCCTTTAAATCTCCATATAATCCCTTTGTTCCTCCTTAATCCACTCTTTGATAGATGGTTGTGAAATCATTTGGGTAAAGTAGTATGTATTTCCTATAGTTATAATATCTAGATTCATCCTTTTCATATAAAATAAGATAGGGTCTTTCTTAATCTGCATCATGGATATAGAATCAGGTACTTTTTGATAATTACATCATCTAACTTATTAACCTTTCTATAATGGTATTGAATTGAGAAATCATAGTACTTGTGTAACACCCTGATATTTTATAATATATTTCTTTATAAATACTTTTATTTCATTGATATATTGTATTACACACAACACAGAGTAAACGAACTGTGATGTGCTATTAAAATATTATTATTTAATGTGAAAATAATAACCTAGACATTGGGTTCATAGGTATGAATATGAATAACTAAATGACGAAAGATTTAAATTTTTCATATGTAATTCACAAAAAATCTTTTAAAAATAGAGGTGTTTTTATGAAAACTTATTATTACGTGCAATATATTTTTATCTAAAAAAATTAAATAAATCACTATTGGTGAATGATTTATATGAATGTATATATTATATATTCAATAAATTATTTTAACACTCGTATATATTTTATATGGAATGGGAAAAAATTAATTCTAATTTTATGCTAAAACTATATTCTTCTAAAAATAATTTGTCTTCATGTTCTGTGCATTTATTTGAATATTAATTTATAGAAATTATTAAAATATAATTTCATAAAATAGATTCCATATTTTTAATTAGGATGATCATAATTTTAAAATAGGTATCTTTTATTTTTTGTTAAAATAAATAGCAACCTTAGAAAAATTTATCGCCTTGGTAAAGGGTAAATTGGGATAAACTGGGTTAAAACTAAATATTAAGGCCATAATTTTTCATCTTAATTGTTATTAGATGAATGGAATTGAAACTGTATCACCATAGTTTTGAAATTTAATTTTTTAAAGGGACTCTTATCTATGAAAATTACTTATATAATATTTAAAGCAATTAAAAATACAAAATTTCACTCACTTACATTTAAATGACTATTATGTGTACACATATGGTAAAAAGCATGTTTTGAAAAAATATATATGTCTATTTTTGTCCTAATGAAATTATTATAATAATGAAAACTTATTTCTAATTTTTAGGAGTTTATAACTACCTTAAATGTTTATGTAACGTCAAATAAATATTTATTTAATTAATATAAAAATAAAAT
Source organism: Viscum album (assembly GCA_963277665.1). Classification (NCBI taxonomy): domain Eukaryota; kingdom Viridiplantae; phylum Streptophyta; class Magnoliopsida; order Santalales; family Viscaceae; genus Viscum; species Viscum album. Next base: position 1,405,092,171 of record OY728129.1, read on the forward strand.
AAATGCCTTTAAGAATATTAAAATTTATATAATTTCAGTGAGTTATAATGATCAGTGGAATTTATATATTAATAAGAAATACTATGTCTTTGTTAAATTATTATAATAAAATTATAACTTTTTCATTCTGACTTTTATGTCAAATTAAATGAATAATGTCTAAATTGATAGTAATGGTATTTTTTCAAAATACTATTTTATAAAATTATTTAAAAATCATTAAAATATTGAAATTAGAAAATGTGTATAAATATGGTTATTAATATCATCCCATTCCCATATATGATCCAATTTTTAGATTATATTAAAATTTAAACCCTCTAAGTGGGGAAAAGTTGTTACCATGGTAAATGTTAAAATAGGATATCTAAGGGGTTAAACCAAAAGATAAGATTTGAAACACCACATAAACATGTCTATTTTTATGGGATTTAAACCTTATCTTACCTTATATTAAAATACTTTCCCATTTGGAATCATTTGTATATATAATTAATTTATTATATTTTAATATTTTAAGAAATTCAAAGATTCGTCATCCCCTCACTTATAAAAGGGAACATATCCTTTCTCTTCTTCATACCACTTTTATTATTTTAACTTGACATAACCCTTAAAAATTATCTTACCAACTACCTTATCTAAATTATAGAGGGTTTTTTCTAATTCTAGGGTCCTTAAGTGGATATATAATGGAGTTGTTTCAAAGAAGAGGATTCCATAGCGCTTTCAAAGCAGGTCAAACTCTAGGTAAGGGTTTTATGTTAAAATATAAATTTTTATTGGGATTGATTATGATTAAGTTTATGATAATGAAATTTTTTTAATCTTCCCCTCAATAAACTCATGAAATTTATTCTTCTCTGCTTTTTCCTTTATAATACATGTTTTCTTTCAATTTCCTCTCCTTATGTATTCAACTTCTAGAACATATATTTTTAAGGAAAGTTATTGTTATTTATCTCTTTAGTTGAGAACCCATTTTCTTCTATAATAATGATTTCTACAAAAAGCAAGATTGTTTTTAGTGTTTTCATTTTATTTTATAAAATCAATTTTACACATGAATTTTTTTTTAAAAATAGTTTATAAGTAATATTCATATCATTTTTAAAATGAGGCACTTTTTAAATATTTTATAATGTTTGAAAGGAATAATTTATTTTAAATTATACAAAATGGACGGAATTTACCACCATCATGACCATTCAATTATTTAAATCTTACATCACATGTTTTCAAGGTTATTTTCAAAGAAATTTTTTTCCTTAATATTTTGTGAATTTTAATGTTTTACATAAGTGATTTTCAAATAGAAAGGATATTCTGCTTAATAAATATTCAAATGATATTTTAAAAGAATTTTCATTCATGATAACATCCTTGATGTCACTTATGATTTACTAGGTATATGATCCAATTATACCATCTAATTTCATTTTTTGGATAGCTTATGATGATGATTTGATAATGATTCAAGGAAATTCATCTCCTTCCCATCAGTTAATTATGTTATGAAACCCATTTATTTTCTACGGGTTATGTTTTGCTGAAATGATATAATTTTTATGAAATACATTTCCTTTTTATGGGTTATGATATGATGAATGATTTATGATATTGTGGAACACATATGTATAGTTTTCATTATATAAAGTGTGGTCCTAGAATTATATAGCCCTCCAATTCATTGGGTAAAGATTTATATCTCATGAAATAAATAAGAGTGAAAATGGGGGTAAACCCAGTTCAGTAAGGGAATATGTCCACTATGGTAGTGTTGGGATTAATCCATTACTACTAAGTTGGTTTGTAGAGTGAAACAAATCCAATATCATAGGCTTGGATTTGATACTTCACTAATAAGGAAAATAATTTTTATTATTATGTGTATACCAAAATTCTATTTATTATATCAATGTTATGATATAATGTCTCTAATTTTTTTTCTCCTTTATCATTCATGTCTTATGAAATCTCAAGATTTACACCACGACTCAAGATTATGATCTATGATTTGTAGGGTGTGGTTTTAAAATTTCATTATCAAGTTTTCATGCCCTTATGATCATGTTATGATTATAGGATCATTGATATCTCCCTTTTTTACCCTTACTAAGCATCTGAGATCATCATTTCTAATGTTTTCTTCCAGTCATTTATGAATAAATATTTTATCAATGTTATATTTGAAATGGGTGATAGTTATGAAGAACTAGGTGGGTTATTATATAGATCTATTATGAAATAGTTTCTTATATATCCATGTTTCCAATGATACTTGACCTATATGATTATTGAATGGGTTGAAATTTTATATAATGAGTATTCATATAATATAATATAATATATATGTATACAATGTATGGGTTGCTATAGATTGTATCATATTAAGTTTTAGTCAACCATTGTAAACTATGATGATATACCTTAGTTAAAACCCTGGGGATAAGTTTAAATACAGGATAACATCCTAAAGATTATGTAATAATCATGGATTACCTAGGTTAAACCTAATGTGTTATATATTGAAATTAAGGTGCCTTGGTTGAGACATCTAATAAATAACTTTTTTAGGATTATGTGGTCTCCCACCATGATTATTTTTACTCACACTATTATTATTCATTTTATTCAGTGGTTTGAACCTAAAGTAATCAAGTTAATAATAAATGTAAAAGAAAATATAATAATTTCTCTACTAAGAAACCAAATTTTATAGGATTTGGCATGAAATATATCAATTATTTTGTTAAAAAAATTGTTCAATCTATAATTAATGCTCAAATTCCAAACAAAAAAAAGTAGTGAACAATATTATATTTATTCCTTAATGAAAAAACACCTATATTCTTTTACAGGTTCTGATCCACTAGTAATGGGGAAATGGATTGACACCACTAAAAAATATTTTCCATTCTATAGTATTTAGAACATGAAAAGTTATTTTTATAATTTATCTTTTGAATGATGAATCAGATCAATAGTTTAATCTTCAAAATAAAATGAGGAAAATGGATAAAATTAGCTCCAAGGAGTGGGATGAGTTTTTGGAATGTTCTTCAATAAGGACTCTTTTCATATACTTTTTATAAAAATTTAGAAGGAATTCATTGATCTAAAGTAGAAGTATTATTAAGTTTCTAGTACATATGAGGATAATTCTATATGTCTTGTGAGTTACGCTTATAATATTATCATAATACCTAAAATTAATGCCAATGAGCATGTACCCAAGTGGTAATGAGTTCAACTGGGCATCCAAAAGACCCAGGATCGAATCTAGGAAGGGAACAATTTTCTTACTATAGCATGAGACTGTAGTAGTACTGTAGTAGAGGCATTACTATATTTTTGGTGAAACTATAGTGGTGGAGGTATTGTATTAGGGACTATAGTGGTGGCAGTACTGTAGCAATGACTATAGCTTCCTGAGTACTATTGTAGTAATATTTACCGAAGGGCCCTTTGGGCCAAAAAATGTGCTTTCAAGCCTTGTATTCAGGACAATTTTCCTTGGGCCTTCAGGTTATGTAATGGGTCTCCCTCTACCTAGATAGAAAAGAGATATTTTCTTTAATAATAAAATGAGGCTTCAGCCCCATGCATTTAAAAAAATCAAAGCAGAAAGTAATGTTGATCAATTATTCAATAGCTTAAAACCAAGTCTCTAAAGGGTTTTGTCCCTAAGAAACATCAGTGGATATGAATAAATAGTTATATGTTCTATCATGGCTTATATGGAGGCTAGATTTAAATTTCCATCTCATATTATTGATAAGAAAATAAATGCGTAATTCAAAATAAATTATAAAAATCATGGAGATAAGAAGATGATATTTATTTTATGCTCAATTTTTAGAATGAAACATGGTGGAAATTTTCTTAAGGGGGATATTAAATCTTTTATGTATATAAAATAAGTTCAATATGAAATTGAATGCTAAAGTGATAGGAATACGTTATCCAGTGGTTGATGAAAATCACCAAAAAATGAACCACCCACACTCATGCATTTAAAATATAGGGTTTATGGTCATTATATTAACCAATTATCAAATTCATGGGTTAAAGATGATAGTTGATTCAAGAAACCTCTTAATCCTATATAAAAAAGTTAAAACTAATGTGATAACTATTGGTGATGTGAAGGATCATAACGAAGTTGTGATATATAAACTTACCATCCACTATAGAACTAATAATGTATAATTTGATTCTAGATATACCAATTCATTTATAACTAAATAATTTGTTATGTTTATCACTTTACCACCTAAAATATTTGAAGTTGATATAGAAGTGAATCCCCCTATTTTTAAGATGATCACATCTCAAGTTTTTGATTATTATCCTTTTGATGTTTGTTGGAATATTATTCTTGGAAATATTTTTATTCTTCCTCTCGTTGAATTTTATGTTATTTTGGGTTTAGATTGGATTTCATTACATAAAACCCACATCATTTTATAAGTAATGGATGTTACCTTTAATATTATGAACAAATCCTTGATCGTCTATCAATGTGGTGAAACATATATAAATAAAATAGAAATTTCATCCATTGTATGGGTTTCAATTTATATTCAAAATGGGTGTTTATCTCAGATTATTGGGGGAAACAACATATTGTAGATAGTCCTATTATATATAAGTATTTAAACATCTTTCCAGAATAGTTTCTTATTCTTCCACCAAATCATGAAACCAAGTTTTCAATAGAACACATAACTAGAGCTATAACTTTTTTAATAACTCCAAATAGAATTACCATGATTGAGTTTTAGTAATTGAAGAAGAAACTCTAGGAAAATATTTATAAGGGATTCATTCAACTAAGTGTTTCACCTTGGGGTGTACTATTTATTTTTTTATGAATAAAGATAAATCAATGTGACTTTTTATTGATTATTGATAACTTGACAAGATCAACATCAAGAACAAGTATCCTTTATCCTATATTAATGACTTGTTTGATCAACTGTATGGAGTTAAAAAGTTTTCTAAGATTCACCTTCATACTAGATATCATCAATTGAGGTCCTAAAAGGAGGATATACCCAACAATGAATTTCAAAAAAGATATATACACTTGGGATTTATTGTGATGTCATTTGGTATTATTAATTCCTCATATATCTAAATATATTTAATGAATAAAGTATTTAGATATTACCTTGATTGGTTTTTAGTAGTCTTTATAGACAATATTCCTATACATTCAAAGAAAAAGTAAGAGCATGAAGATCATTTATGAATTGTTCTAAAGACCCTGAGGAATGAGAGGTTATTTTTAAAATTTTCAAAGTGTGAATTTGGGATTTACATAGTTCCATTATTAGGCCATATAATCTTAAATGAGGGTATATATGTAGATCCAACAAAAATGGAAGTTATTAAATATTGTATTAGACCCACCAATGTCACTGAGATTCATTTTTTTCATGGTTTGGATAGATATTATCAGTTATTTGCTGATAATTTCTCATGACTATCTAATCTAATCACCATGTTAAATTATAATTCAGCCAAGTTCCTTTGTATATATGAATATGAATAAAATTGAAGGGAACTAAAGATAAGGTTAGTCACTGCACCTGTGCATACATTACCTTGCAGTGGGGATGGGTTTGAAATCTATCGTGATGCATTAGAGAAGGGATTGGGATGAATCCTCATACATAATTAAATGGTGGTAGCTTATGACTCACTAAAATTTATGGTTCTTGGGAAAAAATACCCAACTCGTGGTCTAGAGTTACCTGTAGTAACATTTTCATTAAAAATATTGAAGAATTACATTTATGGATAAAGGTTTGATATATACACTTATCGTAAAAGTTTAATACCCAAATGAAAATTACTCAACATAAGACAAAAGAGTACATGTAAACAAGTCCTAGAAGTCTCTAGAAATGGTCAAGGTTTTACAATGTTGGTCTGGGGATGTAGGCAGGATGATGAAGACATCATGTTGCACTAGGACTTTGGGTTATGTTTTTGGGCCACTTGGTATTGGGCTTATAGTCTCTGTAATGGGAATCCCTCTACCCATAATAAAATCGGTCATTGGTTTGATAATAAAAAAGTGGATTCAACCATTTTTTTTAAAAAATTAATATATCACAAATATTTATAAATATTTTATTCGGGTCTATTGATATTTTATTAATTTTGATGTATTTTTAATTAATTGTTATTATTTAATGTTATTTATTGATAATTAATTAATTTTTACTAATTTTGTTAATATATAAATAATACATATTTATATTTTATATTTATTAATATATATTTATATGTAATAATTTTAATTTATTATAAACTATTGCAGAAATAGTGAATGTCATCTAGTCTTATGGAATTTGACATAAGAATCGTGAACCGCGTTCATTATTCCTAGCAATGGTAGAATCCTGAATGGGGTTGACACTTCTCATGGACCCTTTATTAAATATTTCAAACACTATCTCATTTTTTGTTTAAATAGGATAGGATAATTACTAAGGGACCATTCCATTTATTATAAATAAAATGATAACAAAACGGATGGGGAATATAGAAACAAGTCGTCCCATAAAGGCATAAAAAAGGAAACACCAAAATAATAAAAAAATTGACTGATCATCATCCACCATGACCTCAATAATTTCCTCCGCCATATTTATAATGGTCACACCTCAATGCATTTTCACACTATCAAGGATCGTGTTCCTCATCTGAGGATGATTTCAATGCTCCACCTTTAGGACTCAAGATCCATTGTCCACTTACAAAGAAAGGTCCCTGATGTCGAGCTTGAGATTGAGAGGAATTTTTTCTTCAATGATGATAATAATAAATTCTAGAACATCAAGGTAATATTGAATGATAAGTAAGTAACTATATAAATTTTTAAAGGTAACATCAAATTGTATATCAAAACATTCCACCATATCCTTATGGAGACCCTATAGTGACATTTCACCATCTAACTCCTCTGGACAGATTTTATTTTCTAGATTAATATCCTTGGATTCTTGCATTTCTTAAGCATATATTTCACAAATTTTTCACATATTGGCTTCATTAAGTCAGCGTAGTTATAATGATATTGCAATCATTGAGAAAGGAAAATATCCAATCCTTTCCTAGATTGACTTACCTTCTCCAGATTACATTCATGGACCTGTATAATTGTAGAATCTAATTGGGGTAGGGATTTTTTACTTGAGTAAGTGGGTGCTCAAATTTCTTCAGTATAATCAGACCCAGTAACCTCAATGGAACAATCCGGAGCCATATAATCCTTCCATGATTTATACAAGAGTTGTGAAGTGGTGTCATTCTATTAGATGACAGTAGAAAGTTAAATGTAAAATGCATTGGAATCCCTATAATGATTAGAGGTTATCAAAACATCAATTTTTTGTAATCAATTCAATGGAATTATTTGTCTCAACTGAATAACATTTTGTTTGGGATCTATCTAAGGTACCCATGCTTATAAAAGATCCTTATGTAGTATTATTTTTAATATAGGAATAAGTCATACTCTTTTTCATTCCGTTACAAGAAAAAGATATAGTTAATGTTTTCTTATTCATAAATTGAATTTAGATTTCAACATGTACGAAAAGTTCCTTTTCAGCCTCTTTATGGTCATAAACAATGACATCACCATGGGAGATCAGATTCTCCAGCACTGCTTCGCAAGAACATTTAGTCCTATCAATAGAATAAATTTGTCCCTGGATTGAAATTCTATCCTTACCATTAGACCAGTATGGCATGGATTGATCTTTTTTTAACCTAGTTTTAGTAGGCCCCAAGCATGAAACAATCACACATTATTCCACCTTTCCATTAATAAATGTATGTATCTTGTCCTACCTTAGCAGTCATGTCTTCCTTTGACTATACCACAATTGGATCATGGTTCCCCGAATGTCCCTTGCTAGCCTTCCCTACATATGTAAAAGGATATAGAACTATATCCCTATCCATCATAGTATCTTTTTTACTTGGGATGACTATCCTTCATCACAATTATATTTTGATATTTTTTATAACTTGAGGGTAAATGCCCAATTATCTTACCAGAAACAAAGAAATGTGGAATTGATTAATACTCAAAATTGACCTTGAACCTATCACCATTAATAATGAGGGATGCATTATTGATAATGGGTTTTAGCATGTTAGTACCCATAATCACTCATATATAATAACCCAACCTACCATAATTGGAATTGTCAAATTATTTTAGAGGAACACCAAAATAGGATTCAATTTCATTCAAGATCAGAGTATTCTAGAACATCTGACTAACACCATGAAGCTTAACACATATCTAGGCATTGGTGTGGTTTTGATTGTAGGGATCAAAATTAGGAACCCATAATGAAACCCTCAAGACACACAGATTGATATTATAATGTCTAAAGTAAAAAGAATTTAATAACTATTTATAGTATTTTAAAACTAGATGAAAATATCCCTTACTAATTGGAGTGATTTTGAAGTTATAAATTCACCATATTTGATATAACTTCGATTTTAGGCCATCCCCATTCAAGGTTTTATCACCCTTTTAGAGGATCAGAAAGATGATAATGGAAAATATTAATGAATACAACCTCTCTCTCAATGCATCTTGATCTACCAAAATAAAAAAACTCCCATTTTAAATATGGACACCCATATCTCACTAGAGGTGATATCAACCATAGATTCCACCTTTCCCAAAACCTCCAAAGTGGTGACTCCTTTCTTATAGGGCTTGTTTCATTTTGAATATTTTTTATGTTAATGTGATGTTATTTTTAATACCTCTATGATCAATCACAAGATCAAAAATGATGATTAAGAATTCAAAAGTGGGTCATTATGAAGTCACCATAGGAGAGCGCTCTATAAAACCCCGTCATTTTTTGTTTAAAATATTTTAAATATATATATATTTAAAAAATTGTACCCATATAGAATATAAAATCCCGATGAATCTTATCATTACACTTATAATCATTCCCATTCCTCATGAGCTAAAAAACTATTACATTGAATTGTCTTCTAGAAGGTGTATACTTAAATTTTCTAGGGTGTCTGTAAGCTTAGATAACTGAGTGTTACATAAATTTATTTGTAATTGTGATATATTTTTTTCATGGTTAACCATTCTTAAACTTATAAAACAACCAACAACATAAGATAAAATCATGTTCTATAACATTTAAATATCAAATTATTATTTTACAACTCAAATTAAAATTTTAGTTCATTTTTAATTTAACACCAAAACTATTATAAAAATGAAAAAGATGATAAATTCCCTTAAAATAATAACTAATGGTGGTTTAAAATAATTAAATGTGAAAAAAAATATATGAAAATATTGTAATTAACTATATTATATATAAAATAAAATTTTTAAATCAAATTTTTATTAGGATTTATTCTCTTTATCATTCATGAATTATGTTCCTCAAGGGTTGGGGAGGATGGTGGAATTTTCTGTTTAGGATATTTATAAAAATATTCAAAGTTTTTATTCTATAGTTCATTGATTATATACCAAAAAATTTGATAATATTCAGTAAATAGTCACATTTTCATTATATTATGGTATTTATTATTATATTATTAAATTGTTTCAAGTTTAATATTTTACTACTTTTATTAGTTTTCTATATTAAATTTATATTCACATACATTAATTATAAATTTTAATGTTAATGTAGGTGAAGTCCAACCAAGCTATGTATGAGTAAATTGTTTTTTGAATTATCTAAGGAAGATTAATTAGCATGGATATTTAAAAAATAATGGAAGATACAAAGTCCATATATGATTAAATGTAGAGTTTTACTAGTCACATAAGTGTAATCAAACAACTATATAATAATAATAAATTCAGTATAGATACTAAATATAATTATGAATTCTCAATAGATTTTGATGAAGAGTGTTGTATCTTTTTTAATAAGTAAAAAATATAGTTTATAATAAAGGATAGGAAGCAATGGGTGAAGAGAATGAAGTTACCAATGAATGATGAAGTGTTTCATGTAAATAAGATGACTGAAGAACCCATTAAGGATTTTTTTTCAAGATAAATATTTATGTTTTTATATATTATACATTTCTACTAGTTTTCATGGTACATAATGATGTAGATTTGCTCAAATATAGGAAAAAAATATTGAAAAAATAATTCTAATTATCTACAATAATTTTTCCTAACAATGAAAATATGTAGACTACTTCTACCTAGACTTTTAGTAAATATATACTTATGGATACATCCTTTATATATTTTAGGACTGATGCGATATAATTTATATAAATCAATTAGTACTAATAATGGTTGATAATAAAATTATCCACTAAAAGATCTTGATGAGATTCAGAAGAAAGATATTGAAGATCTTGAAGTGCTATTGAGTGAGAAGAGTTAAGATGGTTGTGAATTAAAATGGGTTTTCATCCTTTCATTATCAAGCATGAAGATGCAAAATTATATAAAAAACACCTTGGATGATGATTGAAATAATTTGAGTACAGAACTATATGGGTATTGAATTTATTTTTAATAAAATATTTCTCTATTATTGAGCATAATTTATTAATGTGGAGTTGAGTTTTTGAGGTAGTCTCATAAGTACCCAAAATTGAGTACTTATATGATAAATATGATTTGGTAATTATTATGAATGTATTTGGGTAGGTTTGATAAGTTATAAAATACATATAAGTTGTTTTTATAAGATATATAGTGGTATGAGCTTCCCTAAAAAAAATTGAAGATATTTTGAGCTTAGTTGAATAACTTATGGAACCCATAGTCAGATTTGTATAATTGGAAAATGAAATAAATAAGATCCATCATAATAAATATAAAAACTATTTCATAGTTAACTAAGTTATGTAATATTCTCTGGATGATACTTGTGAAAAATTGTTAGTTATACAATTTAAAATTATATATTTCAAATAGTTCATATGTTTTACTTAATGATGCATAATATCACCTACACAACTAATATATGAAAAAATGTATAGTTACCCTGTGAAATTTAAGATAACTCAAATTATATGAAATACATACAAGGTGATATGTGATATATTTTAGATTTTACATGATATGTTTTTGAGAATATGTAATGTCTTATATTCTTCATAATAGAAAATTTATATCACTAAATTAATACAAACTAATAACTATTTTATTAGAGAGATTAAATTGTTTATAAAATGTGATAATTATAGGGAATATATATTTTAATGTTGAATATTTTCTTCAATGATATTAATATCATGATTATTTTAAGATAAAATCATGATTCAACATAATATCTGAAGAAATGTGTTGTTTTATGATATGAAGGCCACGTCATGAGGAGTGATAGATTAAGTATTGTGGTAATGAATTACCATTCAATGAAAATTCACAAGATACCAGTGCAATATCTATTTTGGATAGGTAATAAAATAACACTTCACTTAAAGTGTTCCTACACATCTTAATGATACAAGAAAAATATTTATAATTTTCTCATGTTGTGAGAACAAGCATAGATTCATAAGTCATTATTGGATGTGATAATGGAAACATGAAAAAATGGTATGGGATTTTGGGAAATTCAAAACAAATTTAGGATAAAATATGAATAATTAAATGATGAGTTTTTTAGAATATATTTGGGAAACAATTATATTAAAGGGGGAGTTTTGAAACCTATTTATTGAAGATCGTTGAAGTCTGATTAGACATTCTTAAAGAATATTTTACATATTTTAATTGAGATAATCCCATGGTGAATATCAGTGAATTTCAATATTCATCATATTTTAACAATATTCATGAAATATTATTTTATTTTTATAAATAGGAGAAGAAGAATATGAATAGAAATTGATTGGGAGGATGTAATAAAATATTTTTGTTCCTAAAATATTTTGAGCATTGAAGAAGAAAAATATAGAGAAGATTTTAACCTTCTTCTAATACAGATCTTAAGTGTCAATGAAAGGAAAAATATATTGAGAGAGACAAATTTTATTCTATTTCTATTGAATAATGTAAACATCAAGGCTCTTTAAGAATAAAGAGATGATGCTTGTTTATGATTTAATAAGTATCTAATAATATTAAGGAAGAAGAAGAAAATATATAATATCCTTATAAAATATGTGTGTTTTTATGTTTATCATAACTTGGTATTAGGAATCCTAACGGTTGAGGAAGAAGATCTACCATTTTGATACTATCAAATCCTTCAATATATTGAAGGTATTTTTCATTAGTTATTTTAGGGGACCATTTTAAACTGGTAGTAGCTAGTATAAAGAACTTACTATAAGATTGTAAGCCTTTCATAAGTTAGCCACACTCAAGGGTTATTATAGAAATCATCCCCAAGTGTATTCACATTATGATATTATTGAACCACTTGTGTCTAAAACTCAACCCAAACTTGATAAAGATGTGTCACCCACATCATGATCAAACCTTGTAAAAATATTATGTATTTTTATCTCATTATTTTATGTATTTTATGAATTTTTAATTTATTAGTTGATCCAAAAAATATCCATTCATCCTAAAAGGTGTATAGTTTAAAATAATTAATGTGATAAATAATTTAGTAAAAATGGGGTCACACTAATTCATGACCCTGCTAAATGTAACTACACAATCCTATTATGCAGTATAATTGGTATCAAAGTGGAAGGATCTACCGTTGATTGGATATATTTCTTTCCACAACTATTTTATCTATTACACTTGAATTTCATATTTGAAAACTTTTGTGAGTTCCCTGATATAGAAAAGATTGAGGTTATGTCAATTAATACATTTAACAATATGATGAAAAGTGAAGCTATGAAGATGAGAAATATCAACTCTATTAAGAAAAAGAAAGATGATTCATAACTAGTTGAAGGTAATAAATGTGAAAAAAAATGTCTACTATTTTTGTTAATAATATTCTTTTTAAGGAATCTAGTTTAGGTTGAAATTATTATATACCTATTAAATCACATGATGTTTTATACTCTAATATTACTGATTATTTGAAAATTGTCCCTTGTGAATTTATTACACACACACACAAATATATAAATATATATATATTTGAGTTTATCAATTTTTTATAGAAATATAAAACAAAAAAAGATATGTAATCTGATGAAATATAAATAACATTGGTAGAAAAGTTAAAAAAGTGAAACACTCTCCTTAAACATGTTGAAGCCGAAGAACAAACCTCATTGATATCTAAAGAAAATTTCTCTCTAACTGAAACATTATTTCAAAATATAATTAATGAGAATTCTTAGATAATGAAATTCATTGGGAATAGGATCCATTCATTATAATAACTCATAAATATATAATTGATGTTAATAATTATTAATTACATGTCAAGGATAAAATGATAAAGGTATAAAAATTCCAACTCCAGCAACCTATTGTTGTTTTTTACATTATTACATTAGTACAAGATAAAAGTTATAACATATAAAAGGTTCAAATAATTTTATTGTATTGTGATACTAGATACATACATGATTTCTTTATTAAAAAATAATAATAATGCATAGATTATAATCATATGGATACCTTTTTATTAATTTAATTACATATTTATTAACTTTTAAACACCCCTTTATGATACCCTTCTAAAATATAATTAGAAAAGGGTGATATTCGATACTCAATAAAGAGTTGAATATAATAAAATCTATCATTGTTGAATAATTTATAAAAAAATATTAAAAATTTTATAATCAATAAAGATTTTCTATATTTAATAATTTGATTAATAAATATATTCATGGGTAATAAGATTATATGGAAAAAATAACTAATTTCTTAATGATAGAATACATAATTTCAACCATCTAAAACCTTTTTCAAATACATCATTATCTTACCATCAAGGAATCATTCCATGTAATCTTATATTTTCATGGCTAGTATACCCTAAGTGATACTCATTATTATTTGTCTTGTAATACCTTATCTGAAGCATCGAGAGGATATAATATACCCCATCCATAAATTACACATATATAGGGGATATAACAGTCCCCACCCATCACATACACATCTAAAATTCATCCCTCGTGTATTTAATTAAAAATATAACACATAATCAAATTACATTTTAATAAATAAATAATCATATTGAATAAAATATACAAAACATCAATATTTCCCCAAACAATGGAATAACTTTATAGTAAAATTTCATATATTCATGCCACATATAATAATGGGTATATGGATTATTCAACATTGAAATGATTCTAAATATATCCACAGTAATAAAATGGAAATGAAAAAGAAAAATAATGTCAATAAATGACATAAATAAGAGAGAATATAACTTCATGGAATTAAATAATCTGAGAATAAAATTTTAAGTAAAATATAAATTATAAAACACGGATCAAAAGGGGAGAAATTAAAATATAAATTCATAAATAAAAAAAATAATATATTAATATTCTCTTAAATATATATAAATTGAATGTAAAACATAAAAAAACTTTCTTAAAACTTTGGTAACATTATTTTAAAAATGTAGTAATAAAAAACTTCTAGAACTCATTTCATAAGGTCTCACAAGGATATTTAAAATAATATTTATAAAATAATATAAAATTATATTATCTTAAAAATAAACCATTATTAATAAAGAAATTTTGGAGTGGAAGATTAAAATATACATAAGTGTAATAAGATCTCGTACTAAACATTAAAAATTAATAACCTTTTATTTTAATATATAAAATAAAATTTCAAAAAAAATGGGAATAGATATTACTTTTGAAAACCATTAAAACAAAGAAATATGAAAAATTATGAAAGGCCATGACATTATGAAAATTCATTCATGTAGTAAATTATAAAAATAAACTATTTTATACTTTTGTAACGAATGATAAAAACGAATTATATAGAAACTTTAATAATTCTCCATTCAAACGTTTGAAAAGAAAGGTAAAGTTTTAATAAATTGATCTTTTTAAATCATTTAATTTTATCAAAAAATATTATTGAGACAAAATAAATAACATTTACATGGAAGAGAAAAATTCCCAAATTAAAATGAGAAATTAGATCATCCTTTCTTATACACATTCTTTTGGTAATTATGATTACCCAATGGAAGATAAGTTGAAATAATTATTTAAAACCCTATAAATTACCATATTTAAAGAAACTTTATGGGGATTATTATAGTAATAACAAAAAATTATATCAATTGGAATTGATACAAAAAAAATTGATAAAAAGTTAGATTGAAAAATAAACTCTTTCCTTGGATTACTTCTTAGTCAAATGTGTCTCAAAATCCTATATAATCAAAATATATTTATTATTAATCTATATAAAAATGATTTTTATATCTATATTCCTAGATATAATTTATTAATGAAATTTCGAAACCATTTATTCGTATTTATTTTCTAAAATAAATTATTTATGTATTAAATATTCTATTTCTCTCGCATGTTTCAATTAAGAGGTTCTGGTCCTTACAAATTAGTTATCATTTAATCACCTAAATAATGTTAAAAATTCAGTATATATTAAATTTATATATTCAATACACTTTTATCCATCTAATTAATGTGGTTATGAAAAATAAATTATGTTTTTTATGGTGGTGGTACTCCGCATTTATGCGTGGATGATGTTTTCATTTTTCAACATAGGAAAAGAAAGAAAGGTGGATAAATATTTATGTTTAAAGAAAAATAATTATTTCATAAATATCATATATATTAATTATATACATATATATAACTATCCATTTTAAGTAGTGATGTAAAATGAAATATGTCGCTTCATAGAGGTGATAGTTTGCAGGTACGCACAAGTGACATTTTTATTTTCCACTAGATAAAAAGGATATAGAAAATGGTTTAACCATAAAAATTAAAAGAATTAAAAAACATATATTCTAATTTCATTATATTTTTATACTTATAACATATCTAAATGAGGTTTAGGAAGAAAGAAACTTGAAATATTGTTGTTAATATTTTTACCTCTTCCATGGTTTTCCTCCTTTGTATTACACCTTAATACTTCTTGTTTTGGTCTTTCTGTGAAACCAGAAATTATTGGGAATGGGTATTATAGTTTTAAAGTAGTTTTTATAGAAATTGGTTTAGATAAGGTTCTCATTGTGTGTGGTGAAATAAGGGGGTCAGGGTCTTATTTTAAAAGTGAGGGGAGTGGCACTCTTATAAATACATGTAAAATTAAAATAATATAAATTCATTTTCATGTTGATGTTACTCTAAATGTAAGAATTTTAAATTAAAGTTGTCATAAATTCATTTATAAATCAAATTTATACATGTTTAAGTGACATTTTAAGCCTTATTTCTTAGTTTAACCCCTCAATAAACCTTCTAGACTTTACCGTGATGAAAAACTTTTACCATGGTAACAATTAATTATGACTAAAGTTGAAATGAACCTTATTACATAACTTAAATATTATGATTCAAATTTTTTAATCCAATTTACATGATTCGATTTATAGTGGTGGTAAAAATTAATTTTTAAATAAGTATGAAAAACATAATGAAGAACATTTTTTTCGAAAAAATCCCTTTTTAGCATAAAAATATATTTTCAATAAAATAATATATAGGATTAATTATAATGAAATTAGTTTTATTTTATTATATAAGTAAAATTTATGTTACATTTGAACCAACTCAAAACCAAATGTAACAACTTCTGAAACTTTCGGTCAGGGCACGCCCACTTGGGTCGTCGTGTCGATGCTCTCTTATACCACATTGTACCCCACATTCCCTACTTCCAAAGTTGGATAGAATTCATCACCTTTTTATAGATGTATACTTTTTTATATAAATGAGATAATGGGATGTTGGTCTCCCATTCCATGGATTCCTCCTCAGAATTTGTCTCCTAATCTGGGTCTCCCATATAGATGAAAAAATTTCTCAAGAAACTTGTTCCTAATGTCACCTCTTTGTGGATGGCCATTAATTATGCCTCTTTTTTTTGGACAATTCAAATGGTACAAGTTAGGATAGAAACATTTTGTCAAGAGAGTAGTCATGTTGGTAATCGATGTAATGTTTGGATAGTAAAATAGCGGAACACCTATTTTCTTCTTCGCTAGGGGGCTTCCCAAGGGTGTGGAAACTTGAGGCTTCCCACATCGATCACAGGGTATCTTATGCCATTGGTATGTCTCCAAGGTTTTCCTCGACTTACCATGTTTAAAAAGGGGTATGACTACATTTTAACATCTAGCGGAGATAGATCATATTGATCATAACACTTATGAAGGTTGATCGGTTAGGTTCATCCCCAGAAGGGATCACCTAGAAGGTTTACTGGACAGATGGATCAGCCTGCCTAATGAGAGTAGATCTGAGGTGGCATGTTTCTTTAAGATATGGTTCCATGCCATGAAGGCTGATATAGAAACCATTGAGGGCGAATCAAGGAGTTGGACCCAAAAGAGGGGGATACTAGGTGGATGGATCAGAACGCCTAATGAGAGTGGACCTAAGGTGGTGCGTCTCATGAAGAGAAAGCTTTACACCATCAAGGAAAATCTAAACACCACTAAGGGTTGAACCACAAATATTCTTGTAACTATATAGGGGGGCACCATATTTTACCATTTGATAGGATTGAACCTCAAAAATTCTTTCTATATACCCTGTTTAGGATACAGGGATGAAAACCCATGAAGTTCGAGATGGTATTGTTTGTGGCTTAAGCATGCCTAGCTGCCCGAGTACCGCAAGGAGTAGTAATGGGATGAGTGGGGCTTATGCACTGAGAATAACAATGTGCTACTAAGATCAGTGAAGTGAAGAATGGGGATTATACACTATTATGGCCCATGGAGGATGGTGTGACCTTACTATGATAAGGGTGTGGTGATGGAGCGGATTACTGGGACTTATGCATTGTTAGCTTCCTGAGTGAGTGGCATGATCCTGCTAGTATGTGGAACCCTGGAAAAGAATTCGTATGGGTGGTGGAGTGTTGGATGGAGTTAATGGATTGAATGTGATGGAACTGATTAGAATATGATGGTGATGGGCTTAAACATCAGAGAGGTTTCTTACATATCACATATGGTTAAGAATCAAAGTCCATGTAGTTCAGGATGGTGGTAGAGAATCAGTGTGTACACATGAAAAGTGACCCAGATATGTGCAAGGGGCTTACGCATGGTTAGATTCTCTTTTATAGAGGATCACTCTTGGTTGGATGGATGTGATATGTAAAGGGCTTACGCATGGCTAGATACCTAGATAAATAGATTAGAACACCTCAGGGGGTGAATTTGAGAGAGTTATCCCAAAAAGGGAAGATGTCACATCAGGAGGGTTCTTCCCAAGGAGGGACCACAAAATTTTACCAATGGTTGGGATTGAACCTCATAGAGGCTTCCTACATAGCCAAAAGGGATCAAAACCTGTGTAGTTCAAAGCATGCAGTTTAATGTCTGGTAGGATGAGTGAACTGATGTAAAATAAATTTAAAACATGTATTTTGGGGTGTGATGGGCTTAATCCTCAGATAGGCTTCCTACGTACCCAATTTGGTAGACATGGATAAAATTCCACATAGTTTAGAAAATTGGTGGCATATAATCCGGGAAAACACATGGCTAGTGTCCCAAAACCATGCTAGTGCTTTTGCATGGTTAGAGTACCAAAGAGGTTATCATGGTAACTGTTACTCTAAGAAGATGTGATTCATGCTTGGTGTGAGAAATAAGGGGAAGCTCTAGACCATACTATCGTATCACAAAAGATGCATCCGAGAGGGATGGTGTGGGGCTTACATGTAGAAGCAGCCCACAGAGGTGGAGAGTGGGAAAAGGATGATCAAGGGTGCTACCTCCTACAATAAAGGATGGGGGGATTACAACAGAATGGTTTCCCTTCCCCATGAGAAAATGTTGTTCTATATGATGAGGGTCTCATACTATGTTAGGGAGACCTCACCCCTATGGAGAAGAGTGGGCATAAGAAACGCCCAAGGTGGGGTACCACATGTGCATTTCACAGGGTGAGGATACAATTTAACATCATGTGTTGAGAATGATGGAGATTAGTAGTTTAATTTCATGCAGATCAGACAATGAGGACTCACTCTTTACCCCTGGTACATACATGACTTACGCTCTTTAACCCTTGCTGAAGGGTTGACATGCGCAATGCTAGTAAGAAACGATGTGGAGGAGTGGTCTATCAAGGGGTTCACGTTGGCATAACTATGTGAAGAAGCAATAGATGTTAGCACACCTATGTGAAGAATCATTAGGTAGAGAAATGGAACATGATACACTACACGAGGAACCATAAAATCACTACACAAATACTGGAGGGTTGGACGGAGGAGGTTCACGCAAGAGGTGACTGTTACACATGAGAGGAGCTCAAACATTTTTATTTTAATGAAGATGACCCATGGATCCTATAATAAGGGGTGCACACAATATGTAAAGATTACAAGAAAAATGGAGGGAAGAGTGAAAGTGGTACTGCACAAAGGGTATGTTTTGTGTGCAAGAAAAAACATTTGAGCACACTTGTATGGGGAAAAAAGTAAATAGACGATGGTCAAGCCCTTGAGGGACCACCCGAAGAAGGACCCTTGGGGGACCTATCAAGTCAGATCTTGTTCCAAGAATTCATGACTTTCACATGGTCGTAGAATGGGATGACTTCTACACAGGGGATCCATAGTTCCTCTTTCAGAGTGCTTCCCCAAAAAGGGCAGGGTACCCTTTTATTTAAAGGTGAAAATGTTAGTGGGGGCGCATAAGGAGGTCGGTGCCGAAGTGGGTGGTTGATGCCGTATTAGGGAATGGAATTGTTTTTTTCATGGATGCCTGGCATGCACGCTCAGGTAGAGACATGTGCGCTCCTAACATGGTCATTTTTTGGGTGGTTGGAGCAGAATATGGACTTTGACATCGCATTAGGCATGAAAGAGCCTTACACGTGAATTTTGGTCATTCGTGAAACATTCCAAACATACATGTAGATTCCTTAGGGTTCAAAAAAATTTCTTCAGAGTCGTATTATATCATTAAGTTTCTCAAAAATTTCTATTCACAAACTCAAGTGGAATTCAAAACCAAAAAAAGTATTCTCTTTTGAATCAGAGTTGAAAGGGTACCATAAGGTTGGGTTCTGAGGGAAATGCCAAAGAGATCGATGTGTTTCTGGATGTGTGTTAAAAATGTAAAATATAGTGGGTAATGATCCTTTCATGCACATCTAATACAACATTCATGACTATAAATATGTATGGGGGAAGGAATATAACCTTGACATTACATATGACTAGTGATTCGCTCTCATGTGCATAATTTATTGATCCTTATGAGAAATAACCCAAGTTGGGTTGAAATTTCTTGAACAACTTCCAAAAATTATGTGATTTGTAAGTAACCACATTATCCCTGAGCAACATCAAAATTTTCACAGAACCCTCTATTTTTTTTCCAAATCTCAATCTTTCATGTTAATCCCTTAGCACTGTCACAGCTTCATCGTCATGGCTGGTGAACAGATCGATGCTGAGAGGAAGGAAACCATTGTTACATGATGGAATGAGATGATTATGAACCATCATATACTCCATGTCATTACTGTTTTTTAAGATAATCAGATTCCCCAAAAATTTCTGACACAGGCTGGGAAGAATTGTGTTCTGAGAAAAAGCCTTCTGCTATGGAACTTTGACATTTTATAGGAGGAATC
This sequence comes from Viscum album, assembly GCA_963277665.1. Classification (NCBI taxonomy): domain Eukaryota; kingdom Viridiplantae; phylum Streptophyta; class Magnoliopsida; order Santalales; family Viscaceae; genus Viscum; species Viscum album. Next base: position 1,405,112,952 of record OY728129.1, read on the forward strand.
CATTCTGAGCTTTGAGATTTACTCATTCTGGTCATGGATTACACGTGAATATATCCTTAAATTATAAAACATTAAAAACAATGTCCATCCTACCCTAGTGAATTAATAGATTTATGTCTACGTCCTGAACCCAAAAACTAGGTTAGTTAGGGGGAGCGAATCGTTTAATGATGAATTTCCCACTCACTACACAAAAACCATCTAGAGAAGAATTTCTGATAAGAAAAAGGGCTGACAATAAGACCGGGAAATGTCATTTGGGGGGAGATTTCATAATTGAATGTGAATGGGAATACAGGGTGTTCCAAACATGCGAAGAGTTTGGGGAAGAACTACGAAACATCGGGCTATTTGAAGTCGTTTGGACATCGCAATTACACTTTTATCACCAACATGACTTAGTGCTAGAGTTTTTTAGCTGGTGTTCCCTTAACAAAAATACATTCCACCTCCTCCGTGGGGAGGTCGGTATCAATATTTGGAAATTCCATCACATCAGACTTATTTCTCTAGAGGGACATAATTATGATTATTTACTACCAATAGATAACATCATAGGAGATAAGACACAAACCCACTTTTTCACATTTCATTTTATGGATTGGTGAAGTAGAGGGTGAAGATTGACTTCACCCTGAAGGATATATCATACCCAACATGGTTCAGGATTTTCCTCAAGAGGTATAAGAATGTGAGGATTCCATGCTGAGGAATGTAGTGCTTGAACGCGTCATAGAGAATCAAGGTAAGATCGTATTGGGTTTTCCTGGAGGTAGGATAATATAACACATGGGGATTTGGAATAAATGATATCTTGGGCCCATATATATGCCACACTACCTTTACTACTGATTTCCTGAGCAGGTGGTTTCTGCCGGTAAGGGACACAAGGATGGGGGTCTATCCGGGGATGCTAGTAATGGTCAGGATCATAGAATCCCACAACATGTTTAATCTTGGAGTTCCTATACTAGTAAGGTTTTATAGTATTATGGGGAATATTTCGAGATGGGGGACACCTAGAAGAATCCCTAGACCAGTACAGATCCTATATAGCTAGGTTGTATCTTAAAATGATGGATATGACTTCCCGAACACCATATTTCCTCTAAGAGACGGTCTTCGACCATCTTTTTTGAATATTGCTGGGATCCGGCTTCTATCGCTCAATAAGGATGGGATTATGGTTTGGATTGAAAAACATGAAAACGTATACTTCCACCGATTCCACACCTCAGTCTACCAAATAGTGGAAGACCTGCGAGGTCTGTTAGAGTAGAGGGAATATCTACATAGTATTAGGGGCTGTGTGCTAATGGAATCGATTGATGAAAAGTTATTTTGTGGACCCTTCATGCGATCAAACTTCTCCATACAGTTTGGGTGCCTACATTTAATGAAAAAGAAAATGTATACAGAGGTCCAGTAGGAGTAAAACCCTTGTATCCTCTCCCAATTTTGGATCATGTTTACAACTAATAGATTTGGTGAAATAATCACAATACCACCCATAGATGTTGATGCTAGACTGGCGATGGAATACACTGATCACTGGGTGATTTCATATCCTTAATAAATTCTATGAAAGAGAATTCCCAAAATCAATATGGAATGTGTAAATTCTGGGTGATGAGGAAGAAGGTGAACTAGCTTTAGAGAATTGAGACCAAAAGCAATCCAGGTAGTTGGGGAAGGACAGGATGGGATCTTGGTGGTAGGAACATCACAAAGTGTGGTTGTACCACCTCCATCTGAAGAGTGGTGGTCTGAAAGACAACCTGGTGGAATAGCTAATGAATCTCTTGGAAATAAATTGAGATACCTTCTTCAACCCACTACTGACCCAATCTTCTCCACACAATGGACAGACTCGACAACACTGTGATAATCGATAAGTCCAGTAATCCTGTGGAAAAAACTGATGCGAGATGGGATCCAGATACCAGAAATCGGGCATATTTGGGTGGTAGAGAGGGTGGATTTTTATTATAAACATGCATGTATGATGTCCATGGATGTGTATGCATGCTAACATGGGAAATATGAAGAGATTCATATTTTGTTTAAGGTGATGCTCAACCAAGAGCACAACCTGAGATAACTGTCACCTAAGGATAATGTAAACAAAGAAGAAGAAGATGGGGAGGAGGAATAGAAATTAGAAGAGGAAGAGGAAGAAGAATTCAAGGATAGAGAACCTAGATGATTAGAACCCTAGGATACAATGGCTTATCAGGGGAGAGTTGTGTGAGATTGGTGGAATCAAATGATCTGGTGAGGAGCTTTTTGAACGACTCGAAATAATTCTCAAACCATATCTCTATTGGTACCTCTTATTTATATAATTTGGATCCACTAACCAAAAATTTCACTGTTAAAGAATGAAGTCTTGATGATCAAGGGTCTCCAACTAAAGGGGATGAGTGTGTGTCGATGGATGCAAAAAGATGCATCTCTGAGCCCACATCTAGGGTTGAGAAAGGCGACAAACCAGCTATGACTGAAGTGGTCGAAGATAATTTATTAGACGAGGTCAGGGTTCTGACCTTAAAATCACAGGTTTTCCTTATTTTTTTATAAGGATATAGAGTTGATCATCAAGAAAATAAGTATTGAGGGATCTCCAGTAGTAAAAGTTCCCACGGTGACTCGGGCACTTGGCCCATCTTCCTTTATCTCTTATAAGTTCCTATTTCTTATAGACCTGCAACTATTATCTAAAAACTCAGATAAACAAGGTATCCATTAGAACATAGTTATCATAATACTTCAAGACAAGAAACCAAAGAGTTTAGGGCATCCATGAAGGATCTTTTGGTAGTTTTACGTGTTCATAAAGAACTGGTCATTCAATCTGATCTGGCCTGCGCACATGGTGAGCAGGAAGTCAAGGGTATAGGTGATTCGACTACCATGGTAGATCATGAAGCTAAAGAAGGTGAATTTTCTGAAGAATAAATAGGTGAAGATGGTCTCCCACATGTCATAGATCCCAGCCCCTCAAAAATAATGTCGGAGGAAGATCCTAGCACTGCACTTGTTGCTATCTTCCCTGAATACAAACCTGATGACTCTGAAGAAGTGGATAATTCCGATACATAAATATTTGAGGAGAGTTTTATGACACGACATAGGGAATGAATGTATATCAAGTGTTTCCTTGATACAAAATAGGAAGAGTGGTTGAGCCATATGGGTTCACTCCACACCTGGCTACACTATCTCTCTGCTAGTGAAGTGGATGGTCGCCATATTCATGCGATGATCTGTGACTATCTTGCTAGAAAGATGCGGGAGAGAGGTTAAAAGATATATTTTCACTAGTTCTAAAAATAAATATTAAAAAATCTAGATGTTCCATGATACTGAGTAGAAAATTTAGCATCTCAATGATTGGATTAACAAGCGCTCCATATTCATCACAAACCAATCAGAACTCGTCGAACGACTAAAGGCCCAACTGACGGAAGCCCAAGAGCTGTTGGAAACAACGAGAAATCAAGTGGATGAACTTAGGGTCAAATGGGATTACATGCAGATCAATGAAAATGAGCTTTACTCTATGGATTTTGATGATGAGAATGAGCTATGGAAGTGATAGGAGACTCTAGAAGCCACATGCTATAAGGTAGCTGTAACACCCCAATATTTCATAGTATGTTATCTCTTTAAAGTAATTCAATAGCTTACACTACACATAACACTGAGTTAGAGTGCACCACGACTTCTATCCATCCTATGAATTATATTGTCACCATTTATGCATACGTACGGCTTACCGTCTCCACTTCATGGTGTAATTTGTTGTTAAACACAAAGTTATTTTGATGGATATAATGATGAGTCATATGTATATAAATAATTAAAATAAAAAAATAATGTCTATATAAAATTAATATACCATGAAATTCTACATATTTTAATAATTAATAAAATAATATCGCCGCTCGTGTGTACATACAGCTTACCCTCTCCATGACGAAATTAGATTCATTTCACGTTCACCATTCAACGATGATTATAAAAATATACATTATTAATTGGTATTTAATATATCAAATTATAATGCTACTAGAGATATATATATTTATGTGTGTTTTTGTGTGTCTGTGTCTGTGTGTGTGTGTGTGGATGTATGTACTTACATATATCTTGTTCACTTACTTTTGTTCAATACGATATGAAAATGCAAACAGAATTTATGCGTACGTACAACATACTGTCTCCAAAAATGGTGTTTTCCATTTCATAGATATATCTATTATACATATTTATATTCTAAATACATATGATATATAAAACATATTTTATATTGTAGAAGTATTTAAATCATGATCTAAATGATACGATCTAGAATAACAAGTTAAAACACAAACTATAAAGAAATTAATTATTACCAGAAATGTTAATTTAACATGGAAATCATTATTAAATGGTTAATATAAAGTAATAAATGAATCCTTTAGGATATAATAAATAATAATATGGTTTATTTTATAATTTAATAACATACTATTGTCATTATACAGGAGGTTATACGTACCCTCGAGCAAAGAAAAGTGCAATGTAATGGTTAATTACTCAATCTCATTATTATCTGAGATTTTTTATGTGTAACTATGTTTTGGGAAATATTTATTATCCAGGTCCATGTTTCATAAAATACTTTTCAAAATGATTATTTTATGGTACCCTTTAACTAAAACATCATTTTAAATATTTTAAATATTTATTCTTCTAAATATTTCTCATTAATGTCTATGTTTTCAAAATGGTTTTAAGGATTTATTTATATGAACATGAATTTTTTAAACTTTTAATTACATTATAATGTTTCAAAGTGGTATGGGATGCTTGGATTCAAAAATATCTTTTAAACATCTCCCTTTATAAATTCTGAGACTTTTAAATGATTTGTAAAAAAATATTTCTCTCACAAAGGGTTTTACTGATTATTTCCAACTATGTCAACATCCTTTTTGGATATTATTCTTGATTGGGGTTGATTTATTATAAATACAATCTTTAATATTATATTGAAAGAGTTATGATAGATTTTACAGTGAATGTGATATTTTAATACCATTCATGGTTTATGGCCAAAGTATTGACATTTCGTATTCTAGTTTAAATATAAATGTTTATGTTATGTTTCAACATTTTCATATGAGGAATGTAGTAGACTTAGTAAGTCACGAGTGGGTCCCGCTATAACCCATCGATACATCGGTAGGTCTCATGAGACAAATTAGTGTCCTGGCACAAGGCCTTGACAAAAAATATTATTTGTAATCTTGGAAAGAGGCCTTGACTATGTGGTAATGATGTCCAGCATTAGTCATTCCCTCATTATGAAATAAACTATTACATGTGATTATTCGACTGGTAGGATATCCATGTGCATGTTTATATGGTAATGTTTGATTTATTTTCTCCATATTATGTTCATGTTTATGTTTAAAAGTATATTTTTTTATTACACATCTTGCCTTAAAATTTTATATCTTTCACTAAATTATTTACCCTTACTGGTCATCTGAGCTCACCCCTTTCATATGATTTATTTTCCATGGATTCCAATAAGTGTTTTATGTTTGATATTCAGGGTTAATCTTGGGGAATAATGTTATTCTCAATGGATTATTTATGTTTTGTTTTACGTTTGAATGTGTATTGTAACTTTCATGTATGAAATCTATTTTCCAAGACTACTAAACTAGTCGGTCCTTTAGGACTTGATTCCTTGTAATCAGGACAATGTATTAAAATAATGCACTGACTCCGGGATTCTGCGGTCAGGGCATTACAGTTGGTATCAGAAAAAGTTAAGAAACAACCTTGGAAATAGATTTAGATAAACTCTAATTTTGAAACATTACCCTAATATATACTTTGAGGATTATAATAGAATAAATTCATAGAATTTTTGTAATGTATAGATTTTGTAAATTTTCCAAGTAATACATCGCTTTCTGGATACGATCAGGTAGAGGTGGCTCCAGAACAGATGTACCTAGGAGTGAAAACTCTGATAAAGAGTTTTTGTCTTGACCTGTGGTATCCTGGTAGATGACAATGGGCCTTGTTGCACTGTTGGTTACGACACTCCAGAATGATATCCTTAGGATAATTCACATTTTCTTTAAAAACCATTATAAAGGATTTAAGAGTAAATACTTACTCAATGATTTTTTTTATTATGTATTATATGCATAAACTTTTCAATTTATGTTAGGTATTTTACAAGTTTGGAATTATTCTTTTTGATTTATAAACTAACCTAGTGTATGCCATTATTTTGAAATGGTGCCCAGTAGAAGGAATGAGAACTCTAGCAATACGCATGATCCAAAGAGTAAGAAGGATCATATCTTTCAGGATCTTAAGACAACATTTAGAAGAGATATATTATCCCCAAGTATTCTCATCATATATGGAAATAATATCATTTTTTAATAAGATAAGTAATTAATTCCATAAGTCTTATGGTTTTTAAGGGATGTAATAGAATAAAAGGATTGTAGAGAGAAATATGGATAAAGGGGAGAAGGGAAAGAAGGATTTTCCCATATGTGATAACTGTGGAAAGAATCACCTAGGTAAATTTTTGAATGGAATATGAGTTTGTTATAAGTGTGGAGAAAAAGGACACAAAGTACATGATTTCAAGGGTAATAAAAAGGTTTCAAATGTACAATGCTTCATCAGAAAGGAGTTGGGATACTACACGAATTATTTTCCAACTCATTATAGTATCCCCAAATGATGATATTGGATAATAACCAAGTTATGATACTACCACAGATGAAGAGGAATGACTAGTGTTCTTATGTTTTTATTAAAGAATTATTTCATTTGAGTGTGGTATCAACAATGTGCTATTTATATGAATTATGGAAGAAAATAAGGATTGTACTACAGAACTATTTCATTGAGGATTTTAGATTATATGGTTCTATGAAAAGTGACTCAATAAAAAGTTAAACTTTTTGGAAAATACATGGTTGAGGGAAATATAAACCTTAATATGGTTCTGATACTATGATAATGATTTTTTAATAACATATGATTGACTTGGGTAAATTGTATTTTATATTCTTGACTACTTTGAAGCTAATTAATTGTTTATTTATTCCATTATTGATGGAGTTTAAAAAAATTGAATATAAAGAGTATATTGAGTATTCTATAAGGAATAAGAGAGCATGAATGTAATCAATATGGTTTTATGGTAATTCAGGGTGTTACCGTGTTTTAAAAGAAAACATCATAAAGGTATTAAAATGTTATTATGTGGCAAAAAATATCTTCATTGTGTCTACTTTCCTTATAAATTTTGGAGTGTGATTTTGGACATGAGTATTATGGACAAGTCTAAAGGTTGGAGTGGATTAATTATGACATTGGGAATTATTGTTGAGGTTAAATTATTTTTTGGATTGTTATAAAAAGGACAACCTGGAGGTCGGGCGACAACTCGTCGCGTCCGGCAAGGCCATGAGACTTGAACCCGCAACTGAAGGGAGAAAATGGTACATCACCTACCAGAAGCCTACATGATTTCCTAGTTTATATAATGATGTTTTTTAAATAGTCTGAAAAGTGAATTATAAATTCATTTTTTTTGAACCCTATACAATTAAGATAAATAGAATATTTTTAAATTCTATTATCTTTTGGAGTGAAAGATGAGTTTGTGGTATGAATTAGTTGAAGGATGAAACTCTACTTTTCAAGTGTATTTTTTCCTCTTATTTTAAGAATATATTAATTCATAAACTTTAGGGAATGGATCTTAAAACCAAAAATGTGTTACACTAATACCTTATGTTTTGTTGATCCGATGATATTTAAAATCATTAGAGATTGATGGCTTTGAGGCCCTCAATTTTGCACTTATTTGTGATTGATTACCTCAATCACTCCCTATAAATGTTAATGTTTTCCTCTAATTATGTGTCCATAATTTCCACAAATGTTCTCCTAATTGAGATTATAATTTGGTGGTGACTTTTTCATTTCCCTTTCCCACTTTTTAAGACTAAATTTTATTAACCCAATTTCTGATGTGGGTTTCCACAATGGTATTTTTATATATTTAATCTTTTATTTCAAAGAAAAATTTCAAATTGTGATGACAAAATTTATTGAAGGAGGGTAGAATATAACACCCTAATATTTCATAGTACGTTATCTCTTCAAATTAATTCAATAACTTGCGCTACACGCAACAGCAAGTTTGAGCACACCATGACTTACCAAACTAGTTGTTCAAAAAGTATTTATGAATATTATTATCTGAATTTGGAATATTATATACTCCATATAATTTTATAATCCATATTATTTGTTCATTTTTTCAGATAAAAGAAGTATTTTTCATAAAATGTAATTTTACCACCTTTTAATGGAAAACCCTTTTCAAAACCAACATTTAACACTTTTATATATTAAATTTAATGAAATTAAATTATTCTTTAGAAGTGGGATATAAAAATTTATTTTGGATAAATTATTGGTACTTTTCTAATAATGTATTTATTTTGATGAATAGAGAAAAATACAAAACATTAATTGAAAGAACCTTTTTTAATCGAAATAATTTACAGTGATAAATTATTCATTTGAATGGTTAGGAAGTATAAGTAGATTCTATTTTTATCATTTAATACAATTTAGGTTATTATAAGTAAATTCCATTTAAATTTGACATAAACACAAGTCAATATTTTGATAGTTTTTACTTTTTAAAAACTCACTTTTTTGTTTTGACCACGAGAATTAATTTTAAATTAGTTAATAAATATTATATGTTTTTAATTTGTTAAAATAGAATTCATTTTTGAATTAGAAATACCAAAAATGGCTATGGGTGAATTTTTGGTATTTTTCTGATAACATTCAATTTTTAATGAATAGTAAAAACACTTCGTTATTGTTTAAAGCCGACTTTTTATTTAAATAATTATTTATTTTTTTAAAATTTATTTTATGTAAAAATAGATATATAATACCTATATAATTTCAATTTAATTCACTAGAGTCATTTTAAAATAAAATTAGATGTATAAAAGTTTATTGAACTATTTAACGTCTTTTACCTAGCTTCAAGACAAATTTGCAAATTTGCATAAAACATAATTTTACTGCTTCTTTGAATTGAATTTCACAAATCCAAGAGAAACGGTTGACATAATTAGGTAAAATGTGGTTCAATAAGATGAAAATATTTTTGGGTGAATACTAACTTTTGACTTTTATTTACCATAGTTAAAAGTAAATAGGGAAATTAAAGGTAAAAATGATATTATAATTACCCTAACACATGTCCAAATTCTATTGGATATGTGTATTTTGACCAAAATCAACCTTTGGAATAAAATATTATCCTTTTGGTCTACTTGGATTAGATTAGGACATTTATTATTATATTATTTAATGAAGAGTTAAAAGTGTTAAATTCAATGTTTAATAACTAAACCACTTTTAATATAGGGTTATACATATGATAAATTCGGCTATGAATATTAATTAGAAATCTAAAAATATTTCATACATAATGGTATTTGTTTTATAATTTTTGGACATTAAATAATTAAATTTATTTATGACACAATGATGATGGATTAATTACTTTATCAATGAATGATTAAAATAATTGATATTATAAATAATAATAAAAATGTATATTGAGGTTTTTTATTCCATCCATGGATTTTCTAGGTTAATATGACATTTTAGGGTTGATTAAATAAATTTATTTTGAAGATATAAAGTTTTTATGACTTCAAGAAAAACAAAATACCAAATAGTTCCAAAATTGACATAAATGAGTTTTAAAACAAATACTATATTATTAATTGATATAGTATTTTTTAAAAATTAAGGATCGCCCAAAGTACTTAGATAAGGTTATATATTTCATTAATGAACCACTTGAGGCTCTCTTAGAATTTTATAGTGTATTTATTAACTATATAATATAAAAATACATGGAGACATGGTAAATGTTAAACTATTTAACTAAGATTTAAATATAAAAGATAAGGTTAATCTGGTAAACTAAACTTGTCTAAAACCCCTTGGTTGGTAGTATTTCGAACCATAACCACCTAAGGATCAAAATAAATTCATTTTGTGCCATTATAAATAGAAAATTATTTTATAATCAAATAATATTTAAAACTTTTCCTAAAGTGACCCGCACCTCCCTTATAAAAGGGTACTTTCCCTTCTCTTAAAATCACACCTCCAAAGCCATATGGCTTGGCCAAACCCAGACCAAATATCCTCCAAGATTTTTTAACTTCAACCTAGAGGTATTACCTTGAGCATAAAGACAACCTAAGGACCCATTTTGTTCAAATCAAAAGAAAACACCCAAAAAAAGAGATAATTATTTTATCACCTCTTCAAATGTTCTTTTCTTCTTCCACATTCTCTTTCTTTGTTATTTCCATACCAAAATAATAACTCTAGTACCTTCTATATACTATGATGTTATAATAAATATGGTAAAACCATACTCATTATTCTATCCATCCTATGAATGATAATGTCACTATACGTGCGTACGTATGGCTTACTGTCTCCACGCCGTGGTGTAATTTGTTATTAAACATTATGTTATTTGGATGGATATAATGATAGGTAATATGTATATAAATAATGAAAATAAAATTATAATTTCTCTATTAAATTAATATACCATCAAATTTCACACCTTTTAATCATTAAGGAAATGATATCATCGCTCGTGTGTAAGTATGGATTACCGTCTCCACGACGCGATTAGATCCATTTCCACATTCACTATTCAACGATGATTATAAAAATATACATTATTAATTATTATGTAATATATGACATAATAATTATACTGTATATATATATGTGTGTGTGTGTGTGTGTGTGTCTTTATTTATGTATGTATGTATGTATGTATGTACTTACATATATCTTATTCACTTACTTCTGTTCAATACGATATGAAAACAGAAACAATGTTTAAGCGTACGTACGACATACCGTATCCATAAATGTTGTTTTCCATTTCATATATCTATCTATTATACAAATTTATATTCTAAATATATATGATATATAAATCAAGTTTTATATTCTGGAAGTATTTAAATCATGATCTAAATGATACAATCAAGAATAACAAGATAATACATGTACGATAAAGAAAGCAATTATTACCTAAAATGTCAATTTAACATGAAAATCATTATTAAATGGGTAATATAAAGTCATAAATGAATCATTTATGATATAATAAATATGAATATGGTTTTTTATACTTTAATAACATACTATGGTCATTATACAAGAGGTTAAATATACCCTTGGCCAAAGGAAAGTGCAAGGTAAGGGTTCATTACTCAATCTCATTATTATATGATATTGTTTATGTGTAAGTATTTCCTGGGAAATATTTATTATCCATGTCCATTTTTCCTAAAATACTTTTAAAAATGATTCTTCTAAGTTACAAATTAACAAAAACATCATTTTAAATATTTTAAATATTTATATTTCTAAAACATTCTCATTAAGGTCTATGTTTCCAAAAAAGTTTTAAGGAATTATTTATTTGGACATTAATGTTTTAAAATGTAAATTCTTTTAAAAAGTTTAAAAGTGGTATGATAAACTTTGATTCAAAAATATATTTTAAACATCTTCCTTTAAAAATTATGAGACTTTTAAATGATTTCATAAAAATATATTTCCTTCAAAGGGATTTAATGATTATTTTCAACTATGTCAACATACTTTTTGGATATTATTCTTGATTGAGGTAGATTTAATATAAAACATTATTAAATATTTTATTAAATGAGTTATAATATTTTTTACTGTGAATTTTCTATTTTTATACCATTCATGGTTTATCGTTGAAGTGTTGACGTTATGTATGCAAGTGTTAATATGAATTTTTATGTTATGTTTCAATATTTTCATATGAGGAATGCAATGGAATTAATAAGTAATGGGTGGGGCCCGATATATCCCCTCGATGCATCGGTAGGTCTCATTAGACAAATTTGTGTCTTGGAACAAGGCCTTAACAAAACTTTTATTTGTAGTCTTGGCACGAGGCCTTGATAATGTGGTAATGATGTTCGATGTTAGGCATTCCCTCATTATGAAATTAACTATTTCATGTGAATATCCGACTAGTAGAATATCCATGTGCATGTTTATATGGTAATGTTTGATTTTGTTTCTCCATATTATATTCTTGTTTATGTTTAAAATGCTAGTTTTTTAAAACATATCTTGCCTTAAATGTTTATAGCTTCTTCTAAATTATATACCCTTACTGAGCATCTATGCTCACCCATTTCTAATGTTTTGTTTTCCCAAGATTCCATGAAGTGTATTATGTTTTATATTAAGTGTTGACCTTGGGGAATAATGGAATTATAAATGGATTATTTATGTTGTTTTTTATGTTTTAATGTGTAATTTAACGTTCATGTATGCAATCTATTTTCCAAGACTACTAAACTGATCAGTCCGTTGGGACTTGATTCCTTGTAATCATGCCAATGTATTAAAATAATGCACTGACATCAGGCTTCTAGGGCTGGGGCATTACAGTTCGTATCAAAGGATTTTTAGAAACAACCTTGGAAATAGATTTAGATAAAATCTAATTTATAAACACTATCCTAAGATATACTTTGAGGATTAGTATAGAAGAAATTCCTAGAATTTTGGTAATGTAGAAATTTTGTGAATTTTCCAAGCAATAAATCCCTGTCTAGATACGATCATATAGAGTCATCTCCAAAAAAGATGTACCTAGGAGTTAAAACTCTAACAAGGAGTTTTGGGCTTGACCCGAGGTATCTTGGTACATGAAAATGGGCATTTCTACACTCTTGGTTACCACACTCTAGAGGGATATGATTAGGATAATTCACATTTTCTTTAAAACACATTATGAATGATTTAAGAGTAAATACTTCCTCAATGAATTTTTTTTATGATTATAGATTATATTCATAAACTTTTCATTTTACATTAGGTATCTTAAAAGTTATGAATTATTATTTGAGATTCATAAACAAACATAGTGTATGATATTGTTTAGAAATGATTCCTCATAGAAGGAATAAGAAATCCACAACACACATGATCCAAAAAGAAAGAAGGATCATATCTTTCATGGTCTTAAGCCAACATTTATAAGAGAAATATTCTCCTATGTATTATCATCAAATGAGGAAATAGTATCATTTTTTAAAAATATCTGTAAATAATTCTCTGATTCCTATGGTTTTGAAGGGATGTGAGAGAAGAAAAGTATTGTTGAGAGAAAGATGGATAAATGGAAGAAGGGAAAAAAGGATTTTTCTATATGTGATAACTGTGGAAAGAATCACCTTGGTAAATTCTTGAAGGGAAAGTGAGTTTGTTATAATTATAGAGAAAAAGGACCCCAAGTACATGATTTCATGGGTAAGAAAAAGGTTTCAAATGTAAAATGCTTCATCTGTAAGGAGTTGAGACACTACGCGAATCAATGTCCAAATCACCAGAGTATGCCTCAAATGATTCTATCGGATAATAAATAAGTAATGATACTACCACGGAAGAAGAGGAATGACTAATGTTCTTATGTTGTTATTAAATATTTATTTCATTTGATTTTGGTTTCAATAATGTACTATTTATATGAATTATGGAAATAAATAAGGATTGTATTGCAGTACTATTTCATTGAGGATTTGAGATTATATTGTTCTATGAAAAGTGACTCAATAGCAAGTTAATATTTTTTGTAAAACACATGTTTGAAGGATAGATAAACATTAATATGATTTTTATACTGAGTTAGTGGTTTTGGAATAAGATATGATTGATTTGGATAAATTATATTTGATATTATTGACTAATCTCAAACTAATTAATTTTTTATTATTCCATTATTGTTGGAGTTTTCAACATTTTTTATATAAGGAGTATTTCCCATATTATATAAGGAATAAGGGATCCTGAATGTAATCAATATGTTTTTATGGTAATTCAGGGTGTTGCCATGTTTTAAAAGAATACCCGATTAAGGAATTCATATGTTATTATGTTCCAAAAGAGATCTTCATTTTGTTTACCTTCCTTATAAATTTTGGAATGTGAGTTTGGAGATAAGTATTATGGATAATTCTAAAGGTTGGAATGGGTTAAGTATGACATTGGATACTATTATTAATGTTAAATCATTTCTTAAGAATTATTTTTTTATTTTTAAAAAAATGACAACCTGGGGGTCGGGCGACAACTCGTCACGTCCGGTAAGGTCGCGAAACTTGAATCTGCAACCGAAGGGAGAAAAGGGTACATCACATACAACTAGCCTAAATGATGTCCTAGTTTTTATAATGTAGTTTTTTTAAATAGTATGAAAAATGAATTATAAATTTATCATTTTTGGAACCATGTACAATTAGGATAAATAATATATTTTTTAATTCTATTATCTTTTAGAGTGATAAATGAGTTTGTGGTAAGAATTAGTTGAAGCATGAAACTCTACTTGTAAAGTGTATTTTTTCCTCTTATTCTATGAATAAATTAATTCTTAAACTTTATTTAATGGATCTTAACAACAAAAATTTGTTACACTAATACCATAAGTTTTGTTGAACTAATGATATTTTAAATCATCATAGATTGATGGCTTTGGGGCCCTCAATTTTACATTTTTTTTGCCATTGATGGCCTCAATCACTCCCAATAAATATTTAAATTTTTTCTATAATTATGTGTCTTTAATTTCCATAAATGTCCTCCTAATTGAGATCATAATTTGGTGGTGAATTTTTCATTACCCTTTTCCCTCTTATTGAGACTAAATTATATTAACCCAATTTCCGATGTGGGTTTTCCACAATGGTATTTTTCTATTTTTAAACTCTTATTTTGAAGAAAAATTTCAAATTGTGAGGATTAAATTTATTTAAGGATGGGAGAATGTAACACCCCAAGATTTCATAGTACGTTATCTCTTTAAAGTAATTCAATAACTTGTAATACACGCAACACTGAGTTTGAGCACACCACGACTTACCAAACTAGCCATTCAAAAAAGTGGTTATGAATAGTATTAACTAAATGTTAAATTTTATATACTCCATATAATTTTAGAAACAATATTATGTGTTTCTTAGACATAATATAAGAACAAATTCATTTTTTCAGATAAATGAAATATTTTTCAGAATATACAAATTTACCGCCTTTTAATGTTGAACCCATTTTAAAACCAATGTTTCACACTTTTATATATTAAATTTAAGGAAATTAAATTAATCTTTATAAGAGGGATAAAAAATTTAGTTTGGATAAATTTTAGGTACATTTCTAATAACTTTCTTATTTTGATGAATAGTGAAAATACTAAATTTAAATTTAAAACAACTTTTTTAATCGAAATAATTTACAGTGTTAAATTATGAATTTGAGTGGTTTATAAGTATTATTAGATTATATTTTTATCATTTAATACAATTTAAGTCATTATTTTTAATTTCAAATTTAAATTTGATATAAACACAAGTCAACCTTTTGATAGTTTTTACTTTTTGAAACCCCCTTTATGGTTTTGACCACGAGAATTAATTTTAAATTTATTAATGAAACTTCTATGTTTTGAATTTGGTAAAAGTGATTTTATTTTTTAATTCAGAATATCAATATTATCTTAGGGTGAATTTTTCGTATTTTTCTGATAACCTTCAATTTTTGATGAATAGTTAAGACACTACGGTATTGTTTAATGCTGACATTTTATTTAAATAATTAGTTATTTTATTTAAATTTATTTTAAGTAAAAAATAGATATATAATACCTATATATGTTCAATGTAATTCATTGGAGTCATTTTATATTAAAATTAGATGTATAAAATTTTATTGAACTTTTTAACGTCTTTTACCAACCTTCTAGGCACATTTTCAAATTGGCAATAAAATGTAATTTTTCCACTTTTGTGAATTGAATTTATAAAATCCTAGATACACAGTTGATTTCATTAGATAAATGTGGTTCAATAAGATGAAAATAATTTTTATGAATAGTAACTTTTGACTTTTATTTAGCACAGTTAAAAGTAAATAGGGTAATTAAAGGTAAAAATGATATTATAATTTCCGTAACACATGTCCTGATTCTATTGGATAAGTTTATTTCGACCAAAATCAACCTTAAGAAAAAAATAAGATCCTTTTGGTCCGCTTGGATTGTATTTGGACATTTATTATTATATTATTTAAAGAATGGTTAAAAGTGATAAATTAAAAGTTTAATAACAAAACCATTTTTAATATAGGGTTATACATAAGATAAATTATACTCTAAATATTCATTATAATTATAAACATATTCCTACATAATATTATTTTTTATAATTTTGATACATTAAATAATTAAATTTATTTATGACACAATGATGATGCAGTAATTACTTTATCAATGAAAGGTTAAAATAATTGGTATTATAAGTATAAATATAAATTTAAATTGATTATTTTCATGCCATACATGAATTTTATAGGTTAATATGACATTTTTGGGTTGATTAAATATTTTTTTAAGTGATAGAGTTGTTATGACTTTAACAAAAACGAAATACCAAATAGTGTCAAAATTGACATAAATGAGTTTTTGAAACAAATACTATATTATTAATTGATATATTATTTCCAAAAATATAAGTTTTGGAAAAAGTACTTATATAAGGTTATATATTTCATTAAGAAACCACTTTATGTTCTCTTGGAATTTTATAGTATGTTTATTAACCATATAATATAAAAATACCAAGAGACATGGAAAATGTT
Source organism: Viscum album (assembly GCA_963277665.1). NCBI lineage: Eukaryota > Viridiplantae > Streptophyta > Magnoliopsida > Santalales > Viscaceae > Viscum > Viscum album. The sequence goes on from OY728129.1 coordinate 1,405,129,809, forward strand.
AAACTATTTAACTAAGTGTTAAATATAATGAAAGGTTAATATTGTAAATTAAACTTCTATAAAATCCATTGGTTGAGATTATTTCGACCCATAACCACCAAAGGCTCTAAATAAATTCATATGGATAAATTAGAAACCGAAAATGAATTTATAATAAAAAACTATTTCAAAATTTTCGTAAAGTGACCCTCACCTATCATATAAATGGGTACTTCTTCTACTCATTAAAATCACTCCTCCAAAGCCATTTGGCTCAGCCAACCCCTTCCCAAATATCCTCCCAACATCCATAACTTCAACCTATAATCCTTCCCTTGAGCATAAAGCCAACCTAAGGATCCCTTTTGTTCAAATCAAAAGGAAACACCCAAAGAAGAGGTAATTATTTTATCACCACTTTCAAAGTTCTTTCCTTCTTCCAAATTCTCGTTATTTGTTATTTATATACCAAAAAAATAAATCCAGTACCTTTTACATACTTTAATTTTATTATAAATATGTTACAACCATTCTAATTATTCCATCCATCTTATGAATGATAATGTCCCCATGTGTGCGTACGTACGGCTTACCGTCTCCACGCCGTGGGGTAATTTTTTATTCAACACTATCTTATTGGGATGGATATAATGATGAGAAATATGTATATAAATAATAGAAATAACATTATAATTTGTCTGTGAAATTAATATACCATCCAATTCCACACCTTTTAATCATTATGGAAATTATATCGCCGCTCGTGAGTACGTACGACTTACCGTCTCCACGATGCGATTAGATTCATTTCCATGTTCACCATTAATCAACGATTATAAAATATATATTATTAATTATTATGTTATATATGACATAGTAATTCTTATGGATATATATATTTATGTATTTACTTACATATATCTTATTCACATACTTCTGTCCAATACGCTATGAAAATGGAAACAATGTTTATGCATATGTACGATATAACGTCTCCATAAATGGTGTTTTTCAGTTCATATATCTATCTATTATACATATTTATCTTCTAAATATATATTATATATAAATCATGTTTTATATTCTGGAAGTATTTAAATCATGATCTAAATTATATGATCAATAATAACAAGTTAAAACACGTATGATAAAGAAAGCAATTATTACCCGAAATGTTAATTTAACATGAAAATAATTACTAAATGTGTCCTATAAAGTCATAAATAAATAATTTATGATATAATAAATATGAATATAGTTTTTTATAATTTAATAACGTACTATGGTCATTATATAGGAGGTTAAACGTACCCCTGACCAAAGGAAAGTGCAAGGTAAGGGTTAATTCCTCAATCTCATTATTATCTGAGATTGTTTATGTGTAAGTATTTTCTGGGACATATTAATTATCCATGTACATGTTTCATGAAATAATTTTCAAAATTATTCTTTTAAGGTACTCTTTAACTAAAATATCATTTTAAATGTTTTAAATATTTATTCTTCTAAATCTTTCTCATTAATTTCCATGTTTTCATAATGGTTTTAAGGATTTATTTATATGGAAATGAATGTTTTATAATTTTAATTCCTTCAAAAAGTTTCAAAGTTTTATGGGACACTTTGATTCAAAAATATCTATTAAATTTCTTCCATTATAAATTATGAGATTTTTAATTGATTTCATAAAAAATGATATTTCTCTCAAAGGGTTTTACTTATTATTTTTAACTATGTCAACATCCTTTCGAGATATTATTCTTGATATAGGTTGATTTATTATAAATAAAATCTTCAATATTGTATTTAATGACTTATTATATGTTTGATAGTTAATGTTCTATTTTTATACCATTCATGGTTTATGGTTTAAGTATTGACATTTCGTATGCTAGTTTTAATAAAAATGTTTATGTTATTTTTCAACATTTTCATATGAGGAATGCATTGGACTTAATATGAGATGATTGGGGCCTACTATAGCCCCTCGATGCATCAGTAGGTCCCATGAGACAAATTAGTTTATTGGCATAAGGACTTGATAAAAAAATTTATTTGTAGTCTTGGCACGAGGCCTTAACTATGTGGTAGTGATGTCTGATGTTAGGCGATCCCTCTTTATGAAATTAACTATTACATGTGATTATTCGACTTGTAAAATATCCATGTACATTTTTATATGGTAATTTTTGATTTATTTTCTCCATATTGTGTTCAAGTTTATGTTTAAAAGGCTGTTGTTTTTATTACACATCTTTCCTTAAAATTTTATAGCTTCCGCTAAATTATTTAGCCTTACTGAGAATCTGATATCACCCCTTTCTTATGTCTTGTTTTCCCAGGATTCCAAGAAGTGTATTATGTTTGATATGTAGGGTTATTCTAGGGGAATAATGATATTCTCAATGGATTATTTATGTTTTGTTTTTTGTTTGAATGTACAATGTAATGTTCATGTGTGTAATTTATTTTCCAAGACTACTAAATTGATTGGTCATTTGGGACTTGATTCCTTATAATCATGCCAATGTATTAAAATAATCCAAGGGCGTCAGGCTTCTGGGGTCAGGGTGTTACAGTAGCAATGTTGAAGTGTTCCATTGAAAAGAAAGATCCCAAAGGGTTGTGTTTTTTCAGAACTCATGAAACGTACTCCTCTTTCTTTCTTGGTGTATTGAACTATTTTCATTACGATATTTCTTACTTTAATTATTACATCTCAATCATATATGTGAAGAAATTAACGATCAATCTCTAAGCTCACATGGGTCATGCCCGGTGTGAGAAACAATGGATGACCACAAAATTTTTCGCTTTGTATAAGAGTGCCAACTAATCATTAAATACTCAGGTGATTCTATTATTCACTGACTACCCAGAGAATTTGGGTTAAGAGATGCTATGATTGGTGAATAGGTCTCTTTGAACAGGCAATTTTCCATTCTCAATATACATTAACACACAAATGGGGTAACGCTAAGTGCATTGGAATCAATACAAACAAAGGGGAAATAGAAAATGTGAATCACAATGCCCAAAATTCAGAATACAATGATAAAGGTGTCATGATATAGGAAAACTAATGACCATATTTGAAATGAAATATCGGTATCACTATCCTGAGATGGGAAACAATAAAAGGTCGACTACTGACCATGTTCAAAACACAGGACCTGTCTTGAATATTGGTTGGATGTATTCTGGAACATTGGCCAAGGAAGTAGGTGAACTGAAGTAGCATGAAACCAGACCATTAGGGGGATTCTCTAGATGTGAAATGGGATGGGAATTTAAATAATTTGCATTAAAATCATGGAAATGGAGTGATGGAATGTTTTAATGGATTCCAACTCTCTTAAAATTACACCACCGTGTCTTGGAGAACATTAGTGTAGGCCCATTGATCTAAATAAGAATCAGACCTATCTTCTAAGGTAGTTTCAACATGGATATCGAGTGACAATTTAAAATGTGAAAAATGTGGTAGATAACCCACATTATGGGGGTGGACCTCTTATATGGGGGTGGACCTCTTATATGAGGGACTGAGATGCTTTTCAGTTTTATGTTATGCAAGTAAAGACTATGCATGTTACAATTTACTATCATGTGATCAGGACATCCTATAGTTTAACATCATGTGATTAGGAAATTTGAATGTAGTTTAAGTTCACAGTATCTAGAACCATGCTTCTATTTTACGGTCATATGTATTATACCATGATTTCTATTCCTATAGTGTTTTCAGGGCACATAGGATAGGAAACCCGATGCAAATGAGCCGAAGGAGGCTTGCGCACCATACAAATACTAGGGAACAAATGGAAAGGAGGTATATTCAATTCAGTGAGGGGAGAAACCTGACATAAATGAAGGACATGGAAACCTAATGGCACACTAAAAATTACCATAAAGATCCTAGTATAAGGTCATAGAGCTTGGACTATAGATTTTGTGGGAGGTCCCCAAAGACAAAGTTTCTGGGCATCACTATGTATCCTGTAGGGAGAGAAATCAAGCTGCATGTAGTTATGGAATCTTGTGTAGTTTAACATCATGTGGTAAGGATGAAATAGTTTAACATCATTCAATATGGGACAACACAGTTTAAAATAATGTGACTTGGATGAAATTGGTCTTATTTTAGGGTCGTATAACTCAGACCATGAGGTTGTGCAGCTTTTCCACATGGGCATAACCCTACCAAGACCCCTATTTTCATGTGATCCATGCTCAGTGTGGGAAAAAAGGAGTGATGGCTATATTTACACATCATATAATGGAACACAACAATATAAAAGAAACGTTAGGTAGGAAAATCCCAACCACACTAACATCCCAACTCCATGCGTGCAGGTGCACACAGGAACGACACCGGGGGTGTTGTAGACCCAAAAGAACAGGAAGGAACCAGGAAAATGTGAGTCATATCATTTGATACTTAGGACACAATGAGGTTGGTGTAACGATGGGGGGAAACTACTACTGTGTTAAAAATATAGCATCCATATCATGTAACCTGGGATGGGAACACACAAACGAGGGTCAGTCGCTGACCGTGTTTGAAACATGGGACCTATCTCAAAATTTCATTCAAAATCATTTAGGGTGTTGGCCCAAGATGGTATGTGATCCATGAGGCTAAGCATCCTTATATTATGGGGTCCCTTTAGATATGAAGGATGATGGAGACCTAAATAAAGGAATGTGAGAAGTGTGTAAGTGGAATGGTGGAATATCCTTATGAACTCAAACATTTCAAGTCTCACATTACCTAACATTAAAAAAAGATGTTGTGGGACACCCGCAGGGGGGATTAGATACATCGTGAATCCCTAGAGGTGTTTTTAATAGTTTAAAGGTCTTGTTTCTCAAACTGAAAGCTCTCAGTTTAAGGTCATATAGTGTAGACTATAAGAACCGCATTTAATGGCATGTGCATGGGAGTACCCATGCAGTTTAACATAATGCGGTGAGGATGCAAATGTCTTGCAGTTAATTGTCCTAGGAAATGTATGGAGAAATGTGTAGTGTGGAAAATAACATTATCTAAATGGGGATCAAGTAGATCCATGACAAACATTCTTGAGGAGGGAAATCTGAACAATAGAGGTAAATATGGTCATGTTTCTTTGGTTGGGATACATCCGAGCATCACAATGTATCCCATATGGATGGGAATCAAGCTACACGTGATTCTGGAAATGGTATGGTGAGTGATTATGAAAAAAGGTAAATTTATTCACATATGAAGACTCCATCGTGTTGTGTATTTTACCATCACACAGTTTGGATTCAAAATGAAATGATTAATTTCATATGATAAGGACGGGGTCTTTTGTGCCATTCAGCATTATTCCACAAGGACGTCAAGGATCATGGTTTATGTTCATATATCTCGGACCATAAAATGATGCTTCTAAAGAGATAGTGTGTAGTACTGTGCCATGAAGTAACCTACTGTGAATGAGGAAGAAGTATATCCAAACTACACCACACATTCAAAAAGGAAAACTCATGAGCCATTTGAAGTCATAAGTATTGGACTTGGAAGCAAGGTTTAATGTCATGAGATTAGGATTTGAACTCCGTGTTTAAGGCCATATAGTTTGGACCATAAGACGGTGTGATTCTTCCATGCAGGTAAAAACCCTACCACAAACCCAAACCCTATGTCATCCATACTCGATGTTGGAAATAAGGGGTGGATATGATTCTTATGACACATTGAGGCATACAGTAGGGGAATGAGAAAGTTGGGTTAAGGATGTCAAAATGATGCTAATCGGCCTGCTCAATATGAAAATGTGCATAGAGGGGTAAAACCGACTATGTTGAAGTTATGTTAGGAAATAAGGATGTTGAATGGGATATGAATCATATTGTATGATATTTTATAAACAATTAAGAGGCATAACGATAGAGGATAACTACTGACCTTGTTCAAAACCAAACATTCATATCTTGTAACCAAGGACGATAACACACAAATGATGATTTTACGCTGTCTATATTTGAATAATGGGACCTATCTCAAAATTCCATTCAAAATCATTCGGGGTGTTGGCACAAGATGGTGGGTTAGACATGAGGCTGAGAATCCTATCGTTAGGGGGTCCCATAAAATTTGAAAGATGATGGAGACCCAAATAAAGGAATGCATGTAGCGTGGAGATGGAATGAGGGTATGTCCACACAGAACCCAGTACTCGAAGTCCTACACCATAGGGAATCTGATCACATTAATGAGGCATATTAGATAGAGGGAACCAAAACTCTTTTTAAGGGAGTAATCCTCGAGAGGGATCCTAGATATTCCATGGTAATGAACCGATGTCGAATGAAGAGGACATGAGAAATAAGGGAGTTGGTAAGCCAGGGGATAGACCTGAATAAAAAATTTCCAAGAGTTCCTATGTATCCCATGAGGATGGGAATCAATCCCTACATAGTTCTAGAATCATGTGCTATTTAACATCATGCGGTAAGAACAAAGGTGTCACACAGGTTATCATCGTGTGACTAGAACACTGAGAACTTATTTTACGGTCATAAATCATAGACCATGAAATGATGCATTTTTAATGGATATATATGGCATAGAAATGTAAAAAACATGATGTGAATGATAACCAAGGAGTCCCATCACCCTAGAACATACTCCCAATATAAGGGTTGTTAAACAGGGGTTGAACCTGAAGACAAAATGCTTTGGTGTTTTAATGTATCCCATGAATATGGGAATCAAGCCATATATAGTTATTAAACTCCATACAGTTTAACATCATGCAGTAAGTCCAAAAAAAAGAGTGGAATTAATTAAAAAGGTACATGGTGAAGTTTTTATAGGCTAATGTGAATGAGGATTGCAAAAATCCACACTACACCACACACTCCCAAGAAAAACATAGGTCGATTACTTGAAATAATATTATGGTTGGGACGTATAAAAGGTTTTTATGAATACCTATGTATCCCATGAGGATGAAAATCAATCCAAACATATTTCTTAATCTCCATGTTGTTTAACATCATGTGGTGAGAATTAAGGTCATTACGTATTTTAACAATATGAAAAAGGATATCGGGGGAAGGTACCCCATAGGGGATGGTCATGGAATGGAAAAATAAACTCAAAATTAATGAGGATCACCAAAATCCACACCTCAAAATGTGTTTGCATGAGAGATCTTAGTAAAGGTTCCTAAAGAATGAAAATGAATTTGGGCCCAAATAATAAATGTATGGGAATTACTATATATCCCTTAAGGATGGGAATCATGCCAAATTTAGATCTTGAAGTGTCATGATGAGTGAACAGTTTCAAAGTTGACTCCCTCTCAGATGAGGACATCTTGGTGTTGCACAGTTTATTATCATACAATTAGAAAAAAAGATGTAGTTTTAACATCATGTGGGATGGGGTAGTTTAACATCATGAAAGACCAAAGGGAATTTTCTTTTTAATTTCATACAGAAATAACCATAAATACTATGAATTTTAACATCTTTTAGGTTGGATGCATTAGTTTATGTTCATTTGGGATGATAAAGATATTTGTTTAAGGTCGTAGAGCTCAGACCATGCTTAGTTTATCATTATGTGGGACATAATAGTGGTTTAAAGTCATACAATATGAGAGCTGTTATGTAGTTTAGCATCATGAAACTAGGAAAAATCAAATCTTATGCGAAGTAATTATTGAGGAATTTGGAATATGTTAGAGGCATAACTCACTCATCATCCATGGTCACCAAAGAATATGCATCATTAGGGTAGACCTTGTGAATGATATAGGGTCATTCCCATTTGGGATCCAACTTTGGTGGCTTCTACACAGTTATCATCAGCATCCTCAATTCCAATACCATATCCCTATGAATGGAGGAGCAGAGAAAAAATTTCTTATTGAAATTTATAGCTTTCTTATTTTGCTTTCTATCCATATTATGCAAGGCCCAGAGTCTATTCTCATCGAGGGATTCCAACTCAGCCAAATGAACTTATACTACCTTTCTGACATCTGTTGATCATAGAAAACTGTACAAAGTGATGTAAACTTAATCTCATTAGGCAGGAAAACCTATGTTCCATACACCAAGGAATATGTGGTCACCTGGGTGGAGTTTTGAGTCATCATCCAATAAGTATAGAGAAAATTGGGGTGATTTTCCGAACAACACTTCTTATTATGGATGACTGCTTTATAAAAAAATTAGAGAGGGTCTTGTTGAACACCTCGATATATCCATTTTCAAATGCATGATATCAAGAAGTTTGGTTGGACCGGATGATGTACTTATCATATAATTTCTTCATCCCAGCTGCCTGGAAATTGGTGCCCTTATTAGTGAGAACCTTTTGAGGGACTTTGATTTTATGGATTTTATTAGAACTCATTAACATAACAATATAATGATCCTTTACCTCCTTGAGTGGGATTTCATCTTCCCACTTGGAAAATAATTTCGTTGTGGTTATAATAAACCTACATTATTGAGTTTGCACTGGTAGATATGGTCCCATGACATCAAGTACTCATAATTTAAAAGGCTAGATGGTATAGAGGGGATTTAGTGGTCAATGCATAAATCTTGAATGAACCTGACACATGTGGAACCTCTTGGTGAACTCAATGCATTCATGGACCATGGTGAGACAAAAGTAGCCCAGCCTTCGAATCTGGTGATAGAGTTTTGACCCTACTTGATGGGATCCACAAGAAAGGCATGAAACTCTTCAATAACCAAGGTAATATCATCTCTTTGAATGAAAATGAGGATAATTCCATAAAATCTACATTTTTAGAGGATCTATTCGATGTTTGGACTGATCTGAATGGTGAACTGCACAGTACACCGATGGATTTGGTCTCACTTGGCTCAGTCTTTTGGGATATTTCCATGCTGGAGATACTCAGAAAAAAGAGTTATCTAATCATAGGTTTCTTCAATTGTATAAAGGGTATCTAGAGGTCATAATGTATATGTATCAGTGATAAGGTGACTTACCTAATGGTTTTAATATTCCAACAGGGAAATGAGAGAGTTGAACCTTCGATGTGCCACATAAATGAATTGATCTTCTTGGCCAGGCTATGTAAGAGAAAAATATAAACTGGCTAGGTCACTGACTCAACTATTCTTTGACTAATTAACATGATTCACCTATTGTTGAGAAGTTAACAAGGCCATCAATTGGTCAACATGCTTGAGCAAGGGTACAAGCTCGGTATTACTGACGATATAATCACCTTTCATCTGCATGATGACCTTCTTTGAGTACCCCTTCACATGTAGGTGTGAAACATCAATTTCTAGAGTCATATAGAGACCATTGATGAGTTCCTAATACGCCACCTCATTGTTGGTTAATAATTTTGACAATAATAAAAAATTGGGAAATACAACCTTTGTAGGTGTGATGAAGACAACCTCCACACATACTCTGTTGAGTCATGGATCATTGAGCCTCCTGTCATTAAGAATTCAGGAGCCACCATCAAAATTCATCTTCCAACATGGAATTACTTTATCCACAGAGAGAATGTCCTCATATATAAAATCAAGATCTAGGAAATGCTCTTCTGGGGTTAGATGGGTAGCTAGAAAGTCTTTCAGTGTTTGACCCTTGATGGCCTTCTGTGAGATGAACCTAATGTCGAACTACTAAAGGATCACTACCCACCGAGCTATATGGCCTATCAATAGAGGGTGGATCAAAATATACTTTATCATATCAATGATGGATACCAAATTTATCTCATGATTCTACAGATAATCTCATAGATTCATCATTGTGAAAATCAGCAAGAGGTAGTTCATCTCGATAGAAGAATATATAGTCTCTATGTCGAGGAGCATGTGACTGAGATAGTAAAAATTGATCTCAATCACTTAATTTTTCTAATATTAGAGAACTACACCAAGGGGTTATTCTAGAGTGGTCACATAAAGGGCCAAGAGCTTTCCAAAAAATGGTGGCATCAAAACTGGATGTTGAATAAAATTCTGTTATATCTCCTCAAAAGTGATTTTTTACTCTTCGCCCTATTGGAATATGGAAAAATTATTAATAATTCATGAAAAAGACTTAAACATTACATCTAGATTCATAATTAATTGGAATATATAGTCTAAGTGTCCTTGCAAGCCTTGGAGATATTGAAGGTTACTCGTAGGAGGCATTTGACTAATGGCTTTGATCTTCTCTAGGTCAATATTTATGCCTTTGTATCTGAAAACGAAGCTAAGAAACTTCCCATAGGAAAACCTGAAGGAACACTTCAAGGGGATCATATTCCGATGGAGGAAGAGAAGGAATATGAACACTTTATCAATATCTCGGAGATGGTCTTGATTCTAGGGGGATTTGGCCACAAAAGCATCAACATAGCACTCCACTAACATCCTGACGATCAGTTTGAATATTTGTTTCATGACATGCCAATTGGTGGCCCCTAAATTCATCAAACTGAAGGGAATAAACTTATAGTAGAAGTTTCCCTATAGTACCTTGAAGGTAGTGGACTCCTCGTATTTGGGGGTGATTGGGATCGGATTATACCCAGATTATCCATCCATAATGGATAGGTCTTGGAACACAGTGGTGGCATCAATCAATAGCTTTTTCATAGGAAGGGTAACATCTTCCATCATATAGTGATGGTTGAGATCCCAAAAATCAATTAAAACTCTAATATTCATATTCTCTTTCCTGATGGGGATGATGTTGGGAAAACACCTTGAGTACTACACATCCTTGAAAAAGTTGGATTTTATGATCTTATCATCTTCAGCCTCCAACAAGGAACCATTATAGGGGTTCATCTTCCTTGGAGTCTTTTTGAACACTTAAGGGATTAACGGGAGACCAAGGTAATTGATGAAAACTTTATGGTCTAGTCCATGCATCTCTTCATAACTCCAGGTGAATAAGTCCCTCTATGGCTTCAATAAATCCATGTATTATTTTTGTTCCTCTATAGACCTAACTGTACTGATTAGAATTGTTCTTGGTTCAACCGTTGTTCTGGTATTCACTTGCACCAGTTCATCAATGGTGATAGATACACACTCTTTAAACATGAAAGGAGAATCTTCTAGTTCTTCCTCATCATCTGGGACAGCGGGTTCAATAGAAAGAGATGGTTTATCCAAGTCAACAGATCCCAGTGGAACACTGGTAATCACTTGGGCGGATGTTGAATCTTCACTAGGAGAGTATCACACTATAGAAACCATGGAAAAAAATCATCTAAACTAATTCCATCAAGACTTCGACTGAGAGCCCCATGCATAATGATATCAAAGTAGTGGTGGTGGGTCAGTTGGTGTCAACTTATCCCAAATAAGTGAAATAAGAAGGTGTGACATAATGAAGTTTCCATGGGGGGAACATCTTGATACCCTACAGGGTTAAGAGGCTCTAGTATTACTCTGTCCTATCCTATATGGGAATACTAGGTAATCTTCTGGCATTCCTTGTGTCTGGGAACATATCTTACCCATATCTCAGAAATGGAAAAGCAATGTCTTGGGTCTGGGGTTATGGCCTCCAACCAATGAATCATGAGAATTAAGGCTTCATCCAAATCAATCCAAGGATTGTCCATAGTACCAGTGTGCTCAATCTCATGGGGTTGAACCCACTTTTCCTTGATCTTGAAATAGTTTTCATCTAAATAGTGAGCATCACAAGAAGAAAAGGGAGAAGTATCACTTTGGATCACCCCCACATGACTATTGAAGGATTACATGAGGCATTGGTGATATGAGGAGAGAAGTGTTGCATGCAAATAGACACTGGGCCTACCCATTAATGCATTTTTGGTGGTGTCCAACAAGAAAACAATGAATTTAGTACTAAAAATCATGCCACCCAACCGGGTCTTCAGATGAATCTTGCCACATGGCCTTTTCATGGTCTGATTATAACCCAAAATTTTCAGGTCGTAGGGACTCCGATATACTTCAGACATCCCTAACTTGTGGAGCATCTGGCTCAGGATGATATTGATCCTAGAACCTGTGTCGATGAGACAATGGTAGAATTCCACACCATTATTTTGGCCAGTGATGTAGAGTGGGAAGATGTTTCTCTGTATAGGGGAGCCTTAATCTTCTCTAGAGAATGATATGATGTCTTGTAATTCTTCTCACTCTACTTCCACAGCATGGAAGGCCTCTACAACTGCTACATATATTTCTAATTAAAGAGGGCTTTTCAAAGCCTCTATGAGTTCCTCACACATCTCTTCTAATAGGCACAGGGCCTCAATGATCAAGATCCTTGTAAGAATGTTAGAAAGAATATCAAACACATTATAATTCTATTCTAGACACTCATTTCTACCACTAAGTGGTTTCTCTTCAGAAGGAGGTATAATGAGAATTACTGCTTGAACCAATACATTCAGGCTCATGTTGGGTGTGTCCCTCTGACCATGAAAAATCTCTACCAGTTTACTTTTACATGAATGAGGTATAGTCACTGCTACACATAGCTGATCGTGATGTCATTATGATTGCTCCACCTAATCAAGTCACATGAATGGCAGTGGTTGTGAATTATGTGATGTGAGATAAGAAGACTAAGCAAGATGAGCTCTACAGTGAGTTTGTTTTTGGGTCTCTGTAGCATGTTGGACTTCTCCTGAAGCACTAACAAGAGCATTATGATGATTCACATATCCACGGCCTCATCGGAGATAACATTGACCAAGAACATTAGGAAAATCTACCCGATGTTCCTCATCACTATGAAACATGTAAGGGTATACCAGTTCGGTAGTTTTCACTATGGCGTACTCCCACCCATCATCTGAGGAATCATCCAATTCCAATAATATTCAGGTGTTTATCCCCATATCTGGGGGGATTAAATTACTAAGGGTGTGGGATATGCTTGGCACAAATGGGGGGCTCTGCCTTCCCTTTCTCAATCGGTACCTACCTTTATGAAAAGTAGAAGGCCAGGATATGGATGCAGAAGCAACAGCTCGAGGATAGATGGAACTTCAGAAGGTTCAATCCGATTTAAATTGGAATTAATGACACCATGGGTGTGAGTGACTGTTATGCGGGTAACCAATATTCATACTTATGAGATCCATAGGTGGAGACCTACTACCCTGCATCTTCACTCTCACTGTCAGGTTTCTCAGAAAACCACACCACCTATGCTAGGGAAGGACTCAATATAACAATATTGTTTTCAATTTTGTCCCAAATTCAGACCATAAACACATTACATTGCTTTATAGTGTGTCCAAGGATCCTTTGTGAAGGGTATTAGTCTAGCTTTTAGTGGGATCAGCCTCCTGGGGCTTCTTGTGTTCTGGAAATTTTAGGACTCCCGGATTCAAGGCACTTTGAAAATAACTGAGAGTCTGAGCTTTAGCATATGAGAAGGGATGGTTTCTCCTATCCAAAAAGGGAACATTGGGGAGCTATCCCTGATGAAGGGCTGGATACAGATGAGGAGATTGATCCTGATTGTATCTCCTAGGAGGTGGTGCTTAATGGGGTGGGGTTGGATGATTTGTAAGCTAGCGCTGCTGAACCTGATGTTGGGAATGTAGCTATAATCCTCAATGAGGTTTTATATGAGGCTCTATCAGTAACAATTATAATAGTCAAGGGGCCTCTACCTATACAATCAGTAGTCTTGACCTTGTAATCTCTTCATACATGAGTTTTGGTAGGCAACAGGCATTCCTATTAAGCTTGCTACAAGGCCTCCTCTATGCACCAAGGCTTATAAAAAAGTTCCAAGAATACACTTGGGACGTTCTGAGTGATGATGGAGGGAACCAACTTAGTCTTTACACTCCCCATGCACATCATCAACATCTGTTCTTGTGCTAGCATCATATCAAGTGAATACACGAGGCCCTCCCACCTGGAGACAAAGTTTTCGACTCAGTCATCTGGTCTTTGATTGAACTTAAAGTGGTCGAAAATACTAGTTTTGTGAGTGGTGGAGATGATTTGATATAGAAACATCCAATGAATATCTTCCCAACCAGCTTTAAACCCAATGGGAAACTGGTTGTACTTAATGAATGCAGGTCCTTCTAGCATTTGTATGAAAACACCAGAGTATGGTGGCTTCCTACTACTCTAGAGTCCCCATCATGTGTCCACACATTAAAATAACATGGTCCATATGCTGCAATGGGATGTCCACCCTGTTGAAAGGGGAAAATTTAGGGTTCCCAAAATTTTGTGGTGTCGGCATATCATCCACCCATAGTGGACATGGATTACAATCGGATGGGATTTCCACTTATTTTGTTTCAGGGGAATCGATCTGGGTGATGAGAATGGCCATCAGATCACATTGGTAGGGATTCCTAACTACCAGTGCATTAGCAAGCTCTTCAACATGATATATCGGCTCGGTAGATCGTGGAACAACAAGAGCATCTGGTGGAGCCACTGGGGGAATGACATGATATGGGTTTTGAGGGTGATTCTCTCGCAGTTTAGGAAAATTCAGCGATGCATACTATGGCTATTTTATATAAGATATGACCTATACCTTGTTGGGATGTGCAGGGTTGTCGGGATCAATGGGATAAAACTCACCAAGAAGAATCTATGGCTACCCTTTCTACCCTAGTGGAGGAATTATGTGGCCATAAAGAGGAACATCGTAGACTAGAAATAATTCTGTAAGGCTCTTAGTGAGGATCTCATCAATGGGCTTCTTCTATTTTGTGAGTTATTGGAGTAATGTTTCCTAATCAGGATCATCCTCTATCTTTTAAATTGAACCAGATAGTTTAAAGGTATTGAGGTTATCAATAAGATTTTTTACACATTTTGGTGTTTCAAACAATGTTAAATGATGCTGAAGGGTCCCCAAGGACATGAAACTTTATCAGCTACAGAGTGTGGGCAATGGTAGGGTCCACTAGGTGTTGTGTTGCCCTAGGAGTCTGATCTTCCTCCTTAGACCCTATTCCAATACCCTCTTCTAGGTATATCTTATGGGGTGAGAATATTTACCCCAATGGTGCCTAGAGGAATACCCTCAATATCACCATGTAGGTTCAAATATCACAGGATTGGTCTGAACTGGAGAGCATCATATTTCCCCGAGCCCCAAATATGCACATGAATATATTACTCTTTAATAATTATTCGGAGCATAGGGAAGCTCTTGATTCATATCTATTGAAGTTTTTAGTGATATATGGGTGATGTGAGGTGTTGATCAACTGGAATCACGGCTCATTCAACCATGTGACATGGAAATATGATGTCTCCAATGAGCCGCCAACTCTTCGAATAAACCAACGGGCAGTTTTGGAGGCATGAATGTTTCACCCAGATAGTATGAAAGAAACAAATGACTAATTCATGGGTAAGATACTCCAGAATGTTGAAATTTTTAGTCACAGTCAGCCAGAACATCTCAGATAACTGGTCTTCCGTAAGAATATCCCATAGACCCCATCACTCAGAATTGGGTTCCGACTCTTGGTGGATCCATTATTCGAATGGGTAGCTGAAGAACTGGTAATTTCACTGATGTACATAGTTGTGGTGGTGGACTGGTCAGTCTATAAAATGTTGCATGAGTTGACTGGCCACTGCAGAATGGGGCATCCCTCAGGGGTGTTATAGAGAGCATCATCACATCCTGATAGGATGGCATGTTGACCAATACTTCACGCACGATGGCGAAAACTATAGGTGGTGGATCTAGCTGGTGTTCATCATCTACCAATCCCATTAATAACTCTCCATAATCTTTTATTGAGTTAGATATTGAATCTGGAAATAGTATAGAGGACTGCATGACTTTCCTCTAGAAGGGAGCCAAATCTACCTCGTCCAACATGTACTTGCGTAGGGTTTTGGGGATCTGGTACATCTCTCTTTCTGAAAGGACAAATCTCACACAACATGTTCTTTCCCCTGACTCTAATACAAAGGATCGGGGTGAAGGCTCTATCATTGAATCAAATACTTCTTTATAATTTGAAAGGAATACTGAATTTATGATGATCTGGTGCTTCTCAGAGTTCTTCATTCGGTGTCAACAGTTCTCCCTTTTTTCTAGGGGTGGTTATTTAGGTTGGGGTAAACATTTAACATGGGGAGGATCTATACATGAGTTTTTGTTAGAGCGGTTAGGGTCTCTTCTTTGGTGGGATGAGGTGCGAGGATCACCTAGTCATATATCAAACGGATCATAGGGTAGGCCTCTGTGTTGATTATTGAATACGTGGGGAGTACCTCCATGGTGGGGAGTACTTTAGTGGGGAGGACCTCCACTAGAGCTAGTTAGAACATGGAGAGGGCATCCACGCTTATTGCCTATGTCACAGGGAGGACCTCCACATTGGTCAACAGTGGTAGAATGAGGATGGGTTTCGTACTAATCAATGTGGACACCGGGAGGACCTCTATGTTAATCGTTGATGAATTGGAGAGGACCTCCACTTGGATGGTCTCTAGAGAGGGGAGCACCTCTACTATAGCTAGTGAGAGCATGGGGAGGGCCTTTATGTTGATGGGTAGAAGTACGAGGACCTTCACTTTGGTCAGTGTTGATGTGTGGAGGACCTCCACTTGGGATGGGAAGGAAATGAGGGGGACCTTCAAATTGATGATCTGAGACACGGGGAGGACCTCTGTATCTGAAATCATATTCATGGGGATGAGCTCCATGTTGAGTGTTGACAACACGAAGAAGACCTATTCTCGGGATGATGTAGGTAGCATGTGGAGGACCTCCATTATTGGTGTGATGGTACGGTGGACCTCCACTCTAGCTAATAATTGTGTGGATAGAACCACTACACTAAATATCATCATCATGGGTCAGCCTGTGATAGCTGCTAATTTTTTTAGGGATAAAGAGTCAAACCATATTTCTCGTGGGGTGGTTGAAGTATCAATCCTAATAGGGAATTAGAGTGTCCTTTTTATTCAATGTAAGGGAGCTAGATGTATTTTTTGGTGGTGTCATAGGCCACTAAATCTATAAAAGATGACACCCATGGCAGGTATCTTCCTAAGCTTGTGTCTAGCATTAGTGTTGGGTCATCCAGGCTAGTTCAGGAAGAGTAGGGGCATAAAAAACCTATTTTTTGGCCTAAGGGACCAGTAATGGGTGATTCCAACAAGGCCTAGTGGAAGCCCTCATTGGTAAGTCCTGAGTGGTAGTCATCACTGGGATGACTCAGAAGTCCCTTACATCATAGGCATAGGGGAGTGAGTCATTGGAACGCTCTGTAGAGAGGCACCCAAAATAGTCAAATGTTGGTGTGGAGAGTAGAGGATCCCTATGTGAACCTTAAGGGTGTCAGTGATAGTGAGGCTATGAAGCCTCCAGGTCCTACGAGCCATGGTTCATGTAGGAATGACCCCCTTATGGTCGTATTTTCGAACAATAATGTCTATTACCCTACTCTAAACAATATCATACGGTGAGAAGGGGAAAGGGTGACTAGTAGCCATGGTTAAAGATGATGTCGTGGAAGAGGTGGAGTCATGAAATATTTCCACATTATCGTTACTCTTGCCCATGAATCTTCATGTTAGGAAGATTGGTTTCTTGTAGATTAGGTCTTAAAAATGTGGAAGATTCAGCAATCAATATAGATATTAGAAAATAAATTCCAAATTCCCCAGCGTCGTTCAGTCTTCCATGGTTTTAGAGAGAGATCCACACTGACAATGCCACTAACTATAATTCCCAATGATTAACTGCCATGAATTCTAGTGAGTTTTTTGCCAGGCCCACATTTTTATTGGTAGGAACTTGCACTGGATAGCTAGATCTGGTGCCACAGTAATCTATTGATGTGTCTATCATTACTAATCCTCATAGTTGGAGGAGGAATAGTTCACATCAGGTTCACCATTTTCTATTTTTGACACTTTCCAGTGGGGAGCGCTTGCCTAGGTCATCGTTTTGATGCTCTTTGATGATGTATTATACCCCATATACCTAGTTTTCAAAGGTGGAAAGAATTCATCACTTTTTAAAATATGTATTATCCATGATTGAAATAGTAGGATGAGATGTCGATCTCTTTTTACAAGGATTCCCCCTCAGAACTCATCGCCTAATCCGGGTATCCCTTATAGATTAAGACATTGTTCATGATACTCTTTGTGGGTGCCACCTCTTTGGGGATGCGAGTTAATTACAGTGCTTCTTTCAGGACATTCCAAAAGGTTCATGTCAAGGTAGCAACCATGGGTCAGGAGAGTAGTCACGCTGGATATCGATGGAATGTTTGGACACTGAAACACTAGAACACCTATATTCTTCCTCGTCAGAGGGCTTATCAAGGGTGTAGAATCCCAAGTATTCCCATGTAGAACACGATGTATCTTTTTCCCAAGGTATGTTTACTAGGTTTCCTTCATCTTTCCTTGTTTATGACGTGGAATTCTGTGAGTTTAACATATCGTGGAGTTGGATAAGACTAATCAAAATACTTATGAATGTTGATCAGTTAGGAACATCCCCTAAAGGGATCACCTGGACGGTTTACTGAATAGACATACCAGAACACCCAATGAGAGTGGATCTGAGGTGGCGCGTCTCATAAAGATAAGGTTTCACATCATGAAGGAGGATCTGAAAACCACTATGGTAGGTTCATGGAGGTAGAACCCAATAGGGGGGACATTATATGAATGGATTAAAACACCCAGTGAGAGAGTTCCCAATGTGGTGCATCTCATGAAAAAGAGGTTTCACACTGTGAAGATTGATCTAAATACCACTTAGGGTGGGGTAGGTGGACCTTGTGTAGGGGGAAACCAAGGTTTACTATTGGAAAAGATTGAACTACAATCATTCTTCCTACAAACCCTGTTCAGGAGACAGGAATCAGAATTCACATAGTTCAAGAGGGCATGGTTTGGTTCTTAGGCATGGATAGCTACTTGGGTGCCATAAGGAGCAGCAATGGGATGAGTGGGGCTTATGCACTGAGACACACCATGTGATTCTAATAGTGGTTAAGGGATGAAAGGGTCTTATTCACTGAGATGGCCCATAGTGGATAGTGTTATCTTACTGTGATAAGGGATAAATGATGGAGTGGATAGTTGGGGCTTATGCATGGTTAGCTTCTCAAGTGAGTGTCATGATCCTGTCGGGATGTAGCGGCCTAGAAAAGAATTGGGATGGATGATGGAGGTTTGGATTAAGTTAATGTAATGAATGGGATAGAACCAATGTTAATATGATGGTGTTGGGCTTGAACCTCGGGGAGGATTCCTACATATCCCAACCAGTTGCGAGTCAAAGTCCACATAGTTCATGATGGAGGAATAGAATCAAGGAATACACATGGAAAATTACCTAGAGACGATTTAGGTTCTTACTAATGGTTAGAGGCCCTTCATAAGAGAATAACACTTATTTGTATGGATGTGATATATGCGAGGATAATGTATGGACAACTGACTCGGAAGATGGATTAGATCACCTCATGGGGTGGATCGGGGAGATGAGTCCCAAAAGGGGAAGATGTCACAAAATGAGGGTACTTCCCTTGTAGGGAGCACCAGAGTTTACCATTGGTTGGGATTCAAACCAAATAGTTATCCTATATACCCGAGAGGGATAAAAACTTATGTATTTCGAAGCATGTAGTTTAACATCATGTAGGAAGAGTAAACCATTATGAAATATGTGTAACAAATGGATTGTGGGGTGTTATGCGCTGAAACCTCAGAGAGTCTTCCTACGTACCTTTTTTAGGATATAGGGATCAAATTCCACACTTTTTGGAATGTGGTGAAATAGAATTGTGATGAATACATAGACAAAGACCTGGAAACATGTTGGGGATTATGCATGGTTAGCAGCCTAAAGAGGATTTCATGGTAACTTTTAATCTAATCCCACATGATTCATACTCAGTATGGGAAACTTGAGGAAGTAGTAGACTAGACTGCCATGTCACAAAATATGAATTTGTGAGGGATGGTGCAATGATTACGTGTAGAAGTGTACCAGGTAGATGGAGATTGGGAAAAGAAGGAACAAGGGTGCTACCTCCAACAATAATGGCTGGGGGATTACACTATAATGGTTTACCTTACGTACAGGAAAATGGCGTTCCATACTTGGAGCATCTCATCCTATGTGAGGGTGATCTCACACCTCTGGATATGAGTGGTTGTGGAAAATTCCCAAGGTAGGGCACCCCATGTGCATTGCACGGGGTGAGGCTATAGTTTAACATAATGTGCTCAGGATGATGAAGATTGAATGTTTAATGACTTATTGGTTGGATGATGAGGACTCGCTTCTCACCCCTTAGACATGCATGACTAGAGCCAATTAACACTTGGTGAAGGGGTAAAACCAGCAATGACAGTAAGAAATGGGGTGGAGGAGTGTTCAATCGAAGTATCCATGTTAGTGTAGCTATGCCAAGAAGAAATAACTATTAGTGTACCTATGCAGAGAAGCATTTGGTTGATTAACGCAAAATGATACACCACATGAGGAATGAGGAAATCACTACATGTAATCTAGGAGGGTTTTACAGAGGAGGTGTGCATAAGATGTGAGCATTGCGTTTAATAGGGGCTCAAACACGGTGCTTCAGAATAAATACAACCCATGGAACCTATAAGAGGGCGTGCATGAAATATGTGATGATTGCACACAAAAATCAGGGGTCAGAGTGAAATAGGTACTGCACAAAGGGAAATTCTTGTGTGAAATCAGAATAATACATGCGTACTTTCCTTGGGAAAAAATGTAATGGGTGAGTGCCAAGCCCTTAAGAGCCCACTCGATGGAGGATCCATTGGGGACCTCTCACGTAGTATCATGTACCTTGAATTCGTGACTTGCCTGAAATCACAAAATGTGTTGTGTTTCATATACAAAAGTGATGGTTTGACTTCCAGAGCATTACCTTAAAAAGGGTGGGGTTCCCTTCTATTTATAGGAAAAAATGTATAGGGAGCATGTATGGAGGCTAGTGCGGAAGTGGTCAGTTGATGTCGCATTGGGTGTGGAATAGTTTTACATGAAGATACCCCTCTTGAGCGCTCATGATGAGACATGGATGCTCTTTACTTGGCTATTTTTTAGTGGGTAGAGAAGAAGATAGCCTTTGACGTCACATTGGGCATGAAAGAGCCTTGTATGCAGATTTCGGTCTTCCACACAACTTTCCAATCTTACGCGTAACTTCCTTGTGGTTCTCAGAATTTTCCTCTATGTCTAATTATAAATTTAAGTTTCTTAAACATTCTTATCAGCGACCTCAAGTGGAATTCTTCACCAAAAGTAACCTTATAATTACTTAATTAATGAAAATCATCAAAAATATTTTTCTAATAGAATAAAACACCACTTGGGTTTTAAAATGTCATACTTAGGTTTCTAAATTCACTATAATATTTTAAAAGTTTTTATTTTATTTACAAAATATATATTTGTTATATCAAAATGTCTTCAAAAACATGAAATTCATTCTTATATCATGATGATGACATAAAAGTGGTAGTACTTTGAAAAATTAGATTTTTCACTATTCACTCAAAAATCAACAATTTCATAAAAATTCAAAAAAAAAATTCCTTAGAAAATTATGAAATGTTGAATTAAAAAAATTAATTAAATTTAATTAAACTAAAATTTAAAAATATTTAATTTTTTATTTTGAATGAAAATATTAAATATAAAGAAAAACATTTTTATTGAAAAGTGACATTTTTTAACCTCAAATGTTCTTAATCTTATTTCATATCTATTTATAATTAAATGTGTATAAATATATTAGATAATACATTTAAATATTTTAAAATTGGTTCATTTATTAATATATGAAACACTTCAAAAATTAATCTTTGAGAAATATCCCTTTTTAACCTTAAATGATTTTAACCATATCATGTTAATTATTTATTTTCAAATCAATGAATTTCACCAATAAAAATAGCATAATATAAAGTAATAATAATAATTTGTTACTATATATTCATTTACTAGAGGGTTTTCTTCTTGTAATTTTAGTATTTCACTATTTTTTAGCTAGTTGTTGTTTGTGTTATAAAATAATTAACATTTTATTTATGTAAAAAAATACAAAATAAATTATTGGGGTATTATATTCTCCCCCCTAAATAAATTACACCCTCATAATTTTTTTCCTACCACATTAAATTTATCTTGACATAGGCATAATATTATATGTAGATTCTAGGATTATAAGTAATTCAAAATTTACTATCTTGAATCATAATGTTTTTAAATTAAATATTTCTAAAATCGTCAATGTATTATTATAATACCGATATTTTTGAATGAGTGTCCAAAGGAATAACTCAATTTATTAGATATATTTCTAACATAATATTTGATAAGTTCATCTTTATCTTATTGAAGTTTTAGGAATTATTTTACCATCTAGAAAAATAATTAGAGTAAATATTGTACCACACTATGTTTTTATGAATTAATTTTTTTAAAAAATAAATTCTTTGATAGATTACATTATACAAAATACTTAATTCAGTTTAAATTACATGCATTATAGATATTATGTTTCATTATACACAACAATGAATTTATCTTGCATAACATGCGACACTGAGTTTTGACAAACCACGATATATTTTTAATATTATTATTTAAACACGACCGGTTTAAACTAGTTGTTAAACTTTGATGTGTGAATAGTATTACATAATTTTGAAATATTAAGTATAATGGTTATATTTAAATATAACATATTGACAAAAATGAACTTTATTCTTTAAAATTATTTATGTGTCAAAAATAATATTTTCTAAAAAAATGTTTTTGTTGCATTTTTTACCAAATAATATAAGTGAAATTTACCAATTTTAGAAAATTTATTGGGAAAAATATTTATTTTAGAAATCTATATGTCAAATTTATCTTGGAGTGTTTTTTTTAATTTTCTGAAAATAAAAAATTATCAGTGAATAATAAAAATTGTTGATTTTGATGAGGAATAGCCTTTTCATTTATAGCTTTAAAAAAATAAAAATTGTTTTAAGATGGATTTAAAATTAAAATTGGTTCAATTATATTACTGTTAATAAAATTTTTGTTATTGGAATTGCTTCAATAATGAATGGATATATGAAACACACTTAAACTTATGAGAATTTTTTCTTTGGAAGACCCCTTTTTCGTTGTGTCTCTGGGAATTAATTTAAATTAAATTATGCCTCTTAAGTAGATTGAACATGGAAAAATATATTCCAAATCCTTAGTCAAAATAATTTATATTATTAAATAATCTCAACTTAATCTTTGACCATAAATAATAGGGAAAACTATTTAAAATTAATTATCATATTTAAGGTGAAAATGGGATTATTATGGTTCAAACATAAAATATAATAGGTAAAATGACCTAGAAAATTTTCAAGCATCCATTTGCTGGACATATTTTTACCCTGTTACTTCAAGTCTCAGTAGTTGTTCATTTTGGAACCTTTTGGCATAAGAAAATGTCGGTTCACGTTTTTATATTCAAAAAATCCAAGTGTGTTGTCTACCCCACTTATAAAAGGACACTCCCAATCCACTCCACTTCACATTTATAGAACCAATTAGTTTATCCAAGACCTAACAATATCCCTGCCTAATCTCATACTATAATCATAATTTTAATAAGAAATTTATCTTACGAAGGCTTCTATTCAAAACCATTGGTGGTTACTCGAAGAAGAGGATATATTCTTCAACAAGTGTTTTTATTTTATTTCTTGTTATGCCTACATAAAATATAAGGACCCGACCTTAAAACACTACATAATCATGAATTAAATGTATAATTCACATAGAGGATATTTTCAGTTTTATAGTTTTAGAGAATCGGGAAATAACTCTTACATCTCAAAAGATTACAAAGTGGACACTTATACTAAGTTTCAAAAAAATAAAAACTCTTAAAAAGAAACAAGTTTAGTTCAATGTTTTAGATAGCATGTCCTTCCTTGATCCCATCCTTGACCTTATTCATCTTTAAGTCCTGTGGAAAACATTTAAAAAACTTGGTATGAGCATAAAAAGCCTAGTAAAGGATACACAAAGTAGGAAAACTGTTAGTTTTTTTCAGAATAAAAAGTAAATCATGAATACATTATAATATGTAATACCTTTCACCTTTATGAAGTAGTAAACACTCCTTTCTGAATAAAATATCATTAGTTACCCCTTTTTTAACCAAAATATTACCATAAAACCCATATAAAAAACACATAACATATAAAGGTAACTTGGGACTTAAACATACTTAAATGGAAAAATCATACGGTCAACTTCTACACATATCACTAAATGGAATAGCCATACGGCCGACTTCCATACACAATGTATTAAAGGTTATAACATAACTACCAGTCCTGGTATTCACAGCACCACCAATCATTTGGTTTATCACATAACCACCCGTCAAATGTCTAAGTAACATTAAAAAATCATAAGAAATAAAACAAATATAAAGGAAAGAAAACATTTCCACATTTCAATCACAATATATCACCTAAATATTTTGACATAGAAAATTCATTATCAAAACAATTTTCAATACCAAAATACATAAAATAGTATACGGTATTTATTTTCTTTTAAAAACATTACAGCTTATTAAGGAAGCCAAAGATCAAGTAGTACTCACGACGGTGGAAAAGGTCATTGTCACCGCGCACGTTAAAATAAAAATTCATTTTTGTCATTTAGTAAAATTCTTCGTAGAAAAAGATTCTATTTAAATGAAAAGAAAATAAAAATTTTTTTATACAGTGTATAAAAGAATGTCTTGTATTAGAACAAAATATTCCTCAATTAAAGGAGATTGAGATGAAGTCCCTTACAAAGACAGTATCCTTTGGTTAAGGATAAATAAATTACATAATTATTTGTGACAAAATAATACACCAAATATAAGTGGATATTAAGTGAAAAACAATCAGAGGTCATTCACACATATTCATATAATGACATATTCAAGGAGTACAAGTTAAACCCAAATAATTGAAATTGGGTTAAGAAGTTCCCTTGTAAAAAATCGACAGCCTAACGGCGTCTCTTAAATTTTCAGAAAAAAATTTGATGAGAGAAAAAAGGGTATCTCATCAATTGTAAATAATATTTATAGCAATAATAATATATAATAACATATACCAACATAATAATATGTAAATTAAAATACCTAACAAAAATAAGTCTTTTTAAAAGAGGAGGGTGAAAGGTTCCCTTATCGATTTGGGTAACTCTCAAAATGTACACCACATGAAAGAAGGACCATAAAATGAAGATGTAAATACCAATAAATGAAATTATATTACTAATAGAGTAAAATCTTGGGTAGTACATACACTACAAAAAAGTAAATAGTGGAAATTGTAGCATGAATCTCGCAGGAATAAAAAGTGAGATAAAAACTCCTTACGTCGTTGTAATCAATCAAGTCGTATGACCAAAAGATAATAAGAACCAAATGAATCATAGAATAAAATGAATATTATGATAATATATATATCAAATTTCAGTACACAATACACCACATTCAATAAATAATTGGTGAACAATGGAAATCTCACAGAATTAAAAGTGAGATAAGAAATCCCTTACGAAAATTCGGCAGCCTAACAGCGCCACTTAAAACTTTCAAAAATGGATTGATGAGATAAAATAGGGTCTCTCATCATATGAACATAAAAAATAAAATAATAGGAATATAAAATAACATCCTCCAACATAATAAATAGTAGCTTAAAATAAATGACATAAAAGAGAGTACTTAAAAAGAAAGAGACAGGTAGGATCCCTTACCTTAAGTCTGACTTGTCTTGTTCATTTCTTTATATTCCTAAATAATAAACTTTGGTAAATTTATAATTGCTTAAGGAAATTATTTAAAATTTATTATTCAATTCATTTAACATATTATAATGTTATAATAATATGTTAATTATGAGAGTTCATATTAGACGTTTTTGTCGATGATCGGTACATGAGTCAAAAATGAAATTGTTTGAAAAAGAATTGTCCATGTAGTAATAAGTAAATCATCTCCAGAATAGTATTCATGATTTAAATATCCTATATATCCCATATAAATTCATTTTATACTATTCCATAACATTTGGAGATAGAAAATGAAATGCACTGTTCATGGAGACGGTAGGCCGTACGTAGGCATGAACACACTTTCATTTCTTTGTCATGTCAATAGAATTAAAACTAAATGATAGATATATATATTATAATTCTATAATTATATTCATCATTTAGATGTAATATAGATCATATATATCCATTATATATATGTACTTATAATAGTACATAACATTTGGATATAAGAAATGAAATGCACCGTTTATGGAGACGGTAATCCATACGTACGCATGAACACTACTTTCATTTCTTTTTCATACTTTAATGGAATTAAAATGTATCAATACATAGGTATATTATAATTAAATTATAATATAATATATAACATGATGAAATCCATCCTTTATTAATCCCACATATGGAATAAACGTTTCAAATCACTTTGAGGGTGTGGTAGTCCGCACTTCCTAAAATGAAATTATCGTTTTTACCCATTATGGAAACCATAAAGGTAAGGAATAAATGAAAAATGAATAATAATAAGGAAAACATAAAAATAATATATATCATATATAAATATATTTACATCTTAATGGCCACCATTAGAGGTGTTAAAAGATGATTGAACAATCATCGTTTCGTGAGGCAGTAATTCGCCATCCACGGAAATAGTATGTTAATTAACCATTAGACGGAGGTGTGTGTAAGTTTAGGTTGAATAATTCTTATAAACACATCCTAGTATATTTAATATACTGTTTTTGTTACAAAATAATGTAATAAAAAGAGTTTAGGGGGTTGGAGAAGCAAAATAAAACCAAAGAACATAAGAGAATACATTACCTTAAAATCGGGTAACTCCTCTTAGTTTGAACCAAAAGGGTTTTTAAAAGAGCTTTATGCCTTTGGTAAGGATTCTAGGATTAAGAGAGGGGTGTGGAGAAACAATATATGCAGGTGTTGGACGATCCAAGGGCCTGAGAGGTGTGGGTAAGGGAGTAGAGTTGGGGGCCCTTTATAAGAGGGAGGAGGGGCACTCTTGGAAGGTCATGAAATGTTACTTTATTATGAAATGATTTTCAAATTTTAAAGGTCCCATAATGATATATTTCTAGGATAAGGTGATAATGGTTCTAAATCCACCCATAAAATAGGTTTTAGACAAGTTTATGTCTTAGAATTTACCTTATCTTTTCATTTGTTTTAAATCATTCATTAATGAGGTAATCACTGCATCATCATGGTGTCATAGATAAATTTAATTATTTAATGTCTAAAAATTATAAACAAATTACCATTATGTATGAAATCTTTTTATCTTTCTAATTTATATTTATAGTCAGAACGATAACTTTTATAACCCCAAGTAAAATTTTTTTAGTAAAACAATACATGTTTGTGACATTTTTATTTTAACTTTAAATAAAAACTTATTAATGTCATTTTCTTACCCAAGTGGATTTTATTGGTCATAAATGACTCATCCAATAAGGTTAGAACATGTGTCAAGGTAATTTCATATTATTAAAACATTATTTTTACCTCAAATTACACTAATTACCTCTAATTGCGATTAATAAAACTCGAAAGTTACTATTCACCAAAAATTATTTTCATCCCATTGAACCACATTTTACTTAATAATGAAAAACATTTATGTCAAATTTTTAAAATTAAATTCATATATGCCGTAAAATTTCATTTAAACAAAAAATCAGTTTTTTAACTACCACTTAGTGGTTTCACTATTCATCAAAAATTGATGTTTTTCAGAAAAATACCAAAAATTCACCCTAAGAAATATTTGATATTCCGAATTCAAAAATGATGTCCATTTTACCAAATTCATAACATATAAGTTGAATTAATTAATTTTATAATTAATTCCCATTGTCTAAACAAATAGCGTGTTTTTAAGAAACAATATCTATCAAAAGATTGACACTTGTTTATGCCCAATTTCAAAGTGAAATTAATTAAATTGACCACCATTGGATTAAATGGTAAACATATATTCTAATTGTACTTTAAAACCAATTAAAAAGATAATCTAACAATAAAATAAATTATATTAAAAGGAGTTTTTGAATTAAAATACAACATCATTCACTATTCATTAAAATGAACTTTAACGGAAAAATACCAAAAACATACAGAAAGTAAATTTTCATGTCCCGATTCTAAAGAAGGATTTTATTTTGTCATATATAACATATTAAATTGTCAAAAAGTGTATTTAAAAAGGGTTCGCCATCAAAAGGAGGTTAATCGAACTTTTAACAAATATTAGAATATTTATGCTTAAAATGGGATTCATTCTCATTTTAAGCCTCTAACATTTATTGGATAAAAGTAAAAATATTTTACAAACATATATAATCATTTTTTAGTTAGTTCAGTTCATTCTCGTCATTACAACGGCTAGGAATTAACTTCCATCTAAAATAATATTATTTTATTCTTAGTGTGCAACATAAAATTTCAAAGAAACTTGTTGTTGCGTATTGGGTACGCCATCGAGCATAGCGTTACCTTTAATGTAATATTAACATTTTATTCACAAATATTGATAAATATGAGAATGTTATATTCTTTATTTACCCGGGATGTTAAATCCTTCCCCCCTTTTGGGAATTGCGACCTCGTAATTTTAAAATTGGGATAAAAAACATCATTGAAAGCCCCACATCAAAAAAAGAGTAAATTAAA
Organism: Viscum album; assembly: GCA_963277665.1. Taxonomy (NCBI): domain Eukaryota; kingdom Viridiplantae; phylum Streptophyta; class Magnoliopsida; order Santalales; family Viscaceae; genus Viscum; species Viscum album. The sequence goes on from OY728129.1 coordinate 1,405,158,601, forward strand.
CTATCACTTTAAAAGAAAGAAAGAAAAGTGAAAAGGTCACCCGAGACAATAGATACTAGTATTCCCTAAAAACATCTATATGGAGGAGAAAACAAACCATCATGTTCTGATGGAGAGTGATAGGAATATATGTCTAAAAGAAAGTTAACCACCAGAAAATCACAAACATGTGATTGGATAAACTGTATTTGATTCCCCAGTAGAAAAATTTTACAGACAACTTTTTTGTTTTAAGTTACTTTTCACTGGGGGATTTATTTATTATCATAACTAAAACATAAGGAAACATATTTACTTGTCCTGTAGACTTTCATCTCTTGCTAGATTTCTTACACAAACCCATATTTTCTCCAAAATGTGAGTATTTAGGATGACTTGTCCACATTAAGAGCACTATAATCAACTTCTAGAGAATCAAATAATCTACAAAAGGGAACTATATATTTCCCTTGTCTTTAGACCTTAACCCGAACCAATATTGTTAGTATAAGACCAGATAATCCCAAAAAAAAGATGATCTTTTACAAAAATAAAAACTACTCTTAATCTTCAAAATTTTTCAAACAACCCAATGTTCAACAAGGACCATTCAATAAAAAATTTCCCTTTAAATTATTCAAAAATAAACCAAACTATTATTGAAACCCAACTATCTGAACGATTTAATCACATAGTCTTACAAGGTCAATCTTTACATTTATCTCCAAATAACATCAGTTACTCCTAAAGTCTCATACAGAAAAGTAATTAACCTAATCACATATCTTCCATGATAGGTTAATAATTTCCATATATAACCCAAATAAAACTTATTCCTGATTCATAATATCATCTAACTAAAAATAATTAGTCATACTAACCAGGAACTTCACGTAGTCTGGTGGTAGGCTATAAATGCCAGTTGCACTTTGGTTGTGGGTTCGATTCCTGAAGCTTTGTCCGACACGATGGATTGTCACATGGTCTGCGTGTTGTCCTTTTTCCAAAAACTATACAATTCTTAAAACATTCCCCAAAAAGAGATAAAATCTTCAAAAATAACCATAACCTAATTAACCTCAAGTTTATCTCTTGCCTTTCGTTTTCCATCATAACATATAGTAACCCATAATTACCTCAAAAGTAAAAATCATATAAACCCTAATGGTTACCTTTAAAATTATTACATGAACTTCCACATGGAGTGGGTTCTCTTGTACATGATTCATTAAAGAACTCAACAAAATTCAAGTGGTTATTAATGACTCCTGATATTTTTTTGAGAATAACCACAAGAGTTCTCATTGCAGCTCCTATATCATTTAGTATTTCTTTCAAAAAACCGTCACAATTTTCTTCACATCCACTATTACATTGGTTCCTGCTAGATCCATCCATTTACTAAAACCCAAAAGGTCAGTGTGATTATATCATTAGAATAATAATATAATATCTTATGAGGAGGGTAAATACTAACATATAATTATTCATGTTATCGTAAAGTCATTAACTTTATGTAAAACTATGACTCTTTCTGAAATCCTAACCATTATTATAATGTCACTTGTGATTAAAGAATACCCTAACCTATAAAGTTATCTAAACAAACCATTGATACCAACTATAAGGAATCGGCCTTTAAACATTACATAATCATGAATTAAATGAATAATTCACATAGAGGATCTTTTCAGGTTTAGATTTTTAGAGAATTATAACATAACTATTACATCTCAAAAGATTATAAAGTAGAAACTTCTACTAAGTTTCCATAAAATAAAAACTCTTAAAAAGAGACATGTCTAGTTCCATGTTTTAGATAGAATTTCTTTCCTTGATAGCATCCTTGACCCTATTCATCTTTAAGTCCTGTGGAAAACATTTCCAAAACTTGGGATGAGCATAAAAATCCCAGTAAAGGATACACAAAGACAGAAAACTGTTAGTTTTCTTCAAAACAAAAAGTAAATCATGAATACTCTATCATAAGTAATACCTTTAACCTTTATGAAGTAGTAAATACTCCTCACTGAATAAAAGATCATTACATACCCCTTTTGAAACCAAAATATTACCATAAAACCCATATAAAGAACACATAACATATAAAGGTAACTTGGGACATAAACATACTTAAATGGAATAACCATACGGTCAACTTCCACACATATCACAAAATGGAATAGCCATACGGTCGACTTCCATACCCAATGCATTGGAGGTTACAACGTAACCACCCGTCCTGGTATTCACAGCACCACCCGTCATTTGGTTTATCGCATAACCACCCGTCAAATGTCTAAGTACCATTATAAAATCATAATATATGAAACAAATATAATGGAATGAAAACATTTAGACATTTCAATCACAATATATCACTTAAATATATTGACATAACAAATCCATTATCAAAACCATTTTCAATACCAAAATACATAAAAGAGTGTATGGTATTTATTTTCTTTTAAAAGTATTACGACTTTTTAACGAAACCAAAGATCAAGTAGTACTCGTGGTGGTGGAAAAGGTCATTGTCACCACGTACATTAAAATAAACATTCCTTTTTGTCATTTAGTTAAAAGCTTCGTAGAAAATGATTCCCTTTGAATGAAATGAAATTTTAAAGGTGAGTATACAGTGTATAAAAGAAAGTCTTGTATTAGAACAAAATATGCCTCAATGAAATGAGATTGAGATGAAGTCCCTTACAAAGATGGTATCCTTTGATTAAGGATAAATCAATTATATAATTATGTGTGAAAAAAGAATACACCAAATATAAGTGGATATTAATTGTAAAACAATCATAGGTAATTCACACATATTCATATAACGACATATTCAAGGAGTACAAGTTAAACCCAATGAATCGAAATTGGGTTAAGAAGTTCCCTTGCAAAAATTAGACAGCCTAACAGCATCTCTTAAAATTTCAGAAAAAGAGTTGATGAGATAGAAAAGGTTATATCATTGCATGGACATAATATTTATATAAATAATGATATATAAGAACATATCCCAACATAACAAGATGTAAATTAAGACCTAACAAAAATATTTCTTTTAAAAAGAGGAAGGTGTAAGGTTCCCTTACCGATTTGGGTAACTCTCGAAATGTACACCACATGAAATAAGGACCATACAATGAAGATGTAAATACCCATAAATGAAATTAAATTACTCAAAGAGTAAAATCATGGGTAGTATATACCGTACACAAAAGGAAATAGTGGAAAATGTATCATGAATCTCACAGGAATAAAAAGTGAGATAAAAACTCCTTGCATCGTTGTAATCAATCAAGTCGTATGAACAAAAGTTAATAATAACCAAATTAATCACAGAATACTATGAATATTATGAAAATATATATATAAAATGGCAGTAAAACATACACCACATGTAATAAATAATTGGCGAATAATGGAAATTTCACAGAATTAAAAGTGAGATATGAAATCCCTTATGAGAATTCAGCAGCCTAACGGCACCACTTAAAACTTCCAAAAATAGATTGATGAGATAAAATAGGGTCTCTCCTCATATTAACATAACAATTACAGTAATAGTAATATAAAATAACATACTCCAACATAAGAAAGAGTAGCTTAAAATAAATGACATAAAAGATAGTACTTAAAAAGAAAGAGATAGTTAGAATCTCTTACCTTAAGTCTGACTTGTCTTGTTCATTTCTTTATATTCATGAATAATAAACTTTGGTCAATTTATAATTTTTTAAGTACCTCCTTTAAAGTTTTCTATTAAATTCTTATCACATATTGTAATTTTATAATAATTATTTAATTATGAGAGTTCATATCAGACGTTTTTTTCGATCTTTGGTACATGAGTCAAAAATGAACTTATTTGAAAAGAATTGTCCATGTAGTTATAAGTAAATCATCTCCAGAATAGTATTAATGATTTAAATATCCTCTAAATCCAGTATAAATTCATTTTATACTATTCCATAACATCTGGAGATAGAAAATTGAAATGCACCGTTCATGGAGACGGTAGGTCGTACGTACGCATGAACACTACTTTCATTTCTTTGTCATATCAATGGAATTAAAACAAAATGATATACATATATATATTATAATTACATAATTATATTCATAATTTATATGTAATATATATCATATATATCCATTATATATATGTACTTATAATAGTACATAACATTTGGAGATAAGAAATGAAATGCACCATTCATGGAGACGGTAATCCGTACGTACGCATGAACGCTACTTTCATTTATCTTTCATACTTTAATTTAATGAAAATGTAATGATACATAGGTATATTATAATTAAAGTATAATATCATATATAACATAATTAACTCCATCTTTTATTAATCCCACATATGGCATTAACGTTTCAAATCACTTTGAGGGGCAGTAGTCCGCACTTCCTAAAATGAAATTATCGTGTTTACCCATTATGGAAACTGTAATGGTATTGCATAAATGAAAAATAAAGAAGCATAAGAAAAACATAAACATAATATATATCATATATAAATATAGTTACATCTTAATGGACACAATGAGAGGTGTTAAATGATGATTAAACAATCATCGTTTCGGGAGGCAGTAATTCGCCATCCACGGAAACAGTATATTCTTTAACCATTAGACAATGTTGTGTGTATGTTTAGCTCGAATAATTCTCATAAAAACATCCTATTATATTTAACATACAATTTTTATTACAAAATAAAGTAATAAAAATAGTTTAGGGGGTTGGAGAAGCAAAATAAAATAAAAGAACATATGAGAAGACCTTTCCTTTAAATCGGGTAACTCACATTGGTTTGAACCAAGAGGGTTTCTTGAAGATATTTATGCCTAAGGTAAGGCTTCTAGGATGAATAGAGGGATGTGGGGAGAAAATAGGAGCAGGGTTCGGATGATACAAGGGCTTGATAGGTGTGGGTAAGGGAGTATAGTTAGGGGCATTTTATAAGAGGGGGGAGGGGCACTCTTTCAAGGTCATGAAATGTTACTTTATTATGAAATGATTTTCGGATTTTAAAGGTCCCACAATGATATATTTCGAGTATAAGGTGATAAGGGTTCGAAATAAACCTATCCAATAGGTTTTAGATAAGTGTAAGTCTTATATTTTACCTTATCTTTTAATTTTTTTTAAATCGTTCATTAATGAGGTAATCGATACATCATCATGGTGTCAAAAATAAATTTCTTTATTTAATGTCTAAAAATTATAAAAAAAATTACCATGATGTAGTAACTCTTTTTATATTTCTAAGGAATATTTATAGTCAAAATTATAACTTATATAACCCAATGTAAAAATTGTTTTAGTAAAACAATACATGTTTGTGACATTTTTATTTTAACTTTAAATAAACAGTTATTAATGACATTTTCTTACCCAAGTAGCTCCATGGGGTACCCAAGTTGACCCATGTATTGTCCTGGTATTTCATGACTCATACAATAAGGGTAGGACATGTGTCAAGGTAATTTCATATTATTAAAACTTTATTTTTACCTTAAATTACACTAATTACCTATAATCGTGATTAATAAAACTCAAAAGTTACTAATCACCAAAAATTATTTTCATCCCATTGAACCACATTTTAATTAATAATGAAAAACATGTATGTCGTATTTTTAAAGTTTAATTCATAGACGTGGTAAATTTTCATTTAAAAAAATCCGTTTTTTAACTACCACTTAGTGGTTTCACTATTCATCGAAAATTGAAGTTTTTCAGAAAAATAACAAAAATTCACCCTAAGATATATTTGATATTCTGAATTCAAAAATGATATTCATTTTACCAAATTAATAATATAGAATATTCAATAATTAATTTTATAATTAATTCTCGTTGTCAAAACAAACAGCGTGTTTTTAAGAAACAATATCTATCAAAAGATTGACACTTGTTTAAATCCAATTTCAAAGTGAAATTAATTCCAATAACCACCATTGGATTAAATGGTTAAAATATATTCTAATTTCACTTTAAAATCATGTAAAAATATAATCCAACCATATAAATATATTATATTAAAAAGAGGTTTTGAATTAAAATACAACACCATTCACTATTCATTAAAAAAATGAACTTTATCAGAAAAATACCAAAAACATACAGAGAGTAAATTTTGATGTCCCGATTCTAAAGAAGGATTTTGTTTTGTTAAATAAAACATATAAAATTGTCAAAAAGTGGATTTAAAAAGGGTTCTCCATCAAAAGGTGGTTAATAGACCTTTTAAATAATATTAGAATATTTATGCTTAAAATTGGATTCATTCACATTTTAAGCCTCTAACATTTATTAGATTAAAGTAAAAATATTTGACAAACATATATAATAATTTTGTAGTTATTTCTTTTCTTTCCCGCCATTACAACAGTTAGGCATTAACTACCATTTAAAATAATATTATTTTATTATTAGTGTGCAGCGTAATATTTCAAAGAAACTCGTTGTTGCGTATTGGGTACGCCATCGAGCATAGCATTCCTTTCAAAGTAATATTAACATTTTATTCACAAATATTGATAAATATGAGAATGTCATATTCTTTATTTACCCGGGATGTTACATAAAACCTTAGGTAAAATGATGATATAATAACCTCATTATTTTACATATAATTATATTTTATTATGCTAATTTCACTTCCTATATCCATATCATATTTCTTCAAATGGGAAACAAAACTTTCGATCATGTTTACAGGGGACTACCACCTCATGAACCGACGTAGTTTTTTTTCCATCCCTATTTCTTGTAGATTGTTATGATGATGGATTTCAATTATACATATTATAGGTATAAAATTTATATACCTTTTGAATTATTATATCACATATACCTTTTTATTTTAAATTCTATGAGAGATATGGAAACAATGCTCATTTGTACGGCGGGATACCGCCTCATGAAGCGATGTGATTTTTTTACTAATGCTTTACATGGAAGGTAAAAGGGATGAATATAATGAATATAAATGATATTTATTACCAAAATATACTTCTATAAATATAATATCACATCTAATGTATTTCCTTACAACCCATCAGAAAACAATAATGTTGCGCATGTGAAAGGTGGACTTCCACCTCATGAACCGATGTGATGTGTTTTTCATTTTTTTCTTACATGGATGGTAATAATGATAGATTAAATGAATATATAGGATATATATATATGATATTTATATAGATGATATATATGATATCATAATTATTTTTATGGGTGACATATTAATTACCTTTCTTACATTCTATCTGTCGAGAAAATGGAAATAATGTTCATATGTATGTACGGCCCACCGTCTACATGAATAGTGTAGTTAATTTTATATTTCTAAATTTTATTGATTAATATAAATACATGTATAATGAATATATTTGATATTGATATCATTGTAAAAATTATGGAAATTAAGGAACCTCTATCAAAGTAAAAGGGGCAAAAATATGATACCAAAACAAATGTGAAGAACAAGTCATTTATTAGCATAAATGAAATTTTCACAATGAATTATTAATAAATAATGAATAAAATTTTATTAGTATATAATATATTGTATGAAATGCATGTATATATATATATATATATTTATGGTTATATAATATATTTATAATAAACCTATAATTCTCATACATGTTTTTTAATATGTATGAAGGGTGTTGAGACTTAAGGTAAAGGATTTTTGTCTGAATTTGTCTCCATTGGGACATTAGTTTTGTTATGTGCCTAATTTCTTCTATGAGGTTTATATAATACCCATTTTACATGTTATATCATTAATTTTCTTCTATTCGTGATATTTAAATTTAAATTTGATGTTATTATTTAATGGAGATTACAGTTGAATTGTTACCAAAGTGGTAATAGATTTATGTCTCACTTTATTTTCTTTGAGACACATGAAATATTCACCATGTGTTTATTATATGTGGTGTATATACTTCCCATGAATGTCTTTTGTGATGATTATACTAAAATTTATTTTAATTTACATATATATTCTAACAACTTTATTTCCTGGGGTTTACAATACAAATGTCATAAAAGTGGTAATTATTTTATTTTACAATTAAATTATTATAGGGATCATTTATGAATATTTTTATAATGACAATATATTATGATATATCTCTCAATAATCCCAATAATTTTCTTTTACTTGGTTTATTTATTGATAATACTTGTATTACATTAATTTTCATCCATATCTATGTTTTCTAAATATGTTTTCAAAACAAAATTAACCTTATCAAATGGATTTATTTAAAAAATATACCAATGTTTGAATTTAAAAAGGTGAATTTAAAGGAATCTTCATGACATATTTAAAAATAATGCCGATATATCTTTTTTCAATAATTTTAACTGACTATTTTTTTAATATGTATTGCATGAATGAAATTTAACACCTTCATGAACTCCCATTTTTAAAATATTCATTTATAATTTGCAAAGGATATTTTAAAATAAAATGATTTAATATATGTTTTATAGTTTTTAAAATTGATTTTCAAAGTGGAAAGCATATTTTTCTCATGAATTTTTTTTAAGTGATATTTAATTCTAATTTTCAATTAAATGGAATTTGATAATATTTTATTTTTAAAAAAAAATTCAAAGTGGAAAGGTTATTTTTCTTATGAAATGTTTTAAATGATATTTAAATCTTATTTTATATATATCTAAGGTTTTTTTCAAATAAATGTATTTTGAAAATGTTTTATGTTTTAAAAGTCTTTTTCAAGTGGAAAAGTTATTTTCCTCAATAAAAGTTCCAAGTGATCTTTCAAAATCATTTTTCATCAACCATGTATCCTTTTGATGTTACTTATGATTTACTAGGGATATGATCCAAGGATGCCATTATTATTCTTTAACTGAATGGTTTATTCTTATGATCACAATTTGTTTGTGACAATTCTTTCTTTTCCATGGAATATGAAATAATTAAATGTTTTATGAGACCCATTTATTTTCTTGGGATCAGATATAATGAATTTTTTATGATATTCTATTGAAAAAATGTATGCATTATGTAATGTGTGGGACCCATATACCCCTATAATGTATTGGGTTATGATAGATGCTCTATGAGCTCAAATGGTCCATGGGTGGTTTTCACAAGCCCAAAAATAGGTGTACATTGGTGGTTTCCTCATGTTATAAAAATAGGGTACATTGGCAGTTTTCTAAACCCCAACATAGGTACATGGATTAGTATCCAAACCCTAACACATTATGAATGTATTGGTCGGTAACCTTGATATAAGTTTTTTAGGATTATGTGTTTTCCAAAAATCTATGTCTTATGACAATGTTATGTTCTCATCCATTATTTACTTTGATTCCTTTATGAATCATGTCATATGAGATGCCAAAATATTTTACACGACTCAATATTATGGTCTATGATATATAGGGTATGATTTTTCAAATGTTATTCTCATGTTCCCATACCCTTATGATCATGTAATATTAATATCTCCCTTATTTATTATTATTGAGAATATATTCTCACTTTTTAATATGTTTCCTTTCCCGAGGTTATTAAGAAGGGTTTTACGTACGTTATGTAAAATAGGAGTACAATATGAAAAGATCATTGTGGGATATATTGAAGAATATTCAATAAATAAAAAGATTGTGTTTCTAGTATCCAAAGACGCTAAACTATTAATATCCTCAAGAGTGTATTTGTATAATATAATGAATATTATTCTAATAAGATTTAATTTATATGTATTAGATGCTTGGGTAATTATAATTAGTATTAGGAGAAATTTTTATTCAATATTTGGAGATTAATATTATAGAAACATTTGTAAAACCATTAGGTATAAGTATAAGTATAGGATAACATCCTAATGTTTTTGTATGGAAGCGAATATGTGTTTTTCATAACAATAAATCCCTTTCTATATACTAAAAGTTAACAAAGTTATGGCATAGAGGTACCCATGGGATATAACTTTAAAAGGCTTCATCAATGAAAGGAACTCTCAAGGTTTCACTCAAATGTTTTGTGGTTTTTCAGTACCTAGGGGCAGCAGAGTGGCTAACCAAGGTTATATCTAAAAGAGGAAGTACCTAAAACAAAATATTAAAGGTATTTTGAATATAAATTAAAATAAAATAAAAAAATAACATAAAATTATTTGGGGGTTTAATATCATTTATAAAATTATACAATTTATGTTACAAGAATATTGTTATTTTATTGTTTATTATTTTTCAAATTTGTTTGATAAAACACGGTGAGAAGATTTTCTTAGAAAATATTTTTTGAATTAATAATAAATATAAACCTACATATTCACTTAATTAATAATAATTATCATTTAAATTAACATACACTTAATTATGATCCTCTAATTTTTTATCCCAATAACTCTAGTAGAATAAATTTAACTACAAAGATGAAATGAATAATTCCCTAGGCTGGCTTTAGAACATGAAATAATATCACCAAACATTGATTTTCATTATAAGAATATATTTTGGAAAATGTTAAATTATGAAATATATAAATTATATAAAGGAGTATGAATTGATTTTTGATATTTTATTTGAACTCTAAAAATTGATAATGTGTTGTTTTATTTTATCGATTGAAACTGTGCTCTCATAATTCACACATTACTCGATGTAATGAACCAGAATTCTATCAATGAAATTTTACTTGTTATAGATATTTCATAGAGTATAAATCACATAAAATAACATATATAATGAAATAAAAACATTATAAATGAAGAATGAATGAAATAAAAATTATTTCTAGATGTTTAGGATCCTATACCATTGGAATAGTAACTTTACCTTTGGAATAGTAATGTGACCCTTATGAATAGTAAACCAACCATATGAATAGTAGCCACACCCATGAAATTATAAATAAAATTTAGGCATCTTATAAGTGAAAGTATGATATAATTATATCATAGTATAGGTAAATGAATATTTTAAATAAATATTAATTAACTATTAGTATTTTTTAAGTCAAAAATATTTAATTACAATTATATAATTAGTAAAATGGTTTAAAAAAAATTTATTTCCATAAAATTTATTAAAAATTAATATTTTGTTTAATTATGATTTTAATATAATTTTATGATACCTTAGTTAATTTTTCAAAGTGTTATAAAATCAGTTATAATATTAATATTTTTATTTTTTGAAAAAATATGATTTTGATTAAAAATTAAATTTATTAAATTTATAAATTTATTTTCATAAAATTTAGACAATTTTTTAATTATACTAATTTAAAAATAATTAGGTTGATTTTTTTGGTTTTTTCTAATATACTGGAATTTTTGTGAATAGTGAGATACTATAATTTATGATATATATATACACATTATAAGATCAATACACTATTCCTTGAGTCATGAGTGTTTTAGGCACCATAATCTCGAACATACATTTGTATTTTTATTATATTTGATGATAATTCTCAGACTATTCATAGTCTTGTGCCAAAATAATAATCAAAAGAAAAAAATATTCAAAAAAACGTCTCTCCACCACTATATATACCACTCTTCCCCACTTCTTCTCCTCACACCATAAAATCCTTGATCCTTGTATATATTATTCCCAATACATTTTCTAATCCCCTCCCCCACATCCAATATCTCTTGGTCTCATAAAAATACCATAACCAATCCCCATAAGTAGGTTCTCGTGGAGGAGAATTCAAGAGGTAACAATCCTCTTTCTTTTCATTTATTTTATCACAATTTCTTTTATTCCCTAACCTCCCCTATCTAAAGAGACATGATAACTTCTATATAATTTATATACTATAATTGTGTCATGTTAATGTAATATCCATCATCAAACTCATTTCTCTCTCTCTCCCTCTCTCTCTCTTATTCTATAAATTTTAACATCACGTGTGATTTTTTAATTTACAGACATCATGGATGATGTATTTTCATTATCCATTAACACATTCATGGATTGTCATAAGACCATTTTCATTGTTAAAAAAATATAATATATTTATTTAAAAATATTTAATATTTTGGTACCCTTATATACACATGATACTAATTAATAAGACAAAACTATTTCTTGATGACCGAAAAAACGCCAAATTTATCTAAATGATTATCATTAGAGGTCTATCAAATGAATCATCCTAATATATAGAAAAATAATAATATATAAGACCATTAAGTATTTTTTATGTTAATTAATAACATATAATTACAATTAAGAGGAATTATATCCATTTTAAAGTAACTTTATTACTTATAAAAAAGTGAACCGATCATGAAAAAGAAGGAAAACAAACGCTCTCGAATGTTGAAGTTAAACTATATAACTCATCAAAAAGGCCATATATAAACTTCCTAAAACTATAATGAATCAATTAAATATATAAAATTTGATAAATTAATTAATTTATGGATTTAATTTGATTATCCAGGACATTAAGGTCAAGTGTAAAACACTTTCGGGCATAGGTAAGGGTTTTCATCCCGAACATCCATTTTCCATTTAAGTTACGCTATCTCTCTATTTACCCCAATATAAATAGTAAATATTTTTATATACTTATTAAAAATTCACTTTATATGTTACAAACTCATATATAAATATCCTTTCATCTTTCTTTTATGTGAGAATACATTTTTTACAAGGTTCCCTTCTCAATTATTCCCGATACGCAAGCCTGATTAAAGGGAAAATCTTGATTTCTTACCCATTATCAAGTACCATCCATAATATATTTTAAGACACCATTATTGTTATAAAATCACTAATTTATTCATGAAAAAATATATTTTTTCATTTTTGTTTTTATGTAAACAATTATAAAAAATAGAAATTATTTTTACAAAAGAACTATTCTTTGCAATTAAAAGGGGTATTTATCTCAAAAATTCCTTAATGATTTTATAAGAGTATTGTAATCTATTTTAACACATATTTTGATCTATATGATTTATTGAGATTGATCACTTATGATTATTATCTTCAATATTTTATTAAAAGGTTTATAATCAGTTTGACAGTGGATGTTTAATCTTGATATCATTCACCACACTACTCTGAATAATTAGTGATTATGTTTAAAAATTGGGAAAAGTTATTTACATTTAATATATATATGTCTGTTTTTATGTTTATCCCCATTCATACGAGGAATGAATTTTACTTAGTAAATGATGGGTGGGGCCATTTATATCCTTTCAATGCATCAATAGGTCTCACGACAAAAAATAAATATGGACTTGGCTAAGGCCTACCCATTTTTAGATATAGTTTTGGTCGAGGTCTTAACCATTTTTTCAGATGTCTCAGATGAGAACACGATGATATGTTTCTGATGTTTGGAATTTTGGATTCCCTCATTATGATATTTCTAATTGATAAATCCTGAGATTAATTGTCTTCTAGAATATCAATGGTTAATTTTCATGTGATTATTTATATAGAATTATTTATTTTAGATTTTATCCTTTCTATATTATGATGAATATTATGTTATAATGGATTGTGTCTTCAGTTATTCACCATGTCTTATGATTATTTTTTAGATTCTTATGTATTAAATATGATTACTAAGAATCTAATCACACCCCTTTATTATGTTTTACTTTTCCCTGGGTTGATAAGATGTATATTATGAATGACTTTCATGGATAATCTTGGAGTTTTGGGTGTTTCAAATAGAATTGATATATTGTATGCCTTTTCAAATATCAATTTAAAGTTAATGTATGTAATATAGATTCAAAAACTATAAAATTGATCAGACCTTTGGGATTCGAGTATTGAATTTATTCCAATGTATTAATGTATGGTACTGGCTCCAGGCCACTAGGGTCCAGGACTTTAGAGTTGGAATCAGAGAAAGTTCCGTAGAAACCAAGGAAACTAGATTTAGAAAACATATATTAGGAAACATAACCCCAATACATACTTTGATGATAAGTAGAGAATAACATATTATAATTTTGGTATGGTAGAGATTATATGGGCTTTCTATAAATACATCTGTGTTTGGAAACTACAAGTGGATGTGGTTCTAGAACAGAAGTACCTAGTGGTAACAACTTTGACAAGGTGTCCCAGACCTGAATCGAGGTAACATATTACACAAAAATGGTCCTTAATGTGCACCTTATTTTTCACTCATGGGGTATATGCATAGGATAATTCAGATTTTCTTTACTAACCATTGTGAATGATTTAAAAGTAAATATGTCTCCAAAGAAATCATGTTTATTATTACGAAATTATCTATGTATAAAATTTCAATTTAGGTTAAGTTTTTTCTAGTTTATAATTATTTATTATGATTCATAACCTAATTTAGTTTATTATAATATGTAGAAATGGGTGTAGGTTAAGTTCTTGTGTGAACAAAACTGAGGAGGCTGAAGATCCAATTGATGTAGTAGAAGATACATTAATTGTTTCCTCAAAATTAACCAATTATTTATTTAAATCTATATCATCGCATTATTTTATATTTTCTGGGTTTTCCAAGAAAATTATACATTTACCTTTTGATTTAAAAAATTATTTCTCAGTCAAAACTCTTAAGGGAAATATCATTCCAACAAAGATATGTTGGTTTTTCACCCTTTTGAAACATAAAAATACTTTATTATATGACTGTGTCATCATAAATATGATGGAATTTGATATAATCCTCGGTATCGAATGGCTTTCAAAATTTGATGCAAGAATATATTACTAAAACGAGTAAATAAAGATGTGTGAGGAAGATATAGAATCACTGTTTTTAGAGAAAAAAACTCATCATCTAAGTCATTTCTAGATCCTCATCTAGTATATCTTCTAAATTTAATTCTTGGGGAGAAAGAGAAAACACCATATATGGATTTCGAAAGAAATATTCAAATTAAATATGTACCTATTGTGAAAGAATATATTTCTATATTTCCATAGGACTTACCTAGACATCTTCTAGAGCAGGATACTGATTTCTGTATTTATTTAACTCCTAGTGAAAAACCTAAATCAAATAATCCCTATAAAATGGCCACAATATAATTATTGTACCTAAATAAAAAACTTGAAGAATTCAGTGACAAGTGATTTATTCAGCCTAGTGTTTCTCCATGGGTATCCCTTGTTCTCTTTCTCAAAAAGAAAGATGGATCCCTAAGGCTTTTCATCGACTATAGATTCATCAATGATATTACAATAAAGAACATGTATCCTCTACCTCGTATTGATGATTTTTTTATCATCTTCATGGAGCTCAATATTTTTCAAAGATTAACCTTAGATGTTGATATCATCAATTGAATGTGAGTAAGGAAGATATTATAAAGACATAATTTCTAACTAGGTATTTACATTATGAATTTATAGTAATTCCATTTTAAATGACTAATGCGCCCTTTGTTTTTATGGATCTAATAAACATAGTGTTAATGGAATATCTTGAAGAATTTTTTTTGTTATTTTTTGATGATATATTGATCTATTCCAAAATCTATGAGGACCATGGGAACCACTTGTGAGTTTTTCTGGAGACTCTTAGAAGAAAAGAGTTGTTTGGGAATTTTAGAATCTGTGAAATGTTTCATCAACTAGTTTCTTTTCTTGGTCTTATTTTCTCTATGGATGGAATCTCAGTTTATCCTAAAATGATAAAGGTAGTTTACAAATTTCCTACACTAACAAGCATAACTGTGGTATGTAATTTCGTTGGTTGAGAAGGTCACGGTCGACATTTCATTCAGAATTTTTACCAACTAGCTAACCCATTAACCAAGATTACTCATAATTGGGTTATGTTTGTATGGAAAAAATAATTTAAAGAATTTTTTGAAGAATTGAATATGATATTGATGAATGATTTGACATTGACTCTGCTATCAGGAAATGGTGTATTTGTGATTTATAGTGGTGCATCAAAGAAAAGATTGGGTTGTGTCCTTATGCAGAATGATAGAGTTATAGTCTATGAATAAAGGTAGTTAAAAACTCATTAATATAACTATTCAACTCATGATCTAGAGTTAGTAGCTCTAATATATTCTTAGAAAATATGTAGGAACTATCTCTGTAGGAAAATATGTGAGACATATATTGATCACAAGAGTTTGGAATATATATTCACAAAGAAATAACTCAACATGAGGAAAAATGTGATGGATCGAGATACTAAAGGGTTATGATTGTTCAATACACTACCACCTAGGTAAGGCGAATAAATTAGAAGATGCATTGAGTAGGAAGGATCATGGAGTTCTAAACAAAATGAGGATTAAAAAGGGTCTGGTGTATATGGACCTAGAAAATATGGATATGGTGATTATTAAGGAAGCTGAAAAATCACTACATTTTCAATTGGTTTCCCAAAAATCTTTATTGGAAAGGATTAAAATTATCAGTTTGGTGAAGAGAATATTCAAAATAAAATTAAAGCTATAAATGATGGGATGTTCAATGTAATAGAGTATAAGGATAAAATTATTAAATTTGGGAAGAGGCTATGTGGTCCCTCTATACCCAATTAAAAAATGGAGTTATTGGATGATTCTCATAGCTAAAATTTCATTATACACCCTAGTGGCACTATGATTTATAGATATTTCAAAGAACATTTTTGGTTGGACAATATGAAATAGGGACTTTCTAATTATGTATCAAGATGTTTATTCTATCAACAGGTGATGGTTGAAAGAAAACATACTGGAGGAGTTATTCAATGTCTTTTTATTCATACATGGAAATCGGATGACACGACTATTGATGTTGTCATGGATTACCAAAAACTCCAAGAAAGAATGATTCAATATGGGAAATTATTGATCGAATTACCAAATCTTCACATTTTCTTTCTATAAGGGAGTATTTTACACCAGAACTCCTTACACAACTCTATATTAATGAAGTTGTAAAACATCATCAAGAAAATATTTCAATTGTTTCTGATTTTGATCCATGATTTAAACCTAAATTTTGGAAAATTCTTCCGAAATATTTGGATAATGGGATTTATTTGAGTACTTCTTATCACCCTCAAACTGATAGGTGGCCAGAAAGGATGATCCAGACATTAGATGATATGTTGAGATCATGTTCACAAGACATTCAAGGAATACGGTGTAAATATTTACCTTTGGTGGAGTTAACCTACAACAATAGTTTCTATTCAAGTATTCAAATGGCACCATATAAAGCATTGTATTGAAATAGATGTCATACACAAAATTGTTGGCATAAAGTTGGTGAATGGAACATTGTAGGTCCAGAACATGTGGAAGAAACAACATCAAAGGTAAAAACTATTCCATCCCATATCAAAGGAGATCAAAGTATAAAAAATATCTATTCTGATAATCAAATTAAGGATTTGTAATTTAAAGTAGGATATCATGTTTTATTGAATTTATCACCATGAAAGGGTGTTATAATATTTGGAAATAAAGGGAAACTGAGCCCCAAGTATATTGTACCTTTTGAAATCAAAGACAGAGTTGGAGCTTTGGCTTATCATTTAGAAATTCCACCTAGACTTTCTAAAGTACACAATGTGTTCTAAATTTCATTGTTAAGGAATTATATACCAGATCTAATGTATTTCTTTAGATCTGAAGGAATAGATTTGGAACCTGATTTATCTTACTTTGAAAAGAATATATGGATTATAGACACTAAAGAATAGGTTTTGAGGAATCAGATGAATCTCTTGGTAAAGTTACTTTGGAAAAATCATAAAATTGAAGAGGTAATGTGGGAGTCTAATGAACATAGGATGAAAAACTATCAAAATCTTTTTATGAGGTGAAAATATCGAAATTTCAAGGACAAAATTATTGTATGAGGGGGGAATGTACGGATCTATAATTATATCAATGAAACATTCCTTCTTATAGTTATTTCATTTAGTGTAACTCAAATAAAATTACATAGATAATACAATAAAAACATTATAAACAAAGAATGAATGAAATAATAGATATTTATGGAAGTTAAGGATCTAATACCAATGTAATTTTAACTTGACCTTTGCAATAGTAATATGATCCTTATGAATAGTAAACCGACCAAATGAATAGTAAACACAACCATTAAAGTATAAATAAAAATTACTCTTCTTATAAATGAAATTATGATATAATTATATCATAGTATAAGTAAATTGATATTTTAAAATTTATTAATTAAGTGTTTGCATTTTTATAAGTCATAAATATTTCATTAAAATTTAATAATTAATAAAATTATTTAAAAGAAAATATATTTTCACAATGTTTATTCATAAAGTATTATTTTTTTGTCTTATAATTTTAATATAGTTTTATGAGACCTTAAAAAATTTTCAAAGTGTTATTAAATTAATTATAATGAAAAAATTGGTATTTTTCGAAAAAATGATGATTTTAATTAAAAATTCAATTAATCATATTTAAAAATTTATTTTCAGTAAATGGATTTCATTTTCAAATTCTACATGTATGAAAATTGTTAGGGTGAATTTTTGGTATTTTTCTAAAATACATGAATTTTGTGAATAGTGAAATGTGGTAATTTACGGTATATATACATTATAAGATAAATACATAATTCCTTGAGTAATTAATGATGTAAGAAACATAATATTGAACTTCCCTTAATTATTTTAATATTTTCTATGATAATTATCAAACTATTCATTGTGTTGATCCAAAATAATATACAAATGAATAAAATATTCGAAAAACACCCCTCTCCTCCACTATAACTACCACCCTCCACCACCTCTTCTCATAACATCATCTAATAATTAAGTATTGTCGAAATTTAACCCAATAATCTTCCCAAGACCTTAACCCATGTTTAGGATATCTTTTTCACATAAAATGATCAAAACCAATCCTATTAAGAAGGTTCTCAAGGTAGAGAATTCAAGAGGTAAAAATCATATTTCTTTTCTTTTATTTTTCCTTAAATTTCTTATATTCCCTCACCTCCCCTATAAAAAGAGAAAATATAACTCTACCATATTTTATATTCTATAATTTTATAATGTTATTTAAATATCCATCATTAAATCATTTATTTTCGTATTTTATTCTATAAATGGAAACATCACTTATGATGTGTCAATTTACCGACATCTTGGACGATGCATTTTTTATTTTCAATTAACACCATAAAGGCTAGTCATAGAACCTTTTTTCTGGTTTACAAAATTATAATATATGTATTACATCCTATTTAATATTTTTTAACAATTATATAAACATGATATGAATTAATAAGACAAAGTCATTTTATAACGATCGAAAAACTGCGAAAATAATCTAAATGATTATCATTAAAGTTCTATCTAATGAATCATCCTAATATATAGAAAATAATAATATATAAGACCATTAAATATTCAATATTTTGATTAATGACATATAATTCAGATTATGAAGAATTATACCCATTTTACATTAACATCACTATTGATAGACAAGCAAACCTATCATGAAAATGATGAAAATGAACGTTCCCAGACGATGAAGTTAAACTCTATAACTCATCAAAAAACCATAAATCAAATTAATTATACAATAATGAATAAAATTAATTTATATAAGTTTTTTAATTAATTAATTAATGGATTTAATTTGATTATTCATGACGTTAAGGTCAAGTACAGAACACTTTTGGGAATATGGTAAGGGTTCTCTTTACGAACCTCCATTTTTCATTCTAGTTACACTATCTCTCTATTTAACCCAATATAACTCTTCATTATTTTTATATAATTATTATAAATTATATTTATATGTTCTAAATTCAACATTCAGATTATTTCATCATTCTTTGATTGCAGAATACATGTTTTTACAATGTTCTCTTATCAATTCATCCTAATACACAAGCCCTATTAAAGGGTATGTCTCCATTTTTTACCCATTTTCAAGTACCATACATAATCTATTTTAATACATCATTATTTTTCTGAAATAAATAATTTTATCATGAAACCCTATGTCTTTTCATTTATAGTTTTATACAAACAATTTTGATAGATAAAAATGATTTTTCTAAAATAATTATTCATTACAAGTAAAAGGGAAATTTCTCTCAAAAATTCCTAGATTATTTAATTAGATTATTTTCATCTATTTAAAAAAAATATTGAATTATATTATTTATTTATATTGATCTATTATTATTATCATCAAAAAAATTATTAAATGGTTTACTATCAGTTTGACTGTGGATGTTCTATCTAGATATCATTCACTATACTACTCAGAATGATTAGTGATTATGTTTACAGATTCTAGAATGTTATTTATATTTCATATGTGTATGTGATTTATGTTTATATCCATTCATATGAGAAATTAATTGGACTTATTAAGTGATGTTTAGGGTCTCCTATAGCCCCATTATGCTTTATTAGGTCATATTAGAAAAAATAGATATGGACTTGGTCGAAGACTTGCATGTTTTCATATATGGGTTTTCCTGAGGCCATAACCATTTATTTTCAAATGTCTTGGTCGAGGCCTTGATGGTATGTTTCATATTTCAATAATTATTCATTCCCCTATTATGATATTATTAATTAATAAATCATGATATTATTCTTCTAGTATAATATACATGGTTAGGTTTCATGTGATTATTTATATGGAATTATTTGTTTATGCTTTTATTCTTCCCATATTATGCTTAAGATTATATTCTAACGGCATGGGTTTTAAGTCATTCATGATGACTTATTGTTTATTATTAGCTTTCATTGTATTAATTACCCCCAATGAGAATCTGATCTCACCCCTTTCTTATGTTTTAGTTTTCCACATGATGTGAAGTTGTATATTATGAATGACTTGAAGGGATAATCTAGGAGTTTATGGGTGCTCCAAAATAAATTGATATATTTTATTTCCTTTAAAGTAGTAATGTAAAGTTTATTTATGTAATACGGCTTCCAAAACTACTAAAATAATCTATTTTTTGAGGTTTTGGTCTTGTATATATTCCAATGTATTAATTTAAGACATCTGCTCTGGGCCTCTAGGGTCGGGGTCTTTACACTCAACCTCACATGTTTTTGTGGTAATTATTTGATTTCATTCTTAGTTTCTTTTAAGATAAAAAATAAAATCATATGTCATATTTATTTTGTTTATTTTCTCTATTATTAAAATAAAATATTTTAATAATGTTACAATTACATCTTTTATTAAGAATTACTACTCTTATATAGGTCGTGTAGTCATCTTAGAAACAATTTTCATTTGAAAAAGTGTAGAAAAAGGGGTATAACACAATCATTTTTATACTCATTAATTTCAAACCAAATAGGAAAAAAACATTAAAATAAAATAATAAATTACTATAAATAGAGTGTTTATCACCAAAATAAAAACATTACATCACGAACAAGAAGAAGAAGGCTTTCACGGAGGGATTCTTGCTTCAAGAGGTGCCCCTTTTGAAATGCTTATAGAATTGGAATTTAACCACTTATACTATACCTTGAAATTAATAATTCAAGTACAAGACCATAAAGATGAGAAAAACACATTTATAGAGTGTAGGGGAGGATAGGGTTTTTATACTTTTTATGTTTGAATGGAAAATTCAGAAAAATATTTCAATGATAATTTGCCTAACTTTTTTACCACAAAAATGTGTAAACCAGTTCTCCTTATAGTAAGATTATTTTTATTTAACAAGTTTCTCTATCTATTATCCAAATTTGAGCCCAATATGATATCTTATGAATACTATATGGCTCAAAGTGTGAAGTGGTGTCCATTCGGATGAGTCCACTCCATATATGAATCCATATCCCATTTACTCCAAACAAATACAAGATCTAGCTCAAAAGGTATAAATTAAAGTATCATCCCATGAAGTGATAAATCCAGCTTAAAAAATAAAATATCGAATAATAGAAATAAAAATATATATGACAAAAAATACTACATCGATCATTAAAGGGTTAAATATTTAATTTTCATAAAATTTTAAAATGAGTGATTAAATCCTAAATATTCAATACATACACATATTTATCATATTGTGAGAAAATTATGTAATTTATTATCAGTAAAACATTCAATAAAAATATTTTTAATCAACTCCCCCATAGTTTCCATTTAGAACTCATTAGAAAAGTAAGCAACAAAACCAAATCAAGGAAAATTTAAAACACATAACCATGAGATCCATCAATTTAATACTACAAAATAAAGGATATAATGAATCCTAAAAACCCATTAATTAAAGTTAAAAATTCATCTCATTCAAACCATTTCCACATTTTTTCACCTCTCATTCACATGAAACACATACCTCATATGAATTTTCTCTAATCACATAAATATTAGTATTGAACAAGTCTTTTATCAACCAAACTCATGTAAGAATTACCATAGGCTTGATAAATTTTTAAATCTCTACCCGATGTGAGTAAAGTATATGTTTATATCATGATAACTTTTTGGTTTGTTCAATGGATTTTCATTGGTAGATTTTAGATTTATAAAACTCTTATGGCGGAATTAGGAGGGGTTGGCTCTTTTGGAAGAACAATCGCATGATTCTAATTTTCAATCATTTATTTTCTCTAACTATTTATTTTTTCCATGAAATATGTTCCAAAATAACTTCAAAATTTCTTTCATAGGTTTATCACACCTTTTCCAAATTAGAAATTGTGGTCTCACTCAACCAACTTCAAATAATGGTGTGGTTTCCAATATATTTTACAAAATAATTGCTTCCCAAAATCTCATATTTTTTGAAGTTCCATGAAGGCACAACTTTTTATATTATCATTTTATTTCCCTAAAATTGGATTTTTCTCCACTAAAGTAGAAGAGAATGTTTTTTCACGCCACAATATAGCTGTTTGTTACCCTTAATTTCGACTTGGTCTTGCATTTTCAATTCCAAATTTGGTTGGACATGGAAAATTGGCTTTTAATGTAGCAAGCCTAGTAGGTTGTCCATAGATACTAAAGGATAAATGGATTAAATAAAAATATAATTCTAGAATAAAAAGTATTCTCTTGAAAATGAGGCATGTAAAACCAAATACATGCCCCAATCATTTGAAACAAAAGTACCTCCAACCCTCATGTTTTTAAGTTAATAAATAAATTTCCATTTAAAAATAGAATAGACTGGTTCTCTTGAGAAAAAATGTGTATGTGAATAATGTATAAAAATGGTTCAGAAACCTCATGGGAATAGTATGCTTATGACAATTAAATTGATATGTGGCATGGTACTAAAAAATCATAGGTTTTTTCATGAAATTATCTAATTTTGAAACATGAAAAAAGTTAATTTCATCATTCATTTATACTAGGTTTCATGGGATAAATTGTAACACCCCAGAATGATAAAGGGTTAAATGACTAAATGATATAACTCATGTCAACGTGGTGCAAATTCCATTTCAGGAGCCTACCTGATTATAACTCTATAGTAAAGCGGTCTTAGCACATAGTAGTGATCAGGATGGGTGACCTTCTATGAAGTTTCTCAGGGAGTGTATGAGGGAGGAAAAAACCCACTGGAAAGGACATGGGTTGGCCTGTGGGGACTATCATTAGTCAGATGATCCATTCGGGCATGTGGGTGGGCCCCAGGGTGGGGACCACATGTCTGCGGGGCAACTGGTGGTACGTGGCGGGCCAGGACCTGATAACCATGTTAAGGCGGGGTGTTTGTGCTGTCACCGGGACCCAGTTGTTACATTTGGTATGGGAGGTGGTGCCCAGCCTTAAGTGTAGTTCACTACCTGGGTTGTGATATAGGGCTCACAATGAGGACGTTGTTCTCTAAAGGGGTGGGGGTGATTGTAACACCCCATAATGATAAAGGGTTCAATGACTAAATGATATGACTCATGTCAAAAAGGTACACCTTCCTTTTCGGGATCCTACCTGATTAGAACTCCATAGTTAAGTGTGCTTGGCATGTAGAAATGATCTTGATGAGTGACCTTATTAGAAGATTCCCAGGGTGTGTGTGATTGAGGACAAAACAAACTAGAAAGGACATGGGTTGGCCTCTGGGACTGTCATTATTCAGATGACCTGTTCAGGTACATGCTGTCAGCAAGACCCAGTTATTACATTTGGTATTAAAGGTGGTACCCAGCCTTATGTGTGGTTCACTGTCGGGGTTGAGATGTAGGGCTCATAACGAGGATGTTGTGCTCCAAATGGGGGGGGGGGGTGATTATAACAGCTGAGAATGATAAAGGGTTAAATGACTAAATGATATGACTCATATCAATAAGGGGCACCTTCCTTTTCAGGATCCTACCGAATTAGAACACCACAGTTAAGTGTGCTTGGCCTGTAGTAGTAATCAGGATGAATGACCTTCTGGAAAGTTTCTGAGGGTGTGTGTGAGTGTGGAAAAAACACACTACAAAGGACATGTGTTGTCCTATGGGGACTATGATTAGTCAAATGACCCGTTTGGGCATGTGGGTGGGCCTTAAGGTGGGGACCACGTGTCTGCGAGGCACACTACGGAAAAAATGGGCATTTGCAACGGGTTATTTGCGATGGGTTATTTGCGACGGCGATAAACCCCGTCGCAAATAGTCCCGTTAGAAACTTATTTGCGACGGGGGAATTCCCCCGTCGCAAAAGGACTGGCGCGCTTTGCGCGCCAAATCACGGGAAAATTATTTGCGACGGGAATATACCCCCGTCGCAAATAGTATGTCGGCAGGTTATTATTTGCGACGGGTCCCGTCGCAAATAACAATTTAACCGTTGACCGTAATAAATGCGGGCTAAGGTATTTGCGACGGGTATCCCGTCGCAAATACTCTAACCTATAAATACCCCCCATCCGTTTTTTTTCATTCATTCTCAAAATCGATCTTCTACTTCTCTCAAAACTCTATTTTTAGAGTTCAGCGTTTCTTGAGTTTAATTTTATTTTCCGGAGTTGATATTGAAGTTTTCAACAACGATCAGAGATCAACCTCAGACCAAATTTAAAGGTATTTATGTTCATTTTAATTTCATATTTATTTTAAATTTTTTATTGGTTTCAATTATTCTTAATTAGTTGTAATTTAATTATGTTTACATTGTTTTGTTACTTAATAAATTTAAATTATTAGTATTCATTGTTCATAGTTAATGGTAATTAGGAATAATTAGTAATAATTACCAATAATTAAGAATAAATACTAATAATTAGTAATAAATACCAATAATTCGGAATAATTAGTAATAATTACCCATAATTACCAATAATTAGTAATAATTCGTAATAATTACTAATAATTAGTAATAATTATCAATAATTAGTAATAATTTACAATAATTACCAATAATTAGCAATAATTACTAATAATTAGCAATAATTATTAATAATTACCAAGAGTTAGTAATAATTACCAATATTTAGAACTAAATAGTAATAATTAGCAATAATTACCAATAATTAGGAATAATTAGTAATAATTACCAATAATTACCAATAATTTCTAATATTTAGTACAAAATAGTAATAATTAGTAATAATTACCAATAATTAGGAATAATTAGTAATAATTACCAATAATTAGTAATAATTAATAATAATTACCAATAATTTGCAATAATTAGTAATAATTACCAATATTAGTAATAATTACAAATAATTGCCAATAATTAGTAATAATTGGTAATAATTAGTAATAATTACCAATAATTCGTAATAATTAGAAATAATTACCAATAATTACCACTAATTAGTAATAATTAATAATAATTACCAATAATTAGTAATAATTAGTAATAATTACATATCATTAGTAATAATTAGTAATAATTAGTAATAATTAATAATAATTAGTAATAATTTGTAATAATTAGGAATAATTAGTAATAATTACCAATAATTAGTAATAATTACCAATGATTAGTAATAATTAACAATAATTAGTAATAATTATCCATAATTAGTAATAATTAGTCATAATTAGTAATAATTAGTAATAATTAGTAATAATTACCAATAATTAGTAATAATTAGAAATAATTACCAATAATTACCACTAATTAGTAATAATTAATAATAATTACCAATAATTAGTAATAATTAGTAATAATTACCAATAATTAGTAATAATTAATAATAATTAGTAATAATTACCAATAATTAGTAATAATTACCAATAATTAGTAATAATTACCAATAATTAGTAATAATTACCAATAATTAGTAATAATTCGTAATAATTAGTAATAATTTGTAATAATTAGTAATAATTGGTAATAATTAGCAATAATTGGTAATAATTAGCAATAATTGGTAATAATTAGCAATAATTGGTAATAATTAGCAATAATTGGTAATAATTACCAATAATTAGTAATAATTACCAATAATTTGTAATAATTACCAATAATTAGTAATAATTACCGATAATTAGTAATAATTAGTAATAATTAGTAATAATTACCAATAAATAGTAATAATTAGTAATAATTAGTAATAATTACTAATAATTAGTAATAATTACCAATAATTAGTAATAATTACCAATAATTAGTAATAATTATCAATAATTAGTAATAATTAACAATAATTAGTAATAATTACCAATAATTAGTAATAATTAACAATAATTAGTAATAATTACCAATAATTAGTAATATTTAACAATTATTAGTAATAATTAAAATTAATTAGTAATAATTACCAATAATTAGTAATAATTACTAATAATTAGTAATAATTAGTAATAATTACCAATAATTAGTAATAATTAGTAATAATTAGGAATAATTACTATTAATTAGTAATAATTACTAATAATTACCAATAATTAGTAATAATTAGTAAAAATTAGTAATAATTAGTAATAATTAGTAATAACTAGTAATAATTAGTAATAATTAGTAATAATTTCCAATAATTAGTAATAATTTCCAATAATTAGTAATAATTACCAATAATTAGTAATAATTTCTAATAATTAGTAATAATTAGTCATAATTAGTAATAATTACCAATAATTAGTAATAATTACCAATAATTAGTAATAATTACCAATAATTAATAATAATTACCAATAATTAGTAATAATTACCAATAATTAGTAATAATTACCAATAATTAGTAATAATTAGTAATAATTAGTAATAATTAGGAATAATTAGTAATAATTAGTACTAATTAGCAATAATTAGCAATAATTAGTAATAATTACCAATAATTAGGAATAATTACCAATAATTACCAATAATTAGTAATAATTACCAATAATTAGCAAGAATTAGCAATAATTAGCAATAATTATCAATAATTACCAATAATTAGTAATAATTACCAATAATTATTAATAATTACCAATAATTACCAATATTTTCCAATATTTTCCAATAATTACCTATATTTACCAATATTTACCAATATTTACAAATATTTACCAATATTTACCAATAATTACCAATATTTGCTAATATTTACCAATAATTTGGAATAATTACCAATAATTTGGAATAATTACCAATAATTATGAATAATTACAAATAATTAGGAATAATTACCAATAATTAGGAATAATAACATTATTACATTATTTTTATATTTTATTATTAATATTAAAATAATATAATTTTCTATATTATATACAATTCTCTTTTCATCTGTGTGTTTTCTGTCTCCACATGTAATATTTGCATTCTTTTTCAAAATTATCAACCTACTCGCCAATGGAGAGGTGAAAGTGAATGCAAATATTACATATAGAGACAGAATGTTAAACACACAGATGAAAATAAAATTGTATATAATATAGAAAATTATATTATTTTAATATTAATAATAAAATATACTAATAATGTAATAATGTTATTGTTATATATATAATATTTATGAAAAAATTATATTAGTATTATTAAAAAAAATAAAAAATCAATATAATATTAAAATTATTAATATTTGTAAAAGTTTTTGCTTTATTCTCAATATATTCAATCCTTGCTTGAGTGTTTTTTCTAAAAAATTATTCAAAACCAGTAATGATTTTATATTTTATAGAAAAATATGGAACAACGAGGTCGTCAACAGTCATTATTAGATGACTGCATATGGATAAATCAATGTAGAAATTCGAACGGTTCTGGTTTAAATCCAGTATATATAGAGGGTGTGGAGACTTTTTTATCATTTGCGGCATCAAATCCAGAATTTGTTTCAGAAGGCAGAATAAAATTCCCTTGTATAAAATGTGCATTGATAACGTTTGACATGTTTGACAAAGTGGGGGGACATCTCTTGCATTTTGGGTTTCAACCAGATTATGTTTTTTGGTATCAACACGGTGAATGCAGTTCCAGAGTAGGTGATACTAACTTGATTCCGGATCTATCCCAATTTCAAGATTTAGTACATGATGTTCCAGGTTCATCTGTTCAACATACAGAAACTCCGGCTGGTATAGATTCAAATCCTGAGTTGGAACCGTCTGAATTTTATGAGTTGTTGAGGTCTGCTGGGGATGCATTATATCCTGGCTGCAAGATGAGAAAATTAGAAGCAGTTGCAAAATTTATGGCTATCAAATCAGATAACGGAATGTCAAACACCTGTTTTGACCAGATATTTTCTTTGCTTAAAACACGGTTACCCAAAGGAAATGTTTTGCCTACAAATTACTATGAGAGTAAGAGGCTGGTTCGAAATTTGGGTCTTACTTGTCAAAAGATTCATGCATGTTCAAATAACTGCATTTTATATTCTGGGGAAAATGAGTCGTTGGATAGTTGTCCCACATGTGGGAAATTGAGATATAAAGAAGGGAAACATGGGAAGTCTGGTTTGATTCCTGTAAAACAATTGAGATATTTTCCGCTTACATCCAGACTTCAGCGTTTATTCATGTCTAAGAATACAACGACAATGATGTCATGGAATAAAGTGAATATTTTAACCGATAAAAGCTTGAATCATCCAACCGATGGTGATTCATGGAAACATTTTGATAGAGTGCATCCATCCTTTGCTTTAGAAGCTAAAAATTATCGACTGGGCCTTTCCACTGATGGTTTCTATCTGTTTGGATCTTATGGTAGTCAGTATTCATGTTGGCCTATTTTTTTAAATCCGTACAATTTACCTCCATGGATATTGATGAAGGAGCCATATATCTTTTTGACTTTACTAATTCCAGGACATACGAAGAAAAATATTGATGTTTATTTGAAACCATTGATTGATGAATTAAATTTATTGTGGAGTACTGGTGTTAGTACATATGATGTTGCTACGAAACAGAATTTCATACTGAGAGCAGCATTGATGTGGACAATTAGTGACTTCCCGACTTATGGGATGTTATCTGGCTGGAGTACACATGGTCAGAAATAATGTCCTTACTGTATGGGAGAGAACAAAGAATTTATGCTCATTCATGTAAAGAATCCTTGTTATTTTGACTGTCATCGCAGATTTCTTCCAGCTGATCATCCTTTTCGCAGAAACAGATCTCATTTCAGAAAAGGAACAATTAAAAGGGATGGACCTCCAAAAATGCTATCAGGTTCGGAGTTAAAATCAGTTGTATTTTCATTACCTCCCATCACTTTTGGTCCCACAATAAACCAAAAGAAAATTTCTGGTTTTGGGAAAGAACACAATTGGATTAAACGTAGCATATTTTGGGATTTTCCATATTGGTCTGATTTGTTGGTCCGCCACATGTTGGATGGCATGAATATTGAGAAGAACGGTTTTGATAATTTGTTTCATACAGTTTTGGATACGCCAGGAAAGAGAAAAGACAATGTAAATGCACGTTTAGATCTTGCCCAAATTTGTAGGCGTCCAGAATTGGAACTATTTAATAATGTCAGAACAGAAAGGTTACTGAAACCAAAAGCAGCTTATACACTGTCTAAAGAAAACCGTTTATTATTTTGTCAATGGACTGCAGATTTGAGACTTCCAGATGGTTGTGCTTCCAATTTGGGTAGATGTGTAAAGAATAGTCATATTATTGGATTAAAAAGTCATGATTGTCATGTTATAATGGAAAGACTTCTACCCATTGGATTTAGAGGTCTGTTGAATTCTGTGATTTGGGATTCCATAACAGATATGTCTCAATTTTTTTAGGAAATTTGTGCTGCTACAACAGATTATGATGCTCTATGAAAACTTGAAGAAGATGTTGTTGAAATTATATGTAAACTGGAAAAAATATTTCCACTATCTTTCTTCGACTCAATGGAACATTTGATGTTACATTTTCCATATGAAGCCAAATGTGGAGGTCCTATACAGTTTTTATGGATGTACCCATTTAAAAGATGCATTCAAAAATTGAAATGAAAAGTACGTAACAAAGCATCTATTGAAGGATCTATTGCAGAAGCTTATTTGCAAGAGGAAATATCTTTTTTCTGCTCCCATTATTTTGAATCTGAGTATCCTTCAAAACACAACCGAATGGGACAGAATGAGAGGAATATTGATGAAATTGACAATCAATTATCAATTTTCAACCAGCCAGGGCTTGGTTTTGGTGGAGTTTATGAACGCTAGCTTTCGGATGATGAACATCACAGAGCTCATACGTATGTTCTGCTCAACTGTGAAGAGATGACATCAGTTGTACTGTAAGTGTTTATATCACTTATTCTATCAATTATGTTACAGTAAATAACTTTGTTTTTTTATAGGTTGTATGATAATCATATCAAGAAACAAATTCCACAAATTACAGCAGCTGCTCTCGAAGAATGCTGACAGAAAAATTTCTCTCAGTGGTTTCAAAAACTGGTAACATAAATTCTTTATCTTTTAGCAACTCATTAAATGTATAGTTTACTATATTGATAATTATTTCACAAATTTTCAGGACTCTCGACATGCTGATAAAATTGACAAACGGTTGTGTATATTGAGTAACCCACCTTCCAAACTTGTTAAAACTTATAATGCATAGGTGGTGAATAGATTTCGATTTCACACACAAGCATATGGGGAATCAAAAAAAAACAATGAACAGTGGAGTTAGCTTGAGAGGATCTCATCATCGAGAAAATGAAGTTGACTTTTATGGCATACTTGTTGAAATCATTGAACTCTGTTATCTTGGACAACATTACATAACCATGTTCAAATGTCGGTGGTTGGATACAGAGAGAGGCGTGCGTGTTCATCCGACTCATGGAATCATCGATATTAAATGTAAAAGTGTTATCACAGTAAATGAACCATTCTTATTGGCTCAACAGGCACATCAAGTTTATTACTCAAAGTACTATGCTACATCAAGAGACTTGACTAATTGGTTGAGTGTAATAAAAATCAAAATTCGAGACAATCAGTTTAGTCAAAGTGAATGTGCTTTCACTAATGTGCAAAGAATTGATGTTTTTCAAGAGAGTACTCAAAATCAATATTTTTTACAAAGAGACATGCGTATCGATGAAGACACCCCACATTTAAGAGTCGGTGATGACGATGATGTTAATAATGTCACATATGAATTTGAAATGGTAAGAGATGAAGTAACTGGAACTCGAATGGATATCGATGATGTTGAGGAGGAATATGAAGATGACATTGACATATATAAAGATGATGATGAAGATGAACACTGATAGAATTCCATGGTAGTTATATACAATCATAATATATATATATGTATATATAATAGTAATTATCAATTATTTGCTTACAAAATTAACATTTTCTATTTCATATTGATGACGACACATTTCATGAGTTGGCGGATGCTGACCTGCCTTTCGATGCAGATGAGATGCTGGCAGATGACCCTCAGCCTGCAGGTGCTCCAGGGAGTACGCGGAGGGGGTGCGGTCTTGCACGATTGATGATTCCTGACCCCGTCCCCGAGTGATGTCCACGTCTTGGGTTTGATCCACGCACACGGAGGTGTGATAACCTGTGTGATAACCTATGGATTGGACTAAGATTTCCTTAATCTATTGACATAATAAATGTTTATTATTTTTACAGTTTTTCGCATATAGCAGTCGGACAGGGCAGCGCTATTTTGTGCAACTATTTCTCTCAGCCATGGACCACATGGGAGCAGATTCCCATTGATGTGCAGCAGGCCATGTTTGGCCATTGGTTGGTACATACGTAAATAAATAATTTTTATTTTTAAAATTATTTCATTTCTAACTTGATATTTTGATTTATTTGTAGGGTTTATGGTATCCGATCGAGGATACCATGCGTGACGCCATCCACAAGGCATGAGAGGTGGCCATGCGTGATCGCTTTTGTCAGTTTTTGCACAATTTAAGAAAAGCTGCCATGAAGAAATAAGAGTGTCAGATTTTGACGAGTCGTGTAGAGCACACCGACCAGAGTACATTTCATCCCATGTATGAGATGGATTATGTGCGCACTGGTTGAGTGGTGCCTTTCAGAGGAGATCATCGGTGGGGAGGCAGAATCGGGGGAGACAGGAGGTGACTCATCGAGCTGGGAGTTGTTCTTTCAGTACTCATAGACAACATTTGGTACGTACATTATTTATAAATATTTTATATAACTATAAATATTAACAGTTTATTTTTTATTCTTATAGGCTGTCGAGCACCCCGATATTACGGAATACGACGTATATCGGAGGATGTATAGTGATCCTGCTACTGGGGAACTCAGAGGTGATCGTCAGCATCACATCGTGGTCAGTATTATTTGTTTTCAAGTTTAAAAATTAACTGCATATAATATATTCACAATTTTAATTTTAAATTGCAACTACAGGAATCATATGAGGCCGCAGCATCACAGACCCGTCCTGAGAGTCAGGCCGATCATCAGATCAGACCACTGGCCGTCAGTTTGATGAGGCGGCATGGATGCATGCCACCTAGTCTGCCTTCAAGAAGGGCCAGGTAGTTGGTATCAGCTCTCGACCGACTCTCGGAGATTATTATGGCAGTGCTGCGATGTCGGCGTCCAACTCGAGAGGTGCTCGTGCATCTTCTTCTACTACACAGTATGAGGATCAGTTGCGATCTCAGACTGCACTGATAGAGAGTCTCCGATAGGAGCAGGAGCAGATGCGTCAGCAGCAGCAGCAGTATGAGGAGGAGCGTCGACGCCAGCCGCAGCTGTACGAGAAGCAGATTTGTTGGTGGCTGCAGCAGCACCAGGAGCAGATGGAGTACATGCGCCGACTCACTCATGCTTTAGGGATGGAGTTTCCTCCACCAGCATCTGCAGATCCCCCCCTCCCCCTCCCCCCTCCTTCAGATTAGAGTTTGTTTTTATGTTATAAAGTTTGTTAAATCAAAATATGAATTTTTTTTTCTATTCGTAGTTTCTGTCTCATTATAAAATATTAATAATATTATATTTTGAAATAACAATATTAATATGAATAATAATATTATTTATATTTTATAATATTAAATTATATATATATATATTAAAATTTTATAATATTATAATTTAAATATATTTTTTTGTAATATTTGAATTATTTTAATATTTTAATGTAAAATAATTCTATTATTTTTATATTAATTAAAATAACTTATTAATATTTTTTTATTTATGAATTATAATTCTAATATTATTACATTAATTAAATCATTTATTAATATTCTATTATTTTTTATTTCTGAATTATAATTCTATTATTATTATATTAATTAAAATAATTTATTAATAATTTATTTTTTTATTTGTGAATTATAATTCTAATATTATATTAATTAAAATAATTTATTAATATTTTATTATTTTTTATTTTTGAATTATAATTGGATTATTATTATATTAATTAAAATAATTTATTAATAATTTAATTTTTTTTTTTATAGTATTTGCGACTGGATACTATGCCCGTTGCAAATATTATTATTATTATATTCATTAAAATAATTTATTAATAGTTTTTATTTTATTTTTTAAAATAGTAATTGTGACGGGGCCTGTCGCAATTACTATTTTAAAAGTTTTTTACAAATATATGGAGTAATATTTGCGACGGGAAGGATCCCCGTCACAAATAATGTCTTTAGCGATGGGCCCGTCGCAAATAATTGTTGTTGCGACGCCGTTTTCCACAACGGGCCATTTGCGATGGGCCCCCGTCGCAAATACCTGTTTTTCTAGTAGTGGCAACGAGTGGTACTTATCAGGCCAGGACCTCGAGACCATGTTAAGGCAGGGTGTTTGTACTATCACTGGGACCCATTCATACCATAAATTGGTTCTCTCATTGATATGGGTTTAAAAAAATATATTAACATTTTATCTCATATGTTTTAAAAAAAACAAAACCATAAATAAGACAAAATTTTATGTTGTGATTCTCATTTAATTTAAAAAAATAATAATTATTAGAAGAAAAAAAACTTAAACCATCTACTCAAAATGTAGTCTCATCCCTACACTTAAAATTTTACATTTTACTCAATGTGACTCTAGAATATGATAAATTTTAGATGAAATGTAGAATTAAAATTAGGACAATTAACATAAATGTGAGGGGGTAAGGGATAACCAGATGTTTTCAAGTGATGATGGACTCATAGCTTTTGAAGAAATCAACTGAATTTGGGGGGAAAGCGACAATGTAATACTTTAAATATATCACAGGTAATTTAAAGATCTTTCTAGTAGAATCTTCTTTTATCTTCATTGTACTATAAAGGAAAACGTTATATATAATATAAGGACCTAACTATCTAGAAAACAAATTACTAGGCATCTGCCTTGGTTTTGAATGGTAAATAAGATATCTGTCTTCCTCATGGAACTCCCTTTTCGAGATCATCTTATAATGGGATAATTTTTTCCACACTTTTTATAGAATTTGTTTATTATATGATGATAATTATATCTCTTCAAGATCATGAAGTTTCAACTTCATTTATTCTCCTACTTATGATAAATCCATATTGCACTTCTTTATTACCAAAATTCCGGATGCTCAACTTCTACGGAGAGATGAAAGGATTTCCCAAAACTAATCTAGAATAGGGACAAACCAAATGGAGTCTTGTATTCAATGATATATTCCCATAGATCATTATCAATGTTCTTGCTCCAATTCATTCTATCCGACTACATCATTTTTTCAAAATTATTTATTGTCAGATTTGAAACTCTAGCATAGTATTTTGTTTGTGAGTGGTACAATGTATATTTTTTTCACTCTATACATACAAACGATGGAATCCAAATTATGATTGAAGAGTTATGACCCTTGGTAATCGATGATTTCCTTTGGTATTCCAAGATAGGAAAAAAATTATTCCCTGAGAAAAATTACAACAATATGAGAATCATCAGTCCTAGTGGTCTGGGACTCCACCCATTTTCTAACATACTCAACAGTAACAAGGATATACAACATACTAATTGAGCTAGAAAATAGACCCATAAAATTGATTCCCCATACATAAATAAAATCCCAAAATATAAAATATTTTGTTGAGGTATCTCTTATCTCTCAGAAATGGTACTAGAATGTTGGTGATGTGAATAATTTACAGAACACATGAGCATCATTAAACAATCCAGGACAATTATAATATAGATTATAAGTCATTAATAGTTATTCCTTATGGTCTAAAGTGTCCACCAGATGAATGTGAATTCTAGAAATGAAGAATAAACTCAAACAAATGATTTGGAATGCACCTCCTAATAAACTGGTCACTACACATATAGAAGATGTAGAGATCATCACATAGATAAAACCTAGACACAGTTTTCAATTTAAGGAAATTATATTTATTTATATTTTTAGGTATTTTTTATGAAACAGGATAGTTAACTAAATCATAACACTAATAATATGTACCTAACAGTGAATAATATTCTCATTAGAATGGTGTCCTAAATTGGTACATAGTACAAGTGTTATCCTTATGTTTTTGAGTGATCATACTCATGTGGCTTACCAAGAAATTATCTAAACCCTTCTTTTCCTTTATCTCAATATCAAACTCTTGAAGTACTAGAATCCAACAGATGCATCTGGGCTTTGAATATAGATTCATCAAGAGGTTCCTCAAACTAGCGGGATCATAAAAAATAACTAATTTATTTCCCAAAAAATGGGAAAGGAAATTATCTAATGAAAATATTGTATCAGGAAAATAATTTTCCTTGGTTTTGTAGTGTGCTTGGCTGAATTGTATGTTTTTTAAACATATTAAATCACAGATGAACATACCTCCACCATATGGGATAAGACTTATCCAACTGTGAAATTGGAAGTGTCACACATAAAATATAATGGAAGATCCTACAATGGTGGTGGTATGATCATTGGAGTAGTCATATTCTTAGTTAGCTCGTCAAATGATATCATGCATTAATTATCAAAAAATAATTCAATATCGTTTTGATGAAATTTGTATAAGGGTAGAGAGATCATAATTAAATCTTTCTTGATTCATCGACAAAAAATAGTATATCTAATGAATGATCAAACATCACACACACATGTATATTATGTAAAGGATGAAATAATGTCTACCTTAGATCTATCAACCTAAATTCCATGTTGTGACACTAAATGACCTAGTAAAATTCCCCTCTCTACCATGAAATTACATTTCTCAATGTTCAAAACTAGATTTTTCTCAATTTAAAATGTAACACATTATAAAAAATCAATAGAAACTCAAAAAAATGACGAACCATAAATAGTAAAATCATCAATAAATACCTATATTAAATACATAATTAAATTAGAAAATATACTCATCATGTATCTGTGGAAGTTTCCTGGGGTGTTACAACATTCAAATGGCATCCTATGGAAAGAAAATGTACCAAATGGGTAGATGAAGTTTCTCTTCTAATGGTCCTCTACTGTAATGGGAACCTAAAAATAGGTAGAGAAACCATACAAGAAATAATATTATGTCCTCCCTAAAAGTCTCTCAAGAATCTAGTCAATGAATAGAATTGTAAAATGTGGTTTACAAGTGTATTGATTTAGTTTACTATATTCTATAAATAATTTCCAACTATTTTTCACTCAAATTGGAACTAACTCATCTTTTTTATTTTTTATAATAGTGAAAATAATTTTGTTTGGTGAATCATGGGCATGGATAACCCCCCGAGATTCAAAAACGTGGTAAATTATACCTACCTTAATCAATTTTCTACATCTTTCGTTACAAATTCTAATAATGTAGGGTATAATCACATTTTCAGTTTCCTAACTAGTTTATCCCATATTCCAAAACAATCCTATGCATACAAATGGAGGGGATACTACCTGGTATATATAATAAGTTCCACTCCATTTCCGTAATATTATCTCTTATTATATTTAAATGTTTTGTTTCTTTTTTAGAAAAAAATATTATTTCAAAATTTTACAAGAAATTGATCATAATTAAATAAGTATAAATATTTAAAATTTGGGGTAAATGGCTTGAGTTCCAGTTAGAATGTATTCTATTTGGATAAAAATGATGTGGGAATTGATAGATGTGCATAATGAATGTTAGGATCTGAATGTGCGTCTTCAACATCAATGAATAATATATAAATTATTCCTCTATAATCAACATCAATGCCATAATCAGATAGTAAATTCTTAAAATCAGAAAAAAGAAAACATAGAATAATCAAAGATTAATGTGGTTTAATCATGAGAAATAAGTATGAAATAATTTTGCAACATCAAAATTTTATAATTACTCAAGATCTATCTAATAATATAATGATCCCAATTTTAAAATGATTCAAAATCATTATATTGAGAATCGTTTCAAGATGGGTTAGAATTAGAGATGAAGAAAAAATAATAATCCTTAGAGAGGTAATTTATAGAGTTTAAAATATTAAATCATACGATATCATATACAAAATCCATATAAATTTTACTTTCATGAAAATTTATGATTTTATTTTTAGTTTTTGGGGATTTTTCTTCCAATAACTATTAGAGCATGAGAAATTACCTAGTCATCCTCCATAATGAGCATATGGAAATCTATAGGAAAGATCATGTCCCTTACCTGAGCAAGTACATCAACAAGGACTCCTTGTAAAATCCTGTTACTAATTTTAGGTACTCTTCTACCCTCATTATAATAATAGTTTTACTGTATAATGTTTAGGGGTTATTTATGTGAAATTTTTAAATTTTTTGAGGACTGTTGGGCTATTCACAGTTAGTATATGGTGTGCCCAAGTCCTGTACCCACCAAGTGTAAATTGGGAAAACCCAAATAGTGGGGGTTTGCATGTTTCATGCATGGTTTTACAAAAATTGAACCCACATTGTATAAACCATGCACCCCATCAATGGGGAATAGGGTTTGGGAACACAGTTTGAAAAATTGTGAGGCCTTTCACAACTAACTGTGCATGAAATGCTATTTTATTCTAAAGAATATGTTTAAAATTCATGCACCCTCATATAATTACAAGATCGACCCTAACTTGGGTTATTATAATTTATTAGTTTTTTGGAGAACTCAGGATCACATTTTGGCTTCTCTGAAATCCTTTATAGGAGGATTGAATCTTAGAGAACCTAAATTGATCCCTCTTTAATAATTGTTCTTCTATCATTTCTTCACGCCCTCTCTCTCTTTCATTACTCCTTTGGGTATGAAACAAATCACATGTTTGATGGATATAAACACCTTTTTTGGATATTAAATCTATTTTTTATTTCTATATCATCATTTTCATCATTCATTGTTCTATGTTCCCACAACGGGTGTTGATTTTCATGATTCTAAGAAAAAGGTATGTGGTTCCGTTGAGATTTTCCATGTTATAAACGCTTGATTTTATTGATTTAAATTTGATTGATTTAAATTGTATTATGGAACCCCAATTTGATGTGAATGTATATTTGAATTTATTTATCATGGAATCTGATGTAAATCTCCAATTCCAAAGGAATCTTAATTTGGGGTGTGATTTGAAAATTTATGGAAATTGTAAATTCATTTGAGAAATTTATTTAGGAAATGGATTAGATTTATTTATTTTAAAACATATGATTGATTTTATATTTAAAATTTATAAAATAATGTAAAATACATGATTTGGTAGTTAATTATAAATTGTAATATTGAAACTGAAGACGGGGTGATTTTATTTTCGAATATTTTGAAATAAGTTTCCCATTAGTGACTAACTGAAAATTCCATTTTTTATTTTCACTAAAACTTTTATGGAAAAAGTTAGAAACTATAAAATCTCAAAATAAAAATAATCAGATACCAAAAGAGATCACAAAATAATTAAAATCTAATTTAATCCTATTATAAGTGTTCTTCCTATATAATATATAGTGAAAATAATTTATCTCTATAGTCAGACCATCTTGGATCAGGCCTTCAAACTAGTAAGCCATATTTTCATGTGTTTTAATGTGATACTATATATTTATCCTCCCAGCATTCAACCCTCTTACAGAAATATGATATTTCTTTTTGATCCACTACATCTAATCATTATTTGTTTCCATAAGTATCATTACCTCAGTTATCTTATCAACATCATCTTGGGAGGCGTTGATCAGGAATGAATCCTCTAATATTTCCTCCACATATTCAATGATTAGATCCCAAATTTTTTATTATTTACATCCTCCTTACCTATATCCTATTTTTTATTATACAATAATTTTTTTTTGTGGAAGCTCAGTCAGTTATGACCACTATATGAGTGGTCTGCCACCAATGAGCCTTCCTTTCTCTATTTTTTTCCTCCATCAAACCAATATCTTTCTCCTAATCCTTATAGTCACCACAATTAGTACATTTATTTTCATTAACATTGGGTTCATAGTCCATCACCTTATCCTTCATCGTTTTTGAGGACCTTGTCTCCATTGGTTTGTGTAAGTGAGAATAGTCCTTTCACCCATTAGATTTCTATCTTTTAATTAGTATGTAGCTCCCTGAATATCGATTTACTTTATAACCTTTCCTCCTCCTCAGGTTGTGTATAACTCTATAGTGACTTTTTTCTAGACTATATCTAGATAATTGGATAGAGATCTCATCATCATACTCTATCATGAATAATTCTATCCCTACATTGTAGTTCTCTACCCAACCTGGATCAAGTTCATGAACCATCCCATCACTCTCTACACATTGAAAGTGATTACCTTGCTTAATAGATAGAAAGTACCATCTAGGGATTGACCTGATTATTGTATTCACCCCACCTTTCATGACCTACATTCTATAATCCAAAAACCATGCATCATGTTGAACCTCCATCCCTTTTTGCATGATACACCACAACATGAATAGTTCTATAACCATAACGCACTGCCTCTACCTTCAGTAACCCCTACATACCATTAAATTTATTTTCCGACCACACTTCCTACATATTGGGTGTTTACATTAATGCATTATTGTTTGTATTAGACATCCCTGATGTACACACACCCTAATTTACTTCTAACACAGATGAGAATCGCACCACCACATTGCGCTTGAAAAAATAACGTCGCAATCTACCAAAAAAATCCACGACCTTCATATCAAGGTTCAAAAGTAGTTACAATTTCTGAGGTAAAGAAACCTTTGATGATTCACTCCAATTCAATAGTCTAGATAACTCATAAATAGTATAATATTGTATATTGGAGGTGATTTGGTCCCACATTCCCCTATATTGAGCATGTTTCTTCAAACTTTCATAAGGCGACACAAATCTCTTGTCACCATGACCTGACTCTAAAAACCATGTCCATATTCTAAGGGAGGTTCTTAATCCCTCATCAAAACATTATAATTATGTGACTAGTCACTTGTATTAAGATAAAAAAATCCACCCGTGTCCCAAATAAAACTAGTTTCTTGTATCAGAACTCTTCCCCAACATTAATCCAAATGAAATGTAATGAAATTCTAGAAACATCAACTTCAATGAAGATACGTGGGTAAATAGGGTGAAAAACCGCACTAGTTCTACTATGAGAAAAATATATCATCTAACCAAACTCCCAAACATTTAAATAATCAAAGGGGTCTTAAAAAGTGTTTGTTCTGGAAAAGTAACCCAAATTTCCATTTTTGGGGAGTCACTCTTCATGTGAAAATTATAGGACCACATGAATAAGAAGAAATGGGATATCTTGTAGACATGGGGGCATTGGGCCAGGTCATGATCAGGTCTTTATCCAAATAAAATTTGATCATAAAGTTCATATTTTCAATCAGACAAATTGTTTCTCATTATTTTAAGCCCCAATCTCCGAAAACAATCCTGTCAAAAAAATTCACTGATGGTCAGCGATGTTTAGTGTGAGAAAATATCATCAGATTCAGAAGGGATGAAGAATTAATGAAGTCTGATGTCAAGAGCGAGATGTGCGTGAACCCTTTAAACATGATTGGGACTTTAGAGAAAAGAAAATTGGAGGGAAAGATTAAGGGGTCTGGGGTTAAAAAATTGAGAGAAATAGTGGGGTCAGACCGCCTGATAAGTCAACAAAGGTCCTTCGCCTTCTAGGAGAGGAGAGACTGGTGTAGCTTCTATTTTCACCTAGTTCATTCCAAT
Organism: Viscum album; assembly: GCA_963277665.1. Classification (NCBI taxonomy): domain Eukaryota; kingdom Viridiplantae; phylum Streptophyta; class Magnoliopsida; order Santalales; family Viscaceae; genus Viscum; species Viscum album. Next base: position 1,405,200,106 of record OY728129.1, read on the forward strand.
ATAGGAGAAAACATGGTTCTAGGATACTACGTACTTATGGGGTTATTTAGGACAAGCACTCTTGGAGTATAATTCCCTAGAAATGGATTTACAATGAAAATAATAACTAAACATTGTTCTTCTAGTAATTTTTCCTTATGCAGAAGTGGATGATTGAAATTATCCGTCAAGTGGGAGTGGGTATTGTCCTCATCATTGACATTAGATTGTGAGGTTCCTATAAAAAAGAAATATCACACCATAGGGTAGGTGTCCATGTTTCTTTTTGTGATTACTTTTTTATATATCCCACTAATTGTAAAATAGATTTACTCATGCCAAGCGATCTATATAGACTGTTTTATATAAAAAATTTACATAAGTCATTGATTGACTGATTTCCATCATTTGAAATGAAAATCATGTTTTGTTTAAATATGAAATTTTAATTCCATGCCTATTTTATTTGAAATTGAATGTATGAAATGGTTAGTTATTATAGAATCTAATTATGGAAAACATGGTGAGACCCTAATGGGTTTCTGATCTCACACCCTACATTCGCCTTTAGTAATGTCTAGATTCCCTTCATCTTGGTTTGAGAAAGGGGAAAGTGTCACTTATAGGTGAGGGTTGTTGTTGATTCATTGGTCTTGGAGTGTTGTGTATGTTGGTACAAGAGTATTTTATCTTGTTCTATGAGTACTTTTGTGATGTAATATTTTGGTTTGGGTATACCTATTTTACTTTCTGGTACTTTTCCAATTTTTTAGTTTTAAGCATATTGACTTCTTTCTGTATCTTCTGATCTTTATGTGGAAAAATCGTTCCCTGTTTGGTCTTGTAGGTTTCTAGGTGCTAGTCTCCAACCCGTAGGGATCAAAAATACCCTTTAGGATATGTTGGTGTCACTTTAGGTATCAGGTTAATAGGGTATCTAGGTTGGCTGATGAAAATTTGGTATCAAATGCGTTGGTTGTGCATCTTTATTTCATGTTAGTATGATGTTGTGAAATCTTGTTGATACTTATGACGTAGTTACAAGTGAGTGCCAAGAAATATATCATCATAATGAGCCTAAAGTCACCATGGGTGGTTTGGTAAAGGTGAATTGAGGATTATTTCTAGTCATTTCCCAAAATTATATTTAGATGGGCAGAAATCCAAATATTGTTTTCTTCTCTGTTGGGATTAATTTCTTTATTACTCTTGTTGATTTTTTGATCTAAGTAATATTTTTTTCTTAAATTTTGTTTGTTGATGTTGTGTATCATACTTCCTCCAATAAGTTGGGTTAATAGGATATATGTGTAACCTTATGATGAACCACATTGATAAAATACCATCATGGACTAGAATCTGATTGAGCTGATTGTGTGTGATGTCTAAGGTCAGGAACAGGAACCTGCACCCATTCTCGTTCAGGCACCAGTTGTAGAACCTCATAGGGGTGAATTTTGGATTTTTTTGTAATAGGATTTTATTTTAAAAAGAATACAGTGTTCCAAGGCTCTATCTATCCTCAAAATTCTGATAATTTGATGGCGATAAATGAGTTTTTGGTTGAGTTCTTCGAGATTCCTTATGAAATCTAGGTGAAATTCGACACCTTCAAGATAGAAGGACCTGTCATGGGACAAGATGGTGATAAAAAAATAGGGATTATATTATAATTAATTTAATGTTATTTACACCAACTATTTCTATCCCAATTTTATGTTGTGGGCTAAGGCTATATAGTTTTTCAAACATGAGCATGCTGATAGGACCACTGCAGAATTTTTGATCCAATTTGCTGAAATTGTGTATTTTGAACCCAAGATTGTATTGAATGAGGAGATTAAGACTATATGGTCTTACATGGGAATTATATATTATATTTTTATCAGGTTTTCTTACTAAATCTCTTTTCATATGTAGATATTCTATATAGAGAATTTCTGGTCAAACATGATCTTGATGGTAAGTCGATATGGGTGCGGGTTCACTTTTCTCCTAGTGGTTATTTTGTGGGTTCCCATAAAGGGAAGAGGAAGTGTGATGAGTATCATGGTTATTATTGACATCATGGTTCTTTTATACCTTGTACAGTGCCTAGAAGAGTCCATATGACTTGTTTCTAATGTGGTAATCCTAGGAACTTGAAATACGTTTTCACTAAGGAACCATGATGTGTGGTTCTTATGGACACTCTAGTCACTTGTAAATGTCATATCATATCTATTGTACTCCATGTAGTGGAATAGAATAGTAAAAAAAATTACTAATTTGAAAATGTATCTTTCAAGATCTAAGTGGTTCCGGCCTGAAGCATCCTGAACAAAGCTTCTTCAGGAAGTGGAAGAGTCTCCATAGGATGCAGATACAGGTCCAGTTACTATGATAAAGACCATCAATATTACTTCATCTCTAGTGACTGCTCTATTTGATACTAGTGCATATCACTCATTCATTTAAATTCATATTATGAACCTTTAAAATATTTCTATGCATATTATAACTTATGTGATTGATATTCATACAGCCCATGGAACAAAGTGAGAGTAGGGCCTACATTATCCTACCTGTGACTTCTCTTTTTCAGATATTAATCTTACATGGGATTTTATGGTGACTAACATGAAATCTCGTGATATAATTTTCCGGATGGATTAGATCATTTAAAATAAATCCAAAATTGATTTGTTTCTTCGATGGGCCGCATTTACTGCCCCCAATGGGGTGTGTTGTATCATTCATGGAGAATGTGACCTATGATTGAGTAGAGTCGAGCCTTATTATCTAGAGATGAAGAAAGTAATATTAGTGTTAGATTTTGATCTATAGTGGAAATATTAGATAGATGACCTCCCACTAGTTTTTATCATGTTTCATGATGTTTTCCCTTCTGACTCCTCTAGTTTTCTATCGACGAGAGGGGTATATTTTTCTATTGATTTTGTGTTGGGTACTCAGATAGTATCTATTCATTCTTACTATATGGAATTGTCTAAAATTAAAGAGTTTAAGACTTAGTTGTGTGATATTTTATATAATTTCTTTATACACATGACTGTGTCACCATTGGAATTTCCTTTTATCATTTTTAATAATGCTGACGGAACACTTTGCCTTTGTGTTGATTACTAAAAAATCAAAAAATTTGTAATAAAGAACAACTATCCATTACTCGAGGTTGATGATATATTTGACTATTTAAAAGGGATGAAATTGTTCTCATAAATTGATCTTCAATCTATTTATCACTAGTTGAGAATAAAATAATCTGATATTCAGAAAACCACATTCCGAAGCAGGTATGGACATTATGAGTGAATTTCCAAGCAATTTGGTCTAACAAAATCTTATATAGTCTTTATGGAATATATGAACACGTTCTCTCATGAGTATATTGATACATTCATGGTGGTATTCATGGATGACATCCTAGTTTACTCTCAGTATGAAAAGGATCATGTATGGCATTTTAGATCGGTTCTGGAATTTTTTAGAAATCATCCACTTTATGTCAAGCTATAAAAATGTAATTTTAGGTTTTTGTAAGTAATGTTATTGGGACACATGGGTTGGAACATGGTCATTAATTTGATCTTAAGAAGATGAAATAAGTTATGACATGGGAGAAACCACATAGTGTTTTCAAGATTTGAGGATTCTTAGGTTTAATAGGGTATAATTTTTTATTTGTAAATTATTTCTCGATGTTGGCTTCACCAATGACCACCCTAACTCACAACTAAGTTAAGTTTTCTTGGTATGAGAAATTTTAGTATTCTTTTGTTCAGTTAAAATGAATTTTTACTTCTGTACCAATGTTTATTCTTCTAGGGGTTGTCCAGGACTATGTGGTCTTCTATGATGCATTAGGTTTAGTTTTTGGATGTATATTTATATAGGGTGATCATTTGGTAGCTTATGGTTCTTGGAATCTTAGGCCACATGATAAGAATTACCCAACCCATGACCTTGAACTTTCTATTGTGATTCATGAACTTAAGAGTTATCAGAATTACCTTTTCGTAGGAAGTCTTACTATGTATTCCAAACACAAGAGCTTGAGTTATATATTCTCTCAATAATATTTTAATCTCTAACAAAGGAATTGGGTGGAGTACCTGTAATACTTTTATTTCAACATTTACTATACCCTAGGGAAATATAATGTTGTTTCTGATTATTTTTTCAAGAAACTTATGACCCGGACAATAAAATAATCATCAAAATAGTGGAACGTGATAAATCTTTTTGAATAGTTTCATATTGGAGTTCAGGAAACATGGGATGAGGTGTCTTGGCTACTATTTATTTGACCATCTCTCTTCTTGAAATTATTCGTTAGGAACAATATATTGATGATGATTTATATGGAATTTGGAACTGACTTTAAGGTTAGGAGACTATTGATGAGTGTTCATTCTCCACAAAAGGTATTCTATGTTACTCGAATTGGTACATTTTACCTTTTTCTTTAACGATATCTTTGATGGGTGATTTCCATAATTCCAAATGGGTCGTGCACTCAGGAACCAAAAATATGTTCCATAACATACAATGGTGATTTTGGTGTCCAAGTATGATGTGATACTTCATTGTTTTTTTTCTCATTTTTATAATTTCCAACAGTTCAAGGATGGGAACTAGAGGCCTTCAGTTTTTCTTTAGCCACTTATAGTACAGAATGGGAACTGGGATGAGATTTCTATGGAGTTTATGGTTGGTTTTCCTCATACCCGAAGAAAGAAGAATATGTTATTGGTTTTGATCCTTAGGTTGAAAATATTATCTCACTTAATACCAATTCATGATACAACCAAAGTTTAGGATCTATTATTCAGATCCCCATTTTACTTCTCACTTTTGGAGAGGCCTTCAAGAGGCACTAGGATCTCAGGTTCATTTGAGTATGGATTTCCATCCATATATGGATGGAATTAAAGTAAGGTTTATACAAATTCTTGAGTATATTCTTCATGCATGAATTCTTTATTTTGGTGGATGTAATGACCAGAATTGTTTGAATAATATTTTTATTTCTTGAAAATGTATGTCTTACTATATCATAATAAAATTAAATTTAGATATATAAATGAAATGTGACCAACAAGATTTGATCATTTTATGATCGTTGGTTAATATGATCATTGGAAACAATAACAATTTCCAATGTTGAAATTTTTTTTATAAATAGAAATGGTAATAGATAATTAATGGAGAAAGAAGACTTGTTGGCATCATCAAGTAGACTTGGGCCATACAAAGCCCATTTTTCGGATCATGGGAAGGAGGTTGTGTCACTAGGCTTCACTCTGGATCAAACCTAAGATGAGCTTCAACAAGTTAAGCTTGAATGAAATCGCCTATGGTAGAAGTTCAAGTTAGTTGAGACAACCACTCGGGAAATGTTATCTGAGCCTCCCAAAGAGTCTACCATCATCGCACACCATACCCTTTGGTCATATGTGGGTGTGTTAATGGGTTACATGTCATGGCCCTAGCTACTTAAAATATAATCCCTTTGTTTTAATAAAATTTTTGTTTTATCATTTCCGTTTTAAGAATAGGTATTCTTCATAAAATATATGTTTATTGAGAAAAATTTGATATATTGATTTTATAAGTAAAAAATTGTTCTTTTTAGTGATTTCTCATACATAGAGAATTATTTTGACAAAATTATTTTTGGATTTTAAATGTCGAAGTTACTCTTAGGTAATTTTTTAGAAATTTTATAAGTTTCACTTTTTAGTATTTGATGAATAGTTTTTTATGAATAGTTTTTTTTTACAAATAGTATCTGATAAATAGTTTTTTGTTGAATAGTAAAAAAAAATTTATTATTAAATAACTTTTTCTGAGGAATGACTTTGAAAAAACAGACATACATGATTATAATATGGGTGAAACATGTGGTTCAATTAAGTCAAAATATTTTTTTATTGAATAGTAAATCTAACCATTGATATATTAATTTTACCAGTATGAATAGTAATTTGACTAATAGAATAGTAACCTCATCTAAGGAATTATAATTATTTTTCAGTCAAATTAAATGGAAATGTGATATAATTATATCATAGTATAAGTAAGTAAATGTTTTTTAAATTATTAGTCAAGTATTATGATTTTATTTAATTAATTTAATTTTAAAATGAAATTATTTTTTATAAAATAGAGTTCATTTTTGAATTATACATGTCGAAAAATGTTAATAGTGAATTTTTGGGATTTTTCTGAAATAGTTGAATTTTCAATGAATAGTAAAAGTACAGTTTTAGGTTTATAGTATGCTTAATGACATCATAACTTTGTCATAATGATGGAATGAGTAAGACAAGATGATAGTAAACTCTTATAGATTAAAATATGATATGAGCTATCCCATGTGGCCAATACCATGGGCATTCCCATGGTTTTGTAAAAACCACTTATGAGATGCCCTTTTAAATTAATAAATCATTCCCTCACTTTTTCTATATATACCCACCAATTCCTTCATTTAACTTAATTAAAAAATCATTCTCCACAATGTTATGACTGTATTACGTCCCAAGGTGTCCTCCCATGGTTCCCTCAAGCCCCCAGGGTCATGATATTAGAGTTTTATAAGTTACTCTACAACGTAAGGGAACCTTTCACCCTCTTATTTTAGTGAAAGACTTCTTTTATGTTATGTCTGTTAATTTACATTTTCATATGTTGGGATATGGTCTTTGATATCCTTATTTTTTTCATTTCAGGTTCAAGTTATGAGATAACCATTTTTCTCTCATCAACTCATTTTCTAAATTTTTAAGTGACGTTGTTAGGATGCAAAATTTTCATAAGGGAATTTTCAACTTCTCTTTTCCTATCATGTTCTCCTTTATGTGGTATGTCTTTAAAATTTACAAACCATGTTCTTATTTAAATTTTATTATATCCTTCTACTGAATTATGAGTATTTTATGAATGGTAAAATCATATCTCCTTTATTTTTAATGTTTTCTAAAACCATGTTACATGGATATTATGCTACAGAATTATGGTCTCAAAATCTCTCCCTTTTTCTCAATAAATTCTTCTATTTCATTTATGTGAATACCAAAAACTATTTCATTTCTAGATGTATTCCTAAATATATAAGAATTATTTATTTTATTATGTTATTGACATACATAAAATTCTCATTCCCTTTTCATGGTTTATAAATGACATAATGATCATATTTTTAATCACTTTTTAAAATACCATGATTCTGATATGAAGCCCAGTTCTTTTATTCTATATAGGTTATTTATGAAATGTTTTACTATGATATATTTGGATCACATCAAAACAAAATCATATTAATTGTGATCCCTAATAGTTCTCCAATGCATATGGTAAAGAAATTAATCTTTAGTGATGACAATTTTTATGATACCTTAGTGAATAACCGTGGAAATTTTTACAATACCTTGGTAAATAACCTTGGTAATTTTTATGAGACCTTTGAGATAGAAATTTTTGATGTGCATATGAATTTATATTTTAGTTTTTGTAGCCACATTTTTCAATTATGATTCATGTTATTATTATTATGATAAGCCTATTTATCATGTTTTTTTATTTCATAAAGTTCTTATTTATATCTATCAAGTTAACATGTAAAATGTTTTACTTGTTTTCCCTTACTGGGCCTTATTCTCACCCTTTCCTTTGATGTATGTCCCCATGTTATGAGATGCATTAATTTTATTTAGGATAAACCTATGATGAATCCTTTCAAGTGTATTAGGAGAATATTTTCAAGTTTTCATGTATCATGTACCTAATTTTCAAGACACTAAACTTTAAATATACTCTATTGATAAAATTTAATGTAAATTTATGTAATAAAAATTTGGTATTTAACAGTTGGTGTCGAAATATAGTTTAGTTATTTATGAATATTATGATTTGAAAACATTACAAATAACCCTTTAGAAAAATTTAAAAATAGTAAAACTTCATAGTATTTTGGTGAATTATTGAATAAGTGGTTTCTGAACAAATAAATCCCTATCTAGATACGAACAAGTGGATGTCGTTCTAGCATAGATATATCTTGGGGTAAAACCTAAAACCCCCTCTTTGAGTTAGAATCTAATGGGAACTGGTGCATGATAATGGGCCTTGTTGCACTCTAGGTTTGACACTCATGGGGGGTATTTTTGGTTAATCACAGGCCTTTTATGAAATATTATGAAGGATTTAATCCTTGGTGATTTATCTAAGGAATCATATATTGGAGAAATAAATCCCTATGGAATTTCATGTAATAATCATAAATGTAATTATATTCAATGATATATGTGTCAGGGATGTGGAAAGAAAGACCTAGGAAAACGTTTTAAATGGACATAAAGATGTTATAGATGTGTTAATGAAGGTCATAAAGTAATAAACTACAGTAGAAAAATGAATCATTTAGTTGACTCAAATAAATGAAAATAAGTTCATTGTGAGTTATCATTTGATTGTTTTAAATATGGGGAGTGTGGTCATTATGAAAATAAATGTCATAAAATGGAGGTTTTATAATAGGATTAGTGGTACTATACAAATATATGTTTAGAAATACCTAATGCCTTTCCAATTAAAGATGAGGAAACTGAAAATGATATGTGAAAGGTATAGATTATTTCTTGGCTCATGTTTTAAAATTATTGATTATTAGGACATGATTAATGATTCTATTTGTAATAAATAAGTATTAAGGAATAAAAAGAATGGTTAAGGGATCATGAAGAATGATGGATATTTAATATTTCTACATTTTAGGAATTTGAGAGTTATGTTATAACCATGGATGATGAAGTATTTAAAAGTATTAATTCTCTTTGGATGATGGGATTAATTTGGAAGACACTTTTTCTAGTAATTATAACCCTATAGTTTTTTATGTAATTTTTTTTTCAAGGAAGAATTATATTTTCTTGTGTGGAAATAATTATAAAGGAATAAATAACCATTAGGGTTTATATGATACTTGATTTTGAAGTAATTATGGGTTATTAAATTTTGGATGTCAAATAAAAGGTATGAGATAAAAACTGGGGTGAAAACAAGTTAAGGTTACTATGGAGGATTTCATCTCATATTATAAATGTTATAAGACTTATATAGTATTGGAAAAAGGGACACCACGCAAACCGTTTGACAACCCATCACATCGGAAAAGGATGTGGGAATCAAAACCACAATTGATGTGGGACATAGACTTATTTTATATCACTAATCTAGGTGAAGTCCTTAGTTAGTATAACTTATTCTATTTAGTTAAATTATTTGATGGTTTTAGAATAAATTCATTTTATAAAAATATATTTTATTGAATATATAACCACAAAATTGGGGAAACGATTTGGGGATTAAGTGATAAATATTATTTTGGAAGATGTTCACCATTTTAGGAACATTATATGAATACGGTAAATAGAATACTATGGAATTATAAATTGGGAGTAATGGATTAACTATATTTTGGGAGAATATATTATTTTAATTCTAGAGCTACTATGATTCAGTTTATTTATAGAAATTATTAACCTATCATGGAGAACATGTGATTAAGTTAGTAACTTTTTTAGAATGGGACATTAAGAGTGATTGATTTTTTTTGGAGATAAATGTTTTAATTTATCTTCATATACTATGTGATCAAATATTTATGAATTTTAGGTTTCAATCTTAATTTTTATTTTTTTGAGGAATTTTAAGGATGATAATTTTTTGAATGATCTTTGTTGAATTTTAGGTAATGTTGTTGAATTTTGGAGATTAAAAGTATTTTTTCTTCATAAAATTGTTTCTTCTTTTTGGGAATTATATGATCTTATAGTAATCATTTTTTTTGGGTTAATTTTTAAAGGTACTATAAATAGATAGTTAACATTTTGTGGATTATTTGAGTTTTTAAAAGTTGATTATAGTACTTTAGGTGTAAAAACATCATCTAAAATACTTATCGATTTGAGTAAAAGATGAGTTTATGGTGGAAATTGACTAAGTGATGAAACTCTACTTCTTAAGTAAGTATGTTTATTTATTTTATTATTCTAGGTAGTAAAAGAATTTTATAACTTGATGAAAATAATCGTAAAACAAATTTTTTTTTTCTTACTACAAAGTCAAAAATTGTTAAACCCATCAAAAGTTTATAGTTTGGTGATTGTTAACTTTTTCCTGATAATGTTTTCTCTCAGTCGTCATTAGAACATGATGGTTAGTTTTTCTTTCATATCCATGTTTTCTTACATAAAAACCAAGTATTTATTATCTCATGTGACCTTTGGACTTCACATTCCTTCTTTTAAAGTGGATATTCTATTGTCACTATTCAAATATGGGATTTCAATAAAGTAATTTTGAAAAGTAAAAACATTGTTATGATGCCCAAATTTTAAATTTCAAGGATGTAATTTCTTTAAGGTAGAAAAAATGTAACGACCAAAATTTTTTGAAAAATACTTTTGTTTTCTGAAAATTGATGTCTTAATATATCATAATCAATAAATATATAATTATAAATGAAATGTGACCTACAGGTTTTGAATGTTATATGATCGTTGGTTAATATGACTGTTGGAAATAATTATAATTTTCAATGTTATGATTTTGTTTGTAAATAGAAATGATAATGGATAATTAATGTAGAAAGAAGTGTTTATGGCCTTATCCAGTAGACTCGGGTCGTAAAAATCCCATTTTTCAGAGCTTGGGAAGAATGTAGTGTCATTAGGATTTTCTCTTGACCAAGTCCAAGCTAAGCTTCAACAAGTTAAACGTGAACGAAATTGCCTACGGGAGAGGTTCAAGTTAGTTGATATTACCACTCAGACAATGTTTTCTGAGCCTCCACAAGAGTCTATCACCATCGTACACCTTACCCTTAGGTTGTATGCAGGTGTGTTAAATAGTTATGTGTCATGGCCCTAGCTACCTAAAAAGTAATACATTTGTTTTTATAAAATTTTTATTCTATCATTTCTATTTTAAGAATATATTTTATTAATAAAATATATTTTTATTGGGAAAAATTTGATAAATTTATTTTAGAATTAATAATTGAACATTTTAGATGTTTTTCATACATAGAGAATTATTATGATAAAATCATTAATGAATTTCAAAGGTCAAAATTACTGTAGGCTGAATTTGTAGAAGTTTTCTAAAAATTTTAAATTTTTAGTATTTGATTAGTAGTATTATATAAATAGTTTTTATGAATAGTATTTGATGAATAGTGTTTTTTTATGAAGAGTAAAAAATATTTTATAATTAAATAACTTATTCTGAGAAATGATTTTTGAAAATCGGGCATACATGTATGTAATATGGGTGAAAAATGTGGTTCAATAAGATCAAAATAATATTTTGGTGAATAGTAAATTTACCCTTTGGAATGGTAATTTTACCCGTATGAATAGTAATTTGACCAATGGAATAGTGACCCCACCTAAGTTAGTATAAATATATTTTATTCATCTTAAATGATAATGTGATATAATTATTTCATAGTATAAGTAAGTAAATGTTTTAGAAATTATTAGTTAAGTATTAGTATTTTATTTAATTTATTTAATTTTAAAACGAAATTCATTTTTATAAAATGGAGTTCATTTATGAATTCTACCCATCGAAAAATAGTTAGGGTGAATTTTTGGGATTTTTCTGAAATAGTTCAATTTTCGATGAATAATAAAAATACAATTTTAGGTTTTTGGTATGTTTCATGACATAATAATTATGTCATAATGTAGTAATGAGTAATATAATATTCTGGTAGAATCTTATAGAATAAAATATAATATTAGGTTTCCAAAGTGTCCACTACAAATGGAAAATATCAAGGGCATGTCCATGGTTTTTCAAAAACCACTTATGAGGTGTCCTTTGAAATTAATAATACATTATTTCATTTTTTTCCAAATACCCACCCATTCCATCGTTTCAACACATTAAAAAATAATTCTCCATAATTTTATGATTTTATTACCACCCAAGTAGTCCTAAAAAGGTTACCTAAATCTCCAAAGGTCTCAATCATAGAGTTTTAGAAGTTACTCTACAAGGTAAGGGAACATTTCACCCACCCCTTTTAGTCAAAGACATCTTTTATGTTATGCCTTTTAATTTCTATTTCCTTTTGTTTGGTATGTTCTTCTATATTCTTATTTATTTAAATTTATTAGCAAGTGATAAGAGACCCATTTTTCTCTCATCAACTGATTTTCTGAATTTTTACGTGACACTGTTAAGCTACTGAATTTTCCTAATGGGATTCTCAACTTCTATTTTTCCTATCTAGTTCTATTTTATGTGGTATGTCTTTAAAATTCCGATACCATGTTCTTATTTATATTTTATTATGTCTTTATAATTTATTATAATTCATTTATGAATGATCAACCCTTGTCCCCTCTATTTTCAATGTTTTCGAAAAACATGATACATAGATTTTATGCTGGAGAATTTTCATCTCAATAGATCTCTTTTTTTCTAAAGAAATTATTTTATATTATTTATACCAAAACCTATTTAATTTCTTGGGTTATTCGTAAATACATAAAAAATTATATTATTCTTTAATTGACATATATAAAACTCTCATTCCCTTTCTGTGGGTTATAAATGACATAATGATCATGTTTTAAAGCTCTTTTTAAAATGCCATGATTCTGATACAAAATCCATTTCTTTTGTTCTCTATGGGTAATTTATGAAATGCCTGATTATGATATATGTGGATCAAATGAAAAAAAAATTATATTAATGGTGCACCCTGATAGTTCTCTAATGCATTGGGAAAATAAGTTAATCTCTAAAGATGACAATTTTTATGATACCTTTGTCAATCACCTTTGTAATTTTTATGATATGTTGGTAAATAACCATGGTATTTTTTATGATACCTAAGTGAATAACCTTGTTAATTTTTATTATACCTTGGTGAATAACCTTGGTAATATATATGACACCTTAGAGATGGACCTTAGTGGTATGCCTATAAATTTCTAAATTAATTGTTTTACCCACATTTTCTAGTTATGATTCCTGTTAGGACGAATCTATGATGAATCCTTTAAAGTGGATTAGAAGACTTTATTAATGTATTATGTACCTATGTTTCAAGACACTAAACTTTAAATATCCTTTAATTGTAAAATATAATGTAAATTTATGTAATATAAGGGCATGATGCCATAGTGGATCTTGGGATTACCATTTGGGTCTTATTGAGTTTTCTTATAACAACAGTTACTAGTCCACGATCATATTGAATCCTTTTGAGGAATTATATTTTTAACCTTTTATATATCCATATGTTGGTTGGATATCGGTGGAAGTTCCATGGTTTCACTGATATTGGTCTAAGAGATGAAAACAAATATTTAGTTGAATCATTAAGGAATGTTGGAAACATATAGATGGAATAAAGTTTATGTAGATCGGTGTCGCATACCGTTAGAGTTTTTGGTCAGTGATAAAGTTTTCTTAAACTTTTTACCTCATTTGGGTCATCAAAATCTTGGGTGCAAAGGAAAGATTGATCCATATTTTGTGTAAAATTTCATGGTTTTTGATAAGGTGGGAAAATTTCTTTACTGTTTTTCACTTCTTCTACATTTGATATTGATACATAATGTCTTCCATGTATCAAAGCTACTAAAGTATATTTCTAATCCATCTCATGTTCGGAGCTGGAGAGATCTTGATGTTGAGCCTGATTTATTCATAATTGATCATCTAGTTAGGATGGTTGATTCTAAAATCAAGGTACTTCATGGGAGGACGATACATTTGGTTTGAGTACTATGATAGTATAGTTCTAATACCCTTGATATTTTGGAGAAATAGGTAGTGATGAGAGACCAATGGCCTCATCTTTTTGCCATGGAGGCTTCTTGATAAGAATTATAGGATATAAATTTTCAATAGTGGGGACGTTTTAATATCTTGTTACTTTTTTTAGGTACTCATCCACCCTATTTTTTATCATGATTTTGTTTGGGTCTATTTTCTGGGTGCTTCAGGTGAAATTTGGAATTTTTTGAGGGATATTGGGTTGTGCATGGTAGGGGAAAGTTTTTCCCAAACTGTATGTCCACCGAGTGTAAACAATTCAAATCCAAACAATGGGGGTTTTCATGGTTATAACACAGTTTTGAAAATCATGCACCCACCTAATAGAGGCCATGCACCACATCTAGTGGGAACATTGTTAGGGAGCACAGTTTGACAAATTATAAAGCCCTACCCAGCTAATCGTACAGATGGTTTTTTTATTCAAAAAAAAATTTCTAAAATTTTCAAACCCCCATATAATCACTCAATCGTCCCTGACTCAAGGTATTATAATTTATTAGGTTTTTTGAGCTCTCAAGAACCCATTCTGGATCCTTCAAACCCCTTCTATGGTGGATCAAATCTTATTGAACCTCATTCAATCCCTCTCCGATAATGATCTCATATCATTCCTTTTATCCTCTATTTATTCCTTTCCTACTTATGGTGTGGTATATCATCATGTGTTTGATGGATCGAAACTACATTTTTTGGGTCTTGAATTTAGGTTGGATTTCTATATCTTTATTTTCACCATTATTCATTGTAAATTCCCTTTACAGATATTGAGTTTCATGATACTGTGAAAAAGGTATGTGGTAATATTAATATCTTCCATGTTAAAAACCATTGTTTTTTTTATTGAAATAATATTACGTTCAATTATATTATGAAAACCCAATATTATGAAAATTGGGATTTGATTGATTTGGCATGGATTTTGAAGGAAACCCCCAATTATAATGGAATTGGAATTTGGGATGTGATTTTGAAATTGATGGAAATTTTAAATTGAAGGAAATTTTAAATTTATTTGAGAACATATTTTAGAAAATTTCTCAAATTGATTTGTTTTAAAACCTATGATTGGTTTTATTTTTAAAAGGAAATAAATAGTGGAAATTCCATTATTTTGTATTGAATTTGAAATTGGAATATTGAAACTAAAAATGGGGCAATTTTATTTTAAACTCTTTTGAAATAAGTTAGCCATTATTGATTGATTTATGGAGCACATGTGAACCCGAGTAGTCAGTGGGTTATTTAGGAAAATCACTCTAGGAGGATAATTTCATAGCAATGGATTTATGAAGACAATAATAATTAATATTGTTTGGATGGTAATTTTTTCTAATGTGGGTGTAGATGATTGTAATTCGACCTTAAATGGGAGTGGGTATTTTCATGACCATTGACCTGATAGTTTGAGGATGCAACAACCAAAAACTATCATACCATTGGGAAGATGACAATGCCTCTTGTTGTGATTATTTCGATTTATATTCCATTAGTTGTGAAACTGATTTACTCATGCTTAATGATTTATATAAAATATTTTTAATAAAATGATTACTTAATCCATTGTATTAAATCTTTTCAAAATTTTAAATTAAAAGAATTTATTTTTTTAATATTAAATTTTACCACCATGCCTTTTTTATTTGAAATTCAAAACATGATTTGGTTTAGTTATTATGGAATCTTATTATGGAACACATGGTGAGACCCAATAAGAATTTTGAGCTCACACCCTACCATTGCCTTCCTCCATCACAGATTTCCTTCTTCTAGGTTCAAGTAAGGGTAAAAAGCCACATGGAAGTGGTGGTTATTGATTCTTTCGGTTTTAAGTGTTGTGTTCATTGGTACAAGGGTTGTTTATCTTGTTCTACTGGTACTTTAGGGATGTACTATTTGGTTTTTTGTATACCTGTTTCAATTTTGGTACTTTTTCCATTTTATAATGTTGATCATAATGGCTTATTTCTGTATCTTCCAATATTTATGTGAAAAACCCATTCCCTATTGTTTTTTTATAATGGAAGGTTCTGGATTCCAACCCGTGGTGTTCGGGAACTCCCTTAGAGAAATGTTGGTTCCATCTCATGTATCAGGTTATGAGGGTATTTGGGTTGGCTCTTGACACTCCTTTCAGATATATTGTATCCTAATTTTCCAATTACACCACTTCTCTTATCGACTCCATCTTAACAACCTTCAAGGAATAGAAAACATAGTGAGGAATTACATTTATTGAATCTCCCAAATCAAATATACAATTAGAAAAGTGAAACTCCCTTATAGTGAATGAAATATTGAATTTCTTGGGGTCCTTTCACTTTGATGGAATCACCAAAGTTGGTTTGATGAGTGCATGTAAATTCCTACTATGGTTTATCTGAACATTTCCCTTCTGAAATCTTCTATTTGTAGATAATTCTTTCAAAAACAAGGAATACCTTGAAATTTTATTAATTGTTTCAAGTATAGGTTTATTGATATTTTCATGACTTAATGTATCAAAAACCACTTTTCTCATCACCTATTCATCCATATTCTTAGTTTTCCCAACTCTATTTGTAAATTTATTGGGTTTAGGAGTAATATCATCAATATTTTTTTTACTTCAATCTTTCTCCTTTAGATGCTCATCAGTTGGTCTTGAATGGGGCTTCTCTAGAGTTATGGGTAATCCTAGTGGAATGATAGTTATAGATCTATCAATAATTTAATTCTTATTTATCAATGTGATGGAACTGACATTCCCCTTAGGATTTGAAGTAGGTTGGAAAGGAATATTTCTATAGTTGTGACTTACCAGTTCATAGAGGGTGATGGAAATCTAGCTTATTTAAGCATTAAACACTATCAACTCCAAATCATGACTTTTCGTATTATTTTGTTGATTAAGAATAGTTTGTTTAAAAAAATATGTATTATAATTTTACTTTTTTTGATAATTAACTTTTGGTTCACTAATTTATTCTCGGTATTAAAATATACTTAGGGTCATTTAAAACCTTATTGGTAAGGTGGAGGCGGTTTGAAATTTTATTAAAAGGGGGAATTTATTGTTTTCAGATCCATAATTCATGTTTAAGTGATATTTATACCATTGGTTTTATATTAGTACCTAAGAATCATACTTATTATAGAGATGTGGTTGTTTTTATTGCTGATATGTTCTGTAAGTGTAGACAGTTTCACAATCTTTTGTCTCTTCTAATCAGGGGAAGAAGTTTTTAGGGAGTATTATTATAGTGAAAATCCCACAAGGCCTTACAGAAGTGGGTTGATGTCTTTGGATACAATGAAATATGTCTCATCATAGTGGCTAATTATTCTAACTTGTAATTAGTTAAATGATTTTAAATAGAATCTAGACTTACTGGAAGTACTCCCCTAACATGTGGTTTACATCGATCACAAAATTACTTTGAATTTTGTGACATCTTTTCATTCAATTCATGATCAACTACTAGTGTTATTTGGACCAATTCTCTTCCAACTATGACATCAATCATCCTTCATTCAATATGTGTTAGTCCTTCATATAAGTACCATATTGGGAGTTTCTCACTAATTTGGTGATGTGGGAAACATGCACACAGGTTATAAATTACTCCAAATACTCATACATTGACTACCATTATTATTGATTGATCCCTAATATCTCCTTTTAAATAGAAGTAGTTCCCAACACTGAAAAAAATCTCTATAAGAAAAGATATTTCAAATTATTCCAACGTGTTGAATCTTGAGGATTAAAATAATACATCCAATATTTCACATTTTGATCAAGTGATAATGGGAATTATCTTAGTTTAATTTGTTCTTCAAATACATTCCCTGGATACAATGTTGAGAAAACCACATTAAATTTGTTTAGATTTTTGTTGGGATCCACACCAATGAGGCTTTGAAATTTTAGAATATAGAGTATCAATACATATTTTATTCAAAATTAGATTCCATGTTTCGGTATACAATAAAATATGGTTGATAATTAATTTTTTGTGAATCCAATTCTCAAATGGTTCTATCAAGTTCAATTTTATTATTTGTAGCCATTGTTTCTGGTTTTAATAATAATTCAGAAGTGCTTCCAATTCTAATGTTTTCATAATAGAGGGATTCCCCAATAGGGTGAATGTTGAAACATCCCATAGAATAAAACAATCTAATTCAATACCTAAAGTTATGTTCAATAACAATTTTAAGATCTAATAGAGACATTGTATTAGTTCATGCTATAAATCATAAAAATAAAAAATAAAAAATAAACCATAATATAAAGATAAGAATTTTGAATTGATGGTCTGAAAAAATTGAAAATGGGGAGAGGTGGAATAAAAAAGTGAAGAATATAATGAAATAAAAGTATAAAAATACATATAATTAGTTGAAGAAACTACTTTCCTCTCATGAAATATAGCCAATTTTAAATGAGTTGTCGTGGGCACTCTCAAATGATTTTTTGGGCACTTAGATGTGGCAAAGAGGAGGACCAAGATCATCTATCAAAGAATAAGTACACAAAAAATATAGTAAATGTGTTTTGAAAATAAAATAAAATAAACACCCTTCTTAAAAAGATTTGTGTTTTTTTATTTTCTTAAAAACTATAATATGTTTGTTGGAAGAATATTATATTTGTTTGGTTTTCTTGAAACTCGATTGATAAAACATACTGAGAAGATTTTTTTAGACAATATTTTTATAGGGAATAATCTATCAAACTCTCACTCTTCACTTAATTATTAATATTTATAATTTAAGTTGAAATAAACTTAATTATTATCCTATAACTATTTATCCCTTGAACCTTATGATAATTAACTTAACCCCATGTGTGAAATGAATAAAACCCGAGGCTACCTTCGAAACATGAAATTGTAGTACTCTGATTTGGTTGTAATTATCAAGATATATTATGGTCAGTGGTAAATTGTAGAACATATACATTAAATAAATGAATATTAATTGTGTCTTTTTATTTTATTAGAACTCTATAGATTTATCATGTTTTGTTTTGTTTTGTCGATTAAGATCACGCTCTCACAATTCACACAATACGTGACCTTGTGTGATTTATTTTAATTGTTTAATTGCTTTTTTAGTTTTTTTAAAGTTAAAAAATAAATTCAAATGTCATATTAAGTGAATTATATTTTCCTTTTGATTAAAAAAAATAAGAGAATTATATGAGAATTATATCAATTACTAAGAAAAAATACTCTTTCATGGTTGTTATAGTCATCAAAGAAACGATTTTCATTTGAAAAGGTTTAGAAAGGGGTATAACCCAATAATGTTTCTACATTTCATTTCCAACAAAAAGAGTAAAATTAGAAAAGAATTAAATTGAAAATAAAAAAATAAATTGAATAAAAATCTATATTTTTTTACAAAAACACAAACATTACAATGTGATGAATATAAATAAGGCTTCAATGAATGCTTCAAGAGATATCCCTCTTGAAATGAATGTATAATTATAGTGGAACCACTTCACCTCTACGCTCAAATTCCTAAGTCACGTTCAAAATAATCTAAATTAGAAAAATACGCATTTATAGAGTGGATGGGAGGCTAGTATTTCAAGACTTTAAAAATGCTAATTGGAAATTTAGACAAATATTTTGATTCTAATTTCACCAACTTGTTGACCTCAAAAACACATGAAACAACTATCCTTACAGCTGTTTTATTTTTTTGGAATTGGTTTCTCTATCTAATGTCCAAATTTTATCCCAATCCAATAAATAATGAAAACGATAATGCCCAAATGGGGACATGTTTTCCATTCTCATGATTCCATTCCATCTTTGATTTTATGGCCCATTTACTCCAAAAAATGAAAGATCTATCTAAAATGGTCTAGATGAAAATTTTATCCCATTATTTGAGGAATTATATTAAAATTATTTATATAAAATAATCCACAAAATAATTTTTATGATTAAAATACTACATTGTTATTTAAAGATTCAAAACTGTAAATTTCATCAAAGTTTCAAATGATAGATCTATTAAAAAATATTTCATAAATATACATTTTTAATATATTTTTAGGTAATTATGTAATTTATTTTTAATAAAATATTTAATAAAAATTCGTTTATAAACTCCCCCACACATACCATTTATAAGTCCAAGGAAAAGTAAGCATTAAAATCAAATAAAATCAAATTTAAAACATATTACCATGAGATCCACCAATTTAACACCAAGAAACAAAAGATATTATTCATCCTAAAAAACCCATTATGTCAAGTTATCCGTTCATCTCATTCAATTCATCTCACTTTATTTCTCCAAACATTCAAAAAAACACATACCTCACTAAAATATTTCCAAATAAAAGAAAATTTAATTTTGAATAAGGTTTTCCACAACCAAACTTGTGAAAGAGTCAGTATGTAACACCCCAATTCTTTAGAGATTAATATTTTTGAATAAAATAAAATTCCTTGATGGATTGTGTTACATGCTACACAAAGTTAAGAATACCTTACATGCAATTCCAAGTAAATATTATGCTTCACAATATATTCAACACTAATTTTACATTATGTTACGCATAACATCCAGATCCTTTGATTTCATACATTAAACACCAGACCACATTTTACCAAACTAAAATATATTATAACGTTATTATTAAAATATTATTATAGCTATCACATATCTATTGGAATGGAAGTTATGAATATGATTAAATAAATTATGAAAATATGTGTTAAACATGTATATAAAATTAATTCCTTTGTTAAAAATTAATTATAAATGAGATTAAGAACCATTTCAAAATAAATAACTCCCTTTTAAGGAACTGTACTTTTCAATATAAAAACACATTTTATCAAAAAAATTAAAAAAAACTTTTGATGAATTATTTTAATGAAATATATATATTATATATTAAATAAAATACATAATAATCATATTTTGTGTTCTATAGATGGGATATAATAATAAATCCAACTTTCTTCATAAAATATATATTTTTCTAAAAAGTAGTTTAAACGCCTTTTAATAGATCACTTATTTTAAAACTAAAGTCTGAAACCATTATAAATTATATTTGAAAAAATATAATTTATTTTTTAAATATGAATATAAAAATTAACTTAGGATTAATTTTTTTATAATTTTTTTTGAAAAGATTCATTTTTCGAAGAATAGTGAAAATATACTTAATTTTAATTAAAAACTGCCTTTTTTGATTAAATTATTTATATATATATATTATATTATAAATTAGTTTTAATGTATAATTAGTTAAATTATACATATATAAATATAATTTAGGTCATTTTAATCAATTTCACATTGAAATTGGATGTAAAAACAGTTCAAAATTTTGAACATTTTAACTTTAAAAACTCGTTGTCTCATCTCATCTACGGGATAAGTTTTAAATTAATTTATTCCAATAATGTGATTTTAATTTATAAAAAATTAAACAAATTTTTAATAACCATAATTTTAAATTTCAAATAATTAAAACTTAATTTTTTTACCAAGTTTATTAGTGCAAACTTTTAATATTAATCAGAGTGATTAAGAGAAAAACTAGTTCACTTGGTGGTTAAACTTTAAACATAAGGGGAAAATGACCTAGAAAATTGTTAATAACCCATTATATGGACATATTTTAAACTTATTCCTTTTATAATATATTTTTATACATTATTGGATCCAATTTACATGGGAAAAACATGGGCGTAATTCCCTCTTTCAAAAAATTTCATGTTTTCTACTCACCTCACTTATATAAGGCCTCCACCACATCCCCTATCTTCATACCTTCAAAAAATATTGGTCAGACAATCCCTGAAAAAATAATTATCCACTTTCCTCCCTAAATCCTATAATCCAACCTTTGGGTAGAAATCCAACCAAGGGAGTCCTTTGGTGAAAACCAAAAAAAAGATACATGAAGAAGAGGAAATGTTCATCAATGAACATTTTTTTATTTCCTCCTCAAACACCTTAAAAAATTTTTATTAAAATTTTATATAATAACATAATTATTTTAAATATAATTACATTTTTTATTTTAATTTTACTGCTTACAAATTCACACACTTCAACCAAATGTGATACACAATCATCATCTGTGTGTATGTCATACTGCCACCTCTTGAACATATTTGATTCTTTCTTCCATTAGAAAATTTAAATATTGGGGATAATGATGGATTTATTATTTATATATTATATATATTATTTTTATTATTTTAATATAATTATGTAATTATTATCTAACACATACCTTCATACTTTCCACTTTGTGAGGATATGATTATGTTGTTTGTGTTTACAATGGACTACTGACTTGTGAAGCAATGTGATTCATTCACGCTCTACATGGAATGTATTAGGGATTGGTTTAATAGACATAGATGATATATATTATATAATAATTATAATTTATTGATAATATATATATATATATATATCATTTACTTTTCTTTTTTTTCAATATCACAAGAAAATATAAACAACATTCATGTGTACATACGACCTTCCATCTTCATGAATGATGTATTTCATTTCCTATTATTATATTTTATAGATTATTACAAATAAATTTATTCTGAATATTTATGATATTTAAAAAATGTTTTATATTATTTAAATTATAAAATCATTATCAAATTAAAAGGTTAAAAAAAACAGGTCAAAACTTTTATGAAATACTAAGAAGTTATTACCCGAAACATAAATTTTACATGGAATTGTTACTAAAAAAGAAGTATAAGGTAATAATAAAATCATATATGTTGTTACATATATGAATATGGTTATTTTATAGATGTATAATAAATTTACTTTTATTATACATTAGGTTTTAATAAGTATGACAAAAGTCAACACTTAAAGTAAGGGTATTTCTAGTCTCACTTTTATTTCTATTAAACTTATGCCATATTCACCACTCATTACTTTTGTGTGGTGTATATAATTAACTATGAAATTTTATATCATTATTTTTATTTATTAAATTTTATTTAAAGTTTCAATTAGTGTTATTATTTTGTGTATATCATGATTAAAAAGTTACTAAAGTAGTAGGGGATTTCCATATCACTTTTCTTTTCTATGAGACGCAAGCCTTGTTCCCAAACTATTAATATATGTGGGCTGTATATATAATGTGGATATATTTTATTATTATTATAATGAGAATTATTTGTATTCACATGTCTATTTTAGGATCTCTATTTATTAGCTTTTATGGTTAAAATGTTATTAAATCTATAAGGATCTTTTTTTCTCAATTTTCTTTCTTTGAGACATACATTGTGTTATGCACCTATATTCCTTAGATATGTGTATATACAGACCCTTTTATGTGTAATTTAATTGTTTTTTTCAAACTAATGATATTTTAAGTTTCATTTTATGTTATTACTTCATGTAGTTTACTATTCAAAGTTCCGAATGTGGTAAGAGTTTATTCCTACAATCTAATTATTTATTAGGATTGTTTATGATTACGCTTCCATTGATGAGGTATTGTGATCTATATCTCGATAATTCTCATGATTTTTATTATCCTTTGGTTATTGATAATATATTCAAGTAATGGGACCATTTTTATACTATTTTTTACTTAACACAATTAAGAAAATGGTTTTAAGAAAATCATTCTCTATTTATCTCTTTGTTTAGAAACTAGTTTTCTTTCAAAACATTATTTTCTAAATATATTTTCAATAGTGTTTTTAACATTTACAAAATGATTATTTGAAGAAATTTTTAACCAATTATTACTTTCAATAAAAATTCATAGTAAAATTATTATCACTTTTCTAAACATTTTATAGTGAAAAATGAATGTTTGTTTAACATGTACAACATGTACCGATTTACCCACCATAATGACCATCATTTATTTAAATATTGATTTTCATGTTTACATGGTAATATTTAAATTAAAAAAATTCCTAATAATTTTTTAAATTCTTTTTTTTTTCAAATTGAATTTCAAATAAAAAGGTTTTTAATATTATTTTATGTTTTAAAAAGAATTTTATTCAAAGCGGAATAAATATTTTACTCAAGAAATATTGTAAATGATCCTTTAAAGAAAATTCAATTTAAGATGAAATAATATGATATATTTTATGTTTTACAAAGAATATGATCTTAGGATGCCATTATTATTGTTTGTTTTAATGGATTATGTTTAAGATGACAAGTTGTTTATGTAACCTGTTTCTCTTCCACAAGTTATACCATGATAAAACTCTTGGTAAACCTTCTTATTTTCATGGGTTATGTTATGATTAAATATTTATGAAACCCCTCTATCTCTTTTACATGTTATGATATAATGAGATTTTTATGAAACTCAATTCATTTAATTGTTTTTAATATAATGAATTTTTATGATCGTGTGGCGCACATATGTATGATTTTAATATGTGAAGGGTAAGGCCTATATCACCTTCTAATGATTGGGTAAATATTTATTTCTCAGGAGATAAAATTTAAAACAAGTTTATGGGCTTTATTCACAATGGTAAATAGGTATGTCCTAATCCACAATGGGAAACAGGTGTTTCCAGATCCACAATGGGAAACAGGTGCATCCTAATCCACCATAGAAAACAGGTCTGTTTTAATCCACTTTGTTGATGGTATTGGTAGTTAATGTTGACACAATATTTTTTTAATATAATTATGATGGTTCCATACTTTTATAACATGATATTATGGTTCATTATTTATTTATGAAGATTTATCCCCCTTATTATTCATGCCTTTTTAACTACCAATCATTATGTTATGAAACATGTTTATAATCTATGACATGTTGGGTATTAACATCATATGTTATTTTTGTGATCACATAAACATATGATTTTCTTATGATTTCATATGATAATTAATTGGATTCTCTTATGTTTACCCTTACTCATGAGTTGAGTTCACAATTTCTTATGTTTCCTTTACCTAGGTTATGAAGAAATTATTTAAGTAAGATTACTATTGGGGAAGATCATTATAGTAGACATTTGAGATCTTATTTAAATTTAGAATATTTTGTTCCAAGCCTCCAAGGGCTCTAAAATATTAATTTGCTCATGCATATTTTGTATAATGTAATTAATATTCATCTAAAAATAAGTAATATCCATATATGATAAGCTGAGGTTCGTTATAGTAGGTATCAAAGGAAAGGTTTAGCCTACCTTTATAAACTAGGATGAGAAAACTTTATTGATATACCTATTTATATTTCTAAGGATATGTCTAGGGATGCCTTTAAGGATGATTCTAAGGATGATTCAAAGTTTATGAAAATATCCTAGAATTTTGGTTTAAGGATTGAGTTAGTGATTTTCAAGAAATTATATCCCTCTCTAGATACTACAAGTGGATGTAGCTCTAGAACAGGTGTACTTGGGGTTAAAAACATCAAAAAATTGTATTGATCTATAATCAATCAAGAACTGGTGAATCATAATGGGCCTTACCTCACACCTGGTTTGACACTCCTGAAGTATATTCTTTGGAAATTCACAAACTCTTCACAATCCATCATAATGAATTTAAATATAATATGACTATGAATAACTAAGGATAAACCTAAGGAGGCACAGATTAAGGAATAAGGTGTCATTATTTAAACATCATATCAGTGATTTTTTATGATTATGTGGTTCCCCACAATGCTTAGTGTTTCTCATATTATGATTTTGGTTTTATTCATTGGTCGTAACCTAAAGGAACCATGTTAATAAATAATAAAATGGAAAATGATATGATTGTACTCTTAAGAAACCAAAAAGTATGGGAGATATATTCAAAATATTGAATATATTCTCAAAAAAAAATCAATATATGAACCATGTTGAACGTCTAAACATGAAAAAGAGTGAACAACATTCTATTGAGTCCTTCATGAGGCAGCATAGTTTTTCTTTTAGTGGATACAATGATCCACTAGTTTCATAGAAGTGTATAAGTACCACTACAAAGATATTATATATTCATTAGTATTTCGAGAAAAAAATGTCATTTATTTTCTTATAATTTAGAAGCTGAAAAAGATCAGGGGTAGAATATCATTAATAACATGAGGGAATAAAAATAAATTGAATTTATGGAATGGGAAGAGTTTAAGGGGATATTTTTCAGTAAGTACTTCCCTTGTATTCTAAAAAATTATAGAGAAATAATTCTTTTATCTTAAGAAAATGGAAGATGAATCTATTATAACCTATGAAGAAAATTTTACAAGACATTCAAGTATGCTTCTGGTTTGATTTTCATAATTTAAATAAAAATTGTTTGATTCTTTGGTGGCACGAAACCAAGTCTTCAAAAGGACTTGTCTATAATAGAATTTGGTATCTATGAAGAAGTTGTTAGATATGAACAGAAGGTATAAATGGAAATTGATTATTCCCACCATTACTATGGTTTTGATAAGAAAATGAATATATATTCTCATGAAAACTAAAATGGTGGAAAGACATTATAGGTATCTTTAGGCCAAAAATTTGGAAATAAGCATCATGGAAATTTCTTGAATGAAACTAGGAGGTTCTTTAAATGTGTAAATATAGTTCATAAATTTCATTAATTTAAATATATTATTTATAGGAATTTTAATATAATGGAGTAGAATATAATTTAGAATAATGCACCACCCACACTCTAGTGTTTCAAGTGTAAGGAGTTTGAGTATTATGTGAATCAATGCCTCAATCTAAGGGCTAATGTCAATGATAAAACATAACAACCTCTAAGTAAAAAAAAGGAAAAATGGAATTCTTATTAAATCACAATGGATGAATTGAATCATGATAATTAGGGGACACTTATCCTTTCCTCTCGATTTATGGAATTTCATTTTTTATTTTGTATGAATAATCCCTATAAAAAAATTATTGTTCATTATTTCATGAAATTTCATGTGATTATATCCCAATAAATAGATTTTGGAAAAATCAAATCAAATTTTATATTCTATAGGTTTAAGGGTAGACCTATGTTTCCCATGAAAATGTTTATTATTTAAGATAAGAGATTATTTAAGGAATAAAGGGTGGATTATATTTTGGAATAGTTGTAAGGTTAACTATTTATGGAATGGTTTGAGTTTAACCTTGGATGAGGTTTTGGATATTATCGTATTACATCACCATATAAAGATTTATACATATTTGATAACTTTTTCTAGCCATTATTGTTTTGGTGATATGTGAAGATAAAATGAATGACTTATAATTTTATTTATGGATCTTATGATTTGTTTTTGGATCAGGGATAATGAAGCCACATTAATTTCTCGGAGTAATAGATAAAGTGTAAATTGATCAAGGAATATCCCAAGGGTGAGATTGGTCTTATGAAATTAAATTTAATCAATTAAGTATATCTTTTAGTGAAAATTATTCAACATTAGGAAAAGGGTATTAAAATAAAATGTTGTCATGTTATCATCATTTTTTATGATATCAATGACCTTTTTCAAGACTATTTGGTTTATGGATTTATGATCTTTAAATTTCTCTTAACAATATTCTTTGTCACTCTACATCAGTATTTTGGTGTTAGTTTTCTCTCATATTCCCATGTTTTCACTTCCCACCATTGTTCTCCTATGCGGAAACCGAGTTATGAGTTACTTTATGTAGCCATTATGATTTCAACATTAAATTTTTAAAGAGATTAATAGTATTCATTTTTACAAGGTGGTTTTATATTAAAGGATCTTTAAAGTAATAAAATTTTAATTACCAAGAAAAAATTTGAGGAAAAATTTAAATTTAAGGGGGTTAGAATTTAAAACCTTGAGTTTTTATTTTTTTTCAAATAAATTAAAATTAATTGATGGATTTAATTGAATGGTACACCAAGATAATATTTCTTTATATGAAACGTTAGTTTAATTTTTCACTAAATGGAATATTCAATAGTAATTTTGACTTATTTTACACATAAAACTGAGTTCCTTAGATAGCTTGTGTTACATGCAAGATCGAGTTTTACGGAAGAATAATATACAATTAATAATATTATTACAATATAATTATAGTTATCACATAAAAATATAAATGGAA
This sequence comes from Viscum album, assembly GCA_963277665.1. NCBI lineage: Eukaryota > Viridiplantae > Streptophyta > Magnoliopsida > Santalales > Viscaceae > Viscum > Viscum album. The sequence continues at coordinate 1,405,228,023 of OY728129.1, forward strand.
TTTATGAAAAATATTAACTAAACTATCAAAATATTTTTTTACACATTTATATAAAATGAATTATTTGGTTACCACTTAATTATAAATGAGAGTAAGAACTATTTGAAAATAAAAATAAACATTTTCAGGAAAATAATTTTTCTATAAAAAACATGTTTATCTCAATAAATTTTAAAAAAACTACTTCTGATGATTTACTTTAATGAATTATTTATATTATATATTAAATAAATTATTTTAAATTAATATTATTTTTTCTCTATACAAGTGATAAGAATAAATCCAATTTCTAAATAAAATATATATTTTTCTAAAATGCAAGTTTACCACCTTTTAATGGTGCACTGATTTTAAAACTAAATTATTACACCATTTTAAATTATATTTGAAAAAATAAACTATATTTTTCAAAGTGCAATATCAAAATTTTCTTAGGATTCTTTTTTAGGATTTTTTTGAAATGATTCATTTTTTGATGAATAGTTAAAAATAAGAAATTTTATTTGAAAACATCCTTTTTGTTTGATATATTTAAATAGTTAAATTATATTGTAAATTTTTTTAATGTATAATTTTTTAATTTATAAATATATTAATACAATTAAGTTCATTGGAATCAATTTCAATTTAAAATTGGATATAAAAACATTTCAATCTTTTGAACATTTTCACATCAAAAACTCATTATTTCATCTCTTATTAACATTAATTTTAAATTTCTTTCTACCAATTATTTGTTTAGAATATGGAAAAATTGATACCTTATTTTTAATAATAATATATTATTTCAAATAAGGATAACATAATTTTTTACCAATGTAATTAGTGAAAACAATTAAAATTAATCACAGTGATTTTGAGTAAAACGAGTTATTTAATTGTTAAAATTAACAATTAAGACAAAACAATGATCTAGAAACTTGTTAATAACGTATTTTATGGAAATAATTATAACTTATACCTTCTAGGATCAATTTTTTGGAATTATTGGTGCCAATTTACCGGGTAAAATGCATGTTTAATTTCCTCTTTTTAAAAAATTGACATGTTTTCAACTCAATTCACTTATAAAGGGACACCAATTCTTCCTCTATCTTCACACCTCCAAACAAAATTATTCCATCAAATAACTGAAAAAATAAATCCTAAAATTTCATAAATATTTCCTAGAATACTCCCTTTAGGCATAAATCCAACCAAGGAAGTCCTTTTGTGAAAACCAAAAGTAGATACTCAAAGAAGATGTAACGTTTATCAATGAACATTTTTGTTTCATTTCTTCCTCAAAACCATTAAATTATTTTTTTATAATGATTATTTAATATAATAATTATCTTAAATATATTTATATTTTTTTAATTTATGTTTAAAACATACAAATTCATACACTTTTAATCAAATGTGAAATGTAATCATCGTTCATATGTACAGCCGATTGCAGCTTCGTGAGCTGATATCATTTGTTCGTCCATTACCACCTTTCTAGATTGGGAATAATTTTTGATTTATAGTTTTTATATGATGTATATTTTTTATGGTGTTATTATAATTATTTAATTATTATATATCACATACCATCAAACTTTCCAATTTTGAGAATATGATAACGTCGTTTGTGTTTATATGAGAATATCATCTCACGAAGCGATGTGATTCATCGCGGTTTACAAGGATTATATTAAGTATGGGTTAAACATGAATAAATTTTATATATAAAATATTAATTATAAATTAATAATAATATCTTTAAATATGTATCATTTATTTTTCTTTCTTTCAATACAAGAAGAAAATGGATACATCTTTCATGTGTACGTATGACCTATCCTTTCTATAAATGGTATATTTCATTTCCTATTTCTGTATTTTATATATAATTATAAAATTAACATTTAATATATGTTATATTTATGTAATGTTTTAAATTATTTATATGCATAAATTATGATCAAATTAAGTGGAAAAAATAACAACTCAAAACATACACGAAAAACTAAGTAGTTATTACCCAGTGTGTAATTTTATCATGGAATTGTTAATAAATGGGTAAAGTAAAGTCATAAGAAAATCATGTATGGTATTATATATAATAATATTGTAATATTATAGATGTATAATAAACTAATATTTATTATACATTATTTTTGAACAAGTATGATGAGTGTCAAGACTTAACCTAAGCGGATTTTAATCTCACTTTTATTTTTTCTACACTTATCCATATTCACCAATAATTTTTTTATATGGTGTATATAATTAACTATGAAATTTTATATCCTATATTTAATTTACTTCAAGACATTAAAAGATTAAATTTGTGTTATTCTTTCACAGATCTCATGATTCAAAAGCTAATCAATTAGTATGGGATTTCTGCCTCACTTTTATTTTCATTGAGACACAATCCATGTTCACCAAATATTTCTTGTATATGTTGTGTAAAATTACCATATAATTATTTTATGATAATTATAATGAGAATTATATTGATTTTAATATCCATTTTAGGATCTCTATTTCATTGTTTTTATGGTTAATATGCTACCAAAACGGTCAGAGGATTTTGTCTCAATTTTTCTTCTGTGCGATGCTTGTTGTGTTATGAACCTATATTATATCAAAGGTGTATATACCACCCATTTTAAATGAATTATCGTGAATATTTTAATATTTATTATATTTTATGTTTCATTTTATTTTATTCCTTCATGGGGTTTATGATTAAAAGCTACCAAAATAGTAAGAGTTTATTACTACAATCTCAATGTTTATCAGGATTGTTTAAGATTACGATTACATTGATGAAATATTATAATCCATATCTAAATAATTCTAAATAATTTTCTTATACTATGGTTATTCATTATATATTTATGGAATGGTAACATTTTTCCACTCTTTTTTTCTTATTATAATTATGAAAATGGTTTTAAGAAAATTAATCATTTTTTCTCTCTACGGTCAGAAGTCTATTTGTATTCGAAACAATATTTTCTAAAAAAAATTTAAAATTGTTTTAAACATTTTCAAAATAATTTAATAAATACGTATTTACCCATTATTTCCATTTTAAAAAATCAAATTAATCTTCTTTTCATTCCATGATCAATGAAATTTTCTAAAATTTTTATAGTAAAAAAGGAATGTGTGTTTAGCATATACGACATGTATGGATTTACCCACCATCATGACAATAATTTCAATAAAGTTTATTTTGAATGATTATAAGGTTATTTTTAGACAAAATATTTTTCAAATATTCTGATAACTTTTTGTTTTTAGAGTGGATTTAAAATAAAAATCTTTTCAAATATGTTATACATTTTAAAAAGAATTTGTTTCGATGAGGAGAGAATATATTACTAAAGAAATGTTCAAAATGATCCTGTAAAAATTATTTTCAATCTAAGATGAAATAATATGATATATTTTATGTTTTTTGGGGAGATCGTACAAGTAAACCAATATTATTATTTCTTTTAATTGTTTATGTTTAAGATGGGATGTTTTTTATATAAATATTTTCTCTTACATGGGTTATCTCATGGTAAAATGCATGTGAACCAAACTTTTTTATGGGTTATACTTTGATGAAATGATTATGAAACATGTATATTTTTCATAGGTTTTGATTTGAAGGGATTTTTATGATACCCATTTTATTTCATGGGTTATCATATGATTAATTTGTATGATCTTGTGGAACACATATGTATGATTTCATTATATAATGGGTGGGACCTATATCTCCCTCCAATGAAATGGTTAAATATTTATATCTAATGAGTTAAAATGTGAAACAAGTCAATGGGATTGTTCTAAAATGCGACACTGGTGTTTCTTAATCCATAATGTAAAAAATATATGTCATGATCCATAATGGGAAACATGTGAGTAGTGATCCACTATAGGAAACTTGTGTGTTTGGATCCACTATGTTGATGGTATTTGTAGTTAACCTTGACACATGAAATGGGTTTCTATATTTATGATGGTTCCAAAATTTTATGACATGATCTCATGGTTCAAGATTGATTTATGATGATTTATCACTATTATGATTCATGCCTCAGGAACGTCCAAACTTTATGTTATGACTTGTCTTTAAAATCTACGACCGGTTATAGGTGAACTTCATATGTCATTTTCCAAATAATATACCCTTATGCTTATTTTATTCATTCACATGATCATTGATTGATATCTCTTATGTTTACCGTTTTGAGCACCTAATCTCATAATTTCTTCTATTTATATTCCCTATGTTATGAAAAATGTTTTTAAGTAGTGTTACTAAATGGGAATATCATTGTGGAAATCATCGAAGATGTTACACTAATTAATAATATTATGTTCCATGATTCTAAAGCCCCTAAACTATTATGGTTCCTAAGAATGAGTTTGTATAATAATATGAATATTAATCTAAAAATATGTTACATCCATGTACTAAAAGCCTCAGGTTACTAAACAATATAGTCTTGATAAATTTTTACATCTCTTCCTGATGTGAGTCAAGGACCCATTTTCATCATGAGTACTTTTTTGAGTTCTTCAGCATATTTATGTTTGTAGGTTTTATATGTTGAAAATGTTGAGATATAATTAAGAGGGATTGTATATTTTCTAACCAGAATTGGATGATTATAATTTTTACTATAGTATGGTCTCATCCTCTATCTTCTTGGAAAAAATACTCACCAAAATAACATTAAAAAAATCATGGATAGATCACACCATTTCCAATTCAATAATAGTGGTTTCACTCAATAATTATCAAATAGTGGTTCAACTTCTAGCAGATTTAACATCAAATGTGTATCAAAAAATCCATAATTTTTTAAATCTTCAAAAGGAAAAACTTTTTAAAATAAATGTTTTTCTTTAAAATTGGATTTCTATCCACCCGTAGAAGCAATAAATTATATATTACACCACAAAATTGATTCTCCCTACACTTATGTTCAACTAGACCATAAATTTTCACATATATAAAAGGATGGATTGGGAAAATTGACATGTAATGTGGTTAGACTAATAGGTTTTTCATGAATTATAACAGCCTAATATTTTTTGAAATATTTTTTGAAATATTTTTTGAAATATTTTTTTTCGAATTAATTTAATCTTTTTGATATTTTTTTATTTCATGAAATACTAAATATAGATTATGTTATATGAAAGAAATACTTTTGGCTTTCATTTCATGAAAAACTAAGTTAACATTTCATAATATGCAATTCATAGATAAGTTTGGGGTATATGAAACTCTTTGTTTGGATTTTTTTACACACAAGGTTGTGTTCCTTTGATATCTTGTGTTACATGAAATTTTGAGTTTTACTGAACAATAATTACTATTAATATTGTTCTTAGATTTTTATTATAGTTACCACCTAAATATTGGAATAGAATTTACAAAAAAGATTAATTAAATTAAGAAAATATGATCTACACTAGTACATAAAATGGATAATTTGGATATAAGTTATTTATAAATGAATGTAAGAACTATTTTAGAATGAATTAATTATTTTATAAGAAAACTATTTTTCTTGGTATAAAAACCATTTTATCTCAATAAATTAACAAAACCACTTTAAATTAATGTTTTTAATAAAATTTATATATTATATATCCAATAAAAAAATTTACACCCATCCAATATATTTTATAGGAATAAGATAATAATAAATACAATTTTATGAATAAAAAGATGTATTTTCTTTAAATATGTAATTATACCACCTTTTAATGGTGAACCTACTTTAAATATCTTTTTTGAAAATTTCATAATTTTTATTTGAAATATAAACTTCATTTTTTAAATCATAATACAAAAATTTAATTTGTGTGAATTTTTGGTATTTTTCATAGAAGTTTCACATTTTGATGAATAGTGAAAAACCCGTGAATTTTAATTGAAAACTGACTTTTCATCTAATTTTTTTATATAGTTTAATTAAATTTTAAAATTTCATTCAAGGATATTTATCTAAATTATAAATTAATTAATCAAATTTAGTTTATTGTAACCAATTTCACATTTAAATTTGATATAAAAACATTACAGTCTTTTGAACTTTTTACTACAAAAATTGCTTTCTCATCATATCTACAAGATTAATTTTAAATTAATTTCCAAAACTTCTGTGATTTTAATTTGGAAAAATTGTTTCCATATTTGTAGCCAGAATAATTTATAATTTATAAATTTTTAAAATTATTTTTTACCAAAATTATTTCTGAATGTAATTAAAATTGATTATAATGGTTAAGGTAAAAAAGAGTTTACATAGTGGTTATAATTTATCATATGTGAAAAAATAACCTAAACACATATCCAAAAAACCATTTTATGGCCATATTTAGACCATATCCTCCCTTTTATAAATATTTACTATTATTGGAGACACATTATGTAACGGATACCTCTCAGTGGTGTTTACATTTTTATATTTAAGTGAATGTCACTACTTTGCCACTATAAAAAGGCACTCCCCCCCTCCCCACACAGACACTTACTCACAGATCTCAAGATAATTTGGATCATAAAAAACCTTCCAAAATATCTCCCAAATTACCTACTCTCAACATAGAATACATGGATTTGATATAAAGACCACCAAGTCAGTCCTTTGGAGCAAACCAAAAAGAGTTACCTGAAAAAATGTAAATGTTCTTCAATGTGAATTTCTATTTCATTTATTTCCCAATCCATTCAATTATTATTATTACTTGCTTGTATGATAAACATATTATCATAAATATAAAGTGTTTTTTATTTTAAGTTTTCTACTTACACTCATACACACTTCTATAAAATGGGATATTCAATCATTATTCGTGTGTATGGTAGACTATCTCCTCGCAAAATGATGTCGTTCATTCAAACATTACCACATTTTAAGTTGTTAATAATGATGAAAATTATTTTTTTTATGATATATATGGTTTTAATTATGTATTTATTCATTTTAAATTATTATATAACACATAATTTTCTGATTTCCATTTTTGGGAAATACGATAAATTCGTTTGTGGACGTGCGGACTACCGCCTCCTCAAAGTGATGTGATTCATTCATGCTTTAAATGAAATGTATTAAAGATGGGTTTTGTGAACATATATGATATATATGAAATAATAATTATATTTTAAATATAACACACACACACACACACACACATATATATATATCAATTAATTTTATTCCATTAAAAATATGACAAGAAAACAGAAACAGTGTTCAAGCGTATGTACGGCCTACCGTCTCCATAGACAGTGTATTTCATTTATTATTTAAATATTTTATAGATTATTATAAATAAAAATATAATGAATATATATAATATTTATAACATGGTTTAAATTATTTAAATAACTAAATCATGATCTCAAAAATAAGACCAATAATAGCAAGTCCAATCATGTATGAAAAACAAAGCAGTTATTACCCAAAACATAACCTAAACATTAAATTGTTAATAAATAGGTAAAATACGGTCATAATAAAATAATATATGGTATGATATATAATAATATGTTTTTAATTGAATTATAATATACATATATTTATTATACAAGAGTTTTGAACGTGTACAAAGAAAATCAAGACTTAAGATTAGGGGATTTCTAGTCTCACTTTTATTTCTATGGAAATTATGCCATATTCACATCTCTTTTATTTTTATGTAGTGTATATACTACCCATTAATGTATTATATTATTATTATACTTATATTTATGGGTATTTTTATATGCATTTTTATGATCTCTGTTTCATGGGGGTTTGTGGTTCAAAAGAAACTAAATCAGAAAAGTAGTTTTGTCTCATTTTTTCTTCTTCGAGAGAAAAGTTTTTTTATTCACCTATATTCTTTTAAAACACATATATACTTCCCTTTTAAATTTTATATCATGAATATATTTATTTTAATTATATTTCAATCTCAATTTATAGACATTATCTTGCATAGTGAGTATGATTAAAAGTTACAAAAGTAGTAAGAGTTTATTATAACAATCTCATAATTTATAGAAATTGTTTATGATTATGTTTCCATTGATGAAATATTATTATCCTTCACTCAAAAACACTGATGAATTTTCTTATACTTGATTTATTCAAGATATATTCATGTATTATTACCATTTTTTTACTATTTGTTACATAATATAATTAATAATATGTTTTTTAAAAAATATGATATTATTTCTATCTTCATTCAGAAACCTGTTTTATTCAAAAAAATCATGTTTTCAAAAAAAATAAATTTTTTAAATGATCTATTAATATAATATTAAAGACAAAAATTATTTTCAAAATGTTTTATTATTTTCAAGGATTCCTTTAAATGTTTTGAAATATATTTTGAAATAAAAAAATCACAATTTTCTTATGTTTTAAAAACAATTAAAGAAGAAATGATATTTTCATCAATAAGTATTTTTAAAAGATCTTTCCAAATTATTTTCCATATTTAATGAAATACATAATTTTTAATAATAATGTTTTGGATAAATGATTCAAAGGTTCCATTCATAATCCTTCTTTGAATGTATTGTCTTTTGAGGGCATGATATTTATGAAACCCATTTTTCATTCATGGGTTATATACTTTTGAATCCCACTTATTTAAATGGGATATTCTTTGATGAAATGATTATTAAACTTATCCCTTTTACAAAGTTACTTATATGATGACATATTTATGATACCCATTTCATTTAATGGGTTATGATAAGATTTTTTATGATCTTGTGTCACATGTCTGTATAAATTCATTATGAGTTGAGTGGGACCTATATCTCCTTCCAATGAATCAGTTAAATATTTATATATCATGAGATATAAATGGATGGAATGGGGACTAAAATCGGTTTAGTAATGAAATTTTCTTACTAAGACGGTCTTAGGAGTGAAACTTGACTACTAATATTGTCATGGGAGTGAACCATGACTACCAAGATGTTTCGGGGAGTGAACCCATTCCACTAAGATGATCTTGGAATTAATCCTTCACTACTATAGAAATCATTATTATATACTTATGTGTCTACCAAGAATTATATTTCATATTCCTTTATTTTTATTTCATGTATAATTATCTTGATTTTCTTCGGATTCATGTCTTATTAACTACCACTATTTACTCCACGACTCGATTATATGTTCTTTGATATGCAGGGTATGATCCTAAAATTTAATTCTTATGTTTTCAGAATCTTATGCTTATATTATGAATACTAACATCCTTCATTTACCCTTATTAGGCATCTAAGATAACACTTTCTTATATTTACATTCCTTATGTAATAAAGGCATATTTTACGTAGTAGTACTAAAGGGGGATATCTTTGTTGGAAATATTAAAGTTATTTCACCAAGATAGAAATGTTTGTTCCAAGATTCCAAAGTCACTAAATTGTTATGGTCCTTGGTAATTTACTATGTAAATATTTGGAGTATTCATAAAATATTATTTGGTATCCAATTTTGTTAAGCCTCGGTCACTATAGTTGGTATCAAAGATAAATTTTATTCAACATTTAGAAACTATAATGAAAAAATAGTAGTGATGTCCCTAGGGGTTTTTATAAGGATATTTCTAGGGATGTATCTAAGGATAAGCCTAAGGTATCATAGTTTTAAAAGAAGGTGTCATAATTCAGACACCCTATAATTTATTTTCATGATTGGGTGGTTTTACACTGCCATAAGTGCCACTCATACTATGATTTCTAGTTTCTATCAATTGTGGGATCCAGAAGGAATTGGGTTAATGTTGAATGTGATATAAAATTTTCAAATGAGTAGTAAAATGGGACGATCACTGGAGTGAAGGATGTTGTGATAATACCTAATCATTTTTCAGAGAAAATTATTAAAAATGTGTACCTTAACCAATTCTGGGACTCCCTAAAAAAGATAATGAAAGTGTTCTCTGAGATTTCAGGTAATAGAGACCATAGAGGAAAAAATATTTAGGTTTTTTTATGTCGAGAATGAGGAAAGTATCACCCAAGTGAATGTCTTATAGGAACAAGAATATTATTTGACTTTGGAAAATAAGGACACAAAGAAAGTAACTGCAAAGGGAAAATGAAAAGGTTTAGTTAATGAAATAGATGGAAATATTGTACTCCCTAAGGTATTATCAATTTTAAATGCTTAAGTGTGGAATGATGTCTATTATGAAAATATTTCCTAAGTGGAATGATCAAAAATACAATCATCAAGGTGGATTGTGTAATGGTTATATTATAAAGGATGATGAGACTATATGTTAAATGTGAAAGGAAATAGGTATTAAGAAATTGGATGAGGTATCCTTATGAATGGATTACAAATTAAGTAGAATAATCAAATTTTATATGCACTTGGATTCAATAATTATGTTATATAAATGTAGAAATATATAAGGATTATTCACATTATGTTTTTTTCACAATGTATTTACAAGAATATGTTGAATGGAGGTAATGAACAAGAAAATTGATTTAATGTAAACATGATATTTTGATTAAGGTAGGGTAACCATTAACGTGTTCCTGGTGTTGAGAAAATTGTGTTTATCTTTGATAAAGATATTATTGTGGATAAAGTAAATTTTATAGTATTAATTACCATGTAACTGATTATGGATTTTTTGAAAAATTGGTTTATACAAATAGTGATGGATTTTACAGTATTTTTTCATTTAACTAATATATCTGAAAAACATTGCAAGAAGGAAACATGCATATTTTCAATAACTTTTAATGGTTACTAGGTTTATTACCATGTTTCAAGAGAATATATGATAAAGTTATTCATATGTTTGGAATGTGATAACCAAGAGGTAATTTATGATATTTGATGGATCAATGTTAAGCTGATTTTGGTGACCTTCTTTTTAAAGTTTTGTATTTTCATATTTCATAAGGGTTATAAGGTTAACCATTTTAAGAATAGTTTAAGTTAAATATCATATGATTTTTTATATATTCAATTATTATATTTCTATATGAGGATTTATTCATATTAGATAACGGGGGATAAACCTTTTTTTATTCTAACAAAAGATAGATATAATTACTTCTCATTTTACCTCATGATCAGTTAGTACTTCAAGAATGAAAAAATAAACTTCATTTCTTGTAGTAAGATATGAAGTGGAAATTGCTTAAGGTACAACAAAGGGTCAGGTTTTCATAAAATCATGAAAGTATATCTTTTCATGAAATTTATTAAAATTTTGGAAAACGGTTTTGAAAATAAAATTTTACCTCATTATCATCATTTGTTATGATATCAATGACCTTTTTCAAGTATCTTTAGGTTATGGATTTGGGATAATTAACTATCTCCTAACTTTTTCTCTATCACTCTCTATCAAGATTTGGTTGTTAGATTTCACTTCTATGTCCATGTTTTACTTTCCAAATATATTATCCTACATGGAAGACTAATTATGAGTTACTCTGGTTAACTAATATGTTTCATACATTCCCTTATTAATGGTATTTTTAGTGTTCATTTTTACAATGTGGGTTTCTATGAAATGATATTTAAAATATTAAACATTTGATAACCCAAATTAATATAGATGTAAATATTCATTTTAAGGTGTTATAATGTAACATCATGATATTTTGTGAAATATGTTTTTTGAATTAATTTTATATTTTTGGTATTTATCATTTCACGAAACACTAAATTTAACTTGTATTATATGAAATCACTAATTTTGGATTGAATTTCATGAAACGCCATGTTAATATTTAACTAAATCCAAAACATAGATTATCTTTTGATATACACAATACTATGTTGGCCATGTGTTACACAAAATTTTGAGTTCCTTTAATTACATGCATTACATACATGGCTGAGATTAACCAAACTATAATATAATATTTATATTACTATAAAAATAATATTATAGTTACCACCAGACATTGGAATGGAAGTTGTATATAAGATTAAATAAATTTTAAAAATATTATCTACACATGTATAGAAAATTAATCCTTTGTTTGTCAATTTGTTAGAAATGACAGTACGAACTATTTGAAAATGAATTAACTACTCTTCTAAGAAAACTATTTTTATTTGTACAAACACCATTATATATTAGTAAATTAAAAAAAACATTAAATGAATATTTTCATTAAAATTTATATATTATATATTCAATAAAAAAATTTGGCACTCATTAAATAGATTTGATTGGAATAAGATGATAATAAATTCAATTTTATGAATAAAAAATTTATTTTTCAAAAAAGTTTATTTTACCACCTTTTAATTAAAAACCTAATTTAACATTTTGAATCTTTTATAAATTTTTTAGAAAAAACATCATATTTTAAATATTAATATAAAAAATGAATTTTCATGAATTTTTGGTATTTTTCAGAGAATTATCATATTTTGATGAATCGTGAAAAAACACAGAATTTTAATTGAAACTCTTTTTTCATATAATATATTTATATAGTTAAATTAAAATTAAAATTTGTTTTAAAATATTTTTAGATAAATTATAAATAAATTAATCCAATTTAGGCCATTTTAACCAATTTCACATTTAAATTTGATATAAAAACATTTCAAATTTTTTAACTTTCTTACTTTAAAAACTTGTTTTCTCATCATGTCTATGGGATTAATTTAAAGTTATTTTATACCCCATCTATGATGGTAATTTTGGAAAAAAGGAATCAATATTTTTAATAATAATAATTTAAAATTTGTAATAATATCAACTTATTTTTTGAAAAAAATTATTAGTGAATGTAATTAAAATTATTTACAACGATTAAGGTAAAAACGAGTTTACTTAGTACATAAAAATTAACATAAGTGAAAAAATATCCTATAAACATGTCCAAAATAAATTCTATGTCCATATTTCAACCCTATACTCACTTTTATTGAAAATTGACCACTATTGGAGACACACGATGAAAGCGACACCTCTCAATAGTGTTTTCCTTTTTATATTTACCCGAATGTCCCTCTTTCACCACTATAAAAAGAAACTTACCCCCTCTCTTCCTAACACCTCTCAACACACATTAGATCACAAAAAACCTTAACAAATAAGCTCCCAACTTACCTCATGTAAATATACAATCCTCACTTAGATCATAAATCCAACCAAAGAATCCCTTTGGTGGAAACTAAAAGGATTTTCCAAAAAAGAGGTGGCGTTCTTCAACAATCATTTCTGTTTTATTTCCTTCCCACCAATTCAATTATTATTATTTAATGATTATATAATAACATAAATATAATCAATATAATATTATGGTTTTATGTTATTTTTTAAATATATACTCACACACACTTCCATCAAATGGGATTTGCAATCATCGTTCCTGTGTATGGAGGACTACTACCTCATGAACCGATGTCATTCATTCTTCAATTTCCACCTTTAAAATTGGGGATAAGGATGGAATTTGTGTATTTATATTATATAAATGATATTTATAAAATATTTGTGATTTTTTAATTGTTATATAACACATAAATTCATTGTTTCCACTTTTTGAAAACACAATAATATTGTTTTTGGACGTGTGTACTACCGTCTCCTCAAATAGATGTGGCTCGTTCACAAATTACATGGAATGTATTAAAAATGGGTTTAGTGGATGTATATGATATTTATGAAATAGAAAATTCTACATTAAATATAATATATATATATATATATATGTGTGTGTGTGTGTCATTTTCTTTTCTTTGTATAAAAATATAAAAATAAAATGGAAACAGAGTACATGCGTACATTCGACATACTATCTTCATGGAAAGTGCAGTTAATTTCTTATTTATAACTGATATATATTATTATAAAAACTAATATAATAATTATATATGATATTTATACCATTTATTACATTACTTAAATAACTAAATAAGGATCTAAATAATAGTACCATGAATAATAAGTCAAATCATATATGATAAAAAAAGAAGTTATTACTAAAAACATAACCTAAACATGGAACTGTTAATAAATGGGTAATATAAGGTCATAATAAAATATTATATGGTATGACATATAAGAAAATGTTTTTCTGGTAAATTTATAATGAACTTATATTTATTATACAAGAAGTTAGAAGGTGTAGAAATAATGTCAAGACTTAATGTAAGGGTATTTGTAGTATCACTTTTATTTTTGTGAGACTTATAACATATTCACCACTCATTTATTTTGTGTGGTGTATATAATGAACATGAATGTATTATATTAATATTATTCATAAATTTATTTTCATTTTCTTACCCATTTTATGATCTCTAGTTCATGGGGTTTTACAGTTCAAATTTTACCAAACCAGTAAGGTAGTTTTGTCTCAATTTCCCTTCTTTGCGACACATGTTTTGGTATGAACTTATATTCTTTTATGAGGTGTATATACCACCATTTTACGTGTTATATCATGAATATACTCATTTTCAAGATATTTTAATATTCCTTTATGAGTTCTCAAATATATTTTCTATGAAAAAGGTTTTTAAAATTGTTTTATTGTTTAAAAAGCATTTTTCCAAGCAGAATGGATATTTTCAACAAGAAATGTTTTTAAAAGATATTTAAAAATTATTTTAAATCTAATATGAAATACATTTTTATTAATGATTATTTTCTAGATAAATAATTCAAATGTTCTATTTATATTTCTTCTCAGAATGGTTTATGTTTTGATTACATGATGTTTATGAAAATTGTTTCTCTTTCACGGGTTATATGCATATAAAAAAGGTTCTTTTAACGTGTTATTCTTTGATGAAATGATTAAGAAACCTATCTATTATATATAGTTTATGATATGATGACAATTTTATGATACCCATTTAATTTCATGGGTTTTTATATAATTTTTTATGATCTTGTGGAATGTGTATTTAGAATTTAATTATGAGATGGTTGGGACATATATCTCCCTCAAATGCATTAAAAAATTATATCTCATGAGATAGAAATTACTGGAACTTAGAGTTAACTCGGTTTAGTAAAGGACATTGTCTGCTAAGATGTTATTGGTAGTGAACCTTCACTACTAAGATAGTCATGGGAGTGAACCATTACTACCAAGATGGTTTGAGGTTGAACCCATTCCACTAAGATGAACTTTTAACTAAGTCGTTAATACTATGGAAATCATTTTAATATTATTTTGGTTCTGCCCCAAATTATATTTCATATTCATTTCTTATGCTTTCATTGCATATTCTCTTTATTATCTTATGATTCATGTCTTATTAACTCCCAATACTTATTCCAGGACCCATGTATATGATCTTTTATATACAGGGTATGACATTAAAAGGTTATTCCCATGTTCTCAGACTCTTATGCTCATGTTATGCTTATGTATCTCCTTTATTTACCCTTATTGAGCATTTGAGATCACCCTTTCTTATTTTTCCTTTCTCTGGGATATGAAATTTTTTTTAATTATAATTATTGAATGATGATATCTTTGTAGAAAACATTGAATATCATTCACCAAGTTAGAATATTTTGTTTAAAGTTTCCAAAGACAACAGACTATTATGGCCCACAGGCATGTACTTTTTTACTGTAATGAATATTCATAAAAATGATATAATATCTATGTATTTTAAACCTGGGTTGTTATTTTGATACTAAGGGATATGAGGATTAAATTTAAATGGAAGGATAGAATAAAAAAAATTCTCTATAAATAGAGGCTTTTAAAAAAATTCATCAGTCATTTAAAACACAAGTACCTCAAACCCTCTAGTTTTCAAAGAAGTAAATCAAATTCTGGTTAAATAAAGTATGGATTTGTTCCCTTAAAAAAGGGGGTTTGTGTAAATAATATGTAAAAAAGGTTTCATAAACCCCATCATAATGGGAGTTTTATGATAATGAAAGTGATATGTGGCCTGGGATTCAAAACTAATGGGGTTTTCATGAAATTATAAATGTTTTTTACTTGAAAAAAAGTAAATTGCATCACCCATTTATGTTTTGTTTCAAGGGATAAATTGGTTAAATCATTAAAATAGTTTTAAAAATTTAAAATGTAATCATTTGAGATTAATGTTTTTTTAAAACACACAAATTACAAAAGGACGCATTTTTTTATTTTTTTTATTTTTATTTTCTAAAAAATAATAATTAGAAGAAGAAACATACAATATAAAAAATCCTAATTAATTTACTAAAAATGAAATCCCCTCCCCATACATAAAATTTTACATTTTGTTCAATTTGACACTAAGAAATGATAAAATGAACAACATATTTAGAATTAAAATTTAGAAAATGACATAAAAGTTAGAGAGTAAGGGAAAACATGATGTTTTTAAGTGATGTTGGACTCATGTAATGTGATGGTATTAACTATATGTTCTGGTAATCCCTCAATGTGATAATTTATACAATTCCTATTTACTATAAATATCATTATAGTAGCCTCTTTTTATGATCTGTACAACACCATGTTGAATATCACTAGATACAACATAGGGATCGGACTGTATTGAATGAAACTTACCTAGAATCCACTTCAGTTATGAACTATAAAGAAGAAATTTTTCTCCCTCATGGAACTCTAGTTTCATTAACATGTTATCATGGTTTAATTTTTCATACTCTTTGTATATCCTTGTGTTCTCAAATTATGAAAATGGGATCTACTAAAGATCTTGAAGTTGTATCTTCCTTTATTATCATACTTTTTCTAAATCTATATTGCACTTCATTATTTCCCAAAATTTCTGATGGTCAACTTCCTTGGGGAGATTAATGGATTTTTGAAAAACAATTTGAAATGTATACATATCAATTGGAGTATTATACGTCTTCCAATAAGACCAAATAAAATCATCCATGTTCATGTTCTAATCTTTTCTATATAGTTTCATGGATTTATAAATAAATGTTTCAACTCTTGATTTGAGACTTTGGCCTACTATTTATTTGGGGTGGTATAGAGTAGATATTTTGTGTGTCACTTCATACTTCAGAAAGAGGAAAGCTAAATTATTTTTCATAAGGGTTAACCATGGTCACTGATGATGGTCTTCAGTATTCCAAACCTGCAAAAAATATATTCCCTAAAAAAATAAACTACATCATGACAATCATTAGTCGTAGTTCCCATGGAGTCTACCCATTTTATAAAATAATCAACAACAATAATAACATACAATATACCAAATGACTTAGTTAATGGATCTATAAAATCGATTCTCCATACATCTAAAAATCTCAAAAAATAATATGTGTTGTTTTTAAATCTCTTCTCTCCTAGAAATGTTATGAATGTGTTGTTAATGTGAGAATGCCTTATAGAACACATGATCATCATGTAACAATCTAGTCTAATATAATTCATATTTGAATACTTTCCTAGAATTTCATTGGGGACCAAAGTTACCTCAACATGAAAGTGTATGATAGAAATGTAAAATATTTCCAAACTAGGGATTTGGAACACACCTCCTAATAACAAGGTCACTACACATGTTCCAGATGTCGGGATCATACCACCCCTAAAACCTAGACTCAGTTTTCAATTTTGGACATTTTGTTACATTATATTAGTATTAATTTTATAGGTAACAAGATATTTATCTAAATCGTCACGCCAAGTATATTCACTAGAGATTACTTAAAGATGGTCATTGAGAATGTTATCCCAAAGTGGTACCTGGTCCAAGGTGTTAACCTCATGTGAGTGAGTGATCCTAATCATGTGGCCTACTATCAGTTTCATTGAACCCTTCTATTATTTTATCTTAATATTGAACTTATGATGAAGGATAATGCAATAGATAAGTCTGGGCCTTGCATCTATCTTCATCCATATGTACCTAAAATCTAAATGTTCATAAAAACAACTACTTTAGAGCCCAATAAATATGAATGGACTTTATCTAAAGAAAATATGTTAGTAAGAAACTCATTTTATATTTTTTTTGTATTTTGATTAACATGAATCAGGTGTTCTTAAAGTATAGTAAATCAGTTGTGAACATCTCTCCACCCTCTATGATAAGACTTCCCAGACTTTGAAATTAGAAACATCACACATAAACTCAAATAGAAGATCTCACCAAGGCGGTTTTATTATCAATGGAGTGGTTAGACACTTCTTTATCTCGTCAAATTATACTATATATGAATCATAAAAAACTAATTCAATATCTTTTTGAAACAATAAGGATAATGGTAGAGTGATCTTATTAAAATCTATGATGAATCGTTAATAAAAATTGGAATATCAAACGAATGATTGAACCTAACATACAAATTTAGGATATAGAAAGGATGAAATAATGTCTAATTTAGATATATCAACCTCAATTTCATGTTGTTACACTACATGACATTAGAAAATTTCAATTTCGTACCATGAAGTGACATTTCTCAAAGTTCAAAACCATATTTTTCTCAATCCAACAATGTAAAAAATTACCTGAACTCAAGAGACACTCAAAAAATAAGGAACCATACAAAATAAAATCAACCCCAAATAACTCAATGAAAGTCTCAATTAAATCAAAAAAAGATACTGACCATGCATATTTGAAAGGTACCTAGGGAATTACAAAGTCCAATTGGCATCCTATGATAAGAAAATGTACCAAAATGATAGGTAAATGTCATCTTCTCTTAGTCCTCTACTACAATGGTAACCTATAAATATCTAAAAAAACCATCAAAAAAATAGTGCATCTTCCCCATAAGTCTCTCAAGAATTCATTCAATGAGTAGAATTGGAAATGGTCGATACAGGTGGATGTATTCAGTTTCCTATAATCTATACACACTCACCAACTATTTTTCACTCAAATGGAAACAAACTTGTCTTTTTGATTTTTTATAATAGTGGACTGTATTTTATTTCATACAACCTATACAAGGCTAAACCACTTAGAGTCAAAAAATGGGGGTAAATTATACCCACCACAAGAAATTTTTTCATCTCTTTCTTTAAAACATCTAATAATGCGGGGTCTAAACTCCTTTGTGGTTTCCTAACTGGTTTATCCCCATCCTCCAAAATAATCCAATGCATAAAAATGGAAGGGTTAATACATAGTATATATTCTAAGGTCTACCCGATTTCCTTAATATTCTCCATTAAGAGATTTAAGTTTTTTTCCTTATTAACCAAGGATATTATTAGAAATTATTATATGAAAATTTCCATCATTCAAAGGGTATGAATATTTCAAATTTGGGGGAAATGGTTTTTGTTTTAGGTTCGGTGGATTCCGTATTGATGGAAATGTTGTGGGAACTAATATATGTGAACAATGAATTTTGGGGTTTGAATAAACATCATCAAAATTATTTAATAATTTCTAAAATCCATATACAAAATAAAAATACATGTTATAATCATAATTTACATTCTTATAATTAGAAAATGAATCCTTTAAGAATCAAGCATGATTGTGGATTGATCTTGATAAATAGGTATGAAATAATTTTACATCATCAAATCTGAACCAAACCCGAATATATCTCGAACAATACAATGATCCCCATTTGAAAATATCTAAAACCCATTATTTATAGGATCATCACAATATTAGTTAGAATAGGAGATAAAGAAAATATCATGGTCCTCAAAAAGGTACATCATGAAATATAAAATATTAAATCTTATGATAGCATCTATAAACTCCATAGAAATTTTACCCTTAAAGACATTTATGATTTTCTTATTAGTTTTGAGTATGGGTCTGCCATGAATTATTGGAGCATGAGAACTTACATGATCAACCCCCCCCCCCCCCCTTATATTGAGCATGTAAAAATCCATACAAAATATCATATCCCTTACTTGAACTGGTACATATTCAAAGTCTCCTTATGGATATTTTTTAGCTCTGTTTTCCATTTTCACCACCACTCATATCAAATTCATCTCACCAACCTGAAAGGAAGTGAAAGTAGAGTGATTTATTACATTTATTGAGGCTCCCAAATCATATAAAGAATCAAAATAGTGAAACAACCCAATGTTTCATGGAATGGTGAATATCCATAACTCATTGACCTTTTTTGGCATCATCAAGGTTGGTGTGATAAGTGTAAATACATTGCTACTAAGTTATATGCACAAATTTCCCATTAGGCCTCTTTTAATTATACATAGTTCTTTAAAAATCTAGGTATACCTAGGAATTTTCTTAATTACTTCAAGTAGAAGGATATTAATCTTTACAAGATTGAATGTATCAATCAACCCTTTTTCATTTCCTCCTCATCTATATTCACGGTTTTCACAACTCTATTTGGAAATTAACGGGGTTTTGGAGGAACATCATTAATATTTTTCTCACCTTTATCTTTCTTATTTAGATGCTCATCAGTTGGTCTTGAAATGGGATTTTATTGAGTTGTTTTGAATCCTAGTATAATGATATTTTCAAATATATAAGTCATTTACTTCCCAGTTCTCAATGTGATTGAACTGAAATTACCATTTGAAGTTAGATTAGGTTAGGAAAGAAGAATTATGAGGTTATTACTTACTAGTTTAGAAGGGAAGTGGCAATCTGGATGATTTTCATCTACAACTCGTTAAACTCTAGACCTTGACACTTAATCTCATTCAATTGATTAAGAACAATTTTTTTCTAAAGATCATTAGTATTATAATATAACTTTGTTTGAGAATTTCCATGTTTATGGCTTTTCAATGCATGGGATTCAAATATCCTCTGGGGGTGTTGAAATTATTTTTGGCAAGGAGAAGGATACTAGAATGTTTTTTGAAAAGGGGGACTTTTTTGTTTTCTAGAGCCAGACCTAATGTCTGAGTGGTCTTTCCACCCTCAGTTATATTTTAATGTGAAGGAAACATAAATCTTCTTGGGATGTAGTTGTTTTTGTTGTTGTTTTTTTGGTCTTTAAGGGAATATGGTTGCACATTCTTATATCTCTTGTCATTGGGGGGAAACATTCATTAGGGTTGTCTAATTCAATGAAAATTATACAGGCCCATACAAGAGTGGGTTTCAATTTCTTTTGATCCAAATCAGTCTATCTCGCCATAGTGGTTAATTAATATAACTTTTAATTAATTAAATTATTTTTAAATGATGATATACATAATAGATGTACTCCTATAACATGTAGTGCACCTTGATCACTAGATTTTTGTGAGTTTTGTACCATCTTATCAATCAACACACATGTAACTACTAGTTTTTTCATCCAGTTTTCCACCACCTATGTAATCCACCATTCTCTTTTCCATAGGTGTGAGTCCTTTACAAAAGAACTGGATGAGGAGTTACTCACTGATTTTTTGATGTGATAAACTTGCACACAACTTCTTGAATCACTCCCATTATTCATACATCGAATCACCTTATGCTTTATTGATCCCTGATATCTCCAGTTGAATGGAAGTGTTCCTTAATGCTTAAAAAATATATGTAATAAAATATATTTCAAATTTTTCCAACATGCTATGTCTTGAGGTTTCATATAATATATCCAATATTTTACATATCCATCAAGTGAGAATGGGAATTATCTTAGTTTAATTATTTCATCATAGAAATAACTTTGTTTCAAGGATGAGAAATCCACATTAAATTCTTTTAGATTTTTTTTTGATCCTTTATATATTGGAAATGAAATTTTGGAAGCAAGTGTATCAAACATTATTTTAATTCGTAATAAATTTTATGTTTTTCAATGCAATATAATTTGATTGATAATTAGTTTCTTGGGAAACCAACTTTTAAATATTTTAATCAAGTTCAATGTGGTTATTTTTCACCATCACTTCTTATTTTATGATTGATTCATTAGTGATTCTAATTTCAATGTTTCTAGAATGGAGGAGTTACTTATCTAGGTGAATGTTAAAAATTATCATAGATTGAGATATTTTGATTTAAGTTCTAAGAATATGTTAAATCTTGGGGTCATGATCTAAGATATCCTTGGGATTAGTTCATGTTATAAATCCAAGAAAAATAAAATGAAGTTAAATGGAACATAATATAAATATATTATTTTTTATTTGATTGTCCGAAATAAAATAAAAAATGGGAAAGATGAAAGATTAAATATAGAAGAAAATAATGTAAGAAAATTAAACAAATTCCTTCGATTAGATGAAGAATGTAATCTCCTCCCCAGAAGTGGTTACAGTTTTTAAGTCACTATCTTGGGTGCTTTCAAATGATTTATGGTTTTTTGGGTACTTTGGTCTAATAGAGTGGTTGGATAAGGTCTTATCTCGAAGATTAAGTTCTTTAAACAACATATTAATGATATTTTGAAAATAAATATAAATAAAAAAACATTAAATTAAATGGATGTTGAGTTTTTTTTATTTTTATAAAACTAGAATATATTTGTTGGAAAAAGATTGTATTTAAAAAAAACTATTATCAAAACACAACTATAATATTTATTTTAGAAAATATTTTTAAAATCTATAATTGATTGAACTATACATATTAATATAATTTGTAATCATTATCATTTAAACTAAAATCCAATTAATCACGAACCCATAATTTTTTTAACCCCCAAAACCTATGAGAATTAACATAACCACAATGATAAAATTAACAAAACCCTAGGATAGCTTCAGAACATGAAATCATAGCAACGTAATTTGATTGTCATTATATGTCTATATAATGGTAAATGGGGGAATTAGAGAATATATACACTCATTAAATAAGGTTTAATTGAGTTTTTCAGTTATATTTGAACTTTGAAAATTGATCCAATGTTGTTATGCTTTTATAATTAAAATTGTGCTCTCATAATTCACACATTACTCGACCTGACATGTTTTATGTTAATTGTTCAATTTATTTTTAGTTTATTTTGAGTTAAAAACTAAATCCATATAAAATATTAACCTAATTATAGTAGCTTAGATATTGAAAACAAATAAGTTAAGAAGGTGGTAGTTATATCGATTACTAAGAAAAACTACTCTTCTATGGGTGGTGTAGTCATTGTAGAACTAATTTGTATTCGTTGAGGTTTAGAAAGTGGTATAACCAAAAAAACATTTATACTATTTATTTAAATCCCAAATACTAAAAATATAGGCAAAATAAACTTAAAATAATAGAATAAATGAAATATAAAGGAATATTTTCTTATAAAAACAAGAACATTACTGTGCATAGAAGAAGAAGAAGGATTCGATGAAGGGACCCTTGCTTTAAGAGATACCCCTCTTAAAATTCATGGATAGTTTGAGTGAAACCACTTATCCTCTACCCTCAACTTCATAATTCAAGTCCAGCCCCATATAAATTATAAAAACACATATTTATATAGTGTTGGCGAGACTGGTGTTTCAAGACCTTACAAGTGTGAGTGGAAAATTATGAAAAATATTTTAATGCCAATTTCGTAGACTTTTTGACCTAAACAATATATGAAGAAGATATCCTTACATTAAGATGGTTCATTTGGAATTGGTCCCTATATCAAATATCCATATTTTATCCCAATATAATATTGTATAAATACAATATTTCCCAAATGATGAAGTGGTTTTCATTGGGATTTGACCTTTCTAAATTTGACTTCATTACCCATTTACTAAAATCAAATGTAAGATCTGGCTTAGATGGTATAAATGAAAGTTCTATCCCATTATGTTATGAATTCCATTAAAAAAATTAGGATTAAATAATTCATAAAAAAATATCTCTATAAAACTATAGTGAACCTTAACGTTTTAAAATTGGAGTTTTCATCAAATTTTCAAATGAATGATCTAATCCCAAATATTAATTAAATAAAAATATTTTTCATATTGTGAGTAAATTATTTCATTTATTATCAATAAAATAAATTTATCAGTTGAAATTGACTTTTACGTTACCTAGTACATGAAAACTGACTTTACTACGTGCCTATTTTGACACTCTCGGGGGACAAGTTTTGGTTAATCCACTTTTCATTACGAATCGTTATGAAGGATTTGAATGGATGATGATCATAAATGACATAGTTTAAAACTATGGTTTAATATATTTCAATTAGGGTTTCATAATTTAGATATCATATAAATTATTTTTCATGATTATATGGTTTTACACTATGATTAGTGGTTCTCACACATTGCATTTTGGTTTCATTCATTGATTGGAACACGATGGAACCATGCCAATTCTAAATTTTATGGAAAAATAAATGATAATACACTTTATAAGCCAAATTTTATGGGTTCTATAATTCAAAATATAATTACTATACTCAAAAAACATTCTCAAGCTATGAATCATGGTGAACTTCCACATAAAAAAATAAGGGAACAATGTTTCGTTGAGTCCTTAATGTAGAAACATCCAACATATTCTGGTAGATCCACTTATCAACTGGTCACTAAGAAATATATCAGTACTACTAACAATATATTTTTCATTATATATTATTCAATGAAATAAAAAAAAAAATTGTATGTCTATCATTTGTAAGGTAAATCAGATTAGTGGTGAAAAATTATTAAAAATATGATTCAAGAGGATGAAATTAACTCTTTGGAATGGGATGAGTTTAAGAGGATACTTTTTAGTAATTATATCAATCGTATTCAATATAATATGAGAGATAACAAATTATTTATCTTAATCATATGAATGAAAGCTCAATTAGTACCCATGAAGATAATTTTACGAGGCATGTAGGTACACTTTTGGTTTAATCATAATGCAATAAAGAAAAATTGATCAATTAATTGGTTAACTAAAACAAAG
Source organism: Viscum album (assembly GCA_963277665.1). Classification (NCBI taxonomy): domain Eukaryota; kingdom Viridiplantae; phylum Streptophyta; class Magnoliopsida; order Santalales; family Viscaceae; genus Viscum; species Viscum album. The sequence goes on from OY728129.1 coordinate 1,405,252,772, forward strand.
TATTTAAAAGGAGTTGGATATAAGATACTTTAGTAGTTACAAATAATTCAATCGATGTTCAAAAAAGGTAGACATGAAAATTGGATATTACCACCATTATCGTAGTTTTTATATGAAAATGAATATTGATTATCAAGAGAAATCAAATAAATAACATGGTGGAAAGAAAAATAAGTTATTAAAATGCAATAAATGTTGGAAGAAGCAATCTGGTGAATGCATTAAAAATTAAAAAGGGTGTTACAAGTTTGGGAATCCTAAATGTTGATAAAAATAATGTAAAAGTGATGTGAAGAGGTAGATCAATGAAATTAATGGAGAGAAAGATCAATATAATGCACTACCAAGACTCTAGTGTTTCAAATAAAATGAGTTTAGGAATTAGGTGAATAAATGTTCTAATCCAAGGGCTAATAAGGATGGTAAAACATAAAAAACTCTAAGGACAAGTAAAAAAGTAAATCTTATATAATCCCAAAAAATTAAGTGAATCATGATAATTAGGGGACCCCATAGTGGGAAATTTTATATTTGATGTTGTATGAATGAGCTCTATGAAAATATTATTGTTTATTATTTAGTGAAATTTTATGTGCTTTTCAGAATTTAATATATCTCTCTATATAGTTTCTAGAATTGGGAAATAAATTTGATATTATAAATCAATTTATGATCATTTATTAGTGCAAGGATCAACCATAACTTCTAATGGAAATGTTCTTGGAGAAGATAAGAGATTATTTAAGGAATAAAAGGTTAATTATATTTTAGGAGAATATTTTATTTTATTTTGACTTTATTTTTTATGTGATTAGGGTACATATTTTTTGGTATGAGACTTTATGGGTGATTAAAATTAATTTTAAGTTGACCATGTAAGGATAAGAGGTTAATTCATTCCAAATATTTGGGACTCAATCTTGTTCATACCTATTTTAGGAGATCCTTAAGGGTAACTAATTATGTAATTAATTAAGTTGATCTTTGGATTTTATTTTAAACCATCTTCTATTTATCTTATTTTTCCAAAATATACAGAGGCAGATGGAATTTCTTAAGGATCCTATGATGATTTTAGTATTTCATGAATGAAAAAATCATAATAAATATTAATTTAATTTAGTAATATATGAATTGAAAATTTATTAAATCATAACCAAATGATAAAATTATTATTACGATAAAAAAGGAAAGATGATCCCTAATAATATTGTTCCCTTTGGAATTCTTGATCGAGTAGGGAAGGTATATTATCACATAGAACTTCCACCAAACCTATATCAAATACAAAATGGGTTCTATGTGTCTCTCCTAAAAAGGTACATACATGATCTTTCACATGAACTAAACTCAGAGTTCGTACCACCGAATCATGATCTTTCATATGAAGAACAACTATTGGAGATTCTAGATCATAGATAGAAAGTATTGTGAAAAATACCACTTGAATGGTCAAAAAATAATGGTGAAACCACTAGCTTGAGGATCTATATGTGAAAGTGAGGATATGATGAGGAAGAAGTATTATTATTTTTTTATTAGAGTGATTGATTATTTTTTTGTGTATTTCATTTTAAGGGGGTATAATTTATCACCCTTAGTTTCTATGAATTGTTATTTTTGAAAAAATTAAATTCTTGGATGGATTGTGTTACACACAAAAGTGAATTTGTCTTTTTTTACATGAAATAACAAACTTATCTAATATTATATGGAACCCTAGATTTTTCTTAGTTTACATGAGACATTAAATTTCAACAAACCGTGATATATTATTATTATTTAAACATGGCCACTATAACCTAGGAATTATACTTAATGGTATGAATAAAAATAAATAATTTTTAAATATTATTTATAATGGTTTTATATAATGAAAAAATATTGATAAAATATTATTTCATATTTATTTTTATATGTTTTAAAAGAACTATTTTCCTAAAAGAAAAAGTTTCATTACATTCTGGGAAAAAATTATAAAATGGAATTTTTACACTTTTCAAAAATTTATTTGAAAAAAAAACATTTTTTAAATCTAAATGTCAATATTATCAAAGATTGATTTTTTTTTGTTTTCTAAAAAGATAATTTTTTGAATGTATAGTTAAAATACTAGTTTTTATTAAGAATTGTTTTTTCGTTACAGCTTTTAAAAACTTTTGAATTATTTTAATATGTTTTTAAAAGTAAAATTAGTTAAATTATATATTTTTTAATCCAATTTAGTTCATTTTAATGAATTACATATTTAATTGGGATGTTAAAACTTTCTATACTTATTAGAATATTCTATTTGGAAAACCGTTTTTTCATCATGTCTATGGGGTTCAATTTAAATTAAATTATACCAAATTATGAAATTAAATTCTACCACATTATGTCATTATTTCTACCTTATATCTTATATTATCTGCAATGGTCTATTTTGGAGCCTTGATTCAGGATATAGACTTGGGTATACATTTTTTTCAAAAAATCCAAGTATGTACTCTCCCCCATGTATAAAAGGCCACCCCCTTTCCTATCCTCTTAAAACATTAAAAACCTATTATTTCAGACAATACCTAACCAAATATCATAATTAAGTCCCTGATATCATCCTCAATGCAGTATTTTGATCAAAAGTCTTACCTAGGAAGGGTTTTGGTTTAAACATAAGGAGGTTACCCGAAGAAATTGTAGTGTTCTTTAATGGGTGTTTTTATTTTATTTATTATTAAACCTCCTTAAAACTTTATGATGATATAATAACCAAATTATATTTCAGAAAATAAAATTTTTTTATTTTAATTTCATTCTTTAACTCCATATCATCATCCCTAAAATGGGAAATGAAATTTTCGTTCATGTGTACGGAAGACTACCACCTCACGAACCAAAGTATTTCATTTTCCATCACCATTTATTACATATTTTATTGATGATTTATTTTAAATATATATTTGATATTAATGACTTTATTATACTTCGTTAATTATGATATCACATATACCATTTCACTTTCTATTCTGTGGGAGATACGGTAACATTGCTCGTGTGTACGGCGGACTACCACCTCACAAAGAGATGTGATTTGTTTTTAACTAATGCTTTAAATGGAAGTTGAAAGGGATATATTTAATGAATATCTGTTATATTTATTACCTAAAAATATTTATGGAAATAAAATATCATATTTCACTTCATACCATCCAACCCATCATAAAACAATAACGTCATTCATGTGTACGGTGGACTACCGCCTCGCGAACTGTTGTGATGTGATTTTAATTTATTCTTTACTTGTATGGTTAAAATTATATGTTAAATGAATATATATGATATATAACAAATTATTATTATTCTATATGGATGATATATTATTTACCTTTCTTACTTTCTATTCGTCAGAAAAATGGAAATAGTGTTTATGCGTACGTACGACATACCCTCTCCATGCTTACCATAGTTCAGTTTCTATATCTAACATTAAATAATTTCAATAAATATAAATATAATGAATATATATGATATATATTTCAATTTTAAAATTCATTAAATTTTGTAACCCTAATCAAAGTAAAAGGACGGAAAATACCAAACCAAAACATACATGAAAAACAAAGCAGTTATTACACAGAATGTAATTTCAATGAGGAATTGTTAATAAATATGAAATAAAAGGTCATTGTTAAATAATATATGGTATTATATATATATATATATTTATTTATGGTTCTTTAAAATATGTATAATAATCCTATATTTATTATTTAGGATATTTAATGTGAATGAAGGTTGCCGAGTCTTCAGGTAAGGGATTTTTGTCTCAATTTGTCCTCTTTAGGACATAAGTTGTGTTACGCACCTATTATATTTTATGAGGATTATATAATTCCTATTTTAAAATTTATATCATGAATATTTTTATGTTCATTATATTTAATGTTTCATTTGATGTTATTATTTAATGGGGATTATGATTGAAAATTTACCAAAGTAGTAAGGGATTTTTGTCTCACTTTTATTTTATATAAGATAGTTCCTATATTCACAATGTGTTTTTTATGTGGTGTATATTCTAAACTGTAAAGACCCGCAAATTTCAAGGATATTTTTTTTTCTTAATTTTCTTTGGAATTTTACAAGAGCGCAGCTTCAGACGGCACCTGATTCCGAGGCCCGGTGTGCCCGGAATCAATTTCCGAAGTTTGGCTCGGGTACGTTCAGTGAACGGACGAGCGGGTTTTTCTATCTTTTGAACCGGTGCCCGGAATCAAATTCTGAGGGCACCGATGAAATCGCAGCGCCGGTATTTGCTTAGAATCGCCTCTTCCGGAGTTGCGTTTGCTCAGACGTGGTTTTTAAATTTTGCGGCTTTAAGTCAGAAATAAAATAAATTTGTGCGACAACTTTATTTTATTTCACTTAAGCTGCTTGGAAGCCACTTGAAGCCACTTAAAGGCGGCTTGAACTGTGTTGAACTGGATAGGATGCTATCCAGAAATATCCTACCCCCTTGATAGGATATTTGTGAGGTGGGGCCCGCGCGAGCCCCGCCGTTTCTTTCGCTAAGTAACGCACCCGCGAAAACCCGTCAAAGAAACTGAAAAGTCAACCGACGCGTTTCTTTAATTCTTAACAGACCATTTAAATGGGCTGTTTCTTTCGTGAATTAAATGTGCTGTTTCGCTCGTTGAATTAATTCAACGAATTAAATGGGTCGTTACTTACGCGTTTTACGTTTGTTGGCAAAATAATAAAATAGACAAACTTGTCTATTTGGAGGATTGCTATCGTTGTGCAATTCCTCTGAGCCTCCACCCTCTCCGAGAAGAACGCGAAGAACGCGAAGAACGCGAAGAACGCGAAGAACGCCGGAACCGGAATCCGACGACGCACGATCCGCGACGTCAACAGCTTTTCCGCGACCTTCTTCTTCTTCTTCTTCGGTGCCTCTTCTTCCGCGGCGAACCTGCGATCGGCGGTTAAAGGTGAGAATCGAAACTTCTAAATTCTCCCTTCTTAATTTCAACAACAACGGATTTAATTAATTAAATCTGTTTGTTCTTGATCCGGAGATTGGCGACGCGACGCTGGATACCGCGACGACGCGACGATCTCCTTCTTCCGCGACGAGCGATTCCGCGACGACCTCTCGTCCGACGACGACTTCGAGGTAGGGATTTATTTTGGAAAAGTTACCCCTTTTTAAATTTTCTCGTGAACGTTCTTGAAAATTTAAAAAGTCGGTTTCAAACGAACAATTTTATCTTTAAATAAAATTGTTGGATCATGTGTTGATCATCCTTTTTCTTTTCTCCCGTTGATTATGGCTAACGCGGAGGGTGCGGGTCTAACGAACAAGACCCGACAACCCTCCGCCGATCCCTTTTGTTGTGCGGATATGACGGACGACGACAAACCGCGCGGCAGGGGCGATCCGTTGATTCCGCAGTGAAGGTCGGCATCCGGGAGAGGCATCGGCACAGACGGGAGGCAAAACGGGCCACCGGAGCATCTCCGGCGGCCCGCGGAAGGCAGCGGCGGCGCGGGTCGCCGGCGCGGCGGCGCCGGCGACCGGAGGCGGCGGCGCCCGGCGCGCCGCCGTGGAGATCTTCCGCCGCGGCTGAAGCCGCGGCGGTGGCAGCCGGTTCCGCGGCCGCGCGGAACCGGGAACGGACGCGGCGGCCCGGCCGCGTCCGCGTGACAGGCGGCCCCCCGCGGGGGCCGCGTTTCTTCAAATGCCGCGGGTCAAACCCGCGGCGGCGGCCTGTTCGGCCGCTCGGCCGAAGCCGAGCCGGCCGGTCCGGTCGGCCGGGCCGCGCCCAGGCCGAACCGGACCCGGCCGAGCCGGTTCGGGCCGGTTCGGGCCGGCCCGGTTCGGGCCGACCCGGTTCGGCCGACCCCAGGGGGGGTTCGGGCCGGGTCGCCCCGGGCCCAGAACCCCCGTTTCGGGCCCTCTTCGGTCTTTCGCCCGTATCTTGGGCCTGGGACCTCCGATTGACGAACCGTCAGAGGCTACGCGATCCTTGGATCGAGACGGTCGTTTCGGTATATTATACTCAAGGTTTCGGAAGACTTTGGGTTCGGCCGGGTTGGTTCGTACACGAAACCAACCGGGCCCTCGGAGCGGAAACGCTCATAACGTGAGCTACGGACGTCCGATCGACGTACCGTCAGCTGTGGTAGATTCCTCTAAGTGAGACGGAACATTTGGCATACTCCGCCCGAGGATCGGATACAGGCGGAGTACGGTCGGGTTGGTTTTGCCCTAAAAACCAACCGGGCCCCTGGGACGAAAATGTCAATAACTCTCAGACCGGGCGTCCGATTGACGCGCCGTCTGTTGCGTTGAGATCCTGTTGTCGATACGGAACTTTTGGATACATCAAATTCGGACTACGTGTCAGTTGATGTATCAGCCTCTCGGCTCGTGGAGCGGACCCTCCTAAACGAGCTCGCTATGTGCGGGAACCCTAGCGCTGGCTGTGACTTCGACGACAGAGCAGAGATCCTCCGTGGACTGCGACGACGGCAGAGCAGAGATCCTCCGTGGACTGCGACGACGGCAGAGCAGAGATCCTTCGTGGACTGCGGCGACGACTGTGCAGAGATCCTCAGTGGACTGTGTCGACTACTGCACTCAGCGATCCTACGTGGATCAGTGCTACCGGTTCTGTGTGAGCCTCTGCCTACAGGTTCTGTGTGAGCCCGATCCTATGTGGGTCCTTACTACCGGTTCTGTGTGAGCCACTGCCTACAGGTTCTGTGTGAGCCCGATCCTGTGTGGGTCTTCTGCGGGGGTTAGTACCTATCGATCCTTCGTGGGTCCGACGACTTAGATGGATCAGTGATCATCTTTGACGTCATCTGAAAAAGTATACCTGGTTGAGCTGAATCGTATGTTACTCTCCTTTGTGGATTGTGTTGAACTATCCTTTGTGGATTTACCGTTTACTCTCCTTATGGATTTGAGTCTTGCTTTCCTTTGTGGATTGAGTTGTTCTTGAGCTCGTGAGCAGAGCTAGAATTGGGGACTTAGGTATATGTATGGGCATATACCTAAGTCGAGTCAGATGTTACTTCGTGATTGCATCTTTCTTTTGTGCTATATCCTTTGTGGATTTCGGGAGACCTTCGGGGGTCTCGGGGTCCTTACTGAGTAGCTTGTACTCACCCCTGCACGGGCTATGCCCGCACCTTGTTGTGTTGGTTGCAGACGACGGACAGCGTTGATCACGGTTGGGGCGTGGAGCAGGACGGTACCTGGAGGTGGACCACTGGGCGGGACGTGCTCGGAGCGGACGTGGGACCCGAGGAGCCTGGAGGCTATCTGTACCCACCCTTCAGGTGGGATTGCCAGTGGACGACACGAGGCCGCCGTCTTTTCTTCAGTTGCTGTACTTTACTTTTCAGTTGTACTTTACAGTTGGGCTTGTATTTCCGGCCCCCTTTACTTTCTGCACTTTACTTTCCGCTTGCTGACTCTGTGTGGTTGTTACTTATAAAGGCAATGCCTTCCCTGTTTACTGGGATTTTACGCCTTGGTGCTAGTCGCCAGCCCCTGGCCTATGGAAGGCGGGCTTGGGGTAGTCACGGCACGGGCCCCGAGGATGGGTCGTGACAAATTGGTATCAAAGGTGGTCGGTTCTACCGCAAACTCTGATCGTCCTTTCTTTCTATATGAAGCAATAGTGTTTAGTGTATTGAGTGTGGTTATCAGTTCAGGGAGCCCAGTGTTGGTGCGGCAGCCGACGTATCCGTACACCAGGACCCTGACTCCTGATTTCCGACTTAATGCATGAAAACATTGATTGCGTGTGTGTTTCAAGTTTTCTTTGTGATTACTTGTGTCAGCTCACCGGGTATACTGATCTGCTTTATGAAAGTCTCAAGTTTTCCTTGTGATTACTTGTGCCAGCTCACCAGGTATACTGTTCTGACTGTGGTGCTCTTGTTCTCCTTTTCAGGATGGCCCCGCGACGACAGCCAGCTAGGGTTCCGAGTGTAGGGCGCGACGGCAGCCCACCGAGCGACGAGGCCTCGGTGCAGGGCCCTTTGCCAGCAGTGGCACCGGCGGTAGCTTTACCCGCCGAGCCACCGATGCTGCCAGTACCAGACGCTGACGATGCACGTCGCCTCAGGGCACTGCACGAGTTTCAGGGCCAGCGACCGCCCAGGTTTCGCGGTGAGGCGGACCCCCAGGCCGCCGAGGACTGGCTAGAGGCGGTGGTACGGATCTTTCGGCTAGTGAGGACACCAGCGGATCTCATGGTGATTCTCGCAGCGAGCCTCCTGCAGGCGGCGGCAGGACGATGGTGGAGCCTGATGCTCCAGGTTCATGATGAGGCATCCCTGCTCTGGGCGGACTTCGAGAGCCTCTTCCGCTCTGAGTTCGTCCCGGCCACCCTCCGAGCGGTGCGCATCCAGGAGCTTCTCCAGCTGCGCCAGGGTAGCATGACGGTCGCTCAGTACGCGGCGAGGTTCACGGACCTATCTCGCTACTCGACCGACATGGTACGGGACCCCTTCTTCCGGGCCCGGACCTTCGAGCAGGGCTTGCGACAGGAGATTCGGGCGTCGCTGATCTCCCTCAGCATTCCGACCCAGGCGGGAGTGCTGGAGCGAGCCCTCCTGATCGAGAGCTTCCTGGCAGAGCCTTCTTCAGTGGCGAGACCTAGCGCAGGGCGGCAGGTAGCTGAGTCTTCGGCAGCAGGTAGCCGACGGATGACCCAGGGTTCCAGGCGGACCAGACCTTCCGGCAGGCGACCCCGGGACACTGGCTCAGCAGTGCAGGGCACACAGCGGAGTGCCAGCCTTCCGAGAGGCAGGCTGTGCTACACCTGCGGCGGGCAGGGTCACATGGCTCGTGACTGCCCGACTCGCCGACCAGAGGAGCAGCAGACGGTGGAGGGGCCACCCAGGCAGAGGCAGAGGGTCGACAGTGGCGGTCCGCAGGGAGGAGGCGGATGAGGCAGAGGAGCTGGCCGAGCAGCGGGTGGTGGGCGACGCTTCCAGGCTCTACCCCCACCACCACCAGGAGGGCCACCTCGACCACAGGGAGCTGGCGGGCAGAGACAGGCCCAGCTCCAGGCAGTGGAGGCCTACGACCCCGACTTGCCAGAGATGATTCGAGGTACGATCTGTGTCTATTCCACCCTTGCTGCAGTGCTTATAGACACAGGAGCGAGTCACTCTTTCATAGCCTCTGCCCTTGTTCGGAGCTCGGAGATTCCGACTGAGCCGTTGGCTCGATCCTTACGGCTAGAGACTCCTATGGGAGCAGACTCGACGATTACGCACTGGTGCCGGCAGTGTGAGCTTACTCTAGGAGGCGAGAGCTTCGGCTGGGATCTCCTTGTAGCGGCGTCGAGGCCTTACGACGTCATCTTGGGCATGGATTGGCTATCCATGGTTCATGCCCAGATCGACTGTTTTAGGCGCAGGGTGCGATGTGTTCGCACCGACGGGAGCAGGTTTACCTTCACCGGCGAGAAGGGAACCTTTGCAGCACAGGATGGACTTCCGCGGAGGAGAGTGCAGCCTATCTCTCATCAGTTGGCTAGCCTCATCCTGGGAGCAGTGGACGTGCGGAGTCCGGCTTTTCCTGCAGTGGTGGACCAGTACGTGGACGTCTTTCCCGACGACGTTCCAGGGCTACCTCCTCGTAGAGAGGTAGACTTTTACATCGACTTGTACCCCGGGACAGCCCCGATATCTACTCCAGCATATCGGATGGCCCCCGCCGAGCTTCGAGAGCTGGGGGTACAGTTGGAGGACTTGCAGAGCAAGGGGTTTATCCGACCCAGTGTTTCACCCTGGGCTTCCCCGATATTGTTCGCCAAGAAGGCGGACGGGAGCTTGCGACTGTGTGTCGACGATCGTCGCCTGAACCAGGTGACAGTGAGGAACAAGTATCCGCTGCCACGGATTGATGACCTCTTCGATCAGCTCAAGGGAGCGTGGTGGTTCTCGAAGATAGACCTCCGGTCAGGCTATCATCAGCTCAGAGTTCGAGACGAGGACGTACAGAAGACGGCCTTCAGGTGTCGGTATGGCCATTATGAGTTCTTGGTTATGCCGTTCGGCGTAACCAATGCTCCAGCAGTGTTCATGAGCCTCATGAACAGGATCTTCCAGCCATACCTCGACCGATTTGTCGTTGTCTTCATTGACGACATTTTGGTATACTCGACGACTGAGGAGGAGCATGCCTACCACCTGCGAGTTGTGCTAGACACACTCCGAGAGCACCAGCTTTATGGCAAGCTCTCAAAATGCCAGTTCTGGTTACGTGAGGTCCATTTCTTGGGACACGTCATCTCTGAGGCGGGAGTTGCAGTGGATCCCGCGAAGATCGAGGCAGTGCTAGCTTGGGAGCCACCCAAGAGCGTGACAGAGGTGCGGAGCTTCTTGGGCCTAGCCGGATACTATCGGAGATTCGTGCCAGACTTCTCCAGAGTTGCGGCACCACTCTCAGCGTTGACGAAGAAGGGGAAACCCTTCGTGTGGTCAGACAGATGTCAGCAGAGCTTCCAGGAGCTGAGGCAGAGGTTGACCAGCGCACCTATCTTGAGGTTGCCTGAGGAGGGAGTTGGATACGTAGTTTACTGCGATGCGTCAGGGACTGGACTCGGGTGCGTCCTGATGCAGGAGCGGGCCGTGATCGCCTACGGATCACGTCAGTTGAGGCCGCATGAGAAGAACTACGCCACTCATGACCTGGAGTTAGCAGCAGTGGTCTTCGCTCTAAAGACTTGGCGGCACTATCTGATGGGCGAGCGCTTCACAGTCTTTTCTGACCACCAGAGTCTCAGGTATATCTTCTCTCAGAAGGACCTGAACCTGAGACAGCGGAGATGGCTTGAGTTCCTCCAGGACTATGACTTTGAGATAGTCTATACTCCTGGGAAGGGGAACGTGGTAGCCGATGCCCTCAGCAGGAGGACGGGCATTCAGCTACTTGAGGAGGCGACGAAGCAGCTAGCCTCCTTGCAGATATCCTTCGTGGATAGAGACGGAGCAGCCTTTCTTCAGTCTCTCACAGTCTCTCCTCCACTTCTACAGCGGGTCAGAGAGGCTCAGCGTGGGGACGCTGACTGTGAGACCCGGCGTGCACTGATATCCTCAGGTCAGGCGCCTGATGGCTTCTCCCTTGGAGCAGAGCACGACATCCTTTTCAGAGGACGTACCTTCGTACCAGTCGCTTTACGAGAGGAGGTTCTGAGAGAGTTTCACACTTCTCCCTTGGCGGTGCATCCCGGAGTGGCGAAGATGTACCAGGATCTCAGACGACAGCACTGGTGGCCGGGCATGAAGAAAGCTGTGGCAGAGTTCGTTTCGCGATGCCTCACCTGCCAGCAGGTGAAGGCAGAGCATCAGGTACCAGCAGGCTTGGTACAGCCCTTGGAGGTCCCGGAGTGGAAGTGGGATGGCATATCTATGGACTTCATGACTGGACTTCCACGCACTTCCAGAGGTCACGACTCCATTTGGGTGATTGTCGACCGACTCACCAAGTCGGCACACTTCTTACCCATCAGAGAGCAGGGCTCAGTGGAGAGCTTGGGACGTCTTTACGTCCAGGAGATCGTACGGCTTCACGGTGTGCCATCGTCTATCGTCTCCGATCGAGATGCTCGTTTCACTTCCCGGCTTTGGAAGGGGTTTCAGGAGGCGTTCGGGACGTGGCTCCATCTGAGCACAGCCTTCCACCCTCAGACGGATGGTCAGACGGAGAGGACCATACAGACACTCGAGGACATGCTCCGTGCATGTGTTCTCGACTTTGGTCGCAGCTGGGAGGACCACCTACCCTTGGTGGAGTTCGCGTACAACAACAGCTACCACTCCACCATCGGGATGGCACCATACGAGGCGTTGTACGGCAGACCCTGCAGATCACCGTTGTGCTGGACAGACCCTGGGGAGTCAGCACTCGTGGGGCCAGAGATGGTCCGAGCCACGACAGAGAAGGTCCAGATCATCCAGGAGAGGATGAGGACAGCTCAGAGCCGGCAGAAGTCATATGCTGACAGGAGGCGGAGGACACTAGAGTTCGAGGATGGCGACCACGTCTTTTTGCGTGTCTCACATCGACGTGGTTTACGGAGATTTGGCCGAGGCGGCAAGTTGTCTCCACGCTTCATCGGGCCTTTCCAGGTCCTCAGCAGGATAGGAGAGGTGGCTTATCGCCTGGCTCTACCACCTCAGTTGCACCGGGTGCACGACGTCTTCCACGTGTCTCAGCTGAGGAGATACGTGCACGACCCGACGCACATCATCGACTTTGGGGAGCTGGACGTGGACGATGGGGCGACTTTTGCGGAGGTCCCAGTAGATATCGAGGATCGACAGGAGAGGGTCCTACGTGGGCGGTCGATTCCTCTTGTGCGCATCAGATGGCAGCACGGGAACCTCCAGGAGAGCACTTGGGAGCGGGAGGCTCAGATGCGTGCTCAGTACCCCCATTTGTTCCCCTAGTTTTTGATGTATCTTTACGGGGACGTAAAGCCCTGAGGTGGGAGTAATGTAAAGACCCGCAAATTTCAAGGAAATTTTTTTTTCTTAATTTTCTTTTGAATTTTACAAGAGCGCAGCTTCAGACGGCACCTGATTCCGAGGCCCGGTGTGCCCGGAATCAATTTCCGAAGTTTGGCTCGGGTACGTTCAGTGAACGGACGAGCGGGTTTTTCTATCTTTTGAACCGGTGCCCGGAATCAAATTCTGAGGGCACCGATGAAATCGCAGCGCCGGTATTTTCTTAGAAACGCCTCTTCCGGAGTTGCGTTTGCTCAGACGTGGTTTTTAAATTTTGCGGCTTTAAGTCAGAAATAAAATAAATTTGTGCGACAACTTTATTTTATTTCACTTAAGCTGCTTGGAAGCCACTTGAAGCCACTTAAAGGCGGCTTGAACTGTGTTGAACTGGATAGGATGCTATCCAGAAATATCCTACCCCCTTGATAGGATATTTGTGAGGTGGGGCCCGCGCGAGCCCCGCCGTTTCTTTCGCTAAGTAACGCACCCGCGAAAACCCGTCAAAGAAACTGAAAAGTCAACCGACGCGTTTCTTTAATTCTTAACAGACCATTTAAATGGGCTGTTTCTTTCGTGAATTAAATGTGCTGTTTCGCTCGTTGAATTAATTCAACGAATTAAATGGGTCGTTACTTACGCGTTTTACGTTTGTTGGCAAAATAATAAAATAGACAAACTTGTCTATTTGGAGGATTGCTATCGTTGTGCAATTCCTCTGAGCCTCCACCCTCTCCGCGAAGAACGCGAAGAACGCGAAGAACGCGAAGAACGCGAAGAACGCCGGAACCGGAATCCGACGACGCACGATCCGCGACGTCAACAGCTTTTCCGCGACCTTCTTCTTCTTCTTCTTCGGTGCCTCTTCTTCCGCGGCGAACCTGCGATCGGCGGTTAAAGGTGAGAATCGAAACTTCTAAATTCTCCCTTCTTAATTTCAACAACAACGGATTTAATTAATTAAATCTGTTTGTTCTTGATCCGGAGATTGGCGACGCGACGCCGGATACCGCGACGACGCGACGATCTCCTTCTTCCGCGACGAGCGATTCCGCGACGACCTCTCGTCCGACGACGACTTCGAGGTAGGGATTTATTTTGGAAAAGTTACCCCTTTTTAAATTTTCTCGTGAACGTTCTTGAAAATTTAAAAAGTCGGTTTCAAACGAACAATTTTATCTTTAAATAAAATTGTTGGATCATGTGTTGATCATCCTTTTTCTTTTCTCCCGTTGATTATGGCTAACGCGGAGGGTGCGGGTCTAACGAACAAGACCCGACAACCCTCCGCCGATCCCTTTTGTTGTGCGGATATGACGGACGACGACAAACCGCGCGGCAGGGGCGATCCGTTGATTCCGCAGTGAAGGTCGGCATCCGGGAGAGGCATCGGCGCAGACGGGAGGCAAAACGGGCCACCGGAGCATCTCCGGCGGCCCGCGGAAGGCAGCGGCGGCGCGGGTCGCCGGCGCGGCGGCGCCGGCGACCGGAGGCGGCGGCGCCCGGCGCGCCGCCGTGGAGATCTTCCGCCGCGGCTGAAGCCGCGGCGGTGGCGGCCGGTTCCGCGACCGCGCGGAACCGGGAACGGACGCGGCGGCCCGGCCGCGTCCGCGTGACAGGCGGCCCCCCGCGGGGGCCGCGTTTCTTCAAATGCCGCGGGTCAAACCCGCGGCGGCGGCCTGTTCGGCCGCTCGGCCGAAGCCGAGCCGGCCGGTCCGGTCGGCCGGGCCGCGCCCAGGCCGAACCGGACCCGGTCGAGCCGGTTCGGGCCGGTTCGGGCCGACCCGGTTCGGCCGACCCCAGGGGGGGTTCGGGCCGGGTCGCCCCGGGCCCAGAACCCCCGTTTCGGGCCCTCTTCGGTCTTTCGCCCATATCTTGGGCCTGGGACCTCCGATTGACGAACCGTCAGCGGCTACGCGATCCTTGGATCGAGACGGTCGTTTCGGTATATTATACTCAAGGTTTCGGAAGACTTTGGGTTCGGCCGGGTTGGTTCGTACACGAAACCAACCGGGCCCTCGGAGCGGAAACGCTCATAACGTGAGCTACGGACGTCCGATCGACGTACCGTCAGCTGTGGTAGATTCCTCTAAGTGAGACGGAACATTTGGCATACTCCGCCCGAGGATCGGATACAGGCGGAGTACGGTCGGGTTGGTTTTGCCCTAAAAACCAACCGGGCCCCTGGGACGAAAATGTCAATAACTCTCAGACCGGGCGTCCGATTGACGCGCCGTCTGTTGCGTTGAGATCCTGTTGTCGATACGGAACTTTTGGATACATCAACTTCGGACTACGTGTCAGTTGATGTATCAGCCTCTCGGCTCGTGGAGCGGACCCTCCTAAACGAGCTCGCTATGTGCGGGAACCCTAGCGCTGGCTGTGACTTCGACGACAGAGTAGAGATCCTCCGTGGACTGCGACGACGGCAGAGCAGAGATCCTCCGTGGACTGCGACGACGGCAGAGCAGAGATCCTTCGTGGACTGCGGCGACGACTGTGCAGAGATCCTCAGTGGACTGCGTCGACTACTGCACTCAGCGATCCTACGTGGATCAGTGCTACCGGTTCTGTGTGAGCCTCTGCCTACAGGTTCTGTGTGAGCCCGATCCTATGTGGGTCCTTACTAACGGTTCTGTGTGAGCCACTGCCTACAGGTTCTGTGTGAGCCCGATCCTGTGTGGGTCTTCTGCGGGGGTTAGTACCTATCGATCCTTCGTGGGTCCGACGACTTAGATGGATCAGTGATCATCTTTGACGTCATCTGAAAAAGTATACCTGGTTGAGCTGAATCGTATGTTACTCTCCTTTGTGGATTGTGTTGAACTATCCTTTGTGGATTTACCGTTTACTCTCCTTATGGATTTGAGTCTTGCTTTCCTTTGTGGATTGAGTTGTTCTTGAGCTCGTGAGCAGAGCTAGAATTGGGGACTTAGGTATATGTATGGGCATATACCTAAGTCGAGTCAGATGTTACTTCATGATTGCATCTTTCTTTTGTGCTATATCCTTTGTGGATTTCGGGAGACCTTCGGGGGTCTCGGGGTCCTTACTGAGTAGCTTGTACTCACCCCTGCACGGGCTATGCCCGCACCTTGTTGTGTTGGTTGCAGACGACGGACAGCGTTGATCACGGTTGGGGCGTGGAGCAGGACGGTACCTGGAGGTGGACCACTGGGCGGGACGTGCTCGGAGCGGACGTGGGACCCGAGGAGCCTGGAGGCTATCTGTACCCACCCTTCAGGTGGGATTGCCAGTGGACGACACGAGGCCGCCGTCTTTTCTTCAGTTGCTGTACTTTACTTTTCAGTTGTACTTTACAGTTGGGCTTGTATTTCCGGCCCCCTTTACTTTCTGCACTTTACTTTCCGCTTGCTGACTCTGTGTGGTTGTTACTTATAAAGGCAATGCCTTCCCTGTTTACTGGGATTTTACGCCTTGGTGCTAGTCGCCAGCCCCTGGCCTATGGAAGGCGGGCTTGGGGTAGTCACGGCACGGGCCCCGAGGACGGGTCGTGACATAAACTTTAATTTATTTTAGGATTATTCTCATAAAATCTATGGTTATTTACATATCCATTTTTTATCCCTCTTTCATGGGTATTATGAGTTGAATGTTACCTAAGTGGTAATGATTTTCTTTGAAAATATCATTATTATCAGGATTTTTATGACTATGATTATGATGATGATATATTATGATATATCTCTCAAATAACTCATGATTTTTCTTCTAATATGTTCATTTCTTGATAATACAATATTTAGATAATTTTCCTCTCTTTAAGTACTTAGGATATCATAAATATGTTTTTAAAGAAAATTTGACTTTATTTCTCCCTTTGGTGGAAAATGGGTTTTCTTCCATATCTATCTCTTATAAATATGTTTTCAAAAAATATTTTAAAATTATCCAAAATATATTGTAAATTAATTTTCCCCATGATTTACATTTAATTTTTTTAAAATTAATCATATTTTCATTCTAAAAAACAAGTCCCATTTGTCTTTATCAAAATGAGAAATAAATCTTTTCTTTACTGTATAAAACATGAACTTAATTTCCCACCTTATTAATAACTCAATGTTTTAATGATTCCTTCATAAGATTCAAATTTTATTTTCAAATAAAATGATATTTAAAAAAATATATTTTTTTAAAAAATAAAAGTGGAAATGCTATTTTCCAAAATAATTGTTTTTAAATGATATTTAAAACTTATTTTCGAAGAAAAGGATTTAAAAAATGTTTTTTATTTAAAAAATACTTTTTCAAATGGGAAAGAATTTTTTTCAAATTTTTTTTTAAAATAATCTTTATATCCTCATTTATAAGCTTCCAAGGTTATTTTCGATGAAAATGTTTTTGAAATTTTTTTTATTTAAGAAGTGTTTTTCAAAGTAGAAAGGCTATTTTCCTCAAGAAATGTTCCAATTGATATTTAAAAATAATTTTCTATCTATGATTTCATCATTTAATGTTACTTATTTTTTATTATAGATATGATCCAATTATACCGTTATTATTATTTCTATGGATGGTTTATTCTTGTAATGAAAATATGTTTATGATACTCATTTCTTTTCAACAAGACATGTTATGATGAAATGTTTTATGAAACCCATTTATTTTCTTGGGTTAGGATATGATGAATGTTTTATGATATTTTGTTGTAAAAAATTATGGGTTATGTGACTGGTGGTACTTATACACCACTATAATTTATTGGATATTGATTTATGTTATATGAACTTAGAGGGTACATGGGTTGTCAGCCCAAGCCCGAAAAAAGTGGGTACATTTGTGGTTAGACCACACCAGGAAAATAGGGTACATAGGTTGTTATCCCAAGAAAAAATAATTTACATGAGTGATTATCCCAATACTAACATGCTATGAATTTCTTGGTCAACTTTCTTGACATATGGTTTTTATGATTAATTTTTTTCCACAAACCTATCTCTTATCATGGCATTATGTTCCAATAGATCATCTTATTTCATTATTTCATGATTCATGTCTTAATAACTTACCATATTTATAACATGACTAAATTTTATGATCTATGATATAGAGGGTATGGTTTTTCAAATGAGATTATCATGTTCTCATACCCTTATTCTAATGTTAAGATGATATCTCTCATTTTTACACTTAAAGATCATATATGATCACGCTTTATTATATTTATTTTCCACATGTTATAAAAAATTATTTTAAGTAGGGTTCTTCTAAGAGAAGTACTATATGAAAATAAATTTTTGGGATATGTTCAATATCATTCATGGAAAATGAATATTGTGTTTCTTGTCTCCAAAAACCTAAAAAAGTAATGCCTTTGGGCGTGTATTTGTGTAATGTAATGAGTATTATTCTAATAAGATGTTATATCTAAGTATGATAAGCTTGAGTCATTATAAATATACATAATTTATTTATTTTCATTATATAAACATAATTTAATATTTTGGTTACATTTTGATCATTTTCCATAATGTCTGTACTAGATATATTCTTCTAAAATCTCATTCCAAAAGTTCCTACTAAAATTATTTTGACAAAAATAGAAAAAATTCTGAATCTAATAACCTGTAATGAAATTTTACCTTATTAAATTAGTACATAATACAAGATATTGCATCCCAATGGGTAAAATAGTTTAAGAATCATAAGTTGTTAAATACATACATTATTTCCATGTTACATTATAAATATGAAACCTAGCTTGAAAACTTTTAGAACGGTTTCTTATTCCATTATAAACATCCTAGATATCTTTCGAATATCTCGTCTTAATTCCATAGGGAAAAGAAAACACATAAAAGGGTGCACTCATATGCTTAGTGAAGGTTTGTATACAAATGCAGCTATCATGGATGCATAGGGAATAAACAATATAACAAATTTAATAATCAATAAACATTATATATATTCAATAAATTGATCAATAAATATATTCATGGACAAAAAAATCACATAGAAAACTATAACTGATGTTATAATTATTGAATGCAAAATTTTATACTTCTTAACCCTTGATCTAAGGCATCCTAATATTATTTTCATTGACTTGTACCGAGATAAAATTATAATGCCCTCAATTCGTCTTAAAAAGTCTTCTTATATTACCTGGGATCACATACACCAAGCTGTGCTTATTTTTTCTCATAAAACCTTATCAGGTTCATTAATGGGCTATAAAATACCTCATTCATCACTTACACCTATCCAATTTATTTCTCATGTATTCAATTAATAATATAATACCTAATCACTATACCTTAGTAATTAATAAGAATCTATATTGAATCAAATATACATAACACATATATTTCCTTATTCAATGAAATAAATTTCATAGAAATATTACATCAATTCAAACTATATATAATAATAAATATACATCTAATTCAAAATTAAAATAATGCTAAATATATCCATGAAATAAAAATAATAAGTACATGAAGGTGAAAAACAATGTAAACTAATAATAGAGATTAATAGATACCATGAATTGAATGAAGTGAATTATCTAATAGTATTCTCATTTAAAAAATTTGGTATAAACCATAGATCAAAATGGGATGAAAAGAGACCAAAAATTTATCAGAAATAAATTATTTTTATTAAAGTCATATCTTTTGAAAAAATAGATATGTAAATCGAATTGAAACATTTAAAACAATATTTTTCAAAACATTTGTAACTTTATTATAAATATGAATTTATAAATAACCTCAAGAACTAATTACAAAAGGTGTAAAATAGAATTTATAAACAATATTTATTAAATAATTTAGTATAGTTAAATCATGAAAATAAATCATAATTAACTAATAAAATGTATAGTAGAAGATAGAAATATTCATAAGTAAAATGAAATCACTTTCAAAACATTAAAACATAATATAATTTTTATTTTTATTTAAAAAATTATAGAATAATGGGAATCTATATTACTTCAAAAAAAATCATAAAATCATGTAAAGAAAGATAAATATTGAGGAAGTTCATTAGGAAGTGAAAATTCATTCATGAATAAAATTTTAAAAAGTATTACTTTTATACTTTCAAAAATAATGTAAATAAATTGATTATATAGAAAATGTTAAGAATATTCATTTTCAGGTTTTTAAATGAAATTCAAGGTTTAAAAAAGTAGAACACTATAAATCATTGATGTATATAAATTTCTATTCTTGAAATAAAATAAATAATATAGATATGGAATAGAAATATTCTAGACCAAAAAGTGGAAATAAGTTAAACTTTTCTTATAAACATTATTTCGACGGTTTTGAGTACCAAAGAGAGGATAAATTGAAACAATACGTAAAAATGAAAATAATAACTATAGTATGATAACTATTAGTGGTTTTAAGAGATAAATAAAATACAATTATATCAATGGAAATTGAAACATAAATAATCCTAATAAAAAGGGAGATTGTAAAATAAACCCTTACTATGGATTCTCACTTGGTCAGATACATTCCAACCTCATGTATAAAAAATATATATTTATTATTAATCTATATAAAAACTATATTTATATCTATATTTGTATATATAATTTATTCACAACTTCTTTTTATCTATTTACTCATAATTCTATTTTAAAATAAATTATATAGGTGTTAACCTTTCTATTTTATATGCATATTTTAATTTAGCGATTCTGATACCTTTAACTTTTTCATGGATTCATAACCTAATTTTTTTTAGAATCTCTTATATATCATACTTAAACATTATATACAATTTAATAACCATAAATTTAATGAGATTATGAAAAATGAAATATGTTGTTCATAGAGGTGATAGTATGTACGTACGCATGGGTAATGTTATCATTTTTTAATGGACATGAATAAAGAAAAGTGGATAATTATTTATCCTTAAAAAATTAATTATATAAAAATTATAATATATATTCATTAAATAATCTATATAACTATCCATGTGAGGATGTGAGGAAAAACAAAATGCATCACTTCATAGAGTCGGTAGTTCGTACGTATGCACGTCCGGCATTTTTATTTTTCATTGGATTAAAAAGAGATATAAAATTGTTGTAACATAAATATAAATAAATAAATTTAATTATTCTGTTATGTTATTTTTTTTTAAATCCATTTTAATTAGGTATAATATGAATAGAACTTGAAAGAACATGGTTATGAACTTTACCTCTTCCTTGGTTATCATCCTTTGGCAATACACCTTAATCTATCTTAGTTTTGTATTTCTATAAGACTAGAAAATATATAATTTTTTTAGAAGAGTTAGGAATCCTTTTTGGTTTATCTTGGTTAAGCTAAGGTGCTCAAATTTGGTGAAAAATTGAACGGTGAGGGTCTACTTTGATAATATTATGGAGGGATACTCTTGTAAATACTTATAACATTAAAATAATATAAAGTAATTTTCATGGGAAAGAGGGAAAAATAGAAAAATATTTTAATATGTTATATTTTATGGACTAATTACACTCATTTAATCAAATTTATAAAATAAAAATAGTGATATTTTAAGAATTATATCTTAGTTTAACCCCCTCATTAAACATTTTAACCCTTACCTTGGTGAAAAAAATTCCTATGATAACAATTCAATAATACTAAAAATAAAATGTAAATTATCACATTATTTTATTATTATAATTTCAAATATGAAATAAAATCTACAAAATTCATTTTCTAGTGGAAATAAAAATTACATTTAACAGAAGTACGGAAAAAGAAACAAAAAATGGTCTTTAGAAATAGTGTCCTTTTAAGAATAAAATTGGATTTGCATCATAATCATATATAGGGTTTATTATCTTGAAATTAATTATATAATTATTTGAAAAATTACAGTTACTTTACTTTAGAAACAATCCAAAACCTAAAGTATCCATGTAATTAAAATATTAAAAAATTAGTCAAAAATATTTATTTTCATATAATAAAACATCACTTAGGTTCTAAACTATCATAAAAATGTTTATAAATTAAGAATAAAATTTTTAAATAATTTATTTTACTTTTTAAATATATATTTTTTTTTTGATAATTTTTTTACAAACCTTCATGTCATTCTTATTTCATTATGATGTCATAACGTAATAGTATTTTGTGAAACAATATTTTCTATTATTCACCCAAAAATAAAAAATTTCAAAAAAATCATAAAAATTCTTCATAACTAATTTTTACATAATTAATTAAAAAATTAATTTTCTTTCATCAAAATAAAATTTTTAATTATAAAAAAATTATTTTTTGAATGAAAATATTAAATATAAAGAAAAAAAATTATATTAGAATGACCTTTTTAAACATCATGTATTATTAATATTATTTAATAATATTTTAAAATAAATTGAATGTTAATATATTAGTTCATACAATCATATTTTTTAAAATATATCAATTTATTAAAAACTCAAAACTTCAAAAATGGTTCCATTAAAAATATCCATTTTTATTATTGAATTATTTTAATCACATAACATTAATTATGTATTTTTTAACCATTCAAATTCATCAATAAATATATAATAATACAATTTTATCATCATAATTAATTAGTATATTTCTGTTTTACTAAAGTTTTAGTCTTCTTTTAATTGTAATATGTTTCAATATCTTTTAGTTCAGTATTTTGTGTGTTGTGTTATATTCAATATTGTATTTATTTAAATGAAAATACATATTAAAATATTTGGGTGTTATAAATGGATCATGAATTTTTTTTAAATAAATAATTAATATGAATCAATATCACACTAATGAAATTAACATAGATTGTGAAAAAAATGTATGATCAGTTTGGGGTGAGAAAATACCCTCAACATGAAGTGTCTTGAGATGGAGGTCGAAGTGAGAAATATATAAGTGACACAATATGATTCTTCCTAAGATATTAAGAGAAGATATATCTCCTTGGATAATTTTGATAAGAGCCCTATTTCAAAAATTTCTCATTCCGGTGAAAAAATATATATTCTATAAGGAAAAGGAAAACCATTCTCTAGAAAAACATATTTTTACTAAAATAGTTTTCCCGAAATGTGTAGGATTTAAATAAAATTATAAACATATATTGGTGGATATAAATTATGATAATCTTTTATGTTCATCATAGATGGCTGAAATCAATAGTACGAATTATTTTCCGAAAATTTTCTCAAAATAATCATTATTTAAATCAAAAATATTTTGTAAATAAAGCTATAAAGATTATGTTTAAAAACACCAAATCAACATATTTTGGATACTATTGGGGTTTTCATGAATTGGGGAATAATGTACTTGATTATTATAATAAAATGTAAATTATTAAATTAAAAAATAAAACTGTATTTAGGGGGTAGAGAATAATTCAGGATAGATCCTTCAAATATTAGTAAAAATACAAAAGAATATTATAATAAATCACTCTATCACAAAACAGTTGGAATTTTGAAAATTTTCAATGTATATTTGAAAAATTATGCACAAAATAATGATGATTATGGTGTTAATAAACCAAGAATTATTCATATAATTTTTAATAAATAAGGTCAAAAATATTAATAAAATATAAGGAAGAAATATTATGATTCTACCATGGGGTAAAAACAAAAAAAAAGGTGTTAAAAAATACATGCAAGAATATTGAGAAGGATCCTACACCAAGGAGTAGGTTTTTCTACTATGTGATAAAAGGACACATCATGGATCATTATGAACAATTAATGAACATAAAATAGGAATAAAACTAAAGAAACAAAGAAAATAAATCTAATAAAGAAACAAAGGGATTAGATTAGTGAAAGATATATTTAAATAAGTATTCAAATTCCATGATTAGTTTCTAAAAGAGGCTTTCCCAAACACTCTTGTGAAAGAAAATGGAATATCTAAGAAGGCTGAGAATGTTTCTAAATAATTCATTATTATTTTTACATACTTTTTGGAAATGGATAGGAATATGGAGAAAGAATAAAATAATGTATATCTTATCATATCTGATGTGAAAAAATTAATTACACGTGAGGTGAAAATGGAGGAAATAAATAATACCTTGCTACCCATAGAGTATCATGTCTAGAAAATAAAATTAAGGGAAATCATTTAGATTTTTCATAATTATGCATCACAATTTAAAGGAGTTTCTAGGTTCAAAAACAACTCTATATCAGGTTACTCACATTAAAAATAAATGTATAAGAAACTCTAATCCCAATATATCATATGTTTTTTACAGAGATTTGAATGTGATGTGCTTAGGGGAGAAATGTAATATTGTGTATGTTTTATAAAAAGATTATATATCCATCATGTAATTATATTAAATGCATAAGTTATTTTATAAATGAAATATTTCAGTTGATATCGCAAAGATATAGCTAAAGTTCAATTTTTTAAGGAAGGCCAAGTATGCTGAATAGTTATGGAGTTCATGACTTTATGGAGAGATATGTTGAGAAGAATCTATAAAATCATTATTTCATGAGAATATAAAATTAATGAAAATAATGGTATTTTTCATTATTTAGTTTTGATTGATATATTTCCCATCCTTATATTGGTTAAATTATTTTTGAAATAAATACGGATTGTTTAATAGTTTAATGACATTAAAAGTAACTTGATGTGGGATAAAAATGCTAGATATCGAATGGTATTAATGTTTTTTAAACATATGTGTAGGATATAGAAAGAAAATTTTCATTAACAACCCATAGAAATATATTTTTGGGTTTGTATCACCTAATGAGTTATTTATGGACAACTTTAATGTTTGAGTTAATATATCGTACTTTTATCACTGAGCTAGATCATGTAGATTTAGGGTAGATTAATTCATGGATAATTTATTAAATATTATTAATTCCATTCATCTCTCTAGTGACCTAGTTTTAGAATTAAATTAATATGGGGGTGTTGAAATTTTTTCCTTGATAGAATCTTGAGATGAGTGTGAATATCCTTTACAAGTAAAGATTTGTATTTATTTTCAATATTGAGGAAAAAAACATGATTGGTTATTGACCTTAGTCTGACTTTGGTATTTAAAATAAATTCAAAGGGGATATTTGAAGTGGCTAATGGATTGTGATGAAGAGTGTTCTATTTCTTATCAATAAGTGGAAATTAAGTGTGTAATTATAGAGAAGAAGAAAAGGGTGAGGATATTAAAGTGCCTATAAATTATAAAGAGCATTATAGAAAGATAATTATTGAAGAACCCATTGAATGTTTTTAGATATATATTGTAATTTCAATGTATTATATGTTGTTATTATCAAACATGGTACATAATAATAGATATTAATGTATATGTTGGAAAATAGGATTCAAAAAAAAGTATTTTGAGTTCTTATAATAATGGATCCTAACAATGAAAATATATAGATTATTAATACTTGAAATTTTAGGAAATAAAAAACAATATAAAAGCCCTTATATATATAATTATTATTGAGTTGTACTTTATTGGAATCAATTAAAAGTATTGATGATTGGTTATATCACTATTTGAAACATAATCACTATGTGCAAGAGAAAATGTTTTTTGAAAATCTTGAAGAGCATTCAAGTAAAAGAGTAAATTTTGATATGTATTAAAGTTATTTTTTATCCAAATTTTATTAATCTTGAAGTTTTTGTATTATATGGAAACTACCTTGGATAATGATTGAATGAATCTGATTATTATAATGACGAAGGTGAAACAATTATTTGTAATTAATTAATTCACAATTACTAAGAATGTTTGATTAATATAGAGATTAGTTGTTGATCTTGTTAGAGATTTTTTAAAGTACACAAAATTGGATAATTATATGCTCCATCTTCTTTAGTAATTGTTCTAAAGAAATTTTTGAAGGTTTGATAAATTTTTAAATTCATTTGAGTTTTCTTGAGATGAGATAGAATGGTTGAAAATTCCGTAGAAAGCTTTGAATAAATTTTTAGTTGAATTAAAAAATTTATAGAATTATTAATTAGATTTTCAGAATTAGAAAAGGTAACAAGTAAGATGACTTATAATGAAATATTGGAAAACTTCATTTTTCACTAAGGTAAAAAATAGTCACTAGATGATATTTAATAATACTGTGGAGATACATTGTGAAACATAACATATTTTATATGGTACTTAAGATTCACATGTTGATGCATAATATCACCCAATGTACTAATATGAAACAAATCCAGAGTTTCCCTATGATATGTAAGATAAATCAGATCATATAAAATGTTCACAAAGTGATATAAGATATGTATTTTAGTACAAATAATTATAGGAAAATATTCACTAAAGTATATAATACGATATAGTAATGGCGAGAATTCCTTAGTGAATGTTTGATCATTGTATTTTACACCCTGCCATGGGGAATATAGTAATGGTATGAGATATAATACATTTGATTCTTCCAATGTTATTATCATTCATCATTGGATCGATACACATAATGATATTATTTTTATACATAGACTTAACATTCAAAGAGTATCATTGTTCAAATTATTCATCAAAGGAGACAAAAAAATTATTCTGTCATTACATAACATTTATAACATTATGAACTCCAATCGGAATATGAATTTGATGCATGAGTTCTATAAAAGGGTGTTTTATCCATTCATTGAGGTTAGAATAGATACATAATATTATTCTCACAGGGATGAAACTCTCTTAGTCTATCTTATCACTATTGTTTTCAATGATGTGGTGTTATAACACCTTTTATAAAAAGGTGGAACTTAAAAAGATTATGATGATTCGAGTTTCCAGAGGATGCCAAAAAAGGTAAGAACTCACTCGTTGTTTCTTATAAAACTTAATTAATCTCACTGCTATTAAAGATCAAAAGCATGGATAGTGAGGTATGTATGGATAATTGTTTTACCATTTTATTCTATCATCTTATCTTTGTAGGACCTTGGGTATGGAATTCATGTTTTCCTCTTCTTAAAATGGGCATAGATATATCTCATTAAACACCTTAGTAGTGTCATATAAAATATCATGGATAATTTGAAAGGCTGAAGAACCATTGAGAGAACCTAAATAAGAATCTATCCAGGAAACATGTTATTGCTAATGTGCCTCATACCTTCACTCGTGAATCAGATGCTAAAAATAAAAACACTACACGTATGATTTAATACCAAGTTATATTACATGATCGTAACACAACTAAGTTTTACATCATTTCTATTAATGTATCATTTTTCTCAAAAAATCAAAAAATCTCAAAACCTAAAGGTTTTGTATCTTTAGGTATTATTTTAATGATATTATTATTTTACAATAAGACTTTAATATTTCCTATAAGTATTCTTCTGACATGATAAAATTTTAGGAACATCATATAAAATACTCTTATTTATAACCTTGGGATTGGAAACCTAAGAAATGGGTTAGAAAAATTACTATGTAAGGGTAAAATTATGAGATACAACTAAAGATCATAACTGAACATAAGATAAGCATATAAGTATTCTAACATAATCAAGGTACTTGTTCATAACATAATATAATCACATCAAATAAAAATATATATTATGAATCATTATTTTGAGAATAAGGATTTTGTTGTAACTTTAGAAATGAGACATATAAAAATGGAAACTTTATCAAATAATCATGATCTATAGAGTAAAATATAGTCCTACAGCATGACATAGAGATGAGGAACAATAATAATAATATAAAATCATGAAATTATTATAAAATCCAATGATTTCCACACTTTAAGTTGTAAGAAAATCCATATATTATAGGACAATAATTATTTCAGAAAACCCAATGATACCTACACATTGAGATGTGGTAAAATATAATGATTTTGATACATTAAGTTATGAGAATTACTATTGATTACCACACATTATGTTGATATAAAATCCAATTATACCCACACATTAATTCGTGATCAAACCTAATGATTCATATATATTAAGTTGTGAGAAAACATAATGATTCCCATGAATTAAGTTGTGAGAAAACCTAATAATTCCCATTCATTAAATCATGAGATATAAAGTTTTACATAATATATTAGGGGGATATAATGTACTAACTCATAATATAATGATAAATCATATGTATTTGTGGTATATTAACTTAAAAATATTTATCATTTCATCATTTCTTGGTTAACCCATGGGAAATAAATGAGTTTCCTAAATACATCCATAAGACATTATTATAAGTCATCCAAATAATTAAGGGGGATGGTATCACCTGATCATATCCCTAGTGAATCATAAGTAACATTAAAGGATGTTGGAATAGATGAAAAACAATATTAAAATGGCATTAAAAAATAACTTTAAAAATAATAAGATATATACTTTACTTTTGAAAACATTTATTTTGAACGAAAATAACTTATAAAAAATGGAAACAAAATTTAAATTGTAAATACATGAAAACTTGGAGAATAATATTCATAAATAAAGGTAGTTATAAAGGAGAGAAAATTTATTCACGAAGAAAATGTTTGAAATTAATATTATTTCAACACTTTTGTAAACAAAGAAAAACTATATAAAAAATGAACCATACAGAAAACATATGAAATTATTACTTTCATTATTTTGTAAAGAGAGTCACAACCAATATAAAATGACTTTAAGAAATAATATAAGTGTATATTAGGACATCTATAAAACAATACAAAGAATATGGACATGGAGGAGAAATATTCCATACTAAAAAATGAAATAAGGTCGGGTTCACTTACAAACATCCTTTCATTTTAATTTTGAACAAAAGTGTGAATAAATGGAAAGAATACTTGTAAACCGTATAAATAACTAGATGGGAATAAAACATATTGGTTTTAATAGAAAAATATTAAACATTTTTCCTAAATAGGAGTTTTTCAATAAACAATATATATTTGAAAGTGATATTAGAAAATAAACACTTATGACTTCAATATATTTGTAGTCAAAATACCTTGAAAGAGAAAACATGATATGGGCATGTGAATCCATTTAATTTAAATAACATTATGATTAAATAGATCCATAGGTATTATATTTTCCATAAAAAAATATTACAGGTTTTTGAATATAGAATATTTATCAATTAAAGGAAAATTGAGATGATAAACTCGTACTTTTACTTTCGACTTCCATGAAATCACTTTAACTTCTCTGATGAAATTTCCCTTCCTGAACATGGGTTCATTATAAATAAAGGATTTAAGATTCATTATTGTATATATAATCTCTTAAAATTATAAAATATATTTATTAGTGAGAAAACTAAAATATATTCATGATATTATTGATGGAAAAGATTGGTTGGGATAGGGTTGCTGAGGGGTCCTTTATAGGCGATCCTTGTGTGGAATTCCAACAAATTTTCAATCCTAAATGTATAATGTTGTCATTTTAAAAGGAAACTAGATACAAAGTTAACATATAATAGAATTAGGATATGTTTTTTAAGCAATTTCCTCATTAACACATTTATATTTAGGTTTTTTTCATATTTATCTCTTTATCATTTTCTTTAACCCATTTTACATCATTTTAGCTTTACCATGGTAACACAATTTTCACCTCAGCAAATTATTTTTATACCTAAAAATTTTATTAACCTTATTACCTAATTTTTACCTGATGAATACAAATATAGACATTATTTAATACTATAAAATTTCAAAATATGGAAATTTTAACTTCTATATGAAAACATAAAATATATAGAAAAAATTGTTTTTATAAAAATAGGAATTTCTAAAATTTAAGTGTTCATAATTTTATTTCATACCAATTACTAATTAAATGAGTGAAAATAAAAAAAATTATACATTGAGCACTTTATTATAATAATCCTTTAAAAGTGATTAATTTAATTTATTAAGATAAAAATACACAATACTTAAAAGATATTTCTTTGAAAAATATATCTTATTAACACTAAATGATTTTAACCATATCCTTAAAAATTATTTATTTATCTTATAACCATTATATTTTATTAGTAATCAGTATCACAATATTTCGTAGGATTTTATAAAGACACGAAATCATTCATTAACTATACAGATTATGATGATGATATGTAATTCATAAAAATATATTTTAATAACAAAATATTCAAATTATCATTATATTTTTTCTTCATTATTTCTCATTTTTGAATTATATTATTTTAAATTTATTACTAAAAAACCTATCTTTGATATACCTATTTGATATATTCCCACCTAAAGATCAAATATAGAAACTAAGGATCAATAAGGTTCCTCTAAGAGGGGCTGAATCAGTGGTATCATCATTTTAAAAATTCTATTTAAATTTAACATGTTGAACATTATTAGAGTTCTCAATCCACTCAAATAGAAATCATAGCCTCACCTTATATGAATAAAAATATTAAGATTGTAACACATATTATTTACAAGTATCGGATGAAATTCATACTTCATTCCATGTTAGTTATTCCCCCTAACATGTAATATTTATTATCTTCAACATAACTGCTAAAAAATAGAATCACCACTATGCAATATCTACTTCTGGAGTTCACTAGAAGAAACTTTAACACTTTAACAATGAAATTATTCAAATAATCTCATAGTGGTCTTTTCACCTCTTGATGATACTCCTTTACCACATTCAAATGTACCAGTAGTTTTAAAAGTGTACACAACCTTCAATATCTTAAACATCTTCTTGTTGGTGTTGAAACTCTTATGAAATCTTGATACACTTATATATCAAATTATCTCATGATTCCTTTTTTATCCCAAAAATATTTGACCTGAAATCACTCATTTATATTCACAATATTACCGTGAATGATATTTTTAAAATTACTTCACTAAAAATCACCATATTTAAATTTAAAAAATCCCTTATTTTTTGGAAGAAGGATCATCTCCTTCAATTCGGTTTATTTCTTCATGAATTATCCCTCATTTAAAGTCTCTAACTATATATAATAGAGATTTTTACTTAACACATTCCCTAATATGGTATTTGAATATCTACCATCTCAAAAATTTCATATTTCTTGTTCTGAATTCTTGAATGGATACTATAGCATATCCATTTATTCTAAGATGAATCCTAGAATGCCTTATAATGTATTGCTACTTATATGGTTCAACACCCTCCAAATTTCTAGAACCAAAAAAACATAGACAAAGATAGTAGTTCAATCTCACGCGTTAGGGCATAGTTCCTTATATCTCAAACTCATTACTTCTGTCAATTGCAAGGATTTTATAATGTATCGACTTAACTGAATATAAAACCAGTAGCCAAACTGATCAACAAATGGACTAAAGAATATCTACACATATTACATAGGCTTCTATCTATAAACAATGGTATAATGGTGGTATTATGGGGATACTATTCCCACATTATTAGAGTATCACAGTGGTATATCAGATGTAATAAATAAATAACTCAACATAATAAGTATTATAAATGAATGGAAATTAGTGAAAGATAAATATAATAATTCAATAAGAGAAGAAATGTCCACAACAAATAATATACAATGATTCATGCTTATCCATGAGATGCTACATAATTTAATATAGAAAACATTCAGTAGGCATAATAACAAAACACATGAACAATGAAAAGATTAAAAATTCTTGAGGGTGATGTCTAGGAGAATCATCAGTACTAGCTCTATCCTATTCTCCAAAGATCCCTTATACCATGCGTAAATCATGACATAAATCATGGACCAGTGAACATGAATATCTACTCAGGTACCCTAGTGTAATGGAATCCTGAGTAGGGTATGATATATAATTAGTAGGCCACCACCAATGGTGTCTAAATATAAATCGAATCTCTGAATATAAATTACAACCATGTATAGGAAAATATTAATTAAAAGTTGATAAAAAGATAAATACATTAGTCATGGTTCCTCATGGGTCACCTGACCAACACTACCTTCTTCGTCCGACTTTGAAATGTCTCTAAACCAAGGTGACCTATAAAAATATGATGTGTATTTAATTAAAATAAATCATCATAGAACATACATCATGAGATGGACCAAACCCAAGCATGTGATTTTCCTTGGTGGACACATCCTTGGGTAACAGTTTTTTAGTGTTAGTCTTTAATATAAAATCATCATTGATTTTTAATAATAGGCACCTTTATCCCATCCAAAGATCCATATATTAAATCCCAAGTATCACTCTAGGGGAACTATTAATATTAATCACCATTAGAGTCCATCCTAGGTGATCTATAAATGGAACCCCAAGTATCACTCTTGGTATGGTGTGAGATACAAACCCTCCAAGCTCATCCCCAATATCTCACATTGGGGACTGATTATCACGCATAGCTTGGTATTTACATATAGATACTGATCATATTCATAGTGTCGCCCTTACAGAACTATAATCACTCATGTATAGGTAGAAAAGATGCATAGTGACCCCATTCATGGCATACCATGTATCACACATGGTGTATCACAACTCAAGTAGACTATGACCCCATCCTTGGCATTATGTAAATGGAATCTGAGTATCTCTCAAGGCATACCAAAATTAATTTAATCATTTAGAGTTTAATTACAAAAACAAGGTCATGTATTTAGTCATGCATCATCATAAGTAAAGTATAAAGTTTTCCATTTACTTTGGAATGACACACTAAAAGGTAGGTATAATCATAGGGGTCCACACCCATTTACCATTTAAATTTGAGAATAATAAAGGCCATGTACTAATCATTCATTATACAGTCAATCAATTTTGTTTACTAGCACAAGTCTTAATTTTCCTTTAGCCAAAGGTAGTGTTCCAAGGTCCTCCCAAATCACATTATATTTAATTTAAAATATGAAAATTAAACATAACTCTACCCAAAACCCCTTAGGATGTGGGTTTTTCTCAATGGTTATTAGAGGTTGCGAAGTGGATTCCACCCATCCTATATCTTAGTATTAAAATTCAATTTAAATCATTCTTATTTTAGAAGATATCACACCTCAATGAGGGTTTTATTGAGAAAAAAATTGATTAATTAAAGGAATTATAGGTGCTCACCCTTAAGGAAGGTTCAAACTTGAGGTTTATGTTCAATAGTTTTCAAATTTAATATAAAAAGGAAAATAAATTTACGGATCTATGTTATATAATGTATACATTACATTTAATATGTGTCACATGGAAGTAATAACATGTGTCATAATGGATCGCTTTATAAATAAATTAATCATTAATGGAAATATATATATACCACATACTGTATACCAAGTATGGTCCACATGTCAAATATTGAAACCTGATTTGGTCTGGTTCAAGAAAAATTGAACAAATGAAAAAACATCCTGAAAATTGTAAGAATTAGCTCACATCATAATATTATTTTAGATAAAAAACAAAATTAAAGGGTATAGGAATCATAAACTCACCAAGGGCTATCCAATTCACTTGACTATGCTCAAAAGAAAGGTAATGAGAGGGATATCTCCTCATACCTATAGGTGAATAATGAGAAATCCATGGGGGCTCCTATGCAACGGTAAGTGGAGAAGAATCAGATGACAATAGAAATAAATATGGAGGGGAAAATGGTAATTTTACCCCCATTAATGAGGTGTTCAGTTTTGCCACATATTTGTTAAAACTGTGATCCAACCGTGCTTCCACCTCTTCCTTATAAGGGGGATCACATGGTACATGCACATGGTTTGGGAGACCTTGTGAAAACCATGCATGTATCCTTATTCAAGGACTTGTAAAAACCCACACAATCATGAATCCTAATGGTAATGGTTAAAAAAACCCTATGACACCCTTATCCCTTCTGAGAATGATGCACAGTTTCCTAAGTGGGCCGGATAGTTTTAGATAAAATGTGGGCTCTAACTAGTACCTCCTAGTTTTGATGTTTAGAGTCCCAATGATCCCAAAACTCAAGGAAACAGCTGAGGTACTCCTCTTGCCTTTATACAAGTCTAAAAATATCACATTTAATTTTTCTAATTCTCATATTTACATTTAAATTATCATTTTAAATAATGTACCTACAAAAAACTATAAATTTAAAATTACCTTGGAATTTCATCCGGTCTGAAACACATGGGACTCAACAATCTCCCCATCTTATAGATTCTCATCCCTAAGAAGACTTGGGTAAATTATGAAAACATCACTCAAACTACTCAGGTCATGAGGTCTCAATCAAGTGGTCATATTGTGTGTCCAACCAACCAATGAACATCCAAACACCACCTTAATAATACAACACAAAAGTCATCAAAACTTGATTCAACACTCAAATTCAAGACTAAAACATCGAGATGGATATTACACAAGCATGTCCAAACAGATACATGATCATCCCCTCGTCTCCTTAAACATCTGGCCTATGGTTCTCCCAAACAAAGGTTTTGGCATCTGAAACCAATTCTAAGTCATGTTATCTCCACTATAGGAATTGTATATTTAAGCATACATATATAGATCTAATGTCACTCATGATTTTTTTTCCAATTTTATTTAATGGTAAATTCAAAATTTACCTCATTTAGTCTTTTTTATCCAACCTTTTGAGAAAAATCCTCATCTAACATTCACATTTCACCTTCATATCTTAGAAGTGTTCCTGAAATGGTTTCTCACCAACCATATTGATTTAAATAGAACGAAACGTGTTGATCCACTTATGGATGACTACTACCAAAATATTATCTTAGAAGGGTAGTGTATTTCCAAGAGTAAGATCATGATCAATTTAACTAAGGTACCTCAATTGTTTCTCTAATCATTTTCACTAGAGCCTCAAACAAGCTTCTGGTGAGGTATTTAGATTGAATGTCCGTTTTTTTTTTCATGACCCATCAAGAACCTAGGTACTTTCTCAATCAAGTTTACTTAGTTCATCGTGATTAATAACATTACATACAAGGCAAAATAAATTTTAGGGTAACATAAGATCCATCAATTAGTTTCCAAGGAGATCATCCAAGGTCGTCCATACTATGGAAATTATAAGTGAGTCATTAGAAGATAGTTGAACATCCACGTATCAAGAACACTGACTGAGCCTAACAGCAGTTATGAGAATAATTGTTTGGTGTCCATGATTCTATTAAAGTAATTCTTAATCGATAACCCAAGTATCAGTCCGGACTAACCATACATCTATAATGAAAAATATTCCGTCATCGAACCCTAACATAGCCTTCATAACAAAAAATAAAGGCATTTTAATATTTTAGCTTGTTATATAGCTGATGCTCTCCTAGTGTATCTAGGGTGATATCAAGATAGGGTAAATGATCTTAATTTAGATTATAGTACACTAATATGATTCAAACAATTTCTAAAAAGGACCTAAGACACTCCCACTACATCAAGGATGATGTGGTTGGTAAAGTTTCAAACCAACTATGCTAAGCCACATAATGAAAGGTCAGTCAAACCTCTTAGGCTGACTTCGTTAGAAGATCTTTTCTTGACCTACCAATGCGTCATCAATACCCAACAACGATGACCTTGACACCCAAGGAATTCCGTGATTTTTGTAGGAAATACACTAAATTCCATCACTGACTAATAATGTTTTCAAAGGTTCCACGCATATCCAAGCATTCCATCGTCATGATTCCATGTAGGAACTGGCATGTTTCTAAAATCTTCCAGCTCCTTGAAGCTTAAAAAAATACAGACCACTCCCAAATAGTCTCTGATGTTTTTCTTCCATAAAATTGGATGGACACACAAAAATATATTTGACATGATTCCCCCCACCTTAAGAGTTTCCTAGTCATCGTTTAGGGAGAAAAGAGACTCATCCCACAACACACGCTCTGTTGAACACTAATCGCGGGCCCTAGACAAGGAAAATTTGCTTATAGAAATCATTAAACCTAAAGTATGGATATAATATCTACAAACAATCACACTATACTATATTTTCTTTATAAATACGCATTAAACTTCTCTCATTTTACATCCGCGCATACCATCATATCAGGCCTAAAAGAATAACAAATTGTACAATGTTTTAACACACCCAATCATCTTTATATTGACTTCCTGAGCATGGGGATGTTTCATATATCCATTTAATTA
The DNA here is from genome assembly GCA_963277665.1 of Viscum album. Taxonomy (NCBI): domain Eukaryota; kingdom Viridiplantae; phylum Streptophyta; class Magnoliopsida; order Santalales; family Viscaceae; genus Viscum; species Viscum album. The sequence continues at coordinate 1,405,288,368 of OY728129.1, forward strand.
ATAGGCCACTCTACTCTTGAGATGACCCATGAATACCATAGAATAGATCAAGGATTTAATGATTACCAATGAACTCGTACAGTTCGATGCCACATTTAAGTAACTGAACAGGTACCATGTGCAACAACGCAAACTGACATGATGTTTCACTGAAAAAATGGCATGTCCCTGATTTTATCAATAGACATAAAGAACCCAAGAATCTCTTATCGAATGGAATTTGAAAATAATCATCCCCAACTCATATTTTCCCACATGACTATAATATAGGATGATGAACTCCTTAGTTGTCCGACCAAATGAGTGGTCGACCATGCCCTGGGAAAGGCTAACCCTATGAACTGGAGCATTAAGATATTCTCAAGCCAATAAAAGGTGTCAAAGTACCAAAAAAACCACCCTTCAACCCCAAGTTTCATTTAGTAAACTAAGATTCCTACATGGTACAATCAGCTCCTAAATTGTACATTTCATTTATATATGTTCATAAGAATTTAACTAGGATTTTAAGGTTCTAACGGTGCTACTAACCATGGGCTATAACCCCTCAAAAAACAATAAATCATCGACCTTAAGACTTAGTCACATCTGAAAAAAGGTTTTTAGTACCTACCATATATCACTTGGGTTAAACACATCCTAATAATATTTTCATAATCATACAGGAAACGGTCATGTCCTCTTTCTAAGGTAAGGCTCAAGGAACAATTTAACTATACTTACACGAGGGTTAAAACAAGAAACACCACTTAATGGTTTCATTTTATCCAAAATGTTATTTTAATTTTCTATTTAAACATTTTAAATGGTTAAAAATAAACATCAAGTACCACTTATAAGGAAAATTGCACCTAGAACATTATTTAGGAAATTCACATTAGAACCCCATTTTAAAAAACTATTATTTATTCATAAACTCTCACAGTTGGGCTTATTTAATTAAAATTTCAAATCCAATATATAGAGGAAAACACCATTTGGGTTTCAATTGAAATTCTAATTAATTAACTCCTAATAAAATTTAATCATAAAAGAAATCAACATGTATTTTATTAATTAGAGAGGAGACTGCTCAAGTAATATGTCACGATAAATCTAAATGTGGACCATATAAATGGATTTTGACATTCTAAATATCTAACCACATATAAGATACATAACAACATGTGGTTAAGTACTAAGGCATGTCAAAATAATAGTGACCTATGAGGGTCCCCTTAATATATTTTGGGTTCAACTAAAAGTGACATGATACATTTTAAACATTAAGATTTAAAAATCCTTAGAGGGTTAATCTGATTAGAATTTAGCACCAGGAACAACCTACATGGGTTGATTTAGGTTTATCCCATAACTAAAATAGTTCAGAAATGACCTAATTAGTTTGATTCATGATAATGGTCCATAAACAAACTATTTACGTAAGAGTTATGGTTTAAAAACTTTTACATTTATCCACTCATTTATTAAATTATAGTAATATCATCTATATGGTTTAACTATATAGGTCTCTATATTCAAATTTATAATGTTTCCATACAATTTATAAATGGTAAATTTTCTTCCGTTTAATCACAACAAATATGATTCAGCCCATGAAACCAATGGTTTATAGCTCAAACATGTCATGATTCGTTAGCTAAAGTGTCACTATAAATCGATGTGGGAAAACACTATTTATATAGATGTTTAAAATTTTATAATGAATCGTATATTAAAATTGCTACTAAGTATCCCATCACAATAAGTAGATAAAAATATCAATGCTAATAATCATAAAATTACGATGATAGCCATGGAAATCCTCTATTTAAGAAGAGAAAATAGTCGAATATGGTACACAAATAAACATGTTAATCATAAAATTAAAGTCACTATACCATACTTTATAGGAAAATATAATAAATTTATGACACACTATGTTATAAAATGATCATTCAATTGAAATAACTAAGAATGTATAAAACAAATCATGTTACTAAATTACTTAACATGGAATATGACAGAAATGTTAATAAACACACAAGGAACATCTATAAATGCAACTACATGGAATGGAATACTAATATCTATGTTCCAATAATGATGCATGTAATTCTTCTTCATTTCCAAACCAATCAAAGGGTTAAATACTATACATCCCCTAAATCAGTAAGTAGTGGAAACTAAACTAATCACCCAAGGTGAAATCAAAATTAACTATAAAAATGAACAACATGAACAATAATCCCATCCCTATTGATGTGTAATTTTCCCCATGTGTAGGGAGATCACTCTTAGGCATAGATATTTACTAAGCACTGACACTTTCCTAGTCTCTTTTCTACCAATTCCCAAATAGTTTTACAAAGGATATGAAATCCTATAATACCATTTTGTAACATCCCGACCTGAATGACTTTAAAACTAGTAGTTGGACCAATCACCACATGCCATCCACAGTGCCTCCCCACATGCCAGAGGCTCTCAACTAGTAGTGAGGGTCTAATGGTGGTATGTTTGGGAGACTACTCCCTCATTATCAGAGTAGCACAACATTATATCAGATGTAATAAATAAATCACTCAGTAGTAGAAGAAATATAGATGAATAACAACCAATGGAATAAAAATATATTAACACAATAAGATAAGAAATTTCCACAACCAATAATATACAATGATGCATGTGTGTCTATGTGACAGTACATAATCTAAAATAGGAAACATGCAGTACGAAGGATAAACCAATACATGAAAAAATAAAAGAATAGAAATCCTTGAGGGTTATCTCAATGAGAATCCTTAGTACTAGCTCAGTCTTGTGATCCTAATCTTTATAATACCATGCACAACACAAGTAATAAACCATGGACCTATGAACAAATACAACTGCTCGATTACCCTAATGCAATGGCGGCCCTAGTAGGGTGTGATATATACTCTGTAGGCCGCCACCAATGGTGTATAAATATAAATCTGGTCAATGAATATAAAGTATGATCGTGTATAAGGAAATAATAAACACAAGGAAATGAATAAATAAATACATTGTTCTAGGTTCCTCATGGGTCATCTAACTAACACTACCTGCTTCAGACTAAGTTGAAGTGTCTCTTAACCAAGGTGACTTGTACAAATATGATATGGTTATAATGATAATAAATAATTATTGAATAAGTATCATGATATAGACTAAACCCAAGATTATGGTTTGTGTTAGTGGACACATCCCTAGATAATAGTTATGTATTATTAGACTTTAATATAAAATTCATCATTGAATTTTAATAAGTGGAACCCTAATCCTGTCTAAGGAAATCCATATATGAAATACCAAGTATCACTCTAGGAGCACTATAAATATCTATCACCATTAAAGATCTTCCAAGTAAATCCATAAATGTAACCCCAAGTATCACTCTCAGTATAGTGTGAAATAAAAACACTTTGATCCCATCCCTAGTATCTTACATAGGGGACTAAGTATCACTCTTCTCCTAGTATTACCATCTAACCACTGAGCTCGTCCAATTTTTCTCACCTAGAGAACCAATATAGCATATGAAGATGTAGTAAATATTCATGGTGAGTCCATCCATGGCAGGCCATGTATCTCTCATGACGTATCACAAGTCAAGTGGCCTACCATACTATCCTAGTAATTCAATAAATGGAACTTGAATATCTCTCAAGGTGTATCACAATCCATTTAATAATTTAAAGTCCAATTAAAACAATAAGGTCATATCCTTAATCATGAATCATCACAATTAATGTATAAAGTGGTCCATGTGATTAGAAACACCACACATAAAGGAAAGAAAACATATAGAAGGCTATTCCCATTTACCATTTCAATTTGTGAATAATAAAGGCCATGTCTAAATCATGAATTATAAAATCAATTAATTTTTTTTACTAGTTCATGTCTTATTTTTCCTTTGGCCAATGGTCTTATGCTAAGGTCTTCCCAAATCACCTTGAATTTAATTTAAATTATGAATCTTTATCATAACTCAACCTAAACCCCATTAAGAGGTGGGTTGGCCTCATCGGTTATTAGAGATGGTGGTGGAATCCACCTGTCTTGTATCTTCATATTCCCATTCAATTTAACTCATTTTTACTTTAGTAGATAGTGCACCAAAATGAGGGGTTTTATTATAAAACAATTAATTAATTTAAGGCATTTTGGGTGCACACCCTTAAGGGAGGTTCAAACTCTAGGTTTATATCTAACATTAATTCCAATTTAATATAAAAAGGCTTCTAGTTTTATGGTGTTAAGGTCTATAATTTAAACAAAATATATAAGTGGTGCCTCATAGAAATATCAATGTGCAAAAAATAGTTCACTTTTTAAATCAAGGAATAATTAATTAAAAACCTATATACCACCTACCATAAACCAAGGATGGCTCACAAGTCTAATATTGAGGCTTGATTTGGTCCATTTTGAGAGATGTTATGGAAATGGATGATCATCCTAAAAATATGGTGAATTAGATTTCACCACAATATTAGTTTATATGGAAAATAAAATAATATTAGAGGGAATATGAGTCATAGAATCACTTGGGGATATCCAACACACTTGATGTCACTCAAAACTGAGGTCGTATGAGAGAGATATCCTCATACCTAGAGGGGGACAAAGAGGGATCCACGGGAGCTACTACACATCGGTAAGAGGGGGAGAGGAGGAGAAAAGAAAATAAGGCTATAGTGAAAAAGGAAATTTTACCTCTTTTGAAAAGGCACATGGTTTGGACACACGGTTGATCAAACTGTGCGAAAACAATAATTCCACCTCTACCTTGGAAGGGGACTCACGCGGTTTATGATCATGATTTGGGAAATTATACAAAAACTATGCATTTATCCTCTATTAAGGACCTATTGAGACCAGAATGGTCATGTGTATTGGCTCTCATAATTAAACAAAATCATGAAACACCCTTATCCCTTTTGAGTAGGATACATGGTTTACTCTATTGGGTCACACTATTTCAAAAACATTGTGCACCCAGACCAGTTCCTCCTGGTTTTGATGTTTCAGGGCCTGACACTCCCAAAACATTATGGGATACCCTAGGTACCCCATGGGCCTTTAGAAAAGTCTTAGAACCTCACATTTAAGTCATCTTAATCTCATATTTACATTCCAAAACTCAGTTTAAATAATTTAATAACCACAAAACTATTAAATTCATATTCCCCTACAATTTCATTTAGTCCAGAAACGTGGGACGCTATAATCTACCCACCATAGAATTTCTCATCCTTGAGAATCCATGGTGAAATGAAGAAGACATAACTCAGCCTATTCAGTTCACGCGGTATCATTAAAATGGTTATTTTACCTATCCAACCACCCAAAAAACATCCAAACACCACCTTAATCATATGTTACGAAATCCATGAATGTTTGAGTCAATGCTCGAATTCAAGACTAAAACATTGAGATGAAGCTTACCTGAGCTCATATAACCCAAAACAAAATCATCCTATCGTCTCTTTAAACCTATAGCTTATGGAGCTCTTCAATAAAGATTCTAGAATCTACAAACAATTCTAAGCCACAATATCCTCAATGTCAAAATTCCCTATTTCAGCATGCTTGTAGCATTCTAACAATACTCAATACATATATCCTGATTTGATTTAAGGATGAATTAATAATTGACAACATTTATTCTCATCCAGCTAACCTTTCCAGGAAAATACACACCTGAAATTGGCATTACACTCATATTATCTTAACAAAGTCCCTAAAATGGTTCCTCACCGACCATATTTATTAAAATATAAGGGAACTAGTCAAGCCTCTTTTGGAAAACTACTATGAAATTATTATCTTATATGGAATTTTATTTCCCAGAGTTAGATCCCAGTACCTTTAACAAAGGTACCATAATATTTTCTGTAATAATCATTACTAAATCATGTAACTGGTTTCTGGTGACATCTCTGGTTATAATTCCCTTTTTTGGTGCCCCAACATGAATATAGGGACATACTTGATCTGGCGCACTTCATTTCTCACGATTAAAAACATCAAATACAAGCCTGAATGAAGTATACGGTAAACTCAGAGCCATTAACTAGGGTCCAAGGATCCTATCCAAGGTAGCCCATACTCAGGGGTTTACATGTTATAACCTGTACATAGCTGAATTTCGACATGTCAAGAACACTGACTGAGCCTAACAACAGTCTAGACAATAATTGGCTGGTTTCCATGAGTCCTTCCAACCCATTTCTACCTGGGAACACAATTATCACTTAGTACTAACCATACCTCTATAATGACCATTCTTCTAAAACTCAACTTTAATGAAGTGTTCTTGTAAATACCTCAACCCCAGTAGCCTGGAGTTGGTGCCTTACTTCATTATATTGGCATAGATACAAGATTCAAATCCCAATAGACCAGTCAGTTTAGTAGAAATTAAGAACCAGATACATACCTTATACCCTTATTACATTGTTGATCAAATATAAAATATAAAAAAGGAAATTAATTGTATCCTTGAACTCATCCAATAATTTCATCTTTATAAATAGTTGAAGAGAGAACAAATAAAAGGGTCAGATCAGATTCTCAATATGGGTTAAAAAATGAAAGATTTCATGAATCGATAATATATAAAACAAAATAAAAATGTAAAGGTATAAATAAATTAAATATATTCCATTTAATAAAAAACTTTTCAATCATGATAATATAATATGTAATCATTGTGGAAATTTAAATGATTGGAATCAAATGTCATTTATTCAATAACTTGAGTAAAATTTGAATCCATGGAAAATATCATAGGGAAAATCTCATGGATAATAATGGATAAAATCTTAATGAAGGAATTTCTTAATAAGTTGGACATCTTGATATTAGAAATCATGGTACCTCTACCATCCAGACCATTCACAAGAAGGTTTAATCATTATGGGAAACCCCCATTTAATTTGGCTAACTTTATCATCTCAAGAGACTATCGATGCATCAAGGGGGTATATATAACGAGGACCCACATATGTATTCATGTTCAAATAATTCCCCATATATTTAAATGACTGATTTAATTCATGATTCAAAATAGATCAATAAAAAATATCTGTATTGATTAAAATATATGGATTTGGTGTTATTTTCCCGGTTAATCCTATAACATTCAAAGTAAACACCATAGGAAAAATTGGTATATGGTTTAGAGAATAATAATGTCCATGATACAAGAAATTTATATATTTAATAAAATATTTAATGAATGATGATCATAAATAAAAGGGGAAGTATATATTCCCTAGAAAATAAAATAGGTTCACAACATCAAGAATATGCCTCAACTAAAGAAAATTGAGACGAAGTCCCTTACAAGGATCATATCATTAATAAAATTAATATATTATGTGTATTCACAATAATTAAATATAAAAAAAGTGAAAATAAAATAAAATATAATAAAAATTTATTTTACACATAACCCTGTCATGATATAATCGGTGAAATAGATGTTTAACCTAGTGAATGAAAATTGAGTAATGAAATATCATACCACTTTTTAATTAGATGAATTATATTCCACATGAAAGTAATAATTACCAAATGAAACAATGAATAACATGATGATAATGATATTCCTGATATTTTATATCAAAGGGGTAGTACACCACACAAAATGAAAAAGTGGTGAATAAGAAATATATCTCAAAAACGTAAATGTGAGATGGGAAACACTTACCACTTTGTAATCAGTCGAATCGTATGAAAAATAAAAGTAATAATTGTAAAATTAAAATTTTAATAACAAGAAGAAAATGGAATTCATGATATAAAATATCAAAGGTCCAGTGCACCATATAAAATAAATAACAGGTGAATAAGGAATATATCTCATAGAAGTAAAAGTGAGATGAGAAAATCTTGCCACTTTGTAATCAGACAATCATATTCTTTATGAAAGTAATAATTATCAAATGAAAATTTTTGAATACCATGAATATGATGAAATTAATGATATTATATATAAAATTGTTAGTACACAACACAAAATAAATACATTTTGAACTAGTAATATATCTCACAAGATTAAAAGTGAGACGAGAAAACCCTTATCTTATGTTCAAAAGCTTTATGCACTTCTACATAATTTCCTAGATAATAAAATTATATTCATTAATTACTTAATTAATAACTTTTTAAATATATATTTTATTTATTATAATTTTATTATGTTCATTTATTTCAATTTTAATAAGTTATAATGTTTAATTTTGTTATTCTGGGAGTGTTTATTTTATGGTTTTATTATTGGTTCCCTTGTGTATAATTAAGGGATTTCTTGTCAAATAGAAGAAAAATTATAGATGTGGAATGAAATTTTAATAATGTGATTCTACTATTTTAAATTTTCCCATATATCATTTTTTCAGGTATTAGGATTCCTCATTTGATAAAAAATTAATGATAAATGTTTGGTATATTTTGTCTGTTTTTTATTGTCATGAACTAGTTATATTTTGTTTAATATTTTGTCTATATATTAGTTATAATAAATCAATCAGGTTATAATATAAATATTAAAATATTTTTTAACTATAATAATGTTTTCAATACTATCTTTTAAGGTGGTAATGGAAAACAAAAACTCATCTTCCATAAAGGCGGTGAATTGACATATCACGGATGATGTTTTTGTTTTTAGAATAAAAAGAGAAGATAAAAGATTTGATGATATATATTACATTTACACACAAAAAATATATAATATGAATGCTAATTCATTTATCATGTCACTTTGGATAGGATATGTGAGGATAATGTAGGAGAAATAAGGAATTTAAGATACAAAGAATGAGGATTTTACCTCTTAAATATCCTCTCCTTGAGAACCTCCTTAAAGACCTTGGAGTGGTATTTTGTTGAGACCAAAAAGGCCATGATGTGGAGAATATTCTTGAGATAGTAATTAGATAGAATATTAGCAAGATCCAAGGCTTATAAGGTGTGAGAGAATAGATGGTGAGGGTGGTATTTATAGGGGAGGAGAGGGGTGTTTGTTATTATTCTATTCATTTGTTTATTGTTTTGGCTCAAGACTATCATTAGTGTTAATTTCTAGGACTAGGTATAGTAATTTTTCATTTTAGTCCTAACTAATTGGTTCTTACATTATAAATGACTCAAAATTTTATGTATTTATCTTAAAATGTTCAAAACTATAAATTATTGTCTTTCACTCTTCACTGAAAATTTAACGATTTTAAATAAATCCAAAACATTAACCAATATATCCTTTGAAAAGTAGATTTTAAAAATCATCTATATTTTATGAATATAATTTTCTAAATTTTAGAGATTTAATTTTTTGTTAAAATCATTATTTATTCAAAAAATAACTATTTTAATAATATTACTTATTTTATGAAAATTTAAGAAATTTAATTATTGTCTCATAAAATAAAATTACAATTATAATACAAAAAAAATATTAATTTATGAATCTATTTTATGAAAATAAATTTTATTTTAAATCATTTTATTAGTTATAAAATTGTAAATAAACCTTTACATTTCACAAAAAGTAAGAAACTTTATTTATAATTATTTAAAAAATTATTTATTTATTCTATGATATAACTATAACATATTTTCATTTATAAGATACCTAAATTTTATTTATACATTCATAGGTAAATTTAATATTCTAATGGCCAGATTATTATTCCTAGTGGTTACATCACTATTCCAACAGTCATGTTAAAAGAATAATATTAATAGTATATCATGTTTTAATTATGCTCTGTGTTGCGTGAAACTTAATCTATCGAATAAATTTAATTTATTTAAGATGATACATTCTATAAAATATTGCGGTGTTATATTCTTCCCTCCTTTGAAGATATTTTCATTGAAATGTTTCATGAATGTTACCTTATAAAGATATGATGTTGGTTATTCTTTATAACATCCTCGTGTTCCTATGGTGCCACTTCCATTTTATGATTTTCCCATCAAAACTTTACCAATCGATTCATCTAATTTCTCAAAACCTTCTCTCAAGTGTAAAGAATCTCAATAGGCTCTTCATAGTAAGACAAATCAGGTTTTGGTTCTATTTCATTATAGGTGAGTACATGCATTTGGGCCTAGAATGTACTTCCTTAACAATGATATTTGGAACACATTTTGAACTTTGGAGATACATGGGGGAATTTCTAACAGGTAATATACAGATCCAATTATTTCAAGAATTTCAAATGGTTCAATGTACCTAAGTCTTGATAACCTTTCTTACTAAACCTTATGACACCCTACTATAGAGATACTTTTAGAAATACATGATCTCCCACTTGAAAGTCCATTTCCTTTCCCTGGTTGTCAACAGAACTCTTTTTCCAACATTGAGATTCTTTAATATGAGCCTAAATAGTTTTACCTTTATCGTTTATTTTCAATAAGTTCTCATCTTATAAGTTTCCCTTCACCAACTACATTACAACAAATTACAGTATGACATCTGTTACCATATAATGCTTCATACGGTGCTATTTGAATAATTTAATGGAAACTATTATTGTAGGAAACTATACCAAAGGTAAATACTAATCCTGTATACCTTTAAATTCATTTGTTAATGACCCCAACATGTCTTAAAATGTTTGAATAGTTCATTAATATTATTTTGTTTTGAGGATGCTAAGCGATGCTGAAATGAAGTTCATTATCAAGAGCCTTTTGAATACTGTTCCAAAATTTTGATGTAAAATGAGGATCTTGATCAGACACGGTTTTTAGAGGTTCACCGTGAAGTCTTAAATCTTTATTAACATGTATTCTTACTATGCACTCAATAGTTAAATATTCTCTTATAATACGAAAATGTACCGATTTTGAAAGGTGATCATGAATTACCCATACCATATCATTCATTTTGGGGGATTTTGGTAATCCAGTGATGAAGTCCATAGTAATTTCATTCCACCTATATATAGGATTATGTAGAGGTTTTATGAATCCTCTAGGATGTTTCCTCTTAGCCTTAACTTATTTATGAACTAGGTATCTTGACACATAGGGAGCAATCTCCTGCTTCATATTATCCCTCTAAAAATGTTCCTTTGGATCTCTATATATCTTGGTACTACTATGGTGTATAAAGAAATTTGAGCTATAAGCATCATCCAATAGTTCCTTTTTTATCTCAGGTATTTACGGAGCATATAACATCTTTCCAAATTTCATAGCACCATCTTCACACAAAAACATTCCAATTTTACATCATTCACGACTTTAACTTTTTTATGAACATCCAGATCATCAAATTGATGTCTTTTTATATTTTCTAATAAATATGTGTTCGTAATAATTTGAAAAGGGAGTGGTATAACACATTTCTTAATAATTAACATATCCATATTTAAAAAATCCTAGAACTTAAGATCTCTCTCAATCCTCATTTGGGTGATAAATCCATGATCTTTCCTTCTAAATTCATCTACTACCTTATTTTATTTTTATAGGTGGAAGTATATTGAACAATCATAATCTCTAAGTAACTCGAGTCATTATCTTTTCCTCATGTTGAGTTCTATCTGTGTAAAGATGTATTTAAAACTCTTTTTATTTGTATATGTCTCACATAATTCACAATACAGATAGTTTATTAATATTTTGAGAGAAAATATTACGGATGCTAAATCAAGATCATGGGTTTGATAATTTTGTTCATGAGTCTTCCACTGTCTTGATGTAGAAATAATAACATTATCATTTTTCATAAGGACACAATTGTGTCCTTTCTTTGATGCATCATTGTATATAAAAAACCATAATTTTATAATGGTAAATTCAAAATTGGACCATTCACCAATCTTCTCTTTAATTCTTCAAAACATTTTGTGTATTATTTTATCTATATGAACATAACCCCTTTACGTGTGAGGTTGTTTAATGAGTAATCCAATTGGGGAAATCCTAAACTAAATGCCAATAGTAATCTAAAAAAACTAATATAACTACGTACCTCGATTATGATCATTGGTTTAGGAAATTTTTGACATCCTTTATCTTCACATGATCAACTGAGATTCCACCCTTAGAGAAAATATGATAAAAAAATAAATTTCTTGAAGCCATAATCCAAAATTTCTAAATTTAATATATAAAACGTTCCTCCTGAGTGTCTCAAGAAAGATCCATAAATTATTCTCATGGAATTTATAGGTTTTAGAATATACTGAAATATCATCAATGAATACTTGAAAAACATTTTCAAGATATTACTTGAATATTATGTTCATAAAATCCATAAAAATTGAGGGTTTATTAGTCAATATAAATGGAATTATTGTAAACTCATAATGTTTATACCTTTTTTAAAATTTGCCTTTAGAATGTATTCCTTCTTTAATCTCAATTGACGATATCCATAACAAAGGTAAATCTTAAAAAATATTGAGATTTATGAATTTATCAAATAAAAAATCAATGATTGGAATATGATACTTGTTATTTATCATAATTACATTGATTTCTCTATAATAAATGCAAAGCCTCATGGATCCATTTATTTATTAACAAAGAGAACAAGGGATCCCCATATAGAAACACTAGGGAAAAATTTCTATATTATTCACCTCCTATAGTTGTTTATTTAGTCTAATAATTCTATGGTGACCATTCTATAGGCATTCTTTGATATTGGTCTTGCATATGCGATTAAGTCAATAGAAAACTCAACTTCAAATTCTGGAGGGTGCGTAGGTAATTACTTAGGAAAATCATCAATGTATTCCTATACAATAGGTAAATACTCAATTTTAAGATTACCTTCTTTATCCATATTTTTTTCTCTTCAATCTGAATAATTTCATTCCATGAAGGTACTAGGGATGGATCTAGATAAGAATCATATGATGAAGTGTCTTCTCTAAAGATAAGTAATTATAAAAATTCCTCACAAATCATAATTTACTACTTCTTGAAATAAATTATCATATCATATTTTTTAATTCAATCCATACCATGGATAATATTAAAAATTAACCAAAGGTATAATGATAAGGTCAGCAAATAAATTCTAATTATGTGTCGTAATAAGGACTATCTGAAACATCTTGTTTGCAATGACACATCCCTTAGAAGTTTTGACTAATAAATATCCTATTAAATCAAAATGGAAATGGATAATTTTCAAAGAAAAATTGGTAGATATAAAAGACTATGATGATCCCAATTTAAATAAAGTATTGGATAAATATGAAGATAAGATTAATGTACCTACCACCAAATCATTGGGTACTTCTACCTTAGCTGTAGTGATTGAATAATCGTGGTCATCTCCATTTAACCTATTCTATGGTAGATTATCTTGACATAAAAGAAATTGGCTTAAATAATTCCCCATTTATTTATATTTGAATAATTGGATATAATTGGTTTTTCCCCTTTCACTCATGAGATAGATAGCCCTTCTCTCTTTACATATAACACACTCTTGTGTCCATCAAACATTTTCATGGATCTTTCTTCCCATAATTTTTACAAGATTGAAAGAAATTAATTCTTTTATTATTCTTCAGTACTTTACCTTTATCATGATTCTTAGATAACTACTTATTATCTTTATTTCCTTCGAATATATTGGATCTTGAAAATTCCTTCTCTTTTTTTATGGCACATAGTACTATTTCATCATATAATGAAAAGTCTTGTGAAACTAGTTCCCTTAATGGGTTTGGATTAAGGCCATAAATTAAATAATCAATCTTGATCTATGAATTACCTATGTAAACTATAGAATACATATATATTCATGTAAAGGTATCCTCATACTTTGCAACATTCACTTCTTCCTTTTTCATTATGTTAAGAAATTTCATCTTTATTTTAATTCATTGATCAGAAGGGAAATATTTTTCATAGTGTTTATTTAAAATATATTAGTTAAATGTGTTTGATTTCATTTTCTTCTCTAGTATTCTTAATCAATGACCATTATTGATTAGCATCTACATTTAGATAATATACTTCCAGTACTACATATTTATTTTCATTATATCTCAATTCTAGAAATATATTTTCAAGGTACTTGATCCATTTATCAACTACCACTGTATTAGTAGTCTCACTAAAAAATGGGGTCTCTTACCACATGAAATAATCTAACATAGGTGTATCGTGTCATGAAGCATCATATTTCTCCATTCAGGTAAGGTTATTCATCATTACCAGAGTCTGTTTTTCTAATATGTTCATGATCGTCTCAACTCCAACACCAAATACATTTACTATCTTAGTGAGTAAATGTGTAAATTTTTTTAGTATTGATTTTCTTCCTTCCATTAGGAACCATCACTAAATAATGGCACACACTGATTTATCCCATAATCATTTTGAGCGTTGGGCCATTTTATAAAAATCCATCTAATGGTAAATGTTTTTAAATACTATGTGGAATTATTATATTTCTCGTATTTGTTATTTTTACTTTAAAATATAGTTCCCAAGGTCTCTTATAAGCTTCCTCTGATAATAATTATAAAGACCCCTGACACAAGGAGCCCAGTGCCAGTGCCTTACTTTATTACATTGGAATAGATATAAGATTCAAGTCGAAAAAGACTGATAATACAAACATGATACCCTTATTACATTGGTAATAAAATATAAAACATAATAAAGAAAATTAATTTTATCATTGAACTCATTCAATCATTTCATCTTCATAACCTAGGTAAAAGAGAACAAATAAAAGGGTGAGCTCAGATGCTCATAAGGGGTTAGATACAGTGGAAGATGACATGAATCAATAATAAATGAAACATAATTAATATGGAAAGGTATATATAATTTCAACACATGTAATTTAATAGAAAACGTTTCAATCATGAGAGTATACGGTGTAATCATTATGGAAATTTAAATGATGGGAAAATTCCATTTAAACAATAACTTGAGCACAATCTAAATCCACGAATAATATCATAGTGAAAATCTCATAGATAATCATTACTGAAATCTTAATGAAAGTAATACTTAATAATATGGATGTCATTGTCTTATGCATCGGGGTACCTCTACCATCAATACCTTTCACAAGATGGTTTAATCATGTTGGTTAACAACACATTTAATTTGGAAAACTTTGTCATCTAAAGAGATTGTTGATGCATCGAGGGGATATATATAATCGGAAGCCTCCCATATATAAATGTAAAAATAATTCCTCCTATATAGAAATGATAAATTTAAATAATGAACAAAATTCCATATTGAAAAATATCCATATCGAGTAAAATATACAGATTTAACATTGTTTCTCCATTTAATAAAAAAACATTCAAAGTGAACATCGTTTAAAAAAATGGTATGTGGTTTAGGTAATAATGATATCCATGATACAAGAAATATGTATATTTAATGAAAAGTTCAATGAATGATTATCATAAATAAAAGGATACATATATACAGTATAGAAAAGAAACTAGGTGTATAACATCAAAAATATTCCTCAATGAAATAAATTTGAGATGAAGTCCCGTATAAGGATCATATCATTAATAAAATGAAAAGAATATGTATTCACAATAAATTCACATATAAAATTGGAAATAATTCACAATATAATCAAAAATTAATTTTACACATAACCTTAGCATGACATAATCAATTAAATATAATTTTAACCCAATCTGTGAAAATTTAGTTAAGAAATAGTTTACCACTTTTTAATCAATCGAATAGTATTCCCCATAAAAGTAATTATTATCAAATGAAACATTGAATAACGTGAAGATAATAAGATTCATGATATGATATATCAAAGGGGAATTACACCACACAAAATAAATAAGTGGTGAATAAGGAATATATCTCACAGAAGTAAAAGTGTGATAGTAAAACCTTATCACTTTTTAATTAATTGAATCATATTCCCCAAAAAAAATAATTTTCAAATGAAACATTGAATATCATGAATATAATGGGATTAATTATATGATATATCAAAGATATAAAACACAAAAAAAAACAAATATGTATTGAATAAGGAATATATCTCATAGAAGTAAAACTGAGATGATAAAACCATACCAATGTGTAATCACTCGAGGTGTATTCCCCATAAAAGTAATAATTATCAAATGATACATTGAATACCATGAATATAATGAGATTAATTATATGATATATCAAATTTTTAGTATACCACACAAAATAAATAAGTGGTGAATAAAGGATATATATCATATAAGTAAAAGTGAGATGAAAAAACCCTTACCTTATGTCTGAAAGCATTCTATAATTGTGCATAATATCCTAGATAATAAAATTATACTCATTAATTACTTAATTTAGAACCTTTTTAAAACATATTTGATTTATTATAATTTTATTAAGTTCATTATATGAGTTATAGTGTTTAATTTTTTTGTTTTTGGAGTGTATGTTTCATGGTTTTATGGTCGGTTCCCTTGTGTATAGTTATGGCAGTTCGGTTGAAACATTCTAGAATTGGAATGAAATGTTATTAATATAATTCCAGGATTTTAAATGGTCCCATGTATCATTTTTTCTGTTATGAAGATGATTCATTTGATAAAACATTAATGATAAAATTTTGGTTTATTTTGATGATTTTTCAATCATCATGTTTAGTTTTGTTTTGTTTATTAATGCCTTAAAATTAGTTACAGAGATTAAGAAAGTTTTAATATACATATTAAAATCTATTTTAACCATAACTTTTTTTTATGATTAACCTTTAAGGCAATAATGTAAAATTAAATCTCTTTTTCCATGAAGGTTGTGAATCGGCACATCACATATGATGTTTTCATTTTTTGAATAAAACGATAAAATAAGAGATTTTATGATGGATATTACATTAACAAAAGAAAATTAAATTATATGTATGGTAATAGATTTATCATTTCAATTTTTATAGGGGATATTATTATAAGGAAGAATAAATAAAAAAATTAAGAGAAAAAGAAGGAGGATTTTACCTCCTGAATATCATCTCCTTGATAACATTCTTAAAGAACTTGGAATTGGTCTTTTGGCGAGACTAAAAAGACTGGGATGTGAAGAAGAATCTTGACATATTATTTAGGTTAAATATCTGTATGATTATATTTTTATATGGTGTGATTAGAAGAGGTGGTTATATGAGGTATTTATAGGGGATAAGAGGGGTGTTTTTCAATATTTTATTCATTTTTTTATTATTTTGGCTCAAGACTATCAATAGTGTTGATTCATGATACTAAGTAGAATAACTAGTACATGAGATTTTTAAATAATCGATTCCTGCATCATCAATGACTCAAAAATTATTGTATTTGTATTAAAATATAAATTACTATAAATTACCAATTTCACTATTCACTAAAATTTCACCTATTTTACAAAAATCCCAAAATAATCACCCTGATAATTTCTCAATTTTTAGATTTCCAAAATGGAATTCATTTCATGAAAATATTTTTCTAAATATAAAAATTTAATTTTTAACTAAAATCATCATTTATTTAAAAAATATTGATTCTAATATTATAAAAGATTTTACGACACTTTGAGAATTTAATTATGGTATCATAAAATTAAATTATAATTATAATAAAAAAATAATAATTTTTGAAATTTTTTTTTTAAAAAAAAATTATTTTAAATCATTATATTAATTAAATAATTGTAAAAAAAATTTTTGGTTTCCCAATAATAACAACACTTAATTTTTCATTTTTTAAACATTTATTTACTTATTCCATGGTATAAATATATCATATTTTCAATTATAAGATACCTAAATTTTATTTATAAATCCATAGGTTGGGATTTCATTCTATTGGCTAGATTACTATTCCTAACAGTTGCATCAATTTTACAATAGTAAGGTAAAAATAATAATATTTAATAGTACATCACAGTTTTTCTAAGATCAATGTTGCATGAAATGTAAGATATCATATAAATTGAATTTATTTAAAAATTTACATGTCGTAAAATATTGGGGTGTTATACTTATTAAAAAAATATAAAGTAATTTTAAGATTTTAGCTTGGTGTATAATTGAAGCACTCTTAATGTATCATGGAAAATATCGATATAGGGGACATGATCATCATTTATCCAAGAGTACACAAATAGGATTCAAAATATTTCCAAAAATGACCCAAGACAATCCATCAACATCAAGGACATAGTGTTCGGTACAGTTTTGAACCAACTATGCCAAACTGTATATAGAAAGGTCAGTCAAACCTCTTAGACTGACTTCTTTGGAAGCACTCGACTTCACCTACTGATGAATCATCATTACTTGACCATGATTCCATTATAACCTAAGGAATCATGTGATCACTCTAGGACAACAACTGATGTTCGTCTCTAACTAGTAGAGTTTTTAAAGGTTGCTCATTGAGCTAACCATTCCATGTCGTGCTACCCTATAGGCAGTGACACGTTTCCAAAACATGCCATCTCCATGCCAATGAAAACAATTGTTGACCATTCCCAAATGGTCCTCATTGGTTGTGATACTTATACTTGGAACGACATTCCACAACACATTTGGAATAATTCTCCCCACCTTAGGAGTGTCCTAGTCATCGTATAGTGAAAAAAGAAACTCATCCCACAGTATATGCTCTGTTGACTACTAGTCGCGGGTCCTGAATATGGCCAACATGATTTTATAAATCATTAAACATAAAGGAGGGATAGAATATATTCTTACAAGCACACTAGACTAGATTTACAATAGAAATACAAGTGACACTCCTCCTGAGTTACATCCACACGTACCATCACATCAGGTGTAAAATCCAAAACAAACTGACAAGCATATCAAAACACCTGATCATCTTCAGTGTTTCCTCCTAAGCATGGGGACGATTTAGATTTATATTAAACTCCCAATTCAATATTATCTAGTTATGACTCCTGAATTCTGCATAATAGCTCCAGTATTTAATGATTTCCATCATTCTCATATGGTTCACTGCACTATTTAAGAAACTCAATATGTACCATGTGCATCAACATATACTACCCTGAGACTTCACCAGAAAAATGGTACATCCTTGATATAAAACATAGGCATATCAACCCTATGAATACCATATCTAATTTCTTGTAGAAATAATCACACCCAAGTTATATTTTCCCATATGACTGTAAAATATGGTGAAAACCTCCTGAGTTGTCTAGCACTGAAGGTGAAAAAAGGTCCATACGACCTACTGAGTGGTCGACCATTCCCTAGTCACATTTAACCCAATGAAAAAAATCATTACTAGATGATCATGCTCATAACAAGGGTCAAATTATCAAATGAACACCAGTTAAACCTCTGTTTCATTTTAGAATGAAAGAGTCCTACACAGGACAACTAGCACCCGAACCACACCATTGATTTAAAACTATTCACTAGCATTTAGCTAGGTTTTTAAGGTTCTTGATGTGGTAACTTCCATGTATTATCACCTATTAATAAACCATAAAGCATCTAACTTAATACTAGGTCATGTTTAAAAAAGGGTCATTAGGCCCTACCACATATCACTTAGGTAAAACAAAACATAATAACATTTATAGAAACCTATGGGAAATGGTCACATTCTTGTTCAAAAGTAAGGATCAGGGAACACTTTTACTACCCTTAGACATAGGTTAAAACTAAAAACACCACTTAAAGTTTACATTTGAGAAAAAAAAATTATTTACATTTTCTCTTTAAAATTTGTAAAGTGGTTAACGTAAACAACAAGTACATGTTATAAGGAAAGCTTCACTTAGAACATTATTTAGGAAATTCACATTATAACCCCACTTTAGACTTCATTTATTTATTCATAAACATTAAAAACTAGGATTAGTTATGGAAAATTTCAATTTTAATGTATAGTGGAAAACACCATTCAGTTTGAAATTATCAATTTAATTAACTAACACCTCATAATATTTAATCTTAAAAGCAATAAATAGGTATGCTATTAATTGGAGAGGGGACTGGTTAAGTAAGATGTCACCATACATCCAAATTTAAACCATATAAATAGATGATTAAACTATAAATAATTATCCCTATTTAACATAAATTCCCCCATGGGGTTATTTACTAATTCATATCAAAAGAAAGGAGGCCAACGAGGGCCCCTTTAAGACATTTTGGGTTTAACTAAAAGACACCTGAAAAATTTTAAAAATTAATATTTAAAACACCCTTAGTGTCTTCATTAGATAATAATTTATCACAATGACCAAACTAATTGGGTTGATTCGAGTCTATCCCATAACAACAATATATCAAAAAAGACCTACTTGGGTCGGGTCAGGAAAAAGGTCCATAACTAACCTATTTATATATGAGTTAAGGTTTGGTAGAATTTAAATTTATACATTAGTGTATTTGTATATAGTAATATGATAAATATGGTTTGATTATATGGGTCACTATATTAAAATTTATAAATCACCCATACACTTTATAAATTCAAAATTTTCCCCCATTTAATCATATCAAATATGTTTCATCCCATGAAACCAATGGTTCATGGATCAAAAATGTCATGATTGGTGGGATAAAGTGTCACCAACAATATATGTAGGAAAGAACTATTTAAGTTTATGTTTTAACTTTAATAACTAATTTTATATTAAAATTGTTACTATATATGCTATCACAAGTAATGGATAAAAAATAAACATTCTAATAATCATAAAATCATGACAAAAACCAAGGAAAGCTACTATGTAAGAAAAGAAAACTCCCAAACATGGTACACAGATAGAAATTCTAATAATAAAACTAAAGTAACTTAATAATGTTGTATAGAAAAATATAGTAAATTAATCACATATCATTTTATACAATGATCATCCTAATGAAATAACTAAACTTGTATAAAACTAAGCATGTTACTAAATTACATAACTTGGAATATGTATTGCATGTTAATAAACAAACAAGGAACATCTATCAATGAAACTACATGGAATGTCATATGAATATCTCTGTACCTAGAATGATGTTTTTAATGAATCTTCTTTTCCATACTAGGACGAGGGTGAAATACTATAAATCCCCTAAATCAGTAAGTAGTGGAAAGTATACCAATCACTCAACGTGAAATCATAATCAATTTTAACAAAAAAATGTCATGAACAACAATCTCATCTCTGGCCACTTAGACTTTTCGCAGTCCATGGGATGATCACTCTCAGGAATGGAAATTTAACTAGAACCAAAAAATTAATAGTATCCAGTCTTCCAATT
Organism: Viscum album; assembly: GCA_963277665.1. NCBI lineage: Eukaryota > Viridiplantae > Streptophyta > Magnoliopsida > Santalales > Viscaceae > Viscum > Viscum album. The sequence goes on from OY728129.1 coordinate 1,405,309,636, forward strand.
CTAAATAATAAAAAAATGAAAAGAATGCCTCAGATAACACCTTTTAATGTCCCGACCCGACTGACAATAAAACCAATAGCCATAAAGGTCGCCACATAGCCTCAATCACACCTCCCTGCATGCAAGAGGATTCCGACTAGGAATGAGGGTCTAATGGTGGTATGGTGGGGAGACTATACTCCCATTATCACAGTAAGATGGTGGTATATCATATGTAATAAATAAATCACACAATAAAGGAAGCAGTACAAATGAATGACTAGCAGCGAAAGATAAATATAATAAACCAATAAGAAAAGAAATGGACACAGCCAATAATATAAAATGATTTATGCATGTTTATGTGACTCAATATAATCTAAAATACAAAACAAATAGTTGGTAGGACAATGCAATACATGAACAAAGAAAAGAATAAAAATCCTTGAGGAAGATCGCCACGAGAATCTTGAGTACTAGATTAGTCATGTGCTCTTAAACTCCCATGTATCATGCATAGAACAAGCAATAAACCATGGAACTGTGGACATTAATATCTACTTAGGTACCCTAGTGAAATGGATTTATAAGTAGTGTGTGATATATACTTAGTAGGCCGCCACTAACAGTGTCTAAATATAAATCTATTCTGTCAATATAATGTATGACCGTGTGGGGGAAAATAATAACTTCAAAGTGATAAATAAATAAATACATTTTTCCAAGATTCTCATGGGACACCTGACCAACACTACCTAGTTTTTCCTAAGTTGGAATGTATCTAAATTAAGGTGAACTATACAAATATGATATGTGTGTAATGATAAAAAATCATTATAGAACATGCATCATGAGACGGAGCGAACCTAAGGGTGTTATTTATCTTGGAAAACATTTCCCTGGATAACAGTTATAAATTATTAGTTTTTAATATTAAAGTCATTATTTAGGTTTAATAATAGGCACCCTGAGCCCATACTAGGGTATCCATACATGAAATCTCAATTATCTCCCTAGGGGAACTATAAACATCCATCACCGCTAGAGTCCATCCAAGGAGATCCATAAATGGAACCTCAAATATCACTCTTGGAATGGTGTGAGATACAAACCCTCAGAGACAATCCCAGGTATCTCACATAGGGGGCCTAATATAACTTTTGGCCTAGTATTACCATCTATCCATAGATATCATCCATCGTGTCTACCCTAGGGAACTGATATCACTCTTATAGACATAGGAATGATGCATGGTGAGCTCATTCATGGCAAATTATGTATTACTCATGGTGTATCACAACTCAAGTTTCCAATTATCCCATCCACGGAATTCCATAAATGGAACCTAAGAATCACTCAATTCATAACACAATTCAATTAATAATTTAAATTTCAATTATAAAAATAAGGTCATTCCATTAATCATGCATCATCATAAGTCAAGTATAAAGTTTTCCATGTATATACACATGACACATTGTAATGAAAGTATGCACATAGTGGTCCCTACCCATTTTCCATTACAATTTGTGAATAATAAAGACTATGCCCAAATAATGCATTATAGAATCAGTCAATTTCATTTACTGGCCCAGGGATTGATCTTCCTTTATCCAAAGGTCGCATACCAAAGTCCTCCCAAATCACATTGAATTTAATTTAAATTTTTTATCTCAAACATAACTCAACCCAAAACACATTAGGAGGTGGGTCAGCCTCAAAGGTTATTAGAGTTGGGTGGAGTCCACCCATCCCGGATCTTCTTATTTTCATTCAATTTAATGCTTTCTTGTTTTTGAAGATAGTATACCTTAATAGGGGTTTTATTTGAAAAAAAAATTAATTAATTAAAGAAATTATAGGTTCACACTCATTAGGGTGGTTCAAATTTGATGTTTATATCAAAAAGTAATGTTAATTTAATATAAAAAGTCTACTAGATTTAATTCATTAGGTTATACAATTTAAACATCACATTTAATTGGTGTCTCATGAAAATACTAATGCACAACACAACAACATACTTTTTAAATCCACAAAACGTTACTAAAAAATCTATAGACCACCTATCATATACCAAGCATGGACCACACTTCTAATATTAAGGCTTGTTTTGGTCAGCTTTGAGATAAAAAAAGAAATGGATGAACACCATAAAAAGAGTGTGAATTAGCTCAAAGTAGGATATCATTTTAGATGTAAAAAACAATATTAGATGAAAGAGGAGTCGTAGAATCATCGAGGGCTATCCAACACAATTGATGGTTCTTAAAACAGAGGTTGTATGGGGGATATCTTCTCATACAAAGAGGGGGAGAAGGAGAGCTCTACAGGAACTGTTGTTCATGAGTAAGAGGAGGAGAAAATAAAATAAGGCTGGAGGGTAATTTGACCCCGTTTAATTTGGTTCCTGAGTTTTCTGTATGGTTGGTCAAACCATGCTTCCACCACTGCCTTAGAAGTGGGGCTCATGTCATTCATGAAAATGGTTTAGGAAACTAGGTTAAAACCATACATTTCTCCTCTATCAAGGAAATATATCAACCTTCATGGCTATGTGGCCTGGTTTGAATAGTTAAATAAAATTGTGCAGCATGCTTATCCCTTGTAAGAAGGTCACATGGTTTACTATAGTGGGATTCACAGTTTTAGAAAAACCATGTTCCCTAATAATTTCTTCTTATTTTAATTTTTTAGGTACTGATGCTCCTAAAACTTTATGATACACCTGATTCACCCCTCGGGCCTTTATTCAATTCTAAACAATTACATTTAAGTGTTATAAATATTGTATTTAAATTCTAAATTTTAGTTTAAATAATGACCCCACCACCAAACTATAAAAATTAAAATCCCCCTGTATTATCATTTAATCCAAAAACATGTGACCCTATAGCTTCCATGGTGAAATGAGATATACTACTACATAGTTTAAAGTATCTTAAAACCCATTATTATGTAAATTTAGAAGCTTCAAAGGTGAAATTCCAGGGATTCGGTGTTGCAAACTCATCATGCATGGCCTTTATTTTGAACACTCTAAGGAATCAAGTTCCTTTCATTATTCTTAATGCGGCATAAAAAAATACCACATCTCACCTATTTCTTTAAACTGTAAAAAAATCACAGCACTAAAACCTAAATACGTGAAGCATTTAGGATAAAACAATGATTCAGTGTCCCTCATTTGATTTTTTTACTTCATTTAATTTTCATGCATGCAAGTGTAACAACATGAATTTATCATTTCAATCTTATCTGTATAATAAATCTAGTGTTTAACTTTATCAAAATACCCAACTTCATCATGTGATAACATGGCTCATAATTATTTTGTTCATGCATGGAAGTGCAAGAAGATCATGTGAAGTGAATGTTTCGTACATTCATGGATATCAGAAGTTTAATGAAATATTATTAAATGTGTACATGGATTAGGCTTGATCGTGGTGGATTCATGTTGTAAAAATTCTCAAGTATAGTATCCTCTAAGGTCTAAAGGTTTAATATGATCAAAGAATAGATCCAATTTGACAAATTAAATAGTTCTTATGGTAATTATAATATCTGTAACTTTTTTAGTGGAGGAACTATGTTCTGCTTTGTTGCTGTCACACAAATGACTTGTGAGTTTTCGAGCACTTCCATATTACCCCCGTTATTCCTTTAGTTCTTCAAGATGGTGGCGAGGTTCTGCACCTGAAACACAACACACAAGACCCCCATGAGCCTCACCTAACTTATATGGTCTACCAGGGCACCCAGTATTAAACATGTGTGCTTCTTATGGGTGTTATTCACCCACAAATCCTTTAGTTATCCCATGAACTCATTATTGTCATTATAAAATCCTAATTTTACACACCCGTCTCCATGGGATGGCTTGGTAGACCGCCTCCTATTGGATTAAAAAATTGGGTGCTACATCTGTGGTTGTTATGCTATTTGGTTTTCATATGGTTGGACCATTCTTTTGTTAAGTCCCAATCAAAATTACTTATCATATTTAGCCAACCAAAATGACTTCTTCCCTTTATTCCACAATAGAAAAGCATCCCTTTTTTCATGTCCTTACACTTTCCTTATACAAATAAATATTTTCATGGCCCTTCTCATTTTCCTTAGACTTCATCCAATCAAGAAATATTATTTATGGATCACATCTTTAAATATTTAACATAATAAATCTTGTGATGTTGTAAGAAATATACTGCACATTTGAACATGTTCTTCAAATATGAGGTCCATTTCTCCAATCATCATACTCATTATGATAATTGTTGAGCATGACATCTAATTCCATAAGATGAATTCATAACAATACTATAAGCACCACCACTTCACATATTGACCCATTAATAATAAACCCATTTATGAAAATTGAAACACCTGGTCTCAAGAATATCCCCATTTTTATTTGGTTTTCAATATTTCCTCACATCATAAAATTTGATATATGATGCTCCAAATAGTCTCCCCCTTATTAAAAATAAAATGTGAAGGATAAGTGGGGTCTTATCATATCAATTTTTCCCAAAAACATCATCTCCCTTTCTTAAAGGATGGAATGACATTACGTGTTACATTTGAAAGAACCTTTAGTTAATCAAATCTAAGTCTATGATGGCTAACCCATTGTGTAAAAAAGGGATAAATGAACTATGTTGTCTAATTTTTACATAAAATATTAACATTTGAATCTATGTTAAGATATCTCAATTATAAAGATGTGAAATATTAAGAAAATAAATGCATGATCTTGCACACACATAAACAAAAACATCAAAAAAATGATATACAATAAAATAACACGTCCTCATTTGTCTCATCTTTTCATCAACCAACACTCCCACTTAATTAATAATTTAAATAGGGGTATGTGACTGGCATACCTCATTACTCATGGAATATCCCCTCATGGTATGCACTAATATTTATTGTTATCAAGAAGTGATAGCCTCAACCTTCTTATCCAAATCCATGTATATTAGCTTAGATGACATAAAAAAATAGGGAATAAGGAGGATCCATGTTTTACTTAAAGATAAAACACATAGGTTGAGGGTTTCTTCTCAACCTTTCCTTATTTTTTGTTTCTAGAATCATTATGGTTTATACTTTATTTTTTTTCCTCACAGACCGATACACACTACTGGAAAACTAGCATATACCAATGGTTTGGAACCGTTGGTATAGGCCTCCAAAACCGTTGGTATAGCCTATACCAACGGTTTGGAGAACCGTTGCCAAGTAAGTCATTGGGATAGGTCTATACCAACGGTTTTACGAAAACCGTTGGTATAGACCTATACCAACGGTTTTGGAAACAGTTGGTATAAGTAATATGAAAATCTATACCAACGGTTGTCAAAATCGTTGGTATAGTTCTTGGTTCTGGAATTCATTTTGGGTTGAAGGTTTATTTCTAGGGGACCTTTCCCAACGGTTTTGTCAAACCGTTGGGATAGGTATACCTTTTCCCAACGGTTTGGACAAACCATTGGGAAAGGTGTCCACAAAGTGGACTTTTCCCAACGGTTTTCCAAAACCGTTGGGAAAGGGTATACCTATACCAAGGGTTTGGCCAAACTATTGGGAAAGGTGGCCACAAAGTGGAATTTTCCCAACGGTTTGGCTAAACCATTGGGAAAGCCATACCCTTTCCCAACGCTTTGCCAAAACCTTTGGGAAAAGTGGCCACAAAGTGGGATTTCCCAACAGTTTGGCCAAACCATTGGGAAAAAGGACCTATACCAACGGTTTTTAAAAATTGTTGGTATAAAAGCGTTGGGAAAAGTCAAGTTTCCAGTAGTGACATTTTCATCATTTGATGATTTCCTCTACATTCAAATAAATTCCTCTTTAGATGGTAGAATATTCATGCAATTTTTTGAGTTATTCCCAATTGTATCACATCGTGAAAATTTATTTTGAATGGTAAGTCTCATTTTCTCATCAAATTTCTTACTTGAATCTTTCATTATTCCTATTAATAACATATTATACCAACAAGAATAGGCTTTGGGACCTTAAATTTCCCAACACCAACTATAACCTCTAAAATATTATATTATATATTGATTCTAGATCTGTTTAGAATTGTATTGTTGTTGTTGTATTGTAGAATAAATCCTCCTTCACCAAGGATATGGTTTACATGGAACATTCCTCTCTTCTATTAGTATGAATGATTTCCTATTAATCCAAACCTCCTGGGCTTTAATTTCACCATTATAAATAATATATATATATTAAAAATTATTAGGTTCACTAATACCTTTATTTTTTTAAACATGAGAATATTATATTGTGATCTCAATTGATTTATTGAAACCTTCTCTTGCCCTATTCAACTCATTAGGAACTGTGACACATATGTCTTGTGTCTCAAAAAACTCTTCTTTACTAGAATTCAAATCTTCTTCAAGATCACATATCATCTAATTTTTCTCATCAATAATTAATTTGTGGTCCATGATCTCTTTAACATAAGCCTATTCCCTTTTGATAATGTTCTTCATTTCTTCATCAACAAGCTTTATTTCCTTCTCATTATTTTTTATAGTTAATTTCCTAATATCTTTGATCATATTATTCTTCTATCTATTTAATTGTGTAATTTTATCAGTACAATATTCCAAGTTACATTTATGTTACCATATAGTCTCCTTCCTTTACTCTATTCTATCATTAGAAATTAATGAATCAATTTTCTCAACATGAGAAAATAGAATTAATTAATTATCTGAATTAGTTTATGAATCATCATTATCTTTATTTCACATAAATATTCTCCTTTTGGTGGAGTACATATTCTTCTAATCCCCTTTACTCCTTGGAGTTCTATCCTTATCCAAGTAGGATTCTTCATAATGTTTCTTTGGATAATATTTTTTAATATGACTGATTTATAATAATTATAAATTTTTAATAATTATTTTCCATTTCCTTTTCATTTTCCCTTCTTGAACATTTTTTAAATAAGATCCATAATTTTATTGATGTCCTCTTAATCTTCCTTTGAGTAACAAAATTTAGTAACCTATTCTTCATCTTTGACTTTTCATGTTCTCAAAGCTTTAAAGGAAGTCACATCTTTGTCTTTCTTCTTAATGATAGGAGCATTTCTCCTTTATTCTAAAACGGGTATATTATGTGGAATGTAAATAGTAAAATAGACTATATATTCTTGGGATGATATTTTTAGATCAAACGGATATAGAAAACACATCATAATTTCTTTAAAAATATTATAATCATAAATTATCTCAAAAACACCCTAATATTTCCAAAAATCTCATTAGCTCTTGTGAAATGTTCATCAACATTTTCATCATCAGTAATTTTTATCTCTTTAAATCTACTTCTCAATATTTATATCTTATATTCCTTGACTTTGATGTTTCCTTTATATCTTCTCCCCAATTTATCCCATATTTCATTAGTAGTTTTAGGACTCATAACCATAGTGAAAACATTTTCTAATAAATTCATCAAAATAGAATTTTTTTTTCTTTCCATCCATCTTCATATTCCTCTTATTACTGTGAGTCATATAAGCATCCCTATAAATGGGTAGGAAACCCACTACAGTATAATCTCTAAATTTAAGGAAAAGTGAATGGAATTAAGGTATAATAATATTCCTCTAGCTATGGTAATTTGTGATAATCAAGATAGGAACTCCTTAGTTTTTGATATAATTTGAATTCTATATTCTCGATTGCTTCTATGGATCTTTATAGGGAACCAAATATGATAACAGTTATAGAAACTAAGGATTGTTATGGTGGAACTAAGAGGGGGTGAATCAATGGTACCCTAATTTTAAAAATTCTCTTTAAATTTAACATCTTGAACTTAAGGTCCTCGATATGCTCACAGATAAATAATAGTCTCACCTCTTATGAAGTAGAATATAAATAAAGAAGTACACAATATTTACAAGGTTCTATTGAAAGGCCTACTCCTTTCCATGTTGGTTATTCCCCTAAATATGAATTCTTCACTATCTTCAACACAAATACTACAATATAGAATGACCATTGTGCCCTCTGTACTTCAAGATTACACTGGAATAAACTAAAACTCTTTAACAAATAAGATCCAACATTGAAAGACTTCAAATAAGAACCCAGTGGTCTTATCATCTCTTGATAATAATCCTTATCCACATAAAGATGGATCAGTATATCATCAAGGTTATAATATCATTAATATATTCAACTGGTTCTTATTAGTCTTGAGACTATCATCAAATCAGAATGCCCTATTGTATCAAATTTTCTCATGATCCCTTTTTTCTACTATAATTGTTTTACCTAAATGAATTCATTTATATTTATAATATTATCATGAATAATATTATCAGAACTACCATAATTAATAGCTATATATTTGAATTATATGAATCCTCTATTTGTTTCTAGTAGGCTTTAATCATTCAAATTGGTTTACTATTTCCTGATTTATATCTCATTTAAAATTTACAATTAAATATTCTTAAGACATGATCTTTACTCTTTTAACATGTTATTTGAAGTTTTTTATCTCAGAAATTCTATATTTCTCACTCTGAATTCAACCATGGATACTATGACATAGCTATTTCTTCAATAATGCATCATAGAAGCCCTTTTGGTTTACTGCTTCTTCCATGTTACAACACACTCTAAATTTACATAACCAAAAAAACACCTACAAATATTATGGTGAAAATTCATGAATTAGAGTGTATCTACCTATATCTCAAACACTTTTATTCTGTCAATTTTTAGGATTCCATGCTAAAATGTGATATACTATGGCATAAATATAAAATAGCCTAAAATTCTTACTTTTGTTCATTTAGAAGATCAAATAGTGAAATGTCGTGGTTACGGAATTTCAACTCATCACACATGGAATTACTTTTGAATACCCAAAGGATTAGGGTTATGTTCATTATTATACATGTGACATAAATAAATAACACATATCACCTGCTTCTTCACACTCTATAAATCATTTTAAAATAACTTAAACCTCGAAGAAGTTTGGATAAAACAATGATGCAGTTACCCTCATTTGATTTTATCATTCATTCAATTTTCATAAATACAAGTGTAACTGCATAAATTTATAATATAAATATTTCTTGTTTAACATATATGGTGTTTAACTTCATCTGATTACCTATTTTCATCATGTGATGATGTGGATCAATATTGTTCTATTCATGCATGAGAGTGAAAGAATATCATGTTAAATGAATGCTCTAGACCCACCTAGATCTTAGAAGTTCAATGAAATATTCTTAAAGGTGTATGCATATTAGCCTTTATTATGATGTATGTGTGCTAAAAAAGACCCCATGTATAGAATCCTTTGAGAGTTTAAGGTTGAATATGATCAACAAAATAGATCCATCATCCCAAATGCAACATGCTTGACCATAATTCTTATATACATAACATTTTTAGTGAAGTAATATTGTTCTAAATTTCAATTTCCCCGGATCAATCTAGAGAGTTGTTGAGAACTTCCATATTACCATAAATATGCCTTTAATGATTTGAGCTAAAAATAGGTTTCAATGCCTACAAACCCACACACACTCCCCGCACAGGCTATGTCGCACCAACACGGTGTGTACCCTTTGGAACCCGATATGTGCCTTGAATGCTCCTTGCATGACTTATACACCCATAGATACTATTTATATCCAATGTGCACCCTGTGGGTTCTATCCAAGCTCGATTTCACACACATTAAACCATGGTATGGCCATGTAGACTTCCTCCCACAGGGTTGACACATAGAGTCCAACATGTGTGGTTGAGGTGGTCCTTAATTGACCTATTCTTGGCCAATTTTTTTGTGAATACCCACAAAAAATACCAATAATAATTATCCACCAAAAATATCTTCTTCCACTAAAGTAAAAATATAAATGCATCAGTTTTCTTGTGTTCAAGCCATTAATATTTCCTAATAAAAATACATATTTTCATGATCTTTCTCATTTTATTTAGACTTCTTCCAATCAAGAAATACCATTGGATGGATCACCTCCTTAAATATTATGCACAAGAAATCTTGTGATGTTTTAAATAATGTGTTATATATTTTCACATTATCTTCAAACATGAGGACCAGTTCTTCAATCATCATACTCGTAAGGGAAATTTCTCAATCTTGAGATCAAATTCCATAATATGAACCCATGAAATTTCTCCAAGCATGACCACATTACATATTGACATATTTGCAAAAAAAACCCTTTGAAAACAAATGAAATGCTTGGATAAACACCATATATCCAACGACCATATTTCCAACCACCATATTTCCAACAACAAAATATATAGTGATCATATTTCATTTATATATATATCCTTAATTACACCAATAAATTCATTTATCTTATTAATTTATTTCTCTATACTCGTGTCTATTATATTCTTAACTCATTTCATTATTTTTATAGTTGTGATTAGGGTTATAATATTAATTAAAGACCACAATGATAAATATTTTACGTTTGTATTATTTTTATTTACTTGTTAATTTATTCCTATTTTACTTTTCTTAATGACGTTTCATATTTTATTCTCATAATGTATTAATTTTTTGCTTGAATTATAATATTTTATCTAAATAAAATATATCTCAGTTCATTTTAGTTCAAAATTTAATGTGAAAAAATATTTTCAATAATGTATTTATTTAAAGGGAAGTTCATACAAAAATTTAATGGGTGTTAAATTCAACCCCCTTAAATAAGATTCATCCACATGATTCTAATTGTATCTCACTGATGAAAATAGTTGATGGTTTCAGCAAGATAGAAAACATGAAAGATATAATTTCTAATGAGATATAAACCTCACTATCTTAGGTAATAATAAGAAACTCATTTTCCCCTCATAATAAGCTTATCCCAAATATTGTGTTTCTCGATAATCATTTGTTCTAAATAACCCTTATGGTTGGGTATTAAGACCCACATAAAGGAAATAATTTCTATATAGAGTTCATAATAAATAATTCACTAATAGATGATCATAGGTTGATTGAGGATACAAAATGTTAATTCCCAATCCAAATAATTAATGTGTATTATATATAGGGAGATCCAATCCATTGATAAAATCACATCAGATTAAAATAAAGAAATAAAAATAATATTTTTAGGAAACATATTTTGATAAACATCTATCAAAAAAGATAATAAACCTGGGATGCATTCATCTCATTATAATTATTTTCCATCGAAAATTCAATATCTAGTCATTAGGGTGGTGATTTTATTCCCATATAAAAAAATTGAAATATAAATAAGTGAGTAGAATAAGAATAAAATTGTAAATTTTCACTTATTGAGTGGATAATGAGTGTACCTACAGCAAATTTATTTTCATGATCCACTTACGTGACTAGAAATACATAGGACTACCCTTTTTCCCTTAGAATAGAATATTGATGATGTATATTTTCATTATAAACCTTTTGTCTGGTAAATTTTTGGGGTAATTTTCATACTACTTACAATTAAATAATTAGAGTGTGAGTGGTTTAATCGGGTCATTCTTTTCATTCTTTATATCCCTTGATCATTCATGTGCTTGATGTACTTCTATCCAAGACATGAAGAACATACCTATTCTTTTGAGGTAATCACAATCAATATTATTTACATATCTTTAGTATATAAGAAGATTAATTTTATTTTTTCTATGGGTTTTGTCAATAAATCTACCTAAAACCCCATTTTTTACCTCTTTTACCCAAAAATATTATAATAATTCCAGTATTTAATCAGTATTTCTACCTTGATATCACATCAAAAAATTTATTCATAGCGACCACAGTCCCTTATAGCCAATGATTTTCAAAGATGTTATTTTAAGACTCTAAATAAATTTTATATATTTATTTCATGGTCAATGATAAAACCATAATCATACCCTAAAAATATTGTGAAGTTTTTTCCTTATGTACCAATATATTTATCCAAATTTTTCTTTAATATAAGGAATTATCCCTATATTTTATTTTATTGAGTTTGAGAAAAATATTTACTAAAAAAATCTCATTATATCATCCAATTTCTTAGAGTTTGTTTCTTTCTCTTACCTCAGGTTCTTGATCAAAATTAACCATTGTTTTTCTTTACCTTAGAACTGATAGATATGTAATATTTATTTTTCTTATTCTTAGCAATGAATATCAGAAAATATCATTTCTATCATGTTTATCATTTTCTCATCAATTACTGGATAAAATATTCACTAAAATCTGGTGTCATTGACATATGAGTCTCAATAGTGTTTTCATGACCCACCCTCATTGGTACCCCTCTTGGGCTAGCATTGAAGATATGAAGTGTTTCCTAAAATTCCACCTCCAAAATTCCATGGGTTGGTAACTAGCACGGAAGGTATCATACACACAAATGGGAGGCATTACCCTCAATAATAATTATAATAAAAGAAATAAACACAAACTAAAAACATCATATAAATAAATAGAACATTCACGTAATCTTAATACATGATGTTACATATAGTGTGGAAATAAGAAAATGAAAATAAATAAATGAGTCGATCCTGTGGACGTGACCAGAAATCCAAAAAATCACAAATAACCTAACAAGATAGTATCATCATCTTGATCACACATTATTACCTGATAACCTACAAATAGTTTATATATATAGGGTTGTGTAAAAAATTATACTTTGTAAGCTCCTAACTAAAACAATTATTATGAAAATGTGGATGAAGATTATTAGAGACCCATTAAATAAACAATGAATCCAACTCATCACCTAATCAAATATACTATATTTCCATCCTCAACAAGGATCTCTCACCAAGTAATGAATAGAATATGATAGAAATATTTCAAAATCATATATATAAGGGTACCCTCTACCACATTCCCACTTAACCAGTTTACCTAATCCCAAAAAAATCACATCATGATTCTCTTATCTCCTGATAAAATCATCCTTACCATCTAGGAAACCATATCATCATCATATTATACAACTTGTGTAACTTATTATCAAATATCATAACCAATTAAAAATTATAGAAGGCACCACAACATGTATACACTACACCTCAAGCCATTATATCCTATGCATGAGTATGCATGTAATGACCATATCAATTAAAGTTTAAATAAAATTATATTTTATAAACTCAATCAATAGTGTCCCAAATTCATGTATTGAATAGCAGAGAGTCATCATAGCCTGTATGAGCACATAACCTATAATAGTTATCCATCATGTCCCGGTTTTTTTATATACATAGTCTTTACAGAGGAGACAGTGAGGTACACGGAGTAGTCATCCATATTATCCCTTGATAACCTAGATGTTAGGAAACACTTCGAATCCAAGGCCCAAATGGGAATCATCCACCCCAACTAAATTGGGTGGAAGAGCATAATAAATCACATTACATAAGGATACAGTTTCTCATAACCATGCTAGGGGAATCTATCTACCCTAGACCCAAGATATATCCATATTACCTCCTGATATATTGGATACCATCTATAAAACTAAACTACAAATTTTTTTAATCAAAACAAGAATCAAATATTTTTAATTATATTTATTAATAAATCCATGAATTAAGACTTTGTTTATTAACCCTTTATAATATATTATTTAACCATTTCATAATTTTTCTAAATAAAACTCTTTAATAATTATTATATCTTTTCTAGAATCAACCCCAATCCCAATGGTTCAAATATAATTCATTTATAATTCCATATATAGATTATTTGATGACTCAACTCGAACAATCAAACATGACATCCACCTTAAAATATCAAAGGCAGTAAGAAAACCCCACTCTTAACATATTATATTAATCCCAATGTCATACTAAACATCATAAATACTGCCACAACCTAGGAAATCCAAACCATCCCTCATCGAATAAATTCACTATACCAAGTTCCAAATAAAGGCCCATTAAGGGCTCTATCATATAAATAAATGGATGTAACCATAATTCGAGGATGAAAATTCAAGTGAAACCAAGTCAATAACCACAATGAATTGGGGAACATATCAATCACAACTAGTCTTACAAAACCCTAAACATTTGTTTATAGAAACAACCATTCTCATTTACTAGATTGAATTAATTATTTCATATATATTTAGTTCTAGAAAACCATTATCCAATTAAAAATCAGATAAGTATAGCCTATACATCCAATAAACATACTCAAATCAAATCTATATTACTAAAAGATTTAGAGGAAGAAATTTTATTTTCATTCAACATATCGTTCATTATCTTCCATAATTTACCAACATGATTATATTCTTACATTTTACCAACTCTCATTTATCCATTAATTGATGGGAAAATTTAGTGCAATCATAAATATAATTTAGCAGTCATAAACAATCCATAACATCCTATTAAACATGATCAAACTATGTTAATTCTTTTAAAAAGTATATGAAGGTACAATAAACTCAATGTAATGATCAGAACTTTTTAATTATATTTGTTTCCTAAATTTGAGTGTTATTTTATTTTTATACTCAATGAAACTATATCCATTAATTAATGAAGTGGGTATAATTAAAATGAGACTGTTGGGTTTTGATTGTTATATGACCGTTCATCAATATGACTGTTGGAAACTATAATCTTAACGTTTCTTTATAAATACATTTATCTTGGTTAATTAATATAGAAAGAAGATTTAATGGCCTCATCCAGTAGACTTGGGCCATTTGAAGCCCATCTTTCGGAGCTTGGGAAGGAGGAAGCATCACTGGGCTTTTCTCTGGACCAAGCCCAACCAAAACATCAAAATGTGAAGCTTGAAAGGAATTTCCAAAGGGAGAATTTCAAGCTGATAGAAATCACCACTCGGGCAATGTTTTCTGAGCCACCCCAAGATTCTATCACCATAGCACACCTTACACTTAGGTCATATACTGGTGTTATAAGGGGATATGTAACGAGACCTTAGCTTCTTTGTGTAATCCTTTCATATAAAAAAATTATTATTTCTTCTTATGATAAAGTTTGTGAATTTCAAATATCCAGATAAAAGTAGGATGAATTTATAGTTTCATATTACTAATGAATTTTGGAAAAATGGTATTTTAAAATATTTATGTAAACTTTAAATAATTAATAATGTGAATTGATTTTCAAAAAATGGTCTTCTACAGTTGTGTTCAGTAATAAATTTATAGTCTAATAAGAACAACTTGATTTTTTAATGAATAGTAAGTTAGGAATAGTAACATACCCGTATGAATAGTAATGAATATTAATGAATAGTAAATCAACCAAAAAAAATAGAAACTTCACCCATGAATGTATAAATACATTTTAGACATCTTAAAAGTTAAAAAACGATCATAGTTTAAGTTTCGGTATTTTTGTATGTCATAAATATTTTATTTACAATTTTATAATTAATTTAATAATTTAAAATGGAAATTTATTTTCGTAAAATTTAATCATAAATTGTTACTTTATTGTCTTATGGTTATACAATAATTTTATGGGACCTTGATTACATTCTTAAGGAATTAAAAAATGAGTTATAGTTTTAAAGTTGTATTTTTCGAATAAATAATGATTTTATTTAAAAATTAAATTTAAAATATTTAAAAAATTATTTTCATAAAATGGAGTTTATTTTTTGAATTTATAGAATCTATATTAGGTTAGGGTGAATATTTTGGGATTTTTCTAAAAAATTGAATTTTCGGTGAATAGTAAAAATACAGTTTTGAGTTTCCAGTGTTTAATAACATCATTAATGATGTAATAATTATGTCATATATCTGGTCGACTTATGAATAGTGAGATGTTCCATGAGGTGTCCTAATTGGACAATACCATGGGAAAATACCTTGGGCAAGCCCATGGTTTCTCCAATACCATCGATGACGTCTCCCTTGAAAATTAATAATTCATTCCCTCACTTCTCCTATAAATACCAAACCATTGCCTCATTAATTTCATTTCCAAATCCTAACCAATGAAGTTAGTTTCTCTTTACCTACAATAAAGTCCTCAAAAGGTTCCCTCAAGCCTCCAATGGTCCCAACCATCAAGCTTTTGAAGTTACTCTTCAGGGTAAGGGAATCTTTCACCCACCTCTTTTAAGTCATGACTTCCTTTATGTTATATCTTATAGTTACATTTTATTTTGAGGGGGATTATTCTTTTATATCTTTACTATTTTACATTCCATTTCCAAATTATTATATACCCTTTACACTCTCATCAATTTATATTCTTAATGTTTAAGTGACGCCGTTAGAATGCCGAAATTGTTGAAAAATAAATCGTATCTTCACTTTTCCTTTGAGTTTCATTTTCATATGGTATTTCCTTCAAATATCCATACCAAGATCTTATTTCTTTTTATAATATACACATATTGTATTATGAGTTATTTATTACTATGTGACTCTTGTCCCCTCTCTTTTCAATGTTTTCTAAAACCACGTTATATAGCAGTTATGCTGCAGAATTTTCGTTTCAAAATCTCTCTCTTTTCTCAAGAAATTATCTTGTATTATTTATGTGAAAACCCAATTTTATTTTCATATATAGTGGTATACATCAATACAAAAAATTGATCTATTTGATTCTGGAATTATCATACATATAACCCTCATTCCATTTCCATGGGTTATAAATGACTTAATGATCATGTTTTTAAGAACTTTTAAAACATTAGGATTTTGAAATGAAACCCATTTTTTTATTCTTTATGGGTTATTTATAAAATGTTAGATTATGATATATGTGTATCACGTGAAAATAAAGACATATTAAGGGTGCGCCCTGATATCACTCCAATGCATTGGGTAAATAATTTAATCTCTAGAGATGATAATTTTCACGATACATTGGTGAATAACCTTGGTAATGTTTTTGACACTTAGGGATAAACCTTTGTGATATATTCATGAATGTCTAAATGAAATGTTGTAGCCACATATTCAAGTTATGGTTCATGTTATTTTTATTATCATATTCCTTTTTTCCATTGCTCATGTCTTCATATTGTTTTCATCAGTTTCTTATTGATATCAAAAGTGAATTGATTCCCTTGTTTGCCTCTTACCGGGCCTTCTGCTCACCCATTCCTATGATGTATGTCTCCAGGATGTGAGATGAAGAAATCGTACATAAGATAAACTTATGATGAATCCTTACAAGTGTATTAGATGTATTTTTTATTTTTTTTTCATTTATTATGTTCCTGATTTCCAAGACACTATACTTTAAAATCCTCTGTACGTAAAATGTAATGAAAAGTTATTTAATAAAAAGGTGGGATACCATAGTTGGTATCAGAGGATAGTTTAGTTATTTAGGGAAATTAGGATATGAAAAATTTAGGAAGAACCCTAGAGGAAAGTTTAAATATAGGAAAACTTCCTGGTATTTTGGTGAGTATTGAGTAAGTGGTTTATCAAACAAATACATCCATGTCTGCATACAAGCAGGTAGAGGCGGATCTGGCACAAATGTACGTAGGGGTAAAACCCAAAAACACCGCTTTGAGGTAGACTCAAAAATGAATTGGTTCCCGACAATGGGCCTTGTTGCATTCTTTTTTATGATACTCTCTCATGATATGTTTGGTTAATCGCAAGATTTTTAAGATTCATTTTTAAGGAATTATTGAGAAATGTAATTGTTTAAGAATGAAGTTTTAAGAAATAAAATAAATTATAGTTAAAAGATTCATAAATGAAATAAGTTTCTCACTAAGGTTTTATTATTTTAGAAATGTCGAGCAATAAGAGGAACCGTGCAAATGGTGACCGCAATGTACCATGCGCTGATGGCCCTCCGATAAGCCGGAATGGAAACTTGCATGTGAATAATGAACCAACTGACTCAAGTTATGGGAAATAACTTGAATCGAGGTGAGAGACTGATCTCACCACGAATGTAACAACATTATATTGAGTCCTTTATGCATTAACAACCACCAACCTTTAGTGGATTAACTGACCGATTGATTGATGATAGTGGATCACCTCTATAGAGAAGATCTTTTCTGTGCTTCCCTGTTCTGAGCAAGAGAAGGTCACCCTGGCTGTCTATCACTTAGAGGGAGTAGCTAATCAGTGGTGGGAACTAATTAAAAACACGAGGACAAGAGTGGAAGTTGAAGTTATGGAGTGGGTAGAGTTTATAGGGATCTTCTTCAGTAATTATTTCCCTCGTTCCATGAGAACAAGAATGGAGAAGGAGTTTCTTGAGCTGAATCAGAAGGAGAATGAATATGTGGGATACTAAGAGATGAAATTTACAAGACTTTCCCATCACACCTCAAACTTTTTCATGGATCCTAATGGTAAGGTTTATATATTCTTTGGTGGACTGAGACCTCATCTGAGGAATAATCTAGCCAACCGAGACTATGACAGATATGATGAGATCGTACGGAGTGAAATGAAAGTCGAACTGAAGTTCGGTGAGATGTAGTGGTCTCATAATTCAAACGAAAAAAAGAGATTAATGGATCCCCACTTAGGGAGGACCTTTGATCCAGGAAGAGGAGGAAAGTAAGTGCAACGTCCCACATGTAATAAATGTGGGAAGAAGCATTCTGGGAACTGCCTGCTCAGGAGCAGGAAATGCTACATGTGTGGAAGAGATGTCCATATTGCGAAGAATTGTCATAGTGAGCTGAAACCTAAACTTCCAAACACTAATGAAAAGGGTAAGATGGTGTAGGCCCTATCTAATGTCCATTGATTTAAGTGTGGACAAATTGGTCACTTTCCAAATCATTGTCCAAATTTGAGGGCAGTAGAGGGGAACCACCATCAGTCTCAGCAAAGGCCAAGGGAGAAAGGATGTGCTTTTTCTATCATGACAGCTGAAGTTGAAGCTCCAAATGATGTGGTATAATGTACTCTTATTGTTCTCTCAAAGCTATCAAGTACATAGTTTGATTTTGGTTCTACGCATTCCTTTATTTCCTCCAAGTTTCCAATGAATTGGGAATCAACCCCCGACTTTATAAAAGTAGAGTTATCAGTCAAGACTCCTAGTGGGATTATCCAAGCATATTCAGTGTTTAGAAACTCTATTATTTACTTTGGTGAGAAAAATCTTATCGCCAATCTAGTAGTCATTCTCATGCTAGAATTCAACCTTATACTAGGGATGGCTGGCTCTCAAAGTATAATACTAGGATCAAATGCAAGAAGTAAAGAAATCACAGCAGTCATGAATGGAAAACCTACTGTTATCATCCAAGGACATATATTTCAACCTGATAATTATCTAGAAGAACCTTCTATATCCTTATTTATGGAGTTTATCCGTAAAGAAGAAGAAGGAAATGAGAGTTTGAGGATAGAAAATGTCCCCAACATCCAGAAACACGTTGACGTATTTCCTGAGGATTTACCTGGACCTCCCCCAAAAAGATAGGTAGAGTTCTCTATTAAACTCATACCTTGATCACATCCAATATAAAATACCTATTATAGTATGGAAAATGTTTAACTGGAGGAATTAAATAAACAACTCAAAGATATTTTGGAGATAGAGTTTATCTGATCGAGTGTGTCTCCTTGGGGAGCACCTGTTCTCATTGTGAAGAGTAAGGATGGATTGATGCGACTATGAATTGATTATAAAGAACTGAACGGGATCATAGTAAAGAAAAAATACCCTCTTCTAAGAATGGATGACTTATTTGACCAACTTAGTGGGGCTCAAATCTTCTCTAAGATTGATCTTCAATCTGGTTATCATCAATTGAGGGTGAAGAAGGAAGATATTCCAAAAACTGACTTCCGAACAAGATATGGGGATTATGAGTTTGTTGTTTTGTGTTTTGGACTAACAAATGTACCTGTTATTTTTATGTATTTGATTAATAGAGTCTTTAAGGACTACCTTGATAACTTTCTGGTGGGTTTTATTGATGATATTCTGATATATTTCAAAAGTCGGGAAGAGCATGAGGATCATCTAAGGGTTATTTAGAAAACTCTACATTAGGAGAGGATTTTTGGAAATTTTAGTAATTGTGAATTCTGGTTACAACAAGTTTCTTTCTTGGATAATATTGTTACCAATGAATGAATCACCGTTGACCCTGCAAAGACAAAAGTTGTAGAGGAGTGGCCTCAAACTACAACAATAAGTGAGATTCATAGTTTCCTTGGATTAGCAGGATATTATAGGAGGTTTGTGAAAAAAGTTTCATGAATTTCTAATCCATTAACCAAGTTAACTCGAAAAGGTGTCAAGTTTATCTAGACAAAGTAGTGTGAGGAAAGTTTCCAAGAGATGAAGAAGAGATTGGTTATTGTACCCGTGTAAACTCTGCCCTCATGTGGAGAAGTATTCATTATTTTTAGTGATTAATCTCAGAAAGTTCTTGGTTGTGTCCTCATGCAAAATGACAAAGTCATTTCTTACGCATCTTAGTAGTTGAAGACTCGTGAGAATAAATATCCTACGCATGATCTGGAGCTGGCTGCAGTCATTTTTTCTCTGAAGATATGGAGGCACTATTTGTATGGGGAGAAATGTGATATATATACAGAACAACAATGTTTAAAGTATATTTTCACACAAAAGGAATTGAACATGACACAAAGGTGATGGTTGGAACTTCTTAAAGACTATGATTGTTCAATTCATTATCATCCCGGAAGAGCAAACAAACTCATGGATGCATTTAGAGAGAAAGCCCAGTTGTTCTATCTATTATGAGGATTCAAAGAGGTGATTTGATCAATGACCTCGTAAAATTAGACATGGGAATTATAAAGGAAGGGGAATCACCAACCCTAACCCAAATTATTTCTCAACCATCATTAATAGAGAATATCAAGAAAGCTCGAAAAGGAGATCCTTTATTACAGAAGAAGTTTGAGGCTGTGAAGGATGGAAAGTTTCCTGAGTTCAATACTGATCAAGAAGGTGTACTAAAATTTCATACAAGACTATGTGTTCCATAAATTCCAGAAATAAAGAAGGATCTGATGTATAAATATCATAGCTCTACTTTCTCTATACATCCTGGTAGCACAAAAATGTATAGGGACCTTCGTGATCATTATTGGTGGGATAATATGAAAAGGGACATTGCTGAATACACTTCAAGGTGCCTGGTATGTCAGCAAGTGAAGGTTGAGAGACAACTTCTTAAAGGGGTATTACAATCACTACCCATACCAGCATGGAAGTGGTAAAATATCACTATGGACCTCGTCATAGGTCTTTCGATAACTTCCAAAGGAAATAATGCGATATGGGTTATTGTGGACTGTCTCACCAAGACTGCCCATTTTATCTCCATTTGGGAAGATTTCTCTCTTGATCAACTTTCCAAGATTTACATGAAGTAGTAAGGCTACATGGAGTTCCACTTTCTATCGTATATGATCGTGATCCAAGGTTCACATCAAAATTCTGTAGAAGTCTTCAACAATCTCTTAGAACTGAATTGATTTTCAGTATGGACTATCACCCCCAAACTTATGGACAATTTAAAAGAAATATTCAAATACTCGAGGACATGATGAGAACATGCTCAATGGAATTCAGAGGTGGATGGGATCAACATCGCCCTTTAGTTGTGTTCTCTTACAACAACAGATTCCACTCAAGAATTCAAATGGCACCTTATGAAGCTCTATATGGGAAGTGATGTAGAACTCCTACTTGTTGGGATGAAGCTGGTGAGAGAAAGCTTCTTAGGCCTGATCTTGTGCAAGAGATGACAGAAAATGTCCATGCCATCCAGAAACACATTAAGGCTGCTCAGAGTGGGAAAAAGAGCTATGCTGACAACCGTCGAAGGGACATGGAGTTTAATGTTGGTGACGAAGCCTTTCTTCATATTTCACCTTGTAAGAGAGTCGTGAGGTTTGGGAGTAAAGGGGAGCTCAACCCTATGTACATTGGCCCCTATGAAATCCTTGATCGCATAGGAGCAGTGGACTATCGTCTTGCACTTCCTCTAAATCTAGCACAAGTTCATGATGTATGCCACGTATCCCTCTTGAGGAAGTACATACCTGACCTTTCACATATACTAAACCCAGAGGTGGTACAAATAGAACATGACCTCTCTTATGAGGAGAATCAAGTTGATATTTTAGAACATATAGACAAGGATCTATGCAACAAGACTACCTACCTTGTTAAGGTTTTGTGAAGGAACCACAAATGGGAAGAAGCCACGTGGGAACCAGAGGAGTCTATGAGACAAAAGTACCCACACCTTTTCTCATCATTGGGTATGAGATAAAATTTCAGGGAAGAAATTTATTGAGGTCGGAAGAATGTAATGATCCAAACTTTTTAATTATATTTTTTTCCTAAATTTGTGTGATATTTTATTTTTATACTCAATGAAACTATATCCTTTAATTAATTAAGTGGGTATAATTAAAATGAGACTGTTGGGTTTCGACTGTTATATGACCGTTGGTCAATATGACCATTGGAAACTATAATCTTAACATTGTGTTTTTATAACTATAGTTATCTTGGTTAATTAATACGGAAAGAAGATTGAATGGCCTCATCCAGTAGACTCGGGTCATATGAATCCCATCTTTTGGAGCTTGAGAAGGAGGTAGCATCACTAAGATTTGCTCTGGACCAAGCCCAAGACGAACTTCAACATGTAAAGCTTGAATGGAATCGCCTAAGGGAGAGGTTCAAGCTTATAGAAATCACCACTCGGGAAATGTTTTCTGATCCACCCCAAGATTCTATCACCATAGAACACCTTGCACTTAGGTCATATGCTGGTGTTATAAGGGGCTATGTAATGTGACCTTAGCTGCTTTGTGTAATCCTTTTAATAAATAAAATTTTTATTTCTTCTTATGATAATGTTTGTAAATTTAAAATATTGAGATAAATGTAGGATGGATTTATAGTTCCATATTACTAATGAATTTTGGAAAAAACGGTTTTTTAAAATATTTATGTAAACTTTAAATAATTAATAATGTGAGTTGATTTTCAAAAAATGGTGTTTTGCAGTTTTGTTTATTAATAAATTAAGATTCTAATAAGATCAACATGGTTTTTTAGTGAATAGTAATGTATGAATAGTAACATACTCGTATGAAGAGTAATGAATATTAAATCGACCAAAATAATAGAAACTTCACCCCTGAAAGTTTAAATACATTTTAGACATCTTAAAAGTGAAAAAACTGTCATAGTTTAAGTTTTGGTATTTTTGTATGTCATAAATAGTTTATTTAAAATTTTATAATTAAATTAATAATTTATAATGGAAATTTATTTTCATAAAATTAAATCATAAATTGTTACATTAGTGTCTTATGGTTATATGATAATTTTATGGGACCTTGATTACTTTCTTAAAGAATTGCAAAATGAGTTATAGTTTAAAATTTTATTTTTGGAATAAATAATGATTTAATTTAATAATTAAATTAAAAAAATTTAGAAAATAATTTTCATAAAATGGAGTTCAATTTTGAATTCATAGCATCGATATTAGTTTATGGTGAATATTTTGGATTTTTTTGAAACAGTTGAATTTCCGGTGATTAGTAAAAATACAGTTTTGAGTTTTAGGTGTTTAATGACATCATTAATGATGTAATAATGATGTAAGATTTCTGGTAGACTTATTAATAGTTAGATATGCTATGAGGTTTCCTAATTGGATAATACCATGGGAAAATACCAAGGTGAAGCCCATGGTTTGTCGAATACCACCGATGAGGTGTCCCTTGGAAATTAATAATTTATTCCCTCACATCTCTTATAAATACGAAGCCATTTCCTCATTAGTTTCATTTCCAAATCCTACCCAATAAATTTTTGGTCTCTCTACCTCCCAAGGAGTCCTCCCAAGGTTCCCTCAAGCCTCCCAAGGTCCCGACCTTCATGCTTTTTAAGTAACTCTTCAAGGTAATGGAATCTTTAACCCTCCTCTTTTAAGTCGCGACTTCCTTTCTGTTAAGTCTTAGAGTTCTATATTATTTTGAGAGGGATTGTTATTATATATATTTACTACTGTCCATTTAATTTACAAATTATTATAGACCCTTTCAACTCTCATAAATTTATTTTCTGAATTTTTGAGTGACGTCGTTAGGCTGCTGAAATGTTTCTAAAAAATTCACATCTTCTCTTTTCCTTCAAGTTTCATTTTCATATGGAATTTCCTTCAAACATCCATACCATGATCTTATTTCTTTTAATTATATACCCATAATGTATTATGATTTATTTATGAGTGGCTGACTATTTTCCCCTCTCTTTTCAATGTTTTCTAAAACCATGTTATATAGCTGTTTTGCTGCATAATTTTCATCTCAAAATCTCTCTCATTTCTCAAGAAATTCTCTTATATTATTTAAGTGAATACCAAATTCTATTTTCATATCCAGGGGAATTAATAAGTACATATAATTAATCTATTTTATTCTATAATTGACATACATATAACCCTCTTTCCCTTTCCATGGGTTATAAATGATTTAATGATCAAGTTTTTATAAACTTTTTAAACGTCATGATTTTGAAATGAAACCCATTTCTTTTATTCTCAATGGGTTATTTATGAATTTCTTGATTATGATATATATGGATCACATGAAAATAAAGACATATTGAGGGATTTCCATAATAAATCTCTAATGGATTGGGTAAATAATCTAATCTCTAGAGATGACAAGTTTCACAATACCTTGGTAAAAAACCATGGTAATTTTTATGACACCTCAGGGATAAACCTTGGTGATATTTTCATGAATGTCTAAATGAAATGTTGTAGACACATATTCAAGTTATTATTCATTTTATTTTTATTATGATATTCCTTTTTTTTTCTATTGGTCATGCCTTCATATTTTTTCATCAAGTTCTTATTGATATCACAAGTAAATTGATTCCCTTATTTACCTCTTACTGGGTCTTCTGCTCACCCTTTCCTTTGATGTATGTCTCCAGGATATGAGATGCATTTATTTTATATAGTATGAAAATATTATGAATTTTTAAAAGTGTATTAGAAGTATTTTTTATGTTGTTTTCATGTATTATGTTCCTGATTTCCAAGACACTAGACTTTAAAGATCCTTTGTATGTAAAATGTAATGACAAGTTATGTAATTAAAAGGAAGGATGGCGTACTAAAAATGTTATCTATTTAACTTATCATTCCAACATCAAGTTGTTTATTTATTTTATCATATAATGTTATATTAACATAATTTTTGAATAAAATATAGATTATATATTCTACACTAATAAGTAAAATTAACCAAATAATAACAAGAATATAGTATATTCATAGGAAACCCTTCCCCTCATCATTTTTGTAATCCCCAAGTTATTGTATTAATTAGTTTTATTACACTGTTTAATCAGTGAATACTCAATCATGATAATTCCACACATACAAATAAAATAAAAGGATAAGTAACAGATCCCCTACCTCAAATTTGAAGCTTCAACAATCGTACTACAGATGAGCAGGAAGAAGATGAATAAGGTGGGATCAGAATGCCTATAATCTCAAGGACTTCATGATTAGTCATAGTAAGAAATAATGAAATTATAAGGACAGTAAATCAACCAAAGATTGATTATTAAATCTATGAGATATCCTTTAGTATAGTAGTGTTTGAAGAAAATGATGTATAAATAGTGTGAGGGATAGGGTAGAATGATAATATTATTCTCATATATAAAATGAAAATAGTTTAGAGGCTCACCAACCACCCTTAATTTGATATAAACAAGATGTAGAAATAAATTATTCAAATATTCACATCATTAAATTAATTCAATGGTAGTTATTACACCTACCATTATAAGAGTAAGAAATATATAGACTTCTAATGTATTTATTTAGAAGTGGATATTATTTTTCAAGGTTTCAACATTAAATTAATTTATATTCCATTTACTTCAGGAATTTTAATTATTTAAATTAGTATAATATTATTACATTATTTTAAACATTTATTTTAAATAATTTTTATATTTATTTACTCATTTTACCCAAAAAATCGAGTTGTAGGTGAGTTTGGGAGGGAGGTGAAGAATTTTTAAAACAAAGTGTTACCCAGACATGACTCTACCCTTACGTGAGACACTACTATGGGATTAATTACCTTGAAATGAGATAGTATCTACTCTAATGTGTGGACCTTTACACAATTTTCCCTAACATGAGACCCTTTTGTTAGTATGTTGACTATATTAGAGGTCATACTAACCCTAACGTGATGTAGATGACCCTTATGCAGTGTCAGGCTTACTCAGATGTGAGGCCCCTATGTGAGGTCTACCCTCATGCAAGATAACCAACCTAGCACAAGATAATAACTACATTGACATGAGCCTTAAAAAAATTTTGTTCCCTTATGTGATAATTCTGCCTTCACAAAATCCAGGGAACTACCTTCAAACAACTCAGTACCCTGATATAAGTTTGGTTGCCTTTTTGTAACAGATCATAACTAAGGATTAGTCTTACACGAGCTAGTTACCTTGACCCAATAAAAAACCTAATCTTATGTGAGTTAGGTTAATATGACAGAGCGAAGGGAAAAACAATCTATGTAAAGGTAAATAGATTTTTCTTCATGCAATGATGGGGTCCTGCATATGGTTAAAATAAATTTTAAATGCAGTCAAATTAAAATTAAATAAACTCATAAATAGAAAACATAAATTCTTAAAACACCCTCTAGAAACCTCTAAGACTCTAGAAAATTAAAATCAGGGATTCATAAATCTAGTCCCTTATAGGAGTGTAGTTCCCTCATTGGTATTTTTGGGAGAAAAACATAGTTTGGGTTATTGTACATAACACAAGATAGAATTTCTATGAATGTTTTCACTATATCTCCCATCTTATTTGGTTTCTCATTGTGAAGTCCATTTTACTTTCCCTGGAAATCATTGTTAACTCAATTCCTCCAAGTTACATCCATTTAATAAAACAAAAAATCATAGTGTGGAATCAAGGAAAAATAATCAGAGTAATAAATTAAATAAATAAATAAAATCATTCCTAAGATGTCTTAAATTGTGACACCTTTGTTTCAACCTATAAAAATTTAGGTTTATCTTTAATCAATTTTGGTTCCACATAGGTTTCTAGAAATCCTTTCATATTATTCTTCATATCCCAATCCCAATGAATAACTAAACCCAATTTGGATCCCAGTTGAAGCACCCTCAAACCCACATACCTGAATTTGATGCTAGAAATATAAACATCATAGATATACATTATGAAACTTTTGATGACCCAATCATAACACACATATATTTTAAATATTTCCCAAATATTAAAAAATTTATCTCACAAATTCACATAATCCCAGAATCCAAAGGTTTAGTGTCTATAGAGATAAGCTACATGATATTATTATTTCTTGATAATTCTTAAAAATTTCCAATAAATAGTCTTCTCATGTGATACACTTTTAGATACACCATAAAAAATACTCTTATTCACGAACTGGGGAATGGAAGAAAAATAAAGGGGTGATCTTAGATGCTCGTTAATGGTAAACTTAAGAGATGCAATCAATGGTCATAAGTATTCAAATATAATCATTTGGGTATGAGAAAAAATATGGAACATGGCCATAACCTAAGAGAATCATACCCAATAAATCATAGATCATAAATCATGAGTCATAGAATAAGTATGTTTGTATAACTTCATAAATGGGACATATAAATATGTAAAAGTGAGTCAATAATAATTATACACAAATAATAACATGGTAATGAGGTAAATATAGGGATTTGGTTCGATAATTAGCATATAAACTATAACATTGAGGGAAAACCCAATGATGCCCCATATTTATCCTATGAGAAACCCTAAAGATTCACATTAATTAAGTTTTTATAAAACCCAATGATTCACATGAAATAAGTTTTAAAAAAACCCAACAATTCTGAGGCATTAATTTGAGAGAAAACCTAATGATATCTATGCATTAAGTTGTTATTAAACCCAATGATTCCCATGCATTAATTTTTCATCAAACCTAATCATTTAATGTAATAAGTTGTCATAAAACCAAATAATTCACATGCATGAAGATTTAATAAAATTAAATGATTCCCACACATTAAGTTATGAGTAAGCCCAATGATTACCATAGATTATATCATAAGATATAAAGATTTACCCATTATATTAGAGAGATATAAAATACCAACCCCTCATATAATGATAAATATTACATATATGTACAAAAATAACTTGAAAGAATTCATAATTTCATCATAGCATTATTAGCCTATGGAAAAGAAATACGTTTCTTGAAAAAATCCATAATACATTATCATGATCCATCCTGATAAAGAAGGTGGATAGTATCATTAGTGCATATCCCTAGTCAGGAAAATGAAACATTAAAGGATGTTAACATAGATGAAAAAAAACATTTCTAAGATCATTAGAAAATTTCTTTTACAAATATTAAGAAATATAATTTACTTTTTATAACATTAATTTTCAAATAAAATAATTTATATAAAAATTTTAATAGAAATTAATTTGAAAATACAAGATAATTTAGAGATTAAGCATCTTAAAGAAAATATATATAAATTCTAGAAAAGTTTTTCATGTTGAAAACATTTAAAAGGAATATTATTTCCAAACTTTTTTAAATAAATTCGAAGTAAATAGAAAATGAATGGTATGGAAAATTTATGAAAATATTCCTTACATTATTTTGTAAAGAGAGTCACAACTAATTAAAAATGACCTTATGAAATCATATAAGTAGAGATATAGAAATACATAAAAACAATATGAATAATATTTATATCAAGGAGAGAGATTCCTAGTAAAAAAAATAAGAGATAATGTTATCTCCGCTTATAAACATCATTTTATTTTTATTCTAAACAAAAGGGAGAGGAAATGGTAAGAATTCATGTAAACCACAGAAATAACCAGAGGAGAGAAAAATAGATGTGATTTAATAGAGAAATAACAAAAAAAATCTATATATTTGTGTTCAAATATATATAATCTAGATTTGAATGTGATATTGGAAAATAAACCGTTATTTCTTGGGAATCTTTTGAATCGAAATCCCTTTAAAGTGAAAACCTAATATGAACTTATAAATCCCTAGAATTTCATGAAAATTATGATGAAACACATACAAGTTTAGTATATAAATCACACAAAAGGAGAAAGTTTCTGAAAATGAAACATATATCAATGAAATAAAAATTGTGATGATAATCCCTTACCTTTACTCTCAACTTCTATGAAAGCTCTTTAAGCTCATTGATGAATTTTCTCCTACTAGACATTGATTCTTATGTAATATAGGATTTTGGAGTCAAGTTTGGAACAAAAAACTATTAAATTATAATTAAATATTTAGTATAGGGAAATGGGTAGACATTAATGATAGAATCAAACAAAAATAGTAGTTTGGACGTGGTAAATGAGGGGTCCTTTTATAGTTGAATTTTGAGTGTCAAACCCATAAAATATCATCCATTAATAAAAAATGTTTTAATTTTAAAATGAAAGTGGATTAAAAGTAGAAAAATAATGGATTTGGGATAATATTTGGATGATAATCCCCTCATTTACACATTTAGAGATATGTTTTTTATGATATTTTATGTATTTACTACTTAGTTTAACCTATTTTACATCATTTTACAATTACTATGGTAACTCAAATATTACGTTGATAATTTTTTTATGCCTAAAATTGAAATTGAACACCATACCTAAACATTATATGATAATTAAAAATTTACCCTCCATTTAATCTATTTCATTTTCTAAATAACAGAATTTTAATTTTTAAATGAAAATATAAAATATATAGAAAAAATAATTTAATAGTAAAATGACTTTTAAAAATTTAAGTGTTATTAATCCTATTTCATATTAATTACTAATTAAATTATTGATAATCTATTTTTTTAGACATTGAAACATTGTATTTTAAATTTCCATTAAAATTCAGTAATTTAATTTATTAATATAAAAAAACATCCCTTAAAAAATAGTTCATTGAAAAATATACCATTTTAAAATTAAATGATTTCAACTGTAAACCATTTTAATTAATTATTTATTCTCAAATAGTTTAATTTTATCAATATTTGGTATTAAAATATTTATTTGGATTTTACAAAGAAATCAAATCATTCTTTAATAATAATAATGTTTAACAGATAAAAATATATTTTTATAATAAAATATTCTAATTAAATTTTATCATTTTGTTTTATTATTTACCATTTCTGAAATATATTATTTTGAATTTGTTTCTAAAAATTACACTTCTTATTTATACCAAATTAGATACATGCATACCAAACAACCATATATCCAGTAACCCTATTTCAAATGACCATATATATAACCCTCATATTTCAATCATATATATAGCTTAACATATATCAGTAAAATACATCATCCTATTAATTTACTTCTCTCTCATAATATTTATTATAATTTCAATTTTTTTATTTAATTCCATAGTTTTAGATGAGTTTATGATCTTTAAGAAAAACCATGATGATAAAGATTTTATGTTTTCGTCCTTTTTGTTTACTTGTGGATTTATTCCAATTATTATTTTCTTAATGATGTTTCATATTATATTCTAATAATATATTAATGTTTATCTTTTATTTAAATATTTTTTCACAATAAAATACATTTGGGTTTGGTTTATTTTTGTGTTTTGTGTGAAGTAATCTGTTTAACATAAATTAAAATTCATATGAAAATCTGAGGGTGTGATAGTTTCCCCTTAAAAACACCAATTTTTGCTATTTATCTTTATATTCATGATATGGTCTTTATAAAAATTTTCATTTTAGTTCGTATTTTTAATTAATCATTTCAT
This sequence comes from Viscum album, assembly GCA_963277665.1. NCBI lineage: Eukaryota > Viridiplantae > Streptophyta > Magnoliopsida > Santalales > Viscaceae > Viscum > Viscum album. The sequence continues at coordinate 1,405,340,528 of OY728129.1, forward strand.
TATGAACCTCAAATTTCCATTTTATTAGTTATTCAAAAACTATGGAAAATAAAGCATTGTGGGATGATTCTATGTTTTTTGGTTATTCATATTTCTTTAATGGTCATGATTCACCATAAGGACCATGATGGAACAGTAAATATTAAAATTCATTTCATAAAATTACTTAGCGTCCCAAAACCCCTAGGTAAAAATAGTTTTCCTATCAAAAAATTGCATTATCATTTCACATAAAAATTTACCTGTATATCTAACCATTATCACTAACCCAATCACCAAATACCTTCAAGTGTTATGTAATAAACAATAAGTGATTATAGATTCAATATAAGAAACATGGGTGACCTTCATGAGATTAATAAGGACTATCCTCTAATAAGGGTTAATCATTAACATTTGTTCTTACATGAGACAAGTAGGGGGGCTGCATAAGACTAAGTTGGTCTCACCTTTGATAACTAATAATCATTAAAATTGGTTCCAAAATTAATTGTAAAGTAATAATAATACATGTTGTATTCAGATGTCTAAAATCACATGCACTATTCCAAGGTGGTGGCTATTTTGGAGGGATTTTTAAAAGAAAAATATATTTTTATTAAATTCTGAAAAATCATCACCAACACGGTAAGTCATATCAAAAATATTTTTGATAGAATTGACTATTTAAAGTTGTTTATCTAATGTTCAATAATTTAATTTTTCATTTATTTAAGTTTTTTTTAATTTAATTATTCATGTATATAATTTTTTTACAAGATGTGAACATTTGGCACTTTAATTTTAATTATTTAAACCCCTTCTGATAAATTTTTCGTTCCTTGATAGGTATGAAAACATATGATTTATTTTTTATCTACCTTAAAATCATTTTGTAATTAATGTTATGAGATTGAATCTAGATGTTGAATATAGTTTTTATATATTTGGTGTTAGACTTATTATTGGGTCAAAATAACTTTTGAGGAAATTTTATTTACATAGATGGACTTTGGGTTAGACTTCCCACTAGCCTTGAGGTTTTTTATTTTCTAGAAAAGTGGTGGTCGGCTATTTATGGATCTAAAATTACTCATGAAAATATTTTCAATTTTATATAATTCTAAAACATTACATGAAACTTATTCCATATACCTTATTAATGGGATGATTTTGGATATATGTAAATGTATATTGATTATATATTTTTGTGAGTAAAACAAACTATGAGTTGTGTAAATAATTACACATTAATATGGTTTAAACATATTAATTTTCTGGATAGAATACTGATTCTAAAAATATATTATTTGAAGCATTCATTTATAAAGTAATAAAATATGATATAAAAAATATTGTATTTTATGAACTTGTTATGTAATTAATATACATGGGAATTATATTAAATTGGTGGGACTTTCAAAAAAACACATTAAATACTTAGTATGAGATTCCTTCTAAGAAAAACACTTTTCAAGAAATCGATCATTTAGTATGGGTGAACTTAACCATTGTATTCCCTTGGATTATCTTGTATGAGGAAATCATATTATATTGTTAATATCTTTTGTAAGAAATGGGTTACAATTATATAGGAAAATATAACCAATAAGATACCAAAGTAATAGTGTTTAGTGTTTTTATCTGATGTATTAGGATAAAGTGTTGTCTACTCGACTCTCTAAGAGTCATATATGATATGATTGACATAATTATGTTCTAAATATAATAATGACATATTTAAATGCTTATCTAGTGTAAATCATTATAAAATATGGTGCTTGGATCACTAAATGGAAATGATATATTAGGTCATCATTTTTAGTGGGGAAACTATCAATAAAATTACTTAATGTAAGGATATAAAACAAGATACTCACCCATATATATGTATTTATTATAGATTATGGAATAAATAATGTTTATCATTTCAAGTTATATTATTGGTATCTCCAAGAAAATAATTCTTGATTAGTATATAAGGTTTAGAGGTTTCTTTAAAGGGAATCCTTATAAGAATATGGGTGTGAATTTTATGGAAATTAATTTCTCCAATTTTGACTCATGGATATTGGATATAGGGTGTCCATCACATACCTTTATGAAAAAATAGACTCAGAACTAGGAAATAATTAAAGAAAGGTGAATTAGATCTTCATGTTGGTAATAAGTCAAGAGTTTCTACATTGAAGGTTAGAACTTATGATCTAATTCTATCTAGTGTATTAGTTCTAAAATTATAAAATTCTTATTATTCTCTTTCCATAAATTTTTTTTATTTATGTATCTTGTTCGGACATGATGGTATTTTCTTTCATTATTAACAATAAGAGTTATTATATATATATGAAAAGAATGTTTTGTGGAATTGGGAATATGTTAAATGGTTTATAAATTCAGTATATAGATAACATAATATATAACATTCCTCATAAAAATTTTAAGGTTGATTCTAACCCCACTTGCCTTTGGAATTTTTACCTTGGACATATAAATGGGAAACACATTAAAATAATTCATATCTTTTTATTATTTGAATCATTTGATTATGAAATTTTTAATAGTTATGAAAATTTTTTACTAGGAGAAATAAAAAAAATCTTTTTAGTAGAAATTTTGAAAGGGGAATTAGATTATTAAATCTTATACATAGTGATGTGTGTAGATCAATGAATACTCTAGAAAGTGGTTGCTATAGGCACTCCATAATTTTTTTAGTGACTTTATCCATTATTGTTACGTTTTTCTAATGAGACACATGTTTGAAACTTTTTAAATTATTAAAGAGTTTTAAAATGTAGTAAAAATTTAACTAGGAAATTTTATTAAAATTCTATGATCGGATTGATGTGGTCGATACTTGAGGCAATAATTAACTAATCATCTGAAAGATTGGGGAATTTTTTTAAAACTCACTACTATTGGAACAATATAATGTAATATTATATCTAGGAGGATGAATCAAACATTGATGTACATGGTTTAATTGATGAAGAGTAATTTCAACCTTCCTATATCATTTCGGGGATATTCTCTAGATATCGTTGCACACCTACTTAACCATGTTCCATATAAGGCAATCAAAAAGACACTATATGAGGTATGGTATGAGAAGCTTCTCAATTTTTATTTTATGATGATTTGGGATTATAAATCATGCATACATCATTTGGATTCAAATAAACTTGGACTTAAATTAGATAAATGTTTTTTGTTAGTCCAGTAGATAATATGGGATATTAATTTTATAATTCTACTGAAATAAAGGTGTTTAAGGCCAGACGTGATGTTTTCTTTTAGAAGGAACATTTTTTTCAAGGATTTAGTTGGATGAAATTTGAACTTATAGAAGTTAAAGACTAATAAATATGATGTTTACCTAAGATAGAATTTGATCCTGTTCTGTAAATAATTGTCGAAAAAGAACCAACTCATGTTACATAAAAACCTAAAAGGACTGGTTGGATTCATCAGGATCCTAAGAGATACAAATTTCTTGGGGAAAATTATGATGAATTAATTTTCATATATGATGCAGCTAAAACCTACTAATATTCCATTGAGAGTCATAATTATAATAAATGGTTATAAGACATGATATCTGATATGGACTATATATATATAAGACAAATTTATAACTTGTTGTATTCACTTAAAGGGGTGAGACACATGGAGTGCAAGTGGTTTTTCAAAAATAAAACTAATATCAACAGTAGAGTGTCTAACTATAAATTTCCCTGAGTGTAAAATGGTTACAAAACATTCATCGTATTAACTATGAAGAAACATTTTCACATGTTGTGATGATAAATTTCATTAGGATATTACTTTCCATAATAACTCATTATGAATATGTGATATATCAAATTGTTTCAAAACTAATTTCATTAATTGGAATTTATTCAAGGAAAATAATATGATACAAAACAAAGTTTTTGATGTTCCAAATCATTTTATATGGTTTTAAATTTACAATAGATATTTATAGATTATGGAATGATTATCATATTTGAAACATTCAGTTTGATAATATAATCAATAAATTTTATTCATCAAAAACATGAATGGTTATTATGTATAAAAATGGGTTAGTAAGAGTGTTTTTATATTTATAATATTTTATACAGATGATATAATCCTTATCAAAAAAGATGCCCCAAATTTATAATATGTAAAGATATGGTTGGTAAAATTCTTCTCAATGAAAGACACTACCGAAATAAACAATATGAATAGAATTATAATCTATAGAGATAGATATATGGTGTATAATAGACTGAGTCAAAATACATAAATTGGTATAGTGATAAATAGGAATAGATTTGATATCTATAAAAGGGGATTTTTAGTGTTTCATGGAGTGAATCTTAGAAATATTAAAGATCCTTCTAAACAGTTAGAAAGGATGCATAATATTCTTTATGTGTCTAACATAGAATCTATCATGTATGTTATGTTGTGTACTCAACTTGATGTTTCTTATGATTTGATAATAATGAGAATATATGAATCAAATCCAATTGAGAGTCATAGTATTTTAGTAAAGAATAGTATTATGTACTTGAGAAGAAGTAAGTATATGTTCTTGGTCTTTAGAGGTGAATATTATCACACTATAGGGGGTTACAATTATGTGTGTTTTCAGTCCAATAAAGATTACATGAGATCCCAATATTTCTTTTTTATTTATCATAAATGGTTGAGAAATCAATTGGAAGTGTCCTTATCAATCTACCATAGTGGATGTGACATAAGAATAAAATCACATCCTTTCATAAAATGTTGTGGAGGAATCTATTTGGATTAATAATTTCATTTACATATTAAAGGAAGTTTCAAGCATTAAGGGGGTAATTTATATTTACTATGACATCACTAGATCTAGTTCTAGGGCCAAGAACCATTCTCTCAGCAAAGGAAAAAACACATCCTTTTAAAATACTATCTTATCATAGAGATCACTAAGAGGGGTCATGTAAAGCTTTGTTGGGTGGATATAGATGCAAATATAAAGGATCTATTGAAAAAAAACCATTAGAATAGAAAAAACAAGAGTTACATATTGAATATATTAGTATTATATATATAAGAGATTGGTTATAATAGTTTTAAAATATATCATCATTTTATAATAAATCCAATCCCCATTTATAATTATGGCATGTGTGTTGAATTTATATCACATGAACAATGGAATAATGATATTCCCTCAAATTATGACATAGATTTATTCCTAATAAGTGATCATCACGAAGTACTGTGGGTTCTGACGATATATTGAGATTGACATTTGTAAAATCATGTATTCAATACAAATTGTTGTATATAATAATGAGAATAGAATCATGAAATAATAACATGAGACTTTTTATCTGTAATATCCAACTAAATTATATCACATATAATGTCACAAAATCATTGATATATAAAGTAATTTATGCTAATTATAAAACCATAAAAATGAGGTTAAGGAGATACCTATCATGAGAACCTTAATAATTTATACCTTTCTTACGAAAGCATTAGGGCTAAGCTAATCAGGGGTTCCTCTGTATGTGTTGATCATGTTATTGGTTGGATCTTAACGAATATAGGATTTGTAAAATTAGATGAAAAGAAAAGACATTTTAGATATTAATTTAACTAAACTTGTAGAAAAATATATGGGTTCAACCTGAAATTTCACCCTATCTAGCCCACCATAAGACCTAAAATGTCCCTCCTCGAATGCTAGAGGCTATTGGCAACTAGTAAGGGCCTAAAATATATAATGCAAATACTATTACCTCTTGTTAGAGAACAATAAAAGTGAAAAATAACTAGACATATCCACAATGTTAAGTGTTAGAGTGTGGATAAATAATATAACAACATGTTGTGACAAATGAAATGTGGCATATATACTCACAATAAATATATAACATAGAAACTTTCCACCCCCTAGACTGACCGCATATAAAAAAAAATAAATTGAAAAAAATGAAAAAGTACCCTTTACCAATTCTAAGACGAACCACATAACTAGTATACATCAAACTCAAGATACACAAGGCCAATCTTGAGACTCCACATGAGTAGTTGTTATCAATTATACAACATTGGGACTTCTATCTATCCACTATCAAAACACCAAATTCATATATTAGTGGTGGTTTTTTAGCGGTGGTTTAATAAATGATCACTAAAACAATTCCAAGAATTTAGTGAAAAAATTTCGATAAAATTTCATAAATGTTATCCATTTTAAAAAAAGGAACTTTCTCCATGATCCCCCCTATCCACCCCCTACCCTTGTCCCTCACCACCACTGCATTTCCCCTTTCATAAGTGGTTATATTTCCATCGATTCCCCTGATCCCTCATTGGTGATATGGTTTTCCCTCATCCCCGTGAGCATGAGCCTAATCTGGTTCTCTATTTTCCCCAAGGACCCTTAAGGAAGAGCCCTAGTTGGTGTTATGGTTTCCCCTAACCCCCAACACCCCCCCCCCCCACACGCCCCCCCCCCCCCCCCCGTCCCTCACCCTCACTAGAACTTCGATTTCACCCGATCACCCCAAACCCTCCCATCGATGGTGTTATGGTTTCCCCTCATCCCCCAATCCCTCACTATTTCCTTCACAACCTATATCAACTTCTCCCACAATACATCCAAATCATCCCCATTCCCCTCATTCTACCCTAATTCCCCCATAACCCTTTGATTTCAAACAATTTAAATCCCTCATTTCTTCTTATTTTCTTCTCCTCCATTATTCCCTCACCCCTTCTTTCAATTTTTCTTACTCCGATGAACCCCAATAAATTTTTGGGTTGGTATTAAGATTTAGGGAAGTTCTAATGATGTGTACTCAGTTTTTCTAGGTATATTAGGTTGTTTATTAGCTCTATTGTGCATTCATCATTGAAGGCGAAAAATTTATGACGTTTCATCTTCACATAAGGAAAAACTTTCTATGTAATTCCATTTTAATACATGGTTTATATTTATTGGAATATTTCAAATAATTTCTTATTATTTTAGAGGAATTTCATATGACCACTTTATGATATGAAAGGTTTATAAATGGATTTTTTGCTTCACATAGACGTGTCATATGCTTAGATATTGTGAAAATTGTTGAGTTTCCCTCTTGAAAATGGTTCATCATGGATTTTTTGTACAATAAACCCCTTTGGGTATTCTAATGGTTCCAAATAGTTTAAATACTTTTCATAGAACTGGTTCATACTACAATTGGCTATTAAAATTCATAGTGGATTTTCTAATAGTAATTGACTATTTAAAGTGGTCTTATGCACTGGTTTTTTTCTTTAGAATGTGTGTGTATTGTTTTAGAGGCTTGTTTTATGAATTTCAGGTAGTTTAAATTTAATATTTATTAACTGATTTTGAGACCATAAGTCTCATGGTGGCTAGAAATGTTTTTAAAAGGTGATAGTTTGGTCTTAAAATGGGTGTTTAACAGCTTTTGACTTCCTTTAAAGAGGGGTGTCTTACCTTCAAAATTGATTTTATGGAAATATTTATATCTATAAATTGATTTTTCAATGTTTAGTTTGATAAATTATTTTCATAGAACAATTCAAATGTTGTTTTAAAATTGTGTAAAAATGTTATGGCTTCTCCAGATCTTTATGAAATCCCAATTGAAACATAAAAAAACTATTTTTTGTAAATGTGTGAGACCCTCTTGAGCCTTGTGTGACTATAGTTATGCCCAGGTAGTCTTGTGATCCCATGAGGGGATTATTTATATTGATGTATATTTGTGTGTTTCTTAATAATTGTGTGATTTTTCTCTCACTTATATTTTACAAAATATTATCCATTATTGATTTCCTTTTTTATTTTGACCTTTTTATTACTTATTTGAATCTTCTTATAACTAATTTTGTTTCCTTTTTTCACCTTTTTATCTATTTTACTACGTATTAATTCTTATGTGTTTAAACAAATTAACAATGTGTAGGAATATTGTGATATATATAGATAAAATATGGATCACATTACTAAGGAAAACACCACAGTATGCTAAGGATTTGGAAGAGTTTTTATATTTTTTAATTTTCAATCAATTGTTTTATGGGATAATAATATGTAAATGTCCAAAATATAAATTTGGAAGATTTTTTAAGAGACATGATGTTTATAAACACCTGATATTGAAGCAATTCCATGGTCAATATTTTTGTTGTATTTGATATGGAGAATATAACATTAGAGAAAGTTAGAAAACTAACGTAAATAAATAGAATGAGTTCCCAAATTCATCGATAATGGAAATGAAATTAAAAATGTTATAAATAATGATTTTTAAATTTAAATACAAAAACATCAACCAAAAAACATATTAGAACAACCAGTTGAGGGTGACACAAATAGTAGCTTCAAAAGTGAACTTTTTGGGACTATAAGAAAACAATATAAGATTGAAAAATATCATTGGGTACTATTATTTATTATTTGGAAACTAATAAAAGAGAGAACATAACTTAGAATACAAAGGTGTTTCTTGATTTAGTTGATGATGGAAATAAAGATATGTATGGTAAATGGCTGAAATATTAAAAACATTCTTTTATACTAAAGTTTTTCCATATCAAATTCCCATGCATAATTACAAATAAGGTTGTGTCAATGATATTATAATTGTTAGATGATTCATTTCTTGAATCTATGATACCTAGGTCCTTTTATGATATGAATTTTTTTTTTAAAAATATAGGAATAAATTATAAAAATATACATGATTTTCCCAATGATTGTATGCTTTATTGGGGATAGGATTCAATCAGTCATTGTTGAAAAAATGTTCTTCTTATATATGGAAGTAAGTGGGTAATTTTGGAAGTTTTAATCAACATAATACTATGAAGAAGAAGAAAAATAACACTCTAAAAAAGTTTTTGCGTTACTTCCCTTTAAAACATTAATTTAAAAGATTATTCATGTCATTGAAAACCATAAAGCATATGAAGTGTCATTCTATAGATAATAATATTGATGGGTTAATGTGACACCAAAGAGATTCAAAATCATGGAATAAATTTTATTCATTACATCCATATTTCTCATCTGATCCTAGTAATGTGAAATTTGGATTTGTTTTCGATGGATTCAATCCATTCAGGACTTTCAGCACCAATTATAGAATTTTGGTAGTTGTTTTAATCCATTACAATATACCACCATAGAGGTGTGTGAAACAAATGTATTTTATCATTTATATTATTATTCCCAGAAAACAAAATTCCTAGATATTATGTTGATGTATACATGCACCCTCTGTTTCATAGGATTGATGCCTTGCTTTCGTGGGAAGCTGTGGCGTTGATCACTCGCAGGCACATTCACAGACGACGGTTGTTTTCCTGGATTTGTTTGTGGTGCCGGCGGTTTTCATGGTTCCTGTGCCAGGATTGTTTTGTATGTTCTTGGTTTCCTCTTCCATTGCATCATGCTCCTTCACGCACGACTTGAATTTGGTCATGTTTGATGGATTTTATGATGTTTTGGATGGTGTTGGTGGCTTGGAAGGTAGAACTCTTCAAATGATTCTGTTTGATTGCATTGTCCCTAGTAGCTCAACTGTCTCGTGGTTCCTCTTTCCGAAGTTATATCGATGAAGCCCCCGCCATCGGTCATCCTCCTTCGAAGGCTCCAATGATTTTCGACTTCTTCCTGTTGTGTTTTTTGTTTGTGTTTGTTTTGTCTTTCCTGACCAATGTCTTCAATGGTGGATCCCCATGGACACGCTGTCTCACCTTGTTTTTCTTGTTCGGTTCTCACTTATCCAAAAAGTGTTTTTGAAAATAAAAAAAATGAATTTTCAGTCAGCCAGTCTATAAAATTGTTCAAAATGCACACTACTCTAATTTGGACCATTAGTGGCTTCCCTGAACTAAGAAACTCATCTATTTGGAACACTTACATGGGTTTGGATTGTCCTATTTTTAAATTTTATTTTTAGTTGGAAATAGTTTATTACAATAAAAAATGGCTCTTCTTGTGTCGTCCAATATTTCTCGATGTGTCTCATTGATTCTGGATGAACAAGTCAAAAATAAAATTTTCAATTGATTGTATACCTCCTAAAAAGTTATTGATAGGTTTTGAAATATTAGAAAAACATGTAAATATTGAACAAGAATTTGGGAAGGTGCGTCAATTGAATGATAGTTGGAAACGAATTCTAAGTTCATAATTATGTGAAATCGGAACGTAATAATGGAAGAAAAAAATATATTCTTCAAAATTCGTTATTGGTAATTTAATTTGTTACAACATAATCATTATTTTATGAAATTTAAGATAAATTTATGTGATAATACGACCTTCACATTTCTTAATTATCATGGAAAATCGAAGGACCACCACAATGCATGGAATTAATTTCAAACAATGAACATAAAGCGTGATATCTAGCCAAATGATAATGGAAAGTAAGATTCGTAAATTTTTTCAATAAAAATAGGGATAAATATACATTCCATAAAATTTTAAAACATGTGAGGGTACTATATGGGTATTCAATTAACATATCATTGTGTGTCTACATAATTCATCGTAGGTTACATGGATTGAAAATTCATGACTCAAATATTTTTTTAGAGAAGTCACTACCATAGGAATTACATGTATTTTTACCTGGAAAGGTTACTATAATTTTATTCCATTTTTCACATTTTTTAGAAAACTATGTGATAAAAATATAAAACTAACTATGATTGAAAACCTTCATTAGTGATTTTTATTGACACTTTGTGTAATGGTTTTTATCTTTCCTCTATCATCTTTTACTATCATGATGAATTTAACGTTTAATTTAGTCTAGGAAACTAAATTAGAAGGCCTTATACATTATCGATAGATGTATCCAATTGAGAGGTACTTTATTTATATGTTTTAAATATTATGTAAATAGTTCTTGGAACTTAATTAAATACAGAATTATTTTTTATTTATTTTATTTCACTGATGTCTTTTTTATTTTTAATCATGTATGAAAAATAAATATAAACCAAAAGGATCTGTTTTTTAAGGATATTTAGCAGAGGAGTTCCTTACTTTTATTCTAGATACTTAGATGATATATTATACATGATTAAATCACGTTTTACATGTTGAAGACACATCAAATAAATTTCAACTACATGGGAAAGAAAAAATATTTCCAACTATTATTCAATCAGTTGGGAGGATCTAAAATACTAAACTGAAAGAAATGGAATTATTATAGAAATATAAATCTGTTATTGTAAGATCACATCTTTTTCTAGGTATGTCCCTCTTTAATTTTTTCATTTATCTTCTCCATTGGTTTTTTTTCATCATTAAAGTTTGTCTTTTAAATAAACGCAGTCTTGGGTTGCAGGGAAACTTGATAAATATCAAAGAGTATCCACAAGGAGAGCCTTGTTAGAGAAAATGGCCTAAATTTTGGGGATGTATGATTGTTTGAATCAATAAAGTCCATTAATAAATGGGTTATGTGTTTCACGGGCTATTTTAATGTTGGTAAACTTTAAAATAGGTTTATATTGTTTAAAAGGAAAATCGGAGGAAAATCAACTACAGAACATTTACACATTGTGTAAAGAGGTTACAAGTCATGTAATTGTTTTAGTGTTTTAATAAAATAAATCTAAGGTGATAGATTTTTTATAATATTCCATTAAAGACATTTACATGACATGTAATCTCATTACAATACATTTAAATTCCTGACCTACTTTTTTAATAATGTTATGTGGATGATTTTCATTCTAATCCACTGTAGCTCCTCTCCTCTCGACCCTAGGAAATTCTCTAGGAAATTTTAGGGTGCCAACTTCTCTTCAAAATGTATCATTTGTGTGATAAATCCCTAGTAAGTCATTTTTTAGGTTTCTTCCTTGTCTTCCTTATTATCCAACTATTACGGTGAAATCCCTTGATTGATTGTGTTTTTGGTTTTGATCTTGATCATTTTTTATCTAGTAACCTCTTTTCAATCATCCTCACTATGTTCCTCATGGGTATTTTCAATTGGAAGTGTTGTGAGATCATCAATTAAAGGTCGGGGGTCTAAATATTAACCCTATAGTTTGATAATTTATATGTTTAAGAAATATTGTGATTGTACTATCATTGGATGCACTAAAATAAATTAATTAATTAATATAATTATTTCTTGAAGTCCCTTTTTTGAAATTGGCATCTAACCTGGCTTATGGCTACCCATGGGGTGAGTAAACCATTATTATAGTTGAATTAAAAAATTACTTAATGTATGTTTAGCATGATATGTGACCTAGGTTGATTTATTATTATATAATCCATAAAATTATGTCTTATTGATTTTTGATATAATTTTTAATCAATTTGTAATTAAATTACCTGTGGAATATGAAATAATAATGTTAATTCTTATAATTAACCATTGAGAATTGTGATGTGATATTGTGATATCCATGTTGTATGATAGGTATTGTATTCCATACTATAAGGCTTATATATCGAGCTCCTCATTGTCACTTTCACACTTATATGATGTAATCTAATATTGAGTAGGCTCGGCCTAGTACCCTGTTGTAATGCTTATAGGGAGAGGGCTATTACTAATCCCATGTTGTAATTATTATAGGGATTTGACCTCAAATGATGTTATGCTTATATTTATTTCAGTTAAAGTGTTTTAATTCTTATAGGTATTTGACCTATATTGTTGCGACTATACCATGGTTATATGGTTGTTGTTAAAATGGTCATAAGACATGCTTAGAGATATTTTAGCATGGCACTAATGAACATTATTTTACCATGTTTATATGGTTGCGGTTTGCATGGTCATGAGACATGCTCAGAGATATTTTGGCATGGAGATGAAGAAGGTTTTTGTTTTATTTTATTAATTTTTAAATTAATTAATACACCTAGCTATCAAATTATTATATACAATTCTTATCAGACTAGTTTTTCTAAACATTGTGGTTTCTACCTACTGAGTTTTACTCACACCCTATTTGGTACATTGTTTGGAACCGAGAAAATTTCATAAATGCGGGTTTGGACAAGGGAAAAGGACCTTGATATTGATTTCTTGATTTCAGTTGGGAAAAAGTATAGAGATGGGACTAATGTGGGGTTTGAGACCTAAGACATTGAGTCTTTTATTTGAGTCTTCTTGTATTTTTCTTGTATTGTTCTAGCATGAAATTTAATTACATTTCAACATGTCATTACATTATTCCTTATTTATTCATTGAATCATTTGGTTAGCTTTCATTATTCCCATCTTCTATGTCTTTACTTTGATTATTTCCATTCTATTTTGATTTTTTGTTATACTTCTATAAAGCTTCATACTAGGAGGTATAGTCTCCCCTCTATACTTATCACACCTCGGCTACTAGTCAGCAACCTCAAACATATTGGAAGGTTCTATTTATGTCTCATAACCAACACTTTCAACCATTTTATAGAGTGACAGATCAGGGGATGTTTCAAAGTTGTATCAAAATAGCAGGTTTTCTTTTCTTCTACTTTACTATTTTGGGAAAGGTAGCAATGATACTAGAATGTGTTGGGACTTGGTAAGGATCTTGTGCATTGGAGTAGCTAACCCATTTATAGGGGAAAATCCAAGTGCCCAAGGATGGGATTGCTATTATGTTTTGTTCTTGTTACAATTGATGTTATTTCACCTTGGGTGATTCACTTGTTGTGTGAGTTTTCTGTTTTATGATTATATTGTTGTTTAAGATTTGTACTCGTGGCCCAGTATGGTATGAGATGAGAATAAATGCATCATAATAGGCACATAGGGATATATTGACATGAATTTTTCATCATAGGGGCAAATATATTTTTTCATATGATATATAATTTCCTGTTAATATGTGATATGAGATATCTATTTCACTAGATAAATGAAATGAGTTTTCCTGTCATGCTAAAATACATTTAAGTTGTGTCTTAAGAGACCAAGAGCTAGTGGTTCTCTATTGAAATCACCTATTGGGTTGACTTTTTTGAAATCCAGTTCACTGAGGTGTGCGTTTTCCTTGTAGAGAAAATTCCTCCTCATCATCTTCAAATTTAGCGTAAGCGGATTGGAAATTAGCACACTGCTAACGTAGCTGAACTGAAACATCTATTAGTTTTTAAGGTGTAGAAAGATGTTCATCTTCACAATATCTTCTTGAGGGTCATGAAATTCATGAAAAGAGAGGTTTTTCATACCATTCCTTTGATGATTGATATTAGAAGAGAGTTCCAGCTGCAACATCCGTATGTACTTACTGGGGAAGGGGGGCCACAGGCAACCGACTTCTTGATTGAGTCCGTCCAGAAAATATTCAGGCATCTCGAAACAATCATTGATGGGAGGGTGAAGCTTGTTTCATATATGTTTCATGGACCTTCCAAGAATTGGTGATATATTTTGGAGGGATATGGGTAGTATGATGAGTTATCTTAGAAGGAATTTGATATGAAGTTCCTAATCCATTTGTATCCTTATACATTGAGGGATGAAAAAATCATGATTTAATGAATCTAACGTAGGAGTGTTTTTTAGTGATGGACTATGTTAGATGTTTTACCGACCTACAGTGCTTTGTGTCATATTTTGAAAATGATGATTTCCCTAGGTTAAGATGTTTACAACATGTTATTTTTTATGAGATCAGCTCATAGGTAAAAAATTTCCGTTTAAAAAGATTTGAATATGTAATGAAATTATGAACTCATCACTTAAGGGAGCCTAAGAGGGGACCCAAGAAACAACTAGGTTTTTTCATCAAGGTGATCTGGGAGTTCTTCTTTGAGTGATAAGAAGCATTGTTATGATAGTTTCTGCAAAGAAGTAGTGTAAAGAGCAGTCAGGGTGGTGAAAAACCATCTCAAGATCGTGTTCTGTTCTAGTGCTATTTGTGCAGAATATTTGTCCACAAGTGCGTACAGTTTCCTTACCCAACAATCAAGTATTGTATCTCTAGTATAGTGGGTCATCCTCAGAGTTTCTATGCAAAATTTCCAGAGTATACTAGTGCTATGGGATCAAGACAGGCACCGGAATCAGGAAGGGGATCAGCTACCCCCACAAAAAGATAATAGCGGGAGTTCCATAGGTTGTTCAGGTGGAGGCACGGGATGTGTTACCCTAGTGTATGAGAAATAGTACCCAGAAAGGTAAATAACTTCAGTTAGTTAGACTGGATACCAGGGTAGATGGAAAAGTTATTTCATGTTAGGAAGACTACTCAAGATATCATTGATGCAGGACCATCTATAAGCAGATGTATGATTCTTGTGTCATCTACCTTAACATGATTTGTTTTGATACCAGAGAATCAAATTATTTTAAATATTATATTTCAGAAAATGGTTTGGTCTTGGATTTGGAAATATTATATGTTGCTTTAACCATTGGAAAATCGTTGGGAGTGCGGTCAGAAAATTTCAAACATTACATGGCATGTTCTCTAAAGATTGGTGGTTATCATTCCTTTTGAGAACCGCTTATGCTGGAAATAATAGGATTCCACTTGATTCTTGGTATGGATTTGTAACACCTGAGACTTTTATGAGAAATATTTTGTTTTTATGTTATATAAATCATCAAAGGAATCTTTCGCTACACGCAATCACGACCTTCCTCGATAGCGTGTGTAGTACGCAATACCGAGTTCCACTAAACAATGATATATTATTATAATATTATAAACTAGCCGTTATGAATAGTATTAACTGAATTTTAAATTTTACAACATTATTATTCATCTTACACATTTTCTAGAACATGGTAAGAGAACAAAATAAATTTTTTTTGGGTAAAATAAGTATTTATAAAAAAATGCAGTTTTGTCGCCTTTTGATGGCGCACCGACATTAATTCTAGTTTTTGACACGTTTATAAGTTCAATTCGACAAAATAAAATTCTTCTTTTGAATCAGGATATAAAAATTTACTTTGGATAAATTTTTGATATTTTTCTAATAACTTTCATATTTTGATGAATAGTAAAAATACGCTAATTTTTAATTAAAAACAACTTTTTTCATTGAGATAATTTATATGGTTAAATTATAATATTTAATGGTTTTAAAGTATAGATATAATATATTTTTACCATTTAATATAATTTATGTCATTAGCATTAATTTCACATTGAATTCATAGGTAAAAACATTTCAATCTTTGGCAATGTTTTAACTTCTAAAACCCGTTTTCTTAACAATGGGATTTATTTTAAATTAATTACTGCAACATATATGTTTTGAATTTTGAAAAATGGATTCCATATTCAGAATCAGTGGGTCCAAATTATGTTAATAGGCTACTTTTTATTTTTTTGCATTATAAATAGTAACTACGGTAAATTTTATTTACCATAGTTAAAGGTAAATCAGGTAATTAATGGTAAATATAAGATTATAAAATTACCCTAACACCTGCCAAAATACTATTGGATGACTAAAAGTCGACCCATATCACCTAATAGTCATATTAGATTCATTTAAGAAACTTTTGTCCCTGAAAATAATTTAATTATTATTAAAACCAAAGAACGTGACAACATGTCACTTTCTTAAATCTTATAAGTATAATAATTTTAATTTGGTGAAAAATGTAATGGCACTTCAAAACAAAATAGTATCCAGAAAGCTAAGACAATTATCTATATCATAGGAATTTATTTAGAATTTTTTGGGATTAAATAATTATCATTAATTATGACACAATAGTGATGTTGAAATTATTTTATTAATTAAAATATCAAATAAATGGTTTTAAAAATATTAAAATAATTATTATATGCACTATTTAATGTTCTCCACTAATTTTCTAGATATATATTAAATTTTATTAATCTATTATAACTTTTAGTTCGAACATATCCTCTGTATATATTTTATTTAAATTCAAATAAATGAATAGTGTCAAAATTGACACTATTGTTATTTTATAAAAATAACATATTATAAAATTGTTTAAAAATCACAAAAATATTTAAAAATTATAAATTAAAATTTATATGGTCTAAAATGTCATGAAGTGTCAAATTATGGAAAATTAACAACACATATGTAATTATTAATAATAATTTAAAATTTAGAATATTATTACCACAATTAAAATTAAATTGATAAATAAGGATAACTCAAGTTGATAATGTTTAAAATAAATTCCTAACATGTCTAAATTCTGTTGGTTGATGAGATTACAACCCTATATCATCTAACATTCGTATATGAGTCATTTTGGAAGTTTTTAAGTGGGGTTGGGATTTAATATAAACTAATATTTCTTATATTTTCAAAGGTGCCCCTCTCCTCCCTTATAAAAGGGAACCTCCTCCCTCTCCTCCTCACACCAATTTGAGCCTTCAAGCTCGGCCAAACCCTACCCATTTCACTTCCCCACTTCCCTAGAATCATCCTAGAGGTTCTGTTCTTCTTCAAAGACCAACCCTAGTTCCCTAAGAGGAGGTTAAGAAGAGGCGCGTCAAAAAGAGGTAATATCCATTACCGATCCTTTCCAAATTCTTTCTTCTTAAACTTCTTCGAATTTAATTGTTTCATTATGAATTAACAACATCAGTATCACTCATATACTGATATGTTATTATAAGTATGAAACAACCCTATTTCAACATCTATCCATCCTACGGAAAATGAAATCACAGCGCGTGCGTACGTACGGAATACCGTCTCCACGCCGTGGTGTAATCTATTTTCCCCCACCACCTTACATGGATGGGTATAATGGTGTAAATAATTATTATATATTATTATTGTAAAGTGATATTGATTCTGAAATAGTATACATACACTCCAATACAATTTCACAATCATGGGAATGATATCCTCACTCGTGCGTACGTACGGAATACCGTCTCCACGAAGTGATGCGATTCGTTCTACATGATCTTCATTGAATAATGATTATATAAATGAATTGAATGAATAAATATGATATATAGTACATTAATACCATTCTGGAAATGATTTATCTATAACCTAAAGAGAAGAATAAGAATTTATTCGACAAAACACGCATAAGAAGAAAGAGTTATAAACACCCGAATAACAAGTAGCAATGAAATATTACGACTAAGAAGCTAATAATATGACAATATATGATATAATAACAATAATTATGATTCTGGAATAAGTCAATAACATTATTTAAATCATTATATAGGAGGTTCGGACACTAACAAGGCAAATCGGACCTAAGGTAAGGGAAAAGATCTCAATCTCATTTTATCCGAGATTGTTTATACTTTGGTATTTAATGGGGTGTATTTTATCATCCACATCCATGTTTCCTCAATATGTAATATTATTTCCATCCACCTACAATTGTTTAAATCCAATTTTACCCTTTGGTGAGTTTTTAGTAAAATATATGAAAGGAATCTTTTGTCGTTTTTCGTACGAGGTAGTTTTTGTCTTTTCCGAAAAAAGAACGAGAAGAATGTTTTTTTAACTTATACGGCATGAATGGATTTTTAAAAAATTATTTCCAAGAAGATTCCTTCACAAGTTTTCAAGTTTATTTTTAATCAACTTCTTTTTGTTTAAAATTTTATGACATGTTAAGAAAGGAAAATGTTTTTGAAGTAGAAAGGATATTTTCCTCAAGAATGGAGTTCAAGTGTTTTATCAAAATTATTTTCCATCTAAGATAATAAAGGGTTCTGTTTCTATCCCTATTATTACATTGATTTGATTATGTTTTTGTGGAATTATTTTTATGAATTCCTTTATCTTATATGAATTGTTTTATGATTTCATGATGTCTAAGAATCCCATTTTTATTACATGGGTTATGCTATGATGTATGGTTTATGATTTTGTGGCACACATAATGATGGTATCATTATAAGATGGGTGGGACCTATATCTCCCTCCAATGCATTGGGTAAATATTTTATATCTCATGAGATAGACATGGCTGGAACGGCAGGTTATACCGGTTCAGTGAAACAGGACTGAAACGAGGAGTCAACTCAGTTCAGAAATGGACTTTTTCCACTCAGATATTCTTGGCAATGAGTCTTGACTAATAAGAAATGATTCTCTATGATTATGTGTGTATTCCACACAGTTTCATGTTTTAAGTTATGATTATTGGGATTTCATTTCACTACTATGATTTATCCCATGTTATGAAATTATCCTCTCTTTTGCAGGTTAAGATTTCCAAAATGTTATGTTCTTATGAATATGATGTGATTGATATTTCTTTTACCCTTACTGAGCATTTGAGCTCACCCTTTTGTATTTTTTCTTTCCCCGGGTCAGGAAGAAGCTTATTAGGTATGATATATCAAAAGGGACTATAGATATGATGAAATAAATGGGAGACAGTGTAGACACTTTATAAACCAGTTGTTTATGTTTCCCAGTTTCTAAAGACACTATACCTATACGGTCCCTTCATGGTTTTGTTATATGTTGTAATAAGTATGCTTCAATTTTGAAATAATATCAATGTATGTAAAGTATGGGTCGTTATAGTTGGTATCAGAGGAATGTTATAGTCAACCATTGGAAACTAGGATGTTAAAGCCTTAGTAAGAATCCTAAGGATAAGTCTAAGCATAGAACACAATCTTAGTGTTTTAGAAATGGCCATGAACAACCTATGATAAGACCTTAAGTGTGAAATTTTATTCTTGATTATGTGGTTTTCCTATTATAATTAGTGTTTCTCACACTATTCTTCTTGGTTTTAGTCAATGGCTGGAACCCGAAGGAACCATGTTAATGCGGAATACGATGGGAAATGTAATGATTGTCACCCTGAGCAACCAAACGTTATGGGAGCTGGAATGAAAAATCATTTAGCCATGCTCACACAACTTTATCAAGCTATGAATCATGCAGGACTTCCAAAAAAGTAAAGTAAGGAGCAACATTTTGTTGAATCCTTCATGAGGCAGCATCCACCTTCATTCAGCGGGTCTACTGATCCATTAATTGCTGAACAATGGATTAGTACTACTGAAAAGATATTTTCAGTTCTTCAATGTTCTGAACATGATAAAGTCATCTTAGCAGTGTATCGTTTGGAAGGTGATGCTTATCAATGGTGGAATCTTATCAAGAATACGAGGAAAAGAGATGAAATTGAGTCCATGGAATGGGACGAGTTCAAGAACTTATTTTTCAATAAGTATTTCCCTCGTATTCTTCGAACAAAGATGGAGAAGGAGTATCTTGAACTGAAGCAAAAGGATGATGAATCTGTTGGTACCTATGAAGCAAATTTTACAAGACTTGCAAGGTACTCTTCTGGTATTATTATCCAACCTGAGAGTAAGATCGATCGATTCTTTAGTGGCTTAAAACCAAGTCTTTGAAGGGCGTTAGCCATAAGGGACTTCAACAGCTACGAGGAAATCATTCGATGTGCTCTCAAAGTTGAGATGGAGATTGGAGTAACCCATCAGTCATATGGGTTTGATAAGAAGATGAAAATGGAATTCAAAGCAAAATCTAAAGAGCACACTGAAAAGAAGATGAGCTTTCCCTTATGCTCAAAGTGTGGAAAGAAACATGGAGGGAGTTGTCTTAAAGGGACAAGTAAATGTTTCAAATGTGGAAAAGAAGGTCATCGGGCATTTGAATGCCGCAATGATGGGAAGAAGATGTCTAATGATGCAAACAAAGGAAGGGACACACAGAATGAACATACTACACTTCGATGTTTCAAGTGCAAGGAGATGGGGCATTATGCCAATCAATGCCCAAATCCAAGGGTTGATGATGATGGTCGACGTCAACAAACTCTTAAGGCTAAAGACAAAGGAAAGTCAAATGCAATTTCTATCAGTGATGTGGAGTAAAATAACGATGTGGTGAAAGGTACAATTACCATCCACTCTAAAGTAGAAAATGTTTTATTTGATTCTGGATCCACCCACTCCTTTATTTCTGAAGAATTTTCTAAGGATATCACCGTATTACCTCAACAATTAGATGTTGAGTTAGCTGTGACAACCCCTAATGGCACAACAGTCGCATCAAAAGTTTATAATTCTTCTCTGATTGAAGTTTGTGGGAAAGTGCTTCCTGCAAATCTTGTGATCCTTCCTATAGTGGAATTTGATGTGATTCTTGGCATGGATTGGCTTTCTTTATATGGAGCTCATGTCAATTGCCAAATAAGGGAAGTCACATTTCATATTCTAGATCAATCTATGATCGTCTATCGATGCAAGGATGAACATAACCTTCCAGTGGAAATTTCTTCCATCTTATGGGTCTTGAATCCACTTAATGATGGTTATTTATCTCAAATGGTTGGTGAGAAACTCACAATTAAGAATATGCCCATTGTACGGGAGTTTGATGGGGTCTTTCCAGAGGAATTGCCGGGTCTTCCTCCAAATCGTGAAGTTGAGTTTTCAATAGAACTCGTACCGGGTGCTTTTCCTATTTCAAAGACACCTTATAGAATGGCCCCAATTGAGTTGCAGGAATTGAAGAAGCAACTCCAAGAGAATCTTGATAAAGGATTCATATGCCCTAGTGCGTCACCTTGGGGAGCACATGTTCTATTTGTTCAGAAGAAAGATGGATCAATGAGACTCTGCATTGATTATCAAGAACATAACAAGATCACTATCAAGAACAAATATCCTCTCCCACGCATTGATGACTTATTTGACCAACTACGAGGAGCTCAATACTTTTCCAAGATTGATCTTCTTTCAGGGTATCACCAATTAAGGGTCAAAAGGGAAGATATACCAAAGACGACTTTCCGTACAAGGTATGGACACTATGAATTTATAGTGATGCCATTTGGTCTAACTAATGCCCCTGCTATCTTCATGGATCTGATGAATAGAGTATTTAGAGACTATCTTGATCAGTTCGTGGTAGTCTTTATAGACGATATTCTTGTATATTCAAAGAGCAAGGAAGAACATGAAGATCACTTGAGAATTATATTGAAGACCCTGAGAAAGGAGAATCTTTATGCCAAATTTTCCAAATGTAAATTTTGGATTCAAAGAGTTTCATTTTTGGGTCACATAATCTCAAAAGAGGGGATATCTGTGGATCCAGCAAAAACAGAGGTTATCGAAAGATGGTTGAGACCAACAAAAGTAACTGAGATCCGAAGTTTTCTTGGTTTGGATAGATATTATCGACGTTTTGTGAAGGATTCTTCACGATTATCTAATCCACTCACCAAGTTGACTCGGAAAGGAGTTAAGTTTGTCTGGATGGAGGAATGTGAAGAGAATTTCAAGGAGTTGAAAGAAGGTTATCTAGTGCACCTGTGCTTACACTGCCTTGTAGTGGAGAAAGGTTTGTGATCTACATTGATGCATCCAAGAAGGGACTGGGATGTGTTCTCATGCAAAATGATATGTTGATAGCTTATGCCTCACGACAGTTGAAAATCCATGAGCAAAATTACCCAACTCATGATTTGGAGTTAGCTGTGGTAATATTTGCATTAATGATTTGGAGGCATTACCTTTATGGTGAAAGGTGTGATATTTATACTGATCATAAAAGTTTAAAGTATATTTTCACACAAAAGGAGCTGAATATGCGCCAAAGAAGATGGTTAGAGCTGATTAAGGATTACGACTTCTCAATTCATTACCACCCTGGGAAAGCAAACAAGGTGGAAGATGCTTTAAGTCGACAAGACCATACCATTTTATCCATGATGAGGATCACAAAAGATCCAATATTTATGGATTTACAAAGGATGGATCTTGGAATTATAATGGAAGGGGGAAAATCGTATCTTTTTCAAATGATTGTTCAACCATCTATACATGTGAAGATTAAAGAGGCATAGAAAGAAGAAGTTGAGTCACAAAAGAAGGTGAGAAATGTTCCTGAATTCAACCTTGGTTGTGATGGGATAATAAAGTTCAGGAATCGGGTTTGTGTTCCTCCCATCCTCGAATTAAAGAAGGAGCTGCTGTATGAGGATCATAGTTCTTCATTATCTATTCATCTAGGAAGCACAAAGATGTATAGGGACCTGAAAGAGTACTTCTGGTGGGATGTAATGAAAAGAGATGTTGCTGAATATGTCTCTCGATGCTTGGATTGTCAGCAAGTTAAAGCTGAGAGACAGAAGTCTAAGGGGATGTTACAACCATTACCCATACCCGAATGGAAATGGGAAAACATCACTATGGACTTTGTCACAGGACTTCCTAAAACATCCAAAGGCAATAATGTTATTTGGGTCATAGTTGATCGTCTTACAAAATCTTCACACTTCATCGCTATTAGATAGGATTTCTCTCTGGATCATCTTTCCAGGATATATGTAAAGGAAGTGGTAAGATCGCATGGAGTACCACTTTCTATTATATCTGATTGGGATCCGAGGATTACCTCAAAGTTCTGGCGAAGTCTTCAGCATACTCTGGATATAGAGTTGAGTTTCAGCACTGCTTATCATCCTCAGACAGACGGTCAGTCTGAGAGAACAATTCAAACTCTAGAAGATATGTTCAGATCTTGCTCTATGGATTTCAAAGGTGGTTGGGATCAACACCTACCTTTGGTGGAATTTTCCTATAATAATAGCTTTCACTCCAGTATTCAGATGGCTCCTTATGAAGCTCTCTATGGAAAGAAATGTAGGACTCCAACTTGCTGGGATGAAGTTGGGGAAATAAAGCTATTAGGACCTGATATTGTTGATGAGATGGCAGAAAAGGTCCGATCTATTCAACAACACATAAGAGTAGCTCAGAGTCGATAGAAAAGTTATGCCGACAACCGATGAAAAGACCTAGAGTTTGAAGTGGGTGATAAAGTGTTCTTACAAATATCTCCCTGGAAGAGGATCATGAGATTTGGAAAGAAGGGGAAGTTGAGCCCTAGATATATCGGTCCTTTCAAAATACTGGATCGTGTTGGGAAGGTAGCTTACCGATTGGAGCTTCCACTGAATCTCTCTCAAGTTCACGATGTGTTCCATGTATCTCTCCTAAGAAAGTACATACCTGATCCTTCACATGTACTCAGCTCAGAAGTTTAACCGCTGAAGCAAGATCTTTCTTATGTAGAACAACCGATAGAGATTTTAGATCATAGAGAAAAAGTCCTACGAAACAAGACCACTCGCTTGGTGAAAGTTTTATGGAGGAACCACCAATTAGAAGAAGCTACATGGGAGCTTGAGGATATGATGAGGGAGAGTATCCTCATCTGTTTGTTACAAAGTAACGAATTTCGAGGGCAAAATTCATTTTAAGGGGGGTAGAATGTAACACCCGAGACTTTTATGAGAAATATTGTTTTTTAT
This sequence comes from Viscum album, assembly GCA_963277665.1. NCBI lineage: Eukaryota > Viridiplantae > Streptophyta > Magnoliopsida > Santalales > Viscaceae > Viscum > Viscum album. Next base: position 1,405,364,803 of record OY728129.1, read on the forward strand.
GTTATATAAATCATCAAAGGAATCTTTCGCTAAACGCAATCGTGACCTTCCTCGATAGCGTGTGTAGTAAGCAATACCGAATTCCACTAAACAATGATATATTATTATAATATTATAAACTAGCCGTTATGTATAGTATTAACTGAATTTTAAATTTTACAACATTATTATTCATCTTACACATTTTCTAGAACATGGTAAGAGAACAAAATAATTTTTTTTTGGGTAAAATAAGTATTTATAAAAAAAATGCAGTTTTGCCGCCTTTTGATGGCGCACCCACATTAAATCTAGTTTTTGACATGTTTATAAGTTCAATTTGACAAAATAAAATTCTTCTTTTGAATCAGGATATAAAAATTTACTTTGGATAAATCTTTGATATTTTTCTAATAACTTTCATATGTTGATGAATAGTAAAAATACGCTAATTATTAATTAAAAACAACTTTTTTCATTGAGATAATTTATATGGTTAAATTATAATATTTACTGGTTTTAAAGTATAGATAGAATATATTTTTACCATTTAATATAATGTATGTTATTAGCATTAATTTCACATTGAATTCATAGGTAAAAACATTTCAATCTTTGGCAATGTTTTAACTTCTAAAACCTGTTTTCTTAACAACAGGATTTATTTTAAATTAATTACTGCAACTTATATGTTTGGAATTTTGAAAAATGGATTCCATATTCAGAATTAGTGGGTCCAAATTATGTTAATAGGCTACTTTTTATTTTTGGGCATTATGAATAGTAACTACGGTAAATAATTATCATTAATATACATCATAGGAATTTATTTAGAATTTTTAGAGATTAAATAATTATCATTAATTATGACACAATAGTGATGTTGAAATTATTTTATTAATTAAAATATCAAATAAATGGTTTTAAAAATATTAAAATAATTATTATATGCACTATTTAATGTGCTCCACTAATTTTCTAGATACATATGAAATTTTATTAATCTATTAAAGATTTTAGTTCGAACATATCCTCTATATATATTTTATTTAAATTCAAATAAATGAATAGTGTCAAAATTGAAACTATTGTTATTTTATAAAAATAACATATTATAAAAATGTTTAAAAATCCCAAAAATAATTAAAAATTAAAAATTAAAATTTATATGGTCTACAATGTCATAAAGTGTCAAATTATGGAAAATTCACAACACATATGTAATTATTAATAATAATTTAAAATTTAGAATATTATTACCACAAATAAAATTAAATTGATAAATAAGGATAAATAAAGTTGAAAATGTTTAAAATAAATTCCTAAAATATATAAATTTTATTGTTTTATGATATTACAACCCTATATCATCTAATATTAGGATATGAGTCATTTTGTAAGTTTTTAGGTGGGGTTGGGATTTAATATAAACTAATATTTCTTATATTTCCAAAGGTGCCCCTCTCCTCCCTTATAAAAGGGCACCTCCTCCCTCTCCTACTCACACCAATTTGTGCCTTCATGCTCAGCCAAACCCTGCCCATTTCACTTCCCCACTTCCCTAGAATCATCCTAGAGGTTATGGTCTTCTTCAAAGACCAACCCTAGTGCCCTAAGAGGAGGTTAAGAAGAGGCGCGTCAAAAAAGAGGTAATATCCATTACCGATCCTTTCCAAATTCTTTCTTCTTCAACTTCTTATTATTTAGTTGTTTCATTATGAAGTAATAACATCAGTATCACTCATATACTGATATGTTATTATATGTATGAAATAACCCTATTTCAATATCTATCCATCCTACGGAAAATGAAATCACCATGTGTGCGTACATACGGAATACCGTCTCCACGCCGTGGTGTAATCTATTTCCCCCCACTACCTTACTTGGATGGTTATAATGGGGTAAATAATTACTATATATGATTATTGTAAAGTTATATTGATTCTGAAATATTATACATACACTTCAATACAATTTCACGATCATGGGAATGATATCATCGCTCGTGCGTACGTACGGAATACCGTCTCCACGATGTGATGTGATTCGTTCTACATGGTCTTCATTGAATAATGATTATATAAATGAATTGAATGAATAAATAAGATATATAGTACATTAATACCATTCTGTAAATGATTTATCTACAACCTAAAGAGAAGAATAATAATTTATTCGACAAAACACGCATAAGAAGAAAGAGTTATAAACACCCGAATAACAAGTAGCAATGAAATATTACTAATAAGAAGCTAAGAATATGACCATATATGATATCATAACAATAATTATGATTCTGGAATAAGTCAATAACATTATTTAAATCATTATACAGGAGGTTTAGACACTTACGAGGCAAATCGGACCTAAGGTAAGGGAAAATATCACAATCTCATTTTATCCGAGATTGTTTATACTTTGGTATTTACTGGGGTGTATTTTATCATCCACATCCATGTTTCTTCAATATGTAATATTATTTCCATCCACCTAAAATTGTTTAAATCCAATTTTACCCTTAGGTGAGTTTTTAGTAAAATATATGAAAGGAATCTTTTGTCGTTTTTCGTACGAGTTAGTTTTTGTCTTTTCCGACAACAGTACGAGAAAATGTTTTTTTTAACTTATACAGCATGAATGGATTTTTTAAACATTATTTCCAGGAAGATTCTTTTACAAGTTTTCAAGTTTATTTTTAATCAACTTCTTTTAGTTTAAAATTTTATGACATGTTAAGAAAGGAAAATGTTTTTGAAGTATAAAGGATATTTTTCTCAAGAATGGAGTTCAAGTGTTTTATCAAAATTATTTTCCATCTAAGATAATACAGGGTTCTTTTTCTATCCCTATTATTACATTGATTTGATTATGTTTTGATGGAATTATTTTAATGAATTCCTTTATCTTATATGAATTGTTTTATGATTTCATGATGTTTAAGAATCCCATTGTTATTACATGGGTTATGCTATGATGTATGGTTTATGATTTTGTGGCACACATAAGAATGGTATCATTATGAGATGGGTGGGACCTATATCTCCCTCCAATGCATTGGGAAAAGATTTTATATCTCATGATATAGACATAGATGGAACGGCAGGTTATACCGGTTCAGTGAAACAGGACTAAAACGAGGAGTGAACTCGGTTCAGAAATGGACTTTGTCTACTAAGATACTCTTGGCAATGAGTCTTGACTAATAAGAAATGATTCTCTATGATTATGTGTGTATGCCACAAAGTTTCTTGTTTTAAGTTATGATTATTGGGATTTCATTTCACAACTATTATTTATCCCATGTTATGAAATTATGCTCTCTTTTGCAGGTTAAGATTTCCAAAATGTTATGTTCTTATGAATATGATGTGATTGATATTTCTTTTACCCTTACTGAGCATTTGAGCTCACCCTTTTGTATGTTTTCATTCCCCAGGTCAGGAAGAATCTTATTAAGTACGATATGCCAAAAGGGACTATAGATATGATGAAATAAATAGGAGACAGTGTAGACACTTTATGAACCAGTTGTTTATGTTTCCCAGTTTCTAAAGACACTATACTTATACGGTCCATTCATGGTTTTGTTATATGTTGTAATAAGTATGCTTCAATTTTGAAGTTATAACAATGTATGTAAAGTATGGGTCTTTATAGGATTGGTTACTTATATACCTTGTTCCTATCAAACATTACAGGAGGATATTTACTTTTCTATCTCCAGAAGGAAGCAAGTATTCCCACCAGGGTGAGTGGGATCTTTAGGTTGGTTGTGTGGGGCCAATTCAGTGCATATTGTATTGTATCATGGATCAAATTGTTGGGCTTTCTCTAAATAATGGGGGAATGTGGTAGGTTTATTTTCCAACAGTGGAATATTTTTTTCAATATGGATTTCTTGAAACGTTTTATGGTTTACTACATGATCAAAAGAATCGAGTTCAGTATTAAGTTAGTGTTGGGATTTGAGACAATTTTTATCCTGCCTTACCGAATGGAACCAAAAGTGTTTCATGAGTTGAAAGTTCATTAGGAAGATCTAGAATCTAACGGATTCATACATTCAAGTGAATCTCCCTAGGTTTATCTAAATATTCATTAAAAAGGCTGATGGATATTTGCAATTATGTGTGTATTATTGGAGGTTGAACTAGATAACGGTCAATAATTGGTATCCTCTTACACACATTGAATATCTTCTCGGTATATTTATAGGTGCTAAGATATTCTCAATGATTTACTTGAGATCATGATATCATCAGTTAAGGGTGAGATTATCATACATACCTCAGACTGCTTTTAGGAGAAGGTATGGATCATATGAATTCTTAGTGATGTCATTTAGGTTGACAATAGAACCTATGTTATTCATAGACTTAATGAATAGGATCTTTCATCCTTTTTTCGATAAACTTGTGCTGATTTTCCTGAATGATATCTTAGTGTAGTCCTAGTCAGTAGACGATCATGCCAAACATATAGACATCATCTTTATTACATTGATAGAGCGTCATCTTTACGATATGATAACCAAATTTAGTTTCGGGATTAATGATGTGTACAACTTGGGTTGTGTTATCTCAGATGTAGGAGTGTTAGTGGACCCATAGAAAGTCAAAACCATGATATCTTTGGAACATCCTAAGAACATCATCTAAATTAGGATCTTTCTGGGTTTAACAGGTTATTACTGACGTTTAATCAAAGATTTCACCTGTTTGGTAGCACCAATGTCTAGGATGACCACGAAAGGGTTGAATTTTGTTTTGTCTAATGCTTGTGAGAGATATTTTTAGGATAAAAAATGTAGGTTGGTCTTATCAACTATCCTTGATTTACCTATTATGGTTAAATCATATACCATGTATTGTGATGCATTCAGATTTGGGCTCAAAGAAGTTATAATGCAGGAGGATCATGAGGTTTCGTATGGCTCCAAAGAGCTGAGATTTCGTGAGAGGAAATAACCTACTCATGATATAGAGTTAGCAGTAGTGGTAATTGACTTGAGATTTTGGAGACACTATATCACTGGTGAGAGTTTTGTGGTATACATGGATCAAAAGGCCCTCAAGTACATATTTTCTTAGAAAGACATGAACCTTCAGCAGAGGAGGTGGGTCAAGTATCTCTATTATTTTGACTTTGAATTTGCTTATACACAACTAAAAGGAAATGCCATTGATGAAACTTTGAGATGAATGAAACATAAATTGGAAATATGGGAGTCTTGTGATGAGTGGAGTATAATTGCCCTCTTTTCATACATGCATATAGAAGTTCATGAATCTCATGGGTGAGTATATCTAACTTTGACATTTGTTATACCCACGCTTTTGGACTGGATTAAGACTGAGAAGTTGTTTGATCCGGAGGTATCACTTCTAAGAGAAAAACTATATAATGGGGAGACACCATTAGGATGGTCTATTGGAAGTGGAAATTCTTTTATTTTCTATGGATGAGTATGGGTTTCTACAGGCTTGCGTGTGGAGTGGGTGAGTGATTTTCCTAATTCAAGATGGATGGTGAATCTTGGTTTAACAAAGAGTTATCGTGATCTCTATAGATAGTACTAGTGTTTCGGAATCAAGAATATGGTGGCAAGATTCATGGAGAGATGCTTCACTTGTTAGTTGGTGAAAGCTGAGCATCAAAGTCCATCTAGGATTCGGAAGTCTTTACCCATTCATGAGTGGAAATGGGATGATATAACAATAGATTTTGTGACAAGACTACCCAGGACGATTCGTAAGAATTATTTTGTTTGGGTTGTTGTGGATTGAATGAATAAGGTATCCCACTTATTACCTTTTAGGTAAATCTTCACAGTTGATAATATGGGAAATATTTACATGTGTAGGGTCATTCGGCTATACAGTGTTCCAAGTAGTATCATTTTAGACATAGATCCTCGTTTCACATCATATTTCAAGAAGGGTCTTCATAAATCCTTTTTATCATGAATTCTTTTAATCACAGCTTATCACCCAAAAACTGATGGTCAATATGAGTGAACTATTTAGATCCTGGAGGATACGTTATGAGCCTGTGTTTTGGATTTTTGTGGTTCATGGGACCAACATATGGAACTCATGGAGTTTTCATAGAAAAATATCTTTCCAGAATCGATCTAAATGGAACCATTTGAGGATTTTTATGGAATTTTGTTGTGTTCATCTCTTTGTTGGCTGGAGGTAGGTGATTCGGCACATGTTTGGCCTAGTCTTGTGCAGAAAACATCTGAACAAGTTCAGCTACTATGAAAGTGGTTGGTGACTATGCAAATAAGGTGAAAAATATATACTGACTATCGAAGAATACCTCTGTAATTCAAGGTTGTTCATTATGTTTTCCTTCAGGTGTCTCCTAAGTTGGTGCAGCACCATGTTAGGAAATGGGTGAAGCTAGCACCCAGGTTTGTAGGGATTTTTGAAATAGTGGCAATGGTCGGTCCAATGGAATACCATTTAGCCCTTCCATAGATCTACAGTTCCATGCACAAGATGTTCCACGTGTCAAAAATATGGAGATATCATCCAAACCTTTCCCATGTGATATAAGTAACGAACATTGATCTTTTTTTCAATGCATCGTTTAAGGAGCATCGAATATATGTTTTGGATCGTTGTGGGAAATATCTTTAGGGAAGGATTATACTATTGGTTTGGGTGTAGTGGATTCATTGGTGACTTTAGGAGGAGACCTGGGAGAGAGATTTTGATTTGCTAACATAGTTTCTAGAATTTTTTTGTTGATACCTCACAATTATTCTTGGATCCACTCAGAGAAAATCTGTTATAAAGTGGGGAGGTTGTAACATTCCTTCTTTTTTCAAGTACACATCACTTTGATTTTTTTCATTAATATTCTCTTTTGATTGTGTTTTCAACATGAAATTCTATCATTTGAATAAATGTAGTCATGGGTTGCAAGGAATCTTGAGAATGATCAAATAGTATCTCCAAGGAGAACATTTATGTAGAAAATGACCTAGGTTTTATGGATATATGCTTGTTTGAATTAATGGAGTCTTGGTATAAATTGGCTAAGTGCTTCATGGGTTCTTGGAAAGTTTAGAAACTTTAATATATTTTCAGATTAGGAAAATGGGATGATTAATTAACTATAGAACATTTACACATCATATAAATGGTTTACACATCATGTAATTATTCAATGGTTTTAATAAAATAAATCTTAGGTGATGGGTTTTTTAGTGTATTCCATTAAAAATATTTACACGACGTGTAATCACATTATACAATGTGTAAATGTCATGCCCACTATTTTAAGCATGTTGTGTAACTAATTTTCATTATAATCAACTACATTTCCTCTCTTATAAACCCTAGGGATTTATCCAGGTAATTTTGGGGTGCTAAATTCCCTTTTTGACATCCTGTTTGTGTGATCAATCCCTAGTAATTAATTTTGGTTAGTTTTCTTCCTTCTCTTCCTTCTTATCCAAAAATTGCAGTGAAATACCATAACCAATTTGATTATTGGTTTTGATCATGATTGATTTTGATCTTGGACCCTCTTTGAAATCATTTACACCTTCTTCCTCTTGGGCGTTTGTAGTTGGAAGAGTGGTTGGATCATTGGTTAATGATAGGGGGTCTAAATATTAACCCTATCATTTTATAATTTCTAGGTTTATTCAATACTGTGATTCTTTTATCATTTCATGAACCCAAATAATTTAAATAATGAATGGAATCATTCCTTTAAGTCATTTTTTTTCAATTTTCTACTTACATGGATTATGGATACCCATGGGGTGAGCAAAACATGATTATAGTTGAATTGTAATATTACATAAAGTAAGTTTGGCATGACATGTGACCTAGGGATATTTATTATTATGGAATCACTAAATTATGGATTATTGGTTATTGATATAATTTTTAATCAATTTTGAATTAAATTGAAATTGTCATATGAATGATGAATGGTAATTCGCATAATTAACCATTGATAATTGTGATTTGATATTATGATATCCATGTTTTATGACAGAAATTATGTTCCTTGTTGTAAGGATTATATATCTGGCTCGGCCCTAGAACATAAACATTTATATGTTGTAATACTAATATTGAGTGGGATCGGCCGAGTACTATACTGTAGTTCTTATAGAGAGTGGGATATTCTCAATCCCATGTTGTAGTTTTTATAGAGATTTAACCTAGAATGTTATAATACTTATAAGGATTTGACCCAAAGTGTTGTAATGCTTATAGGGATTTGACCCCGATTGTTGTAACTATACCATGGTTATACAGTTTTGGTAGGCATGGTCATAAGATATGCTCAGATATATTCCATCATGGTACCTAAGTATGTTATTTTACCAGGGTTATGTGGTTGTAGTTGGAATGGTTGTAAGACATGATTAGAGATATTCTGGCACAGAGTTGGAGTAGGTTGTTGTTTTATTTTATTAATTGTTAAATTAATTAATACATCTAGTTACCACTTTACTACATACACTTCTTATCGGACTTTTTTTTATACACAGTGGTGTCGACTTACTGTGGTTTACTCACACCCTATTTGGGGAGTCGTCTGGTACCTGAGTAGATTTTTTGGATACAAGTTTGGAAGAGGGAAAGGGACCTCACTATTGAATTCTTGTTTGTCGTTGGGCTGGATTTTAAAGATAGGACCGACGTGGGGTTTAGGACTCAGGACATTGAATATTTTATTTGGGTCTTTTATTCTTTTTATTTTATTTTTCTAGCAAGAAATTTAGGTATATTCTAGAATTTAATTTCATTATTCCTTATTTATTCATTGGATCATTCAGTTGGATTTTATTGTTGTCTTCTTTTGTGTATTTACTTTGATTATTTCCATTCTATTATGATTTATTTCTACTACCATGGCACTTCATAGTTGGGGGTATTGTCACCCCAATATACTTTTCACACCCCCACTACTAGTTTATGGACTCTGGTATATGGGGAGTTGTGCTTCTAGTCTTGTAACCAATTTTTTCTAACCATGTGAAAGAGTTATAGATCGGGGGATGCTACAGTTCTACTGAATACTAAAATTACAGATCCCTGTATTGAAGAGATCGGGATATAAATGAAGAGATGAATGAGAATCCAAATAAAAAATGAGACAGATATAATAATACATTTTAATAAATATCTTGTTGAATGGTTTGAACATCTTGTAAGTTCACAAATATTTCAATCAATACCAATATTAAGTAGACATAAATAATTTATAAATCTAATAATGTATATTACATTTTCTAAATCATAAATAGTGATACTTGGACTGAGTTATGAAAATTTTTGAAGTTTCTATTATGATTTCATCTAAAATGTGCTATAAAATTCCACAATTCCAATGGGAATGGATTCAAATTTCAAACAGTCAATCAGGAAGAGGGTTTCAAAACACAGAGTAGTAGTATATTTACTATTTACCAATTAGGATACTATGAAAGGTTGACTGATATTATCAAATTAAACTACCATGATAATTTTTGGGTTTTTTATTCACATGAATGTGAGTTAATATTACTAGAGGTATTAAAAGATATTCCTTGCAATTTACTTCTAAAAACATCTCTAGCTTGATGGATTTCAGTGTTCATGAATTACATGATCCATATATATTCTCATCGCAATAAAAAATGGTATATTATATGGAAGATTTCGTGGATGAAGTTTGGAGTGTATTTCTTGAACTAAAACAAATATAATTGTATGATATGGATGATGAAATAGAAGATTTGACTTCTGAAATTGAATCCCATCAATAGTAAGAAACGAACATATTTGTTAATCATGATATTGAAAATATTAGTCTTGCAAGGGTGGATAAAGTAGATGAATTAATGTTGGATAATAAAAATAACAAGATTGGAGGAAAAAATGATTGTATGTGTAGTCATTCGTTAATTTATCAACAAATTATGTTATATGTGAATTTATTCATTATCATAGCTATGTATATTTTGTTTGTCAGTATTGTGCATCTGTTATAATTTCTAATTTTTTCTGTATGAATTTTTTGAAATACATTTTCTAAAGTTATTTTTATTTGAATAAATGATAATAATGATAAGGAATAAGTGTTTCATTGGACCCATTCAACTCATAGTTTACGTTCCCTCAACCACACTAATAGTTTATGATCCATTAGTCTCCCTCTCTACAGCATCTAAGACACACTTTTCCCCCCCATCAACATCTCTCACACCCTCTTCCATTCTGTTAGCATTTATAACACCCTCCTTCTCCATGTCATCAGCATCTGGGAAACTTCCTCTCCATTCATTAGTTTCATCGGTGAGGGAACTAGTATTTAGTCCAATTTCTTGATCATAATATTATATGGTGACAGTTATAAGTACAAATTTAAATGTTAATAAAGTTACTATACCTTTTTATAATAATAATTATTACTTCATAAAATATGAAAACAATGTTACCATAGATACAAATAATAATAATTATGATATTTGGAATTTGAATGGATTCAATACAATTATCCTATTTGACTGTTTTGGAGTCCCTATAGATGATGTTGTTGGATTATTTATCCACAATCTAGTATAGTTGGTGATAGAGTTAGTTACCCTTCTATTTTTCAATTGTGATTGGATTCATACATCTTAATCTTGGAATAATGAAGTCTTTGATTCCCATAAAAATGTAATTTTAAAACATTATAGTGTTATTGAATGTCATTATGTCATTAAATTCTAACATTTTAAAATGAATCTCTTTATAGAGATGTTATTCCACTTTACCGTTGCTTATATTATCACATGAAAGTGGATGTTGAAAATTTTGGGTAAGAAATGAAAATATTTTTAATGGGGATTATAGAATGAATTCAACAATTCATCATTAACCACACAATAGCAGTACAAAAAAATTATTTGAAGGGGTCCCTAGAGAGCAGTGTAGGGTGTTTATTGATAGCCATTAGATTGAGAAGCACGTAGTATTGAAATATATATTATTATATTACTATAATTTTACATATGTACATGCATAATATATAAAGATTACATTTCATAAATAATTATAAAATTACATGTTATTTATTTTAGGATTTTTCAAGGAAAAATGCATCAAGTTGAGATAATCAAATCCCCCCCACTATCGGGTCAAAGAGTTTTTCCAGAAACAGATCAAATATAGTAATATTTTCATTAGTTTGAGTATTTATAAGATAACATTATATGTTTCATATATTAAATTATTTATTTGTGTTTTTAATTTATTCAAAGAATTTAGGGTAGCAAGTCTCCTAAATAGAACTTTGGTTGGATGTTCATACAAAATTTTATGGGATTTATGTGAATTAGTGAAAATTAATTTTTTATTTAGTTTACAAAAAAAAAGCATCTTTATGGTTGAGCAGTAATCACCACACCCGGAGGGATACAAAAAAATGACACCCTATTCAAAATTTAAAATTCAGAAAATGATTCCCTATTTAAAACTCATAATTCAAAAGAAACACTTTAGGACCACATAATCTGAGAATATCATGATCCGGGATTCACTCATATTTGTACAGTCACGTCACCTACCAACATTATCATAAACCACCAGTGTCCTCATCATTGTCCAATCACTATTTACATCATCATTGTCCAAACACCACACCAGTATGTTGAAGACCATCAGAGCCCATTAATCTTCCATAAAACATTAGCACCATGTCATCAACTTCGAATCGAATAGAAATACTTAACCAAAACCACCTTTGGAAACAATACCATATGAGATAAACATCTTTCACAAAAATAAAACATACCGAATATGTCAATCTAGTCTCTAGACCCATCCCAAACCTCATATTATCTCCATCATTTACAACATGAGTAGTATCAATTTCTTCGTCATAGAAGAACGAAAATGAAAAATTTACCACAGCAAAACCAAACAAAAAACTACAACAAAAACAACTAAACTACAATATAACAATCCAAAAGTAAGCCAACTAAACTAAGATATTTCACCATAAATAAACACCAAAGAATCTAAAAAATTAAAGGAACCAAACAGATGAGAAAACCAACATCATCGAAGAAAAAGCACTGAGGCCACTGCTATCCCCCCTCCAATACCATCCCAAGAAGTCCCAAAACCCTCTTCGACCCCAAACAATATGGATTCATACCCAATGGGTTGGACAACAAGGGAATAGGAGAGGAAGAACACTGAATTCCACCACCATCACCAACCCAAACAATCTGAAACATGCACGCATAGACCCAACATGGAGGTATGATGTGCACGATAGAGAGGAAAGAGGTGTCGTGAGATGCATACACTATAAAACTATATGAGGTCTTTAGAAGGCCACCAGGGATTGAAACAACATCTAATACTGATCGTAGTTACTCCCTTCCTTAATATTCTCAGAGGGAGTTTTGTTGCAATTGAAATTGAAATTCAGAAATAGGGGAGAACAATCCAAGAAAAGGGCTCTCATATAAAGATACAAGATTACAAGTTCATGGATATATAGAAAGCATTGATAGAGTTATATAAAAAGATAATTGGATTTTCCCCCGAAAATATTGTTTCAATGGATAGTTTGAGTGATAAGGTAAATCGCACAACTTCATAATCATTTATAACAAAAAAAATTATTGTATTTAATTTTAAATTTAAATATACAACACTGTTTAATTTTCAAAAAAAAATTCATACAGGTGTCGGTAATAGGGGTAGAGATGAATATATAGACATTGTAGATAAAATTTCATTAGGTAGTATTTAGGGTGGTATTTGGTTTCGGTGGTAATGTGTAACTAATATTATGACATGCTAACACTAATATGGTGATTGAGAAACCATGTTGTGTTTTCTGGTAGGGGATATATGTATTTCCCTTACATTTCCTGAAAATCTATGTGCTTGGATCATTTTATATGTTTTATTCCAAATTTTATCTTATATTCTTCATTATTAGGATATTTAGGTTTTTTTGTACTCCTTTAAATTCAACATATTATTGTTCTTTTCAAATTCTCTAGTCTCTTTTAACAATTTATGAACTTTATTCATTTTTTGATTCCACTTGTTACTTCACAGAGTACTACCTGGATAACTGAACATGTTATTCAGCTTGCATCTGGACATCCCACTAGTATTTTTCATTCCTATGTAACATATTGATTTTTAGCTTCACTATCCTCCCAAGTCTTTCTCAATATAGATATATATGGTCAACATTAATATAACATAGAACTCATCATCCAAGGGGCCACCATAACCTATTAATTTCTTCCTCAAACTTCTCAAATATATTTAAATAGATTCTCCATGTAGAATATCATACAGTGGACATTAAACCGGTTTATTCATAGAGATAAAATTTCCATCAGTCGATACACTCCAAAAAAATATTCTCCAATTGTAATCATACCTTAAAACTCAGTTAATTCAATAATGTACCACAATAATTCTTCATAATAAGTATCTTGAATATCTTTATTATATAAGATGAAACATCTACATAATCTTTAACCTAATTTTCCAAATGATTATTCTTCAGGTAGTATTATTAATGGTAGAAACTTATTCCATTATATTAACTATTATTTAGTATCAGCAAACCATCAGAGAACATAAAGCTCTATTCTCATCAGCATTCTTGGGAATTCCAAACTACTTCATAGATTTACCGTACAATACATATTGAGTTAATACATATAACCTTTATATTTATTTATTAAAAATAAAAGGAAAATAAATTGGGTTCCATATTTATACTAAATGAATCACCACCCTTGATTATGAGAATTTTTTATCCCACACTTAGAACTCATGTGAAGGTATTTTAGAGATTTTGATGTACAATTTAAGATGTTATCAATATGTAAATTTATTGTGTTAAATTATATTTAAAATATACTACAACCTTTCCATATTAGTTTTTTGTTGAAGGAATTCATTTCCTTTCTTTTTTCCTTTGTATCTTTTTGTATCAATTTCCATATAAAATTAAAATCCTTTTGGATTAAGGAATTGGTATTTTCATAAATTTCAGTCATTCTAATCTATAAAAGCGGCCTTATTCTGCCTATTGAAAGACACACCTATATTTTTGGCTATTTAGAAGTTAATTTTCTATATTCTAACCTTGAAAAAGAAATATCATGTTTGGAATCTCCGTATATTAAGAATAAACTATTAGTCCTCCAAATAAAGAAGGTTTGGAAGTGGGAACTTGAAGTTATTCTTTATAATTAATTAATATTTTTCCTTGTTTTTCTTTTATCTTTACATCTTATTTCATCTTGGGTATAATTTAGATCTTCTATAACATCTAAATAATATCATTATTCTTATATAACAATGATATTACAAAGAATCGCATCATATGAACTTGCATCCACTATAAATGTGAATACTGATATGAAATGATATATAACTCACATTCATGGTTAGAATGCTTTCCCTACTCTTGTCATATAACCCAGTCTATCACAGTGTTCATATCCATGGTTGGAATAAATTCCTGAACCAAACACACAATATGTTTGATACCATCTCACATGTCCATGGTTGACATGAACACCCAACCCACATTTCCATAACAGCTCTCATCATCATTGGAATAATCATCCAACCCAATCCACATACCCATTCAATAAAATCACATTCTAATGGTTGGAATTCTCACCCAACTCATGTCACAAGGCACCCATATGAAATCTAAGAATATATAATATTAATAAATAATTAATAAATCACTACTAAAAAAGGAAATATTAAACATACCAAGAACAAACAAAAAAAGACAAGGGTTCTCAGAGGTTTTTGAAAAAATCCAACACTAAATGCTATACAGGTTATAGTAGATATAGTTACACACATGAACTCTTTCAAAATCCCAATAATTTATATGGTTACCACCACTTTTTCCTCACCTTAACATTATATAATTTATCATGGAGGGATCCAAAATTTATAAATTATTTCAATAGTCTGTGATATTCTTGTAAACAACAAAATTGGGTTTCTTTATATCATTTATATTTCATTGGGGTCAAATGAATGTTATTTTGTGACCTAGTCATCAAAATAAACTCAATAGGAACACTAAATAATATTATTCATGTCAATTAATTGTTGGTTATTATTATTATTATTATATTAAGGATTTTTTTATTTTGGTTTTGTATAAATTGAACTTGACTGGTTCTGATTGACATGTCTTTCTTATGTTTTTATTATACAGGAATAGTTTTTTTTACTAATCGTATAATGTAATATATGTTTTTTCTTGTAATGGGGTTGTAGTTTTTGTAGTTTTATTATCAACAGCACTATATAGAGGCTGTTTAAATCACTTCTATATATTCAAAAACATTATTTATCTGTGGTCTAAACCACAGAAATATACACTAAAAAAATTAGTGGTGGTATAAACTTCTTCTCTATATTTTTTTCAGTTTAGTGGTGGTTTAAACCACCAGTATCAGCTCATTATTTTTTAGCGGGGAACTTCCACTAAAAAATTTTGGGTTGGTTCCCAGAAAACACTTCTAAATGGATAGAACCGTTACATATTGGGTGTGTAGGATCGAAATAATGATCTAGATGCTCAATATACAAGAGGGGGGGTGAATGGTACACTTTAAAAATTTCCTTAAACAAGGAATGATCTAAGTTTAACAAAGTTAAACTAGGAAAATTCACAACACCTCTAACACCAATTGAAAGATTGGGACAAAGTACGAAGTTACAAACTTCTAGCTCTATACACTTTCTTAAATCTGGAAAGTGATTCCGAAAAACAGGTTCCGGAAATATGGATCTAGAAAATGAAACTTAACCAAAGTTTACAATATGAGATTCTAACTTAAAGCGTATAGAATCTAACTAAATTAGAGTACAAGTAAGGAAGTATAAGAAATTTATACTTTCCTTAGTAATACAAAATGCAGCGGAAAAACAAGTATTAAAACTACAAGTAACAAATAATAACTCTTTTAACCCAAATAGAAGAGTATCCAACAACCTTGGATAAAGGTCCCTTGATTTATACTTTCAAGCAAGTCTATCTTACCCACACCTGGGTAAGCCCTCGATACGAAGATCGGAGTCTCTATCTTGCTATCCATGCAAGACCTCAACTTCAAGATAGTTGGAACCTCTGTATTCCTCAACAAGGAACACCCCAACTTCAAGGTGTTGTAACCTCTATCTTCCTATCCCTAGGAGCCCTCGATTGTAATCACCAACAATCAGAGTCACACGAATCAAATCTACACAAGGAAAAGTTTGAACAAGTCGTTCAAACTTTCTTCATGAAGCTTGAGAGTTAATAAGATCTTCTCTCTCTATAAATCACTTCAGGAAGTTCAGTTCACCAAAATTCCAAAAGTTCCAAAAGTTTTCACTTCTTTTCAAATGAGCTCTTATTTATAGGTGAAATTCCAATGGTCGGCTCCCTCCTCCAATGATCATATTTCTCTTTGAATTTTGGAGGGACTTTTACATGTGTCACTCAACCAATAGTTAGTCAATAACTGAAATCACGACATCGTTTTGAAATGAAACAAGTATAATTATGAGAAAAACTGAAGTTTGGAATGTAAGAAAATAATAGTTTGGAGTATAACCAAAATGAAATTTGGAGTCTATAATAAAGAGATATTCAGATTCTGTTTTATAGGAATTTAGAACCTGAATTCTGTAGAAATCCGGAGTCTGAATTTCTAAGGAAATTCGGAGTCTGGTTTCACTAGAATTCAGAATCTGAAATTACAGAGTTCGGAGTTGAACTTGCAGAATTTTTGAGTCAAACTAGTAAAAGTTCGGAGTCGAACTCATAAAAATTAGGAGTCGAACTCATAGAATTTTGGAGTTGAACTTATAGAAGTTTGGAGTCGAACTCATAGAAGTTTGGAGTCCAGAATTCAGAGTTGAACTTTATTAGAGTTTGTATATAGAATTCGGAGTGGAACTTTATTAGAGTTCGTATCCAGAATTCAGATCCCAAAACAGAATGCTTCATATCTAAGCATTATATTATTATGAGGTTTGGGGTATGAATCCGATTTTTATACTTAAGAAAAATATTGATATGTATAAGGAAATATAGGTTAGGGTAAATTTCCTTAAGGAATGAAATTTTCCTTAGGGAAGTAAAATATAGATTGGCTTAAGTATAAGGTGTTTATGATTTTCAAAAAAATAAGGAATGGAAAAGTCATAAGGAAAGCCTTATTGACTCAACAATCTCCCCCTTTTTGGAAAGCACAAACAACCTTCCGAAAAAGAGTATAAGGACTTTGAAAATTTTCATTAGACAATGAAATTAAAATTTATCTCCCTTTGTTCATAGATGATATTTAATACAACTAACTCCTCGTTAGGCATTGAAACTCTAAGGATTGTATTCTGGATTTCCATAATGGAGTTTTCATTATCATGGGAATGAAAAACCTAGTAATAAGAAACTACCCCTTTACTTTAAGGATATCTTCACTTAGAAATTTTTCCTTCTCCATTTTAAATTTTTCCTTCTCCCCTTTTGAGTAGTTCTTTTTCCTTTTATCCCTTTGTGATTTTCAAAAAAAATTTAAGGGAATGGAAAAGAAATAAAGTACCTGAAACATTAGTACATAGTAACACAAGATACAACCAACCAAAAATTTCATTAGAGTTGAAAAAAAATTTACAAGGAAAGACAAATGCAACAAAATATCGGATTGAGTCTATTTGTCTCCCTTTTCCTTCATGATTAGCTTCTTCAAAAAGTTTTTCAGCTTCTTCAAATCATTTTGATCCTCCTTATATTGCTTCTCCAAAGCTTTTATCCTTTCATCTTGAGAATTCAGTGCCTCAGATTGTGCCTTAAGAACTTCATCTTGCTTTACAAGTTTTTCTTCGAGATCAATCTGGAGATCTCTATCCCTTTTAAAATTTTGAGCAGGAGAGTTAACCTTCCCATTCAAATCCTTCACTTGTTGATTCTGAGAACTTTTCTCAATGATCAGCTCGTCCTAAAGATTATTAATCTTGTAATCTTCAGTTTCAATGGAATCTTTAACATCATTCTGAAAACGATCAAACTCAGCCATGTCTTCTTCAACTTTCTTAGACCACAAAGTGATTTTGCAGCATGATTTTCTGTGAACATCATAATTGATAAGGAAATTTCTGTGATCAGCCTCAATATTCACACACTTATCCATCACCATTGATAAGGATTCTGACTTATGATTCATACTGTGTTGCAGCATCTAGCATCTAGAGTCTATGGTGGGAAAGATCAGAATGGTGTCCACCAACTTTTTCAAGGACTCAATAACAAAGTCATGACCCAGTGCTGATGACTCCGAATTCGACACTTTGCTTGGGGATTGTTCTTCTTCAATTTGCACCAACCTCCTTCTAGAAGAACCACTAACATATTTCTTTCTTATAACATCTTTTGTTGGAGTGTCCATAAGCACTTGCTTCCCCTTATCAGTTTTCAGAACTACCTCATCAGGAGATTCTTCCTCGGATTCAGATTTATGAACAATTTTGTCTTCATCGGGTTTCTCCTTCTTTTTTCCTTCTTCAAGATAATTCTTCTCATAGCTTACTTCTTCATCAGATAATTAATTATCTTTCTCTTCTTCCTCAACTTCATCTCTTTTACCTTCTTTTTCATCTCCCTTTATCGGAGTGACTAATTTTGAAGATTCATCCTTTTCTTGATAATCTTCTACTTGTTTGATCTAGTCATCCAGATCACCAATTCCTTCTTCTAGTTCTTCTTCTTCATAGACTTCTTCAATAACTTCTTCCACTTCTTCTTCACCAGCTTTTTTCTCTACTTCTTCTTCAACAACCACATTCCCTTTGGACGTTTCTAGAGTGAAGTACTTTTTCGCAGGATTCTCTGGTTATGGTGGGACATCAAAAGTTTCCGGGATGGGAATTTTCACAGAGGCTACCTCTGTGGCTTTCAAAAGAGATTGAACGATTTCAGTCTCAGAAATATTCTTCTTCATCTTCTTCTCTTTGGCCTATTTCTCTAACTCATCTGCATCTTTTTCTCTTAAGGCTTTAGCCTCAGTAGTGTCCAGTCCGAACTATGGATCCCCTTCTTTCCTTTTCTCCTTGCCTTCCCTCCATTTAGCATATACCTCATCTAGATATGATTTCTGTTTTTTCGGCATGGGAGGTGTGGACTGGGTTTCCTTAGCTTTGGGGGTCTTGTCTTC
This sequence comes from Viscum album, assembly GCA_963277665.1. Lineage (NCBI taxonomy): Eukaryota > Viridiplantae > Streptophyta > Magnoliopsida > Santalales > Viscaceae > Viscum > Viscum album. Next base: position 1,405,384,004 of record OY728129.1, read on the forward strand.
AGCAACCACTTTCTTAAGCTTCCTCTTCTTAGTAACTTTCTTCACTGGCTCAGCTTTTTCCACATTTTCCTGAATGATTTCAGCCTCTTCCTCTAGCAAACTATAAAATTATCCTGTTTACTTAGAAAAATACATATTCATCCTTTTGAACATGTCATCACTGAAAAGCATAAGCTTTTAATTCCTAAACATAGACTTAAATGCAATTTTGAAAGAATCCAGACACCGAACTATCAGCTTTGATAGTAAGGCAGGGTACATGATGATTTGAACTCTCAAGTTTCCTTCCTTGATGTTCTTGATCGTCACAAGAACATGTATCATCAGATTTATTTTTCTTAGATTCAACAATAAGTCTAAGAAATATATATCACTTTTCTTCATGGTATCTTTATCACCCTTTCTCAGAACCAAGAAACCTTGTACCCAAAGCTGAAGAATCTGATTATTAGGATATAGGTGAGAAATCTTTGTTGTCTTGACATCAGTAAGTCCAATACATTGTAAGGTCTTATCCTTAACAAAACTACCTTGAGCATTCGGGAGTTTGTGTGAACAAAATTCAGCTTCTCCTTCGTATGCTAGCCCCACCAAGCTTGCCTCCTTGGTGTGAGCATGTTTGTAAGTCTTTCCATAAGACTTGAAAGAAAACTTTTCCCTTCCATATTCCTCAAAAAAGATTTTTGATTCATAGAATTCTACAAGTAACTCCAGATAGACCGCATCTTGATCACTTTTCTTGGATACACATGCATATTCCCAACCATTCAGCTTGATGTTCTTGGAGATGATAGAATTTTACATGTAAAAGTTCGAATGGACCAGTATTTCTCTGTACACTTGCCATTTTGAAATTGGCTTCGAGGTAGACATATCTTGGGAAGTATCTTCAATAGATATTTGGAATGGAGTAGCTCTGAAGGATTCAGAATGACCTTTAACAACTGATGCAGAGCTTCGAAACTCGAGAGCTTGAAATCGATGTGAGACAACCAATTGGGGTGCCCTTTATATAGGCGATGGACCAGACCTTTCAGCTTCCAAAAGCAATCTTGCGGTTGAGAATTTCTCTGATCTGACCTGACAGTTGAAATCAAATCCACTAGGAAATCTTGAATTTGATATTTTGAGGTTTTAAAAAACACATTCGGATTTAAGAAGAAAAATGAATCTGAGAAATTTTATAAGAATAAGAAACTACCAGCAACTAAAAAAATTGACTATGAAAACTTGAGTAAGGAAGTCATACCTTTCAGATTTGTCTAGGAAGTTTATTCAGAATAGGTAATATTCTTCTTGAAGAAAATTTTGACTACAAAAAAACACATTATGAAATGCTTACTATGAAAAAAATATGAGTACGAAAATTCCCATTATGAAAATTCTCATTACGAAAATTCTCATTACGAAAATTCTCTGTATGAAAACTTCATTATGAAAAATTTCCAGAACGAAAATTTCATTACGAAAATTTCCAGTATGAAAACTTCATTAAGAAAATTTCCAGTACGAAAATTTCATTACGAAAAGTTCCAGTATAAAAATTTCATTGAGAAAATTTCAAGTATGAAAATTTAATTACGAAAATTTCCAGTAGGAAAATTTCATTACAAAAATTTCCAGTGCGAAAATTTCATTACGAAAATTTCTAGAAAACTCTATACGAGAAATTTTGAAAAACTTAGTACAAAATTTTTGAAAAACTTACAAACAAATGTACTCCCCCTATGAAAAAGAGATTATTACTGTAAGTATAATGGTTTAACAAGAAGTTACTAAAGAAATATTACCTTACAGTTATCCTTCCTAAATTCTGTTTAATGTATTCAAATCTATCGGAGGGTAACGATTTTGTGAAAATATTAGCATGTTGATCTTCTGTTCTGATAAACTGAAGAATGATGTCTCCTTTAAGTGTGTGATCCCTAAGAAAGTGATGCCTAAAATATATGTGCTTTGCATGAGAGTGATGTGTAGGGTTTTTACACTACTGGAAAGATGATCTTTCCCAACACTTCTATAACAACGGTTTGTAAAAACCGTTGGTATAGCTACCATTTCCCAACGGTTTACCTAAACCGTTGGGAAAGGGTGTGTTTTGAGCCTCTTTCCCAACGGTTCACCAAAACCGTTGGGAAAGAGTGACCTTTCCCAACGGTTTTGGTGAACCGTTGGGAAAGGGTGTGGGAATTGAGCCTCTTTCCCAACGGTTTGGGTGAACCGTTGGGAAAGAGTGACCTTTCCCAATGGTTCACCAAAACCGTTGGGAAAGGGTGTGAGAATTGAACCTCTTTCCCAACGGTTTTGGTGAACCGTTGGGAAAGAGTGACCTTTCCCAACGGTTCACCAAAACCGTTGGGAAAGGGTGTGAGAATTGAGCCTCTTTCCCAACGGTTTTGGTGAACCGTTGGGAAAGAGTAACCTTTCCCAACGGTTCACCAAAACCGTTGGGAAAAACCACCCACAAATTCAACCTCCGGCCTAAATGGATTCAGCCCACCCCTAACCTATTCCAACGGTTTTGAAAACCGTTGGGAAAGGGCTATCCCAACGGTTTTGAAAACCGTTGGGATAGGTTCTTTAATTTTTTTCCAGATCTACTAACCGAGAACATTATATAAATCAAAATTTTAAATAATTATGATAATACATATATATATTTATGAAATTATGTTTACAAAAGTGATGTTAGCTTAGTGGTTAAGTCGTTCGATTATAAATGAGGGGTCCTGGGATCAAATCCCCGCGGATGTTTTATTTTTGGAATTTATATACCAACGGTTCCATTACCGTTGGTATAGATTTCATATTACCTATACCAACGGTTTCCAAAACCGTTGGTATAGACCTATCCCAACGGCTTACTTGGCTACGGTTCTCCAAACCGTTGGTATAGGCTATACCAACGGTTTGAAGGCCTATACCAACGGTTCCAAACCGTTGGTAAAGGTTAGTTTTCCAGTAGTGTTACTAAGGTCAATGGCACTTGTGTTATCACACAAAATTTGAGTCTTAGTAAAACTCAATCCATAATCTGTGAGTGTGTGTTGCATTCACAACACTTGAGCACAACAACTTCCAGCTGCTACATATTCAGCTTCAGTAGTGGAAAGTGCTATAGAATTTTTCATCTTGCAAGACCAAGAAACAAATGAATCTCCTAAGAAATGACAAGTTCCGGGACTAGTTTTTCTATACATTCTACACCCACCAAAGTCAGCATCTGAAAAGATCTTTAAAACAAAATCATTTCTAGAACTATAAAATAGTCCTAGATCCATGGTTCCCTTTAAGTAGCGAAAAATTATTTTCACTGCCTTTAAATGATATTCCTTAGGATTGGAATGATATCTTACACATAAGAATATTGAATACATCAAGTCTGGTCAACTAGCTGTCAAGTAAAGTAGACTTCCTATCATACCTCTAAAAGATGTTTGATCTACTGGTTTCCCAACATCATCAAGATCAAGTGTGTTTGAGGTACCAATAGGAGTACTTATACTCTTAGTGTTGTCATAACCATACTTTTTAATAAGATATTTAATATTTTTATGTTGAGATATATAGGTTCCTTCTGGTTTTTGAGAAATTTGAAAACCAAGGAAAATGTTAACTCACCCATCATACTCAGTTCAAACTCAAGTTTCATTAGATCTGCAAAATAATCAGTTAAAGATTACTGATTTGAACCAAATATAATGTTATCAACATAAATTTGAACAATAAAAACATTTTTCTTATCTTTATATATAAAAAGGGTTGGATCTGCATTTCCCATAACATAGTTATTTTTAAGCAAAAATCCTGTAAGTCTATCACACCAAGCTCGTGGGGCTTGTTTAAGGCCATACAAAGCTTTGGTAAGTCAAAAAACATGATCAGGATGTTTTGTGTCTTCAAAGCCAGGAGGTTGTTCAACAAAAACTTCATCTTGAACATAACCATTAAGAAAATCACATTTCACATCCATTTTAAAAAGTTTAAAATTGATGAATGTTGCAAAGGCAAGTAAGATAGAAATAGATTCAAGTCTAGCTACTGGAGCATAGGCTTCTTCATAGTCTATTCCCTCTTGCTGATTATAGCCTTTAGCAACTAATCTATCATTATTTCTAACTATGACTCCATTTTCATCACACTTATTTCTAAAGACCCACTTTACTCCAGTAACAGAAGTATTCTTAGGTCTTTCAACCAAGGTCCAGAATTTATTCCTTTCGAATTCATTTAGCTCATATTGCATGGATTTGATCCAATCATTATCACCTAAAGATTCATCAGTGCTTTCTATTTCTAATTGGGAAAGAAATTCTAGATGTTCTACCTCATTCCTCAAGGAACTTCTAGTCCTTAGAAGTTTATTTACATCACAAATGATACTATCACTGGGATGATTCTTAAGAAATACCTGACTTGGGTTTTGTAAAACTTGTTCATCAACATAGGGTAGAAAGTCTTCGGGGGTAAATGTTTCAGAATTATTTTCTTAAACATTTTCCTTATCAGAAGGATATTCTAAAAAAGGTTGATAATCAGTTTTTTAAAACACATCTGAGGATATAGGTTGGGATGGTTTAAAAACAAAAGGATCAGTTTCATTAAATTTTATATGTACTATTTCCTCAATAGTACAAGTGTTTTTATTGAAAACTCTATAAGACTTAGAAGTTGTGGAGTAGCCTAAGAAAATTACTTCATCAAATTTTGGTGCGAATTTGTGTAAATTATCTTTAGTATTCAGAATGAATACTTTGCATCCAAAAACCTTAAAATAGGAAAGTCTAGGTTTTCTACCATTCCATAACTCATAAGGAGTTTTATTAAGAAAATGTCTAATCAAAAATCAATTTATAGTATAACAAGAAGTACTTACAGCTTCAGCCAAGAAATTTCTAGCTATAGAATATTCACTCAACATGGTTCTAGTTATCTCTTGAAGAATTCCCTTTCTTCTTTCAACTACACCATTTTTTTGAGGAGTTCTAGGTGCTGAAAAGTTGTGAGTAATACCTTTTCTACTACAAAAATTTTCAAAATCAGAATTTTGAAATTCTCCTCCATGATCACTATGAATAGTTTTCAGTGGAAGGTTTTTCGCATTTTTAACTTGGGCTCTATAACTTTTTAAATAAGAAAAATCTTCAGACTTCTTTGCTAGAAAATAGACCCATGTAAATCTAGTGTAATCATCAACTAGAACAAACACATAGTATTTGCCTCTAATGCTTCCAGTTTGTGTTGGACCAAAAAGATCATTGTGAACCAACTCTAATGCATTAGTTGTTGAGACTTCACTGATTTATTTAAAACTAGATTTATGTTTCTTGCCATATTGACAAGGATCAAAAACTTTTGAAGAATCAAATCTAAGATCTGGTGGATCCTTAACTAGTTTCCTCTTAGAGAGTTTACATAAGTTTCTAAGGTTACAGTGACCTAGTATTTTATGCCATAACAAAGAATGATCTTAAATTGCACTTAGACAGGGTAATTCTTGGCTCCTAAGGTCTTCTATGTTTAATGTGTAATCATTATCTTTCCTATTGGCAGAGAGAATAAACTCTTCCTTGGAATTGTGTACTAATCATTTATCATTCCTAAAATTCACAAGGTAATGTTTATCACATAATTGACTTATGCTAATGAGGTTTTTCTTAAGACCCTTAACAAACAAAACATTTGAAATCAGTGTTTTTTCAAGAAGAACAATATTACTTATACCAACAATTTCTCCCTGAGCATTATCTCTGAAAGTTACTTTTCCTCCTTTCGTCTTGATAATATTTTCGAAATAGCTTTTGTTACCAGTCATATACTGGGAACATCCACTATCCTTGTACCAAGTATTGTTGTTGGTACATTCCCTATTTTCCTGATAATAAGAAACAAGTTAGGTTTTCGAAATCCAGACTTGCTTGGATCCGGAATTGTTAGACAAAAAAATTTTGGGTATACACATTTGTTTAGAAAAATATGCTTTATGAAACCCAAGAGATTGAACTCTATTCAAAGAATAGTTTTTCTTCCAATGCCCACCACTTTGACACTTAGTGAAAAAAGGGGCTCTAGAAGGAACAAAATAATTCTTTTTGAAAAATGGTTTTTGGTGAGTATCACCTACTCCAGTAGTGTTTCCATGAGGTTTAATTTGAGAATACATCTTGTCAAAATTTTCCTTCCCATAGGTAAATTTTGCAAGAATCTTCTTAAGAGAAAATATTTCGGATTTCAGCCTAATGACCAAATTCCTATCCCCAGGAATAATTTCATAAGAGTTAGATTTTTCCTCAAAAACTTTCATCTTTAAAATAGAATTCTTAAGATCTTTAGAAAGTTCTTCCTTATCAGAATTTTCTTTCTCAAAGTCCTCAGAAGGTTTTCCTAAAATCTCTTCTTTATCTCTAAGATTTGTAGAAAGATCTGAAATCTCTTTTGCAAGAATTTATCTCTAGTATTTTCCTTGTCTAATTTCTTATAAATTTTACAATTTTTTGCTTCAAGTAACTTGGAAAATCTAGATACTTATTCATATAAAGGTTCTTCATTTTCTGAGGATGAAGTATCTTCATTAGAAGTACTATTTTCGGAATAGTAATTCTTTTTGAGATAAATTTGTTAAAGCCTCGGCAGAGTGTACCTTGGCCATAAGACATGTATGTGGAAAAAAAGTATTAGTGATGAATCCCATATTCTTCTGAGCTGATGAATCATATTCCGAAGATGCTCTTTCTGAAGAGTCTCCACAGCTAGCACTCCAAGTAGTATTAGCTTTCAAAATTTTCTTAGCTTTAGCTTTGTAAAACTTCTTCATATTCCTTTCAGAATGCATCTCTTTTATTTCTTTCTTTTTAAGCATAGGGAAATCAGGTCTTATGTGTCCACTTCTCTTACATTCATAGCATGTGACCTCTGAATCTTTTTTATCTTTCCTTTCCTTCTTTTTATACCTGGATTGGAAATTTCTTTGACCAACTATCCTGTTCATTCTTCGAGAAAGATTAGCTAAATCATTTTTTTGAGACTTCACTCCCACTAGATTAGGATTGGATAGAAACCTTCTTAGACTTGGATCTAGTTACTCTCTCAGGAGTCTTAGCTTTCATGTGATTTGAATTTATAGTAAAGGCAACAGTACCATTCCCATTCTTCTTCTTGAAGTTGTCAGCATCTCTCTTCATCCTAGTTTCATGTTGAATAAGAGTCTCAAACAACTCATCTAACGAAATTTTAGTTACCTTCATGTTCTCATTAATAGTTTTTCTCTTTGATTCCCACTCATTGGGAATAATATCTATAATCTTATCCATAAGAGATTCATCATCCAGACCTTTCTCTCCCATAGATTGTAAGCTATTTACGATAGTCATAAATCTTTGTTGCACCTTACAAATGGGTTATCCATAAGGAAAATTAAAACCATGATACTCAGCTCTCAACATAGCCCTTCTTGTCTCTAGGTCTTTGGATGTACCAAAATGAGTAACTTAAAGTTTCTTACATATACAGTTAGCTGTTTCACAAGAAGAAATTTGGCTATATATGTTCCTAGACATTGAAAATAGTAGATTATTGCCTACCTTATAGTTTAATTGATAATCATGCTTCTCTTGGTTTGTGAAAGCAGTTACTTCTTTATCAGGAATTTGATAACCGAAAGTAAGCATAACAAAATTATCTACCTCAGTATTGATGACAAAAGTCTTCATTCGATCTCTCCAATACTCATAATCATTGCCATCAAAAATTGGTGGTCTTGTAGGATTTAGATTGTCGATGGAACCAATGTTGATTCCTTCCATCTTAAAAAACATTCTACATAGAAACTTGTTAATACCAAAAGTTCAGATTCAAGGAGAATATTCCTAAGAAAGAAAAATATAGAACAATGAAAAACTGATCAAGAAAAACTGATATGTGAGTATAATTATTTCAGAGACCTACTCTAATACCAATTGTAGGGTCGAAATAACGATGTAGATGCTCAATATACAAGAGGGGGGTGAATTGTACACTTTAAAAATTTCCTTAAATAAGGAAAGAACTAAGGTTAACAAAGTTAAACTAAGAAAATTCACAACACCTCTAAAACCAATTGAAATATTGAGACAAAGTATGAAGTTACAAACTTCTAGCTTTATACACTTGCTTAAATTTGGAAAGTGATTCCAAAAAATAGGTTCCAAAAATATGGATCCAGAAAATGAAACTTAACCAAAGTTTACAATATAAGATTCAACCTTCAATTGTATAGAATCTAACTAAATCAGAGTACAAGTAAGGAAGTATAAGAAATTTATAATTTTCATAGTAATACAAAATGCAGCGGAAAAACAAGTAGTAAAACTACAAGTAACAAACAATAACTCTTTTAACCCAAAGAGAATGGTATCCAACATACATGGATAAAGGTCCCTTGATTTATACTTTCAAGAAATTCTGTCTTACCCACACCCGGGTAAGCCCTCGATACGAAGATCAGAGTCTCTGTCTTACTATCCCCACAAGCCCTCAACTTCAAGGAATTTGGAACCTCTATCTTCCTCAACGAGGAATCCCTCAACTTCAAGGTTTTGGAACCTCTGTCTTCCTATCCTCGAAAGCCCTCGATTGTAATCACCCATAATCAGAGTTGAATGATGCAAGTCTACACAAGGAAAATTTTGAACAATTCGTTCAAACATTCTGCACAAAGCTTGAGAGTTAATAAGATCCTCTCTCTCTAGAAATCACTTCAAGAAGTTCAGATCACCAAAATTCCAAAAGTTCCAAAATTTGTCGCTTCTTTTCAAATGAGCTCTTATTTATAGGCGAAGCTCCAATGGTCTGCTTCCTCCTCCAACGGTCATATTTCTACTTGAATTTCGTAGGGACTTGTAAACGTGTCACTCAACAAATGGTTAGTCAATAAATAAAAGCACAAAATTATTTTGTAATGAAACAAGTATAAGTATAAGAAAAACTGAAGTTCGGAATGTAAGCAAATAATAGTTTGGAGTCTAACCAAAATGAAATTCGCAGTCTATAATAAAGAGATCTTCATATTCTGTTTTATAGGAATTCAGAACCTAAATTCTGTAGAAACGCGGAGTCTGAATTTCTAAGGAAATTCGGAGTCTGGTTTCACCAGAATTCAGAATCTGAACTTATAGAGTTTGGAGTTGAACTTGTAGAAGTTCAGAGTTGAACTAGTAAAATTTCAGAGTCAAACTCATAAAAAGTCAGAGTCAAACTCATAGAAGTTCGGAGTCGAACTTATTGAAGTTCTGAGTCGAACTCATAGAAGTTTGGAGTCTAGAATTTGGAGTTGAGCTTTATTAGAGTTCGTATCCATAATTTGGAGTGCAACTTTATTAGAGTTCGTATCCAGAATTCGGATCCTAAAATAGAATGCTTCATATCTAAGCATTATATGATTCCGAGGTTTTGGTTATGAATCTGATTTTTATACTTAATGAAAATATTGATATGTATAAGGAAATCTAGGTTAGGGTAAATTTCTTTAAGGAAGGAAATTTTCCTTAGGGAAGTAAAATATAGATTTTCTTAAGTATAAGGTGTTTGTGATTTTCAAAACAAGAATGAATGGAAAATTCATAAGGAAAACCTTATTGACTCAATCGGATGTTGAAGATAAATTTATCATAGGTTTTTGGAAACTATTTTGTAACCATGTAGTAGTGGTTTTAACCACCGCTATATCAAAAAAATAACTATTATCCGATTTTGTTGTAGTGTGTGCAATATATACTCCATATAAAAGAATAAATAAGGTTTACATGCACACCGATGTCTATGTATAAATGATGAGAAATGAATATTAGTAGGCCATGTTAGGTCCAAGCTAATGATAAAGGTGATGAAGGTTTCAAGTGTTTGATTTTGTTTTCAAGGTTGGTTTTGAAATAAATAAATCACTTCACATTGTTTTGGAAACATTTATTTTGGTTTTTTTTCAAAAGAATCAAACTTACTCTTTCAAAAGAATCGGCCTAGCATTTTAAAAGGATTAGATCCATGGTTTATTGACTATTTGTCCCATGGTTACTTTTTTTAAAAATAATCATACTAATGTTTTCAGAATGTTTGTCCTCATGATGAGAAGAAAGAAAAGGAACTAAAATGAATGGAAATTTATGATACTTTCCAATGTTAAATGTGATGATGTTTTTCTATTTTGTAATTCTCGTAAATCATAAGTAAAGTGGTAGAACTTATGATACAAGATTGATGAGAGAAAGGGTTAAGTAAAAGTTGTGAATGGTGAAGAATGTTGAAAATATGTTAATGGTGATGACTATTGAAATGTTGTGAATGGTGATGAATATTGAAAAGTTGTGAATGGTGAGGACTTTTGAAAATATGTGAATGATGGTGACTATTGAAAAGATCTGAATGGTGAGAACTATTGAAAAGTTGTGACGGTGATGACTATTGAAAATTTTTGAATGGTGATGACTATTGGAAAGCTTTGAATAGTCATGAAGATGGAAAAATCATGCCAGTGAAAGAAGAAAAGGTGTGTCAATCTGACACAGTATTAACTTTATTTTGGATCATACTCAGATTCATGCAGATGGAATAGTCATGCTGATGGAATAGCCATGCGGATGGAATACTCATGACGATGGAATAGTCGTACTGATGGAAAAAATCATGCAAATGAAAGAAGAAAAGGTCTGTCAAGCCAACACAGTATTCACTTTGTTTTGCATCAAACTTAGAGTCATGCTGATGGAATAGTTGTGTCGATGGAATAGTCATTCTGATGGAAAGAGTCATTCTGATGGAATATTAATGGTCATGCATATTGAAAATTAATAGTCGTACCGATGGAATAGTCGTGCCGGTTGAATAGTCATGTAGATGGAAAGAGTCATGCTGATGGAAGAGTAATGGTCATGCAGATTGAAAATTAATAGTCATTCATATCTAAGAGTAATAGTTGTTTCGATGAAAATACTCATGCTGATGGAAATAGTTGTGCTAATGGAAAGAGTCATAGAAAATATTTGTGCCAATGGAAAATAGGAAAGAGTCATTCTGATGGAAAGAGAGAGTGAAGAGACGATGTCTATCATTATGACAGTGTAATGAATTTGTTTTGCATTAGACTCATAGGTGAAAGTTAAAGAAAAGATATGGCACTGATTAAAGATCATCATACCCAGAAACAATCATACTCAACAATCATACCCAGATTTCTGGTTTTCTAAAATAAAAATGGTTTTGGGATTCTAGAATAAGAAATGGTTATGGTGAAACAAATGAAAGAGTTGAAAGTTTAGATGAATTTTGGAGAAGATTCGAGAAGCATAGAGAAACCTTGATGAAGTCAAAATGTAGCTGATAATTTCAAAGGGAAATTCAAATTTGGGAAAATTCGAGTGAGCAGGAAAAACTTTTGGATTCCCACCAATTTCACCAATAAAAAGATGATGTACTTTGTACTTTCTGACAATGGAAACTATTTACAACAGAGGAGAGAGAATCTTTGGTTTTTAGAGAGAGAAAATGTGGTGAAGAGTATTCATCTTGACTTTTGTTTTAATGTGTTCATCATATCAAGATGAATTAATCGGTTTTGAGTTTTCTGTACTCGGTGTTTCCGTTTTGAGCTTCTTAGGCTGAGAAAGAATCATTCTGAGTCACTTTATCGGTCTCAAGTTTTTCAGTGGTGTCGATTCTATTTGTCATGACTATTTTATACATGTTTTTAAGTGGTTCCAATTCTATTTATCTTGACTATTGAATATATGTTTTTAATTGGTGCTGATTCTATTCTATTGCATTCAACTGAAATAAAATTAGACTCAGACAAATAAAACTAGGAGCATCGCACTCAGAGTAATCAGGAAGATTTTTTTACGTACTCTAATAGGTTCTTACCTTTCTTCTGAGTAAAGAAAAGAATAATTTCTTTATAATGAATACATTTGGTAAATTGAATAGAATCATAGGTAACATGATTTTTTATAAAAGAAATTTAACTACCATAATGTTCTAGGAGGGTGCACACGCACTGGAGGGATTGTATCACAGTGCTACATGCTTGTAAGGTTATATCCCACTCTTTATAAACCAAGGATTGATTACTATTAGATTTTATGGTATTGGATCATTTCCAAACCATACCAAGAACGTAGCTATTCTTATTGAATAGTGAACTTTATAAATCTTTGTGTTCCTCTGGATGTGTGTTGATTTGTTTATGAGCATGGAATTGAAATCTTTAATAGGAGGCGATGGTTTTTTCAATTGAAATGAACCATAAAAGAAAACGATTATAATTGATTCACCCCCTCTCCCTCTCAGTGATACAATACTCTGACTGGTAACTTTCAATTGGTATCAAAGGCAGGTTCCCTTCAGTATTCTTTGCTGATGGAGAACGTGAAATGTGTGAACAGTAAAGGTATTCTGGTCTTTTATATAAAGAACTATAATATCTGAAAATATAGAATGCTTCCATATCTTATGTCTATAGTTATGATGTTCTTGAAGCTGAAATGGTTGGGTTTCCTCCCCTTGATGATAAAACTCCACTGACATCTATTTACAAGAGGTTTCTTGAGAATGATGGAAGGTCGATGAATGTTATATTATCATCACATTATGAAATTGAATTCTTGAGAGTGAAAGGTGTTGCTATATCCAAAGGTATATGGGAAAAATTGGAAAAAATATACGAAGTCAATAAAATAGTAAATAAAGAAAAACTTTAAATATAAATTTTAATGTATGAAGACTTAAATATGGGTGAACATGAATTTATTGGGGATTTCTTTGCCAGGGTAAATGACATTGTAATAACTTTCAGATGCCTTTGGGAAAATCTGGACGACTCTATAGTTGTTGAAAATATTTTGAAAATCCTACCTGAAAAATTCAATGAAAATTTTTCCTCATTAGAAGAGAGAGACTCAGATATATTATCTCTTGATGAATTTCATAGAAACCATATCACTTAGAAGATGGGAGGAGAGAAATCTATTAAAAGTAAAAAAAAAGTTGACAAAGAAATTTCTTTCTCAAGTCTATGAATAAGGAAAATTATATGAAGATTGTTATTGAAAAAGAAGATAGTGATCCTAACTCTCAAAATGAGGTATGCAAAAATCTTAATGATATTTTGTCCTTGTTTTATAAGAATGTGAAAAGAGGTATAGGGAAATACAAATGGAAACTTACCTTGAAATGCTTTGAATGTGGATGATTTGATCACATTTCAGCTAATTTCCCTCAAATGAAGAATGAAGATGATAGTGATGATGAAGAAATAAAATCAAGAAGATCTTGGAAGAAAAAGGGAGAAAAGAGACAGGAAAATAAATTATTCAAAACAAAAAGAAGAATTTTCTTATACAAATATTAAGAATAAGAGAAGAGTGATGTGGAATAAAAATAATTAACTGAGTGTGGTAATGAAAATAATTTCATTTCAATGGTTAATGATGAATAATTCTAAAGTAGTAGTTTTAAAGAAGAAGAAACTCAGCTTGAAATGCATTTGAAAGAAGAGTTGAAAGAATGTCTGAGAAATATTAGAATACTTGAAAATAAAAATAAAAAATTATAAGATGAATAATCAAGAAACCAAGAATGTTTTTTTGGTGAGAAATAAAATTTGGTTAAAAATATTGATGATTTGAAGAAGCCTTTTAAATATGAAAATAGTTGTAATGTTCATTTGGAAGTGAATCTGAATGAAAAAGAAGAAGATTTGGAACTTATCCTACAAAAACGATCTAAGCTAAAAAAAAAATCTATGTTTCCATAACTCTATAATTGAAGTTGGTGAATGTTCTCATAATGAGAAAATTAATAATTTTCAATAAAATATACTTTCAAAGGGTGAGAAGAAAAATGGAACTATGTCTAAAATGAAGAATTTTGGGAAAGTTATGTATGTGGTCAAAGTGAATAATTCAGGATTTTCAAAACATCCTAAGTCCAAAAAGGTTTTATCTAGATCTGGAAAAGTTTCAAATACTTTTCATCCTACCAATACTGAAAAGAAGAAGAATAATCCAATTGAAAGTGAAAAGAATATGATTGAGAAATTTTTTCACAATTCTGATCAATATAGAGGTTTTATAGGAAAATATTATTTTTATGGGTATTGATAGTATTGTATGGGATTCAGACACATAGAAAGTATGTGTTGGTTCAATTAAGAACATTAATTTTATCCCATATGTTATGAAAGGCAGATATTGATGTGGAGTCAATCACCTCCAAGAAGGAAGAATGATAATGTTGTCATGAATAAATCTAAAAAGAATGAATTAAAGATTGAATATTGATTCCAACCCTTAGAAACACTTTTTGAGAGATGTGATCAAACTAAACTCCTTGCAAAAGGAGGTCTTTTTTTGTTAACGGATTAGAAAAGGATTCTCAATTCTCAGCAGCTGAAGGTGAAGAAAGAACAGAAAGGATAAATGGCTCTGGTTGTCGAAACTGCATTGAATGTAATGAAAGTAGAATGACCCTAGATACTTAATAGTGGGAGTTCCTCACACATGATAGGATACATGAAATTGTTGAAGGATGTGAAATATTTTAAATCAATATTGGTTTATAAATGCTATTCATAGATTGAGGGCAGTGATTTTTATGAAACCTTTACTCCAATAGAAAGACTTGAAATAATCAGAATATTTCATAATATTTCCACACAACGAGGCTACAAGATCATTAAATGGATGTTAAATCTGTATTTCTAAATGGTTATATTGAAGAGGATGTTTATATTGAACAAACTTGTGGATTTTTTTTGGAAAGATGATAATTAAGTATGTGGATTGAAGAAATCCTTGTATGGGATAAAACAAGCTCTGAGGGAATGGTATTCCAAATTGGATACATTCTTAATAAAGATAAACTTAAAGAAATGAAGAGTCGATAGCAATTTGTATATCAGATAAATTCAAGAGTATTCTATCATTATGATCATTTATATTAATGATATTATCTTTTCTAGAAATTATGAAATATGCTATGAAAGATTTTATAAATAAATGAAGAAGTTATTTGAAATATCTATGCTGGGGTAAATGAAATACGTCATTGGGTTACAAATCACTTGAAATAAAGAATAAATTTTTCTCTACAAAGAAAAGTATTCTAAAGAACTTCTCAGGTGGTTCAGCATAGAAAAATCAAAACTCGTTTCCACACCAATTTCAGTGGGAACAAAGCTGAGAAAAGATGGATATGGAAAAGAAGGGGATCAAAAAGAGTATCGAAAGCTGATTGGATGTATATTGTATTTGAATGCCTCATGACCTAACATTGTGTATGTTATTACCTTATGTGCATGATTTCAAATTTATCCAAAAGAATCACATTTACTTGCAGGAAATAAAATTCATAGATATATAAAAGGCACAATAAACTTTGAAATCAAATATGATAGCACAAATTATATTGAATTGTTTGTGTACTCAGATGCATATTGTGTAGGAATTGTGGATGATAAAAGATCCACATCTGGTTGTGTATTCTTTCTGGGAAGGAATTGTGTTAGTTTTCATTCAAAGAAAAAAATTCAATAACTCTCAATATGGATTAATCTAAGTATATTGTTTCTACTCAATCCACAACTCAACTTATAAGGATGAAAACACAATTGGAAGATCTACATGTAGAAGTGAAGTTACCCTTGATCTAGGGTTGTTACCATCAAAGTACAATCAATCTAACCAATAATACAGGGAAACATTCTTGTTAAAAAATTATTAATATCAAATATCATTTCATCAAAGTGAATGTGTAAAATAATTAATTGAAGTTGGAGTATGTTCCAACATCAGAAAAAGTTGAAGATATTTTTAGCAAACCTTTACCAAAAGAATTATTTTCAAAAATTTGGTTGAACATGGGTGTCCAACCTCTTTCTCTTCAATGTCGGGGTATGTATTTTTTCCCCTCTCTCATCTTACCTTTTTATTGTTTTTTCAAGGGGGATAATTGTTTTGTTTCATAAATCTATTTCATAAAAGAGATAGTTGGGGTAAGTTTTGAATTCAAATTTGTTTTTTATTGAAGTAATCTAACTATTTGTTGGAGTGGTTGTCGGAAAATAAATTGATTTTTTTTCTAGGAATAAATAATAAAAGAAAGAGGTTTTCATGATCACTCTTTTTTTGATAGCTTGGTTTCCCTATTAATGATTCTTGTTTCCTAAAATGAGTCATCTCATGTTGGCTTAAAATTGTTGACATGTAATCCACTGATTGAGTTTACAAAAGTTCAATGATTTATGAAACATGGCTGACAAAAAAATCCTAAGGGGGATATTTTTGGGGCCAATCTGATGATAAAGGTGATGAAGGCTTCAAGAGTTTTCTTTTGTTTTCAAGGTTGGTTTTAAATAAATTAAATCACTTCACTTGGTTTTAGAAACAATTTTTTTGTGTTAATTTTTTCAAAAGAATTAGAATTGCGGTTTCAAAAGAATCTGTCAGACGTTTAAAAAGGATTGGATCCATGGTTTCTAGAAAATTTTTCCCATAGTGTCTTTGTTTTAAAAAGAATCAAACTCATGTTTTCAAAAAAAAATTCCCTCAGGATGAGAAGGAAAGACAAAAAATAGAATGAATGGAAAGTTACGATACTTTCTAATTTTTAGATGTGATGATTCTTTTCTATTTTGGAATTATCAAAAATTATAAGTAAAGTGGGAGAAATTATGATGAAATCTTGATGGAAGAAAGAGGTAAGTAAAAGCTCTGAATGGTGATGACTATTGAAAATCTATGAATGGTGATGACTATTTAAGAGTTCTGGATGGTGATGACTATTGAAAATATGTGAATGGTGATGACTTTTAAAAAGTTGTGAATGGTGATTACTATTGAAAATCTGTGAATGGTGATGACTATTGAAAAGCTTTGAATGGTGACAACTATTGAAAAGATGTGAATGGTTATGACTATTGAAAAGGTTTGAATGGTGATGACTGTTGATAAATTGTGAATTGTGATTACTATTGAAAATATATGAATGGTGATGACTATTGAAAACCATTGAATAGTCGTGCCGATGAAATAAGAAAAGGTTTTTCAAGCTAACACATTATTCACTTTGTTTTTCACTGGACCTAGAGTCGTGCCATTGGAATAGTCGCACCAATGGAATAGTTGTACCGATTAAAAAGTCATGCCAATGAAAGAAGAAAGGGTCTCCCAAACCGACATTGTATTCACTTTGTTTTCCATAATACTCAAAGTCATGCTAATGGAATAGTCGTGCTGATGGAAAGAGTCGTGTCGATAGAAGAGTAATGGTCATGCAGATTCAAAAGTAATAGTTATGCAGATGGAATAGTTATGCTAATGGAATAGTCATGCTAATGGAAAGATTTGTGCTAATGGATGATTAATGTTCATGTATATTGAAAATTTATGGTCATGAAGATAGAATATTAATAGTCGTGCTAATGGAAATAGTCGTACCGATGGAAATAGTCGTGTTGATGGAAATAGTTGTGCTAATGGAATGAGTTAGAGGAAAGAGTTGTCCTGATGGAAAAGAGGAAAGAGTCATGCAGATAAAAAGAGAGAGTTAATATATAATGCATGTCATGTCGATAGGGTAATGACTTTTTTTTCATCAGACTCATAGGTGAAAGTGAAAGAAAAGATATGGTGTAGATTAAAGACCATCATACCCAGAAACAATCGTACTCAATAATCATACCCACATTTTTGGTTTTCTAAAAGAAAAAATGTTTTGGGTTTCTGGAATAAGAAATGGTTATGGTGATAAAAATGAAAGAGCTGAAGATTGAGATGATGTTTGGAGAATATTCAAGAAGCTTCAAGAAACCTTGATGACGTCAAAACGTATCCCATAATTTCAGGGGGAAATTCATATTTGTGTAAATTTGAGTAGTGGGAAAAACTTTTGGATTCCTACCAATTGTCACCTATAAATGGAGGGTGTACTTTGTACTTTCGAACAATGAGAACTGTTCACAGCGGATGAGAGAGATGCTCCGGGTTTTAGAGAGAGAAGAATAGGTGAAGATTATCCAGCTTGACATTTGTTTTAAAGTGTTCACCATATCAGGCTGAATTAATCGGTGTTGAGTTTTCTGTACTTGGTGTTTCTTTATTGGGCTTCTCAGGCTAAGGAAGAATCATACTGAGTCTCTTTATTAGTCTCAGGTGTTGAAGTGGTGCCTATTCTATTTTTCATGACTATTTCATGCATGTTTTGAAGTGGTGCCAATTCTATTTTCCTTGACTATTAAATAAATATTTTTAAGTGGTGTCTATTCTATTATATTGTATTCAATTGAATGAAAATAGGACTAAAAAGAATCATACTAAGAGAATCGTACTCAGGTTAATCAGATACATTGTTTTACATAGTCCAAGAGGTTCTTACCTTTCTTCTAGGTAAGTAAAAGAAGAATTATTTTATAATTGAATACATTTGGTGAATTGAAAAGAAGCGCAGGTAACATGAGTTGTTACAAAATAAATTTTATTGTCCTATAGTGTAGAAGGGTGTACACAAACTAGAAGTATTGTTTCAAAATGATACATGAGTATGAGGGTATATCCTACTCATTTTAATACATGGATTTATTTCTAGTGGATTGTATGGTATTGGATCATTTCCAAACCATACCATGGATGTGTCTATTCTTATTGAATAGTGAACCTTGTAAATCTATGTGTTCCTCTGAATGTTTGTTGGTTTTTTCTCAGTAGGGAATTGAAATATTTAATAGGAGTTGAATGTTGTTTCAATTTAAAATAAACATAAAAGAAAAGGTGTATCACTGATTCGCCCCATCCACCTCTTAGTGATACAATACTCTGACTAGGCACTTTTAGGCCACCGCCAATGGTTAACCTATAATTTATTATTGTTACAATTAAATTCACACAAGATATGTCCATCCTATCGGAAAAATAATAACATATATCATTATACAAATACATAAAAAATAATAGGGGCTAAGATAAATAAAACATCTATCTATTGGTTATATCCTAACACCTATGGTAAGACTACCCCACTCTAGCCCATGCCATGGGTTTGATAATAAGTGGATCACCTCATTACATTGCATTAGTTTCTTCCACCATATCTATAAAAGATATTAAATATATACTAAAATGAAACAAGTATGAATGTCAGATGTCAGGACATAACCGTAGGTGTCCATACAACAATGATTATCTATTGGGATCAAGTACTCTAATGGAATGATCCAAACTTGTGAGGGAAACTCTACTAACACTGAGAAAACCTATCTAGAACATTGTAGTCCTGTAGAATTATTCAACACCCTAAAATGAAATTAGGTATTAATAACATAAAACCCAATTTCATCAAACATCTGGGAACATGGACTCCCAGTCCCTAGCCTAGGTAATACAATTGTGGGCCTAGGGAGGGGTTACACTCTTCTAAATCATTCATTATCTCCCTAAAACCATCTACCAATAGCCAGGTAGTGGAGAAGATCACTAAATCAAATATTAGGTCCCACAACAAATATAGGATATCTCAAAGTTATAATCGTCAAAAAAAAACTTTAGTAAGAACTACATTAATATTTTTTGGCCAAAGGTAATTAAAATTTGGGTTGATATAACCCTTGAACCCATCATCTAAATAGATGATCTATCAGTGTTGATGAGATCTCAACCAAAAATGTATGGTGATGCCTCAAAACCCTAGATCTCATCATCCATAAAATAGTCACCACATGATCTCATTGACCCTCCTAAAGTTTAAACATAACTTGGGCCTCTCATAGTCCCCAAGATCATATCACTATGAGACATCTTACTAGGGACTCTTTATCCACACCCAAGATCTTATACCTCACCCATCAAACAATCATCAAGCTTCGATAAGGCTAAAAAAAGAACATGAAATCCTACTAGGGTTTTCTCTATCACATCCAAAACATGGTATAATCCTATCAAATGAAATTATATTCAAGCTACCCTCAATGGTTTTAAACTAATCTTTGATCCAAAAACATTCCCCAAGGTAATTGTCAATGATCCTAATGAGATTACCATAAATAAGAAACATTATAAGGGGATACTTTTCATTATTTAGATGTTGATCTAAAAATTCCAAGGGAATATCTTTCAACAGCCACCAATGGTACATGGATGATATTCGATCAATAATGATCCTAAAAGGACATCAAAAATCACCACCATTCCATGGGGAAATTTTCAACCACCAACTATGGTATCCAAAAATCACTTGATTACAAACTAGTCCCCAATTGAATCATTGAGAGTCCATATTACTCATCTTAACAACATATCAAAGGAAAAAGGTTTTAACCGCTATCAAATGGAGTCAGCCTATACTAATTGATTCAAATAAAACAATCCTCTGACACAAGATCTAAACTACAACTGCTCTAACTTTGAGCTACTAGTCCCAACACCCAATAATAATCCAAGATCTCTTAGAAATACTACTCAATACCCCTTATGGGATCCATCTGAAAGAAGCTAAAATAATAACCAACATGTCATCTTGTATCCAAGTCATATAATAATATCATTACCATCATTCATATCACGAATCACACTCCCTAACCAATGGGAGGGTTCTGAATCCAAAATTCAAATAAATCCTCCTATAAACACGATCCAAAATCAAAAACTCTATCCATATCACCTTTACATACTGGAAGGATTCCACCATAATGATTTACTCTGAAAACACTCAATATGGACTATTCAAGGGTCCAATTCTAGCTCTTGGGAATGAAAGTGGGTAATGTTCCACCAAAGGAGAAGTACACGGTGTGTAACTCATGTATATGGTGTTTCCCGAAAATATAAACTTAGGTCATGTACCTATATCCAAATTTATGTGTATTTACCAAATTACATAAATTATTCCTCTACTAAATGGTGTATGCTCCCACAAGGGGTACAAAGAAGTTTCCCCTACATGGGGTCATTCCAAGTACCTTAAAAATCCACCGGTCATATACCCTGTAAGGATCTTATGTTCCCTACATATCCATGTGCCATAGAATGGGGTGTTTAGCCTAATACTAGGCTACACCCTGAGCCACCCCTAGATGGTGTATCTCTAACACTCAGATTTTTTCACCACTTCTTCAACACCAAACCTTAAAATAAGAACACACGACTTGTTTTCCAAGAGATATATGTTGTGCACATAGGTTTCGGAATAAAAAACCTTCAAAATGACCTAAAATCATGATTCAACACAAAAAACCTATAGATCATCCCTCTGGGGGTCAACATCAACATATATAAGGCTTTAAATTTTCAAAACTATGAATCTATGTGTATTTTAAGAAAAACATTAAAATGACCCTACCTTGGGGTGAAAAAATATCATAGCTTTAATCCCAAATATGCACCATGCATCTAATACACAATATTCTAACTCTTCGCAAACTCCTAACATAATCTCCCTCTCCCTATCTATATATTTCCTATCTTTCAAGAACAACCCATAAAGAGTTGGGTTTATATAGAAATCTATGAGGGAGAATAGAAATGAAAAGAAGAAAAAGGGGTAAAATACAAATGAAAATGGAGCTCAGTCATGGCCCTAGAGACCATGTCGATGTTATATTATGTCTAGGGAAACCCCATATTCTGGATTCAACTAATGATTCATAATCTCAATCTAACACATCAATAAATATATATCATTGAATGAACACGTGCAAGGAAATTAATATTTGATTAATTAAACAATAATATTTTTCTGAAATTGAAAAGGTATGGATGTCCACCAAACTTAGGTCTTATGGTAAAAACCAAATTTCTAGACCAATAAAGTGATTGAAAGAATTATCTAATGACATATCAATATAGAAATTATATTTTCTCTATAAAACACTCCTAGTATAAAAATTCAAATTTTTTCTAATTTTTCCAACCTATGATGACACAGGGCATCAAAAACTCACCACTATAAACACTTATAACCTTAAAAAACTCAATTTTCAATAAAAATCCATTCTTTAACTCTAATAATTGGTGCAATCAATGCTATCTTGACCATACAATGACTAATATTATAGTTTCTATAACTCTCACTCAACATGAAGAATATCTAACTATGACTAGTCTTATTCTAGACACCATAGGAGTATCTTAACTATCACCCTATTTCCCAATTAACAAACTATGTGGCCATGTTTCGTCCATCACCAATCATAATTACTATACATGGCCAAACTGCTCACACCGAAATATAAAAACACAAAAAACAACCACCCATCCCTATATCTCTGGGAACGGTAACCTATACACTCAACAAACCACTTAAAATGTGGTTCAAGACATCCAAAATCATATGTTTTACTCCCCACCATAAGTGTTTCCTAACATAAATCCTCAAGTATTGAACTCAATATCTCCATCACGACTACACCACTAGGGTTTCCTAAAAAACTGAATAAATCTCAACAGACTCACATATTTCCCATTCAACCAAAGCACAAAACCAATCAACACCGCACAAAATAAAAGTGCCCATTCCCTCATGTAATAAGGATTTATCCCAAAAATATGCATTAAACGCCCCTATCCTCCTCAAGGTAGATTGATTTTACAAGAACCACTTGTAGGTTCTCATTCTCACTTGAGATATGATCCCACAAACCTAGGATAACATGCTTAAAACCACAAACCAATATCATCAACAAAGTTAGTTCTAATAATTAGGAGCACACTCTACACTCCTCTTAAAAAAATTGAGGCATCTCCCTCAAGCTAGGATCCACCACATGACAACCTTCCACTCAAGGGTTGATCCAAAACCACAATCCCATACCCACGCGATCACTGCACTATGCAAAGTGGAACCATGAATGAACAACACTATGAAATCAACCAAACCTTCCCTCTTAATCCAACTATAATTCTATGAGCACTCCTAGTACTCTATTTCTAAAAAACTAGGCATCTTCATAACTAATGACATCTTGGTGATAGGAGACCTCTGTTCCCCTACCAAGGAAGATCATCTCTACCCACCCTAGCCACTAGTGATAACAAGCTAATAAGGCCCCATCGCATGACTCGAAAGAACACATGCTGTTAAAATAGATCCCTACAAAAAAACTCAGACTTAAAATTTTTTGATAACCCACACCTCAGGGAAACTTAATCCCTTTCCAAAAATCTATTCTTCTTTATTTACTTCACAGAGAAACCAATAGTGAACTTAGATCATACACTAACCTAAAAGGGTATCCATGCATCCCTCGATGATTGTACTACATCTCTATCACCAAAGAACATCTCTCCATTAGATATAAATTGCTTATCATGAGAATAAAATATAGACATGTGATTTAGTTGAGTGTAATTCCACCAAGAAGTTGTATGGGACAATTCAATCATTTTTTTACACTTTAGATAACTGGACCTCCATTGTAAATGAAATAAAAAATAGAAAACCATATTTCATGTGAATTCTATGTCCTTAAAATGAAGCATAAACATTGGCCTCTTTCAATAGTCCAATATCCAAAACCAAAATTAACTATAAATCCACAAACTTAAGTGCATTACACTATGTGAAATCACACACCCATAGAAATAGAATCCAAAATCAAGAATCACATTCCCTTGAAACATGGAATTCATATTAAAAAATGTGTTCATTCCATACCCATCCTATATCCATCACAATATCCAACACATTCATCGAATACCTATCTACCAACTTCCCAAATCATAAAACTATACCACCTTTGAAACCATTTTATAGTGAACCAAATTCGGTTGACCTAACATGTCACTTGAAACAGCTCACCAAATGGCCTCAAGTGTGGTTCCTTATACACCAGAGGATAAAAACTAGTTAAAAGTGTCTAAAAGATATATTTGAGAGACTATACCCTATGTTCAGAGTCAAGTGGGAAATAACCCAACACATTCACAAGGATAAACATCCATGTATGTATAAATAAAATAGAAACATGATATAATTAATGAAATGGGGTATACAGGCTCATGGTTATTCTATAACATAGAAACTGGTCACCCACTAGTTTGACCACATATAAAAAAAATAAACTAAAAATAAATGTACAAGGATCCATCCTAACTCTAAACTATTCCACATACTCACTATCTATGACTCTGGATCTGCACCAACCCAATCTCGAGACTACACATGAGCATATTTTCTCAATAATACAAAGTTTGGCCACCAATCTATCCATTGAAAAAATTTTGATTTATCTGAAATCTGACATAATATCTATACATAGTCCATGGTGTATGTGCTGGGGGTGAGAAATGAATATCAGTAAGACTTCCTCCATAGTGAATTTAAAAACTTCTGTAATAATAAGTGAATTCACATGATATATTATCATTAAAACTAAAAATGAATAACAACTAGAAAAAATGCTCAAAAATTAAGGAATTTAGTATAAATAAAACAGAAAATCATGGGTTCTAACATGAACCCTGAGGTAATATACCCCCACTACATCTCATGCCAGAGGATTTATAACACATGGATCACCCAACCACATGACATCTGAAAAATCCTCCAAATCTACATGGGAGCTCTAATATGTCTAAAAGACATGGATTAATTTCAAACACCATAGAGTAACAACATGCATCCATGCAACAACAAGCATATATCTTGGTCCCAGACTCTAATGGAATGATTTGAACTAGTGAAAATAACTCTACTAATAGTAAGTGAACATGTTTAGAATATGAAAATATTAAATAAATAACTAGATCCATAAAATAAAGTCAGGTAGATCTAACCAACAACCTAGGTCTATCAAACATCTAAGACTATTGACTACTAGTCCCTACACAAGGAAATACATCTGATAGCCTAGGGAGGGGTTACACTCCTCCAAATCATCTATTAGTTCCCTTGACCAATATAATAATTGGTAGTAAATGGATGAGATAAAAAAATTAAATCTTTAGGAAAAATCCTAATCCAAGATATCCCAAATGTCTCCCCCTTAAAATAAAACCTTGGAAATAACATCATCAACCTCCTTTGACAAATTCCATTAAAACATGGATCGATCCTACTTTCAAACCCACCATCTTAATTATAGAACTATTAGTGATGATCAACTCTTGGATAAAAAAACCTAAGGTTCCCTCAAAACCCTATATTTCATCATCCATAATACAGCCACTATAGGCACTCATCGAACCTCCTTATGGTAAAAAATAACTAGGGATCCCATGGTCCCAGGGGTGATAACCTAAAGGGATGTCCTAATATTAGATCCCTTTTCTCACTCATACTCTCTAACCTCACCCATAAAATAATTATCAAATGGCCATAAGGTTGTACCAAGAACATGACACTATAATAGGTGTTCTACTATCTCATCCAAAACATGGGCTAATCTTGTCATGATAAATTATCTCCAAGTGGGAATCAACGTCCTCCAACTGATCCTAGATCTGGAAACAACCCCTCAGATAATTCTCAATAATCCTCATGACCATACCAAAAATAAAAAACCCTATGATGGGATCTTATTCCTTTTAAAGTCATGAGAAAAACATTCCATGGGAGTATCCTACATTGTCCACCAATGAACCATGATTGATACTTGGTTAATAATAATTCTAAAAGGGTATCCAAGAACACCACCATGTCACCATAGTATTCTCAATATCCAACTCGACACCCACTTATCACTTGATTAAAAACCATCCCACATGGGTGTCCTTGAGAGTCCCTAAGATTCATCTCAATATCATCCCAACAGCACATTGGAATAACTACAAACCCATGAAATAAAACTATTCTAAAGGATCTAACTTTAATAATCCTCAAACATAAGATATAAACCTCAATTATCTAACCTTGATCAATTAGTCCTAACACCCAGGGACCATCCAAGATCTACTCAAAGAAACTACTCAATCCCCCTTTCAGGATTTGTTACAAAGAACCTTGAAAAAAAAATCTAATATAGAATCCAAGTTAGCTAATTATATCATGACCCTCACTTGGGTTTTGAATCACACACCCCATCCTATAGGAGTATTTTGAATCCAAACCTCAAATAAATCCTCCTGAAAACAATCTCACAAAACAAAAGAATTATCTAAGTGGACTTTTCATAATGAAGGGATTACACCAACATGGTATAATTAGAAAAGCAATCTGAATGAACTATTCATGGATCTAATTCTGGCTCTAGAGTGAGAAAATAGGAAATATTCCTCAAAAGGGGAAGTACAAGATGTATACCTTGTATATATGGCATGTTCACCAAAAATCAACCCAGGTTGTGTACCATAATCAAACCCATTCTTTACTACCCAATGTACCTGGAATCCTCATAGGGTATAGGGTGTCTACTCCCACATGGGGTGGCTGGCTATATACCTATTGGTGTCCCTCACATGGGGTCGAGTAGAGCACCACACATGGTCACTATCCATGTTCCTCACATAACGTCATGTCGTGTTCCCAACACGGCCATTTTCCCAGACATGAGGGGTCTGGAGAAATACTCTCCCACACCATTATCCAATCCTTCATGGAATTTCCTGAAAATACACAATGTATAACCCTTTATTATTCTCCTTTCCCAAAAATAATAACACATGGCATGTGTTTCTCAAAATTTTCAATGTGTACACGAGTTTCCCCAAATAAAAAAAAATGGCCCAAAACCCCTGATTCACCCAAAAAACTATAGATAAAAACTTTAGTGGTCCCCAGAAACACATATAAGGATTAAAAAATTCAAAACTATGAATATAAGGTTATTTTAGGTAATAAATTAAAACAGCCCTACCCAAGGGGGAAATCATAGCTTTGATCCCAAATTCATGTCATGCTTCTATCGCACCCCAATCTAGTATCATGTCATCTCCCAGCATGATATCACATTCCATTTCTTTATATTTCCCCTTGGATGAGTGAAACCCAAAAGGGGGTCATATGAAACAATCACCAAGGGAGTCTATAAAAGAAAATAGTAAAAAGGGAAAAAAATAATATAATGAAATAATAAAAAGAAAAGAAAATAAGGCACGGGCCTCAGACCAGTGCATGTGATGAGGTTATATAATTCCTTGTAAAAGCCCCCATTCTAGACACAACTATAGAGTTGAAATCTCAATTTGACATTACATTCAATAGATATCACCCAATGAAAAATCATAAATAAATAAATATTTAATTAATTAAATATTGATATTCCATTGAAATTCAAACAGATCAAATTTTGACCAAACTCTTTTACTAGGGTAAACACACTATTATGAGACCAACTATGTGATTAGAATAATTATCCAATATCATATCATTAGTGAAATTTCCATTTTTCCTTGAAACTCTCTAAAAAACAAAAAATCAAACTTCTCTATATTTTCCCAACCTGTGATGATACAGGTCCACAAAAATCTGAGGAAGTTAATAGCCATGCTTAATTAGGTGACATATGATGTGCTCGACTACTTTGATGAATGACATGTGATATATTCAATTAAACCGGTTATTCTATTTTGTAAAATCATGAATGTATGATATTTCATAAACTATATTAACATGTTACATGACTAGTGATCAATTTATTTCATGGATTAAAGGATTATATAAGCATGCATAGGTGTATATTGGCACATATTATGGTGGGAATATACATGTTGGGATATGAGTGTGTTTGATTGAGATTGTGTTAATCCCAATTATATCTTAAGCAACACTGATGTTTTTTTGATGTAGTTATCTATTCAAACTTATGGATTTTAGAATTAATAATTGTTTTTAATGTTACAAAGACTCACGGGGTCATACATAAGGTCTTGGAATGTGTATTAATTTTGACATAATGTTTTTTTCCAAAATTTCAGAGATATCATGATAACCATGTCTAAATGTAACACCCTAAGATTTCATAGAACGTTATTTCTTCAATGTAATTTAATAACTTGCACTACACAAAACACTGAGTTCAAGCGCACCACAACTTACCAACTCATCGTTCAAAAGCTGTTATGAATAGTATTAACTGAATTTTAAATTTTATATAATCCTTATAATTTTAGAGTCCATATTATGAGTTTCTTAGACATAATATAAGAACAAATTCATTTTTTTCAAATAAAACAAGTATTTTTTTAATGTAATTTTACCACATTTTAATGGAGAACCTTTTTAAATTCTAGTATTTGAAACTTTTATATATTAAATTGGACAAAATATAATTATTATTTAGAATAGGGACATAAAAATTTAGTTTTGATAAATTTTTGGTGTTTTTCTGATAACCTTCATATTTGGGTGAATGGTGAAAAATACTAAATTTTATCTCAAAATAACTTTTTTAATCAAAATAATTTATAGTGTTAAACTATACATATGAATGGTTTGTAAGAATAATTATATTATATGTTTACCATTTAATACAATGTTGGTCATTTGATGTAATTTTACTTTGAAATTGGACATAAACAAGTGTCAATATTTTGGTAGATATTATTTCTTAAAATTATGCTTTTTGGTTTTGGAAATGGGAATTAATTTTAAATTAATAAATTCAATTTATATGTTTTGAATTTGATAAAATAGAATTCATTTTTTAATTTGTAATATCAAAATTAGCTTAGGTTTAATTCTTGGTATGTTTCTGAAAACTTTCAATTTTTGATGACTAGTTAAAAATACTACATTATTGGTTAAAACCGACTTTTCATTTGAATAATTATTTATATTATTTAAATTTATTTTAGGTCAAAATAGAAAAATAATACTTATATATGTTCAATTTAATCCATTGGAGTCATTTTTTAATAATATTATATATATATATAATTTTATTGAACTTTTCACCGTCTTTTACCCACCTCTTAGGAAAATTTTCAAATTTGCATAAAACATAATTTTACCACTTCTGTGAGTGGAATTTCAAAATTCTGAGAGACATGGTTGATATCAATAAGAAAATTTTTGTTTAATAAAATTAAATTACTTTTTTGTGAATAGTAACTTTTAACTTTTATTTACCACGGTTAAAAGTAAATAGGGTAATTAAGGGTAAAAATGATATTGTCGCTCGTGCCTACGTACGGATTACCATCTCTATGAATGCGATGAGATTCATTCCCCATCATAACCATTCAAGAATAATTTTCATTTGATGATTAAAAATAATTTTTAAAGACTTTATATCATTTTGGATATGAATAAGAAACATCCCATCCATAAAAAACATGACTCACGTAACAAAGAATATAAAGGAAAATGAATTAGTTAACACCCGAAACTATGATAATACTAAAATACCATTAACAAAGCATTATTATAAGATCATATATGATAACATAATTATGTATATGGTTTTTTTATAATTTAATAACAATGATTTAGCTATTATACAGAAGGTTAACGTACCCTCGACCAAGGAAAAGTACAAGGTAAGGGTTAATTTTACAATCTCTTTATTATCTGAGGTTGTTTTTACATAAGTATCTACTGGGACCTATTTATCATCCACATCTGTGTTTTCTTAAAAATGTGTTTCAAAACAATTTTAATATTTACTAGACTATGGGATAAATTTATTTATACCCTTGTTTGACTTTTTATAAGATGTTTATAAATGAATCTTTCCATAGTTTTCCAAACAAAGTACTTTATGACTTTTTCGACAAAATTAAGGTAATAATGTTTTTAAAAATTATACGGCAGGTGTGGCTATTTTCCACCATTATAACATCATCGAATCTTCCCTTACAAACTTATAAGAATATTTTCAAAGTAAATGTCGTATTTATAATTATGTGACTCTTAAATGATTTCAAAATAGAAAGAAATATTTCTCTCAAATAGTTTCGATTTCATCTATGTCAACATCCATTGATAAATTTTACACTTATTTGAAGTTGATTTATTATGATACAAATCTTCTGTATTGTATTGAAGGTTTTGTTATATGTTTGACTATGGATGAGATATTTTAAGGCCACTCATGGTTTATGATTAAAGTATTGACATTTACTATGCTAGTTTTAAAACGAATGTTTATGTCATATTTCAACCTTTTCTTAAGATGAATGTATTGGACTAGTATGTTCAGGGTTGGGGATCAGTAAAAGTAAGCCCTCTGGGTTGGGGTCTCGTTACAGTAGACCCTCCAGGTTGGATTCCAGTTATAGAGGCTCTCCGGGTTGGAGTCCAGTTATTGAGACTCTCCTGGTTGGATTTCGGTTACAGAGGCTCTTCGGGTTGGGGACCTATTACAGTAATCCCCTAGGTCCTTGCAAGAGGCCTTGACACAGAAATTAAAGTCTGATACTATACATTCCCTCATTATGAAAGTAGTTATTACATGTGATTATTTGACTATTAGAATATACATGTGCTTGTTAATATGGTAATGTTTCATTTATTTTTTCCATATTATGTTCAAGTTTAAGTTTAAAAAGGCTATTGTATTTATTACACATCTTGATTTAAAAGTTTATAGCTTCCACAAAATTATTTACCCTTACTGAGCATCTGATCTCACCCCTTTCTTGTGTTTTATTTTCCCAGGATATGAAGCAGTTAGTTATGAGTGACTTGTAGACATAATCTAGGAGGCTTGGACATTTCTAATGGAATAAATTACAATTGTTTTTCTTTTCTAGTTTTAATGATGAACTTTATGTACATAATCTATTATCCAAGACTGCTAAACTGATTGGTCTTTTGGGACTTGATTTCTTGTAATCATGCCAATGTGTTAAAATAATGCACAGACTCTGGGAATCTTGGGTCGAGGAGTTACAATTGGTATCAGAGGAAGTTTAGCAATAACCTTGGAAACTAGATTTAGATAAACTCTGATTAGAGCACATTACCCTAAGATAGACATTGAGGATTAGTATAGAATAACTTCCTAAAATTTTGGTAAAGTAGATATTTTGTGAGTTTTCCAAGAAAATACATCCTTGTCTGGATATGAGTAGGTAGAGGTGGCTTTGGCATAGATGTACCTATGGGTAAAACCCGAAAACACTGCTTTGAGCTAGATTCGAACAGGAACTAGTGCATGAAAATGAGCTTTGCTGCACTCTTTGTTTCGACACTCCTGACGGATATGCTTAGGATAATTCTCATTTTATTTACGAATCATTATGAAGGATTTATGATTATATACCTCCTAAAAGAAAATATTTTTATGTTTACGGATTATATCCATAAACTATTCAATTTACGTTAAGTATTTTACAAGTTTGTAATTTTTCATTTCAACTCATAAACTGACCTAGTGTATGTTATTATATAGAAATGGTGCCCAGTAGAAGGAATGAGAACTCTAGAAATACATATGTTCCAAAGAGTAAGAAGTACCATATCATTTATGGTATTAGGCTAACATTTAGAAGGGAAATAGTCTCCCATGTATTCTCAATATATGAAGAAATAATATCATGTGTTAATAAAATATGTAAATAATTCTCTGAGTCATATGGCTTTGAAGGGATGCAAGAGAAAAAATGATGGCTGAGATAAAATTTGGATAAAGGGAAGAGGGGAAAGAAAGATTTTCCCATTTGTTATAAATGTGGAAATAATCACCTTGGAAAATACTTGAAGGGAATAGGAGTTTGTTATAAGTGTGGAGAAAAATGACACCAAGTACGTGATTGCAATGGTACTAAGGTTTCAAATGTAAAATTCTTCATTTTCATGGCGTTGGGAAACTACGCAAATCAATGTCCCAGTCATCAGAGCATACCGCAAATGATGCTATTGGATAAAAATCAAGTTATGATACTACCTCAGATGAAGAGGAATGACTAGTGTTATTATGTTGTTATTATAGAATTATTTCATTTAAGTGTTGTATCAACAATATACAGGTTATATGAATTATGGAGATAAATAAGGATTTTACTGCAGTACTATTTTACTGAGGATTTGAGATTATATGGTTCTAAGAAAAGTGACTTAATTGTAAGATACACTTTTTGGAAAATACATGGTTGAAGGAAAGGTAATCCTTAATATAGTTCTAATAATGAGGTAGTGATTTTGGAATAAGAGATGGTTGATTTGGATAAAATATATTGAATATTCTTGACTTCCTTGGAACTGATTAATAGTTTATTTATTTCATCATTGTTGGAATATTCAAAAAAATGATATAAGGAATATGTAAAGAATTATATAAAGGATAAGGGATCATGAATTTAATCAATAAGGTTTTACGGTAATTCAGGGTGTTACCATGTTTTAAAATAATACATGATGAAGGTGTTCACATGTTATTACATGGAAAAAAGGATCTTCATTGTGTTTAACTTCCTTATAAATTTTGGACTGTGAGTTGGGATAGAAGTATTTTGGATAAGTCTAAAGGTTGGAATGGATTAAGTTTGAAATTGGATACTATTGTTAAGGTTATTTTTAGATTGTTATAAAAAGGACAACACGCAGACCGTGTGACAATCTGTCGCGTCGGGCAAAGCTGCGGGAATCGAACCCACAACCATAGTGAGATTGGGATTTATCTCCTACCACTGGACTACGTGAAGTCCCTAGATTGTATAATCTTGTTTTTTTAAAGTGTCTGATAGGTGAATTGTTTATCCATTATTTTTGGAACCCTATACAATTATGATAAATAGAATTTTTTTTGAAATCTTTTGGAGTGAAAGATGAGCTTGTGGTAGGAAATAGTTTAAGTATGAAACACTACTTGTCAAGCGTATATATATATATATTCCTTTTATTCAATGAATAAATTAATAGTTAATTGATCTTGAAACCACAAATGTGTTATCCTAATACCTTATG
This sequence comes from Viscum album, assembly GCA_963277665.1. Classification (NCBI taxonomy): domain Eukaryota; kingdom Viridiplantae; phylum Streptophyta; class Magnoliopsida; order Santalales; family Viscaceae; genus Viscum; species Viscum album. Next base: position 1,405,416,803 of record OY728129.1, read on the forward strand.
TTTTGTTGAACCAATGATATTTTACATCATCTTAGATTGATGGCTTTGAGGACCTCAATTTTACACTTGTTTGTGATTGATGACCTCAATTGATCCCAATAAATATTTATGTTTTTCCTCAAATTATTTGTCTCTAATTTCCACCGATTTTCTTCTAATCGAGATCATAATTTGTTGGTGACTTTTTCATTTCTCTTCTCCTCTTATTAAGACTAAATTATATTAACCCAATTTCTAATGTGAGTTCTCAACAAAGGCATTTTTCTATTTTAACCTTTTATTTTATAAGAACAATTTAAAATTTAAAGGATGCAATTTATTGAAGGAGGGAAGAATGTAACACCCCAATATTTCACAGTACATTATTTCTTCAATGTAATTCAACAACTTGCACTACACACAACACTGAGTTCAAGCACACCACGACTTACCAAACTAGCTGTTCAAAAGTGGTTATGAATATTATTAACTGAATTTTGAATTCTATATAATCCTTATAATTTTAGAATCCATATTATTAGTTTCTTAGACAAAATATAAGAATAAATTCATTTTTTTAGATAAAAGTACTATTTTTTTTAAATGTAATTTTAGCGCATTTTCATGGAGAACCTTTTTTAAATCCAATATTTGAATCTTTTATATATTAAATTTGACAAAATAAACTTATTCTTTAGAATCGGGACATAAAAATTTAGTTTTTATTATTTTTTTTGTTTTTCTGATAACTTTCATATTTGGGTGAATAGTGAAAAATACTAAATTTTAAATAAAAACAACTTTTTTAATCAAAATAATTTATAATGTTAAACAATACATATGAATGGTTTGGAAGTATAATTAGATTTTATTTTTACCATTTAATCCAATTTTGGTCATTGGAAGTAATTTTACATTGAAATCGGACTTAAACAAGTGTTAATCTTTTGGTAGCTATTATTTCTTAAAAGTACACCTTTTTCTTTTGACAATAGGAATTAATTTTAAATTAATAAATGAAAATTATATGTTTTGAATTTGGTAAAATAGAATTTATTTTTGAATTTTTTATATCAAAATTATCTTAGGTTGAAATTTTTGGTATGTTTCTGAAAACATTCAATTTTTGATGAATAGTAAAAAACAATGCATTATTTGTTAAAACTGACTTTTCATTTAAATAATTATTTATTTCATTTAAATTTATTTTATGTAAAAATAGATACATAATACCTATATATGTTCAATGTAATAAATTGGAGTCATTCTGTAATAATATTAGATATATAAAATTTAATTGAACTTTTCATCGTCTTTTACCCACCTCCAAGGAGAATTTGCAAATTCGCCTAAAACTTATTTTTACCACTTCTGTGAGTGAAATTTTAAAAATCCGAGAGACACGATTGATATCAGTAAGAAAAATGTGGTTCAATAAGATGAAAATAATTTTTTTTGAATAGTAGCTTTTTAATTTTATTTACCATGGTTAAAAGTAACTAGGGTAATTAAGGGTAAACATGATATTGTTGCTCGTGCGTACGTACATATTACCGTCTCCACGAACGCGATGATATTCATTACTCATCGTAACCATTCAAGACTAATTTTCATTTGATAATTAAAAATAATTTTCAAATACTTGATATCATTCTCGATATGAATAAGAAACATCACATCCATAATAAACATGACTCGTGTAACAAAGAATATAAAGGAAAACGAATCAGTTAACACCCGAAATGACGATAATACTAAAATACCATTAACAAAGAATTATTATAAGATCATATATGATATAATAATTATGTATATGGTTTTTTTATAATTTAATAACAATTATTTAACTATTATATAGAAGGTTAATGTGCCCTCGACCAAGGAAAAGTACAAGGTAAGGGTTAATTTCACGATCTCTTTATTATATGAGGTTGTTTTTATGTAAGTATCTACTGGGAAATATTTATCATCCACATCCATGTTTTCTTAAAATTTTGTTTCAAAACATTTTTACTATTTACTAGACTATGTTATAAAATCATTTATACCCTTTTTAAATTTTTATAAGATGTTTAGAAATGAATATTTCCATCATTTTCCAAACAAGGTACTTTACGACTTTTCGAAAAAATTAAGGTAAGAATGCTTTTTTTAACTTATACGACGGGTGTGGATATTCTCCGCCATTATAACATCATCGAATCTTCCCTTACAATGTTATAAAAATATTTACAAAATAAATGTTTTCTTTATAATTATGTGACTCTTAAATGATTTCAAAATAGAAATAAATGTTTCTCTCAAATAGGTTTGATTTCATCTTTGTCAACATCCTTTGATAAATTTTATTCTTATTTGAAGTTGATTTATTATGATACAAATCTTCCATATTGTATTAAAGGTTTTGTGATATGTTTGCCTATGGATGAGTTATTTTTAGGCCATTCATGGTTTATGGTTAAATTATTTACATTTCATATGCTAGTTTTAAAACAAATGTTTATGTCATATTTCAACATTTTCTTAAGATGAATGTATTGGACTAGTATGTTTTGGGTTGGGGACCAGTAAAAGTATGCCCTTCGGGTTGGGGTCCGGTTACAGAAGACCCTCCGGGTTGGAGTCCAGTTATAGAGGCTCTCTATGTTGGAGTCCGGTTATAGAGGCCTTCCGAGTTGGAGTCTGGTTACAGAGGCTCTCCGGGTTGAGGTCCGGTTACAGTTATCCCCTTGGTCCTAGCACGAGGCCTTGACATAGAAATTAAATTCCGATAATATACATTCCCTCATTATGAAATTAGTTATTACATGTGATTATTCGACTAGTACAATATCCATGTACATGTTAATATAGTAATGTTTGATTTATTTTTTCCATATTATGTTCAAGTTTAAGTTTAAAACGGTTATAGTTTTTATTACACATCTTGATTTAAAAGTTTATAGCTTCCACTAAATTATTTACCCTTACTGAGCATCTGAGCTCACCCCTTTTTATGTTTTATTTTCCCAGGATATGAAGAAGTTAGTTATTATTGACTTGCAAGCATAATTTTAAGAGGCTTGGACATTTCTAATGGAATAAATTACTGTTGTTTTTAATTTTAAGTTGTAATGTTGATCTTCATGTATGTAATCTATTTTCCAAGACTACTAAACTGATCTGTCTTTCGGGACTTTATTCCTTATAATCATGCCAATGTATTAAAATAATGCACCAACTCTAGGAATCTACGGTTGGGGCGTTATAGTTGGTATTATAGAAAGTTTATCAATAACCATGGAAAGTAGATTTAGATAAACTCTAATTAGAGCACATTACCCTAAGATACACATTGAGGATTAGTATAGAATAACTTCCTAGAATTTTGGTAATGTAGAGATTTTGTGAGTTTTCCAAGAAAATACATCCATGTCTAGATACGAGCAGGTAGAGGCAGATAAGGAATAGATGTACCTAGGGGTAAAACCTAAAAACACCACTTTGATCTAGATTCGAACGAGAACTGGTGCACGACAATAGACCTTGCTTCACTCTTGGTTTCGACACTCCCGCGGGATATGCTTAGGATAATTCTCATTTTCTTTACAAACCATTATGAAAGATTTATGATTATATACCTCCTTAAAGAAAATAATTTTCTGATTATGGATTATATCCATAAACTGTTCAATTTACGATAGGTATTTTACAAGTTTGGAATTATTTATTGTGATTCATAAACTGAGCTAGTGTATTTCATTGTATAGAAATGGTGCCCAGTACAAGGAATGAGAACCCCAGTAATACGTATGTTCCAACGAGTAAAAAGGATCATATCATTCGTGGTATTAAGCCAACATTTATAAGGGAAATAGTATCCTGTGTATTCTCAATATATAAAGAAATAATATCATGTGTTAATAAGATATGTAAAGAATTCTCTGAGTCCTATGGTTTTGAAGGGAAGCAAGAGAAGAAAAGGATGGTAGAGAGAAAGTTGGATAAAGGGAAGAGGGGAAAGAAGGATTTTCCCATTTGTGATAAATGTGGAAATAATCACCATGGTAAATGCTTTAAGAGAATGGGAGTTTGTTATAAGTGTGGATAAAAAGGACACCAAGTACATGATTTCAATGGTAATAAAAAGGTTTCAAATGTAAAATTCTTCATTTTCATGGAGTTGGGAAACTACGCAAATCAATGTCCCAGTCATCAGAGCATACCGCAAATGATGCTATTGGATAAAAATCAAGTTATGATACTACCTCAGATGAAGAGGAATGACTAGTGTTATTATGTTGTTATTATAGAATTATTTCATTTAAGTGTTGTATCAACAATATACAGGTTATATGAATTATGGAGATAAATAAGGATTTTACTGCAGTACTATTTTACTGAGGATTTGAGATTATATGGTTCTAAGAAAAGTGACTTAATTGTAAGATACACTTTTTGGAAAATACATGGTTGAAGGAAAGGTAATCCTTAATATAGTTCTAATAATGAGGTAGTGATTTTGGAATAAGAGATGGTTGATTTGGATAAAATATATTGAATATTCTTGACTTCCTTAGAACTGATTAACAGTTTTTTTATTTCATCATTGTTGGAATATTCAAAAAATTTTGATATAAGGAATATATACAGTATTATAGAAAGGATAAGGGAGCATGAATGTAATCAATAAGGTTTTATGGTAATTCAGGGTGTTACCATGTTTTAAAATAATACATGATAAAGGTGTTCACATGTTAGTATGTGGAAAAAAGGATCTTCATTGTGTTTAACTTCCTAATAAATTTTGGTCTGTGAGTTTGGATAGAATTATTTTGGATAAGTCTAAAGGTTTGAATGGATTAAGTTTGAAATTGGATACTATTGTTAAGGTTATTTTTGGATTTTTATAAAAAGGACAACATGTAGACCCTGTGACAATCCGTCTCGTCGGACAATACTATGGGAATCGAACCCATAACCATAGTGCAATTGGAATTTATCACCTACCACAGCACTACGTGAAGTACCTAGATTGTATAATCTAGTTTCTTTAAAGGTTCTGATAGGTTAATTATACATTTGTTATTTTTTTAACCCTATACGATTATGATAAGTATATTTTTTTCAATTATTTTGGAGTGAAAGATGAGTTTGTGGTATTAATTAGTTGAAAGATGAAACTCTACTTGTCAAGTGTGTATATATATATATATATATTCCTCTTATACTATGAATAAATTAATAAGGAAGGGATCTTGAAACCAAAAATGTGTTATCCTAATGCCTTAGGTTTTGTTGAACCGATGATATTTTACATCATCTTAGATTGATGGCTTTGAGGCCCTCAATTTTACACTTGTTTTTGATTTATGACCTCAATCGCTCCCTATAAATATTTATGATTTTCCTCCAATTATGTGTCTCTAATTTCCACCAATGTTCTTCTAATCGATATCATAATTTGGTGGTGACTTTTTCATTTATTTTACCCTATTATTAAGACTAAATTTTATTAACCCAATTTCTGATATGACTTCTCCACAAAGGTATTTTCTTATTTTTAACATTTTATTTTAGAAAAACAATATCAAATTTTGAGGATGCAATTTTTTGAAGGAGGGGAGAATGTAACACCCGAAGATTTCATTGTACATTATTTCTTCAATGTAATTCGATAACCTGCACTACACACAACACTAAGTTCAAGCGCACCAAGACTTACAAAACTAGTCGTCCAAAAGAAGTTATGAATAGTATTAACTGAATTTTGAATTTTATATAATCCTTATAATTTTTAGAATCCATATTATGAGTTTCTTAGAAATAATATAATAACAAATTCATTTTTTTTCTTATAATATAAGTATTTTTTTTAAACGCAATTTTACCGCCTTTTAATGTTGAACCTTTTTTAAATTCAATAATTTAAACTTTTATATATTAAATTTGAAAAAATAAAATAATTCTTTAGAATCGGGACATAAAAATTTTGTTTTGATAAATTTTTTTAGTTTTTCGGATAACTTTCATATTTGGGTGAATAGTGAAAAATACTAAATTTTAACTGAAAACAACTTTTTTAATCAAAATAATTCATAGTATTCAACGATACATATGAATGGTTTGGAAGAATAATTAGATTATATTTTTACCATTTAATCTAATGTTGGTCATTGGAAGTAATTCTACTTTGAAATTGGACATAAACAAGTGTCATTCTTTTGGTAGTTATTATTTCTTAAAAATGTGCTTTTTGGTTTTAACAATGGGAATTAATTTTAAATTAATAAATGCAATTTCTATGTCTTGAATTTCGTAAAATAGACTTTATTTTTGAATTTTTAATATCAAAATTATCTTATGGTAAATTTTTGGTATGTCTCTGAAAATTTTTGATTTTTTGATGAATAGTAAAAAAACACTTCGTTATTGGTTAGAACCGACTTTTCATTTAAATAATTATTTATTTTATTGAAATTTATTTTTGTTCAAAATAGATACATAATACCTATATATTTTCAATTTAATCCATTGGAGTAATTTTTTAATAATATTAGATACATAAAATTTTATTGAACTTTTCACCGTCTTTTACCCACCTCAAAGGAGAATTTGCAAATTCGCATAAAACATAATTTTACCACTTCTGTGAGTGAAATTTTAAAATTCCGAGAGACACTATTTATATCAATAATAAAAATTTGGTTCAACAAGATTAAAATATTTTTTGGTGAATATTAACTATTTACTTTTATTTACCATGGTTAAAAGTAAATAGGGTAATTAAGGTTAAAAATGATATTGTCACTCGTGCATATGTACGGATTACCGTCTTCATGAACGCGATGAGATTCATTCCACATCATAACCATTCAAAACTAATTTTCATTTTATAATTAAAAATAATGTTTAAAGACTTGATATCTTTCTGGATATGAATAAGAAACATCCCATCCATAACAAACATGACACACGTAACAAAGAATATAAAGGAAAATGAATCAGTTAACACCTGAAATGATGATAATACTAAAATACCATTAACAAGTCATTATTATAAGATCATATATTATATCATAATTATGTATATGGTTTTTTTATAATTTAATAAAAATGATTTAACTATTATACAGGAGGTTAGCGTGCCCTCGACCAAGGAAAAGTACAAGGTAAGGGTTAATTTCACAATTTCATTATTATCTAAGGTTGTTTTCATGTAAGTATCTACTAGGACCTTTTTATCATCCATATCCATGTTTTCTTAAAATTTTGTTTCAAAACATTTTACAATTTACTAGACTATGGTATAAAGTCCTTTATACCCTTTTTGGCTTTTTATAAGATGTTTATAAAGGAATATTTCCGTCGTTTTTTAAACAATGCACTTTATGACTTTTTCGACAAAATTAAGGAAAGAATGTTTTTTTAACTTATACGAAGGGTGCGGCTATTTTCCACCATTATAACATCATAGAATCTTCCCTTACAAACTTATAAGAATATTTTCAAAATAAATGTTTTCTTTATAATTATGTGACTCTTAAATGATTTCAAAATAGAAAGAAATATTTCCCTCAAATAGTTTTGATTTCATCTATGTTAACATCCTTTGATAAATTTTATGCTTATTTGAAGTTGATTTATTATGATACAAATATTCCATATTTTATTGAAATTTTTGTGATATGTTTGATTGTGGATGAGTTATTTTTAGGCCATTCATGGGTTATGGTTAAAGTATTGACATTTCATATGCTAGTTTTAAAATGAATATTTATGTCATATTTCAACCTTTTATTAAAAAGAATGTATTGGACTAGTGTGTTCTGGGTTGGGGACCAGTAAAAGTAATCCCACCAGGTTGGGGTCCGGTTACAGTAGACCCTCCGGGTTGGAGTCTGGTTACATAGGCTCTCTCGGTTGGAGTCCGACTACAGAGGCTCTCTGGGTTGGAGTCCGGTTACAGAGGCTCTCTTGGTTGGGGTCCGGTTACAATTATCCCCTTGGTCCTGTCATGAGGCCTTGACACAAAAATTAAATTCTGATACTATATATTCCCTCATTATGAAATTAGTTATTACATGTGATTATTCGATTAGAATAATATCCATGTGCATGTTAATATGGTAATGTTTGATTTATTTTTTCCATATTATGTTCATGTTTAAGTTTAAAAAGTCTACTGTTTTTATTACACAGCCTGGTTTAAAAGATTATAGCTTCCTATAAATTATTTAACCTTAATGAGCATCTGAGTTCACCACTTTATTATGTTTTTTTCCCAGGATATGAAAAAGTTAGTTATGGGTGACTTGTAGGCATAATCTAGGAGGCTTGGACATTTCTAACGGAATAAATTACTGTTGTTTTTCTTTTCAAGTTGTAATGTTGAACTTCATGTATGTAATCTATTTTCCAAACCTGTAAAACTGATCGGTCTTTCGGGACATGATTCCTTGTAATCATGCCAATGTATTAAAATAATGCACCGAATCTGGGAATCTAGGGTTGGGGCATTACACTAAAGAAGTTTGGGTGTGTTTACAAAGAGTGGTGAGCTTTTATTTTTTCATTAAGTTCATAAAGCATTAGTTATAGTGGGATTTTTTTTGGAAAATATTAACCAAATCATAGACCATGGAATTTTAATGGTCATTACACTAGTAGATTTTTTATAATGGAATTTTACACGAAGTCATAGAACATGTGGTAATGGTATGAAATACCATTCAACCAATTATTTCAATGTGATTTTTATTCATATTCAGCTATATACACATCATGATATAATGTAAAGATATAAAATGAACATTAAAAGAGTTTGAAAATTATAAATATTTAATGAATGGGATCTAAAAAGTTTTTGATATTCCATAATGTACGGAATTTTATGAACTACAATAGCAATATGTATTTTATGTATGATTCCTATAAAAGTGAGTTTAAGCACTTCATTAAGGAGAGACTAGACACTGAAGATTATTATCTAATATATAAAACTTTCTTAATCTCTCTTCTCTCCATTTTATTTCATGTAAGATGTGCTAGATAATCATCTATAGAAAATAGGTCCTTCTGACATGTTTATTTATTCCATTAACATGTGGATATCATTAGAAGAAAAAAATGATTGATTTTTTAGGTTACTCAATCAAACTCACTGCCAATAAATACCTAAAGCATTCAAAATGAGTTATGTATGAATTGTTATTTTATAATTTGATTCTATTGTCTTACCTCAATAAGATCTTGGGTATATATTTCATGTTTTTTTCAAATAATAATGGGAATATATATGTACAATGATACCCATGAATAATATCTTCTAGAGTATATATAATATAAATTTAAGCTCACTGAAGTGATATGTAGGAAAAAATATTCCTCATGAGAGATTAAATTGTTTTCAAAATATGATAATTCCATAGAATATATCATTTTATTTAGAAGTAATTCTTAAATTATTTAAAAATCATGATGCTATGAAGATATAATCATAATCAAATCTGATATTTTAAATACATAATTTTGTTATGATTTGAAGGACATTCCCTGATGAGTGATGGAGTAAGTATCATGGGAATTAATTATTCCATAGTTAGATGTTTCAAGAAACTTGTGCGTCATTGAATTATGATAAATGATGAAATAACTCTAGAGTAAGATTGTCACACTACATTCATATGAAACCAACATAAGATTAAGAATTATAATGTGTTTTGGGAAGAACCGATGTAACATAAAGGTTTACTACATGTGATAAAGAAAATGTGGAAAAATAATGCACGTTTTTTCAAAATTTAAAAGACAGAAAATATAACAAAATTATATAGAATTAAATGATGGGTTTTTTAAAATATATTTTTGAGAAAAATATAGATATCAAATATTGATACTTGGTTCTTATTTATCGAATATAAATGAAGTTGAAGGAGACTTTTCTAAAGAATATTTAACCAGTTTAAATTAAGAGAATCATTTGGATAATATCATGGAATTTCTATATTCAAAATATGGAAACAATATTCAAGGGATTACATCATGTGTTCATAAATAGAATAATAATAATAATAATAATAATAGAATATTACTAAGAGGATAGATTCCAACAATATTTTTCCTAAAATATCCTATCTATTGAAGAAGAAAATGAGAGGGAACATGCTAATTTTATACTACTGTAGACCTTAAGTTTTGATGAAATAAGAAGAATGTTGAGAGAGGCCAATTTTATTTTATTTATATTAAATATCTTATAAATTGAGGAACTTAAAATATTGAATTGATATTGTAGATTGAAGATTATAATAAGGCTTATTTAAGATTCAGGAAGAGGATAAAAACTTAGAAGATCCTGTTATAATCCATGTGTTGATCATTCTAAATATTAAGGATAATTACCATGCGTATATTGTGATATTAATCATAACATGGTAGTTGAGTTCAAATTAGTTTAGGAAGAAGATATTCCATTGTGATTTTCTGGAATCCTATATCATATCTAATATTGTTTTCATTAATGAGTTTGGAGGTATGTTGTAAACTTTTGAGCGATAGTGTAAGGAAATAATCAAAATACTATAAGGATTTAAGTATTTATCCTAGCTCAAGGTTTAAGGTTGATACCTTCACCACGTGCATTCAATTTATGATATTATTGAATCACCAATATTTCAGACTCAATACAAACATAATAATGATATATTCACCCACACCAGGGGATAAACTTGTAAAAATTTTGGCTATTGTATTCTCTTTACTTTATATATTGCAAGTGGTGTGAATGTGTTGGTTAATTTTTAATAGATCCATTCATCCAAACTAGTTCATAGGTTCAAATATTTAAAGTGACATAGATTATAGTAATTACTATTTGACATTGAATCACCCCCCCCATTTAAAATATATTTTATATGATATATAAAATTTATATGAGAATAAAAAATATCTTCTAGAGTATGTGTAAGTTAAATTTGAGCTCACTTAAGTGATATGTAAGAATAACTATTTCTTATGAGAGATTAAATATTAAAAAAAATTGAAGTAATTATAAAGAATTAATCAAGAAATGTTCAATTATTTAAATATCAAGTTTATATGAAGAGATAATTGGGGACAAAATTTGAAATGGTTGGTTGTGATGTTAGATGAAGGCCACATTGTGATTACTGATGGAGTAAGTATTGTGGTAATGAATTATTCTACAATGAAGGGTTATAAGAAACTAGTGTAGCATTAAATTTTGGTGAATAAAGAAATCACACCATAGTAGGAGGGTAACACTATATATATTGAGACCAGTAGAAGATTGATAATTAACCCATGTCATCAGAATAATCATTGCACTAAAAAGGTTTATCATATGTTGTAATTAATATGTGGAAAAATCACATGGGTTTTGTGGAAATTCAAAAGGGATGTATGCTAAAAAATTATGAATAATTAAATGATTATATTTTAGAATATATTTGTATGAAAAATAGGTATATTCTATAGAAAATATTGAATTAAATTTTTTTAATATCTTTAAAGGGGGAGGATTCATTTTTTGGAAGAATATTTGACTGGTTTTAGTTAAGAGAACCATGTGGTGAATATCATGAAATTTACATCTTCAAAATATAGAAACAATATTCAGGTGATATTTTTTTGAGTTTATAAAGTTAATAAGAAGATAAAGGGATCGATAGGAGAGGATTCGTTATTTGTGTTCCTAAAATATATTAAGTGACAAAGAAGAAAATAAGAGAGGATATTCAAAGATATAATTACTATAGATATCAACTATCAAGAAAATAATAAGGATATTTATAGATATTGATGTTATTATATTGTTTTTTAAAATACCATACATCAAGAGTCTTGAAGAATGAGGATATTCTAAGTATTAAACATTATAATAAAGCTCAAATAAAATTTAGGAGGTATAATACAGCATTTAAGATCCTAATACAATCCATGTGTTGAAAATTATAAATATTAAGGAGAAGGACAATGTTTATGTTATATTATCGATCATAACCTATAATTCAAAATCCTAAAAGTTAAGGATGAAGTTCCACTTTTTTGTAAATAATTTCCATTACTACCCAAGGTTCATGACATAGGGCTAACTACCATCCCATGTCAGTTTTCGACATCATTTCGTAACCCTAGTGGGTAACTTCATGAGGTAAGGTCTCGAATCCCCCATGGGGTGAGGGGGTATTTCATGTATCTAATAAATATCATATGGGAGTCCTCCCCTTGCATGAGGACATTTAATTCTATGGGGTATTTATATGATGTTGATAATATCGTGTTTAGAGGGATATCAGGACCAGTAACAAGTATCAGAGCACAAGGTGTGAGTTTGAACAACTTGGGAAACACTGAGGAGGGATTTTTTGGACCAAAGTCTAGTTCTCCTCAAGTATCATGAAATTGGGAAAACTTCCTTCCTGTGTGGTATCTAGGAATCATTTTTAAAACATAACAAGTATCGAAAAAAATCTAAGTCAGGAGTCTCGCATGGGGAGTGGAAAAATTTCATGTGTGGGATAAATATCATATGAGAATCATCACCCCAACCCCCTACTATATGAGGACTTTTTAATCCATTTAGTAGTGATCCAAAGAAAAAAATATCAGGTAAGTATAAATGGTGGGACCTATAGCCACTATTTGTTACCATAGGAAAAATACACCCTAATAGGGGTTAATTAGCATGTTAAATTATTCTTGATTATACAATATCTTATTCTCATGTTACCAAGAAAATCTTAAACCTGGTAATCTTCAAGTACACATAATATCTAGATAGTTAAATTAAATACAGATATAGGAAGCTTTCACTGGGTCACCATAAATTATTAATCAAAGTGGATTTTCTTGATGGTTTGTCACTATCCCAATGGATAACACTACTCACTAGAAGATTTAAAAAAAGTTTTGGAATTATGTAATATCTCTCATGTGGAAACTCCCACATATTATTTCTCTAAACACTACATTGAGACAAGGAATTTATGAAAATGTAAAAAACTTATCACTCATAATGACTCCCAATAAAGGATGAACACTATTCCAAAAAAAATTATGTCATTGTAATTTTGTTCCTCATTAAAATCTTGACCTTCAAACAAATTATTGTCACAAAAATTTCCCTCTAATATTCCTTTTCTAATAATTAACTTCTTTCTTCCCTACACCTTGATACTTATCTAAATGAAGGAATTATCTCCATAAATTTTAAACTAATCACATATAAGTAAGGTCTTCAAAAAATTCCAATTAACCAAAAATTAAGTCAACCAAGTCCATTGAAATACCATGAAATCTAAGATGGACAAAAATTGTTGGAATTTACTTGTTTTTTCATATCTAGGGGTGACCTATTTAACTATTATATGAATCTTATTGTAAACACCCAGATTATGATATTATTTCCTTCACCATGGAATTATCTATGTTAATAAATATATCCACACAATTTGGCCAAATCTCATATTTAAATCCTTTAAGCATAAAATTATGATCAACTAAAATATTCTCAATACTAGAAATAGTTGTAATGTAGTCCTACTCATTTTATCTTTATGTATTTCTCCTTAGAAAATATATCCTCATAACATTTTTTTATAATTAAAACTTCATTGCATGACCAGGTATATTATAGTATAAGAATCCAATATTTATTATTATAATGATGTGTGAGACATGGACATCATGTGATACCTTCATCTCTTCAAAAAATAGTGTTGTTCCTTATTTTATGGATAGGAACTATAGAATGATAAATCTCATTTCATTTTGATCATCTCTATAGTAAAAGTATGGATTTATCCTTACTAATCATGTAAAACTTTTTATTAGATAATTTTTCATTTTAATCTAGCTCAACCCTTACATATAGGTTTTTAACCATTTTAAGGCTATGTTGCCTTAAAAATATTAAGGAAAGGTCATTTTGGCCTTACATATCATGTAATTTTGATAACACTTGTGAATTCCTCTATGTACCCTTACATATTATAGTGACTGTGCACTTTTCCAATTTCAATCTTGCTTATGAATACTCTTTCATATCACTATGGTAAACCTTACATATCAAAGTGAATTACTACATTGTTAATAATATAAAGTTATTATCATCACTAGTAACCCTTACACATCATGTAGATGCCTCTTATGTATTGTGTAAGTAACCCTTAAAATGAGTACTTTTCCATTTTATTAGAAATATATATCTCTAAATTTTTTTCATTCAACTCAAATCTACTCAAAACTTCTTCACATATTTCAAACTAATTTAATGGAATTCCAATTGGAAAAAATCCACCATTACTACTTATGGTTGAAACAACAGTTGTGATGTTATGACATTCTAGATCATACTAAAGATCTCATTCATTAGTAAGATTAGGGGAAATTATAAACTAAAGAGAGTCTAATTTACGAACTATTAAAGAGAATATAAGGATTTTTACAGTTATCCTCCGAGGTTAAGGATGATACCTTAACCATGTGTATTCAATATATAATATTAGTTAAGAACATGTTTCTTAGGCTTGACCTGAACACAGTAAGGATACAGTAACCCATATTTGAGTAGAACCATACAAAAATAAAGTGTATTTTGATCTCTTTACTTTCTGTATTTCATGTGTCTAAATTTATTAGTTTATGCGATAGTGATTCATTCATCCTAACAAGTGAAAAGGTTTGAATAATTAATGTGAAATATAATTTAGTAAAAAATATCATATTAATTCATCTCATCCCCCTCCCACACACACACTCTCTGACTACATGATCCTATAAGATAAATAAAATTCTATACTTTTTTGTAAAAATATAATGATTATGGTCAGTTATGTAAGATTAAATAGGATATTTGTAAGACTGTATATGATTAGTATGGATATAAATAAAAATAACTGGAACATAAATATGATTAAAACATAATCAAAACTAGTTATGCATGATTAAAATATACTTATGTGGTAGTCAAATTGATCATTACCAATTACAAAAGTTTTACCTCCTGGGAAAATTTCAAATTCCAACTATAGAGAAGGATGGTCGGAAATCTGGTTAATAGGTGAAAATAATTTTCCATGTGTCTTACAAACAAAATCACAAGGAACTAAAAATAAATCATTAAAAAATGTTTAACTAAATTGATAAAACCTTTAAAAAATAATCTTAATGGAAGAAGACCATGAAGAGAGAGAGAAAACGGGGAGTTCAACCCCATGTTAAAGCTTAATGAGGAAAAATAGGGGGTTGTGTGTAAGTGTAAGAGGATTCCACTATAAAAAGGTTTCCTTTATGGGTATTATTTTTTTTATATAATAATTCATTAATATTGTTTTCAATTGATGTTCTTGTTTATTTCTATTTTTTTTTGTAATATCTACCTCCAAGATCATGAATATATAACCTAATGGTTTTTTAGAGAGAGGTTTTGTGAGTATCATGAGTCCTTATATAGTAAAATTCATTATCAAATTTAAGTTCCAAGGATTGTTTTAGTTATAGGGATGAGAGGTTGTTGAATGGGATTTTCATCATTGTTTCAAATTTTTCTTCTTCTCCCACTTTACAATTATTTTTTAATCCTATATTTAGCTCACTAGTACATAATGGAAATAGTGGGTTGGGTACTAAAAGTTTTATGACTGTATGTCATGGGTGTAAATATAATATTTACTCAATTGAGTTGTATTTTATTTTCTTTCTACAAATTTTGTGGATGAGTGGTACACTTGAGGATCCTTGGGTTCACAATTATTTCACAATTTTAAAAGCATAATGAGGGATGTTCATATAAATAATAGAGTGTGAACATTAGGTGAGGATGAGAAAAATTTATGTATGATGGTAAATTAAATCATTAGTGTTAATCCTAGGAGTAGTGAAATAAGAAATAAATTCAGTATATTTTATTAAAATTAAATTAATTTTATTCTCTCATATTTTATAATTAATTATCATTTAGGATGTTTTGAATTTGAATGAATATTTCAATAGTTTTCATGAATACTTCTTAAAATTGATAAATTATAGATTCAATTGATTTATTTAATTTTTGGAATCAATTGAAAGGATATGTGTTGATAATCCTTTATTGTATTATTTTAAAAAAAAGTGAGTTGGTTGCATCAATGAAAGATAATTTTCATAATCATGGAATGTGTAATATATTTTTTTGAATAAAGGTGAAATTTTTTGAAAAGTGTTCTTGTGAATAAATTTTTTTGGAAGTGTGTAAGTTATATACTAGAATAAAAGTCAATACATAATTTATTCTTCATAGATAATCTGATTTCTAACATTTTACACTTTTCTTATTAAATAGATGAAGACATGCATAATATCATTTTCTCATGAGTAAGGTTTTGGAATTTAGTGAATAAAATAGAAGAGAACTGGATCTACAAGTGATATATAATATCCATGGATGCTACATAAGTTTTTTAAATTTTCCTTTAATGTATAGAATCAAGAAACCCTATCATTTATAATATATTTCATATGATATATAAGATATTTTGGTGATACATATTTGTTGACGCTCCTTTCGTCACGGAATCTAAAGTTCGGAAAAGGGAATATCTGAGCTCAAAGTGATTAATCCTTTGAAGAAACATCAAAAATCGACAAAGGGATAAAAAAGGAGAACATTGCCCATGTATCGCGCAAGTTCCCTCTTGGTCGCGCAAGTACACTTGCGCGCCGCCTCAATACTTGCGCGACTCCTCATGTTCATGCAAGGTACTTGCGCGACATATGTGGTAACCGCCTAGTAACCGCCCGGGGTCTTCTTTTGCCTATAAATAGACCCTGTGGTCCCCCCATTGAAGAGGATCTTTTTTCCAGAAACACGGATTGAAGCTCCTGACGCCCAAGTCTCTTCTCAAAGCTTCCGGAACACTTCTAAGGTAATTTCTTACCTAGAACGGAAGATCTAAAGAGAAAAAGGAAGGCCTAAGTGTTGAAACTTATCAAACACTTGCGCGCCGACTTAATTCCTCCAATATAACATGCGCGTCCCTCTTCTGGAAGAACCTCAAGAGAATGGTAAAGGGTTTAATAAAGAGTCGCTCAAGTATTTCAACTCTGGTTGAAAATCGCGCAAGCACCCCTAATGTCGCGCAAGTATACTTGCGCGACCAACACTTGCGCGCCGCCGCAGGACTTGCGCGCCTTTCAGGACTTGCGCGCCCCTATCTTTTTGGGTGCCCATCTTGCCCATTTTTACCCCTCTTAAGCCATTTCACCCTTCCTATTCAAGATTCAGTCTTCAAGATACTCTTCAAAGCCATTTATGGCATGATTTCTTGATTTGACATCCTTATCTGAAAGGAATTCTGTGAAATATCTCTCAAAACCTAGTGATTTAAACATCTTTATATCACCAAAGATTGAGAGTTCATTCATTTCAACCTCATCCTTTAAGATGAGAGAATCCTAACCTGGGTCTCATTTTCAGGAATAAATCCCCAGTTATAAAAACCTAACTTGGGCATCTTTCTTAAGAATAAGCCCCAATCAAGTCCTTTAATCTTGGGCATCCTCCTCAGGAGTAAGCCCCAAACCTTAATCCCTAACCTGGGTCTCCTTTTCAGGAATAAGACTCAGTCATAACCTTGGGCTTCCTTTTCAGGAGTAAGCCCCAAGTCCCCTATCCTAGGATTCCTTCTCAGGAATAAATCCTAGTCATAAATCTTGGGCATCCTTCTTAGGAGTAAGCCCAAAGTCTCTTAAAATTTCTCTTAACCAGTCATAAATTACCTTTGATTTGGGTTTCCTTTTCAGGAATAAAACCCAATCATAAGTCCCCTCCTAACTTGGGCATCCTCCTTAGGAGTAAGCCCCAAGATTAGAGTATTCAAATCTCCATAAAGCACATATAACTTTGTGGACCCTGTTCTTGGATTTTCTCCCTAAAAGTAAATCCTAAACTTTCGTCTATCTGGGCAGTCATCTATACATAAGCCCCAAAACAAATTCTTATGATTGCATCTTTTATGGCACAATTGTCTGAATTTTACCAATACCTCTTGTTTCTCACACCGAGCATGACTCACGTGAGCTTAGAGTGTAAAAGTAATTATGACATTCATCTTTGAGCCATCAATCATAAAACATCATATCCCATTTCTCGAACTACGTGGGTTCTGATTCCTTTTTCAAAACAAAGGATACGTAGGTAGCCCATTTATGGGTTCGATCCCAACATTGAAATAATCTCTGTCCTTCTGAATGACGATAAACTTCAAGTGCCCCACTGAGTGGCTTTAAAACCAGCCTGGTCATCAAAATGACCAAGAGACTTTTATATAAATGTTTTGAAGGATACCATTGACCAAGAATCTCTAAACAAATATAGATGATTCTATATTGATGAATAACCTCGAATACATATAAAAGATTCTCTAAATTTCTTGCATATTTAATCATTGATTGCTAAAACTAAAGGAAAGCTCATTTTATACTTGGTAATGTAATAAGGATTCACGAACTTAACTTAAATCTATAAAGAGAGTCCCGGAGTAGACAATAATTCCCCTCAAAAAGGTGTGATGAGTCCGACCTCCCATCCTCTCGACCAATGCAAATTCCTAAGCCTCATTAGCCCACAAGCTAATGAGCGCCTGCCTTTGGAAAGTAGGTCCAAACGGATGTGGAATCATTGGATGTTTCCGGTTCTACGAACAAACCCGTTAGAAACCGATCGGAACGTTTGAATCTCCCGTCCAGAAGGTCATCCCCGGATTCCGCGCGAAACAAAAAATGGTGAACCCGACGTGAATCCTTAACCAAGTTAAAGTGATGTTCTTCTTATCTGTTAGGCCCTTTGGGCCAACAAGGCAATCATTGACATATGATCATCCAAAAGATGCAGTAGTCGGATTCATCTTGATTATGTCTGTTACATGGAACAGGCACTCTTTTTTCAAGATCTTCTACAAAAAATGGCTTTCCTTAAATTCACCCCTGTGAATACTGCTGCTGGGAACACCTCTACTGTGAGGTCTGCTGCCGTGGAAACCAATACTGCTACTCCTGCTAGAACGTCATCCGCTCTGAGGATGACATCACCAACTCAGCGTCTTCAACGCTGTGTTTCTAATGCACTGGTTAAGGAGTACCATCGCAACGGTACTATTCCAACTCTGGAGGCCGCTCGTCAAGCCCTCCAAGTTAACAATTCTACCTGGTCGTCCGGACAACGGCGACCAGCAATCAAGAAGCAGACGGTGCTGACTACCGTCTCCAACCGTTTCGGGTCGTTATCCCCGGAACGCAATTTCCATTCACTCCCTTACTCCGAGGAAGTGAATGAGCAGGTCCCGCAGGACCTTAATTCAAAAAGACAGGAGTCCTTCTCTAGGGCTCCCATCAACAATCGCCGCCAGACTCATGCGGTAGTGCGCCCTCAACATGATGAGGGTACCGACTCCAGGCATTCATCTCAGGTTCCTCGAACCCGAGCAGGTAAGATGAATCGCCAGAGACGGAATCCGGTTAACAATAGGCAGGTTGTCATCCCTGCCATCTCCGGAGAAGTCCACCAACCTAACTTGGTGGAAAACAATGAGCAGGCATACACACCTGCCCGTTTTAATCCCGCTGTCCAGCAGACTCGTCTGGCAGCATCAAGCCGATCCCGCCAGGCAATTCCGGCGGAGTACCATAGGCAGGAACATACACCTGCTTATACATCAGCAGTTAGTCAGCAGGCTCGTCTGACTACATATGGTGGATCTCGTCAACCGCGTTTGGCGAAGTGTAATCAGCAGGCACATACACCTGCTAATACTAATCAAGCCTACCAACAGTCTCGTTTGGTAGCGCACGGAGAAGTCAGTCGGAAAGCCCCAACGACAAACAGGAGACAGACTAAACTCTCTGCCTCCACACTTGAGTACTGTCAGGATTCACTGACAGGAAAAGGAGGATAGGAGCAGGCACATACATCTACTCCAAGCCCGGAATGGACGTATATCCCTGTTCCGGCGGCTGAAGTCACCAAACATATTTTGTCAATAGTGAAAGAGCAGAAGCAAATTCCTGCTCATATTCTGGATGCTTGCCAGGATATCATAACAACTTCAGCATCATCTCAGGGACAGACACATAAATCTATCCCTAGCAGTGGAGTGACACATCAACAATTCACTCCGGAACAGACACACACATCTGTTCCAGTCCAAGAGGGTTGTGGGGCCTACTCCCACATATCATATGGACAACCAAGTCAGGCACATACACCTGATTTGAGCGATGATTGTCAGCCTATCCTGACCATCTTTCCTGATCAGGCACATACACCTGCTCAGAGAAATCACTTTCGTCATCAAGTGATTTCTAAAGCGAGTAAGAAGGCATCTAAGAAAAAGATCCGCCCAGCACAGTCAGGAGATCAAAGGCCAATCTACAACAAGGCCTTGCTCGATGCTGGAGTTCTTGAAGCCCTCAGACATTTATCTGTCGGAATTCAAGATTCTACTCCCTCAGTTCCCAATAACAGGAACATTAATCCCGAAGGTCTTCAACAGACACTTCCTCATGAAGACTTGCTTCATGAAAATTCGGTCAATCTTGAAGTTTCTTCTTCAGATGAGAACCACAGGAACCCTCTGTGTGGTCAGAAGACCAAGGAGCAAGAGATCTCATCTTTTGCTGTAACCCATCATGAAGGTCCTCCTCATGGTGATGAACTTCGCTGCGAAAGTCCTCTCCGCAGTAGTGATTCACATTGTCTCGAAAATTCTTCAGAAGGAAATGTAGTGATGAGAAAGCCCTCCTATCTCGAGGCACTTGCAAACGTAAAACCAGTCATGTCTGAAGTTTTACTATCGGCAGGTGAAACTCTTTCTCCATCAGAAGATAGCTTGGGGTTCAGGTTATTCTCCGAACCTTCCCTGGGTCATTCATCTTCCAGCATGAATAGTGATTCCTCTACCAATCTTGTTGAATCCGATGAAGCAACAAGGAAACACCAACTCTGGTCCAAACAGGTAGAAGAATCTTCATTTAATGATAAAGAGGAAATGCTGAACATGAGGAAAAAACTGGCAAAAGGTGAAGTACCAGTCATGTTTTGGCCTTTGGCTGATTCACAGTATGACATTCCAAAGATGTTGACGGATGATGGAATCCATGATATTCGTCTTAACATATGGAAAACTCTTTGTCAATTAAAGAAGAAGGTATTATCTTACGATGAATATGAAAATCATCTTAAGATAATAGAAGGGTTACAACGCCAGATTGATTTGGCATCTCTATCAGTCTCTCGGTATCCGAAGGCTGAAAAGCAACAGAGAACCCTTCAACGTTCATGCCTTGGCGCACTAAGAAGATTGCGTCAGTTAATTTCCAATGCTCCATCTAATGTTCATATCAGAGGATGGGGTATTCACGGAGCACTACATTTCACAGTGCTTTCCGGTCAGCAAAGCCCGCCGAAAATGGTCTCATGCAATGTTATTGCCCATGGCCGGCCACAGTCAATGGGCTTTGTTCATAATCAAAATCTTGCTCGAGATCAAGCTTCAACTAGTTCCTCTCAAAATCAAGTATATAGAGAACAGGTTGTTGAATTGCTCCTACATCAAGCAGGCGAGAATATTGCGCAAGCCTCTCGTCTGGAGCAAACACGTCATCAAATGACAGAAGTTTCGGAAATCATCCAACGGTCTGTTGAACCAGGTGATAAAAGTGGATACAGGTTAATGCATCCAGCTAATTTCCGAACTAAGATTCGCAAGATCAAGAGAGATTTTAAAAAGATCTCAGACATAGCATGTCAAGAGACACCCCAGCTTTCCAGACTGGGGACTTCTCTAACCCAACCCTCAGAATCAACGAATGGGATTCGAGGAGTTGAGCGGAAGCAACAGGAACACCCCCAGTCCACCGGACTGGGGACTTTTTCAAATCTTCAATCCCTCCCTCAGAGAAAGTCAGTATTCTCCCGATTAGGGAATAAGACTCAAGAGGAACGAAGAGCCAAGATGTCAGGAGATTCTCTCCAAGTGACGGTTCTCCAAGAAATTCCTGAGGGATCAAGTCAACGGAATGCCATGCCTTATGATGGACATAAAAGGAGACAATATCACAACAATGCTGATAGAAAGGATTCCATGAAATATGCATCCATTAATGTCATCACTGCCGTTGCTGCTGATTCACCAGATAAGGCTCAATCAGAGGGATCAGATGAAGAGGTTCCTGCTCAAGAAGTTGCGCACACAGACCTAAATGAAGAAGGTGTGCACACACGTAATCAAAGGCTTACCCAAAATCTGGGTATTCCTTCAAGTAACCCACTTCCCCCTCTCCGAAAAGGATCCAATAAGGGGAAAGGAAAGAATCAGGTTACTTATCACCCTTCCTCTGAAGGAGGTCAATCGCTCTCATTAGAGCAAAGGTTTGCACAACAGGAGGAAGAAATGAAAGAATTAAGAAGGTTGAATGCAGAACTACTTCAGAGTAGTCTTCTTCTTAAGAATGCTGAAGTCCGACAGCCGAAGGAATTTGTTGTAACTACTGAGATGGATCAGGAATATCCTCCTTTATCAGTACACCCACAGAGGTCTAATCCGACGGGTCAAACGCAACAACGGTTGGCAGCACTACCATTAGTTGCAGCACCAACCTCCACGGCTGTCCAAGCTCCATTCATTGCACCTACCCAAAACCAAGTTCAACCTGACGTTTCTCAAAAGTTAATAACTACTATTGAGTCATTAACAGCTCGGTTAGAAACTATGGAAGGGAAACGGGCGCAAGTTCAACCTGAAAAGAAAGTTTACCCTGAATGGGTAGATTCAATTTCTCCTCCATCCAGTTTTGGAAACCCTATTTTCCCTACTTTCAATGGATCAGGTGACCCTGAACAACATTTGACGCATTACGTGTCTTGTTGTGATCCTATGATGGGAACTCCAGAGCAACAAGAAGCAGTGAAACTCAGATGCTTCGTACGAACCTTGCAAGGACCAGCTTTTGTCTGGTATACAAGCTTGAAATCCCGGTCAGTCATCGGATGGGAGGATATTCGTCAAAAATTCCTTCTTCAGTTCAGCTCAACTTTGCCAAAAACGACAGTTTTCGATCTTACAAACTGCAAGCAAAGGGAGAATGAAAGAGTCTCTGATTTCATTGCTCGTTGGAAAGGATTAACGTATTCCTTGAGTTTATCACTCCCTCAGGAGGAATTGTTGCCAATCTGTGTGGCAAATTTGCGTGACGAATTACGCATGCCATTGATCCCTGTGAAATACACAGGAGGGTTTCGAGACCTTACTTCAATCGCTCAACAGATTGAAGATTCCCTTATGCAGGCTAAGGTTAAATCTCGTGTAATTCCATCAGCTCCAGGAAGAAGAATGGGTAAAGCAGAAACTGCTACAGTTATGCTTAAACAGGCACCTGTACCTATTTCTACTTCAAAACCTTCATCTTCTCGAAGGGCTCCACCTCCTGAACGCCAACAACAAAGGCTGTTTCGTCCAAATGATCAAAAAGACCAACGACGAAAACAATTTGAGGATATGAAGAGTAAAACATACTCTTTCCAAAGTGAGCAAGTTCCTGGTTACTTCATTTCAGCTCTGGAAAATAATTTGGTTCAATTACCAGTGCCGAAGAGACCAAACAAGGAAGGAGATGAAGACCGTCCCAATTATTGTCCCTTTCATCAAATGTTGGGACATCCCATCCAGGAGTGTTTTGTCTTTAAAGACCTCCTAC
This sequence comes from Viscum album, assembly GCA_963277665.1. Lineage (NCBI taxonomy): Eukaryota > Viridiplantae > Streptophyta > Magnoliopsida > Santalales > Viscaceae > Viscum > Viscum album. Next base: position 1,405,440,515 of record OY728129.1, read on the forward strand.
AAAAGATGGTTGACTTGGGACAAGTCAAATTGAAGGGTTCTTCAGCTCATGTAGCGTGTATTACCGCTACAGATCCAGAGGAAGGAGGCGAGTGGCAGGAAGTCAAAAGCAAAACTGCGAAAAAATATGATGATTGGATGGCCAGAAAGACAATCAATCGGACCCATTCCATTTTGCGAACACAATTGAAGAAGCCAATTGTGTCTCCTACAAAAGCTGCAGTAAAGCCTCCATCAAAGGACAAATCCTCAAAAGGGCAGCGCAATTCAAAGAAGAAAGAGGAATCAGGAGAAGATGAGTATGTATCAAAGCCTAAATTGTCTTTGACTCTGGCAGATTTCATGCCATCTACTTCAAAGCCACGGGCACCGTCCCACCAAATGGCACAGCCTAAACAGGCTAACTTGGCAGAGTCTTTATCAGACGATGAATTGATCTTTGGTTCTGTTAATATGATTCAATTAACAGATTCATATTCCAGTCTTGATGAGCCTGAATTCCCTGTATCAAATAAAGGAACCCGAGGAAGTTCTAGAGGTTCAGGATATAGGGGAAGACGTGGATCTTTCCGAAGCCACTACTCTAATTCTACCCCTGCTAGCACTGTATATGAAGCAGAAACTCGTGGTAGAGCCCTTCAGCGAGCTCAAAATGAACAAGCAAGTTCTTCTGCCAATGGCCAACTCAGCTTCGGCACAGTTATTTTGGAAGACCGATTAAATGTTCCATCTTCTTTATCTCAGCAAGTAAATGGATCTAATCAGTCTAATTTTCCAAAACCAAAGATGTTGCCAACTTCAATACAAGAGGCATCAGCTACCAAAGCATCTGCTTCCAAGGTACCTGCTAAACCGCATATTCCTATTGGGAAACGCAGGCCTCTAGATCAAAAGTATGATATATTGAAACACTTGGCCCAAGTACCAGCCAAATTATCAATTTTGGATGCTTTGAATCTATCAAAAGATCTTCGGGAAGCACTCATCGAAGCTTTGTCAAGTCCTCAGGAGTTTGAAGCTGAAATTGCTGCAGCTGAAATTTATCACATAGAGAATAATCCTACAGAATGCCATGCAGTGATATCTTTTACTGATAAAGATGAAGATGATGTTGTTCATGGGCACATAAAACCTTTGTACCTATCTGGCAAAGTCAACGGTATAGATGTTCGAAGAGATTTTATTGACAATGGTTCAGGAGTCAACCTCATGCCCATTCGCACACTTCGTCGATTGGGCCTCACGGAATCTGATTTATCTCCTTCTACCATGATGTTGCAAGGATATGATAAAAATGAACAAGAACCACTGGGAGAAGTTACGCTCAGAACTCAGTTTGGAGATCTTGTTTCCAATTCAGATTTCATGATTGTTGATCAAGACTCAGCTTTCAATATCTTGCTTGGAAGACCCTGGTTACATCAGCATGCAGCTATTCCGTCATCATACCATCAATGTCTCAAATACTGTTTCGATGGTCAAGTTGGAACATTGTATGGTGATAAGGCCCCGTTCAAAACATGTGAGTCTCAATACATTGAGGCGGAATTTTATCACATGAAGGGAAGAGAAAAATCTACAATGAAGGAAATTACCAAAGTTAATGCTCCATATGGTTTGGAAAAAATTCCAATAAATCCATTTTCACATGTGAGTACAGATTATGTGTTACCTATCAGTCAAATTGACAAAATAGGCCCAAATCAAAATACTCTTATGGAAAGATCCATAATGTCAATTACGGCAATCGAGCCAGACAACATGGGAGAAATTGGTAACTTACCAAGCAGTGATGAAAGCATAAATGGTAACGTTTTCATTTCGTCTGCTGAAATCCAACAAGTCTATACTTCGCTAATCAGGCCAGAAGAAGTTATAGCAACACCAGAGGTGAATGTTGATGTCGATTCTCAATCCATCATCTCCTCTTTATTTCCCAAAGAAGACCCTTTTTCATCAATAGGGTCTGAAATGGAAGCTTCTTCTTCAAAATGTGAAAATTTTGACATCTCTTATGATCATGAGAATTTCGTTTTTTCATCTACTTTGCAAGTAGAAACGGAAGATATAACACATGATGAAGAGGAAGAGGAAGATCTTAGAGATGCTCCTCCAGAATTTGAAGAGGGTATCTCTACCACTGTGGATGAACTCAGAGAAGTTAATCTGGGTACAGAGAAAGATCCACGCCCCACTTTAATTAGTGCGTCCATGACCCTTGAAGAACAAGAGATGTATATTTCTTTTCTAATGCAAAATAAAGATATTTTTGCTTGGAATTATACAGAGATGCCTGGCCTTGATCCTGATGTTGCCACCCATCATTTGGGTTTGCCAAAAGAACATCGAGGATTCAAGCAAGCCACGAGAAGAACACACCCAACCTATGCTTCCAAAATCGAGGCTGAAGTGGATAAGCTTATCAAAGCTAACTTCGTCAGAGAAGTTCAATATCCCACGTGGTTGGCTAATATTGTCCCAGTAAAGAAAAAGAACGGACAAATTAGGGTTTGCATCGATTTCAGAGATCTTAATCGGTATTGTCCCAAAGATGATTTTCCAGTTCCGATTACAGAACTCTTAATTGATGTGACGGCTGGCTATGAAGTACTTTCTTTTATGGATGGATATTCTAGATATAATCAGATCCGAATGGCCCCAGAAGATGAGGAATATACAGCCTTCAGAGCTCCTCAAGGTGTGTTTTGTTACCGGGTGATGCCCTTTGGTTTAAAGAATGCAGGTGCAACATATCAACGCGCCATGCATCGTATCTTCAAACCTTTTCTAGGGAAATTTGTTGAATGCTATGTAGATGATTTGGTGGTTAAATCCAAACAATGTTTTGATCACTTGGCTGATTTGGAAATCATATTCCACAAGCTTCGACAACATAATTTGAAGATGAACCCCTTAAAATGTGCTTTTGGGGTAACCTCAGGAAAATTCCTCGGCTTTGTTGTACGCCATCGTGGTATTGAAGTCGATCCTGAGAAGACCAAATCAATCCTTGGTATGTCACCTCCTCAGAATTTGAAAGAATTAAGAGGACTTCAAGGACACTTAGCCTATATTCGGCGTTTCATCGCCAATTTGGAAGGCAAAAGTTTACCTTTTACAAATTATTGAAGAAAGGAGTCACTTACCAGTGGACTAAAGAATGTCAAGAAGCATTTGATGTTCTCATGAAATACCTCTTAAGTCCACCAGTACTCATGCCACCTGTTGAGGGTAGACCTCTTATCCTCTATGTGACAGCTTTAGAGCGATCATTGGGTGCCTTTCTCGCTCAAAAGAATGATGCTGGGAATGAAAATAGTCTCTACTATCTCAGTAGAACTATGCTTGAAGCAGAAACCCGGTATTCGAGTATTGAAAAGTGCTGCCTAGCATTAATCTTTGCAGTTCAGAAACTGAGACACTACCTGCAACATCACGAGGTCCAATTGGTATCTCGTAATAATCCACTCAAATTCATCCTTAGTCGTCCAATGCTTACAGGACGTCTGGCAAGGTGGGCAGTTATTCTACAGCAGTTCGACATTCAGTATGTGTCTCAAAAGGCAATTAAGGGCCATGCTCTGGCTGATTTCCTGGCTGAACACCCTTCAGTGGAAGACACGTATTCAGATATCGAACTCCCTGATGAGGAAGTTTTTTCTATTCAAGAGAATCCTCAAACATGGGAAATGTATTTTGATGGTGCTTCTAGAAGTCCAACAGGGAAGAAAATGGAAAATCCTAAATTCAACAAAGTTGGTTTAGGAATTGTGCTCATTTCTCCAGATAAGGCAGTGTTACCTTATTCCTTTTTGTTGTGGGAAGGTGGTACCAATAATGAAGCTGAATACCAAGCTCTCATTGCAGGCTTGGAGTTAGCGCTTCAAGCACAAGTGAATCACTTAAAGGTGAAAGGTGATTCAGACCTGGTAATCAAACAAGTCAATGGGGATTATGCCATCAGAAAAGAAGAATTAATCCCTTTGTATGATTACGTCAGAGAGTTAATGTCGGAATTCCCTTCAGAACCGACATTTTCTTATGTCCCAAGATCACAAAATGCTCAAGCTGATGCACTGGCTAATATAGCCACAGCTTTAGCAGATCCAAATCGGGGCGAGACAACCATCGGTATTGCCCACCGTAATGCAATTTCACCTTATGTTCAAGTCAGAACAGAGGAAATTAATGAAATTAGTCCCATTCCTGAACCATATGGTCATACTACAGGATGGATGTCACCTATCAGGGAATACCTTCAAAATGGAACACTTCCACCTGATAGAGCCGAGAGAGAACAAATTCGGCGACGTGTGGTCAATTTTACTCTTTATGATGGTCCAAACCACCTCGAGAAAATTCTCTACAAACGTGGTTTTGATGGAGTTCTCTTCAGATGTATTGATGGTGAAGAGACAATGGCTGTCATAAAAGAAGTGCATGCAGGAGTCTGTGGTGCCCACCAGTCTGGACATAGATTGTCTGATCAAATTCGAAGACTTGGATACTTCTGGCCTTCAATGATACAAGATTGTGTTAATTTCACAATGAAGTGTCATTCATGCCAAGTATATGCCAATTTCATTCATCAACATCCAGAGTTGCTTCATACAGCTAAATACTCATGGCCATTTTCCACATGGGGAATGGATGTGGTAGGACCTTACCCTTCAGCTACGGCCAAGCAGTTTAAGTACATTCTTACTGCTACTGATTTCTTTTCCAAATGGGCAGAGGCAGTACCTCTCAAAGAAGTCAGTTCTAAATGCATTGTTAGCTTCATCAAGTCTAACATCATTACTAGATTTGGTGTCCCTCATACCATATTGACAGACAACGGCACCAACTTCTGTTCTTCTGAGGTAAAGAGATTGTATCAAGAATACAACATTAAGTCCAACCATTCATCTCGATATCATGCAGCGGCTAATGGCCAGATAGAGGCCTTCAACAAGACTCTTTCAAATATACTGCAAAAGATGGTGGATAAAGATAAGAGGTCATGGCCTGATAAACTCTATCATGCTTTATGGGCTTATCGGACTACCACTCGCAATGCAACACGGTCTACTCCATATTCATTGGTATATGGAACAGAAGCAGTCTTTCCAATTGAAGTTCAATTGCCCTCACTCAGAATAGCCATTTGTGATCAGTTATCAACAGATGAGCAATCCCAAAAGCGGTTGAATGAATTGGAACAGTTAGATGAGAAAAGATTGTGCACTTTGCACCACTTGGAAATCTATCAGAATCAAATAGCACGAGCTTTTAACAAAAAAGTTCGTCTTCGTTCATTCATTCAGGGAGAATTGGTATTGGTTCTCAGAACACCAATGATACCAGGAAAGAAGCCTCCCAAGCTTGAACCAAAATGGGAAGGACCTTATTCAGTACATAAGGTCTACTCCAATGGAGCGTATTCTCTGATTTCAATGGATGGAGAACACATCACGACTCCAACTAATGCCAGATTTCTGAAGAAGTATTTTGTATAAACACAAAATATTGTTCCCAGAACCAAGACTTACAATTGGTTCATACACCAAGGTCCAGTATGATCTTAATCTACACCAAGGTCCGGTATGACCTTAAACTACACCAAGGTCCGGTATGACCTTAAACTACACCAAGGTCCGGTATGACCTTAAACTACAACTTCGTCCAACATGACATTAAACTGTGTCACATATTCTGTCCGAGATGACATTAAACTATAATACGTCCAGCATGACGATAAACTGTACGGTCCATGCATATGACCTTAAACTATTCGCACTTATGTCCCTGCAACATGACACTAAATTGTGCAGCACCAATAGTCCTAACTACAAGACTTTAAACTGCATAGTCCCTGATTTTGTCTTACATGACAATAAACTGTATAGAAGTTCCTATATTTTGTCCGAGATGACATTAAACTATATTGTGTCCTAGAAACATGACATTAAACTGTGTGGCGCTTTCATCGTCCAACATGACGTTAAAATGTCACATTGGTTATTAATATGTCCTACATGACACTAAACTGTATATGTCCGAGATGACATTAAACTATATTTTGTCCTAGCAACATGACATTAAAACTGTGTGGCGCTTTCATCGTCCAGCATGACATTAAACTGTAAAAAATCCCCAGAACTGATATCCTCATATTGGTTCACCTTAGTCGTAGCTACATGACTTTAAACTGTACAGCACCAGTTCGTCCTTTCTATATGACGTTAAACTATACAGCAATGGTCCCGTATGACTTTAAACTGCATCAATCCTGGTCCATGTATACGACCATAAACTATTTGCAAATATGTCCAGCAAGACGTTAAACTGTGACGTCCTAACTACATGACGCTAAACTGTATAAAAGTCCCTCACGTCCGGAAAGACGTTAAACTATATAATCATCAAAAGTCCAGCATGACATTAAAACTGCACAATCCCCCTTTCGTCCAATATGACGTTAAACTGTATTGTCCCCATCGTCCTAACTACATGACGCTAAACTGTACAGAAAGTCCTTGATATGTCCTACATGACATTAAACTGTGCATCGTTAAGGTTGTTATTACCTCTTGTTTCTCACACCGAGTATGACTCACGTGAGCTTAGAGCGAACATCAACCATAACACTCCTTTTGGGCCACTAACCATGTGTAAGTCCCAACAACATTTTTTAGATCATTGTCCACAAGAACAACTTTATCATTAATTCATTCTTTAATTGAACTACACGGACTTTGATCCTTGCCCTCCAGGCTGGGTATGTAGGCAACCTCCCAAAGGTTCAAGCCCAAAAACAATCTCTTCACATTGGTTTACCACCATCTCATATGATGATGATTTGTGAAACCACCCCTGGAATCAATATCTTTACATTGATTCACTTTCGTCCTTGTTATATGACGTTAAACTATACAACACTTTTGTCTGGTACGACAATAAACTACAATATTCTTTGATTTCCTCATTTGAGAAGGAACCATTATTAACATTGATTCTTTTTTCAATCATGGTTTTCATTTTTTCAAAAGACTACGTACATACATGGTAATGCCTAAACTTTTTATCTTAGGTTAAAACCATCATTGCACTAAAGTCCCCTTTTCACCCTTCACATGTACGAACCAAATTTGTACAAAGGGTAGATCTAGAACTACGTGGACTTGATTCCCATCCTTATGGGATACGTAGGAACATTCGAGTGTCCCTCGAATCCAGTCCCAAGTCTTTTGGGCCTAAACCCAAATTTCACTTTCAGTCCCTTGGCTGAAAAGTCTTCATGAAAACACACACTGTGTATTCATCATTATGGTCCGAATTCTATGACCCTAAACTAAGATCACTCATACTTTCGTCCTGCATGACGTTAAACTGCATTTCAAGAACTACGTATGGCTTGATTCTCATTCTTATGAGATACGTAGTGAAGTCCAAGTTTCAATTAAGGACCCAGCCACAACATGATTATGGTTTTCATTGACCTATGTATCTCTATATACATTGGAAAATACCCATATTTATGTATTATAATCCTAACCTTAAATATTTTCAGATCTTCATAACCCTTTTCATGACTTATAGTCACAAAAATGTCAAACTTATGAGAATTCTTTTGCCTGACTATGCAGCACGTGCCCATAGGTGGCCTTGCATAAACAGTCCACATAACAGACTTGTCAGCCAAGAGATGCTATTTATTTGACCATGCAGCCAATGCCCATAGGTGGCCCTGCATGTTTTCAACCCCCTAACGGGTTTGTTAAATAATAGTAACTTCATTCTTGGGAAGAATGCCTCTTTTGTCCTTATTTGTCTTAAACGACAGTATGTAGGGATCCGCAAAAATAGCCATCCTTAATGTATTTGTCCCATATCCTTTTTCATGATCTAAAAGTATTCAAGTCTATGGTTTATTCTTCTTCCCTACGTTTGGGTCAGACCTTCGTAGGAGTGATATTCATCCAGTTCTTTGATATTCTTGGTTGGAAATATCTTCTCCATATTCAAGTACCTCTTTCCATACAACAAACTCTATGCTTTAGAAAATTTGAATCTCCATAAACTTTCACTAGCTTTTAGCACTAGGAAAGTAAAATATCTTGGAGTTCTTTTGCCTGACTATGCAGCACGTGCCCATAGGTGGCCTTGCATAAACAGTCCACATAACAGACTTGTCATCCAAAAGATGCTATTTTATTTGACTATGCAGCCAATGCCCATAGGTGGCCCTGCATATTTCAACCCCCTAACGGGTTTTGTTAAATAATAGTAACTTCATTCTTGGAAACTACTTCTTCTAATGCCTTTTAGCTCTTTTTCATGTCATTCCTCAGATTCAAATATTCTTAAGCCATAGTTTACATTTTTTCCCTCATACTTGAGTATGGTAATATGTTTTCAGATAAATTGTCAAGGAATTGAATCCATTTTTTTAATTTCCGGTCAAAGCTATTTCGACCTTAAACATTAGCCCCTTTATGTCCGGCTTGCATGACTTTAAACTGCCCACACAAAAGACAAAGGAACTCTGAATATAAGTCAAGTTCCAGCTCACTAAATATACATTTTTTGTATGATTTAGGTAATATTGAACAGTTAAAAGGTTCAAAGTTTGTAATAATCCTAGTAAAAAATCAAACAATGCTTACTAAGCCCATTGGCTTAAGTAAATTTGAAGCAGGTAATGGAAGAATGCAAGTACAAATGATTGAAGACAAAAGTGTTTTTCATTGATACACAAGAGTTAGAAGGACATCCACAGACTGGAATCTCTTCTCTTTTTCAAGAATTACAGAAGATTGTCAACATAAGTCTTCATTTGATGTATAGCATCCTGAGCCTTATCAAAAGTTACTTGAAGCTCGTGCACTTGACCAGCTTCACTCTTCTCAGCTTGCTGAAATGCCTTCTTAGCATCTACAATGGCTTTCATGCCATTCATATGAGTTTCATCCAATGATTTATTAAGCTGATCAAGTTCCCCAGTAACAGAATCTAACTGTTGCTGGAGCTGCACCTGCTGGATGACCTTTTCTTTGATTTCTTGCTTCAGATCCTTCATCTTGACAGCATAATCAGCTTCAGCCTGGGATATCGCAGCCTCAAATTCACCTATGTTGACTGAAAATTTCACTCTGGTCAAATCTTCGCGACTTGTCTGCATTTTCTCCCTCCTGAAAATAATCTGTTTCACCGCAGCATGGATCTTTTCATACCCAAAACCACCAAGTCCCATTATAACAAATTGGGATGACAATCGGGAAATTTTTGATGGTAGCTCTTCTAAAGGCACCCCCGATATGATGTTCCATATGTTGTTCCATGCCTTACGTCGTGAAAAGCTGAACGCTTTGAGCATCTCTGGATCTGATTCAACATCTTCGTCAGAAGGGGGTATGTAATCTGGAATTAACATGCTTAAGGAAGTGCCTCGTCCTGCTCTTTCCCCTCTGACTTGGGCTTCTTCACTTTCAATTCCCGTTGGGGCAGAGGCTGAAGCCTCATCTCCGGATCTAGCCATTACAGTTGATGGCCCTACATGATCAATTGAATGATTTTAGTTGAATCTTAAAGGATAACAAAAGAATGGATTGTCTTGCAAATAAAGTACAATCACAAATATTGTTATCCCTTACCCAATGGTGGTTCAGCAACATGAGAAGACTTCTCCCCATCTTTTCCGGTTTCAACAGGATTTTCAAGATGGGTCTCAGGAGAGTTTATTGGATTTAGCTCTACTTGAGCTAATGTTTCTGCAATGATAGGGTTGACATCAGTGTCCACACCCTCTTCGGGCATTGGCAGTTCAGCAGCTTCTACGGAAGAAACTGCATATTATTTTACATCATGATTAGAAATATGTTTTGTTTTTAAAAGAAAAATTTGGGCGAAGGGTAACACTCACACCCAAGGTCTTCTAAATCACATGACAATCTAGCATGATCATAAAATTCTTCAAAAGTCATTCCTTGATTCATCATTTCATCTAATGATACTTCAGAATCTTGGTTAGTCTCACCAGTGGGAGCATTTGCTACGTCTTCTTGCTGACTTATGTCCTGCAACCCCTGACCCTGGACAACATCTTCAGTAGTGGGAGGGATACTGGGAATGGATGGTAGCTCTTCTCTAGGAGCAACCAAGTTAGCTTGAGTCTGTGGTTGTTCTACACCACCCTCCACGACCTTTGAAGAAGGATCAGTCCCTTCCCTCAAGGGGGAAATTGAAGAAGCCCCTGCAATCCTCAGAAATATGAGTAACCATATGATTATGGGTATAAACTCATGATTGTTCGAAGGACTTACCACTGCTAATGAAACATTTAGTTAAGGATTTCCTCCTTCGTTGCCTTGGCTTCTTTTGTTTTTTTGGAGTTTCAGTTGTCTCTTTTATTGGCACTTGGATTGGTGAATGAAAGGCTATGTCCAGTGCCTCATTCATGGCCTGCTGGCCTGGAGATATCTCGCCTGGTTCGTGAGGAGAATCAGCAGCAGCCCCAACAGCAGTACCACCAGGGCTATATTGTGGCGAAGGAACCCCGGTCCCTTTCTTTGCAAGCTGCAAGATGAAGAAAAATAACTTCCTTAAGTAACAAAGCTTCAACTGAAATCAAGTTGCAAAGAAAATAAGGAAAGAAAACTTACATCTTCAGGAGCCACGTACTCTTGCCACTCCTCATCTCCAGAACCACCATCCCCCTTAGTGGTGCCACGATCAATCATTTCCTTCACCCGCCTGGTGATAGGAACCGAATTATCAGTGGCATATATGAGCATTTCCAGCACTCTGATATAAGCCCGCACTTCATTGGGGTTATCTCCGTATTGAAGGTCTTTAGAAGCTAGAAGATATCCTATCCCAGGAAGTTGTAGACCCTCACAAAAATCCAGCCAGGCGGTCTCAGTATCACAGTATAAGCTCTGCCATAGCTGAACAGCCTCTGGTCTTAGATATAAAGGCTGTGAGGAAGGTCCTACAATTTTTGATTTTAATTTCTTCTCGATTCCTGCAACTACAGATAGAGAATAAGAAAGTGAGACTTATTACTTTATAAAGTAGCAGTGATTGAAGTTATTACAATCAAATAACTCACCAGGAGCTGATGGAGTGGGTCTTTTAACTCTGGTCGGAGGATTATATCGGGCACGAAACCGCTTTGCTGCCGGTTGTGCCTCATCATCCCCATCATGATAATCCGAGGAATCAGTTCTAGAGGAGGAGTCTGTTGAACCTATTTCAGGAGGAGAAGCATCACCTTCATGAGGAAGAGTTTCTTTCTCTACAGTCCTCTTCCTCTTTCCCACTTGATATACAGGATGATTCAATATCCCTTTGGGGTATGATGCTATCCAGTGTTCGGCATAAAATGTAGTCAGATAATGTGCCGCTTTTTCAACTGGTAGATCAAATACTGCCCCAGTCTTCTCTCTTGATGTCAGCAACCATAGTTGTCGAGAAACCATCGGATGTTGCTATAACCTGACATGTACTGGAGGGGATACAACAATCTGTTGCAAACATTTTAATTGGTGTGCAAATCTATATGGAGCATAGGCCTCGCATATGATTTCTCCATCAATCCTGGCTACTAACACGCCATCCCTGCAAGCTAGCATGTATGCCCTCAAATCCAAAGGGGCTTTCCCATCATCAACAAACCGCCCAGATGGCGGACTTCCATAAGGAAAGAAGTTGAATTCCTTATACATGCTTAGTCTTACTTTTATGTCATAACCATTGACATCTAATGGAGCAATTCCAGAGAATGCTTGCACTGACGGTCTGAAAGAGCTTCCAGGAATTTGTAATCCATTCTGTACATTGTAAGTCCTGAAGTGAGTGGCGATCCATCCCCACAAAACCTGGAATGGTCCCACTATTCTTAAAGGAGATTTACCCTGGAAGACGTGAAGTAAACTCCTGTGGATCTTTGCTAAAATGGGGGTAGCTAACCCAACCATTTTTCCCTCAGCCAACTTGGCCGCAATGACGAAGGTCCCTGGCCTAACGCCTCCCTTCGAATCCCTGACCGGCAAGAGATAGATACTGAGCCACATTGCCAAGAAACCCGCCAGACGAGTTTTCTTTGGAATTCTTTGATTCACTTCATAGCCCCATTTTTCAAACTCTCCTGCTTCTAGAGTTGGCCAGAATGTGCCAGGAGCTCCTCTCTTCTCAGGTTTTGGACAAGTGGTAGGACGTCTGGGCCGGGTATCCTTGGATTTCTTTTTCTTGGATCCTTTTTCCTTTGGCTCCATCCCTTTCTTCTCAGTAAGAAACACATTCATCCATTCTTCCGGATGGATATCTTTTCTGAAATGAGTTAATGAGGTCTCTGAACTCTTGAGCTTGTGAAAGATTTTGAATAATTCTCGAGCCAAAGCAGGAGTCTTCTCTGGATCATTCCAAGTCACCTTGGGAGGAATGAATTCATCATACATATCGCCCAAGATTGGAGCTCCTGAAATCTTGTGGACATCCCACAAACTGATACCTACTTCTCCATGAGTCAAGTGGAATGAATTAGTCGTTGGACTCCAATGGCTGAGTATCTCTGGCACGAAGATATCATGTCTGTAAATATATGTTTGCCCAACCCAAACAGCCTCATATATTGCAGCTCTCTTCAGATCCTCAATAAACTCTGTGCAAGTCTGTCGCACCCAGTATACCCACATCCAAGTTGGTTTCACACCTCCCCCAGGACGGAAATCCCAACTTTTCTTCCAGCCTTTGGATTTATCCATCTGAGCATTTCGGAAGATTGAAGGATGACAATGTGGTTGAAGCTCAGGTGTATGTTTTTTCAGATCTGGTGTACAAGGGCTATGATGCATCACATAAGCCTTCTCCACTGTTCCAGCAGTTTGAAATGTTCCTCCGCCTGAGATATTTTCTGAAGCAAAATTGGTATAATTCTGAAACCAAGAAAATGGAAGATAATTCTGTACTTCTGGAATAATGACTTCTTGCAGATGACCATGACCATACAAAGGTAGGTAAGTGCAGTGAGGAAAGTCGTGATGATATTTCTTCAGATACTTAGCCAAATCTGGAAGAGTACTGTTTTTGACAGTATAGTAATCAGGGCCAATGATATTCATCATATCATCTATCCGCTTGCTAGCCAGTTCATCAAGTAATCCAGGTCTAAGAGCCATTGAATCTGCACAGGAGTTGAATAAATTAAACTCTTAAATGGGTTTTATTTTTCATAAAATTTGTGAAAGAATTTGAAAAAAATGGCTAAGGCATTAAGGCGCGCAAGTATGGAGATGTCGCGCAAGTGGTGCATGTGCCGCGCAAGTTTTGGTCGCGCAAGTATTACCGCGCAAGCCCTATTACCTTGAGAGTAGCGCGGCAGCAAAGAAACAGCGAAAACAAGAGACTTGCGCGGCGAGGAAGACTTGCGCGGCGAGAGCTCGAGAAATCCGGAACTTCAGATGCCATCTACGGCCGGAAGCCGTGTATTTATAGGCCAGGGGGCCTATCTGCGCGCCGCATCCAGAGTGCTCAATGCCTGCGCGACGAAGACTTGCGCGCCGACTTCTGTGCATTGAAGACTTGCGCGCCGCCCTTTTCCTTTAGAGGGATTCGATTTCCTCAGAGTCAAATCCTCATTTTCTCTCCGGATCCAACTCTGAGGGGGGACTTTTGTTGACGCTCCTTTCATCACGGAATCTAAAGTTCGAAAAAGGGAATATCTGAGCTCAAAGTGATTAATCCTTTGAAGAAACATCAAAAATCGACAAAGGGATAAAAAAGGAGAACATTGCCCATGTATCGCGCAAGTTCCCTCTTGGTCGCGCAAGTACACTTGCGCGCCGCCTCAATACTTGCGCGACTCCTCATGTTCGTGCAAGGTACTTGCGCGACATATGTGGTAACCGCCTAGTAACCGCCTGGGGTCTTCTTTTGCATATAAATAGACCCTGTGGGCCCCCCATTGAAGAGGATCTTTTTTCCAGAAACACGGATTGAAGCTCCCGACGCCCAAGTCTCTTCTCAAAGCTTCCGGAACACTTCTAAGGTAATTTCTTACCTAGAACGGAAGATCTAAAGAGAAAAAGGAAGGCCTGAGTGTTGAAACTTATCAAACACTTGCGCGCCGACTTAATTCCTCCAATATAACTTGCGCGTCCCTCTTCTGGAAGAACCTCAAGAGAATGGTAAAGGGTTTAATAAAGAGTCGCTCAAGTATTTCAACTCTGGTTGAAAATCGCGCAAGCACCCCTAATGTCGCGCAAGTATACTTGCACGACCAACACTTGCGCGCCGCCGCAGGACTTGCGCGCCTTTCAGGACTTGCGTGCCCCTATCTTTTTGGGTGCCCATCTTGCCCATTTTTACCCCTCTTAAGCCATTTCACCCTTCCTATTCAAGATTCAGTCTTCAAGATACTCTTCAAAGCCATTTATGGCATGATTTCTTGATTTGACATCCTAATCTGAAAGGAATTCTGTGAAATATCTCTCAAAACCTAGTGATTTAAACATCTTTATATCACCAAAGATTGAGAGTTCATTCATTTCAACCTCATCCTTTAAGATGAGAGAATCCTAACCTGGGTCTCCTTTTCAGGAATAAATCCCCAGTTATAAAAACCTAACTTGGGCATCTTTCTTAAGAATAAGCCCCAATCAAGTCCTTTAATCTTGGGCATCCTCCTCAGGAGTAAGCCCCAAACCTTAATCCCTAACCTGGGTCTCCTTTTCAGGAATAAGACTCAGTCATAACCTTGGGCTTCCTTTTCAGGAGTAAGCCCCAAGTCCCCTAACCTAGGCTTCCTTCTCAGGAATAAATCCTAGTCATAAATCTTGGGCATCCTTCTTAGGAGTAAGCCCCAAGTCTCTTAAAATTTCACTTAACCAGTCATAAATTACCTTTGATTTGGGTTTCCTTTTCAGGAATAAAACTCAATCATAAGTCCCCTCCTAACTTGGGCATCCTCCATAGGAGTAAGCCCCAAGATTAGAGTATTCAAATATCCATAAAGCACATATAACTTTGTGGACCCTGTTCTTGGATTTTCTCCCTAAAAGTAAATCCTAAACTTTCGTCTATCTGGGCAGTCATCTATACATAAGCCCCAAAACAAATTCTTATGATTGCATCTTTTATGGCAAAATTGTCTGAATTTTACCAATACCTCTTGTTTCTCACACCGAGCATGACTCACGTGAGCTTAGAGTGTAAAAGTAATTATGACATTCATCTTTGAGCCATCAATCATAAAACATCATATCCCATTTCTCGAACTACGTGGGTTTTGATTCCTTTTTCAAAACAAAGGATACGTAGGTAGCCCATTTATGGGTTCGATCCCAACATTGAAATAATCTCTGTCCTTCTGAATGACGATAAACTTCAAGTGCCCCACTGAGTGGCTTTAAAACCAGCCTGGTCATCAAAATGACCAAGAGACTTTTATATAAATGTTTTGAAGGATACCATTGACCAAGAATCTCTAAACAAATATAGATGATTCTATATTGATGAAGAACCTTGAATACATATAAAAGATTCTCTAAATTTCTTGCATATTTAATCATTGATTGTTAAAACTAAAGGAAAGCTCATTTTATACTTGGTAATGTAATAAGGATTCACGAACTTAACTTAAATCTATAAAGAGAGTCCCGGAGTAGACAATAATTCCCCTCAAAAAGGTGTGATGATTCCGACCTCCCATCCTCTCGACCAATGCAAATTCCTAAGCCTCATTAGCCCACAAGCTAATGAGCGCCTGCCTTTGGAAAGTAGGTCCAAACGGATGTGGAATCATTGGATGTTTCCGGTTCTACGAACAAACCCGTTAGAAACCGATCGGAACGTTTGATTCTCTCGTCCAGGAGGTCATCCCCGGATTCCGCGCGAAACAATATTATTTTATCTATGGCAGAAGAGTTGTATAATATATTTCTCTTTTCCCTTAGTTCATACACAATATATTTTGAATTGGTATAAGGAATAAATAATGATTTCCACTTTATTTTTGGATAATATGTAATATATTTGGAAAAGGATATGGATTTGATATGTTCTTAGACCTACTAAAATTATGGACGAGCATATATGTGAGGTTTTATAATTGGTCAGCAGGAACAATGCATGGTGAGAATGATTTATAATTAATAAATTATTTTCAATGCATTCTGGGTTTAAAAGGATACTCTTATTTTATGGAATAAGATGATTGTGGGTGATAGTGGAATTACAAAAACACCAAGATGAAGTTTTTTTTCATGGCCATTAGCGTGGTGCTGGTTGCATATAAAGAAATGATGTAGTTACAGGAAATGATGGATAATATTCCCATGATGAATTTTTCTAGTCATTTTGGTGATAATTAGACATACCCAATATTTCACATTCTACGGTGATAAAGGATTCCTAACATGGTCATTGGAGAGGGATTCATGGAACTATGTCATGGATGGTCCCTCCATAGCATGATATATTTTTAAGTTTCAATGATACGTAACACCCTTCCAAATATTTGCAGTTATGATTTAATATTTTAGGCAGGCACATGTTAAAGAGATCTTGTGGGAAGAATAAAACAATATGGGAGAACATCAAAGAGGAATGAATTTGTATTATTACTACCTAAATGAGTATTTTGAGTAAGAGGTATGCACATGAGGATGATTTCCCATGAACATTAGGAGAATGTTGGTGTGAAAGGGAGTAGTTATTTTAAAAGGAGTGTGCATGAGTTTGAATTGACTCTCACTGGTGTTTGATGAGTTCGTTTCTTAGATATTTTTTTTTCTTTTTTTCTCTATTCTAACCCTATATGTGGAGAGATAAAAACATTTTGATGATTTTTTTAATAAATAGAAAAATAATTTTTTATTTGTGAGTTTAAATATCAGTAGAAGAGACTCTTTCGGTTATTTCAACTCCATTTCTAGTGTTTTGTATTTAATAAATTATATTTTTGTTTAGTTGATATTTCACTCTAATAACTTCTTATAGTGATAGCATCTTTTCCCACTCCACTCTATCTTGGTCATATTCACTAGAATGAGTAGATTTTTTTGTTGAAGTGTCTAGTAATCACTGATATGATTAGGGGATATTTCTAAATTAATACTAAAAACTAACTTATTAATTTCTGATTCTAATGGTAAAGTGAGCCTAGAATTACCCTCCTGATGGAAAATATTTGGGTCGATACTATCCGCAGGATAAAAGATAAGGTAGGATTCATTGAATGTATCCTGATAGTATGAAACCACATGGTTTGAAAGGGATTGCAAGTTTTCCAAAATCTAAATGCCATTTTTAATCAAGGATAAAGAATTAGAAATCCTTCTAGATCTTTTTAGGGAATTAAAGAAATTGGAATTTTTTTCACCATATTTAGGCCATTTGGATTTGAAATCTACTCTCTATATAGAATCTTTAAGATTAAGAATATTTTTGAGCTTACATGAAACATCATATTCCTTAATAATACCATCATAGAATCCATTTCAAGTTCTCTATTCTTGAATAAGATGTATGTAGGATTAAATAGGGGAAATTTCAACATCAAGAGAGCAAAACCATTCCTTGATCCAATATTTAATATTTATCTTAACTAATTTCAATTTAAGAATATAAGAAAGAGAATTATTTCCAAAATTAACAAAATTCCAGTCACCTTGAAGAATTTTTCCACAATCTGGATGAATCATCCAAGCATTGTTAAACCTAAAATGAACGGAAGGTTTGAAGTTATTTAACATAAAATAAACCAAAATTGGATGGTGGTCAGAGTTGATCCTTGAAAAGGTATTTCAAGAGATAGAATCCTAGAAATCCATATCCGCATCATTAAAAAAAAGTCCTACCAATCTTACTAGAAGACATTCCATTAAGATGTTTCATATACCAGGTGTACTTGGCTTCAACCAAGTTGATCTCAATCAAGGCATTAAAATAAATATAAGATCTAAATTCCATAAAGTCTATTGGATTAGTTATAGCACCCAACTTCTCATTAGTATTAATAATTGAATTAAAGTTTCCAGTAATAAAATAAGTACTATAAATGATTCCTTTACTAGATTCAATCTCCAACCAAAGTATCCTTCAATCTTGATACATGTTATGATCATAAATAAAGAACCAATATTGTTGAATACCATAAAAAGTGAAATATATTGTGACATGATGATCACTTAAAGAAATAATAGAGGTATCAAATAAAGAGGCATGAAACAAGACCCATAAGTTCTTAACATCATAAAAACATCTATTAGTTTCCAATAATTGGAATCACAATTTCTCAAGACTTTAAAATCTGGGGGAGAAAACTCTTTTAGGTTTATCCAAACAAATCATGATGGGTTTATGATTTTGAATATAAATACTAAGGGTTTTAGTTATCTCATTATTGGCCAACCCCAAGAAATTCTAAAAAATTATCTTCATTTGGATGGAGATTTGGGGTTAATCGCCGCAATATTTTCCTCAACACCCTTCATTTTAAAGTATTTGGGGGTCTAACTTCCTTCCTTTTAGGAATGGGAGTAGTTTTAATTAAAGTGTTGATTTCACTTCCCTTTTTTAAAATATCCTTGATTTCATTTTCCATTAGGGACTGAATAGTTCCATTATCATTGGATGAAGAAACATTGTCCAAAGCCATAGTGGTATTCAAAACTGATTTCTCAGTCTGGGAGGCTTTATAAGTGTTATGAGCAGCATCCTTGATAGCATGTTCATCTGAATATCTTATAGAAGATTCCTGTAAGGATGAGGGAATAGTGTTGTAGTTCCAATTAGTATCCAAGCCAGGATCCTTCTAAGAAACATGGGAGTCCAATTATTTATGTTATTAAATTAACACAACATTGAAAAACTATACAATATCATCGACCAAAGCCTAGTCATCAAGGTCCAATTGTAGATTATAAGAAAGGTCAAAAATTTCATGGGATATATCCAAGTCTCTCTCATCTGAGCAGGTTTCCTTACTATAAGTCAAATTAATATCTATCATCTAGGGTGAATAGGGATAGAAGGGTGTGAGTCCTTCTCCTATAAAATGTTATCATAGGTTTTTTTCAATTGTACAGTTGTAAGGGAAGGTCCAACTGGTTGATTATCTATTAGAGGCTTAGAAGAATCCCCTTTATTAATAACAAAACCTTTTATTTTATGTTTTATGATGGTTTCCTTCCATTCTTTAGTCTAAGAATACACTTTTATTTTCATTTGAACAACTCTTCAATTTTAAATTGAGTTCCCCACCATCTTGTAATAATAAAAAAATGGAGGAACACATTCATATTCAATATTGACCTCTATTTTTTAGTCATTATCAAGTAAGGTGATAGAGTTAGGATGTGAAGAAGTCAAATTCACATCCAATTGAATCCCGGAAAAGAAACCAAGTTCTACATTAATAATTTATTGATCCATCTTAATAGGGGTGCCAACGGAGGAAGCAAGATCATTTAGTATTTTTAGAAGCCAATATATATGGTTTAGACCATGGAACCTCATCCAAATTTTAGATTTGGGTTTGTTTTGGGATAAATTATAAAAATTATTATCCCAATCTAATATTCTAAAAATTCATGGCTTAAGATGCATGTTTCCAAGGTTTCTAGCATCATTAAAATATTAATTATTATGAAATATCAAATGAAAACCCCTCTTCCAATTGGAATGAGTTTTCAATCTCTATTGAATCAGCTGTTATAGATATGGTTCTTAATATTAGATTATGACCACGAATATTCTCCTTTTGAATAAATGACATGAATAAGGAGATAAAACTTGAAGAGATTAAACCATTTTTGTAGATCCTCAATATCTTTAACAACATAGAAACCACCATTGTTGGTTTCATTGATATAATAGGATCAATAAATATCATGCTTTATCATATCAGGAGATCTAGAAAAAGAAGCATCAAAATAGACTCATTCCTTTCTCATAGAAGGAATGTTAGAAGAAACCATGTTTTGATAATAGGAGAGAGGATCCTTGAATGTGAATTCCCATTCTGAATGGAATGAACCCATGATCACAAACTCTAGAGATGAATATCGTCATCGCATACAATTGGGAAATATCCTACTCTCATTCCCGAATCCATCTCTTTAGGTACCTTGTCTTTCTTTATTTAAATGCCTCCACTTTCGATAAAACAAAATCATAAGTAACTTTTTACATAAAATCCACAATGGTATAAAAATCCTCAAAAATATATAAGAGATTGAATATAAAAAGTGGTAAGTCTTTCTCTAAATCAGTTACCACCATAAAAAAATATATTCAAAACTACTAAAGGTATACTTTTTTTAAAAAAACTATAAATTGTTGGATTATCATGTAAAAATAATATAAGTATGTATGCTTAGAAAATTTCATAAGTATTTTTATTATTCACGATATATATTCAACTTCATAAGATATTCTCAAGTCTTTTAAGAATTTTAGTCTGTGTAAAAAATTATTCTCCAAAAGAAATTTTGTGGTGTATTATATTTAAACACAAATAAGATAATCATGAATTTAAGATGGTCTATAAAAATAGTTCTCATACGATATTTTCTCATGGAGTAAGAAATTTAAAGTACACGTAAGATATTTTATCCTCATATGATATTTCCAAGATCCATAATATATTTGGCTTCTAAAAATATCTTGTGCCTATGACTTTCTAAGATTACAACATATCTCAAGTCAGAGTTTTTCTCTAGTGTTATAATTCTCATAAATCATAAGATATTTATCCTATTCTATAAGATATTTCTACTCATAAAATATTATTTAGACTACCCATAATATAATTAACTTTTCCAAAATTTAGAATTTCATTTTATGACTTTTAAAGAATTCTCTATAGTTTATTTCTTCAAACACATAGTATAGTTTCCTTTGGTAAATTCCTTCAAACTCTAATAATAGTATATTGAACTGAAAATTTAAAAATGAAATAACACTACCTAAAATATATTAAGATAAACTTGTTAGTAAATCAAATAGGTATTTTTTATCATTAAAAAATATGAAATATTGGGATATATTGGAGAAATAGTTGTATTTTTTAAAATTCACCACTTTTTTATGATCAAAGAAACCCTAATATTTAGAAAAATCATTGATTTCAAATTTATACATAATATAATAAAATTTATTCAAAAATTTGAAATAAAAATTATATTTCCAAAATTGTGAATTTTTCATTTTATAGAGATTTATATTTTCTCCCTTTATCAATAATATTATACTCAACTTGAAAACAAATGATTTCAAAAATATGTTACAAACTATGAGAAATTTTTTTTACACATATCTTCTCACCCTTTTGTGATATCAAAAAAGATATATATCATATTGATATAAAACACAATTAGTATGGCATACTAAAGTGAAGTTACTGAGAGAATAAAGATTAGTGAAATTAATAAATAGATGGAACTAACTTTTATGAATTGAATAATGATGGAAATGTATAAAAAAAATAAAAAAATATATATATAATTTAAAATAGGAAGCCAAAATTAAATGTTCCAAATAATAAAATATAATAGGAGAGAACTATATTGAATAAGTAATTACAAAATTTCATTAGAATCAAAAATAGTTTATAAAATCAAAAAAAAATGAACCAAAAAAATATATATTCATATTTTATCTCATTATTAGGTTCAAATGGAGGTTTATTTTAAGGAATGGGTTTCCTAAAATAGATTGTTAAGGAATATTTGGTTAAAGAACCACTGGATAATCATGATTCTAAGGGAAAATCTCATTAAAGGTTATAAGTAATCTTGAGTCAATTATAATACCAAATTTATCTCACGTGAAAATATTCTCTGGAGAAGCTGTAATGTTGGTAATGAATTCATTGTATTTCTCACTATCATACTTTTATAGAGTAGAAAAAGGAACCTTTCTAGGTGGAGTAAAAGGATAGTCTATTCTAACTTCCTTGGATTCCTTCTAATTAACTTTTCTATAGAAATAAGTACAGTCAAAAGTGAACTTCAACTTCTGTTGGGGTGTAGGATTTCTTCCAATAGGTATAGAACCTACTGATCTTATGCCTCTCAAAATAAAGGCTATATTAGGATATATTCCAGTCCTATTGATGATAGACTCTCTAAAAAAGTCAAGGATAAAAATGTATCATTTCCACTTCCTTTGACCAAACAATTTGAGATAATTTTAAATATCTGACTTTGAATCACACTAGGATATAAGAGTCTTAAAAATATAAACATGAGTTTCTAAGACCATTTTAGGAGATATTGTAGGTATATAATCCAACTATGTTTCATTAACAACAAAAACATATTTTTCTTTAGAAAAATCCCTCTAAGTCTTAAGAGGTTTATGATCATACTTATTAGAAGATAAATATTTAGACCTTAAAGTATAATCATTATAAACCTATATTTGGGTATCCTTTATCCTATAAAACAACATTTAAAAGATTTAATTCAATGTAAGATCACACTTTTTAAATATGTTCATAGTGATTTCAATGGATACGAAGATTATAAATAGAAGTTTGTTTCAAATAACCAAGTAATTCCCTAATAAAATTATTAATATACGATATATATTTTTCAATAAATTGAATCCTTTGTCTACAATAAAACTTTTAAATCCATGATTTTATAGATGATTTCACTTTAATACTTTTAAAGAGTGTCTACGGATATAAGAACATATTATATTAAAATGGTCTTTTCATTTACAACATCCAACTTTGATTAAAAAAGATTTTAAATCTTCTTGATTAGCTTTAAACCCTTGTAAATTAGATAAATAGATTGTTGTCTGAGTTGGATCAATACATTTAAAAATATCTAAATGGATTTTCATAATATTTTTCATTAAATTAAAATCAATACTATAAATAATATCAACTTGAATAAATATTTGTTTTAGAGACAATCTTGGATTTTATATTTTTGAAATCAAATTTAAAGATAGAGCTTTACTTCAATGCTTTCACATCATCTCTAGATTCGTTAATCTCAGTCACCAAACCATTAATTTCTTATTTCATTAAGATGAATTCAAAAAATATTCTTTCAAATTAAGTATGGATTGAGCTATTTAATTCATAGTTTTGTTCCTATTTATTTTCTAACGATGCTTCTCATTTTTCATCTTCATCAAGATAAGTCTGAATATCAAAAACTATCAATTTAGATTTTAAAATTAATATAGTCAATTAACTTTATTATTTATTTGAGCCAAAATTTTCATTCCTTACATATATAACTGGTTCTACTTTTACGTCCACATTGGTCTGAGCAACCATAACTTCTTCAACTATCCTTGTAATCATATCAACAACAGCAATGACTCTGGGTATCTTAACATGTTCACAAGAATCATCTAGAAAGGTAAGGGTATTATTATCACCACCTTCAACTACTATTAGTTTTTTGATAGAATCACCTAAAGCTATATTAACATATGATCTCTAAACATAATAAATAGAGACTACTACATTATGATCCTAAGGTACTGTAACATCACAAGCAGGAACTAGGATCTTGGCCTAGTTAACAAAACATTTCTCTTCATGAGAAACCTCTTCTTGTGTGCTAGATCTAACTTTAACAAATAGTGAAGGAATATATTTAGATATTATTTTCTAATTTATTCTTGATTTGTGAGAATCAAACTCTTCTATAAAATCATCAATATGGTTTTTAACTTGAAAATCAAGTTTATCACTAGGATCATGAACCTCTTTTATTGTTATTGTTTGTTTCTCCTATTGAGAAGATTCTTAAGCATAATATTTTATACCCTCTCTATAGTGTAAAGTTGGTCTTACCACCTATCTTTTATTTAGGATATTATCATCAACACCTTTCATTTAAATCTCCCCCTCATCATGGGTGGGTTCTTATTTAACTCTAATGGGACCAATATTTTTCAAATAATAGCTCCAAAGAAATAACCACACTTCATTATCAATCTATCCCCTAAACTATTTAAACCATGACACTTGTATTCCAAAACATCACTCAACTTAAATTATTTTCTTTTATAGACCAATGTTAAAATCCTTCCAAATCAATATAATTTAATGTTATTCTCCTTAATGTGGTATATATACCTTAATACATACCTACGAAAATTAACTATTTTTTTAATGAGTAAAATATTAAGTAGATAAATTTATAGAAATGATTCCTTTTCAAATTTTCCATTACACTAGGAAATTATAGTTTGAATTAACATAACTATAATTTTCTACTCTCATTCAAGAACCTTAACTAGATTATTCTCTATATTCAAAACTTAAAAAATAGAAGACATTATCTCAATATGACTAACTCCATATCTATTGAAAATATATGTATTGAACTAGTAACCCCCCTTGATGATAATATAAAACTTTAGTAAAATATACTTAATAAATTGAAAAATTCTTATTGTTCACCTTTTAACCAATAAGGTCTTTATTCTCAAAAAAACCAAGCTCAAAATGTTTATAGAATCTTCTGAATTCATTTTCATATAAAAACATTGTTATTTTATAATTGAAAAAAAATATAATCCTTAGAAATCTAATAATTAACTTAGCAAAAAATCTATACAATCTCGCTAGTTGGAATAAAAATTCTTTCTTCACAAAACATTATGCATAAACTTAGCTCTATCCAAACTACTATAAGTAGCATCTATTACTCTTTTTATTATTCCTGTGATCAGAAAATAAAGTTCCTTGAGGTTTGAATTTTTGAATTTTAGGGTGTGAATGGTTCAAAATATGTGAAAAAAATCTATCAAACCTTTTCTATCAATAAATACTAAGAGGTTTTGAGAAAAAGGATTGAATTATTCTAACTAGTGTGTTACACATCACTGATAGTGACATGATAAATTGATGAAATAAAAAATTATCTCTATAAAAAAAAATAATTTTATTAATCTTGAATAAATAAGTATTTAGGTAGAAAATAAGGTAAATTAAAGCATTTTTAAAAAATATAATAAAATCTTCTGACATCAAATTGACCTAATTCGATTTTAATAAAATCACGTATTTCAAGAGGTAAGGGTTTTTTAAAAGTATCTACAAATTTAATTTTAGTATTTATAAACTCAAGTGAAATATCATCCTTTTTTATGTGGTATAATAAAAAGTAATGTCTTAAAGATATGCTCTTAGTTCCGGAATAACTTATCATATTATTTAGAATGTTAAGAGCACTAGTGTTATAAAATTTGATTAGAATATGACTAAAATTAAATCAAATTTACATTAATGTTTTTTTATCTATAACACCTGTGCACATCAGGTACAAATAAAATGTATTCAGCCAAAGCATTTAATAAATCAATATAGTATAGTTTCTTGCATGGCTAGGAAACTAGTTATTTTCCAAAAAAAATGGAAGGTTCATGAAGTAATTTATTTATCTAACCAACATCCTTGAAAATCAGAATCAGAATATGAAATCAAGTAAAATCTTGAATTTTTTTGAAAGAGTAAAGTAACAAAAATAATTCCATTTAAATACCCTGAAAACTATTGGAAACTATTAAATGTTATTTTCTAGGGGTTTATTAGAATATTAAACAAATACATAATGAAAACATAATGTATAGTCTTATAGTAGTTAGATATAATACACTCTAAATTGTTACTCATTATAGATTGTTTTCTACTAGTTATCCAACTTCATCCAATTGAATCTTTATATTATATTTCATATGTATTTCATGTATCTTATAGTTTTTAAGTTCAAATATTTTTAGTAAATTATGTTTGTATTTTCTTTGGTTAGGTACATTCCAAAAATATTTTTGATAAATATTAAATCAAAGAATTAAATATAATTCTCCCATCATGCACACCTAAAATTCATTTTTAATGTGTTTTCAAAAATTATTAAATAGATATTGATTTTTTAAACCAAAAATAGCGTCATGAAAAAAAAAATTTTAAGTGAAATATCATCTAATGAAGTTTTATTAAATAATTAGGGGTCTATCAAACCCAAAAAAATGGTTTTATAAAATAAATGAACTTATTATTTCATATCAAACCCTAAATACTTATTTAATACCATTAGAGATTTAATATGTTTTAAAATAGAATTTAGAAGGTTAGTATTTTCAAAACCTTGGTGTTTTTCAACATAGAATTATTCCATAAGAATCACATTTAAATTTTTTTAACATCCATCTAGAAAAGTTTAAAATTAATATGATAAGTATATGGAAAAAGAATAATAAAAGATTCTAGTCTAGAAACATGAAAAACTGTTTCCTCATGATCTACCCCTTATTTTTTAATATAACCTTTAGTTAGAAGACTATATATATTTTTAATAATTATACCATTATTGTCTTTTTTGTTTATAAACACACATTTAGTTCCAATTGACTGAGTAATCTGATGTTCCATCTATGAATTTTCAAAATTTGTTACTTTTGAACTAATGTAACTATTATTTCATGGCTAAAAACTGACTATTACCATTTATATATTCTTCAATAGTTTTTTATTTAAATTATGATAAAAAATAAGGGAATTTATAAAGATTTAAAAAACATTTTCTGGTCATAACCCTCTTACATAATCATCTTATAATGGTATCTAAGGGAAGGTTTTTAAATTTCCTAAACTATATATGTATAACAATATTAGGTTCACTAGTTTATAAATTTTTAGGAATTGTTTCTTCATGATCATATACCACATCAGCATCATTTTAATCGTAAAAATAGGTCCAAGTCTCAAGTTATTCATAGAATCACTAAGGTCATTAATTTCGATCTTTTTTTGATCTATATGGTTTGTTTCATCAAATTTCACATGAGTATTATATTAAAATATCCTTGACCTTTTCTTAAAAAATCTATAATATTTTAAATTATTAGAGTAAACTAATAAAATTCCTCCATCTTCCATTGGGTAAAAATTATAAATTTTACCATTGGTGTTCAATATGTAATCTTTTCTCCAAAAACACAATTAAGTACCCAAACGTTCTCCTTCTATTATTCTATAAATTTTGTGGTTTTTTATTTAAGACAACACTTATTAAAACTCTTTCAATGACATATCATGCAGTGTTGATAGATTAATCTAAAAATGAGTAGGCATGCTATATTCACACAACCTTATTATATAAATTTATTGTAATGTCTCATTTATCCTTTTAACAAAAATGTTCTTCTTTGGTGTCCTGGGTCAGAAAAATCTTGTTTAATACCTTATTTTGAGGTAAAAAAGCATTGAATTCATTATTTTCAATCTCTCATCCAGGTTCATGACTTAGTGAAATATTTTTTTAATACTTTAAATTTTTAACTAGTTTTCAAAATAAAAAAAAATTTAAACGATTCACTTATAAGACTAAATAAGTACAACCATTTAAATAAATAAAAATCCTCAAATAATATAAAATATATATTTTCCTCCAAGGATTTTTATCTTAGAGGGTCCAAACATATTCATACATATAAGTTATAGGGGTCCATAATTAGTAAACTCTTTGATTGTTTTAATGTTATATTAGTTTTTCTTTACCATTTTATATAAATCAAATAATTTTTTTTCCAATTTATGTTAAGAAAAATATAAAATTAGACTAATTTTATAAAATTTTCTCAATGAATAAACATTAAAATCCTAGGTATCTAATTCTAAATCCAAGATTCATTTATTTCAATATTTAAATAGTTAACATTTTTTACACAAAGATTGAATATCTAGAGTTTAAAAAAATTTAGTTCTCACTGATTTAAACTTAATCATTTTATCTTTAAAAATATTATGCACATTATTAGAAAAGTCAATCAAATATCCATCATCAAAAAATTGTAAAATTATTATGATTTTGTGCTTTATAAATTTAATATAAAGAACTTTGTGGTTGAGAACTAAGTATAGATTTCCAAGTGAACTAACTCTAATAATTTTTCCTTTATCATTATCATCAAATGTGACATAACATCTATCCACCTTTGATAATGACTGGAAGTTTGAAAAGTATCCAATCATGTGACTCGAGTAGCCACTATCCATAAACAATTTATCTTTACTATCCTTGTGCAATTTCCCTAGCAAAAGAGATTAAACAAGAATATTTTTTTGGAACCCAAATAATTTTGGGTCTAGTATTGTTAGCTATTAAATATTTATAAACCCAAATTTATTTAAAGTATCCTAAACTTTTATCCTTAATTTTGGATAAGTTTTTTAAAAATAGAGGCATTTATATCACCACACGACTGGGGATTTGAAAATAATAAATCATTTTCATAATGACCATTTATATCACAATGAAAAAAATAACATTGGACCTAATTTCATTACTTTTTCCATGCATAAAATAATTTATATACAGCTTAGTAATTTCACTTTTACTTTGAATTCTATGTTTCCCTCTTTTTTTATTATTTTGAAGTATTTTGTTGAGGTAGTCCCCCCTATTAGTAAATATTCTTATAAAATATTTCAAATACTTTACTTATTATAACAGGTCTTTATTTTTTTGTCATGGACTGCATAGGTGGAAACAGATGTATCCAATTTTTGTTTTAATTAAAAATTCATTTTTAATATATCTTATTTTTCATAGTTAATATAATTAATATATTTTTTAATTTTATCATACTTATCTTTAATATATTTTCATTTTTCTTCCATAATATTTCAATACTCATTTAATTATTCATTTAAGTGGTTTTTAAGTATGAGATTCAGAAGAAAAATAGTAAATGTGTTGTACTTATTATGTTAAAGATATAAAGAATGTGTTGTATTTTTTGTTAGATTTATCATCATTAAATTAAAAATAATTTTTATCACTATAGTATTCAGAATAAATCCATGTGGATTTAATTATATTCTTCAATTTTTTAATATAATGATATTTTCTTGAGTACTTATTTTCAGATTTCTTCTTTTCTTTCTATTTAGGAAATCCAGTTTTTATGTGTCTTAATTTCTTTAACTCATAACATCTCACTTCATTTAAATTTTCTTCAAATTTATTATAATTGTTAAATTATTTTTCGAATCATAACTATTCTTATAGAACATATCAAACTTCCTTGAAAACTAAGAAAGTTGATTATTGGAATCTAGACTTCTTGAGTCTCCTTCTTTAGATGGGTCAGCTAATAATATTTCCTTACCTTTATACTCATCCTTTGAAGTATAAAATTTGAGAGATATATTATCCCTTTTTATCCACTTATGATCACTTACTTAATCTTCCATTTCATATTCATACATAATCAAAGTTTCAATAAGTTTTTTCATTTTTTAGAGCCTTAATCGAAGTGTACCATCTGATAGTGCTAGAGATATTATTCCACTTAGTTATAAAACCCCTTATAACTTTTAATGAATGTTATTATTCAAGAATGTTAGTTCACAAGTTAAAAAAATTATTGAATATTTCTAGGATCCTTCCATTAATTTGTGATATGCCTTCACCATAAAGCATCATAAATTTATCAAATTTTAGATTATCATTTTTCACATTAATTGATGAATATTATTCCCTCATAAGAATAAAATATAGTTTCCCATATCTCATGATCATTAAAACATTGAGAAAACCAATTAAACTCATCTAGACCAAGACCACATATAATAATATTCAAAGATTAATTGTTTAAATCATACTCGCCTTCTGGATCTGCACGCCACAACTCAGGTTCTCTATTAGGACTTTTGGAAGGTTTAATAACCTATATTTAGTACCTTAAATTATGTTTATTCAAGTATATAATCATTTTATCACTCAAATAACCGTAGTTTACTCAAATTAAATAAGTATCCCTCACTATATACATCCATTTTTCATATAATTATTTTCAGCAACTTGTAGGATGATCTAAAAAACAAAAAAAAATTAAGAGTTGAGAACTTGAAAATCTCCTAATTTGATGATAATTTTTATCCCAGATATATTTTACAATAAATCAAGAGGGGTGAATTGAGTTCTTAAAATTTTTCCCTAAATAAAACATGTAATATCTCGGGTTTTCCGTGTATCTTTTTAAATATTATATCGAATTTGTTTTTATTTTAAGTTAAGTGTTTCGGCACTCGTACGTGGTTGTGGAAGTTCCCAAACGGGTTCCCGAATTAAAAATATGAGGGCATCGTTGCATCCGGGATGATGACTTTACCAAAGAATGGTTCTAACCTTGACCGGCGCAGGTCGGCTGTGAAGTTTTTTTTTTGCGTTTTAAAAAGGTAATCACTTTAGAAGGAATCAAATAAATTAATGATTTATTTTATTATTTTAAAACGTTTCCTTTTTTTGAGCAGCGACCTAATCCTCCCCTATAAATGCATGCTTATGGAAAATTCACAGGGTTAGCCTCATAACCCTACGAGTTGAGAGAAAGAGAGAGAGAGAGCTTTCTCTTGGGGCTCGGGAAGAGGAGGACGCGTTGGCAGATGATGACGACATGAGAAATCGACGCCCCTCGGATTTTGACGAATCCCATCGGTGGATGTGTCCTGACGATCTATCTTCAACTGGTTTGAGGTAGGGGTTTGTTATTTCAATTTTCTTTTCCACGTTTTGAGTTTAAACGACGAACCCGGATCAACCACGAACAAGTTTATCCGTGGATTCGTACGTTCTTACAGGAGGGTTTTCTTTGGGATAATTTTGGGGAATTAATCCATGCTTTTATTTAGGTTGATCTATTCTCTGTTTAAACCTATTAACGGAATAGGATCAATGCTGTGACGAATGATGGCAGAGGTTCGTTCCATGATTTGTTTATTGGATTTCCTCCCCCACTCTTTTCTCACGTGTTCTTCATGTTATTCGTGGGGCGACAAAAAACGGATCATTACACATCCGTTCCCCAACGCAACGATCCTAAATCAAAGGTTTGACACCGCAACGGCTTTGTAGAGGTGCGACGATGATGGCAGACGACGAATTGGACTGGATCAGAAAGGGGCGTTCTTCGAGCGTTCTTCACACGGGAAGATTAAATCATGTTTTCGGAGCCGATCGGAGGCCAAAAAATGACGAAAATGACTTCGTGGCATCAGGGAGACCAAAACCTGTAAGTTTTATGGTGATCGGATGGTCGGATCGATGATCAGAGCACCACAGGAGGCGCGTCCTCGAAGGGCATCCTTTCTGGAAATTTCCAAAACACACGGCGTGTACTTCCGAAGAACACACCGTGTAGTACTGGTGGCGGCTAGGGTTTCAGGATCCAAAGAGGAATAACATGCCGTGTGACCCCGGTCACATGGGGTGTTGGACTTTCCCCAAAGCTCGGCATGTACTTGGGTAGTACACGGAAAAGGGACGATCTACACGGCTTCAGGTGGCACGGCGTGTACAGCGTGAGAGAAGCGGCTATGTGGGACTCGGCAAGTATCCCGGACAAGGGATGATCTACCTCTCATGACGGTTCCCGACGAACAGCACTTCTTGGATAGACGTCATCAGAGCTATAATACTCATGGAGTGTTTTCTCCCAGAGCGAGTGTATCATGAAATCTTCGAACAGAATCCCTAATGGGGGTATGCTATTGTGTGACTTGTCCCTTGACTACGGGGTTGGGTTTTGAGTATATCTAGTTTGTTCTATATGTTCTGTAGACATATATTGTGTATAGTTGACTGTACCTTTACTTTGTTTATTTCTTTGTGGTTTTCAGGGTCCTCTACTGAGTATTGTTATACTCACCCATGCATAGGCTATGCCCGCACATCTGGTGTCTTGTGCAGACGAGCAGCCTTTTGACAGAGTCCAGGTCAGACCAGGAAACAACCGAGCTTTCTGATTTCCCTACAGGTCGAGGCATTCCTGTAGCTACGAGCGGGAGTCCTAGTACCTTTTTTGTTTATAGGTTGGAATTTGCAGTATTCATACTCTTGTTTTTGATGGGATTTTATTTTGGCCCTGTTTACTTTTACAGTATGCTTCCTTTCGTCATACTCTGTTGGTTGGGGTTTAGTTGTATGCATGCATTTTGTTCCTTAGTGTTTTACATTTCATCATTTGTGGTCTTGGAGAGGTGTGCGTGCATACAGGTACTGAGTCAATGCCTCCCATGTTAGTAATATGCCTATTCGGTGCTAGTCACCAGCCCCTGGCCTATTGAAGGTGGGCTTGGGGAGTCACGGCATGGGCCCCACTGGGACGGGTCATGATAGAGTGGTATCAGAGGTGGTTGGTTCTACCTTGGGACCAAGAGTCTGTGAGTTTGGTTTGAGGCTACAGTGTTAAGTGTTTCGAGTTCGGCTTTCAGGCTAGAGACTCCAGTGCTGGTACGGCGGCCGGCGTATCCATACACCAGGGCTCTGATAACCTACTTTTCAACTCGGTACATGAAAACACTAATTGTAGGGAAATAAAAAGGTACGTGCATCTTATAGGAATGGTTTGTGGTTTCCATGTCCTTTGTGTCAGCTATCCAGATATACTCTTTGACCATATTACGTCTTGTTTCTTTACAGGATGCCTTCACGATGCATACCCACTAGGATTCAACAACACGATCATGAGGATAACCCCCTCAGTGACGAGGCTTCGATACAGGGACCAGTTCCCCAGGCGTTTCCACCGGTTGGTGCACCTGCTTTTCCACCACCATTGGAGCAGCCAATGGTACCTGCAGTACCGACCGGCGAGGAGCGCAGGCTTAGCATTCTCCATGAGTTCTAGAGATAGAGACCCCTCAGGTTCTGAGGTGAGCTCGACCCTCAGGCAGCTAAGGACTGGCTTGAGGCGGTGACCAGAGTTTTCCATCTAGTGAGGACACCAGTAGACCAGATGGTGATCCTCAGAGCGAGCCTTCTTCAGGGTTTGGCAGGACGATGGTGGAGTCTGACCACACAGACTCATGATGAGGAGACCCTTTCGTGGACGGAGTTTGAGAGACTCTTCAGGAAGGAGTTATCTCCGGTTACACTGAGAGTCGTATGTATCCAGGAGCTTCTCCAGCTCTAGCAGGGCAGTATGACAGTATCTGACTATTCATCGAGGTTCACCAACCTCGCTAGGTACTCGATGGATATGGTCAGGGATCGGTGCTTCAGAGCTTGGACATTCAAGCGAGTTTTAAGATGAGATATCTGATCTAGTGTCGTGCCTCTATGAAAATCAACTTATGCTGGAGTGCTCAAGCGAGCTTTGGTGGTCGAGAGCTTCTTGGCGGAGCAAAGACAATCGTCGGCAGTCATCAGTAGTTAGACAAGTGCAGAGACCTCGGCGGCAGGGAGTCGGCATCAGATGTAGGGATCAGGATGTGAGAGAAGTCGGAGGAGGACCCAGGATAGGGGATCGACGGACCAGGTCTCTCAGGATGGATCCAGTCAGCCTAGGGAGAAGTGATGTTACGCATGCGACGGTAGGGTACATATCGCTAGGGATTGCCCGACCCGTCGAGCTGCTGACAGGGAAGTGGTGGATGGACCACCGAGGAAGAGGCAGAGAATAGATCAGGCAGAACCGCCAAGCGATGGATGTGGCAGAGGAGCAGGGAGAGCTGCGGGTGGTGGCAGACGCTTCGACTTACTTCCAACACCACCCCCAGGAGGTTCGCACCACGCACATGGAGCTGGTGGACAGGGATGGGGACAACTGCATGCGGTAGAGGCATACGACTCAGGGGCTTTGGGGATGATTCGAGGTACGATCTGTGTCTTTTCTACCTTAGCTGGCATTCCCATAGACACAAGTTCTAGCCATTCCCTTATAGCCACATGACTTGTACAAAACCTCGAGATTCTGGTAGAACCGTTGACTCGATCCTTACGCTTGGAGACACCTACGGGAGGAGACTTGATGATCACGCACCTTTGTAGACAGTGTGATCTTACCCTTGGAGGCGAGAGTTTCAGTTGTAACCTCTTGGTGGTAGCATCGAGGCCTTACGACGTCATTCTCGGTATGGATTGGTTATCTTCAGTCCATGCCCAGATTGACTGTTTTAGGCTAAGAGTGCGGTGTGTCCGCCGTGATGGAACGAGGTTTTCCTTTGTTGGAGAAAAGGAAACCCAGGCAGCAAAAAATGGGCTCATGCATAGGAGGGTGCATCCGATCACTCATGAGTTAGCTAGCCTTTCCCTCGGAGCAGAATATGTTGTGAGCTCTCAGTTCCCAGTGGGGGTAGCGAGGTATGAGGATGTCTTTCCCAAAGATGTTCCAAGATTACCACCCCACTGGGAAATTGACTTCTGCATCGACTTACACCCCGGGACGACACCGATTTTCTCATCGGCTTATCGGATGGATCCTGCAGAGCTTCGCGATCTGAGGGTGTAGTTGGAGGATTTGCAGAGCAAGGGTTTCGTGAGACCCAGCGTTTCACCCTCGGTGGCCCCAGTATTGTTTGCTAAGAAAGTAGACAGAAGTCTGAGGTTGTGCATGGACTACCGGTGCCTGAACCAGGTGACGGTGAAGAACAAGTATCCACTACTAAGAATCAATGACCTCTTTGATCAGCTAAGAGGGGCACAATGGTTCTCTAAGGTTGACCTTCGATCAGGCTATCACCAGCTACGAGTGCAGGATGAGGATATACTGAAGACGACTTTCAGATGCCGCTACGGTCACTATGAGTACTTGGTGATTCCTTTGGCATGATGAACACCCCTACAGTGTTCATGGGGATGATGAACTAGATATTCCAGCCATACTTAGACCGGTTCGTGTTGGTCTTCATCGATGACATCCACGTGTACTCAGCGTTAGAGGAGGAGCACGTAAGACTCCTGCGGATGGTTCTGGACATACTCTGGGAGCACCAGCTTTATGGGAAGCTCTCAAAGTGCCAGTTCTGGATTCAGGAGGTTCACTTTCTGGGACATGTCATCACAACAGATGGAGTAGCTGTAGATCCAACCAAGGTGGAGGCTGTGTTAGCATGGGATCCACCTCGAAGCGTGACGGAGTTGCGGAGCTTTCTTAGGTTGGAAGGATATTACCCGAGATTCATTCCTGATTTCTCCCAGATATCTGCACCGATGATGGCCTTGACCAGGAAGGGGAAAACCTTCGTGTGGACAGAGAAGTTCTAGTAGGATTTTGATCATTTGAGGTAGATTTTGACAAGTGCCCCAGTCTTGAGATTGCCGGAGGAGGGTGTCGAGTACGTAGTTTTCTGCGATGCATCAGGGACCGATCTCGGCTGTGTCCTGATGCAGCATCATGCAGTGATTGCTTATGGTTCACGCCAACTTAGGCTACATGAGCAGAACTATGTGACCCATGATCTCCAGTTGGGAGCGGTAGTCTTCGCATTGAAGATGTGGCGACACAACCTCATGGGAGAGCGGTTTATTGTCTACTCTGACCACAAGAGCCTTAAGTACATCTTCTCAAAGAAGGATCTGAATATGAGGCAGAGGTGTTGGCTAGAGTTCCTCCAGGACTATGATTTCGAGTCATCTATACTCCTGGAAAGGGGAACAAGGTATAATATTTCCTTAGTAGTAAGTCGAGCTCACAGTTGTTGAGTGATGTGACACAGCAGTTAGCCGTGTTACAGTTATCCTTTATGGATGGAGAGGATATAGCTTACCTACAGTTGATGGTTGTCACCACTCCACTCTTACAGTGAGTTAGGGAGGCACATCTTGGGGATGTCGATTGTGTGGCTTTACGTGCTCAGTTATCCACAAGACATGCTCCTGATGGATATTCACAAGGTGGAGAGCACATACTTCTTTTCAGAGGATGCACTGTTGTACCAGTGGCGTTCCAGGAGGAGGTCCTGAGGGAGTTTCATACATACCCTTTGGAGGTACATCCCAGAGTGGAAAAGATGTACCAGGATCTCTGACGACATCTTTGGTGGTCAGGCATGACGAAGGCAGTAGCAGGGTTCATTTCTCGATGCCTCACATGCTAGTAGCTGAAGGCGGAGCACCAGGTTCCAGCAGGGTTAGCTCACCCCTGGAAGTTCCAGAGTATAAGTGGGATGGAATATCGATGGTATTCGTGACAGGATTACCACGGATGTCCAAGGGGAATTATTCCATCTGGGTGATTGTTGACCGACTCACCAAGTCAGCCAACTTCCAAGCCATTAGGGAGTAGAGTTTCGTAGAGAGTTTGGGGCGCCTCTACATGCAAAAGATAGTTCAGCTTCATGGCATCCCCTCGACTATAGTCTCGGATCGAGATTCCCGCTTCACATCCCGGTTGTGGAAGGGATTTTAGGAGGCTTTTGGTACTCAGCTACGCTTGAGCACAGTGTTTCATCCCCATACTGATGGTCAGACTGAGAGGACCATTCAGGTTCTGGAGGATATGTTGCGAGCTTGTATCGTGGACTTTGGTCACAGCTGGGAGGACCACCTACCACTGGTGGAGTTTGCGTAAAACAACAGCTACCACTCCACCATTGGTATGGCACCGTTTGAGGCCTCGTATGGGAGACCCTGCCGGTCACCTCTTTGCTGGACCGACCCCAGAGAGTCAGCACTCATGGGTCCAGAGTTACTGCGAGCCACCATAGAGAAGGTGAGGATCATCCGGGAGAAGATGAAGACTGCACATAGCCGGCAGAAGTCTTATTCTGACAGACGGTGGAGACCTCTAGAGTTCAAATAGGGAGACCACATCTTTCTTCGGGTCTCACCTCGACGAGGGTTACAGATATTTGGATGAGGCGGCAAGCTATCTCCGAGGATCATCGGACCTTTCTAGATTCTGTGCAGAGTTGGAGAGGTGGTGCACTACCTAGATGTACCGCCACAGTTGCATCAAGTACATGATGTCTTCCCCATGTCGCATCTGAGGAGGTACGTGCACGATCCGTCGCACTTCATCGACTGGGGTGAGTTGTACATTGAGGATGGTGTGACCTTCGCTGAGTACCTTGTGGAGATCGAGGATTGTCAAGAGAGGATCTTTCTTTGTCGATCGATTCCCTTGGTGTGCGTCCAGTGGCAGCACGAGAATCTTCAGGAGAGCACGTGGGAGTGGGAGGCTCAGATCTGTGCCCAGTACCCTCATCTTTTTGAGTAGCCTTAGTTTTGGATTTTCAGGGATGTAAAGCCCCAAGGTGGGGAGAATGTAATGTCTCAGGTTTTCCGTGTATCTTTTTAAATATTATATGGAATTTATTTTATTTTAAGTTAAGTGAGTCGGCACTCATGTGCAGTTGTGGCAGTTCCCAAATGGGTGCCTGGATTAAAAATATGAGGGCACCGTTGCATCCGAGACGACGACTTTACCAAAGAACGGTTCTAACCTCGATCGGCGCAGGTCGGCTTCGAAGTTTGTTTTTGGGCGTTTTAAAAAGGGAAGCACTTTAGAAGGAATAAAATAAATTAATGATTTATTTTATTATTTTAAAACATTTCCTTTTTTTTGAGTAGCGACCTAATCCTCCCCTATAAATGAATGCTTATGGAAAATTTGAAGGGTTAGCCTCATAACCATGCGAGTTGAGAGAGAGAGAGAGTTTTCTCTTAGGGCTTGGGTGGATGAGGACGCGTTGGTGGATGACAATGACGTGAGCAATCGACTCCCATCAGATTTTGACGAATCCCTTTGGCGGATGTGTCGCGATGATCGCTCTTCAACCATTTTGAGGTAGGGGTTTGTTATTTCGATTTTGTTTTCCCCATTTTGAGTTTAAACCACAAACGCGGATCAACCACGAACAAGTTGATCCGCAGATTCTTACGTTCTTGCGAGAGGGTTTTCTTTGGGATAATTTTGGGGAATTAATCCATGCTTTTATTTAGGTTGATATCTGCTCCGTTTAAACCTATTAACGGAAGCGGATCAACGCCGTGACGAACAACGACCAGGATCATTCCTCGAATTGTTTATTGTATTTCCTCCCCCACTCTTTTCTCGCACGTTCTTCGTGTTCTTCGCGGGGCGATGAACAATGTATCATTTCACATCTGTTTCGTGACAAAACGATCCCAAATCAAAGTTTTGACACCGAAACGGCCTTGTAGAGGTGCGACGACGATGGCGGATGACGAATCGGACCGCATCGGAAAGGGGCGTTCTTCGAGCGTTCTTCACGCGGGAAGATTAAATCATGTTTTCATAGCCGATCGGAGGCCTGAAAACGATGGATGAGGCTTTGTAGAATCAGGGCAACCAAAACCTAGAAGTTTTGCAGTGGTCGGACGGTCGGATCGACGATCAGAGCACCACGGGAGGCACGTCAGCGAAGGGCATCATTTCAGGAAATTTCTAGAACACATGGTGTGTACTTCCGAAGAACACGTCGCGTAGTACTAGTGGCGGCTAGGGTTTCAAGGGCCAGAGAGAAATAACATAGCATGTAACCCCGGTCACATGGTGTGTTGGACTTTCCCCGAAGCTGGGCGTATACTTGGGTAGTACATAGACATGGGACGATCTACATGGCTTCAGGCGCCATGGCGTGTACAGTGTGACAGAAGTGGCTACGCGGGACCCGGCGTGTATCCCGGGGATACGCGGACACAGGGTGGAGTACACGACTGTGTACTTCATCGCACGGCTAGGCGAGGCCAATAATGCGGGTCACCCCGTATGGCAGTTACACGGGTTGGTGTACACGGGTTGATGACCGTGTACGGGCACATGGCCAGAGTGCACGGAGCTGACCCCAGTTACCTAGACACGGCGTGTATACCGTACTACACACGGCGTACTAATTTTTCCTACATGACCAGCATAAGACACGGGCTGTTGTACATGGGCAGTACCCGGGGTCAGACAACACGGCGTGTATATTTTCTACACGCCACGTAATTTGTGGAAAAACATCACGGTCCTCTTGTTCACTGTATCCTAGACATCTTTCGTTTGGGTTAGTGCCCCTTCTTCTCGTTCCCCTGAAGTTCGGGCATCATTTCCTTCTACAGGAGTATGATCCCTTCAGCCGGACCTTCTGTGATAGTGTCTTCATCCCTCCGAGAGGTCCATAGTGATATCCTTTATCCATTCCTGACCCTAGGTAGAGTCAGGCATCGATGTGACCAACTCTACTGGGCGTTGATCCTCTACCTAGCTGGTGTATCACCTAACTGGTGAATCTGGATGAGTCGTGGTATCTACCATGGCCCTGGCAGTGATCTGCATCTGTGTATCGTGATATTTCCCACTCATGAGTGTGCCTCCCATAATGAGTTCCTTCTATCTACCATAACCTTCCCACACAGGAGTGTGTCTCCCATAATGAGTGCAGCTACCTCTCGTGATGGTTCCCAATGAACAGCACTTCTTAGACGGACGTCATCAGAGCTATAAGACTCGTCGAGTGTGTTCTCCCAGAGCGAGTGTATCACAGAATCTTTGAACAGAATCCCTAATGAGGGTATGCTATTGTGTGACTTGTCCCTTGACTACGGGGCTGGGTTTTGAGTATATCTGGTTTGTTATATATATTCTATAGACATATACTGTGCATAGATGACTGTACCTTTACATTGTTTACTACTTTGTGGTTTTCGGGGTTCTCTACTGAGTATTGTTATACTCACCCCGGCACGGGCTTTGCCCGCACATCTGGTGTCTTGTGCAGACGAGTAGCCTTTTGACAGATTCCAGGGCAGACCAAGATAGGACTGAGCTTTTTGAGTTCCCTACAGGCCGAGGCATTCCTACGGCTACGAGCGGCAGTCCCAGTACCTTTTGTGTTTACAGGTTGGACTTTGCAGTTTTCAGACTCTTTTTTTGGTGGGCTTGTATTTTGGCCCAGTTTACTTTTACAGTACTCTACCTTTCATCGTACTCTGTTGGTTGGGGTTTAGTTGTATGCATGCATTTTTTTCCTTAGTGTTTTACATTTCAGCATTTGTGGGCTTGGAGAGGTGTGCATGTGTATAGGTACATAGGAAATGCCTCCCATGTTAGTAATATTCCTATTCGGTGCTAGTCACCAGCCCCTGGCCTATTGGAGGCGGTCTTGGGGAGTCACGGTGTCGGCCCCACTAGGACGGGTCATGACAAAACATATCTTTTTAAATAGTTATAATTTGAACTTAATAATTATTTCAAATATTCACTGGAAATAATCAGAAATAATGAGTAGGGAATAAATATTTTTATAGTGTTCAAAGAAAACATAAACTACCAATGATCTACACCACCAACAAAAAAAATAGTGCAGTTATTTTTAAAAAACTATTCATTTTCCAGTAAACTTCCTATTAGAGTGAAAATAGCTATCACTTTGTACAAAGGACCCAAGATCCATTTCCTAAGGCTCTCCCTTTATAATACTTACCCACATCCTTTGCACATCACTTAATAAAATAATATACCACTTTAAAATGAATGAGATACGTAGAAAAGAGAATAGGTTCCGCTTATAGTTATGATAAGCAACTAATATTAGATAAAGATATTTTAGAGATATGAGTATGTCACTAAATTGTATCTATGGAAGGTTTTTCAACTATAGTAATTCTATTGGAAGCCCAACAATAACAGTAATATATTTTTCTTATTCTTATTTAGGAATAAAATAAAATCTTGAGCATATGAATAATAATAGTAGAGGTTATCAAGAATATTATAGTGTTTTTGTCTTATAAAATGTTCTTCTTATATCTTCAAAATGATCAAGAGTAAATATAATAATATGTAGAATATTAAACTCTTTTTTTTCTACATGTTGTCGTCTTTTATAAATATAAGTAAGAATATAGATATTTTTTTATTATAATTATGGTCTTCCTTGGAGACATTATCTTATTTAGAATTATCAACTTGTGTTAACATGGTCTTTCCTCAATTAGAAAACTTCACTTCTGATAAAATAAAAGAAAATTTTGAGTTTTCCCATAAATCTAAAATGGTAAGGAAGTCATCAAAAATCTATAAAAATCAAACATATGAAGTAACTGGTATTCCTATGAATTATTACCCACCATAAAAAATAAAAAAAAATCTTTAATATTGATGAAGGGATTATTTTTTCATAAAATCATCAATAGTAATATTATCATGTTGAAATATTTTATGTTTGGATAATCAGAATAGTTTGTGATAATTATTATCCTTTTATGATATATTCATATTTTTAAGGAATTCTCGAGTAGCATAAGAATTATAATCCATGTAAGAAACTATTCTCCTTGATATATTCTACAACATATGATATTTGAACTCTAAATGATATAATAAATCATGTAATATTGTCTATAAACATTAATCCAATTAGATATTATTCTAGTGTATGAAATTTTGAGCATGTGTAAGATATTTAATCCTTGTATAATATTTCAAGACTCCATAAGATATTTGATTTTCCAAATATCCTATGAATACAAATTTCTGAGATTGTAGGATATCTTATGTAAGAAATTTACTCTTGTAAGACAACTCTCTTATGTTATAAAATATTTCTCATATATATTAAGAGATTTCTTCACACATAATAATTTTTAAACTACCTATAACAAAATGTAATTTTCAAAATTTTAGAATTCCAAAGTATGAATTTTAAATATATTCTTATATGATATTTCTTTAAGATCTTAGAATAATTTATTCTATAAAAATTATTCAAACTTAAATAATTCCATATTTAACTAAAAATATCCAAATGAAATAAAAATTTCGAAAATATTAATTATTAACGAGAAATCACTTAATATAAACTAATTAATGAAATAAGTGGGGATTCTATGGGCATTAAATCAGGTAAAATATTGGGATATGTTGGAAAAACATTATTATATCAAAAATATATATTAGAAAATTTTGAATTATATATTTTAGGAATGTTGAAATATAAAATTTATTAAGAAATTAGAAATAAAATGAGAATAAGAGGACTATTGGGTTAAAACTTTGTTCATGCTTACGTCATTGCTATTGAACAAAATCCTTAAAAACTTAGAATTGAATAATAATGAAATTTGACTAAGGATACTTTGAGGATTTGAATAAGGTAATTATTTATAGATTGGGATATGTAAAGTTCAGGATAATTTATTTTCCAATAGAGGTGATAGGGAGAATTCAAACCTGTAGGGGTATTTTTTGGTTAAAACACTAATTAAATTATTATTTCAAGACCAAGACTTGTAATAGTGGACTTATTTGAGTTTATATATGTCAATTTATAAAAAATAAAAAAAATTATTACTTTAAAAAAATTTAAACCCTGAATGTATTAGTTTATACAAAAGTAAAGAAGAATAAATGATAATTTGTTTCTTAATGGAATACTTTATCCTCTTAGAATTTGGAGATTAATTTTTTAGGTTTAGAAATTTATCTTATTGTTTAAAATAGAATTATTTATCTTATAAAATCAATTTTGGGTCAAGAAAAACATTTAAATTTATTATGTCATTATTATATCATAATTATGTCATAAAAATGTAGTATTTCGGAAAAAAAGTATTCACCTAAAAAATGATGTTTTTCATAAAAATCCTAAAAAAGACTCTTGGAAAATTTTGATATATTGATTCTAAAACCGAAATTAATTTTACCAAAATTATTTTCAAAATTATATGATTTTAATATTTAAATATTAAAATTAAAATTAAAGTTTTTATAAAATATGTTAATATACAGTTTATTAAAAATATGCACTTATAATTTCTTTGAACTCCCTATTTTAAATATTTATTTTTTAACACTCTGATATTTATATTTACTTATTTTATTTATAGTTAATATTATTTACAATTCATTAGAATATTCATTTGTTTAAGTTATTATTCTTAAAGACATATTATTATTCCAATGGTCATATTTCCTTTATATGACCTATATATTCCTTTAATTTCATTCATTTATAACTCATATAGTTTTCTATAAAAAATTTATATTTTATTAGAAAAAGAATAAGCATATTCATAATGTTTTTCTTTCTATTTATTTCTTTTTTCCTGACCGTGATAATTTTTGGGGACCCTAATATTCTAGAATTTAAAATTATTATGTTATTTTCTATGTTTATTTCCTCATTGTTCTATATTTAATTTTATTAAGTATATTTATTCTCTATACATAACATTATATATTGATGAAATAAGTTATTGTTATTTTTTATTACATAGTTCATGTTTTTTATACTATACTATATTTCTAACTATGATACAAATGTATATTCAAAATGAAAAATCAATATATAAAAGTTTTGGTAGGTAAATTATTCCCCGTTTAGAATTTTCATACTCAAAAATAATACACATTTCATCGGTTGAGAATAGATTTTGGTTATTTTA
Organism: Viscum album; assembly: GCA_963277665.1. Lineage (NCBI taxonomy): Eukaryota > Viridiplantae > Streptophyta > Magnoliopsida > Santalales > Viscaceae > Viscum > Viscum album. Next base: position 1,405,483,659 of record OY728129.1, read on the forward strand.
TTTCATTTTATCCTAGAGTTACCATGTTCTTATTCATACTTATGGTTTCATCAAAAAAAATTCACATTGATAATTGTATTACTGCATAGAACTTTGTGTCTATGTCCTAAGATCCTCACCATTTGTCCACATATGATATTTTGTTCTCTATTTCTACAACATCTAGATATAATAAATATAAGGGTTCATGTATGTATTTCCTTGGGAGAGATATATTTAACACATCATGCACTTGTGTTGGGTATAGTGGAATTGGTAATCGATAAGACATAACTCTTATCTGATCAAGAATCTCATAGAGGCTAATGGACATAGGGTTGATATTTTCCTTTTTTCAAAAACTTATGAATATCATCTAAATTGATATTCAAAGGAACACTTTATGTGTTACTTTGAACTCCAAGTCTCTTTGATGATTTTTATCATATATATTTTATATATTTGTACCACTTTGATGTGCTTCTAAATATATTAATCCTTCTTTATCATCTCCAACAGAAGTTTGGGCCCTAGTAGATTAAATTTACTAAATTTTCTAAAAACGTTTGGAGTTATATATCTCTTCTCATCATATGGGGATATCTAAATACCTAATTGGAAGCTATTATTGTTTGAGAATTAAACCAAGGGAAGATGTTAATGATAACCACCTTTCAAGTCTAACAAGAAATCTATCAGCATATCCTCAAGTTTTAGGATATTAATTTAATATTATACCTTAGTATGGGGGTAATAGGTTGTACTTAAGTTCAACACAATATTAAGGGTATATTGAGTAATCCTCCAAAACATGAAGGAAAAATTTGGATCCTAATCTTATATGATTGTAAGTAGTTCCACATGTTACCTCATAATTTCTTTTATGTATATCTTGCAAAGTTGGTAAAGTGGTAAATATTATTGAATAAAATTTACTTGGGTTATCTTGATGATTCAATCCACCATAACCCATATGGATTTTCTTACTTTAAATGTATTTATAAGATTCATGAAAAATTATGTAGTGATGTTATTCTATTTACAAATTGATATGGGAAATGGTTGTATCATTCCCTTCGATTAATAATTCTCTACCTTAACTTACTAAAAAAACTAAAAAGTTTTGTATGTACTTATAAATATCATTATTTATGTTCTTCCACCAGAAGTGCTCTTAAATATATTAGTACATTTTGGTACTTCTATGGTGGATAGATAAAGATATACTATGTGAATTATGTAGTAGCCCCTTCTTTTTTCTCTGGTGTTGATTTTCAATAGAGTCTTGTTATGAATCGAATAACTATATATTTATTATGGTAAATGCATGACTCTTACCTTAATTTATTTATCTAACTTTGTTTTTAAGCATCAGATCATCCCTTTGTGCCTATTTAATTTTCACTTGGTTAAATTGTTGGGAAATTATATGAGACAATAAATATGTCTTACTTGAAATTATGATTTATAGATACATCAATAATTTATTCATAAATATAGGGTATTTATAAATAATCATTGTGTATAGAGTGGTTCATTCATTTATCCAAAGAGAATCAGCTACCATTATTCTCCTTTTCAGGATGGCAGTGAATTAAGAAATCATTGTCCTTGATTAACTCTGACTGTCACTATCTACACACATTCACCTCCTTCTATATAAATATATAAAATAAAATCATGTTTTAAGGATATATTTTTCACTTATACCATATAGGTAATACCTTTAAATATTTAGTGAAGAAAATATAGTTGTTAACTCTATATCATGAATTAGTTAGTTACGCTCATGGATATTCAATTATCATTACTCATAAACTATTACTTTATCATTTTTCTTGTGTATGCAACCCAAACCTTTATTGTAAGAATCATTATAAATAAAAAACCCTTATTCTATTAAGGTTTTTGTGATTACAGGTGAAATTACTAGACTCTTCTTGAGCCCCATAAATCTCTTTTCAAATTTTTTTTCCCATAAAAACTTTACACATGTGGTGTTAACTGAGTTAGTCATCTAGAAAATCTTAAAAAAATTCTCACAAAGCATCTGTAGTACCCAAATAATCAAAGAAAACTATAGATATCTATGAAACTTGTGGGCATATAAAATTATATAATTTACTTTTTCTTTAAAGGATCTACAAAAACTCCTTCTCTCATGATCACATGCCCCAATAATGTGACATTATTTATAAAAAAGTTTCACTTTAGGAATTTAATATATAATGTCTCCTTCATTAATTTCACTAGAAAACTCATTTAGTACTCATATTTTTTTCCATTTATCCTAAGTATATAATAATATCATTAGTATATACCACCATATGTTTATCAAGTTAATCTATAAAGAATCTATTCATGAAATCCATAAATATGGTTGGGGTATATTTAAGTCCAAATGGGATCATTATGAACTCATTGTGTTTGTATCTTATACAAAAATCTATTTTTTGAATGTTTTATCTCTTCACATTTAATAGATTATTTCCATAATAAAGATCTCTTTTGAAAAGTATTGATCTCCATGAATTAGGTCAAAAAATCATCAATAGTTATTTGTGTATAATTTTTCTTTATTGTGATTTTATTGATCTCTTTGTAGTCGATATAAAGGTAAATTGACCCATACTTCTTCTTGAAAGAGTAATGGTGCGCCACAAAGGGATTCAATAGGTTGTATAAACCCTTTTTCCAAATTCACTTATATATTTTTCTTCAACTCCTCAAGTTTATCAAGGTCAACATGAAGGGTCTCTTATATATAGGTATCACACCAGGTATAAGTTATATTAATAAATATACCTCAAAATATGGGGCTAGGTTTGAAAAATATTTAGGGAATGCATCATTATATTCCCTTATAATTGGAATGTATTCAAGGTCAATTATTTTCTTTATCAAATCTATTGTATCAAGATATAATTCTTTAAGGAGAATCAACACCCATACCTTTAATATATTTTCAAAATGAGACATGTAATCTTTATTGCCTTTATATATAATCATAGGATGCTTCATGATATGTATAGATATTTCCTTTTCTAGATAATTGAGTTGAGCTCTATATAATGAGAGATAATCTATGCCAAGTATATCATGAAATTCTACCAAATGAATACTTACAAGATTCAATGGAAGAATCTTCCCACAAATACTAACTGGGGAATATTCTAACAACTAGGTTGAAAAAATTTCACCACTATATTATTTCATAGATATCTCTACTTCAAGGTATCAATAAGGATATTAAATATTTATATCAAACTTGTAAGATATAAATGAATTCATATAACCCAAATTAAATAATAATTTCACCATTATTTAGTGGATAGAAAGTGTACCTTGCACCATTTCATTTTGTTAGTCTGAATCACTGGTGGTGGTAGTGTAATATTTTCCTTTCTCCCACTGAATAGGAGGTTTCTGACATTGATTTCCCTCAAATTCTCTTGATTTGGTGCACTATATTATATATTTTCCAAGTTCCTAAAAGTTGAATCATTGGACCATGTCCAGTTAACTTGGTGGTTCCTTCCTTTGCTTAGTCATATTGGTTGGATTGTTCAACTCTATTTAACACTCATGAGCATGATTCCCTTGTTTTATACACATTAAAAATTTCATTTTTCATTTCAGGAAATTTCAATAGTGATTATTTCTATATATTTGACATGCTAGTTGTTAAATCAAATTTCCAACATTATCATTTGATCACAAATAAAGAAACTCTATACTTAATTTCTTATCTCCATGTCTATGGGACCATCCTATGAACTCTATCTCTATTTTGAGATTACACAGAACTAATTATTCATAACTATTTAAGTTTCTAGTAACTAAATCTTTTGGAGATACGGTTTCAAACCACTAAATAATATACACATTTTTATATAATAGTTGATAACAAAGCTATAGCCATACCATGAAAGCCTTATGAAATTTTCCTTGTAAGTTACAATAAATTCATTATCATATTTTTTGAGCTCTAGAAAATATCTTCCAAAATAATATGAAGTTTTAAAGGAAAAAAATTATTAAGAAATATTTTATTAAAGCCTTCCCAATATATTACTTCAATCTCATATTTGGATGTTTATTCTTGAACAATGTCTTCTATTGTTCATCTTTTACTTTCAAATGATAGATTTATAATGTAATTTTATCCTTCTTGGATTAATGAATCTAGAAGATCATATCTTCTATAGAGTGAATATATTATTAGGAAATAAATAGATCATAAGATACACTAAATAAAGGTCATCATTATTTTATAAATGATTTAGTAAATAATTTCTCTCACTTTGGTGAAATTAGATCTTTCACTTGGTTTATGTTATTTTTCATAACCAAGATAGCAGGTAAGTACTACCATGAGGTTTTGAACTCCAAACCCCAATGTATTAGGAATTTCACTTGTAAAATAAATGTGTTGTCCATCACATGGGTCATTGGATGGGTTTCTCCTGGTTCCAACTATTTTCTAAAAAATAAATGGCTATTTAAAGATATAAGTTAATAAAGGAAGGGTAAATAACTTAGTCACATGGGTAAATAATTTCTAAAATCTTAACTTATAAGGCCTCAAAGTTTAACCTTGGTTATCCTTTACTAACCTAATTCCTATATTAACTAAACCTTAATATGATACCAACTATAACAACTCAAATCCTTCATATATGATTATTAAACCATTTATAAGATAATAATTTATAATAATACAAAACTAACAAAATTTATAGGTTGTGTGCCTTAGGAAAATTAGGTTTGTAAAACCTAAAAACATATAAAACATTAAACTTTACTTAAATCACTATTCACAATTATCTTATATGATTTCCTGATCTTATTTAGAACATGTAATCATTTGGGGGAATACATTAAATAAAGGATAATATAAATCCAAAAAATGGATAGATAAAAGGGAAGAACATGGGAAACCAATCGTTATAGTAAATGAGTGAGCATAATCATCATAATCATATCACAAACATTGGATCAACGTCATAAGAATTGTAAAATAAGTTGAAGGATACATGTAATGAGGAACATGCAAAATAATTAAACATTATAACATTGTGGAAAAATACAACATATATAATGTGAAAAAATATAGAATCATTTTCATGCATAAAATATGTGTACAAAACCTATTGGATAGGATGTGAAAATTGTTATGATCATTTTCATGCATAATAATATCTGAATTGTTACATATTTTATCTCAAATGAACCTTATTGTTGAAATTGATTTAGGAAATTGCATAAATAAAGGTTTGTACAATAATAGGCCAACATCAAGGGATGATGATTCTCAATATAAATCTATCATTAAACCCCTAATTATAAGAAAATTTGGACTACCAACCTATGATTTTGATAACTCAATGAATTAGTAGGATGGTTGTGAACTACTTATCAAAGTTTCCTGAGACATGAGGTGAAGGGGGAATGATATACCTCAAGGAATTTCTTTAATGAGTTAAATTTAAATGTTTTCATTCCTAACTTCATCAATAATTTAATAAAAAAATATTTTCTCAATTCGCTAACTAAAATTAGTGAATTATTTTAGTATTTGAAAATTAATAAATAGATAAATTTGTGACCAATATATTTTTGTCTAAAAGGGTTATTAATATTCTAATGATTGAGGTTGGAAGATTTATAATATTTTAATATATATATATTTGTGTTTTGAAAAAAATAGTATTGTAAAAGTATAAGTTCAGTTTCATTATAAATAAGGAATATTAACTCTAATGTTTATGTCATTTGGGTCAGAAACTGCAATGGTATGGGTTTGAAGATTTAAAGAATATTTAAGTTCTAAAGAGAGTGGTATTAGGAGAACTTTGAATTTATGGATTTGGAACAAAACATTTAACATATGGACGGGTTTTAAATTATTAAAAGGAGGTTTAAGAGGTGGAATTTCAAGTGTTAAATACCCAAGATAAATTTCAAGGTGTTTTATAAATTGAAAATAAAATAATGTTGGAAATAAAAAGACATCAGGTACATAGTTTGATGACACCAAGTACATTTTGGAGAACTAGAGTATAGGTTTCCCAATGTTTGGTCATCAGGTGGCCAGTATAGGTGTATCAGACACCTAAGAGGTCCAATTTTTCTTTTTCAAAAGAGGTTCAAAATCATAAATTCTAGGTCACCACCTTCAAATTTAAAAACAAATGAGAGATTGGGGAGGGACATTTAATCAATTCATCCTTCTCCCATTTCCCTTTTATTTTTCTAGGATGGTGGTTGATTTAGTTGTATTTCTCATAGTGATTTGAGATATGATCCTCCCTTTGAATCTTTCTTTGTTGCTCTTCTTAATCATATTATTTTTAGTGATGATGGAATTAGGTATTTATGATAATTCTATCAAATAATGGTAGCATCATTTCAATAGTCTGGGGATTCTAAATACCGATGTTATAGGTGGGCTAAAGATGATGAACAAATATTGTTGTGTATAATTTCTCTATAATTAAGTAGTTATCTTTATTTATTTATGAATTTTCAAAAATTGTGAAGAAGTTGGTGGATGAATTAGTGTTTTGCATTAAATATTTTGTCATCAGTATTCTCAAGGGTTCATCAAGAGTGTATTTTACCCCATTTCTTGAGTTTTTTGGTAGGGGTGTGAAAAAAACCACCCAAACTAAACCAAACCAAAATGAACCAAAATAGCATATCTTTTCTTTTGGATTGTTTTATGGTGTGTATTTAATATACCAATGTTTTTTTTGGTTTGTTCTGGGTTATAAACAAAATTTAACCTCTTAAACTGAACCACGTATATTTTAAAAAAACATAATTTTCCAATTTTCTATTATTTTACCCCATGCATCAATTCTTCGATCCAAACACTCTTTCATATTTTTTTAGTCACTATTAAGGAATATAGGCTTTATTTTTATAGAAGGTTAGAGATAATATTATATATATGTTTCGATGATTTTTTATAAATTCTGTTCAAATTATCATCTAATCATAAAAAATATCCTGAACCTATATCTATAATGTTTTCATAAAAAATATGTTAATCGATAATATGAATCGTACCAAAATAAAAATTAATTGTTCATAAAAATCACCAAAACCAAATTACTATTAAATATAATGGTTTTTTATGAACAAACACTATATCATAATTTGTGGTATGATTTGGTTTTTATTTAAAACAAAACTGAACCAATCCATCCCCACCTATAGTTTTTTGAACTATAATGAAACTCATATAGCTATAAGCTTATTATGTTAAATGATATAATTATGAATAAATTATTTATTAATAATGTAATTAATTATAAATAAGTTTAATTTGTTATTATTCACATTTTGTTGAGATAGGTTCTCATGAAAATGATCGATGGAGGAAGCATTCTTGGTCTGGTGGTCAAAATGGATAAAACGAAGCATACATCATGTAATAAAGTGGTAAAACCATCTTTAATGTACATGGTCCCTCATTTTACCACTTTATATGTGGATTAATATATTATTTATTATAAGTTAGGGAAAAAATGTGTGATAGATAAAATAGTTTCAACAATTTTATCTTGAATTTCAATATATTAAATCTCACATATTTTTTAATTTATATATGATTATTACATTTTCATATTAAAAGAATAAATTGGGTTGAATTAAAAAAATCGATTAATTATTTATTTTAAACTTTTTTTATTCATATTTGATATCAATTGGTAAATCCACATTTTCATAAGTGATAATTTTTTAGTAATTTATATTTAGAGAATGAATTTGGAAACTACAAGGAGATTAAAGTTTTTCCCATTAAACTACACTTTAGTATTTTTATAATGAAATTTTCCATGTGTCCAATTTTAATTTAAAATTTTTCTCAAACTAATGAAAAAATATGGATCAATATACTTTTTTGGAAGGGTAGGAGTTAGATTATAATTTTTCAAGGAGATAATGAGTCCCAAAGTCAATACTTAACTAGATTTTTCAAACACGATCTTACTTCAATGAGCAAACCATAAAATTTTTATCCTTTATTTTATTGTGAAGAATGTCTAACATAAGATAGAACACTCAAAAACTGTTATTTATTTCAACAAGATCCAAATTTTACTTGGAAATATGAATGTTCAAACATTTCGTTCAAAATTAATGATCACTTTTGACTTTATTTTTAGACTTTCTAAGTCATACTATTCGACTCGTGCCTCCATTTCACTATATAAATAGGGGAGGGGCCTATGAAGTATAGGTATATCTATCAAAAGAGTAAATTTTTTAAAGTTATACTACTTTATTTTAACAACTATAATTTTATTTATTTCATTTTTTAATTTCATTCCATATTTTTAAAAAGTGTTCTTGTTCCTCTCTCTCTCTTTATCTCTCATTTCTTTCTTTACCTTCTTAACTACCAAATCTTATTCTCACAGTCATTATTTTCTAACCCAATTATTTTATCATGGGATATATTCATTTTTTGAACCCAAGTCTATATGTATTCATGTGTAAATTTTTATATTTTCTTAGAGTTAGGTCAAGGGGTATTTTATAGGGGTATTTAGTTCCACCCAAAGTTTAGATTTCTTTTATAAAATTTAATCCCTAATTTGAGGAGGTGGATGTGCAATTAAATTAATTGGGGAACTGTATATTCATAGCCTATGTAAAAAAATGGTGCTCACATTTGATTATGTGTGTTCATTATGTAAATATGAGAATAACTAAAAGAAAATGAAGTTTCACTCTTGATGATTCTTTTGGGAGAATATCGTTTCTCTCTAACAGGTATTCATTCTGTTTTTATTTTCATTTTTTATTTAGTTTAATTTTTCATTAGATAAACAAAGAATCAAAAATATTTCATTACTTTCATAAATATAGAAACTAGTGGAATGATAATAATTGAATTAGGAATAGTGAGTATTTAAACTGTAATAGCTCATTAAGTGAGAAGACCTTGGTAATCCATTATGATATATAAGGAAAATAAATTAGAGTTTTTATACCACCCTTTATTATGAATTCTAAAATATATAATCACTATCAAGTATCAAAGCTAGGTCATCTGCATGGCATGGGAATCTCACTTGAGGTGATGTTTCAGTTCAAACACTTATTAATCATTATTCAATTATATTCATTTCATTATTTCCTATATTTTTGAAATTAATGAAATATTTGGAGTTTTTGTTAATATAATCCAAAATAAAACAAACTAAAAATTCAAATGTATATATAATGAACACAAGTTAGAGAGAAAGAGATTCTCCTAAGACAATCACCCATAGTGAACATTCATTGTCTTATAATTTATCTCATGTTTACTTAGGGAACTCACTCTACTGAATGTAAAAAAACTTTTATAAATGTTTTTTGTATATATAGTGCACCCCTCATTTTAATTTCACATACACCTCTTTTAATGAGGGAGGAAATTGTATAAAATAAATCTAAACCATGGGTGGCAGTAAAGATCCCCCTTATCCTAACTCTAAAAAAATACAAACTATTAAACATAAATTCAAAAATAAAAGGTTTTGAACATTATATTACTACCTAAAAAAATAATAAAGTTTTGTACTCATGATTATGATCATAATAGTTCACGGTGAAGAAAGAATGAGGATAAACTAGAGAGAGGGAGGGGAATGAGAACACTTTATGGAAGGAAACTATTGTATGAAATAACTAAGACTATAATAGTGAAAATAAAATATTATACCACAAACTTGATTTCTTTTTTTAGTGTATGATCCCCTCACTTCCGATATCTCTTCTTATTTATAGAGTAAAGGGGGATCTAGACAAATATTTAACCATGGAATGTTTCAAAATTGAGTCAAAATTAATCTTTATTGTGTAACATTGTTTACTTCTCAAACAATAAAAAATATTACTTTTGTTCAACTAAATATTCATTTTTTAGTCTTCTATCATGTTTCAAAATTCCACACTAACTATGGAAAGGATGAAAATTTTATAGTCAGATCAATAATGAAAGGTCTAGTTTGACGAATCTTGTCCAGAATTGACTTCAGAGCCCTTTATTTCCCTAAAAATGAAATAAACCTTATGACCCTTAATGAAAATAAAAAGCTCCATATATTTACATTAATTTATATGAATTTAAATTAAAATTCATCCATAAAAAATAAAAATAAATATACAAATGTATAGTAAAAATAGAAAAACAAAATTTCCCTGAAATTTTTAAATACATGCAACAATTAAACATTCATATTAATCATCACTTAAAAAAATATATATTAAACAACTAATATCAAAGATGAATAAACAAACATGAAAATCAATAATTATGAAATTTTTCTATTTCAACATAAATTATTATTTAAATCTAAAAAGGTGACAATCACTCATAAATTAACAAATTGGTGGGAATAAAAACATTTAAATTCAAAGTAAAATTATTAAATATATTGTATTTGTCAATTTTCCCACACTTAAATAGTTCACTCCAAGTAAATTCAATGAATTTAACACACAAAAATAACTATCCTTCCAAGGTACAAACACACAAACCAAAAAATAAAATAACCAAGTTTTATTTGTCCTTAAAAATATCATGCATTCTTCATAAATCTCATCCATTTTCCCACTTCAATTAAAGTAAAATTTCAGATTACATATTTTTGAATATAAATTATTTTATTGTAATTAATATTTTAACAAATGGAAATGTCAAGAATCCCACTTTAATAAGATTCTTACACCAAATTTTTATTTTTCATTTCCTTGATACAACCCAAATAACATTCTTATGGGTCAATTGGTATTTTATTCTTAGTGTGTTCAATATTATCCTCACCTAAATCCATTCATTTTGATAATTAGAAATTATTTTTTTTTCTTTTTTTCTTTTTTTTCTTTTTATACCCCCTTTTTCAATACCAATAATCTCGTAACATCATATGGGATCTCAATTTTCCATTTTACTCTAGTCTCAAAGGACTTGTATGGAAGTATTTTTTAATGGATCATTAAGGTGTTCTTTTTCATAATGGAAAATCTAATCCTGATAGGGTTAAAAATTCTAGTTTTATCACATTATAATAATAATTACACATAATTATTTTTTATTCACAAAAATTTTCCATATTCTAAAATAATAATTTTCATAAAATTAGTGGAAAACGTACATGTCAATCATATAAATTCAACAAATTTAAAATTAGTCAAGTCTTCAAAACTAGCAGGTAATTTTTCACCAAGTAGGAAAATATAAACACAATTTACCAAACTAAAAACACTCTAAAATTGAAAATAATAAAGTAAAACAAGTAAAACAAAACAAATCGGTACCATCCCCCACACATATTTAACATTTTCCTTCACTGTTTAAGAATAATCGTAAAAATGTTGATAATTATTAAACAATTGTAAAAGAGAAATGTAAACTCATTTTATTGGTATTAAAGCTAGCTTTGAATTAATCCCCTAGCTACTACTCAATTCATACCTATAAGTAAAAATGTGAAAATATGAGAAGAATTATTAAAAGAAGAAATAAAAGAAAATTAAATAGAATCGGATAAGTCTTTGGTTTAATACCCAAGTGGGCCTTAGGTTTTCACTACCCAAAATGGGAAGTATCAGTGGTTGTCTATAATCAGATGATGGTCAGATTTTATGTAAGATAAACCACATACATATATTTACTTTCATTTTTCATCATATTGTCATGCTTTTTTAGCACATAATTGATAATGTGCATCAGTTACATCCCATTATCTATCAGGTATAACATTCAAGGTGGGGTAGGATGAGATATGGGTCCCCCTCCTTTGGTTCGGATACAATATGTGCATCCACTTATTATTCTTCTTGGGATTCTGAAAATATGCTACATCAATACAATTTTCAAAGGGGAAGTCAAAAAGTAATCTAATTTAAGGAGAATTAAAATAAAAAAAATTAATATTAAGATCTTCTTTTTCTAATTACATGGCTTGAGAGTTCAGTTATTTTGGAAAATCCACTGGGATATCCTCATATGCTCCCTTAAGTATATTTAAAAAGGTTTGCGGGGGTCCTATGTACTCATCATTAGTTTCTTTTTATTATTCTTATTTTAAAGGGTAAACATGTATTTGAAAATTTTGAAAAAATTAAACAAAGGGAATTAATGATCAATATATTTTAAATAAAATAATTGTAAATTTGAGTTTAAAAAATAATTAACTCACTGATTTGGTCAAATTTCAATTCTTATTTTTTTTAAGTCTTATTAGAGTTAAGTTATAGTGGATAGGGGTAGGTAGTCAGACTCCTCCAATCTTTCTTTAAATACCACTTGGGTAGTTTCTTCCTCCAAGTTTTGGTAAAGGTAGGGTAGTGTTTGTTTCTCTTCTTAAAATATGGGAAGATCATGTGGTATTCAAATACTTCAAAAAATCATTCCATAATACATCTACAACTTGTTGATCTCTCACATATACATTAAAACACATGTCTTCTTTATTACTCTCCTTTATCGCCTCAAATAAGGTCTTGATTGGAATCATGAGATTTTTGGGCTATGGGAGGTCTTTAATTAAATACTCAATCACAATGACCTCTTTATAAAATTTAGGAGGGACCATGAGAGAGTCTTTTGTTTCATTTCCACTTCTTGATGGAACTTCAAGAAAAACTCTTATACTTAGATAATTCTTGGGCCAATGCTTCTAGAATCAGGTATTCCATGTCTTCTTTAAGTAATTAAAATATCTCCATGAATTCCCCATCTAAGAAAATTAACCATTGAGAAATATTCACGTATGTAGTAAATAAACCCATAGTATATTCCATCGATGAGGTTGAGTTATTTTTTTTGATTTTTAAATTTATTTTGAAAGAATAAAATATTTATAACATAAAAATAAATAGTGATAAAAATGATTAACTCCTTAGAAATGATTCCATTACAGACATTCCTATTATTGGGTGGTAAAAAAAGACACAATTTATTTTCTTATAATAGCATAGTGGATGAAGAGGGTCTTCTCACTGTAGTATTTTTTGTCACTCAAACACTCTCTATTCCTAATTCAATTTCAATTTTATTTTTTTCTGTATTAATGAAAGAAATAAAATATTTGGGGTCTTGGTTTAGAGAATTTAAACTAAAACTTGATAATAAATTAAAATTAAAATAGAATGAATATAGGTTAGAGAGAAAGGATATTTTACTAATATAATCAACCTAAGTGAACATTAATTACCTTTTAATTAATCTCAGACTTACATAATAAATTCACACAACTAAATTTGAATATCATTTTTGGTATAAATTATGAATATACATTGAACTTATCATTTTTATTACACATCCACCTCTATAACCGAGGGAGACAATTATAGAAAATAACTCTAAACCTTGGGCAGCACTAAATAACCCTCTAAATATCCCCCATGTCCTAACTATAAGAAAATAAAAATTTTAAATCTGAATGCATTAAAATTTGGGTTTAAACACTTGATTAGTCTCCTTATAAACTCCTCAGGTTATCTACTTATGATTACGAGCATAAGATTTCATAATGAAGAAATAATGGGATAAAACGTGGGAGAGAGGGAGAGAGATAATGGAAAATTAAAACTTTAATAAAAATATGGAATGAAGTTAAAAAACAAAAGATATAATACTAAATTAATGAAAATAAAACACAAGAACAATAGCCTGATTTCTCTATATAGCAGTTTATCCCCAAACTTCTTAGTATTCTTTCCTATTTATAGAGTGAAACAGAGTCTAACGTCAAATATTATTACTTGAAATGTTTAAAAATTAAATAAAAATTAATCTTTATTATTTTTAACTATTGATGGTCCAAAAAAAGAAAAAATAAAATTTTTATTTAGTTGAACAAAATATTTGGCTTTGAGGCTCTTATATAGTTTCAAAATTTTAAACAATATGATCATAGATGAAAATTTTATGGTAGAGTCATTGAAGTATGCTTCAATTTATTGAATAAAGTCCATCATTTACTTTGATTCCAAATATCTCCCTAAAAAATTAATCTAAATCATATAATTCAAATAAAATGAGTATCTCTATATATTCCTATTTTTTCAAAAAATTTCAAATTAAAATTATTCATATAGAAAATTTAATAATAAAAACACTAATGTTTTATTAAAATGGTAAACTAGTGTTTCTATGAAGTTTTAAAATTCATTAAATAATGGAAAATTACAATTAAATCATCACATAAAAATTTTGTATTTACTAGTTAATATAAAAGATAAAAAACACTTGAAAATTAATAATTACTCCATTTTTTCAATTAATCCCAAATTATTCTTTTTATCCAAAAAATAAAAAACACCAATAACATAAAAAATATGTGGAATTTAAAATATTTAAATTAAAAATAAAATTATTTATAATATCACCTCTATCAATTCCCTCACACTTAAACATTACAATGCTAGGTGATTCATTGAATTCAACTTACTAAAAGAATTATCCCATGTAGGTATAAACACATATTCTAGAAAATAAGATAATAAAATATTCATTTATAATTGAGAATATCATGCCTCCTTCATAAGTCACATCTAAAATACCACTTTAAATAAATAACAATTTCGTGTTCTAGCTTTATAAATAGAATGGAATTTATTTAGATTAATATTTTAATAAGAGGAATTGTCATGAATCCCTCATTCCCAAGATTCTTATACCGGAGTTTCATTTTACACATCCTTGTTACAACCCAAATGGAATTCTTATAAGTTAATTACCCCTATCATCATCTGGTGTTCAATGTTACACTCACCAAAATCTATTTCTCTGTTATAATTAGGCACATTATTTTTTTGTTTTTTTTGTTTTTTTTTCTTTTTATTTTTTTATTCTTAGAGACTAAAATCTAATAACTTCACATATGATCCAAATTTCCCATTTTAATCAAGTTTAAGAGGAATTATATGAATTTATTTATGTTTTACCCCTAAGGTGATCTTTTCATAATGGAAAAGTTACTCTAGACAGAGTTAAAAATTCTAGTTTCCTCATGTAATAATTATAATTCCACTTAATTATTTTCCATTCACTAACATTTTCCTAAATATAATTAAAAAATTCCATTAAATAAATGGAAAAATATTATAAATCATATAAATTCAAACACTTATAAATTAGTAGAATCATAAATACCATCAGGGAACTTTTCACCGGGCGGGACAACATTTGAAGATCAATATTCTGACTTAAAACACTACAAAAAATAAAAAGTAGAAAAAAAAATATAAACCTAAAGTGATTGTTACCAAACTCTTGCACTTATTTAAAACTATAATTTAAAGTTAAATCATAAGCACAAAATTTTAAAATTTATTATACAAAATTAAAAGAGAAATACAACCTAGTTTTTTTGTTCATAAAGGTAGCTTTGAGTTAATCAACTAGCTACTGAACAATTCATAACTACAAGGAAAAACAAGAAAACATAAGAAAAATTATTCAGATTAGAAATAAAGGAAAATAAAATATATAGGGAATGAAAATAAATGGATAAATATTTGGTTTATCCCCCATGTGAGCTATAGGTTTTAAATGGCCCTAGATGGGTATCACTAGTTTTTATCCAAAATAAAATGGTTTCTAGGATTTGTGTGAGATAAACCACCACATAGATTTCTTTATAGTTTTAAATAGATTTAAATTATTATAAAATAATTCAAGGATAGATTTCATTAGTTCTATCCCCATATATATCATATACAATAATCAAGTTGGGGGTAGTATAAAATATGGTTCATCCTCCTTTGGTTCGTCTACTACCTGCGTAGCCTTTTATTCTTCTTCCAAGGTTGATTCAAATTATGTTTCATCAATATAATGTTCATAGTGGAATTTTGAAAATAATATTATTTTAATTAAAATAAAATAATAAAAATCATTAACAATATCCTCCCCTTTTAAGTTCACAGCTTATGACTGGAGTTCTTTAGTAAAATACACTAGGATATCCTCATTTACTCCCTTAATTAGATATATAATGGGTTTAGGGATCTCTATTTACTCCTCATTGGGTGATTATTATTATTATTATTCATATATAAATGAAACCATGTATTGGATGAATATGAAACATTTAAACTAAGGTATTTGACACCAAATTCATTTTTAATGAAATTAATGGAAATTTAGTTGAAGAAATAATTACCTCCCTAGGTTGATTAGAATTCCAATTATTCTTTATTTATTAAGACCTCTTGTATCTGAGTTTTATTAGATGGGTTATGGTTATAAGTATCCTCTTATACTTCTTTACATTGCACCACTTGGGTGATTTTTTCTTCTAAACCTAGGGAATGATAAATGGGTGCTAGTTTCTATTCGTTAAAGATGGTAAGATCATGTGAAATTTTGTTGGGAAAAATCCCCCAAGATAAAATTGTAGTGTTTTTGGGTTGATTTTGTATTTTTGAAAAAGTGGGTTTCCATGGTTATTTATAGAGATCCAGAGAGATTACTGATAATGTAATTTTACAAAGATCCAATATAGAGGAATGGATACCCTGGAGGTGGTATAGAAAATGTTTTATAAAAGGTGGTGTTGTTTCCCAATATTTGCCCAATTTTTGGGGTCTAAAATTTGGAGTTTGGATCAATCATCATGAAATTTAGATTTCCATGAATGCATCATAGTATTATAGAAAAGGAATGAGTTCCATAAAGATAGGATTTTCAAAAATTTAAAGATATTGGCATAGGAATTCAGTGTCATTAAGGTTGGGTTTCACAAAGGTGTAGCGCATTGCGAATGCATGGAGTTTTTAAGGTACTCCCTATGACTATGATAAGCTTCATTAATGGTGAAATTACCTTAGATATTCTAAAAATAGGAAGAATCACAAATGAGATCAGAAAGATTTGTTAAAATGTGATTACATTGATGGAAGCTTATGGAATAGGAGTCAATTCCTATAAATAGGACTCTACCCCCTTTATAAAAATAGAGCAAGACTTAAAAATATATTCTAGGGCTCCAGATTTGTGAAGGTGATTCATGAAGGTTGTTCATAAAAAATATTTCAAGAAGAAAGTAAGTTCAAGAAGGCTATAAAAAGCTGATTTAAAGTTGTAAGCTTCGTGAAGAATTAATAATCTTCGCGAAAGTTTGGGGATTCTCAAAGGCTAGGTGGGATTTGCAAAAAGAAGTAGCTTTGAGAAGGAAGTAAGCATTGAAAAGGTGTTTAGAAGGGATTTCCCAGTGAATCTGTGATAAATTGACATTCATCAAGTGTATGAAAGTGTAACTTAAAAAAACATCTACCGAAAGTTTTGGACGCATTCATTCTTGATAATAAAGGTACCTACACGTCCATAAACTAAGTGTGAATACTTTCTAGAGTTGTGAGTAAAGGAAGAGGAAGAAAGTGATCCTTTCTAATGGTAGTGAGCTATAGAAAGTGACTCAATAAGTGACCATTGTGAAGTTAATAAACTATTGTTAAACCTTGTAAAGGCATTGGGCCTAGGCATAGAGGTGATCTATCCTAAACATTGATATGTTAGTGAGCCATAGTAAATTTGGTACATCGGCACATTTTTGTTGTATGCTTCTTGGACATAACCCAACTAAGGTGAACCAAGTAAAATCATTGTGTCTCATACATGATTTCATTTTTTCATACATTGATATAGGAAAGGGAGAGAAGATTTTTTGGTTTAAAGACGAAACAAGATCCAAAGGGAGATTTTTTTAATTTGACTTAATCAGATTCACTCCCCCCCCCCCTCAGGGTACTAAAACTATTTGGGATAACAATTTGTATTAGTTCTAGAGGTTAATTATACTAATTAATTTTAAGGGTTTTAAATGGAGGTTTTCAATTAAAAATTGATTCTGATATTTGATGGGAAAATTTTCAATTATGAAAGAATTGATTATATCACTACTTACAATCATTATAAATGAATGTATTTATAACAGTGATGCATGAAATCTCAGATAGTATTGATAGTGGTGCTTTATCATAAGCTGAATGAAGGGAATTGGATTCTGACACAAAAGGAATAAATTTTTTGGGGGAACCCTATTCAATTAAATATATAAATAAGGTGATTTCATGTAATTCATCACGTTCTATGTGGGAAAAGTTTCTAAATATTTATGTGGGTGACTCAAAATTTAGATAAGCAATGCTATAGGTTTTATGGAACAAGTATGAGGATCACATAATTAACCCTAATGAGTCTGTTGATACATTATTTGACTAGTTAAATGTTCGTTTGGAAGACTTGTGTGGTCCTGGAGAAATTATTGAATATATAAATATTAATAAGTGCATAATGAGAAATCTCCAACCATAGTTTAACCCAAAAGTTTCTATATTGGAAGATAAAGGTCAAAAGGTGTTGACATTGGATAGATTACATAGTACTATTTTCATATACGAGATAATAAATGATGATAAATATTTTGTGGAAAAGGAAGTCTAAAGAGGTGGAATTTAAGGCCAAGATGAATCTCACCATAGTTGATGGATAGGAAGAAGAATAGATAGATGATGTGATGTCATTCCTTTTCTCAAATATTCAAATAGGATAAGGAATGTTTAAAGGGAAACATCCACTTGAATGATTTTGATGTGGAAAGGTTAGACATCCTACGGAAAAGTTCCTAAATAAGTTTCAATTAGATGATGAGTATGAACTCATAATTCCCATGAAGAAGTATTTGGCCTATGTGAAAGGTAAGAAAATGTTCAATAGGAATTTCTTCAAAAATAGGAATCTTTTTTCAAAAGAAAATGATAGTTCAAAAGAATTTGAGGTTTAAGAGATGGAGAACTAAAAATAACGGAGAAACTACTATGGTGGTAGTTTTCTATATCTTCTAGAAAAGTAAAGAAAGTGACAATGATGAAGAAAAAATCAAAGGAAGGGTTGATATGAAATCAGAATTAGAAGCCTCTCTTAAGAAGACAGATGTTTAGAGAGCCAAAAAATAAATCTAGGAAAGTGGTTCATGATGCCAAACATTCTATGTAGCATCAGAAAGAAAATAAGTATTATCTAAATTAAGGAATTTAAAAACTGAAAGCTTCAATGCTAGATAGCTCCGAAAATATTTTTGAGTAAAATATCAAAATCAAAGAACAAAAAGTAGAAATCAATATTTTTACTAACATCAGAAAAGATCATAACAAATGTATTGAATAACTTGAAGTAGAAGTCAATATCCATTGATAAAGTGTTAAGGATCAAGAAAATCTCTTTACACTCAGTGTTAAAATGGGAAAGTAGATCATTCATGCAATAGAAAATATGGAAGTGGAGCATAGAGGTATAATGTAATAGAAGAAACAGTCAAATCCAAAAGATAAGGGTGGTATAGATATTGATTGAAAATAGAAAATAGTAATGGTTGAAGTTATACCACAAGAACCTAATCCAAAAGTGAAGATATATTTGGGTATAAATTAGAAATAGTAGATTCAAAGAACCCGAAGGAAAACTCGTAGTGAAATATTGACACACAGGAATGTACCTCGCATGAGATGTTATTTTTGTGGAAGAATTGGAAAATCACAAAATGTATGTTCCATATTCAAGAGGTACCAAAGGGAACAAGACCATCATAGTTATCCATATAGATCTCAATATTTCATAACATCATTTGATGGTCACTATTTTAGGTATGTAGGATTCAAGAACATGGAAAGATATTACTCATCAAAAATGCATAGAAATATGCCAAATGAGATTGAATGTGTTCATAAATAGAATTTTAATGCATCATATAATGAACAGAAAATGAAAAATAAATTTTTAGTCTTGTTAGATGAAGTCGGTCATTCATACTCTGAGGAATATCAAGATTATCAATCCATGCTAGGTATAAAATCAAAAACATGGATCAAAAAGAAAATATTTGATCAGGATGTGGTTTTAGATATTTCCCTTAAATCATCAGATCATTTTGGTGTATGGATCCTTGATAGTGGATGTATATCCCATATGATAGGTAATAAGGATCTTGTTACATTCATAAAAAATGAGAAGTAAGCTATTGTCAAATTCAAGAATAATGAAGGTTTAAAGATTATCGTCTTAGGAAAAGAAAAAATTTGGGAAAAATAAATAAAGAATACTGATGTCTTAGTTTCAGAATATCTCATTCAAAACTTACTTAGTTTCAGTCAAATTTGTAACTCGGGGCATGCAATAAACATTTCTAAGAATATGTGTATCGTCAAAGGAAGAGATGTTGCTATTTTTCTACAGGGAAAAAGAACAAACTATAATCTCTACCTTATAAGTGGAGAAGAAGATATGTGCTTTTTACCCAAATAGAAAGAAAACATATTGTGGAATAAATGTATTGGCCATCTATTCCAACCATCCCTCTAATTTCTAGTCAAATGTGATGCAACTCGATATCTCCCTAATACATCACGTGATTTTACTCATATGTGTGATTCTTTTCAACATTGTAAGATTATCATGAATACATAAAAGAAAAAGGATAAAATGTAAACCAAAGTGCTTGAATTGGTGCATGCATATTTATGTGGATCTAACTCACTAAGATCCATTGATAGGAAGAGGTATTTTGTTCTTTTCATTGATGATTTCAGCAGGATGACATGGTTGTTTTTCATTTCCCACAAGTATGATATGTTCAGTTGTATAAAAAGTATCTGAGGGAATATGAAAGAATATTTTATAGAATATTATGAAGTTTCATATTCATATTGGTACAAAATTCACAAATATTCATGTGGAATATTATCTTGAGAAACATGAGATAAGGCATCAAGTTTCAGCAGTAAGAACTCCACAAAAAATTGGAGTGGTGGATATGAGGAATTGGATCATTAAAAACATCGCCAGAATAATTTTTATTGAAAAGGACCTACCAGATAAATTATGGAAGGAGGAAATATTGACATCATTATATATATCAAATAGGGCTTTCTTGTGTCTGAAGAAAGAAAAGACTTCATACAATATGTTTTTAGGAAATAATCTGACATTGAGTTACTTTTTAATATTTAGAAGTAAATGTTTTATTTTGAATAAGGATAGAAATAGGAAATTTTAATCATGTGGAGATTAGTGGATATTTATTGTATATTTAGGGAAAAATAATATAAATCTTTCAACAAGAGGCTTGGAAAGGTTTCTGAAATCCATTATATCACAATAGTAGAGAATTAACAGAATATTCAAAAAAAATATTATCAGTTTCAGGAGGATGGTACTGAAGAGGTAAGAACATAATGGGGAATTGAAGTGGAAAATTATGATTTAGAAGAGGATACTCATGAATAGAAGGAGGAAGTAAAATCTATATCTATACAAAAACTAATGAGACAAGCTGAAATTGATAGATAGAACATCATAGGTGATCAGGAAGTACCAGTTCAAACATAAAGAATAAAGTCAAAACAACATAAATCTTTTCTATCTTAGGTACATTCTAAATGTTTTGATAAAGTGGCTAGAGATGAGAACTGTGTTCGGTCCATGAATGAAGAGCCTGACCAAATTGAGAAGAATTAGACATGGTAGAATGTTTCATGACCAAAAAAATAAAAATTTCATTGGGACCAAATGGGTCTTTCATAATAAGATAAATGAATATGGAATAGTGATTTGAAATCATTAAAGATTAGTGTACAAAGGGTACTCCAAGATAAAGGGTGTTGATGTTGATGAAACATTTTCACCTATTGTGATAATTGAGATAATCAGATTATTCTTGGTCATAGTAGTATAAATAAGGTTCAAATTTATTTAGATGGACATCAAGTTAGAGTTTCTGAATGGGGTTCTGGAAGAAGAAGTTTATATTATCCAGCTAGATAGTTTTATCATTCATGAAGAATATAATAGTGTTTTTTGGTTTAGGAAGTCATTTTATGGGATTAAACATACACTGAGAGTATTATATCAAGGATTGTTCAGTTTTTAATGAAAATTTGTTTTTAGAATAGTATAGTTGATTAAAAACTGAACAATTCTTGATATAATACTCTCAGTGTATGTTTAATCCCATAAAATGCCTTCCTAAACCAAAAAACACTATTATCTTCTTCATGAATGATAAAACTATCTGGCTGGATAATATAAACTTCTTCTTCCATAACCCCATTCAGAAACTCTAACTTGATGTCCATCTAAATAAATTTGAACCTTATTTATATAAAGAATTGTTCAGTTTTTAATGAAAATCGGTTTTTAGCATAGTATAGTTGATTATCATCTCTATGTTAATAATTATAGTAATCAAATGATTATGGTGCTAGTATATGTTGATGACATAATATTTGGTGTATCAGATGAAGCATAGTGATGACAGTTCACAAAATTCATTGAAAAGTGAATTTAAAATGTCAATGATTGGTGAACTAACATTTTTCCTTGGTTAATAGGTGACACAAGAGTGGAACATTAATTTCTCAGTCTAAATATCCCAAGGAGGTTTTAAAAAGATTTATAATAGATAATTACAACGAGATGATGAACCTGGTGGCTACCTGAATGAAACTATCACATAATGATGAAGGAAAAAAGGTTAATGTCATAGAATAGAGTCAGACCATGAGAAGTCTATGGTACTTAATAGTGGAAAGAACAGATATTTTTTTCCACATTATAAGAAGCATGGTATCAGGTAAATCCCAAAGAAAATAAATTAATTGAAGTTAAAATAATACTTTGGTATACCAAGGGAAAGATGTATTTTGGTTTTATGTACATCAAAAAATCTCAGCAAGAGTTATTAATCCATACAGATATAGATTAGGCTGGATCAACAAATGATATAAAATCAACTTGGGGTCGTGCATTCTATCTTAGAGGATTGTGAATTTCTTGTATTATAATGAAATAATAATGCATTTCATTAATCACAGATGAATCTGAATATATTGTGGCCACTCAAGATTTCAGACAGTTATTATAGATAAAGCAGTAACTTGATGGTATGTGAGTTCTAGTGAAGTCTCCAACCAAAATCCATTATGAAAATTCAAGTGCTATAAATCTTATAAAAACCCCATTCCATCAATCAAGGATGAAGAACACTAAAGTAAATTATCATTCTATCAAGGAGAAGGTGGATAAAGGGGTTTTGAAGTTAAATTTTGTGCCTACAGAACTACATGTTGTAGACATTCTGATTAAGTAATTAACTAAAGTGGCGTTTGAGAGGCATCGACTGGATCTTTGAGTTTAGTCGACTCCCCACACTTGAAAAAGTGTGGATGTGGGACCCCCTCCCCCCGAAGTATGATTTTTTTCCCAAATATTATAATCTATTTTATTTACCCGATTATAGACCATAATGAAGTGACATTCATGTTTTTTGACAAAGGGGGATAAATTGTGGCTATAAAAGGGGATAAAATGTCTTAATCCAGGTTATGGAAGAAGCTAATAGTGGGAGTGTTAGAGTAGGGGAGTTTTAAATCTGATGATGCTAAGTATCTTCAGTCAAATGTTAAATATCATGACCGATGAGGTTCATGAGGAAAGGAGCTGAGTGGCTTTGGAATGAAGTGATTTATTGAAAAAAAAATCTTCTTTCTCTTATTTATCATGATAATCATGGCTCATGTTCGCATAGAGTATGTGTTGATTAAATCATTGATTTCCATATAAATTGAAAGAAGTGAATATTGGTGGAATATGAAGGAATATTTAACAAGGTATAAAAATGTGAAGAGCTATCAATAAACCCAAAGGGGGAGATTTTTTGGAAAAATCCCTCAAGGTAACATTGTAGTGTTTTTAGGTTTATTGTGTTTTTTGAAAAAATAGGTTTCCATGTTCAGTTTTGGAGTCCCATAGAGATTGTTAACAAGGTAAGTTGAAAGAGATCAAAGATAAAGGAATGAATTCTCCTGAGGTAGTATAGAAAATTGCATATATAAGGTGGAATCATTTCCCAATGTTTGCCAAATTTTTGGGGTCTAAAAATTGGAGTTTGGATAAATCAATATGAAAGTTGGATTTCCATGAATGTCACATAAAATAATGGAAAAGTAATTATTTTCATGGATAAAGGATTTAATAAAATTTATAGAGCCTGGAAAAGGCATTTGATGTTGTGAAGGTTGGGTCTTGTGAGGATGTGGAGCATCACAAATGCTAAAAGGTTTGACGGTACTCCCCACGAATATGATATGATTCATGAATGGTGAAATTTTCATGGATATTCGCAAAATAGGGAGCATTGTGAATGAGATTAGATATCTTTGTGAAAATTTGATGATATGGATGGAAGCTTCTATAATAATAGGAAATGCTTATAAATAGGCCTCTAACCCCCTTAGAAAAACTAAGAAATACTTAATGAATATTATAAGGCTTCGATTTCGAGAAGGTGATTCAAGAAGGTTGATCTTGATAAATAGTTCACAAACAAAGGAATTTCATAAAGGATATAATAATCCAACTAAAATTTGTGATATTTTTTAAGGCTAAGTGACATTTGTGGAATTTGTGGAATTCATGAAGGCTAGGTAAGCTTCACAAAAGGAATGAGATTCATGAAGTCAATAATCATCGTGAAAATGTTCAGAAGGGATTGCCCAATGATTTTGTGGTAATGTGATATTCATCACATTGATGAAAGTAGAACTTCAATAGAGCATCTACCTACAGTTTAGGATGCATTAATTATTGATAATGAAGGGACCTATAATTTTATAAACTATGTGTAAATCCTTTATAGAGGAGTAAGAAAAAGAATAGGAAGAAGGTAATCCTTTCCACCAGTAGTGAGATACAGAAATAGACTCAGGGAGTGACCCTTGGGAAGGCAGTGAGATATTCCTAAACCTTGTAATAGAAGTGAGCATGCCCATATAATTGATCTATCCTAAACCCTAATTTGGTAGTGAGCTATAATAAATTTGGTAAATCATCACATTGTCATTGTATGCTCCTTGAATGTATCCCAATTAGGTTGAACCAAGTAAAATCGTTGATTCTCATGCACAATTTCATTTTTTATTCATACATTTTTATAGAAAAAGGGGAGAGGGGTGTTTGGTTTAACAATGAAATGAGATCTAAAGGGGTCTTTGTATTAATATGTCATACCCTAATTCACCCCCCCCCATATTATTTAACCTAGTTGGGATAACACATATCAACACTTTCAATCTAATTCCAAAATTCTTCCATATCTTTTTGATATCTCATATTAACATCAGTAGTCACATATTTTTTATCACACTCCTTTACTTGTTCATGGAAGGTCCTGACATAGATCCTGATATGGTTGGTTTGTTAATGGTATTTAGGTAAGGCCTCAACCTCAAGTGTCTCTTAAAAAAAGTTGGTAAGGACTAAAGAAGATTATTTTTGTGACTTATGCACTTATTGATAGAGTTCCAAGAAGTAATCCTAGTGATTAGTTAATTCATAGGTCAATGATACTAGATTTGAGTAAACCATGCCTTTTTTAAATCAGTGGAATATTTCCTTGAGTTCCTCTGGTAAGATAATTTGGATTCAAGCACTTCATCCCTATATAGAAAATAAACCAACAGTGTATTCTATTGGTGTGGGTGAGTTAAATTTTTTTCAAAAAATTAATTTATTTTGAAAGTAATAAAATATTTACAATAAAAAAATAAATATTTATTGAAGAATGCTTGGATTTCTGGAAAATATATCAAGTTTTTATGTGACTTCCATAGGGTTGTACAAAAGTTAAAAAAATTTCCTAGTGCAATGCAAAGACGAACTTGGGTCATCTCACTTATAGAGCTATTTTAGTTAAAACACACACTATTCCTAATTCATTTTATTATCTTTTTATTGTTTTTTATATTAGTGAAAATAATGAAACATTTTTGTTTTTTTATGTAATGAAAATGAAAATTAATAAGAAATTCAAATACAAACTGAATGGATGTAGGTTAGAGATAATAAAGATTCTCCCAATAGAATCATCTAGATTGAACGTTCAATGTCTTTTAATTAATCAAATACTTACTTAATGAACTCAATCAAGTGGATTTAAATATTATTTTCTATATAGGTTTTGAATATGTAGTGAACTAATCATTTTCACTACACATCCACCTATTTTAATGAAGGAGAAAACTATAAAAAAGAAAGGTAAAAAATTTGAACTAAATATACTCTCATCCTAACTCTAAAAAAATATGAAATATTAAACATGAATGTGTGAATACTTGGGTTCAGACACTATATTTTCCCCCAGAAAATTCCTTGGGTTAGTTATTCCTAATTCTGATTAGAATAGTTCACAGTGAATAATGAACACGAAGAAAGGAGAGAGAGAGAGATAGAGAGAGATAGGAATGAGAATACTTTATTAAAAATATGGCATGAAATTACAGAATGAAAGAACTAAAACTAGAGTACTGAAAATAAATCATCCTAACTTCATCTTGATTTCCCTATATAGAGGATAAAAACTTTACTTCCCGATTATCTCTATTATTTATAGAGAGAAGGGGTGGCTTAGGTCAAAGATTACAACTTAAAAAGTTCAAAAATCAAGTTAAAAGTCATCCCTATTGGTTTATGTATGATTGAACCTTAAAACGACAAAATAAAATCTTTATCTAGTTAGAAACAATATTCATCTTTAAATTTTCTATCTTGTAAAAACATTTAATCCCAATATAATCATGGAATAAAAATTTATGGTCTAATCATCAAAATAAGTTTCAATTTGACAAATCTAGTCCAGCAAATGAATTTTGGGCCTATAATAACTCTAAAAATTTTAATCTAACTCATGTACTTCTAATAAAATATGTAGCTCCATATGTGTATATTATTATCGAAATATTTTTAAATTAAAATTCTATACATGAAAATTTTCATAATAATAATACTAAAGTATTGTTCAAAAGGAAAAAATAGAGTTTTTATATAGTTTCAAAATAAATTATCTAATTAAAAATTCCTATAAATCATTACTTAAAAAATACGACTTTACCAATTAATATAAAATAGGAATAAAAACACTATAAAATCAAGAATTAGCCCATTTTTTTAATTCAACCCAAATTTTTCTTTTAATCGGAAAATGTAATGATCACCCATAAATTAACAAATTAGTGGGATTTAAAACATTGAAATTCAAAGTAAAATTATTGAAAATATTGGCTTTTTCATGGTGTGAATACCTAAGTTAGAATCATCATTGGTTACTTTGTGTGAGGTGAGGCTATTGTGTTTTATTAGACTCTTTGTATTTCTTCTATATATTATGATTGTTCACAAAGATATAATAGGTTATGGTACTCATGATATAGTATGTGATATAAAGGAATGTGTTATTGGTGGGTTTTTCACCATAAGTTACTATTCCAGTGACCCAGAGTTGTCTTATGTGATAGTTTATGAATTTTTTCTTGGTCATTAAAAATTGAGAAGTCTGGTGTTTGGTTCTTGAGTGACCACCCTTGAGGTTTAGGATACCAAGACACATAACCATTGAGAGGTAGCTATGAGTTTCAAGAAATAACTTAAGATATATAGTGTGAGGGTGTGGGGAAATATACCTATTTTGTCTTAGTGAGTTAATGGATCAATTCATGTTTTAACTTGTGGGATGTTGTTTAGTATGTTCAGCTGGTGAACCTTTCAAATAAATCACCTACTAAGGGTGACTAATGAGATGGTATTAGGATAAATACATAAACCAATATGGTCTTTTATGATTTTAAGTAAAAACCTACCAAAGGTATAGTGTCTAGTGATTATCCTATGATGTGTATACATCATGACTTTTCCTTAGATTTAAGAATCATGACCTGAAATACTTTAGACTGATCGATATGGCCTAGGATGCAACATCACTAATAAAGTGAGTTCCTAAAGGAAAAGTCTAAGACATAGGTGGCCAAGTCTAATGAGGGAAAAAGTTCATTATACTAATGATTATGATAATGGTATTATCTTAGGGATGGGGTTCAGTTATGTCAAGGATCAATTCACATGAGGTATGAGAGATTATAGTTAAGGAATAGTGTCAAAAGGTTGTTTCCTTTTACTGATATTAATTTCCATGGATTTTATTTTTTGATGTGTAGTATCGATTTCTTTAAGGGATGGTAGTGATGGAACCAAGCCTACTATTTAAGAATCATTAAAGAAGAGAAAACATCTAGAAACTTTTTATTAGGGGTTACATCCTGGGGTTGAGGTTATTTCACTAAAACACTATTAGGAAGGTGTTACCTGGGGTTAGAAACTTCTACCAACTTACTATCATAATGATAGTCTTATTTCATATCAAATATTCACAGATTGGGACCCAAGTCCAGAACATGATTATGTTGAGTCTGCTACCATGGGTGTTCTTCCTAAGACATGATACTCATGGTCCCTATCAGGTTCCTACTATATATTTTTTATACTAGTCTAATTTCAAGGTTTCTCTTCCCTATGACTATATGTTATTATATATACTATGTTTACTATTAAGGTAACTAATCCCTATTTGTAGTTTTTTTATATTGGATATACTATGTCTTCTATTAAGGGATCTCATCCTCATGTCTAGATGGTGATTATAATTTGATTCTATTATCAATAGGTGTATTTTGGGGCCATACAATATTAGTTTCTATGCTTTATATTCATAGGGTGTCTTCTGGGGATAGAAAACCTTTGAATTTGAGTCAACTATCAATAGTGATTCTCTTTGAGAAATTTTTTGATGATAGATCCATTATGTTGATTATCAGGGGAACTTCTACGTATGTCTAGAATTGAATTATTATTTGATCCTACTATTGAATGGAGATCTTCCAGATCTATATATATGATGATTAGTGATCCATATATTGGGAGGTAATTTCATGTGGATATATATGATTAGTATTTATCTTATTATTAGGAGGGTAACTCTTAGATCCATGTGGATATTATTCTGATCCTATTATTAGGATGGGATATTTTGGGCCTTAATGAATTTATATTTTTGATAAAACATTCACCCTTTTTCTATTGGTGACATAATTTCAATTGGTGGTAAATCATTCATCTTATTTCTATTAGTGATGCATTATTCAATTTTTTTCAATTGGTGATAATTTATCAACCATTTATTGTGATCAAATCATGGGAGTCTTATCTCATACCATCACTGGTCAAAGTAGTCATGAGCGACTATCATCTTGGATTCTGTAGTACACAATAGTTTGATTGGTCTATGTATATGAGATTTGTGGATTTCACTTCATTGGGAATATGTATGCACCTATGTTTAGTCGTCAAAAGGTACTTCATTGGTGGTGGCCTTCTATGTTTTATGCTCACACCCTACACATGCACCATAGTGGATGTGAAAACTTTATAGTTAATATATAGGCTGGGACATGAACCCTCGTATAGGTGGATAGTCTATAAGACCTCAATGATGATTTGGGGATAGTTCTGAGATGAGGTTCAGAATAGTGGTAGGTTTCCTTTTGTTTATTTTATTTTTATTATTATTTTTGTATAATTGAACTATAATATGACTTGTGTCAGTGTGTATGATTATACGACTTGCATGAGTTGAATTTTTTATAGTTTGGTGTTTATTATTTGTTATGATAAGATCTCTATTATAATTTTATTTTTCCATTATAGTATTTTATTATTGTTGATGTTTTTATAATTTATCTATTATTATTTGCAATCATATTGAGGGTATAGTATCACTGTATAGTTTTATTAAACCCTCACTCCTTGTCAAAAACCTTTTATGTCTAAATTGGAGTTCTTGAGGTCATGTAGTGAATTGTCTTAGCACTATTTGGGTTTATTAGGTTGGGGATGTAAAATTTGTTATATTCTCAAAAATTACACAAATTTTTTGTTTAATATCATAATATAAAGTAGTTATTTATTAAATATTTGGTATAATCGTGGGTGGGTGACTCTAGTCCTCTCTCGTAGCTATTTTATATTGTTGTTTTTTATTATTATGTTAAGGAATAGAATTGAGCGTGTATTTGTGCATGAGGGGAATGAAAAATGTGATGGTGACCCAATGGGAAGCCAATACAGCCATATATTTTTGGTAAAACATGGAAATTATTTCAAATATTGTTTTTTTTAAATTCTATACATGACAGAATGAGTCTTTATTACACTTTAAAATTTGTTACTTAAAGGAGATATAAAATAAAAAAGGGGTAAATATACTTTTTTAAGTTAGTGAATGGAATTTAATAAGATTTTTCTCATAATTTTGTGTATACATGATGGATTATATTATTAGTAGTGTTTATTTTGAATATATTATCTTGTCATCTACTTATGATATGTTTTGTGTGATATTTTTTATTATTCTACCATGAAACAACCTTAAATACATAGGTGTGGTAATTTTTTGGTTGGTATATGAATTATGGTGACATAAAGTTTGATTATGAGATTGAATGTAAGGATCAAGGTGTTAAATCAATGTGTAAAACAATATCATAAACATTTTCCAAGAAAGTATGACCTTAATAATTATGATCAACAATGTGACCATGCCTTTTCCACTCATTGTATGACTATTGATGATACTCCCTATTACCTTTTTCAATTATGGTATAACTCAAGAGTCTGATGATGAACAATATAATAATATACTTTTCCTTCTTATTGTGACCTCTAATAATTCTTACCATGATTCTTTTTCTCTGATTTGATCATGTGATGATTCTACCTTTGATATATTCATCAAGAGTCTAGCTTAAAAAAATGGTATCATAGTGACTTGGTTGGAATATGATTTGATATTTAATGAACCCACTTTATGTTTTAGTTTTATTTGTTATCAATTTATGAGCTAACAATCATGATACAAATATGTGACAAAAAAAGGAGATCTTGGAAGGATTGTATTGAACCTAATCCTATTGAGAAGATTCATGAATTTCCAAATCAATAAATCTTAAAAGTTTTATTTTTTATCTTTAGTTTGGAAAAAAAAAGTGTTATAGGTTTTGTATTATACATTTGGAAAAGGGTTAACATATTACTTAATGATCATATGTAGAATCTATTGATGTATGTGAAATAATAATCTGAAGTGTATTTTTCCAATGGGAGTTTCTTGAAGATAGATTCACTCAGAAAAGATCATTTGGAATCTAAATGTGTTAGTACTTAGTATTTCACATGAATATTTGGTTCAAATAGAAATTATAATGATAATGGTGTTACCAAAATATTATGATGGTAAAATAAAGAGATAATGCTATCCTAAAATATCATTCTAGAAAAATTCTACTGAGTATACTTTTAGTGTAATTATGTTTTTGTGTTGGTCTTTATGGAGATATGATAAGTGATGGTTCTATGTAATCACTAACCATAATAGTGTAGGAAGAATGTTGTGTCATTACTATGTACATATTTATGTTTGGAGAGTCCATCCAAGATTTTTTTATCTTTAAAGACACTATGAATACTCCTTGGATGATGTTTTAAAGTGATTCATAAGGTTCAGAGTTTCCTTGAAAATGATCGAAGTTAATTTGAAAACTTTATGTATATACTGCGATGAGAGAGAAAAAATAACAAAGACATTTATCTTATAGAGACCCACCTATGTAAATTCATTTACTTAGAAATATAATTGAGACTATATAAGTAAATTCAATTACATGAGGAAAAAATCTAAGTCATCCAAAGTTAACCAAGGAATTTATTTAACGGTACGGATCACTATTGATGTTATAGTTCTCTGTAAGATAATTTTTCTATATGAGTGAAAATTGAGAAAGGAATTTTCCCAATGGTGGTTACAGGTGTAAGATTTTTTTTAATGTTTATAGGATAATTCTTTTATACAAATTCAAAAGTATAATATTTAAATTTTGAGAGGTAAATTTTCTTACACATGTAAGATACTATGAAATACCATAATATCATTTAATTACACATGGAATAATTAAGCTGAAAGTGAATTAAGTTGCATAAGGTGAGTTTGGATATTACTATAATATAATTTATAGTTTATTGAATTTATATATTCTGAAGAAATAATAAAAAAATTAGATGATACTTGGGTGATTCTCTTCATCGATCAAACACCATGATCTAGAAAATAATAACGATTCAAGATAAGATAAAGATTGAATCATCCGAATAAAAATATGGTATTGTTCATATGAGATCTCCACACCACTGAAGATGGTGCCATGTCATAACATGTGGGACCACACCAAAGGATAGTTCTATTCCACAGAATGAAATACCATGTCACAAGTCAAATGTAGACATTCCAATGTGTAATTATCTAGTGAATAAAAATTTGTGAATTTCATAAATGAAAAATCACATGATATTTAGAATATCTCAAGAGGGAAATAAGTTGAGACTTCATATTAACTTTCAGGATGATTTGAAATATGTTTTTAATGTGAATATTCTATGAGTTAACGACTAATAATTGAGGGATATTCAACATGAGAAAGATATGATATTTATACAAATATTCTCACTCTCCCTCTATATATATACATTTATAATGGTTGAAGAGTGTAGGTGTAGATAAGTTACTCCCTACTTAGTAAACCCCAGATATATTCAAAAATTCAAAATAAAGAGAGTGATATAATCTCCTATGCATACCTATGAATATACTTTAATTTGAAAGAATAAGATAGTGGTAAAAAATTGATTTTGGGCATACTATAAATTCTCTGAGTTAGTGAAAGAAGAATGTATTTCAATGTTGTATCAATTCTTGAGCACTGAAGAAGGAGGGGAACATTGAGAGAGCCAGCTTACAACCTTTATTCATTTTAGAAACATTATAAAGAGAGAGTTTGGATGTATTGTTTTTTATAACATTCCATGCTAAATTTTTAAGAGATACAACCTATAGAATCATACTGTATAAGTCTAAAGAACATTGTGTCTTCCCATATGACTACTATAAGAGATGAAGAAGACCATAAAAGTATTTTATGTTGGTTTTGAGCTATAATAGGTTATCTTTATTCAAATTAAGTACAATATAATTCTATTGTATAAATGGACAGTAATCCCTCTCTTGCATTGTGCCTAGTTAGTTTCAGGATTACAGGTTCAAGGTCAAACCCTTTTATAGGATTATTTTGATAATAAACAAGGAATTTGTAGAAGTGCGATAATAACCAAGATATTCCAAGGACATGGTGTAATATCCCCGACCCAAGAATCCTAGAGCCGGTGGTAACTTTATTACATTGGTATAAGATACAAGTGATGACATCCTAAATGATTTAATAGTTTAGTAGTCTTGGTATACTAGATACATGCTTGAGTCTCACATTACATTTCAGAACATAAAATAAAGAACATTATTTTCATTAATAAAATAATTATCTTATCTAGAATATCATTATATTTCAATCATAATAAACTTAATAGAATCCTAGGGGAATGAAAAATAATAAAGGGGTGAGCTCATATACTCAATAAGGGAATTTGTACATAAATAACTATCATAGAATTAAAATGGTATGAATAATATGGTAGGAATAAATGATAATAAAATAATGTAATATAAATAATAAATATAAATTTAAACTTATCCATGGATATCATAACTATTTGAATAATTACATGTGTATCGATAACTAATTTCATAATAATTGAATGTATAATGTTCGGCATCTTAAACCTACCTTCTGAGGCCTCATACCAAGACATATAATCTAAATGGGTCAGTCTTAACCCAAATACCCACCCTATTTTGTCTCATGAGACATATTAATTCATTGAGTGGTTGTATAATTTTTTTCCACTCATCACTTTATAAGTCGAATTCATTCATCATATAAATAAATAATACAACTTAATTAACATGTCTTGTAATCAATAAAAATCCATATAATAAAAACTAAAATATGGAATGTCAATACTTTCCCTAATCAAACTAAACATAAACCATTAAGAGAAATAATAATAAACATATAATTACAACATATCCCTAGTATGGATTTATTAAAATAAAGGGTTTCTATCATTCATGAATAGAAATACCCTAAAAAGGTCCTTAAATAAATTCTTGAGGAAAATACTCTTTTCACTTTGAATATCAATTTTAAAAGATAAAAAAATTATAGAATATTAGGAAAATAATTCTATTTGAAAATAACCTTATAAAACTACAAATTATGCTTCAAATAATTGAGTTTTCTTAATTTTGGGAAATTCCATTCATGTTTAATATGTTAAAAAATGATTTTAATCACTTTTTTTGGAAAAATCCAAATGTACCTCATAGAGAAAAGAAAAAAAATATTCCTTTGAATCATTTTTATATAAATTAAAAAATGGGTAAAATTTAATTTTAACAATCATTGGATATTAGTAAAAACGTTCTTGAAAACATTTTATAAAACATGGATATGGAAGAAAAATATTTCTAATCGAATAGAAAACAAATTCATTTTTCTTTAAAAAATATTTTTCTCTATTGATTACATAAAGAGAGGAAAAATAAATGAAAAATTTTAAATTTTATAAGTTACTAGAAGAGAATAAAAATAAAACTTTTTTAAGATAGAAATATAATATAATACACCAAATGGAAACTTAAAACATAAATAATCTCTAAAAATGATGAGATTGTAAAATAAACCCTTGTCTCAAGTTCGGATTGTTTCATATATTCTTTTAACCTCCTGTATTATAAATTTAAATTTAATATAATTATATAAAATAACCATATATATAATTATAATATCATATATGATACAATTATAACATTTTAATACGTGTTAATTAATAATTATTTTTTAAAATTATCATTTATGAGTGTTAATTGTCACATTTTTCAAGTAAGTTTTTGTTCAATAGTTTCAGTCCATGTACTTTTATCATGGTACCATCATAACCAAAATTTTAATCATGATATAATTATCATATATAATAATTATATATATCTATAATCATCCATAAAAGGTAGATATATGAAAATGAATAACACCGTCCATGGAGACGGTAGGCTGTACGTACACATGAACATTGCTTTCACTTTTCAACAGATGAAATAAAAGAATGGTAAATAAATCAAATTATCATTCATGTTAAGTGAAAGTGAAAAATAAATCACATTTCTTCATAGAGGGGGTAGTCCACATATACACATGTGTGAATTTATCATTTTCCAATGGATAGGTAGGTAAGAAGTCAGATATAATATTATAATTATAGAATAATAATTATAACATAAATATAATATATATAAAAATTTAAAATCATCTTATTAACCATCCATTAAATATGATTACTACAAATGAATTATATTTTTATGTGGAGGTGGTAGTCCACATGTACGCACGAGTGATATTTTCACATCTCATTTGATGGAAAAGAGGGTGGATAATTATGCTTAACTAATCAAAATAATATTTCAATATATTAAGTATTATGAATTTATTATTTTATAATTAATACCATATATTTATAGGAGGTAGAAGAAGAAATAATTTGAAAGAGGTCGGGTAAGATGATTACCACTTCTTCGGTAGGCCTTTATTATATCCTTTCTTAAGGACCCTTGGAATAGTATTTTAAAAATACCATAACCTCTATTTCAATGATAGGAACATTGAGAATATAATTTATAAGGTTTTTTGGAAATATATTGATTAAATTGGGGTAAAAAATAGATAATATTGGTGTCTTTCTATAAGTTGGTGAGAGGACACATTTGTAATTTCTTAAAAGATTAAAATCTAATAATTTCATACTCAAGAAAAATGCTACCAAATGGATATATATTTGAAGTTGGTATGGTATTAGGATGAAATATGGATAATTAATAGGACTTAGAAAAGTTTAATTGTAAAACCTACCCCTATCTCTTTGTTTAACCCCCTCGTAAACTCATTTTAACCTTAACCATAGTGAAATATTTTTAATGTTTTTACTATTAGTTATGGAAAAAAATAAAAGTGGACTCATTAAAAAAAATTACATGATGATTAAAAATATGGAATCTATTTTATCAAATTTAATTCAAATAAGTGGAATATTTTAATTTAAAATTAATCCCACAAAACTCGAGGAAAAGCAGTTTTCCAAAAAAATGTATTATTAAGTACAAAAAGTTTTTATACCAAGATCCCACATAAAATCAAACATAATGACACAAATTACATTATTTATAATATAAATTTTACTTTTAAAGAAATAAAAATAAAATTTAATTGTTTAAATTCTATAAATGAAATAAACTTCTCAATAAAAATTATCATTTTTAACTATAAATAATAAAATAAATCTTTTTAGAAAATTCCAAAAAAAATAACTCTATTCTAATTTTAAAATGAATATTTCAAAAATTTAGTTCATTTTTTCAAAAAAAAATACAAAAGTGGAAAAAAAATCATCTTTTTTTATCATAAAAATAAATAAAAACTATTTTTAAGGGAAAATGTATTTTTGAATCATATAGATACTTTAATAAAAATTAATTGCTTGTTTATTAATATATTTTATTTATATAAAACCATTTCTAAAATAATTGGTTATTACTTTTCATATTACTAATTTAATATCTAGTTTATGAAGTTATACTATATTACAGTTCATTTATACATAGGATTTCATGTGTCACAAGCTATCAAAGAAATTAAATTTATTTAAAGAGAAATATATCATAAAATCTCAGGGTGTTACACTATACCCCCTTAAAATGAATTCTACCCTCAAAATTTCATCACTCTAATAAAAAAATTAAGCATATCGTTGTTTCATAACCTTATCAGGCTACTATGTAGCTTTCTGAATTTTTTATTCCTCCATGAAACTTTAACCATGAGAGTATTCATGTTTTGTAACAATTACTCTATATGATCCAGAATCTCCAAAGGTTTTTCCTTATAAGTGACATATTTTTTAATTATTTCAACCTTTGGTTCCAGTACATGTGAAGGATTGGGTATGTAATTCCTCAAGAGAGATACATGGAACACAATGTGATCTTGAGAGAGGTTCATTGGGTGCTCAAAAAAATTAGATAAAATCCTAATATGATCAATAATTTCAAAGGGATCAATATATATATATATATATATATATATATATATATTAGAATAATCTAATTTCCAAATATCATAGCCTTATTCTAAGGAGATATTCATAGGAATACATTATCTCCAACTTTAAACTCTATACCTCTCTGATGACTGTCATTATAACTTTTTTATCGATACTAAGCTACCCTTATGTGTTGTTGAATGGCTCTAACCTTATCTCCCATATCCTTTCTAAATCAGGTACCAAAATATTTATTTCTATAGCTTCATTAAAGTTCATTGTAGTTCTGTACTTTTTTTTATATAGTGATTCATAAGGATACATTTGAGTGATTGAGTGAAATCTATAGTTATGAGAGAATTCAATAATAGGAAGGTGTTGATACCAACCATGTTTAAAATCCACATAATAGGATCTCAACATACTTTATAGGGTTTTAATATTTTTATTATACTAACCATATGTCTAGGGATTACTGAATACTTTTCCATAACTTTATGGTAAAACTTAGATCCCGATCAGATACAATATAATGGTGTACTCCATAGAACCTTACTAATTACTTAATTTATATTTTGGAAATATTACAAAGAGATAAATCTTTTCTAGTATAAATAATATTTCTTACTTAATAAGTCAACTAACAACAACCCATATAGCATTATATCTTTTAGATGTTTTGGGAAGTTTGATGACAAAATCCTTAGTGATGTTTTCACATTTTCATTCTAGTAAGGATAATGGTTGTAACAACTACTTATAATTTTGTGTCTGGACCTTAACTTGTTGACATACCAAGAACCAAGATACAAACTCTGCAATATCTATTTTCATTTTATCCCTCTAGAAATACTATTTCAAATCACTATACATCTTCATATTTCCAGGATGAATAGATAATGATGAACTAAGATATTTATCCAATAGGTCCTTCTTCAAGTTCATTATTTATGGGACACATAATAATTTCTTAAACCTTATCATTCCCACATGATCATGGTTTAACTGAAGAACATTCCTCACCTTCTACTATAATTCAACATCTTCCTTTTTTTCCTTCTTAATCCTCACATGGATGGATTGTTTAAAATTTATTAGAGAAAGATAAGATATGTCCAAGATCCATATTCTATAAATCAATAAATATCAGATCTTCTTTGATCCTCGTTATGTAAAAACTATCATGTTCATTCATGATTATAACATCAACCACCTAGTTCAGCTACCCAAGGTTGTAATATATTGAGGAGTAATAATATTTGATCAACTCTAACCATCTTCTATGGAACATATTTAACTCTTTATATGTAAATATATACTTCAATATTTTATTATTATTATATATATCACAACTTTTACTATATATATAATGCCTCCACATCTTAATGAAAAAATAACAGCATCTTACCCAAAATCATGAGTCAGTTAATTTTTCTCATGAATTTTTAATAATAAAGAGGTATATGTTATCACTGTATCATTATGCAAGAGGACACATCCCAATATATTCTTTAATACATCATTATAGACACAAATCCTTATCTATTGTGGGGTAGTGTAAGAAGAGGTGCATTAACCAGCCTTCTCTTCAGTTATTTGAAATTTTATTCAAATTCATCTATCCAAAATAACATAAACCCTTTATGAATCAACTTGATTAGTGGATTATGTATTCATGATAAATCTCTCAAAAAAATTAGTAGTATCCATCCAACCTAAAGAAAATATGGATCATGGTTACCATGTTTGGTATAGTCCATCACTCAATAACATTTATCGTGGAAGGATCCACTAATATACCTTAACTTGAGATTATATTACCCAAGAATTAAACTTTCTAAATCCAAAATTAACACTTGATAAATTTATCATACAGCTTCTCTTTTCTTGGGGTCTTTAGTATAAATCTCAAATGTTGTACATACTCTTACTTTTTCTTTGAATATATAAGAATGTCATCTATAAATACTACCACAAACTAATCATAGTAATCTCTAAATAATTTATTAATTAAATCCATGAATATTGATGGAGCATTGTTATGTCCAAATGGAATTACTATAAATTAATAATGACCATACTTCATACGGAAGGTTCTCTTGGGTATATCCACCTTCTTGACCCTTATCTGATGATATCCATATCAAATATTAACCTCTTATAAATATATATATCCTCATAATTGATTTAAAAAAATCATTAATATAGGTTATAGGATACTTATTCTTGATTTTGATCCTGTTAATATCTCAATAATGAATGAAAAGTCACATTGGTCCATATTTCTTATTAACAAAAAGAACAAGTACACCCCATGGTGAAGCAACGGGTAGAATGAATCCCTTATCTAGATTCCCCTAGAGTTTCTTTTTCAATTCTTGCAACTCAGTTGGGTCAATTTTGTATATATTCCTTTAAAAATGTGTAAAATTGGGTATGAGTTATATTGAAAATCCAACTTTAAGATTTGTGGGGGAAAACTAGCAAAGGCCTTAGAAAATACATCATCATATTACCAAATAAAAGGAAAATTTTCTATATTGATGTTATTCACAACAATTTGAGATAAATATCCCTCATGAATATTTAGTAAAACCTATATTATGGAAGTAATTTCCATTTAAATTTTGGGTTTATCCTCACACTGATAGATACTTTTAGGTTGATTCAAAATATCGATTGTAACTTCCCATCCTAAAAATTTGATATGGTCTCTATACTAAGAGATCCAATTCATACCCAAAATTACCCCAAATTCAATAAAATTAAAAATAAAAATATTTATAATAATTGCATTCCCACAAAATTTTATCAGAGTGGATATATAGACTAGATATGTTACCATCTTTTTATTAAGAGTTTTCATTGCTAACTCAACATCTAATAATTTATTATAAGAATAAAAATTCCTAGGTAATTTTCATTATATAAATGAATTTATATTACTATGATAAATTAATTTAAATCAATATTTGATCAAGACTATCACCACCTCAACATCATAGTTCTATCTTTAATCCCTTACAAAAACCAATTTTTTTATCATGGTTATCTAGAATTGTTAATCATAATAATTTATCATGAAAAATTATTCATTGGATCTCTAAATCATGACACCTTGTTTTAAACCTATAATAACTTAAGTTTATCCTAGGTCAACTATGCTCCTAATCTATTCAAATATTTCATAATTGTTCATAAATAAAATGTAAATTAACCATATAATATCCCATGGGAGTGTCAAACTATTTTCACAGTAAGGGAACACTCACCATGCACCAGAGTGATGGCTGAGATATATTCAACCAACTCTTTTCATGTTTATTTTTCTAAGATTCATCTGTTCCAAAACCACATCTATTTATAGTATCTATAAAAGGATTTTTTGTTAGATAAACCATGTAATATTTAACTTATCAAAAACTTTATGCTATTATTCTATAATTACATGTATCCCCAAATTCTATCGTAGGTTTATATTCCCTAATATATATTCTCAGAAATATTTTTCTCAATTTTAAAAAAAACTTTCTGTGGTACTAATTTTAAATAACCCAATACTAGAATATGAGATCTAATGGTAACTTTGTTTACATTCGTACTATATACAAGTTTTCGCATTCCAAATGACATAATAGTTTATTAGTCTTGGTAAAAGAAATACATACTCAAATCTCATATTAAATTTTAAAACATAAAACACAACATAGTATTTTATTTGAGAACATCATTATTACCTCTAGAGTATACTTTCATATCAATCATGACACATATCTTGGAATTATGAGTAAAGGACCTATAAAAAGGGGTGAGCTTAGATTCTTAGTAAGGGACTGCGTATAGAACAAATATCATAGAAGGAATAATTTGTGAATAATATGGTAAGAATAAATGTTGATAAAATAATTCCATAAAAATAATTACATGATCTTAAAACTTATCCATATATATAACAACTATTTGAATTATCACATTGACATAAATAACTAATTTTATAATGATGGAATACATAATGTCAGACATCTTAAACATAATGTTCGAGTGTCATTCCAAGATATATTACATAAATGGGTAATTCCTCGACTAAATACCCAAAACATTTGGTCTCAAGATACCTATCAATGAATAAAAGAGATATGTACTTATAGTCCCCACCATTCCGTTAATAAGTTAAATACATTCATCATATGAATAAATAATACCACTTAATCAAAATTCCTTATACTCAATAACTTTCTATATTCGAAAAACCAAACTAAGGAATGTAAATACTTTCCCCAGTCAAACAGAACATAAATTATCTGAAAAAGAATAAGAATAGTATAATTAAAATATATCCCTAATAGAGAATAAGTTAAATAAAGGTTTTTTCATTGATTATTATAAATATAATAAAAATCTCATTAAAAACATTTTTGAGTTAAATAAAATTTTCACATTGAAAATAACTTCTAAAAACTAAATATCTCCAAAATATTAGGAAAAATATTTTCTTTAAAAATAGACATGGAAATTTTTAAAGGAAGCCTCAAATAATTGCTTTTCATAATGGTGTGAAGTTCTATTCATGTTGTATATGTTAAAACAGATATTCCCTTCACATTTTCAGTAAAGAGAAAAATAATAAGTCATTCATAAAACAATAAGTATATTACATTAAAAAATTATAATAGAAATTAAAACATGAAAAAATGAATTTAAAAAATCATTGGAGATTATTAAAATCATTATATAAAACATTATACAAAACATGGATATGGAAGAAAAATATTTTCGACCGAATATAAAACAAAGATTGTTTTACTTAAAAACATTATTTTGGTCCCTTGAGTAATTAAATAGAGGAAAATAAAAAGAAATTTTTTAATTTTTAGAAATAAATATAATATAATTCCTTGAGTGAAAACTTAAAATATGAATATCCTTGAATAAGGATGAGATTGTGAAATAAACCCTTACCTCAAGTTTTAATTGCTTTTTATGTTCATTTAACATTCTCTATAATAAATATAAATTAATTATACCTATATATATAAACAATATAAATAATTATAATATAATATAGGATCCAATTATGATATTTAAATACCTATTTATTAATAAGTTTTTGTTTAAATTGTCGTTTTGGGGTGTTAATTGTCTTGTTTTTTAGTTAAGTTTTTGTTCAGCGGTTCCGGTCCTTATACTTTGATCATAGTACCATAATATCCATAATATAAATAATTATATTATTAAAATATATATTAACTATATATACATATAGTCATCTATGAAAGGGATAGATAGAAAAATGAATTACACTGTTTATAGAGGCGGAAGGTCATACATATACATAAACGTTGTTATAAATTTTCAATGGATAGAATGAAAGAAATATAAATAATAATTCAACTTTTCAAAATCATTATTAAATCATCTATATATATAATATATATTTTTTAAATCTATCTTTATTATCATTCATTTAAAGAATAATTGAAAAAAAATCACATCGCTTCGTGAAAGTGATAGTCTACACGTGTGCACGAGTGACATTATCATTTTCCAATGGATGGGAAGGTAAGAAGGTAGGTAGGATATTATAATTAAAAAAGAATAATTATATCATAAATATCTTATATAAACATTAATACCCACTTATTAACCATCGATGAAAGATGGTGATGGAAAATGAATTTTATATCTATGTAGAGGTGGTGGTCCACATGTACGCCTGAGCAATAATTTCACTTACCATTTAAAGGAAAAGAGGGTAGATAATGGTGGTTCCATAATAAAAATAAAATTTACATACTTTTAGTATAATAAATTTATTATTTTAGTGTAAATAAAAAATATTTATAGGATCTATAAGAAGAAATAATTTGAAAGAGGTTGGGTAGGGTGATTATCTCTTCTTCGATAGACCCCCTT
Source organism: Viscum album (assembly GCA_963277665.1). Taxonomy (NCBI): domain Eukaryota; kingdom Viridiplantae; phylum Streptophyta; class Magnoliopsida; order Santalales; family Viscaceae; genus Viscum; species Viscum album. The sequence goes on from OY728129.1 coordinate 1,405,526,539, forward strand.
TAGATTGTTTCTTAAAGACCCTTGGAATGGTATTTAAAGAATACCAAAATATAAAATTCATGTAAATTGAAGTTAATAATAGAATTTTTTAGGAGTTTTTGGGGATACATGTCTCAATGTGGTGTAACTAATATAGAATAAGGGTTTCCTTTTAAAAGTGGGGGAGAGGACACATTTGGAATTTCTTACAAGATTAAAATGTTTTAATTTCATACTCAAGAAAAATTATTCCATATAGATAGAGATAAAATTTTTAGATATAATAAGGTATAATAATAATAATAATAATAATATAGATATGTTTAATTAGAAAAATTACCCTTATCCCATTGTTTGGCCCCTAGTAAACTCGTTTTAACCTCAACCACAGTGAGATATTTTTAATATTTTTACTATTCATTATGACTAAAAATGGAAGTGGAATCATTAAAAATTTAGAAATTATTATTTCAAATATGGAATAACTGTTATCAAATTAAATTAATTTAAGTTTCTGGTTTTAATTTAAAATTTAATTCACAAAATGCAATGAAATATATCTTTCTAGAAAAAAATGTTTTATTAAGAATAAAATGTTTTTATACCAAACTCAAAAAAAATAATTATAATTACCATAATTTAATTATTAATAATATAAATGTTAATTTTTAGATAATTTTAAAATGAAATTTAATTTTTTTCAATTCTTTAAATGAAAGACAGTTTTCAATAAAAATCAGTATTTTTCAATATTCATCAAAACATTAATCTTTTCATAAAATCCACAAACAAAATAATCTAGACTAATTTTTAGATACTAATTTCAAAAATGATTTTTATTCTCTCAAATAAGTTTTTATAAATATGAAAAAATATATATTATATTATTTTCTCACAAAAAAGAAATAAAAAGTATTTTTGAGGAAAAATATATTTTTGATGCATGTAAAGACTTTCCTAAAAATCGAGAACATGTCTATTAATATATTTAATTTATTTAAAACCATTTTTAAAAAAAAATTGGTTATTACTATTAATATTTCTTATTTAACGGTAAGGTTATAATGGTATACTATATTATGGTTACTTATACTTATGAGTGTGTGTATTGAAAGATATCAAAGAAATTAAATTTATATAAATAGAAATTTATCTTAAAAATATCTATGTGTAACACATGGTCATCTTAAAAAATGTGAACATTGTTAACAAATAATGGTATTCTCCTATGTTTTTATCTTATTCTAAAAATGTATATCTACTAAATAAGAGGTAGATAGATAGTGTGTGCGTCACATCCGTGATTTTATTTTGATTTATTATTTTGTTTATTTTTTTTATTATATTTATAACTTGGTTTTCCTTGGAGTTTTTTAAGAAAAATAGTGTTTTTGGACCCTATATCAAGTGGTTCACCATTGGAGCATGGTTAGGGGAAATTGTGTGCCAGTTCAAAAGAAATTGTGTGCCCTTAGTAGTGGCACTGTCCAGGGCGCACGACTTTTCGCACAAGTATGCTCCCTCCCCCAGGAAACCATAAAGATGGTTTCCACTTAGATAGAGGAGACTACACTGTTGTCACATAGTTTGGAAGAATATGATAGCTAACCATGCATCCTACCTAGGTCATTAATAATTGGAAATTACCTTTCTAACCTTACAAGATTTTAACCCCAAACCACCCCTAATTCAAACCATATGGGATTTGCAGCCTTAGGAGTTTCTTCCTCTCCCTCTTGGCACCCTTGGACTTTAATTTTTGGGTGTATTTGGACTTGGATAATCACTAATCATTAAGTAAGTTTCTATTTTATTGATTTATTCTTTCTTATATGGTTCTTCTTCCATATTTCTTGGGTTTTCTTTCTTCCAGTGGGTAAATTTCCCTAAAATGGGTTGAATCATGGTTCTTGGGTAGATTCTTGATGTTTATGGTTCTAAATTACCTTTATAGGGTTTCTTTTTGGTGTGGTTGTAGTTTTGTACCAGATTCTGGAAGTTTCCAAGCTTGAGGTTGGTGATTCCATGTTTTATCATTATTATATGATTTTGGTATACTTTATTTTCTTTTGGAATGTGTTCTATGGATTATGTGTGTGGTGTGAAATGTGTTTTGAAAAGGTTTCAAGGTGTTTATGGGTTGAAATATGGTATTTTAAAAGAAATTGATTTTGATTCATATTTTTTATTTATAAATGTGTTCTATAAATTGTTTAAGGGGTGTGAAATGTGTTTCCAAATGGTTTTGTTGTGCGTATGAGGTTGAAAGTGGTTTTTCCTATGAAAAATGGTGGTTTCTCATGTGTGTCCATGATTCTTGAATTGTTTATGTAGAATTGGAAATCTATGTGACATGTGAAATAAAAATTGAGCATAAGGGGATCCTAGGTCTAGGTGGGTGTACTAGGACTAGTACGTTTGTTGGATTGGATGGGTTGAGGCTTGGTTTGATCTAGTAGGATTGAAATTACAAAACTAACTAAACTTGATGGTGATTGGAGACCACTATACCTTGTGATGGATTCCCCTCTAGTGTCTTGTGCATAAGAACATTTTGGGTTATATTTTCTATACCATTTTTACTATGATATGAGGTTTCTAGGGTCCCACTATAGCTAGAGCCTATATATATTTCTCGTGATGTGGTAATCTCTTATTATGTAGTACTCATCGTTGGCATATGGTGGACGTTGTTTTCTTTATAATTTCAAATAAAGTTTCCTTTGAAAAAGGTTCATTTAAAATTTTTTCCTAAAAATATTTCCTTAATATGTATTCAATTTCATTCTGAAAACTTATATGTTATTTTTCTTTTCATGTTATGGCATGGAATCTCTTTTGGGTGGAATCCTACTGGGATTTTGCACATGCACTGCATACACCATTGGGTGTATGTAGACTTTGTTGTGTATGGACTAGGTAAAAGAAAGGGGTTCCATTATGGTGATGGTGGATCCAATTGCTAGATTTCCTCCCTTATAGGTGGTTTTGGAGGTAGCCTAATGGTATTTTCCATCTTGTTGTATGGAGTTTTTTGAGTTGTGGACTAGTTAGTTCCCCTCCCATTTTGGTATTTTGGTTAGTTTTAGTTTTTGGTTAATGTTATAAAATTTTTAACTTGAAATTTTTGTATCTATTTTTCTATGGGTATTGATCTTGGTATGATGTTTTAATTTTGATTATTTTTCATGATTATTTATCATGGGTGAAATTGTTCCCAAAAATTAATTGTTGATACCCAGGAACGAGTTTCTAGCCCATGGGGATCAGGATTACCCTTCGGGCTATTCCACAGGTCGGGTAGGGTGTCGGGTTAGATGACACCCCATCTTGGTTTATAAGGAAATGGTATTAGACTATGGTTTTCACCCTTTCTTTGGGTTATTTTATTTAAGAGAGTCTAGATAGAAAATATCTAGGACTAACGGGGATTGAGGTTCTGGTTGTGAGTGGTTGTCTAGATAACACACTTTATATAATGCCTTCAGTCAACGTGGTATATTAGGAATTGGTTTGGGTTCTCCTTCATGTAATATGTACTGGTTTTAGACTGTATGTGGACACCGATTGAGGGTGAAGTGGTTTGGTTGGCATATTATTGTGATGGATGTGGTTATGTTTTGATCTTTGAAATGTTTGGAATTTATTTTTTTGCAAAAAAAAATTCATTTTGGTGGAGTGATAGTTTTTCCTTCTCATTGTTTCATGATGTATCAAGATGCCTCCTTGGATACTTACTATGCAACTGTAGGAAGAGGTAGGAGAGAGTTCTACCTCACTAATTGATCAAAGACTAGTGGAAGTTGTGGATAGGGTTTTCCAATATTTAGGTCATGGAGAGGGATCTATCCCTACTCATGTTGGGGAAATTAAATCAGGTCCTGTAAACGAAAAACCTCAAAATTTCCATAAGAAAGAGCCTCATTCCATCTGGAGTAGCATGAATCCCTAGGAGTTAGATGAATGTATTGTAAAAAAATAGGGGATTTTTTTATTTCTTGATACTCTTGAGGTAGTGAAGGTGAATTATGATTTATTCTTGTTGGAAGGTCCCAGTTAGAGGTGGTGGGACTCAGCTTTTCAAGCAGGGAAGCACAAGAAAATGGGTTGGAAGGATTTAAAGGTCATCTTCAATGAGTAGTATTTCCCAGATTCCTTAGCCTTCGCCAAGACTTGGGAGATTCTAGATCTTCACCAGGGAAATCGGACCTAGATGGAGTATGCCAATTGTTTTTCCAATATGGTTTTATTAAAAACTAAGGTGGTTTACAATGAACATCTGAAGGGTCAAAAGTTGGGAATAGGGTTGCAGCTGGATATTTGATCTCAAGAATTCTTGTTCAAGTTGAAGACTTATCCTGAGGTGGTTGATTATGTTTTTATGGTGGAGATCGATCATAGTGGGAAATTTGATTTTTCTGGAGTAGTATTAGCAGTGGGCTAGGGTAGTGGCAGTTCATCTAAAAATAAGAGGAAGCATGATGAGAAAGAAAAGAGGAGAGGTGTTAATTCAAGACATCATTCCCAATTGTCTTCATCTACAACTTCATATGTTGGGTTAGTCATGTTGCATAAATGAAGAAAGGTGGTACATGTGAGTTCTATCTGTTTATCTTCACACAAACCATGTCATCGGTGTGGGACTATGGGACACTTGCAATAGTTTTTCAGGGTGGCATGCCTATATCAGAGTGGGAAGAATCTGTAAAATCCAAGGGGATATCAACCCAGTCAAATCCATCTAGGATGGAAGGTTTTAGGTTTGGTCAGCCTGGTGATAGGGATAGATATTCTTTTTCATTGAGTCGGTTCAAGGTAGATCGTCGTGTGAGTGGTTATTCTTAGGCTCAGGTAGAGACAAGGCATCTTCATACTCTGGATCAGGAACTAGTGGAATCTGATGTAGGACCTCTAATAGTTTGAGGTACCATTCTTATTGCAACATATATAGTTGTTGCTTTTTTTGATACTGTTACCTCTATGTCTATTGACTCTTCATATCATGTGGATGTGTCAAAATTATCCACTGATCTTATGTTGTATGTGAAAGAGTTAGTGACATCTTTGGGTAAGAAGAAAGACCAGGTTTTAGGGGTCTTTCTTATGTACTCATCATGTTAGGGGTTTATCTGTAATGGGATTTCTTGTTTTTTGGTAATGGACCTCTTTAACATTATCCTTGGTATGTATTTTAAGGTACGTTTCCTAGTGCACATCGTTTTATATCAGCTGGGAGTGAGCTTTGTGGCACCTAATGGGAGTACCCATGTTTTTCAGGGTGAATAAGATCCTCGTTCAGGATGTGTTGAACCTCCACTTCTAGAGTTAGGTAGTAATGTAATTTAGATTTCATCACTCACATTTATGGAATATGGTAGTGGTCTTGATAATTTATATCCTCATCTAGTGTATAGGATTGTTGAGGTATTTTTAGATGACTTTTCTGTATAGCCTTTGGATTGTGATGTGGAGTCCACTATTGATTTTGCATTGGAAATATAGCTGATATCTATTCCCTCATACCATATGGCCCCCACTGAGTTGAGGGAATTAAAGGTATAAGTGGATTATTTTGAATCCAAAGTATTCATTTGCCTAAGTGTCTCACCATGGGATGCCCTGGACTTTTTTCTAATAAAGCCAATGGATCTCTCCAGTTATGTGTTGATAACCAAAATCTGAATAAGGTAATAGTCAAGAATAAATACCCATTTCCATGTATTTACATTCTTTTCGATCAGATTAAGGGTGGAAGGTGGTTCCCCAAGATCATCTTATATTCTAGGTATCACCAGGTTAGATTCATAGAGGCTAATGTTATGAAAACAACCTCCCAAAGATGGTATGGCCACTTTGGGTATTTGGTTATGCCTTTAGAATTGAAGAATTATCCAGTAGTTTTCATGCTACTCATGAACTATTTTTTTCACCAGTTTCTCTATTTCTTTATTGTGGTCTTCATTGATGGGATCATGGTCTATTCCAAAATTGAGGAGGAACATGAACATCATTTTAGGATTTTTTGGGGAACCCTTCAAGACCATCGACTCTATGAAAAATTTTCCAAGTGTACATTCTGGATCAGGGAGATAAACTTTATGGGTCACATGATCTAAGGATGAGGGGTTTTAGGGGACCCCAAGAACATCAGTGCAGTGATATCATGGGAATAACTAAAGAATATTTTTGAGATCAGGATTTTGTGGGCCTGGTAGGGTATTATATGTGGTTATTCATAGATTTCTATTAGATTTATTTTCCCATGATGAGTCTCACATGGAAGGGATTGATGTTGGAATTGATTTTAGAGTTTCAATAGTCTTTTGAGGATCTTAATAAGTTTTTGACCACAACCCATGTTTTAATCTTTTCGGAATCTAGAAAGCGATATGTGGTTTACTATGTTTCCTCGGGTATGGATTTGGGGTGTGTGATAATGTAGGATGAGCATGTGGTGGTGTATGGTTCTCTCCAAATCTGACCACATGAAATGAATTACCCAACCAATGACATGGAATTACCTGTTGTGATGAATTCTCTAAATATGCGGTGTCATTATATCTTTGGAGAAAAGTTTCTTTTTTACTCAGATTATAAGATCTTAGCCTAAATTTTCTCTCACAACGATATTAATTTGAGGCAAATTTGTTGGGTTGAGTTCCTTTAGGGGTTCACTTTTGATATCGTGTATAACCCAGGAAAAGGTAATGTGGTATAACATGCTTTGAGTATAAAATTTATAGAGAAACATTTGAAATATTCCAGTTATGAGTGGACTTGGATGGGCCTTTTTGATCAAATAAATCTAGAGAAAAAGGAGAACAGTGGAGGTGAATTCTTGGCTACTGTTCAGTTGACACCTTCCCTTATAGAGTTTAGTCAACAGTAGTAGCCTAGTGAAAAGTCGTCTTAGAATTTTATGAAGTTTCTAAATAATGGGGAGGTTCCTTGTGGATGTTTATTGTCTCATAAGGTAACTTTGTTATTTATGGGTCGCTTTATGGTGAAATTGTTATTATGAAAGATGGTGATGAAAGATATACATCAGTCTTAGTGGTGCATTTATCCTCGAACCACCAAAATGTTTTATGTTGTGCATCATCAGTTCTAGTAGACAATTATGAGACAAGAAATAGATGATTTTTTATCTTGGTGTGATACATGTCATTAAGTTAATGTCGAGAACCAAAGGCCCTCTGGTTTTATTCATCCATTATCCATTCCTAACTGAAAGAGGGAATAGGTCTCCATAGATTTAATTATCATATTACCTCATACACCTTAGGGGAAGAATTCCATTTGGGTAGTGATTGACCATCTGACTAAGTTATCCAAGTTTATTCTGATCAAGGACTCATCTGAAGTAGACAAATTGGGATGGTTTTATACTTCAGATATAGTAAGTCTTAATGGTGTTCTCTCAAATATCATTTCAGATAGGGTCCAATGTTTTACCTCACGGTTTTTGGAAGGACTTCATATGGTAATGGGGTCATATTTTAATTTGAGTACAATATGAAATCCTCAAACAGATGGATAGACAGATCAAGAAATCAGATCTTGGAGGGCATGCTCTAGCTATGTGTGTTAGATTTTGTATTCTCGTGTGATGACCATTTTTGGTTTGTCAAGTATTCCTATAATAACAGTTACTAATTCTCAATTAGAATTCCTTTTTTGAGGTGCTTTATGGTCAGTTGTGTTAGTATATTTTATGTTGGTATGAGGTGGGTGAGACATTTTTTTGGGACCGAGTCTCATGCAGAAGATGTATAAGAAGTTTCGTTTGATTAGGTAGTGTTTTTGATAGTTAATATTCACCATAAGTATTATTCCTATCATAGGCATTGAGCGTTGTATTGTTCTCTCAGTGGTCAGGTGTTTTTGAAGGTGGATCCTCACTTGGTTTATTGTCATCTTATTAAGAAATGGAATCCAATATTTAGGTATGTTGGACCTTTTTAGGTTACTGAGAGAGTTGTAAATATAGAATACCAGTTATCTTTTATGTCCCAATTGATTCTAATTCATGACATGTTCCATATCTCTCATTTGAATAAGTATAATCCGGATTCATCTCATGAGTTGAATTGGGAAAATTTAGAATTAGAACATAATTTTTATGTGTTTGAGTGGCCAATGTAGATTGTGGATTCTCAATAGAAAGTTATTCAAGGGAAGTTCATACTATTAGTATGAGTTCTTTGGAAGCATGTTAATGATGATCATGAGACGTGGGAGAGTAATTCTTGGGTTAAAGAGAATTATCCATTTTTATTCTCTGATTATATTTTGGTATGACTTTACGAGGACGAATAGTTTTTAGGGGGAAAAATTATCACATATGTGATTCTATTTTGAGGCATTATATTGTCTATTTATATTTATGTATTTATCCATTGGTTTTACTATATGTTTTTGAGAAAATGGAGTTTTTAGAGCCTACAATAGGTGGCACACGGTTAGGGGAAATCACACACCAAATTAGGAGAAACGGTGTTCCCTGGACAGTAGCACTGTCCAGGCTACACGGCCTCCTACAAAGGAGTGTTCCCTCCCCCAAAAGATCATGTGGCCAGTTTCCTATTGAATAGAGAAGACCTCACAGTTTCAATATGGTTTGGGAAACTGTTAAGGCTAACCATGTTTCCTATCTAAATCATTAAAAGTTTGAAATTGCCTTTCTACCTTTCCCTAATTTTAACACCAAACCACCCCTAATTCGAACCATATGGGATTTATAGCCTTAAAAGCTTCCTACTATCCCTCTTGGTCCCCTTGGACTTCAATTTTTTGGTAGACATGGTCTTAGATATTCATCAATCATCAAGTAATTCTCTCTTTTCTTCATTCCTTCTTTATTCTAGGGTTCTTCTTCCCACTTTATTTGGTTCTCTTTCCTCTATCATGTTGGTTTCCCTAAAATGGGTTGAATCATGGTTCCTTGTGTAAAATATTAATTTTAATGTTTTGATATTTTCATTATTGGGTTTATTTGTGGTTCGGTTGTGGTTTTCCATCGGATTCTAGAATTTTCCAAGCTTGAGGTAGGTAATTCCATTTTTTATCATTATTAGATGATTTTGGTATGCTTTATTTCATATTAAATGTGTTCTATGGATTATGTGTGTGGTGAGAAATGTGTTTTCAAAAGGTTTAAAGGTGTATATGGGTTTAAGGATGGTTTTTTAAAATAAATTGATGTTGATTCATATGTGCTTCCTTATTGTGATTCTTAAATGAGTTCTATAAATTGTGTAAGTAGTGTGAAGTGTGTTTCCAAATGGTTTTGGTGTGTGTATGAGGTTGAAAGAAATTTTTCCTACGAAAAATGGTGGTTTCTCATGTGTATCCATGTTTCTAGATGTGTTTATGTTAAAGTGGTGATATTGGAGACATGTGAAATGGAAATTGAGAACTATGTAATCCTAGGAATCAAGGTGGGAGGACTAGGACTAGTAAGCTAGATGGATTGGTGGGTCTGATACCTGGTTTATTTTTTCATGATTGATATTACAACACGAACTATACTTGATGACTATTGGACACCACTAGGCCTTGGGATGGGTTCCCCTCTAGTGATTCGTGAATGAGGATGTTTTGGTTTATGGTTGTTATTCCATTTTAACTAAGACATGAGGTTTCTAGGGTCCCACTAGAGCTAGAGCCTATAGGGATTTCCCATCACATGGTGATCTCTTGTGATTTGGTGCTCACCATTAGCATACGGTGGACTTTTTTTTCTTTATAATTGAAAATTAGTTTTCCTTTGAAAATGTTTTATTTAAAATTATTCCCTCAAAGGGTATAAAACTAGCTGAGAAAATATTTATTAAAGAAAGGGTAATCGTCACTATTTAACATTACTCAAAGGGTAATTATTTTGGTTACATCTATTATTGATTCTTTTCTTTGAAAATGTAAGAATACATACCTAAAGAATAAAGAGGTGTGGAGATACGGTTCCCTATAAAATAATTCTATAAATAAAAAATACATGGAAGATGAATTTATAGTGGTTTAATTCACCTCTAAGGAAGTAAAAAATAGTTTGGTCTAATATCTTTGTAGAGAAGGGATTCCAATCATTTATTTTCAAAATTATCCTATTAAAGATCCATGTATTAGTGGTGCGGATCACGATTATGAGGATTCACGAGATAAATCAATTTTTTTAATAAAATATATCTTGTATAGCTACCCCGAATAAATTTTATCATATTTTTAGGAATGTTTATAATTATGTAGGATGTGATCACCCTCAATGAAGAATAGAATGAAATGATGGAATAGGATTTCAAATAAAGAGTAAAAATCTTGGTGAATCTCTCCAAGAAATTTATAATCATAAGTGAAATGAATATGGATATTGAAGAAATGTGCTAAATAATTAATTATGAGTGCCTCAACACAATTGATTATAATTAAGAATCAAATAAAATAATTGTGGAAAGAATCCATGGATCTGAAGAGATTATTGTTGATAAGGTTCTCTACTAGAGGTAAAAGATAAGAGGATTAAATATTTTGGCCATTTACTATAATAAAAGAGACAAATTCCTAAATATTACATTGAATAGATGAAAAACTACTATGAAGATCAATTACAATCATTGGAGGATAAGTAATACATCCTTAATAATAAATTATTTGAGCTTGTGATAAAATTGTGGAATCTGAAGATAACTCAAGATAAATCACCATAAAAAGTTAAAAAGGAAAGTAACTAGCACTCAAACTCCTAAGGGGTTTCTAATACTAAAATTTCTTTATCTAGCTGGAAAAAAATTATTAGATCAGTTAATGATCCATATGTAGCAGCATCAAAAGTCAAGCTACCATCCACTTCTAGAAATGATATTTTTACTAAATCCGTTTGCATGTGCAGTGAAGCTAAAAAAAAACTATACAAATATGAATAAAAAAATTTATGAAAAGATTAGATTCATACCCAAGATGGATATACGAATTTTTAAGAGATATTTTTCCTTGAAATAACCTAAAGTATTTGATACAAATTCTAAAAATAGCAAGCTTCTAGATTAGGAAAATATTGACAGCATGCAGTTCAAAGAAGGAATCCAAGCTTTGATGGTTATTTTTTTCTATAACAGATTTGGGAATACTGGTTTTTATTTTTGGTATAATATGTAATAAAATAAAATAAAAGTATATAATACATAAATAGGGATAAAACTGATTATATGTAAGGACCATGGGACAAAAATAAAATTTGGTCAATATCAAATAGATTTGAGAAGCTAAGAAGTATCTGCAGTATTTACAATGGAAGTGATCTAAAAGAAAATTCATGAAATAATAATTCATTAAATCATGAAAAAACAAATTTGGATAAAATGTAACATAAAATAAAAAATGTATACAATCTAACCATGGGAAATAGTCATTAAAAAAAATAGAAAATACTACTCTAAAGAATATTGTGAAGAAGGTTGGTAAGTTGTCCTTGGGTAATAAGCATAGTAAAGTTCATTAAAATACCAAGAATTAAAATATATTAGTTATAAAATATGTAATAATATGTTTATTTTGGGTAAAAAAGGATACATCATGGACACATGAAAAAAATCAATCTGATATTTGAATGGATTAAGCTATAAAAAATAAAATAACAGTCTAAACAAGAAATGAATGGACTAATATAATGAAGAGAACAAATGTAAATACATATGTAAAAACCAAAAAAGTTTAAAACATTCCTAATATCTCATGAGGAGTTGTTTGGAGGTTCAAACTAGCCTGAAATAATTAAAATGATTATATAACAATTATTCTAACCCAAGAGGAAATCTTAAAGAATGTGAAAGTTGCACCAGTTGATGCATGTTTCGTGATGGATCATGATAAAAAAAATATTCCACCCAAAGATAAAATAAAATAACTCACGATACCAAAATAAAACTTATATTTGAATAATAGTAGTGGAAGAATGAAGATTCCACCCAGATCTAAATCTAAATTGAAAAGGGTAAACTGGTTGAGAATAAATTCTCAATCCAACTACTCACATTAATGAAAAAGGAGGTCCAAATTATTCTATAAATAATTTGTGTTGTATTTTTGTGCTAACCATGTATGGAATAGAAGGATATTCTCTTTATTAAATAGATAAATAATGAGATGAAGTAAGATGGAATATTTATTCCATATCTAAAGAAGCCACCATCTTTGTATGATTTGTCAAATGGATCTCAAAGAAACATATAGAGAAAATACCAATCATGATGAAGGTAAATATAACTATCAAAAACTAGACAGTATAATTATTATAGGACCTATACTAATAGGAATTAAATACATGATATATTAAAGGGTGTTTATATAAAATAGTCTAACCTAATGAAGAAATTAATGAAATATTTTATCTTTTTGATGTATCAAAAATTGGAATCATAAAGCTTACTTGATGATGAGATCACTCTTGATGATGTGAAGGAGGAGTGTATCCTTTGAGGTATAATTTCTTGTGAAGTTTATAAGATCATCCAATTCATGAAAATATATAATTTCTAGAAGGTTCTTGAAAAAAATTCATTGCAAATGTATGAGTTCTTGTTATCTAATCTTTTCTTTTCAAATAATTGGTCTTAAAATTAAGGGGGGTTTTAATTATGAAAATAATTTGACGAAACCTAAAGCGATCTAGAATTTTTTGAAATCAAAACCAACTAAATACATCTAAATGAATTTAATATATTTGTTATGTAAGTACAGGAAATTTAGGTCAAAAATGTCTAAGAAAATTTGTAAAAACTGATAAAAATAAGTAGTATCATCCTGAACACAAGTGAACAACCCCTTAGGAAAATAATTGACAAAGATAATGGTTGGTGTTTATTATAATTAGCCTTGATGTGTAAATAAAACACTCATATTTTCTACACTGAGATGGGATCAAGTAGACTTAGTTTGGAATTATTTATTTCACTTTTCTTAAGTAAGAAGTTATACCGCCCTCTCTTATATGATTTTTAATTATTGTCAATAAAGGAAGGAGAGAAGAAAATGAGATCTCAAATTAATATTTCATTTTCTAGCATTAATATTGTAAATAAATAAAAAGGGAGAGATTGATAAATCCACTTTGTGTCTGAGTTGTATTTATTGTCATTGTATGATCAAACATTCATGATGTTAACATGAGATGAAGAAGGGAATCTTAAAAGGAAATTATAGAACCCAATCCTATGGAGAATATTCATGAAGTTCGTAAGAAATAAAGTGTGCAAGTTTTAGTTGGTTATTAACATATGGAAAAGAATAAGTTTTATAAGTTATATAATTAAATATCGGTAAAAGGGTGAATATTTTTCTTAAATTTCATATATAGAATCTGTTGAAGTAGTTGAGATAATAATCTAAAGTAGATACTACTTAAGAATATAAATTTTTTATAGATTAGTATTTCACATTCATATTTGGTTCAACTAGAAATGAAATTGATAATTTTAACATCCCTAGATTTTAAAAATAATACTATGTTCGATAGCATACAAGAAATGCAACACCAAGCCTAAAAAACCATGAAATCATATTATTTAAATATGACCATTATAATCTAGTCATTAAATTAGCAGGTATGGATTGTATAAACTATATTATGATATATATATATATATATATATATATTTTATAATCAATAAAAATATATGGACCAATAATTAGGAGATAATTACTCAATTTTTATTAAAGTAATGTCATTCATCAGAAATATGTTTTCTTCAAAAATAATTTTTATTGAATATTTGTGAGAAAATATTATAATTAATTTCTATAAAATTTAGAAATTTTATTTGGAAAAAAGGAGATCATTTTTTATTTCATCATTTAAAAATTTTCTTAAAGTGAAATTTTGGTATTTTTCTGAAAAGATTGATTTTTCAATGAATAGTAAAAAATACTATTTTTTAATAAAAATTGTATTTTCTTTTCAAGTATTTACAAAGTAAAATTATATTTTGGACTATTTTTAAAACATAATTAGTTATTTTTTATTAAACCTAATTCAGTTATATTCTTTTAAATTAATTTTATTAATTGAATTTTATATAAAAACATTTCTACACTAAAAGGTGTTTTTTAAACTATTTTTCGTTACATTTTGCATTTTAAAATTAAATTAAATTATACCACTTATATGAATTGAATATTTAAAAATATATTTCATATTTTTAATCTTTAGGACCAAATTTATTAAATAGGACCCTATTATGAATGGTAACCTTAATAATTTTTCTTACCATAGTAAATGGTAAATTGGGCCATTAAGGGTAAAAATAATGTTATAAGAACTACAAAATAGGCCTAAAACCTCCCTTGATTTTATTTTATCATTCAATTTCATCCAAAATTCTTTTCTTTGACAATTTTTTCTATTTAGATGAGATTATGAGCATTATAATATTTTATGTAAAGAAAAGTTAAAAATGCCACACTCTTATTTGTAATAACTATAATATTTTTAACATGGAGATAAATAGAGGGTATGTTTGGATGTAAATATTATTTTTAAGTGTAAAAAATTTATATTCAATTGGTAATTTACTTTTAATCATTAGTGAATAAATAATTACCTTAAGTTCTTACACAACACTAACACAATAGTTATTTAATTAATGGAAAAATAAAATAAATGAAATTAAAATTATTAAAATTTGTATAATTTTAAAGAATTAATGTGACACATGAATTTTATATATAGAAATTAAATATTATAGAGTTATATATCCATTTTAATCTAATTCATTTGTTCTCTTGATCCTATTAAAGTCAAAGTAATTGAATATTTCCAAAATTTAAATTAATGATATTTTATAATAAAAAATATTTATTATATAATTTTAAATTCATAAAAATATTAAATTTGATACATTTAATTGGATGTGGTTAATTAAATAAATCAGAATCAATTTATTTATTTTTTTTATTTTATTGTAACATAATTAACTCTTAAAGGTAGAAAACTTAAATATTATGGTAATTGTCAGAACGGCTAATAAAGGATTAAAACTAAAAATATAGGTGAAAACAAACCAAAACATATAAAATCACACCTATCCATTATATTCTCCACACCACTTTGATCATTATAGATAAACCAAAATATTCTAAGTTATCTTCTACACTTACCTAGACACATCCTATAGGTTTTTGTCTACCAAAAATACCAAACATACAACCCTTAATATGAGATCTAAAGGAGGTGTTTCAAAGAAAAGGTGATCTCCTTAACTAATCACATTATTTTTAATTATTATCTTACCTCTTATAAATATAATATATTATTAATAAAATAATAAATTTAGTATAAAAAATATGCTTAAAAGTTATTAAATTTATAAAACTACAATCATTCACCATATTTCCATCAAATAGAAAGTGAAAGTATAACTCGTGTGTACGTACGACTTACCGGGTCCACGTAGTGATACAATTCATTTTCCATATTCATATTTCATGTACAATTATTATTATGGGTTTAATATTTATATATTATATTCATGAAATATTTATAATTCTTAAAATAAAATATATCACTTACTTTCTTACCTTTCCTTTCACTTAAAAATGATAATGTCATTCATGTGTACTTGTGGACCACCACCTCCACGAAGTGATGTTATTATTTTTTATTCGTCACATTACAATGATGATATATATAAGTGTATTTAAAAGAAATACTATGATATTTATTATATTATTGTCATTATGGGATGAAAAAATAATACTTATCTTCTTTCCATAATGATCGTCTTAAAATAGAAATGTTACTCATCTGTACATACAGTATGTCATCTCTATGATCATAAAAAAGTTCATTTTTCATAATAATATATCATTATTGGTTTAAAAATTATAATTTATGTATAAAAATTATAATAATTTCACAATAATTATTGTATAAATTATAGAATAGTGACCTTTTTGACAATGTTCAAACTATCCAAGTCAATTTGGACTTATGTACTGAATATCATCAAAACATCCAACATGAACTTAATTGATTAAGTAATTGTATATAACATGGTAATAAGTGAAATAAAATTAATAATAAAATTGAAAAAGGTTATTAAGTAAGTAAATTATTAATTTAATTTTATTATTCATGAATAAAAATAATGTTTGTGATGATTCTGACTCAAGGTAAGGGGAAACATTTTATTTGATTTCTATATTTTCCAAAACCCAAATTAAGGGGTAAATGATTTATTTTATTTTCATAGCCTCTTTTAAAGAGTTTATTTAAATAATTTTATTTACAATTTTCAAATGGGTTTTAAAATTATCATTTTATTTTTGAAATTTTCTTTAAAATATTTTGATGTAATTCATGATTATAGAAATTTCCATACACTATAGTTGTCATTAACATTTCATGCATGTTAATAAAATAATTTTTTATGTTTAAATTTATAATAAGTTTTTATAAATTCGTGCCTTCAATGTATGCATTTATTTGAAAATTAAGTGTTTTCCTTAAGTCAATTTATGAAAAAGCATAATTATTCTTTTTTAAAATAATATTTCAAGATATATTTTTGAAAGGGGATTTTAAGTGGACTCATAATGAGAAACGTATCATCATTCCAAATTTTATTAAGGAAGAGAAATACACAATGAGACACCATCCACACAAGACAGGAAAGGGACCTATGGTGGTCTGAAATGGTGAAGGCTGAGTGCATCCCATCTGACAAAGTTAACCCCCTCGTAATGAGAAATATAGGCATTGCAAAACTATTTACATTAAAATTTAGGCACCCAGGTATCGAATGTGATGATGAGAAATGGGGAGTAAACATATGACCTCAAGGGGGCATTTTACTAAAGGTGATACTACTAGTGACCTCATGTATTTCTTAAATTTTTCAAAGTATCTTTACATTCTATAAGAAAATTATTATTTTCAAATTAAAATTTTAAAGATTTATAAAATCATATCGGTATTCAATGTGGTATGTATTTTTCAATGTTTTTTATAGTATTTTTTATGGTTATATTTGTTTCGGTGCGAATGTGCGTCGGGTTTCTGTTCCGACGTTGTTCCGCCAGGACGCGTTCGCGCGTGCGCCCGTCGACCCAAGGGGATGG
Source organism: Viscum album (assembly GCA_963277665.1). NCBI lineage: Eukaryota > Viridiplantae > Streptophyta > Magnoliopsida > Santalales > Viscaceae > Viscum > Viscum album. Next base: position 1,405,543,630 of record OY728129.1, read on the forward strand.
GAGCGCGGCTTGTGGCCCCGCAGTCCCGCTTTCCAAAGGCGGGCGGCATCTGTCCCTTATTCAGGGACGTCTTCTCCTTGATCGAAACTGAGATGATGGGATGTTGGCTCCTCCTTCCGTGGACGTCTCCTCGGAACTCGTCGCCTAATCCAGGTCTCCCTCATAGATTTAAGAATGGTCGTGAATCTCGTTCCCGACGCCATATCTCCATGGACACCGGTTAATTACGCTGCTTCCGCCCAGACGCTCCAAGGAGCCTGGTCGGGGCAGCAACCCGCGGTGAGGAGACCGGGTAGCTCTGGGTGTTGGGGGTGTGTCTTAACACTACAGCTCTGCATGTCTGCCTTCCGTCCCTAATAGGGCTTCTCGAAGGCGTGACGGCCTGAGGCATCCCGTGCTGGGTGCGGGGAACTGCGTTACCTGAGGTTTTCCTCAGCTTCCCATGTTTAACACGGGTATGCCACGAGTTTAACGTCCAGCGGGGACGGCATCGGACTGATCAACACGAGGAGTGGATCAGATGACAGAACCCCTTGCGGGGAACCTCCGACGCTAGGGCCAGCACATGGGCGGCTTCCCCAGTGAAGTGGAGTGGAATGAAATGGCATGACCCCACCGGGATGTGGCGGCCCGGGTAAGGATCAGGATGGATGATGGAGTGAAGAGCTTGGACCCCGTAGAGGCTTCCTACATACCGCGCGTTAGCGCAGATCAAAGTCAGCGTGGTTCGGATATACAGTTTAACGTCATGTTGGACGATGGCAAGCTGACTCATAAGGAGGTCGAGGCTGCCGGGCGGAGGATTGAACCGAACTACCTCGCAGGGAGGGGGATGGAATGGCCGGATGGATCACAGTTTCATGTCATGCTGGACATTGCCAAGCCGACTCACGAGGAGGTCTAGGCTGCTGGCACGCACGAAGTGGGGCGGAGCGGACCAGCACGCACGAAGTGGGTGGATCACAGTTTAACGTCTTGCTGGACGATGGTGTTTGGGGCTTACACTCTAAGGAGGCCCATATGCGGCAAAGCTCAGTTGGAGAGGGACTTGGGCCGAAGGTGAGAGACACCTCGATCCCTATCACGCCCTCTACTAGCTTCGGTAGTGGGGAAGCACAATGGAGATACACATGTGCAGTCCCCCACAAGGGCAGATTCATGGGTGAATCGACGCGAATGTGAACCCGGGAGGGGTCCACTGATGGACGAACCGACGTGAATATGACTGGGACGACCAGGTGGTGGGCTTGAACCTCAGGGAGGCTTCCTACGTACCCTGTTTAGGAGACAGGGATCAAAGTCCATGTAGTTAATTCTGTCAGGACTTACGCACTGAGGCAACCTGAGTGCAGAAAAGCTCAGTTGAAGAGGGACTTGGGCCGAAGGTGAGAGACACCTTGATCCCTGTCACACCCTCTACTGGCTTCGGCATTGGGGAAGCACAATGGAGATACACACGTGCAGTCCCCCACAGGAAACTAGGGGTTTGTAATACCCTACCCCCGTGGGAGAAGGCCACTCCAATAAATCGTCCCTAAACAGGGGAAATCCCGACATCCCTGCAGAGACGAGCGGGTGGGGGCCACATCCAAACCGGGGGGGACCCTGCGTGCGAGGCACGGGATCGGGTGATGTGGACGGTTTAACGTCTTGCCGAATGAAGTACAGTTTAACGTCATGTTGGACGATGGGGTTTGGGGCTTACACCTTGAGGAGGCCCATATGCTAGGCAGTTTAACGTCGTGCAGCTTGGACGAGGTGCAGTTTAGCGTCCTGCAGGACGATGGATGCTTGGCAGTTTAACGTCCTGCAGCGCGGACGAGGTGCAGTTTAGCGTCATGCAGGACGATGGATGCTTGGCAGTTTAACGTCCTGTAGCGCCGATGAGGTGCAGTTTAGCGTCATGCAGGACGATGGATTCTTGGCAGTTTAACGTCCTGCAGCGCGGACGAGAGGGTGCCGCCAATGGGTCCATGTCACTTCGCGCGAGCCTGGAGGGCCGCGCGGGAAGACAACGTACGGTGCGGGCACCCGGGATGAAGATCATCGGGCGCCACGCAGGCGGGTACCCTCAGGGGGTCAAAGGGGGCGACCCTTGGCGGTTTGCGCGCAAAAGAGGATCTTGGCGCGCAATACCGCGGGTCGGCGCGCAATTGGGCGGGCTGGCGTGCAATTGGGCCAGCGCTTTGCGCGCGGAAGATGGAGATTGCACGCACCAGGCCTCTGATAGCGCGCGGGGAATAGAGATTGCGCGCACCGGGCCTCTGATAGCGCGCGGGGGCAACGGCCCATTCTTTAACGAATGGCCACTTAGTAAGGGGGGGTGCGCGCAATCGGGCTGGATTGCGCGCACCCGGGGGCAATTGCACGCAAGAGTCTTCTTTTGTGCGTGAAGGCCTTTGGGTGAGGAGTTGGTCAAAGGAAAAAAGCCAAAGGGGTTGTGCGCGAAGGCGAACCCCGGGGCTTGCTTGCGCGAAATAAAGGAGGTTACCTGAAGATCGGCATTGCGCGCGGAGGGGGCGGGATTGCGCGCACGAGCGACCCTTCGAATTCTGGCAACCTTCAAAATGTTGGGGGTCGCCTTGTATTTATAGGCAACCCCGGGTGCGCCATTCGGCTCGCGGGCGCGCAATTCGGCGCGGGCGCGAAATAGGGGCCCAGCGCGCAATAGGGCCGCGCACGGGCGTCGGGCGTGGAACATTCCGCGCCGCCTCGGTCCATTGCGCGAATCCCGGAAGGATTGCGCGCGCCTCGCCAATATTGCGCGCGGGCCTCCGATATTTCGCGCAAGGCCTTCGGGACTTCCGAAACATGCTTCTGACTCCAAATATGACCTCGCTTTACTCATCCAGAACTTCGTTTGAGGAGCAACGGCCTTTTCCAGCGTCTACAAAAGCCCCCCCTCGGAATCTGATCGGCGAGAGGTCGCAATGATCGGGTTCCGAGGGAGACGCCGGAATGCCGAATTCCTGGGCGGCGCGGGACTTTGGCGGGCAAAAAGGGCGTCGGGCGCGAAATTCGCTGCCTTGGTCGCGCAAAGCGCTTTCCATGCGGCGCAGACACCCGGCCTCACCTATAAATAGGGGCCTTGGGTCCCAAGTGTCGTACACAGGCTTTCCGCGTGATAAGCTTCCAAGATCTAGTGCGCGAAATTGCCATTGACACCAGGGGTTTTACGCGACGGACTTCCCAATTGCGCACCGTCCACTAGGATTGCGCGCCAACTCCCAAATTTCTCTACCAGCCTCCTCCGATTCCGTACGCCTCATCCCTTAACCCACACGACTCCCGGAGCTTCTGAGATGGCCGCGAATCAAGTGAATGAGGTGGATGCCGCCATTCGCAGAGCTGAGATGGCGGCGAACGAGGAGGTCTACGGAGCCAAGGAGATTGTTTCCAACAATCAATCCTTGTTCGATTTGCTGACGCCGGCCCAGAAGACGTATCCGCTGTCGGACAACCTGCCACTCTGGAACTACGGCATCCTGGATGAGGTTCCGGTGCCGGGGTTCGAGGTTGATGCGCCACGGACCTGGGTGACTCGGGAGGACGAGCTTCCCCGCTACAACATCACCAACAACGGGCATCCTGCCAGGGAGACCAGGCACTTAAATGTCTATGTCCTGAACCCGAGGACGCGAACCATTACCGGGAGTCAGCCTACTGCGGAGAACTCTCCAGCCCTCTACTCGAGCACGTATCGCCAGATTGTCACCGACGAAACCAGGGGCTGGCTGAAGGACTGGGACTTGCGGTCTGGGGGCAATTTCACCAGTGAGTGGGCCTGGGCGTTCTGGGTACGCCACACCTGCGATAACTTCGCGGAGGAACAGTGTTACATCGGCCTGTTTGAGGCGGTGTGGACGTCGCAGTTCCACTTCTACCAGCAGCCCGAGCTCGGGCCGGATCTGTTCACCCGCTGGTCCCCGGATACAAACACCTTCCATCTTCATCATGGGGAGGTCAGCATCGGTCTCTGGGACATCCAATGCATTGGAGGTATTCCTCTGGAGGGTTACCAATACGATGAGTTCCTGCCTCCGAGGAACACCTGGGGCGACAGGTCACGGACTCCCATCCTGTCATGGAATCTACTAGACCTGGCTACGGAGCGGCTCGGGGTCAAGGACTTCCGCAAGGACATAGCCTACAAGGAGTGGTTCGGCCAGTTCTTGGAGCATGACCCAGCAGTCAAGATGCCAGGCAGGGGGAAGCGGTGCCCGACCGCGGCTCAGAGTAGCCGGAACGGGTCGTACTGGCGGGTCCTGGAGACGGGAGACTACTGCTCATGGGGGTACCGCGTCATCGAGGCCCAGGACCCAAATGTCCGGTACGCGGCGTTCCTGGCCACCTTTCTGAGTGGGTGGCTCATGCCAGTGCGGGACACGAGGATGGGCGTCCGCCCGGCGACACTGGTGATGGCGGGCGCCATGGCCGCCAACAAAAGATTCAACCTCGGGGTCCCAGTGCTGGCTAAGCTGTACGCCATCCTGGGACGCATCTCGCGAGGGGGGTCGCCACGAAGGGTCTGTGGGCCCTTTCAATTCTTCCACGGTTGGGTGGCTGCTCACCTCGGTGGGTACACGTTTCCAAACGTCGTCATTCCTCCGGGCAACGGCCTGCGACCCTCCCTGATGAACATCGCGGGGGTCGCTCCGATGACCCTAAATGAGTAGGGCGTGAGGATTCGGATTGGCAATCACGCCAATTTCAACTTCAGCCCGTTCCCCACTCCCGTTGGCCAGATGATCGACAATGGGCAGGGTCTGCTAGAGCAGCATGAATACTTCCTGAGCATGCGGGGCGAGGTGCTCGTGGCTCGGGTCGACGGGAAGGTGATCTTCGAGCCCTACGTGCCAACCCGATTCGCCAGGCAGTTCGGGTGCCTTCAACGGATGCCGAAGAGGGTATTCGATGCTGTCCGGGAGGAGACGAACCCTTGCGTCCTTCGCCAGATGTGGTTAATGTTCGCCGCTTTCGGCTCTGGCGATGTCATCACTCTCCCTCCTACCGGGGTCGATGCAGGCTTGGAAACCGAGTACGCCGATCACTGGGCCATCGCGTACCCCGAGGGGCTTCTACGGAAACCAGTTCGGCGGCTCGAGGTCACCCGTGTGGAGACCGGGCGTCAAGGAAGGAGGCGGGGCGCCGTTACACAGGGGAGAACGGAGGCGCGCCAAGCAGCGGAGCCGGCGCGGGCAGGGACTTCGGCGGCGGGCACATCGCAGACTGCCGCCACGGCCTCATCGCCCAGAGAGGGGGCACATGCGGTGGTCGGGGAGCGGCCCGGGAAGAAGATAAGGCGTCTGCTCGAACCCTCCCACGATGTAGTCTTCCCAGCGCTATGGTCGGCCTGGATGACCCTGCGGTAGTCGCTGGGGACCGAAACCATCTGGCAGAGGATAATCAGAGAAGGAATCCATCTACCAGAGGTCGGGCGCCTTCAGGTCGCCGACAGGGTGAACTTCCACCGGCGGTATGCGTATCTGACGGCCATGGACGAGTACGCGCTCCAACATGGTCAGCGTGCGGAGCCGTCCCTTCTGGTGAAGGTGATGATCGGTCTAGAGCCTGCTCCAGAACAGATGACGCCGGAGGAAGGTGATAGTAACGATGACTCCGAGGAAGAGGAGGAGACGGGGGAGGATGAAGGATCTGAGGGAAGGTCCCATCCGGGGAGCCCACGGGAGAGCGGCGGGGTGGCCGGCTCTGACAATATCGATATCACTGAGCTCCTCAAGGTCCGCTTCTATCCCTACTCAACCTGCTTCGTCCATTCTCTTATGAAGCTTCTAACCCATTTCTTCATCTTCCTCAGGAGTGCACGGATGCTGGTCAGGCATCCTCAGCAGGAGTAGGAGAGGCGCCAGCAGGACAGGGCGGGGCCAGACACCTATCATTGAATTGACAAGTGCTGGGGGGTCCCCTGCTGCAATTGCTCCTGCGGCGGCCGGGACAGCGGAAGATGACGCTCTGGACTCCCGTAAGTCTCCATACTTTATTGCTCGTGCTTTCCGTTGACGATCCGTGACTAACTGCGGCATGCCGTGCGCAGTGTTCTCAATATTGGAGGCTCGTCGGGCTGTCGAACCTAGGCCATCCACGAGTGGACCAGTGGCAGACATACCGCCTTCTCCGGAACAGACTTCTCACACCGAGTCGGCCCCACCAACTGCTGATCAGGGGGCAACGGACGCCGGCGGTGCTGCCATCGGAGAGACGTTGGGGGCTGACGAGGGTGTCAATGCCGCTGGGGCGAGAGAAGAAGGTCGCCCAGATGTTGGGGAACCTATCCCCTGTGAGGACATCCCAGGGGCGGACCCTGCAGCAGACCTGCTGGCTTCCTTCCCTGCCTACCGGCCTGCCGACCCTGAGGAGATGGACAACTCGGACTCGGAGGCGGTCGAGGAGAGCCAGATAACGCGCCGCAGGGGGTGGAAGTGCATCCAGCGCTTCCTTAAGCGACCCCCATCGGAGTGGCTGGGGCGCATGGGATCACTTCAAACCTGGCTGCGCTTCCTGTGTGCCGGGGGAGCTGATGATCGACGCCTCCATCTGACGGTCCGTGATTTCATGGCCGAAAAGATGCACGAGAGCCGCCGGCGTGCCGACGTCGCACAATGTCGGGACATGTCGGAGAACACGCGGGCGCTCCTCGTGGCGGAGCAGGAAGTCCGGCGCCTCGAAGGGCAGGCGGCAGAGAAGGAGGCCTTCGTCGCAGCGCGCACTGAGCTTGTGGAGGAATTGACGGCCCAGCTGGATGACGCCCAGGCACAGCTGACGGAGGCGGGCCGCCAGATGGTCACACTTCAAGTCGAGCGGGAGCGTGCACAGGCCAGGATCGGCGAGCTACGCGCTGCGGCCGCCGACGAAGAGAGGGCATGCAGAGAGCGAGAAGCAGCTCTGGAGGACACCAGCCAAAGGGTAGCGGCGTTGGAAAGATCCATTCAGCACGCTAATACCTAGGGGCTTTGTTTTTTCCATTCCCAGAACCTTTTGCTTCCGCTACTCAATACTTCGAACCATTTGTATGAATCAACATATTTATCTGCATCTTTTGGCTTAACGTGCTCAACCACAATTCATTGTCTTGCGGGAGCGTTAACCAAACTTCAGGCATCCACAATTGGGCCTGGATTTCTAAGGAAAAGAGGGAGGTCATTCCTAGGAAAGGAGACCTCAAACCTAATCAATGTACCATCCCCCCAACTTTTTCCGACACACGAGCGGGACAACGATAGGGGCGTTGAGATTTTATCCGAACATAGGGAGATGAAAAAGTGGGTGAATCGCGTGTCCCGAATTCAGAAATCCACGACGGTCAGTCTTCCAGGAAATGCACAAGACGGCAAGCGGACAATGGATCAATCGACCATACTACTGCAATAGACGGACCGAAGGTCATCATTCATATTGTAGGAGGTGGATCACATGTCATCATAAATACCGCTTTGGGGGTTCCTTCAGACACAAGGGTGGAAATCCGGATCGAAAGGGCATGCGAAGTGTGGGGCGAAGTGATGATTTGTTCGGACAGAATCTAACACTCCCAAAATTGCGCCACCGTGGGGAAAGCGTATTAGGCAGATGCACCAATCTGGCCGTGAATCACCCCAATTCTCAGACAGAACCTCTTTGACGAGGAAACTGTCGCTTCCCATCATTGCAATGGGGAATCCCGAGCTGAATCAGGGAGAATATCACAACAGAATCACTTTACCAGAAGCCAGGCCAGACGGACGGCGACGAGGAGGGGTGGGACTTAGCGATCCCTGAGGCTGGACCCGAGTCGAGATGCCCGGGCGTTCCTACGTACTCCATCAGGCTGGAGATCAAGCCACACGTAGTTCTGAGAGTGCAGTTTTAACGTCATACGGGACGTAGAACCCCGATTAGGGAGATCTTAGTTTAAGGTCGTAGAGCTCGGACCATAGGGGCAGATCTTAGTTTAAGGTCATAGAGCTCGGACCATAAGAACCTCAAAGTATGCCACATCGTGGTCCTATCCCCTGGATATGCGAAGATGCACTGAGGGATAGTGTCAAGAGTGCCGAGATTTTGCCTGGTCAGAATGGGGGGTGGAAAACGTAATGTGAATCATGCGGCCATTCACTCAAGGACTGGGGGCACCGGCGTAACGATATGGGAGTACTGCCGACCGTGGCGGAAAAGCAGCATCAATATCGCACTGACCGTTGATGGAATGAGGCAGCAAACGAGCATCAACCGCTCAAGCGCAGGATTCATATCGATTTGCTGCCCAAGGCCCTTGGGGGCACCAGCCCAGATCGGTGGGAGAGCACTGAGGCATTGTATCCAGACCGCTCACGGGGGTTCCACCCAGGGCGTAGGTGATGGGTCCGAATGAAGGGGAGCATGAAGCCTGAAAAGTGGAAGGAACCTGACCAAGCTGAACCTGACCCTCCTGGAAATAGACCAGAGTACTCTTGACACCGGTGGACCACTGCAAGGGGTCAAGGGACACGCCTTGAGGGTGACCCGAAGGCGGCGGATTCCCAAGAGGGAATCTTTTAAGAGGTGGGGGGCTGGACCCAAAGTTTCAAACATCCGGGAATTCCTACGTATCCCATAAGGATGGGAATCAAGCCACACGTAGTTCTTGAAGCGCGACGCAACACAATCGGGCACCAACGCGAGGAGGGGTGCGGGTCTGGCCCTCGCACCCAAAAGAAGCGGTATTTGATATTTCTTGTTTGTCCTTAAATGTGGATGGTTTTTCTTTGTGCAGCGACATGCCTGTGATTAAGAAATCCCTGGCATCGCCACAATAATCAAGCCATGAAAGGCATTGATAAATGGCGTGGTTATTAACCAGCACCCAACGTGAGTGTCCCCTAAGGATAACATCACGATGCAGTGCCATTTCTCGTCAGGCGGCCAAGACGATCACAGTTTACGGTCGTGTGGTAAGACCAGGCAACACAGTTTAAGGTCGTGTGGCTCGGACCATGGAGGAATCCGCTTATTGTGATACGGCGGACCCAGCGGTGGTGGGGACACATCCCAGCCCTGCGGTCACGCACAATTCCAGGAGAAGGATCCTGGGATAGGGGCCTGTATATGTCTATCAACCGAGGGGCAGAGATGCTAGCCTCCAGCTATGCTGGGCCCAGAACGCGATTGTTCGGGCGACTCCTTCCTCCTCATGGGGACGAGGGTCTAGCTACACATGGCCCTTAGGGAGGACATTAGAATATATCATTGGTGCTCATATCGTGGGAGCCTCGAATGACACCATTACCCCGGTTGGCCTGCCTAACGTGTAGAGGTGTACTGAGGGTCAGTATGAAGAGAGAGAGTCGAATTTCCACTACAACGCACTGAGGCGGAGTGTGATAAGGACTGCGCAACCAATGTTCAGAGCCTGAAGGAGTTGACAAGGCGATCAAGGATGTTGCTGACCATATTCGCAACACAGCATCCGATCGCGTCAGCCTAGGATGAGGCAAGAAAACGAGCATCAACCGCTCAAGCGCAGGATTAATATCGATTTGCTGCCCAGGACCCGCCGGTAAATCGACCGGGAGCGGTAGGAGAGCACTAAGGCATCGCATCCAAACCGCTAATGAGGATCCCTTTGAGTGAAGGCCCGAACAAGAGGAAGCGTGAGGCCTGACAAGTAACATAGGACTTGTCGGGATTGAATCCAACACTACAGGTCATAGACCGGAGTACCCCAAAACATGCTAAAAGATCACCGAAAAGGGTAGGAGGACTCACCTTGAGAGCAACCAAAGGACGGCAGATCCCCGTGATCAACCAAGAGATGGGGCTGGACCTGGAACACAAACGTCCAGGCGGTCCTACGTATCCCATAAGGATGGGAATCAAGCCGTACATAGTTCTTGGAGCATGCAGTTTAACGTCCTGCAGCGTGGACGAATGCAGTTTAACGTCGTGCGGGACGAAGTGCAGTTTAACATCATGCGGGACGATGGAGCATGCAGTTTAACGTCCTGCAGCATGGACGAATGCAGTTTAACGTCATACGGGACGAAGTGCAGTTTAACGTCATGCGGGACGAAGTGCAGTTTAACGTCATGCAAGACGAAGTGCAGTTTAACGTCATGCGGGACGAAGTACAGTTTAACGTCATGCGGGACGAAGTGCAGTTTAACGTCATGCGGGACGAAGCGCAGTTTAACGTCATGCGGGACGAAGTGCAGTTTAATGTCATGCGGGATGATGGAGCACTCAGGCAAAGTACTGCTTGAGGAACCTAGCGTTGGTGGGAGGAGTGACACGCTCACCATCCATAGTCGCTAGGGAGTACGCGCCATTGGGATAGACCTTGTGGACGACAAAAGGTCCCTCCCACTTGGGCTCCAACTTGGGCGGCTTCCTGCCGGGGATCATTGGTGCTCTTAGGGCCAGTACTAGGTCACCCTGGAGGAAGGAGCGGAGGCGAACCTTCTTATTGAAAGCTCGAGCCATTCTGCTTTGATGCCTCTCCAAGTTGTGCAAAGCGCGAAGTCTATTTTCATCCAGTGCTTCCAACTCGACCAGACGGGCTTCAGCAGCTCTGTCCGGCGCTTGCTGGTCATAGACCGCAGTGCTCAAGGACGGTAACTGGATCTCGATGGGCAGGACGGCCTCAGCTCCATACACCAGGGAATAAGGGGTCATCCAGGTGGAATTGCGAGTCGTCGTCCGATAATCCCAGAGGGCGTTGGGGAGCTTGTCCGGCCAACTCTTCTTGTTCTGACCAACCATCTTTTGCAGAATGTTAGAGAGGGTTTTGTTAAACGCCTCAATCTGTCCATTCGCCTGCGCATGATAGCGAGATGTATGGTTCGAGCGAATGTTGTACTTGGCGTACAACTTCTTCAACTTGGCTGCTCGGAAATTGGCTCCGTTATCCGTGAGGATAGCGTGAGGCACTCCAAATAGATAAATGATGTTGGAGGTCACGAAGTCAGTGATAGAACAGGATTTGACCTCTCTGAGCGGAATCGCCTCTGCCCATTTAGAGAAGAAGTCAGTGGCGGTCATAATGAACCGGCACTGGCGAGCCGTCGCCGGCAGGTAAGGTCCCACAACGTCCAGCCCCCAGACTACAAAGGGCCAAGAATACCTGGTGGTATGGAGAGGCTCCGGCGGCCGATGCACAAATTTCGCATGAACCTGGCACGCATGGCACTTCCTGGCATACTCGATGCAGTCATGGATCATGGAGGGCCAGAAGTATCCCAACCTCCGAATCTGGTGGGACAGCTTCGGCCCAGTCTGGTGGGCACCAAATGAACCAGCATGAACCTCTTGCATGACTCGTGTGATCTCAACTCCCTGAAGGCAACGGAGGAGAACACCATCAAATCCGCGTCTATAGAGGATCTGCTCCAGGCCGGGACTGCTCTGGAGGACAAACTGTGATGCGCGGCGTCGAACTCGCTCGCGCTCGGCCCGATCCGACGGGAGAATGCCATGTTGGAGGTACTCAACCAAAGGCGTCCTCCAATCAGGGGCTGGTTCGACTGCCATATCTGTGGTACTCGGGGCTCCAGGCATAGGGGCAACCGTGGTGAGATTACTTACCGATGGGCCGCGATCTCCCTCCGGGATAACGGGAGCGATGAGCCTGTGGTGCGTCACGCGGATGATCAGGTTGTCCTGTTCAGGCTCTGCAAGTGACGCAGCAAGGCTGGCCAAAGCATCTGCTCGACCGTTCTGCGACCGGGGAATATGGACAACTTCTGGCCGAGAAGGGAACTGGGCCATCAGGAGGAGGGTGCACTCCAGCAATGGCACAAGTTCCGGCTTCCTGACAACATAGTTGCCATTGATCTGCTTAACGACCAGCTCGGAGTCCCCTTTCACACACAGATGGGGCACGTCGATCTCGAGAGCTAACTCGAGGCCAGTGATGAGGGCATGGTATTCCGCCTCATTGTTGGTACATCCCTCTGACAACAGGAAAGAGTATGGCAGCACGGCTTACTCCGGGGTAATGAAGACGATACCCAAGCCCACTCTGTTGAGCTTAGGATTATCGAGTCTTCTACCGGTGGGGCTCTGGGAGGCACCGTCAAAGTGCATCTGCCAGCATGGATTGGCACGATCGACCGAGAGAACGGCCTCATCAGGAAAGCCTAGATCCAGCGGCTGATCCGCGGAGGTCGGGTGAGCAGCCAGAAAGTCCGCCAATGCTTGCCCTTTGATGGCCTTCTGAGACACATACCTGATGTCGAACTGCTGGAGAATCACAGCCCATCGCTCTAGACGGCCAGTCAACATAGGCCGGCTCAGGATATATTTCAACGGGTCTACCCGAGAAACCAACTGTACCTCGTGGTGCTGCAAGTAGTGCCGTAATTTCTGTACGGAAAATACGAGCGCCAGGAAGCTCTTCTCGATGAGGGAATACCTAACTTCCGTATCGAGGAGCATGTGACTGAGGTAATAGGGGCTATTCTCTGTTCCCTCGTTGTTCTTCTGGGCGAGAAGGGCACCAAGGGACCGTTCCAGGGCAGTCACATAAAGGACCAGCGGCTTCCCGGATACAGGCGGCATCAGGACCGGAGGTTGAAGCAGGTACTGCTTGATTTCCTTGAAAGCGGTCTGACACTCCTTATCCCATACATAGGTGGCACCTTTCATCATGAGCCGAAAAAAGGTCTTACACTTGCCGGCCAGATTCGCGATGAATCGGCGTATATAGGCTAAGTGGCCTTGGAACCCTTGCAGTTCCCGAATGTTACCTGGGGGAGGCATCTGGCTAATCGCCCTGATCTTCTATGGGTCGATCTCAATACCCTGATATCTTACCACAAAGCCAAGAAACTTCCCGGAGGTGACCCCGAAGGCACACTTCAACGGGTTCATCTTCAGGCGGCGAGACCGGAGGAAGCCGAACACTTTCTCAAGATCTTTGAGATGGTCCTGACGCCGGCACGATTTGACCACCAAGTCGTCGACGTAGCATTCCACCAGTGTGCCGAGGATTGGCTTGAATATGCGGTGCATCGCCCGTTGATAGGTGGCACCTGCATTCTTCAGACCGAAGGGCATGACCTGGTAACAAAAGATACCTTGGGGGGCCCTGAAGGCAGTGAACTCCTCATCCTCAGGGGCCATCCGGATTTGGATGTATCCGGAGTATCCATCCATGAAGGAGAGGTCTTGGAACCCTGCCGTGGCGTCAATCAACAGCTCTGTCACCGGAAGGGGAAAATCATCCTTCGGACAGTGGCGGTTGAGATCGCGGAAGTCGATACAGACTCTGATCTGCCCGTTCTTCTTCCTGACCGGCACAATGTTGGCCAACCATCTGGGGTACTGAACTTCCCTCACGAAGTTGGCTTTGATAAGCTTTTCAACTTCGGCCTCAACCATGGCACCGTGGAATGGGTGCATCTTCCTGGGAGGCTGCTTGAATCCGCGATGGTTCGCCGGGAGACCCAGGCGGTGGACGGCTACCTGAGGATCTAGCCCCGGCATCTCGTCATAGCCCCAAGCGAACACATCACGGTGCTGTCTGAGGAAGTCCACGTACTGCTGCCGCTCCTCAGAGGGCATGGAATCACTGACCAATGTGGTTCTTGGATCTGCCTCAGTTCCAAGGTTCACCTGTACTAACTCATCAACCGTGGCGGAGACGCCCTCCTCAAAGGTTGGGGGTGCATCTTCCACGTCCTCTCCACTCGGGGAGGGATCGTCCACGGGAGAGACTGCGTTGGAAACTGCATTGGGGCTACCAGATCCTGCTGGGCCGCTGGTGCTGGCATGGGCGGTCGCGGTCATCTCATCAGGAGACTCAAAGTCCGTCGAGACCATGGCTACGTCCAACCAATGGATCGGGAGGACGTAAGCGTCATCCAAACATGCCCAGGGATCACTTGCAACAGCGACAGGCTCCACCTCACCTGTTAGGATCTGCTTATCCTTGCTCTTGTAATAGTCCGCGTCCAGATAGCGGGCTTCACATGAGGCAAAAGGAGAGGCATCTCCCTGAAGCACGCCTACTCGACCATTAAGGGAGTATTTAAGGCATTGGTGGTATGATGAGGGAACCGCCGCATGAAGGCGGAGCCATGGCCTGCCCATCAACGCGTTATACGCAGTGTCCTGAGAGACTACCATGAATTCGGTGTTGGCAACCAGGTCACCGAACTGGGTCTTCAAATGTATCTTGCCGACCGGAGTTTTCTCGGTGCAGTCGTACCCCTGGATCCTGAGGTCGGAGGGTATCAAGTCATCCTCAGACAACCCCAATCTCCGGAGCGTCCGAGTTGGAATCAGGTTAATCCCGGACCCCGTGTCGACAAGACAGCGCCGGACTTCAAGGCCATTGAACTGGCCAGTAACATACAGCGGACGAATGTGCCCCTGTATAGGAGGGTCTTCATCCTCACCAGAAAACGAGATAACTGCCTGACATTCGGCGTTCTCAATCGCTTCGGCGTGAAAGGCCTCTGCAGCGGCAACCTCCGTCTCAAACTAGAGGGGGCTCTTCAGGGCTTCAGCGAGCGCCTCGCGCATCTCAGGTGACAGGCGCAGAGCCTCAAGGATGGAGAGCCTTGCTGGGATGTCGGCCAAGTGCTTCAGGACATCATACTTTCTTTCCAAGCGCGAGCCCCTGGTTGCAGGAGGTTGCTCTGTGGTTGGAGGCATGACGGGCCTTGCCGGTTGGACCAGCGGCCGACTGGTGCTTGGCGCATCTTGATGTTCACTGGTTGAAGCCCGGGAAGTGGTCACCGTACTGGGGCCAAGAGGCCGGGATGGACTCGTGGCAGGACGGAGCTGGTCGCGGCGCGGCTGAGGCGGTTCTGCCTGGTCCCACACCACAAACGGTGGCGGAGGCGAATCTGTCATCCCCGGATGGGGGGGCTACGCGCGCTGAGCTCGGTTTTGAGCCCGCTGTCTAGTCTCAGTGGCGTGCACGGCCTGGCTGGAGGTACCAACTGCCGTGCCCCAGCGACTCCTGTTGTTGCGGTTCCTCCGACGGTGGCGACGACCGGGGACACTAGGGAGGTCCACCTGGTGTTCTTCAACGTCGGGAACCGAAAAGGGATTTACCAGCTCGACGGTATTAACCGAAGCGTACCCAACACTGTCATCGGACGAATCATTCATCACCGGGCGGATCCGGGGAGGGACCCCCATCTCCGGGGGGAATGAAATCGCTGAGAGTGCGGGATAGCGGCGGAACTGGCGGGGCGCGCTCTTCCTTCTTGCGCCGCCGCCGTTTGCTCTTCTCGGAAGAGGCAGGCTGGGACGACGATGCCGAAGTAGCACCCGCAGATTCTGGGGGCTCAGGCTGATTCAAGCGCGCACGGATGATTCCATGGGCGCGAATGATCGTCTTGCGGGCCATCCAGTCATTATACTTCTGGGATCCGCGGTCGGAGACCAGCTGCCATTCGTCCTCGTCGGCACTATCGTCATCTGATCTCACGAACACACCCGCCACTTGTGCTGGAGCTGGGCCCAACCTGATTACATTGTTGTTAATCTGTTCTTGGAGCCAGTCCTTAAACACGTATCACCGCCAGATGGTGTTCCCCAGGGCCCGATGGTAAGGGCAGTAGCGGGGGTTATCCATGAGATGTGCCTCCTCTGGCCTCCAACACTCAGGCAGTCGCACAATCCTCTGCTCCAGGGCGCTCCGGAAATAACCGGGGACCTGATCCTCGTGAAATGAGTATGTCAGGTATCGCGGGGCCCTGGGAGCGTGGTCTTGACGAGGGGCTGGAGGGGCCTGCCGAGGAGGTGGACCCCGATTATCTCGCCTGGGTTGTGGCGGTACATTACACGGAGGGGCCGGCCGGTTCTGGGGCTGTCGCTGCTGGGACGTGTCCTGAGCCCGTGGAGGCGGATTCCTATGAGACTGTGGATCTGGCCTCACCGGCAGCAGCTCCAACTGCCTGGGGGCCTCTATCTGGGCAACAGCAGTGGGCTCAGCCCTGCTGACTCTCCTTGCAGGGATCATAGGAGGCAGCGGGTGTGCCTGACTGGCCTGTTGCAGGGCTTCCTCAAAACGTTGAGCTTTGTCTGAGAAGTCCCTGAACCCTCCGGGGTAATTCTGAGTGATCAAGGAAGGGACCAGCTCGGTCTTGACGTTCCCGACGCACATTTTCAGCAACTGCTCCTGAGTCAATGGCATGTCAAGGGAATACGTGAGACCCTTCCATCGGGCGACGAAATCCGCGACTCGCTCATCAGGCCTTTGCTTGCACTTGAAGAGGTCTGTGATACTCGTCTTCCGGGTCGTGGAACTGAACTGGTAGAGGAACTGTCTACGAAGGTCCTCCCAGCTAGTTATCGACCCGACGGGGAGCTGGCTGTACCAGACAAATGCTGGCCCTTCCAGTGTCTGGACAAAGCAGCGAAGCTTAGCGGCCTTCTGCTGCACCGGAGTTCCCAACATAGTCCCGCACCTTGAGTTGAAATGGGTCAAATGTTGTGGCGGATCTCCAGTCCCGTTCAAGGGGGTGAAAGTGGGGTTCCCGAATCCCGGAGGTGCCGGCATGTCATCCACCCATGCCGGGTATGGCTTGCCGTCCGGTGGGATCGCCACTTGCCGAGTCTCCAAGGCTTCCAAGCGGGCGATGAGTGCCGCCATCAGATCGTCCGGACACGGGTTCTAGTCCTGTCGAGGATCTCTAACCACGAGCGCATTGCATGGCTCTTCAATCGGGTCGTCGACCGGGTTGTCGAACTCGGCAGCTCGTGGGATGGTGGGCGGAGCGGCCCTTGGGGCAGCGGGAGGATTCCGAGCGGGGTTTCTCAGGTAGTCACGCCGTTCGGGGGGTGTGGTGAAACATACCGTGCCCTCTTGCCATAGGCAACGGCCTCTCCCCTGTCGGCAAACACGGCATAATCACGGTTACCCGAGAGAGTCTCGTCGAGGAGTGGTTGTTCCTGTCCCTGCTGTCCTGGCCTAGGATCACCGTAGTCAGGCCGCCGCTCTGCAGCACGCTCGGTGAGGAGCTGGTCAACTAGCTTCTTCTTCTCGGCGAGCTGTTGACGTAGCGTGGCCTTCTCGGGATCCTCATCTGCCCTCTGTATGGAGGCAGACGGGTCGGCGGGCTTTATAGCCCCGCCGTGCTCTTTACCTTTGCTGACGTTTCGGCTCAACGTCAGTGCTTCAGTGGGTGTGGGGAGACCCAGGAGGTTCCTCTGGTGACGAGTAACTCTCACCGATGGATCCAACGACGGCTTGTCTTCGGGGGGAGAGCCCCCGTCGAGAAGTTCCAAGTCGTTCCCCTCTCCCGACAGGTCAGCCATATTGACCGTTTTCGTCCCTGGGGATGTACCCTCAGGGCCGCCCAGCGAGTCGGGCTGTCGGCGAATCGCACTGAAGCGTAGGGCAGCGTACTGCCCCCATCCACGGATGTACACGTGGGGGGTGGCTTCCTCGATAACCTTGCGGAGTACTTGAAAACACTCAACGCATCGTTGTTGGAGGGCCATGTGGTGCCCAAATGACCCGGGGTGCCGAACCGCGGGGAGCGTGGCCAGGTCAATCTGATGGCACGGCTCACCAATATCCTCCAGGTTTGATTGATTCCTGGGATATGGCATTTGTAGGTGGTGAAGACGGGAGTGAGTCTCCCGGAGAGTTCGGCGGAAGCATTCGAACTCATCCGGGGTGAGCGATTCTGGTGCATCAAAGTCCGGTCCTGCGACTGGCCAAAACTTCTCAGGGAAGTGGCCCTCTGCATGGACGGTCCAGAAGCTCCACGACTCAAACTCGGGACCCAGGTCTTGTTGGTCCCCTTCAGCGACTAGGAATGGACGGGGAACCGGCAGTGGTGCCGAGGCGGGCCGCTGGGCCAACGGGCTGGACGGCGGTGAATACGGCGAGCAGTCCGATTGGCCTCCATATCCCGGGCCGCCCTCTGAGGGTTGCGGTGCCCCAGCTACCACATCACGATAGGATGGGCCGGCGGGCGAACATCCTTCCATAGTGTCGGTGCTCGCCGAGGGTGCACTAGATCGTGGCTCGACCGTCGGTCCCCAGAAAAGGTCTCCGGATTCTCCGATCGAGGCAGAAGGCCCTTCCAGAGGGGCCGGTACCAACCGCAAGCTTGATCCTTGGGGGTCTACCAGGCCCTCGCTACTCCGGATATACCTTCGGAGAGAAGCGGGGATCACATCGATCTCGCTCTCATTGAGTACGAGGCTGATGTGCCGCATTCCTACCCCTGCCCCTGACTGGCGGGATCGGGGGGAGGGCTCCGTCGCCGAATCATACTCCGCCTCTGTATCAGAGAAATGAACCGGTCGGATCTCTGTCCAAAATTCCCTAACATTACTCCCTCGACGTCGACGGCTTTCCTTCCTGCCCCTGGGTGGTTCTTCGGGGCATGGCTGATCTCTGTCTGGGCGTCCTCTGGCCGCACCGGTGCTGGGGCCAAGAGGACTGGAAACCAACGTGCGAGGAGCACCGGGACAGATATCAAAGGGGACGCGGGGAGAGATGATTCCGGGCAGGCCTCCGGGCCGGGATCGGAAGGTGGGATAACCCATGCCTCTTGGATCGGCCACATGGAGTAGACCCTGCTGGTGAATAGCACTACCGCGAGGTGGTCCGCGGTGGCTATTGCTTGTGCCAGCAACTGGGAGAGTCAACCCAACCTGCCTTTGGGGCGGTCGGGGCCTCGATCCAGGTCGGGCATAGAAGTGCCCCTGCTCAGCATGCGCAGGGGCCTGGTGACTGGAGCCAGCAGTGGCTTGGGCCAACGCGGTCGCTGATGCTAGGGCCCCAAGGTGGGCATCCTCTTCCGCTCGTGCCTGACGTTGGCGTCGGGGCAGACGAGTTGGGATCAGCGGCGCAGGCAGGTGGAAAGCTCGTTCTTCGACTTGAGAAGCCTGGCGGCGGTGTCGACGTGGCCTGGCAGGAGCCCTTATCGCGGATCCCTGGAGCGAATCTCAGATAGGGTGGTCCCGGACATCCTCCACCTCATTCGCATAGGGGAGGGAGCTGTCGGAGCATTCCGGGGATAAACTCCCGAAGCGGTTGGACGTCGAGGTAGGCAGCGGTGCCTCCCTGTGCGGCCCTCGGGGGCGGCGTTGGTGGCGATGTGCAGCTTCCTCGAGGTCTAGGC
Source organism: Viscum album (assembly GCA_963277665.1). Taxonomy (NCBI): domain Eukaryota; kingdom Viridiplantae; phylum Streptophyta; class Magnoliopsida; order Santalales; family Viscaceae; genus Viscum; species Viscum album. The sequence continues at coordinate 1,405,562,700 of OY728129.1, forward strand.
GAGCCATGTCCCTGGTGGGGATGACTCCCTATTCCTCATATCTCTGCACCAAGTTGTTGATCACCCTTCTCTGGATGACCTCCGAGGGGGAGAGAGGGCGTGGTTGTCCCGCAGTTGCGGCTGCTGGGACGGCTGTGGAACGGGCGGGACCGCGCGGAGTAGCCGCGTCGGTGTTTCCCCTACCCCTGCGCCAGTGGGCGGGCGGTGATCGGGCACTGGATTGGGCGACCTGATTCTTGAAAGCAGGGAGAAGAATCCATTAATACTGACAGGAAAAGGAATCGACAACCAATCATTAGTGCCACGACGCCTTCCGTGGGGGGAACCCAGGCCATCGACGTCGTGAGACGGGGTGCCTGATTTCCCTTCCCAGCCCCTGGCGGGTTCTGCGCCCCGGTGCTGAATGCTCGGCCGGGAAACATGCTATTCTTCCAACACCTCTGAAAGCTATCGGTCTTCGTATTGAGGAGAATAGATTCACGTCGGGTTCACCATTTTTTGTTTCGGTGCGGATGTGCGTCGGGTTTCTGTTCCGACGCTGTTCCGCCAGGACGCGTTCGCACGTGCGCCCGTCGACCCGAGGGGATGGGAGCGCGGCTTGTGGCCCCGCAGTCCCGCTTTCCAAAGACGGGCGGCATCTGTCCCTTATTCAGGAACGTCTGCTCCTTGATCGAAACCGGGATGATGGGATGTCGGCTCCTCCTTCCGTGGACGTCTCCTCAGAACTCGTCGCCTAATCCGGGTCTCCCTCATAGATTTAAGAATGTTCGTGAATCTCGTTCCCGGCGCCATATCTCCATGGACACCGGTTAATTACGCTGCTTCCGCCCAGACGCTCCAAGGAGCCTGGTCAGGGCAGCAACCCGCAGTGAGGAGACCGGGTAGCTCTGGGTGTTGGGGGCGTGTCTTAACACTGCGGCTCTGCATGTCTGCCTTCCGTCCCTAATAGGGCTTCTCGAAGGCGTGACGGCCTGAGGCATCCCGCGCTGGGTGCGGGGAACTGCGTTACCTGAGGTTTTCCTCAGCTTCCCATGTTTAACACAGGGTATGCCGTGAGTTTAACGTCCAGCGGGGACGACATCGGACTGATCAACACGAGGAGTGGATCAGACGACAGAACCCCTTGCGGGGAACCTCCGACGCTAGGGCCAGCACATGGGCGGCTTCCCCAGTGAAGTGGAGTGGAATGAAATGGCATGACCCCACCGGGATGTGGCGGCCCGGGTAAGGATCAGGATGGATGATGGAGTGAAGAGCTTGGACCCCGTAGAGGCTTCCTACGTACCGCGCGTTAGCGCGGATCAAAGTCAGCGTAGTTCGGATATACAGTTTAACGTCATGCTGGACGATGGCAAGCCGACTCACAAGGAGGTCGAGGCTGCCGGGCGTAGGATTGAACCGAACCACCTCGCACGGAGGGGGATGGAACGGCCGGGTGGATCACAGTTTCACATCATGCTGGAAATTGGAAAGCCGACTCACGAGGAGGTCTAGGCTGCTGGCACGCACGAAGTGGGGCGGAGTGGACCAGCACGCACGAAGTGGGTGGATCACAGTTTAACGTCTTGCTGGACGATGGTGTTTGGGGCTTACACTCTAAGGAGGCCCATATGCGGCAAAGCTCAGTTGGAGAGGGACTTGGGCCGAAGGTGAGAGACACCTCGATCCCTGTCACGCCCTCTATTGGCTTCGGCAGTGGGGAAGCACAATGGAGATACACACGTGCAGTCCCCCACAAGGGCGGATTCATGGGTGAATCGACGCGAATGTGAACCCGGGAGGGGTCCACTGATGGACGAATAGACGTGAATATGACCGGGACGACCAGGTGGTGGGCTTGAACCTCAGGGAGGCTTCCTACGTACCCTGTTTAGGAGACAGGTATCAAAGTCCACGTAGTTCATTCTGTCAGGACTTACGCACTGAGGCAACCTGAGTGCGGCAAAGCTCAGTTGAAGAGGGACTTGGGCCGAAGGTGAGAGACACCTCGATCCCTGTCACACCCTCTACTGGCTTCGGCAGTGGGGAAGCACAATGGAGATACACACGTGCATTCCCCCACAGGAAACTAGGGTTTTGTAATACCCTACCCCCGTGGGCGAAGGCCACTCCAATAAATTGTCCCTAAACAGAGGCAATCCCGACATCCCTGCAGAGACGAGCGGGTGGGGGCCACATCCAAACCGGGGGGGACCCTGCGTGCGAGGCACGGGATCGGGTGATGCAGACGGTTTAACGTCTTGCCGGACGAAGTACAGTTTAACGTCATGTTGGACGATGGGGTTTGGGGCTTACACCTTGAGGAGGCCCATATGCTAGGAAGTTTAACGTCGTGCAGCTTGGACGAGGTTCAGTTTAGCGTCCTGCAGGATGATGGATGCTTGGCAGTTTAACGTCCTGGAGCGCGGACGAGGTGCAGTTTAGCGTCATGCAGGACGATGGATGCTTGGTAGTTTAACGTCCTGCAGCACGGACGAGGTGCAGTTTAGCGTCATGCAGGACGATGGATGCTTGGCAGTTTAACGTCCTGCAGCGCGGACGAGTGGGTGCCGCCAATGGGTCCGTGTCACTTCGCGCGAGCCTGGAGGGCCGCGCGGGAAGACAACGTACGGTGCGGGCACCCGGGATGAAGATCATCGGGCGCCACGCAGGCGGGTACCCTCAGGGGGTCAAAGGGGGCGACCCTTGGCGGTTTGCGCGCAAAAGAGGAGCTTGGCGCGCAATACTGCGGGTCGGCGCGCAATTGGGCGGGCTGGCGCGCAATTGGGCCAGCGCTTTGTGCGCGGAAGATGGAGATTGCGCGCACCGGGCCTCTGATAGCGCGCGGGGAATAGAGATTGCGCGCACCGGGCCTCTGATAGCGCGCGGGGGTAACGGCCCATTCTTTAACGAATGGCCACTTAGTAAGGGGGGGGTGCGCGCAATCGGGCTGGATTGCGCGCACCCGGGGGAAATTGCACGCAAGAGGCTTCTTTTGCGCGCGAAGGACTTTGGGTGAGGAGTTGGTCAAAGGAAAGAAGCCAAAGGGGTTGCGCGCGAAGGCGAACCCCGAGGCTTGCTTGCGCGAAATAAAGGAGGTTACCTGAAGATCGGCATTGCGCGCGGAGGGGGCGGGATTGCGCTTACGAGCGACCTTTCGAATTCTGGCAACCTTCAAAATGTTGGGGGTCGCCTTGTATTTATAGGCAACCCCAGGCGCGCCATTCGGCTCGCGGGCGCGCAATTCGGCGCGGGCGCGAAATAGGGGCCCGGCGCGCAATAGGGCCGCGCACGGGCATCGGGCGCGGAACATTCCGCGCCGCCTTGGCCCATTGCGCGAATCCCGGAAGGATTGTGCGCGCCTCGCCAATATTGCGCGCGGGCCTCCGATATTTCACGCAAGGCCTTCGGGCCTTCCGAAACATGCTTCTGACTCCAAATATGACCTCTCTTTCCTCATCCGGAACTTCGTTTGAGGAGCAACGGCCTTTTCTGGCGTCTACAATATTTTAAAACCCTAGAACCATATTTTTGGAAAATTATTTTATATATAAAATGTTTTATATTTGATAAAAATTAAAATGTTTTAAAATATATTTTTAGTATTTATTAAAGGATTTTAACTGTGGATTTAAAACCACTTACTCGGTATTTTTATGTGCACCTTGTATTTTAAAATGATTTTCACATGATCATTAAAAGTTCCAAATGTGTTTTTTTTACTTAAGGAGATATTTCATGTAAATTTGGATATATTTTTATAACATTCTTGTAAAACTATCATATATTTTAAGGTTTTTCTTATTCCTAAAAAACCCTAGACCAAAAATATCCTTGATTTTGTAAAGGACTTTGTATTTTTCAGTTACCATTTATAAAAAATGTTTCATGTTTTTAGAACTAGATCTGAGAGTTTAGGCCTTGATTTGTTTCATTTGGTATCATAGGAACAGTTTAAAAAACATTGAATATTAGGATGTTTCTAGTTAAATATAATTTTTCTTCTTAGAATTGTGAAGATAAGATTTTGAATGATTAAGGGTATTTTTAACTTCCTTAAAAAAGGTGAAGGAATTGTGAGGCTATAATTATTTTAATTATGGTAGAATTTAATATCCCAAGTTTTTAAAAATATGACTATGTTCGATAGTGTACAAGATATGCAACACTAATCCTAAATAAACCATAAAATATTATTATTCAAATATGATAATTATAACCTAGTCATTAAATTTGGGAGTATGGATAGGATAAACCATATTATGAAATATATATAAAGTTACACCTCAATACAAATTTATTTATTAATTATTTATAAATAGTAACTTGTTTTTTAGTAAAGTCATTTTATTCATCAAAATTACATTTTCTTCAAAAATGATTTTTATTAATTTTTTGTGAGAAAATATTATAATTAATTTATGGAAAAATTATAAATTTATCACAAAAAAATGATATCATTTTTTAATTAATAAATTCAAATTTTTCTTAAGGATAAATTTTTGTATTTTTCTAAAAATATTAATTTTTCAATGAATAGTGAAAATATAAATTTTTAATGAAAAGGGTATTTTATTTTCAATTATTTACAAAGTCATCATATATTTTTTACTAGTTTTAAATTTTAATTAGTTCACTTTTATTAAAAATAGTCAAATTATTATCATTTAAATTAATTTTATTACATGAATTTGGTATAAAAATATTTTTATACTAAAAGGAATTTTTTCTATAAAAAAATTTTTTGTTGTGTTTTGTGTTTTAATATTAACTTAAATTATTACACTTGTAAAAATTGGATATTAAAAATGGATTCAATATTTTGAATCAATAGGTCCAAATTTATTAAATAGGTTCCTTTTATTTTTAGACATTATGAATAATAATCATAGTAATTACCATTACCATGGTAAATGGTAAATCGGGTAATTAAGGGTAAAAATAAAATGATAAGGACTAAAAATAACCCTAAAACTTGCCTTAATTTTATTGGATGATTCCATATCATCCATAATGATGAAATATTTGGTTATATGACATTTTTTCTATTGGGATGAGATTTTGACCTTTATAATATTTTATGTAAAGAAAAGTCAAAAATGTCACACTCTTATTTTTAGTGACTATAATATTTTAAACATGGGAATAACAAAAGGGTATGTTTTTTTATAAAAAATATTTTTAAATATAAATGATTTATCTTTATCTTGTTAATTTATTTTTAATTTTTAGTGAAAAAATAATTACTTTAAATGCTTACAAAACACTTAAGTGGTAATAACTTAATTAATTCCCATCGATTTTATAGATAAAATTTACATATTATAGGGTTATGGATGAATTATAATAGAATTACTTAATTTTATTTATTTTATTAAATTCAAAGTAATTAAATAGTTCTAAAATTGACATTAATGATATTTTATAACAAATAATATTTTATTAAAAGATTTAAAATTAATAAAAACTTATATTTGGGAAAATTAATTTCACATGGTTAATGAAATCAAAAATATTCCATTTATGGGTGTCTTTAAATTTTATAGTAACATTATTTACCCTTTATGGTTAGAAAACTTTAATATTTCAGTAATTGTCAAAAAGGGTTAATGAAGGGTTAAAACTAAAATATAAGGGTGAAAACATACCCAAGAATTTTAAAGCAATTATATGATGAGAATATTTAGACTTATTCTCATATTATATTATAAAATAATAAATTTTTATCCACTTTGAGATAAAAATTAAATTATATTAATTTAATACTTTAATAAATTCTAAGAATTACCCTCCCCTCTATTATAAAATTACACCTCACTTTTCTATTCTCCAACCCACTTTGAGCCTTCTATATCAACAAAAATCTAAAACATTATCTTATAATATTTCCTAGAGATATCTTAGATATTCTGGGCTTCCCAAGATATCAACCCTATATTCCTTAAGAAGAGATCTAACGGTGTTGTTTCAAATAATAGGTAATCGCATTAACCAATCACATTATTTTTAATTATTATTTTACATCATATAAATATATTATATTCAATATAAAATAATAAATTCATTATCCTCATTATATTTAAATGTTATTATGATTATGAAACCACCATTATTCACCCAATTTCTATCAAATGAGAAGTGAAAGTATCGCTCGTGCGAACGTATAGATTACCATTTCCACGTAGAGATAATATTCATTTTCCATCACCATCTATAATGGATCATTATTATGATTGGTTTAATATTTATATATTATACTCATGAAATATTTATCATTTTGAAAAGAAAACATATCATTCAATTTCTTACCTTTCTATTCTCTAAAAAATGTTAATTTCATTCGTGCATACGTCTCGACTACCACCACCACGAAGAGATGTGATTCATTTTTGATCACAACATCATAAGGAAGATATATATACGTGTATTTAAAGAAATAATGTGATATTTATGATATTATTATAATTCTATGAAGATAAAATACAAATTTCCTTCTTTTCGTAATGGTCATTGAAAAATGGAAATGTTACTCATACGTACATATGGTCTACCATCTTCATGATCAGGACATAGTTCATTTTTAATAATAGTACTTCATGATTGGTTTCAAAAGTATAGATGATTCTTAAATTTCATAACTATTTTATGATTATTATTAGAGATATTCTGGAATAATGACCTATTTGACCATAGTCAACCTACTAAATTCATTTTTTACATATGTATCAAATAACATCGAAATGTATAACATAAACTTAATTGATTAAGTAATTGTATATATCATGGTAATAAGTAAAATAAAAGGAATAATAAACTTTAAAATAGTTATTAATAAAGTATGTAATTAACATAAGTCTATTATTCAGGAATATAAATAATATACATGATGATTCAGAGTCAATGTAAGGGGAAATGTTTTATTTGATTTCTATATTTTTCAAAACCTTAATTAAGGGGAAAATATTTTATTCTATATTAAAATACTCTTTTCAAGAGTTTAATTGAAGAATTTTATTTACAAGTTTCAAGTATTTTATAAATTTATAATTTTATGTGGGAAATTTTCTTTAAAATTTGTTTATTTTTTTCATGATTATAAGAATTTTCAAATATTATAGTTATCATTAAAATTCCATTCATGTCTATAAAATCATTTTTTTAAGATTAATTTTTTATAAAGTGTTTGTATATGTTTCATTTGAATGTATAAATTTCCTTGAAAATTAAGTTTTCTTCTTAAGTCAATTTATGATAAACCTTAATTATATTCTTTTTGAAAATAATATTTCTTGAGATATTCTTGAAACGCGATTTTAAATGGACTTATAATGAGAAAGGTAGGCTCTGTAAAAAAATTCATTAAAAATCAAACACTTTGGTTTTGAATGTAATGATGGGGAATTAGGGAATTAACCCATGACCTCAAGGGGTATTATTATAAAAGTGATACTTCTAAAGGAATCATGGATTTCTTAAAGTTTAACAAGTAATAATATATTACATTAAGAAATTATTATTTTTAAAGTAAAATTTTAATGTTTTCTGAAATGATATAGGTTTTCAAAGAAATATTTATTTTTAAAGGTTTTGAATATTATTTCTTATGGTTATATTTTAAAAACCCTAGAGCCATATTTTTTATAAAAACATTTGATATATAAATTTTTTATATTTGATATAAATTAAAAAAATTCCAAACAAATTATTTATTAAAGTGTTTTAAACATGGTTTTAAAACCCCTTATTGGGAAAATTTAGTTTCACCCTATATTTTAAAATTATTTCCACAGGATAATTTGAAGTTCCAAAGGTGTTAGGTTTAATTTAAGAATATAGTTAAAGTAAATCTAAATAGATGTTTATAACATTATTGAAAACCTCTGATACGTTGTAAGGTTTTACCTAATCCTCCAAAACATAGATTGAAAATATCCTCATGTTTATAAATGACTATTTATTTTTCTATGAACATTTATAAAAAAATACACAACATGTTTTTAGAAATATATATGGGATTATTGGTCTTGGGTTGTTTCAATAATGGTACCACTATTGTATTATGATATAAAAAGAAAGAGTAGTTTTTATCCTTAAAGATCAACCTGGATAGATTCTAGGAAGCATCCTTTAAGTGTGAAGATTATTTTTACTGATTTTCATGGTATATGATTAGTGTTGTTGCTAAAGAAGAACTATTTATAATAGTTTGGAAAGAATGTGTTTTGTAGTTATTTTGTATAGCTTTGTGAATGGAGCATTCATCCACAGTTTATTAAGATTTAAAGGCATTATGATGATTCCTTAGATGATGTTATAAAGTGACTAAGAAAGGTCAGAATCACCTTGTAGAAGATCAGAGTAAATTTGAGAAAATTCTATATATACTATTCTAAGGAAGAAAAATTATAGAATAATTTATCTTATAATGACCCGCTTATCTAAATTAATTTATAATATAAGAGAATTGAGACTGTGTAAGTAAATTCAGTTATGTGTAGGGAAAATCTGAGTCTTCTAGAATTGAAAAAGGGATTTATCTTATTGTAATGAATACATATGATGTTTTGGATATGTGTAAGATAATTTTTCTATGTGAGTGAAAAATGATAAAGAAATTTATCTTACAATGGTGACCAATGTATGATTTATTTTAAATATTTGTAAGATAATTCCTTTATGAAAAATCTATGGTGAGATTTTGAAATTTAACAATGTAATTTATCTTAAGCATGTAATAAATTTTAAAATACCATAAGATGATTTACTTATGTATATAATAGTTGAGCTTTATGTAAATTCAATTACGTAAGGTTAATTTTGAGATACCCATAAGAAAATTGATAGTTTCTATAATTTAGATATTATGAAGAAATGGGAAAAAATCAGGTGATGCTTATGTGATGCACTTTATATATCAAACACCATGATAAATTATATGTTCATAATTCTAGAAAAGATAAATATTGAATCATACAAGGGATAGGATGATATTTATTATATGATATCATCACACTGCAAAATATGGTGTCGAATTATAGCACATGTGACGACACCAAATGAGATTTTTATAGTGTAGAATGAAGATACATGTCAAAAATCACATGTATACATGCCTAAATGAAAATATATAGAGAACTAAAAGGTGTATATTTCAAAATTTAATAAGCCCATGAAATTTAAAATATCACAAGAAGGAAAAAATGAGTCTTCTAATGAAATTTTAGGAAGATTTGAATGAGGTTTTTAATGAAGATATTCTATCAAATAGAGGCTAATATTTTATAGAGCTTGAACATGATAAATATTATATGTTATTGAAACTATTATCTCTCTCTCTTCCTTTATATCTCACTCTATATATATACTTTTCTATGAATATTGGTGTAGATAATCGACAATTGACTGAGTGAACAATAAATAAATTCTACAAGTTCAAATAAAGAGAGTGAGTTTCTCAACTACACATACCTATGAATATATTTCTAGTATCAATAAGAAGATACAGATACAAAACAATTTTGTACATGCTAAAAATTCTATCAGTAGATGAAACAAAAAGGTGTTCCACTGCTACATAAATTCTTTAACACTGAAGAAGAATAAGGATTAGGATATTGAAAGAGTCATCCAATAGCCTTAATTTTTTGTATAATCCTAAAGAAGAGAGAGTTTGGATGTGTTTTTGTTGATCAAATTCCAAAAAAAAATCTAAGTGATAAATCCAACTTCATCCTACTATAAAATCATAAGGAACATTGAGATAGCCCATCAGAATGCTGATATATAGAAATAATATCATATATATACTCTAGGAGGGACTTTATCCACCAGAGGAGAGCTTTCTTCAAATGAAGTACACGATTATTCTCTTGTATGAAGGGATAGTAATCCCCCTTTTCCTTACACCAAGTCGATGCCAAGATTATAGGATAACCATTTTCTAGGGTTTTTATAATAATAATATGGAATTAATGCATGTGGAATAATAACTATGATGCATCGGTAACATGGTCATTTGAAATAAGGTTAACCTCATTACCAAACCTTGGTGTTATCCTGTGTTGACTTCTTATTATATATATGTATATCAACAAAATGAGAGATCAGGAAAGATAAATAGAGAATCATTCACTGAATAAGTTAATAGGTAATTAAGGGATAAAATTTAAATTATGGTTAAATTCACACCATACTGATTCACCCCCTCCCCACACCCCCCAACTCTCTAGGTGGGAAAATCCGAAAGTGATCCTAACAAAATTATTGGATACATGAGTGATTACATGTGATCTTTTATATTTCTTTGATAATTTTATATTCATATATTTCATGTGGGTGCATTGGTTTTATATACAATCATTCAATTACATTATAACTTAATCAAACAAGACAATATCATGATAAGGGTTTGGGGTTTAATGGTGACATCTTACTAGGTATGTTATACTCACACCCTATATGTACACACGTTACGTATGTGTATACTTTGCTTCATGATCTTATTAAGGTAAATGGTTCAATGATTAATGGTTTATCAATATAGACTGGTCAAAATAAATGGTAGCGAGAGAAATAAATAATGAATCTAAGTCTGTTTTAAGGATTGATGCCTCCATACATATTTTATTTTCCTTTAGGTGTTATCTTTTATAAATCTACCTGGGGGTGATCGAGTTAATTCCTATCTTTATGTATGACACATTTGCAGCATCACATTATATTTATTTTGGACATGTCTCTTGGATGTTGTGCTAGAATTTTTTTATTTTATTATAATGTTTATGAATTATTATTATAATTATTATAATTAATATTACTGAATAATTTTTATTAAATTTATTTTTTGGTTATATGGGACATGATATCGATATATATAATGATAATTTGAAAAATATAAACCTAGTGGTTGATTATAACCCTCGATGCTTGTTTTTATCCTCTATTGATTGGGGGTATGAATAAGATCATGTAGAGATTCAATTCGGAACTCAAGTATCTCACCCAAGTTCATTACTGATTTAATGCATTAAGAAATATTTGAAAAAATAGGCAACTCTTTTTGGTAAGGGGAGATCATAATAAAAAATCTAAAATATATACCATTATTATGAAAGGTTACATAAAAAATTTTATGCCTTAATGACCAGTACATACTCAGGACATCAATCTATATTGAATGTGGTTCTTAAATATCAAAATCCAATATGTTATAGAAGTATGGGACATGTGATTGGAAGATGGTTGTTTATATAAATATAATTGAACTATCTTCCTATGAATATTTAATATGTGGTAAATTTAAATAATCATCTTTATTTGTTACTTAATTATTTATGAATGATCTTGGAAATAATGGGTTTACATTCTTGGGAAAAAATCTAAATTTTTAGTCATTTTAAAAAATTGAATTTTTTTTTGAAATATAAATTATTAAGAGGGTTAAAAATATTAGAACTGATAATGTGAATTAATTTTTGTTAAATTAATTTATTTAATATTACAACAAGAAAGGTTTTTTGAGACATATTACTATTAGATATTTCCCATAATAGAATGGGATAATATATATAAATAACATAACCATCATAATTACCATCACCTTGGTGAAATATTTTTCTAAAAGTGATTCCATAATAATATTCCTTTCATGAACATCATTTTTAATATTTTTTATATATAACCATAATTTAACTTTTTATGTAATAGGTTCAAAAAAATAGTAAAAATTTAAAGAACATTCAAACTACTAGACAAAGGCTATTGAAACATCCTTTCTTTTAGAATTGGATATTTATTTTTAGGAAATATATGAATACCCTTTATATGCTTTGATTTAATATATTGAATTGTTAATATAACTTTAGCAGCTCAAAAAATTATTTAAACTAAACTCTCCAAAAAAAATATCAAAAAATTAACCATTAGTTCTTCAAAGGAAACTCATACCATGATCTAATACTAATTAAAAATGCATTTAGGTGAGAAACCAAAACCCTGATATGGGGGTGAATCGATGAATATATTTATACTTATTTAATTTTAAAAACTCTCTTATTAAAACATTATTTATCTCATAGATAAATAAATACCAAAGTTTTTTTCTTTAGTTTAATGAGAAAATGAAAACACCAATCAAATAGTGATAAACATAATATGTTTACAATGTTATATATTAAATATTAATGGATAAATCCTTGTAATTTCCTAAAAAAATCATGTACACATCATTCTCTTGTATAATCCCTTGAATAAAAATGAGAAATGAATATGTTAAACTCATGTTACAAGAAAACTCTCTCAAACTCAAAGTGTTCTCATACACATGGAAAATGAAATAATAAATAAGATAAATAATTAATATATTATTTATTTTTTCCAATATCCAATAGTTTTATATGAAGCTTCAATATATATAAAATTCCATGTTTGAATAATATAATCACTTGTCTTTATAAACTCAAAATTTATTTAACTCTTCAATGAATTTATTCGCTGAATTCCTCATCCACATGGTTATCAATGAGCCCTCTAATTTAACCATTCTATTTTAGGTCACTATTCACTAAGGAATAACTAAATACAAACACTTTACCTTTTAAATTTGAATTTTAAATTTATATTCTTCTAACTTCAATCAACCACTATCAACCTACTTTAAATATCATCCCACAAATATCAAGTATACTTTAAATATAAATAAATAAGTTTATATGCGATAATAAGTTTAGTTTTATTTATCCCATTAATAAGTTATAAAAATTATAAAATATAGACAAATGTATCAAAATCTATAAAACATTATTAGGCATGACCATAAATATATTAAAAAAGCTACTCATATAATAACCTCTTGTATCTATCATTGTAACATTAGTGAAATTAAACTCAAACTTTCATGGAATACATATATGAATTTTACTCTATTTTAGACCACTAAAACATTAGTTGTATGAAAAACATGAATATTTCTCACTCTTCTTATTCTAGAATTTTCCTTTATTTCTCTAAAAATATTTTCCATCCATACCATATATAAAAAATCTTCAACAAGTTTTATAATCACTTGAATATTTTAATAATAAAAGTTCACTTATTAGATACCATGAATTCATGTTGAATCTCAATTAAATAAAACTATATTTATTCAATGAGAATCAACTCAAAACATTGGATGATAATTAATACAAATCTTCAAACATGGTCTTAAAAAAATTTATAACAATTAGTGGTATTAATTCTAGTAAATCATTAACAGTAATAGAGAAATGGTTAAATAATGATCAAACTAATAACAAAATTAAATAGGTTCCTTGGATTTTTTTAGATAAAATTACCACAACTATAAACAAGTTTGAACTCGTCCAAGATACTTAAAAAATGTCTTAACCACACCAAGATTCAGGTGGAGTATCATACTACCAGCTATAAGGGGTCCAAATGGATTTATAAAAGAAGTTTTGACTATTAAAAATAAATATAAAATAAGTTTATGGGTTAATATTTTTGATTAAAATAAAGGGATAAATTATAACTTACATTTTTTCTTTTGTATTAAAACATGGTTTAACTTGATTAATACAATAAAACATATTAATTTTATACCATCATCACGAGTAAACGTATATTAAAAAAGAATTTTTAAATATATAATTAGAATAATAAATTTATATTAGGATTCCCAAATAAATCTTTATAGGATTTTATTACAATAATGAATGTTTTTTAAATCGCTTAATGATTTGAAACAACAACCAATAAAATGGTATGAAAACTATTAGTAGAACATTATTAAAAATAATTTTATAGGTATCTTATTTTATGGTTGTATATATTTTAATGATTAAAAATTATTTATTATATAATTGATTTTAAATTTTTATGGTATATTAAATTTTTCAAGATATATGAGTATTATAAATCAAGTTAAGGAACCACTACAAGATAAGTTTTAAATTAAATAAATTTGAGTAGCTAAAAAATTATACCGTAGTAATTCAAAGCTTTTTATTAGTATTAAAATAAATTTTAAAGTGAAATAAATTATATAAATAATATTTAATATGAAAATATAATGGGAATCAAAATGATCATATTAATAGGAAATCTATTTAGTACACATTGGCACGCTCTAAAATGGGAAATCATGTATGTTACAAGTTTTTGTAATATAGGATTATATTTTGGATTAATTATAAATAAAATCATGATATGAAATGATTTTTTGGGTAAAATTATGCTAATATTATAAAACTAGTAAATCCATAAATGGTTTTTCATTTATAAATTTGTATAGACTAGTGTGACAAGTTGTAACTTTACCTACTACTAAAAATAATAGTATAGTTTTGACCAAAGTTATAAAATATAGTTTAGAGTTAAATATAATTATAAATGATCTTAGATTATATTTTTTATATAAATATATATTTTGAATACAAAATTACCATATGTTTTCCAAGAAATGGGCATACATGTACTTGTTTCAAAAAATAAAAATTATAAAATACGGATATGTTTGTGTGAAAAAATTGCACTTTTAATATTTATATTGATAAGATTACTAAACCATATTCATATAAGAATTTTATTATCCACCTATACTTGGTTATTTTTTCCTTCAAGGATTAGTATTGAACTAGGTGATCAAATAAAACTATTTAAAACAATATTAAATATTTATTATTAAAATGTGATAATTATCCTATAAATTTAATTATTTATTTTGGATATTTTATTTTAGGTTGTTATTTAATTATGATTTTTTACAATTATATGCGGTCTTTATATTGATTATGGTGTTATCTTCTAGGACTATTTCCCTAGTCTTCCCATTAGTTGGGACTAATGGCCAAGTGACGTGATTATTCTAGCTTTACTTATCCCTTTTTTATTAGTTAATGTATTCTTTGGGAATTTGTGTTTATTTAGACTTGAGTTTACTATAAAATGATATTTTATAAGTATAGATTTATATCTTAATTTAATGGACAATAGAAGTGATGAATATATATTTTGAGACTAGGATAATATTAATCTTGACCAACCTTTTCTCTATAATCTACCTACAATTGGGAGATTAAAATATCTTTCATTATTATATTTTTTATTTAGTTAAAAAATGGTATAAAAACATGGACATGGATAGAGATAGATATATATAGAAGAAGATAATCATAAGAGTGTAGGGATAGGGATTGGTGTTTCTTATATAGTGGAAATCACTATAGGATGTTGTCTAGGTCATGTATTTACTCATTATTTTTATATAATCCTATTATTTTAACATGTTATTAAGTTTTTTTATTATAAATTTTTTAATCTTATTAGTTTTTTCATATAATTAAATTACCTTTTGGTTCAATCTAAAACCCTATTTTACTAGATCACAACAGTTATTATATTTTTCAAAGAACCAAAGTTAAAATTTTAAGTGATTAAAGAGATATAAAACACATATAAATTATTAATAAAAATAATTAATAAATATTAATTATCATGAATCTTGATCATTGATGTGCCTGTTATATAAATAAAATAAGATAATTAATCATGTTCACTAAAAATATATTTTGACAGGATTTAACTACAATTTAAAAATAAGAATTCAATATGGGAATTTCATATCATTATGTATGAAAGACCTACTGAACGAAGAGTACTGTTGGAAAGATATAAAATTTTACATACTAAAAAAATATTTTAATAAGTGGTTGATTACATTAATGAATATGAACATACCAATTATTATACTAAACATTAAAAGTTTTATATAATATGTGATAAATTTAGTCCTAGTGTTATTACTTTCCTTATTGTGTTTCTTATATAAATTTATTTTTAAAAAAGTGGGTGGGAAGTCCCCCCATTTTTTATTAAACTAAACCCCTCTTGTTATTCTGGGTAGAGGTATCCCATTACATGGTCATAGGACCAGTGGTCCTTAAACCTCAGTACATTATGCCCATAAGCCCAAAATTGTAGGTCCAACTTTGAGAAAAGGACCATGTGTGTCATTACCTTATCCCATTAACCTATATCATCACAACCATGTCCACACCTAACCATCATCAGGAACTTCAATCCTTTTTTCAATGTCATTTCTTCCACTAGTTTGGAGGTCCCCTTTCATCACAGGACATCTCGTTGTTGCTAGATCCATAGGCTGATGTTGTCATCTCTATATGTGCCTCAAAGGAGGATGGAACCACCATCACCTCTACCGCATCTATCGCTGAGGGTGGAACCCCTTGCACTCTTCCCATGCATCAGAGGATGTCACTAACAAAACCACCCTTTTATCCTCCTATACTGATATTAATATATACCCCTTGCCTCCTTTTCTTTGAAAAGAAACCACCGTTTAATGATAGTGTCATCAGAGGATTGAACCCTCGATTGATGCAGTAAAATAGGGTGACTTAACCAAAAGGAGAAAACATTTGAATAATATTACTATAACGGTGAATGAAAATATTTTGGGATTAACCAATTAATTTTATAAATAAAAATAGATTTATATGAGAAACTATTACACAATAATTCAAGAAATAAAATATTTTTTTGGTTAAGTAAACATTCCCAACCATATGGTTCAATTTGAATATAATATGTAAGAACCCACCTTATTTAATTTGATATTTTGGTTATTTATGAAGTAAATTGTTGGTGAATAATATTTATAACATATTTAAGTAGAATAATTGTGAATCATGTATATTTTTCTAGGATTTTATCTAATAAAAATATAAATAAAAGAAGTTATTGTAGATTATATTGATACATTGACTAGAATTCATAATAGGATGTGTAGTGATTCGGGTTGAATTATTGTAAGGGATATCACTTCTTGTTTGATTTTGATGGAACTATTTCATAAAGCATAGTTTATAAATGTTTTTAGGGACCATGGTGACTCTAAGAACATTGATAGGGGTGATTACAGTGCACATTGATAAAACAATTCTTTTCTTTTAGTCCATTAGGTCTTATGAATCATGTCCACACATTGTAAGGAACATGTTTAATATTTTATCCTCTCATTATACCAATCTCTCCAAATAATATATAAAAATTTTGAAATTTAAATCATGAACAAGACGTATAGATTTTACTTGGTTCATTACTAATGTTAATCCAAGGATCATATACATGGTGAAGTGTTAGTGTACAATCTACTAAACTTTCTTTTAGTGGATGCATGTTTTTAGGACCTGATTACTCTATTCCAAAGCATGCCACCTTTACAAGTTTCAATAAAGATGAGTTATCAATCCTAGGTAAACTCCCTATTCTTCTCTTCCATGCACTGTTTTAGTGAAGGCAATGGTCAATTTATAGATGTGATATTATCTCTATGTTATTCATGGAGGTATACTTACATTATATATCTAGATTTTAGGATTCTTTGAATTTTATATCTTCTAATATTATAATCTAAAAAATTATAAAGTTATTATAACCTCAATGTGAGGATTGGTTATTTTTCATCCAAAAAACACAACAGCAACTATTCTTTGTACAGATGAAGATAAATCTATATTATAATTATCTTGTTTATCTATCTTTGAAAAACAATAGGAAATAACGGTGTAATTATTATTCTTTTAATTCTTCTCTCAGAAATCTAGATCTTTAAATCTATTCCGGATCTCTTATTTAAATATATTCACTATTTTTTACCCACTCTCCTTATCTTCTCCAAATTATATATATCAAATATTCACCTCTCTCTCTTTTCAGAATTAGTACCATCAGTTTTAATAAGATATATCCATCCAAACATTAATGTAATAGTTGGGATTAATTCTTCTCTCCTCAGACTATGAGATTATTTTAGGTGTAGCAAACATTTTAATTAGGTAATTAAATACCAATAAAACTAATTAAATCTTCTTAAATATTATATGATATCCTCATATTAATTTTTTAATAAATATGCTAGATATTATAGAAATATCCTATTCATGGAGTGACTCTCTTCATCGAGGCATGATATCATTCTTCCTTAACCTGATAATGACATAATAATAATCTTCATAATGTGATTCCTCTTCAAAAATCATATCCATAAAATCCATGGAATATATTCTATTTAACACATTGATGATCATAGTGGTATTATCTAGTTATTATCATGTCTCAAATATGTTGTGGCAAGGGAGTCTATATCATGATGTGATCCATGCATCTTCCAAAAAACATTGTTGCATTATCACGCCCTAGTACATGGAATCAGGTATAGATCCCCTTTTTTACTTTGTCTTTTCAATTTCTAGGTCATTATTAGGTCGAGATAAGTGATTTTGGAAATTGGAGGTTGCCAGAGGCCACAGGCTAGTTGATGCATGTTTGATGAACACTAGTAACTCTACTGGTGCCACTAGCTAGAAAGTAGAGTTCCATTGGATTAATAGTGTAGTCTTGGAGTTACAATAACTCTTCAAGTACCCATCACCTCATCGGTTGGTCATCATTGACTAGTCTATGGACTATAAAATCATTATTGGATGTCTAATTGCTCACCAGTCTAGAAGGAAATGTTTTATTCATCATTTTTAAGGTAGGTATATCTATCATATGGTTTTTCCCTTGTAATTATTATGTTCTTATGATACTCCCCTTTTTTTATTAATGAAATTGAATTTTAATATTTTCCATGATCTTTTGTGGTAATTTAAAGTGTTTTAAAATTGGGTTTTATTTGGAAACTAGATTTTATGCACATTTGATAAAATTCCTCAAATATGGTTTTGAATTGAAAATGGTTATTCAAGAATTTAAGTTGTGTGTAAACATTATATAAAATGTTTTATAAAATTTGGGCATGGTTTTCTTGAAACTTAGTGATTAAATATATCACATTGGGAGACATTTGAGTATGGGGGAAAACTAAAAATATGAAAACCTTAGTGGAGTAATTTATCATTAGGGTAGGTTTCGATGATTACATGTTTTCTAGTGGGTATACTAACTAGAGGATCAAGGCTACCATAATTTTTTATTCACTTATGTTAGCTAGTGTTCCATTTTGTCTCTAAGTTGTCTCCACCCCTATGTCTTGGATTTCCATTTGGTGTTTTGTGGATAAATTACATGCATGTTTATTTGGTATGATTATTTTCCCAATTGATATGGATATTGATACTTGAATATGTTTTATTCATATACTTATACCATATGGATATATTCTATGTCATATTACTTTATTTATTATAATATGTAATGTTTTAAAAAAATGATGATTTTATATGAAAATATGGTTTCCTTGAAATGTTTTATAAAAAAGTGTTATATAAGAACTAATGAATGCATGTGAATAGACATTGTATAGATTATTTGGTATTATCCTACTAATATTTAATTCTCACTCTAATTTTTTCTTCAAGAATTTTTAGACTTCGTTATTAGGATACGGGTTGGGGGAAGAGTACCATATAAATTATGGATCTCCTTGATCGTGTTGACTTTTGGTGGTTTGGGATGGTTGTGATATATAGTCATGTGGAGATGGACCCATGTGTTTCTTCAGGTTCTATATTTTTAGCCTTCAGTTTTTTCATCTTGATATTTTTGTCTAGTTGTTGGATGCTAACTTTATGGTTTGTTATTAAGACATATTTTGTATTTTGTTTTTTATATTTATTATGAGACAATGATTTTTTATATCTAATAATTTGTATGTTTGAGGGTGAAATCATTCACATGTTTCTTCTTATGATACCGAAGTTCTTTTCACTAGCCTGTGGAAATAGGGAACACGCTTTAGACCTTATGGAAGGCCAATTCAGTTACATTATGGGTTGACCAAGGTTGGTATGTTACAAATTGGTATCAGTATAGGTTATCATTAAATCTTTCACTCATTCTTATATTTCACCATCTTGTGTTTTGGGGTTATATAAATACTGCAGGTGTGACCATCGAAACTTGAGAGATAGTGTGGTAGTGTTCCTAGAAAACTCACTTTCATGATGATCCTTGAGTTTCCATATGAATTATATGGTTGTCTAGAATCCTTATTTATAATTTTGTCCATCTAAATTCAGTTATCTAAATTTATTTTACGATAATGGAATTGAATTTTTTCATAATTGGTTTTTATCCAATTTTTTTTATAAAATATGTCTCCTTTAACAAGAATTTCTATGAATAATAGAGTGTAGGTTAAGGAAAGGTATTTGAAAGTAAATCCTCTGGTTGACTTGTATTTGGTGGAAACTATAGTCCGAATGATCTAGTATATAGGACAAGTCACCAATGTTGAACCAAAAAAATGTGGGGCATTATTTGTAATTCACTAAGCTACATCCACCAATATTTTGTGGTGATAAGGTACCATGATAATCAAAATAATTAATAAATAGTATTGAGAGGATTTCATAATTCTTTCAAAATATAAAATAATCTAAAGTTGGTTCCACCACATTTATGAATGAGGGGTTTATAAGGAAGTGATAGGGATCTATTGTACAAGAAAAGTTTCAGGAATATATCACCAAGATTTGTTTCAATAAATCTATAAATAAATAGTTTTATCCTGGGAAAATGAGAGTGTAAAAGGAATGAGAGTTCATTATTAGTGATTAGGGAGATTATTCTTTTAGGGTGTAAACTACTAGGTTCTTCAATTTAGTTCACCTATCTCCAGATCTTGTCTCCAATGACAGTCTTAAGAAGCGATGGTTTGATATTGGTTTGAGGCTTGATATTCATTATATGCTTATTTTTATATGATTTCCCACCTTCTAAGAGGTTATAGACATGGTAGCTATGGATAAAGAGGATATAGTTGGGAATACGGGACTCTTCAGAGGATCAATGATAGAAACAGGTAGCCAAAGTTCATTTTTAGTCCATAAGAGGAAGTGGGGTGACTAGTACTGAGGAGGTGGTATAAGTGTGAAAATTATTTTAGGTCAGATACATGAGGTATGTTACTAGTGTGAGAGAAAGGGACACCTCAAACTCGATTGTAAGGAAGGACCAAGGTATGTCACGTGTCTGTGAAATCTAGTCTTATTCAGTATTTATATGAGAGGGAATCCTCAAGAAGTAGATATGGATCAACCTTAACCAAGGGAACTCAATTTAGATCTTATGTGGTGAAAGGGGTCAGATCTCAACCTCTTTACAAGGGTGATGAAAAGTTTTTGAAAATAGTGTATAATGATGTGGGATGTTTGTATGTTGTGGACTATGCACCAGAGGAGCCAGAGGTGGGACTGGATAACATTATAGGTATGGTGTTTGTTGCATCCTTTATTGTTATAGAATTATTTGAAACAGATAAAAATCATTCTTTTATGTCATCCAATCTTATAAATTCTTTGGTATTGTGATCATATATTAAGCCTTTCATTATGAATCCTTTCACTCCTTTTGGAAATAATTTGGAGTAGGGTTTTAGATGTCTTGAGTGTCAAGGGATTATTATCGACCACAATGATGTATGAGAATTTATAGTTCTTGATCTCAAAAAATTTTATCTCATCTTTGGAAAACATTGGATGATTTATATAAATCCCAAATCAGTTTTTATCATCACCGTACTAGTTATATAGCATTCCGTCTTTTTATTACATAACTTTTCATTACATTTTACATACAGAGGATCTTTAAATTCTAGTGTCTTGGAAATCAGGAACATAGTACATGAAAAAAACATAAAACATACTTCTAATAAACATTTAAGGCTTCATAATAGGTTCATCCTATGTACAATTAGTGCATTTTATAACCTGGAGAAATGAATCAAAGGAAAGGGTGAGCAGAAGGCTCGGTAAGGAAAATAAGTAAAATAGTTGACATGTGACCTTGAGCAATATTAATAAGAACATGATATAAATCATAAAGGAGTGATCAATGGAAGAATAGGAATATCATAATAAAAAGAACTTGAACCATAACTTGAATATGTGGCTACAATATTTCATTTAGAAATTCATGAACATATCACCAAGGTTTATCCTTGAGGTGTCATAAAAATTACCAAGGTTATTCACCAAGGTATCGTGAAACTTGTCATCTCTAAGGATTAAATTATTTACCCAATTCATTGGAGCGCTATCAGGATGCACCCTTAATATTTATTTCTTTTCATGTGATACACATAGATCATAATAAAACATTTCATAAATATCCCATAGAGAATAAAAGAAATGGGTTTCATTTCAAAATCGTGACGTTTTAAAAGTTCTTAAAAACATGATCATTAAGTCATTTATAACCCATGGAAAGGGAGTGAGGGTTATATGTATGTAAATTCCATAATCAAGTAGATAAATTTTATGTATTTATGAATACCCCTAGATATGAAAATAGAATTGGGTATTCACATAAATAAATCAAGATAATTTCTTGAGAAAAAGAGAGAGATTTTGAGACAAAAAATATGCAGCATAACGGCTATATAACATGGTTTTAGAAGACATTGAAAAGAGAGGGGGAAGAGTCACCCACTCATTAATAACTCATAATATATTATGGGTATAGAATAAAAATAAATAAGATTGAGGTATAGATATTTTAAGGAAATGCCATATGAAAATGAAACTTGAAGGAAAAGAGAAGATGCGATTTATTTTACAAAAATTTCGGTAGCCTAACGGCGTCACTTAAAAATTCAGAAAATAAATTGATGAAAGTGGAAAGGGTCTCTCATAATTTGGAAATGAAATGGACCTTAGTAAATATATATAAGAACAAGACCCCTCATAATAAAATGGAACCATAAGACATAACATAAAGGAATCATGACTTAAAAGAGGTGGGTGAAAGGTTCTCTTACCTTGAAGAGTAACTTTGAAAGCATTAAGGTCGGGACCTTGGGAGGCTTGAGGGAACATTGGGAGGAATCCTTGGGAGGTAATGGGACTAGAACTACGTTTAGGAGGATTTTGGACTGAAATAATTGAGGGAAATGGCTTGGTATTTATAGGAAAAGTGAGGGAAATTTTATTATTTTCCAAGGAACACCTCATCGGTGGTATTTGCAAAACCATGGGGTTTCCCATGGTATTTTCTCATTATATTGGCCACATGGGAAGCCCCATATAATATCTCACTATTCATAATTCTACTATAAACCTTACATCATTATTACATCATTAATGATGTTATTAAACACCTGAAACTCAAAACTGTATTTTTACTATTTACCTAAAATTCAACTGTTTCAGAAAAATCCCAAAAATTAACTCTAACCTAATATCGATGCTATGAATTCAAAAATGAACTCCATTTTATGAAAATATTTTTATAAATATTTTTAATTTAATTTTTAAATAAAATCATTATTTATTCAAAAAACAACTCTAAAACTATAACTCGTTTTGTAATTCCTTAAAAAAGTAATAATGGTCCCATAAAATTATCGTATAACCATAAGACAATAAAGTAAAAATTTATGGTTAAATTTTATGAAAATAAATTTCTATTTTAAATTATTAAATTAATTATAAAATCGTATATAAAATATTTATGACATAAAAAATACCAAAGCTTAAACTATGATCATTTTTTCACTTTTAAGATGTCTAAATTTTATTTATACATTCATGGGTGAAGTTTCTAT
Source organism: Viscum album (assembly GCA_963277665.1). NCBI lineage: Eukaryota > Viridiplantae > Streptophyta > Magnoliopsida > Santalales > Viscaceae > Viscum > Viscum album. Next base: position 1,405,586,251 of record OY728129.1, read on the forward strand.
TTTTTTGGTCGATTTACTATTCATTAATATTCCTATAGGTATGTTACTATTCATACTTTTCTATTCACTAAAAATGAAGTTGATCTTATTAGACTCTAAATTTCATACTAAACACAAATACAGAAGACCATTTTTTGAAAATCAATTCAAATTATTAATTATTTAAAGTTTACATAAATATTTTAAAATACCCTTTTTTCCAAAATTCATTAGTAATATGGAACTATAAATTCATCCTACATTTATCCAGATATTTGAAATTCACAAAATTTATCATAAGAAGAAATAAAAATTTTATTTATATAAAAGGATTACATGAAGAAGCTAAGGTCTTGTTACATAGACCCTCATAACACCATCATAGGACCTAAGTGTGAGGTGTTCTATGGTGATAGAATCTTGGGGTGGCTCGAACAACATTGCCCGATTAGTGATTTCTATCAGCTTGAGCTTCTCCATTAGGCGATTCCGTTCAAGCTTCATATGTTGAAGTTCGTCTTGGGCTTGGTCCAGAGCAATGCCCAGTGATGCTACCACCTTCCCAAGCTATGATAGATGGGCTTCATATGGCCCGAGTCTACTAGATGAGTCCATTCAATCCTCTTTCTGTATTAATTAACCAAGATAACTGTATTTATAAAAACGCAAAGTTAATATTATAGATTCCAAAGGTCATATAACAGACGAAACCCAATGGTCTCATTTTAATTATACCCACTTCATTAATTAAAGGATATAGTTTTGTTGAGTATAAAAATAAAATAACACACAAATTTTGGAAACAAATATAATTAAAAAGTTCAGGTCATTACATTCTTCCCCCCTTAAGAAATTTCATAACCAAAATTTTATCACGTACCCTCTAATGAGAAAAGGTGCGAGTACTTCTATCTCATAGACTCCTCTAGTTCCCACATGGCTTCTTCGCATTTTTGGTTCCTCAAAAACACCTTAACAAGGTGGGTAGTCCTGTTGTGGAGAACCTTGTCTCTATGATCTAAAATCTTCAATGGCTTCTCCTCATAAGAGAGGTCATGTTCCAGTTGTACCGCCTCTAGATTTAGTACATGTGAAGGGTCTGGAATATAATTTCTCAAGAGGGATATGTGGAAGACATCATGAACGTGTGCTAGATTTGGAGGAAGTGAAAGCCGATAGGCCACTGCTCCTACCGATGATTTCATAGGGGCCAATGTACCTAGGGCTGAGCTTCCCATTTTTCCCAAACCTCATGACTCTCTTCCAAGGTGAAATCCGAAGAAAGAATTTTTCACCAACATAAAACTCCATGTCCCTTCGATGGTTGTCGGCATAGATCTTTGGCCGACTCTGAGAAGCCTTAATGTGTTGCTGGATGGCATGGACCTTTTATGTCATATCTTGCACAAGATCAGGCCAAAGAAGCTTTCTCTCACTATCTTTATCCCAACAAGTAGGAGTTATACATTGCTTCCCATATAGAGCTTCATAGGGTTCCATTTGAATGCTCGAGTGGAAGCTTTTGTTGTAAGATAACTCAACTAAAGGGAGATGTTGATCCCATCCACCTTTAAATTCCATTGATCATGTCCTCATCATGTCCTCAAGTGTTTGAATAGTCTTTTCAGATTGGCCATCAGTTTCAGGGTGATAGGTCATACTGAAATTCAATTCAGTGCTCAGAGCTTATTGAATACTTCTCTAGAATTTTGATGTGAACCTTGGATCATGATAAAATATGATAGAAATTAGAACTCCATGCAGCCTTAACACTTCCTTAACATAAATCCTAAAAAGTTGATCAAGAGATAAATCTTCCCAAATAAAGATAAAATGGGCAGTCTTAGTGAGACGGTCCATAATAACCCATATCGCATTGTTTCCTTTGCAAGTTCTCAGGAGACCAATGACAAAGTCCATAGTGATATTGTCCCACTTCTAGACTGGTATGGGTAGTGGTTGCAATACCCCTTTACTAAGTTGTCACTCCTCCTTCACCTGCTGACATACCAGGAACCTTTACGTGTATTCAGTAATCTCCCTTTTCATATTATCCCACCAAAAATGATCAGGAAGGTCCCCATACATTTTTGTGCTACCAGGATGTATAGAGAAATTAGAGCTATGAGGTTCATCCATCTGCTCCTTCTTTATTTCTGGAATATATGGAACATGTAGTCTTGTAAAAAATTTCAATACACCTTCTTGATCAGTATTGAACTCAGGAAACTTCCCATCCTTCACAGCCTCAAACTTCTTCTCTAACAAAGGATCTTCTTTCTGAGCTTTCTTGATCTTCTCAAGTAATGAAGGTTGAGAAATAATTTGGGTTAGTGTTGATGATGTACCTTCCTTTATAATTCCCATGTCTAGTTTTACTAGGTCATTGATCAAAGGATCTCTTTGAATCCTCATAATGTATAGAACAACTAGGCCTTTCCTGGTTAATGTATCAATGACTTTTTTTTCTCTTCCGGGGTGATAATTAATTGAACAATCATAGTCTTTAAGAAGTTCCAACCATCTCCTTTGTCTTATGTTCTATTCCTTTTTTGTGAAAATATACTTCAAACCTTGATGGTCTATGTATATATCACATTTATCTCCATAAAGATAGTGCCTCTATATCTTCAAAGCAAAATCAACCGTAGCCAGCTCCAGATCATGCGTAGGATAGTACTGGTCATGAGTCTTCAACTATCAAGATGCATAAGCAATGACCTTTTCATTTTTCATAAGGATGCACCCAATACCTTTCAGAGATGCATCGCTAAAAATAACGAATCCTTCTCCACTTGAGGGAAGAGTTAACACGGGTGTAGTAACCAATCTCTTCTTCAACTCTTGGAAACATTCCTCACATCCGTTTTTCCAGATGAAATTGACCCCTTTTCGAGTTAACATGGTTAATGGATTAGAAATTTGTGAAAAGTTTTTCACAAACCTCCTATAATATCCCACTAATCCAAGGAAACTATGAATCTTAGTTATTGTTTTAGGCTGAGGACGCTCCTCTACAACCTTTGTCTTTGTAGGGTCAACTGTGATTCCTTCATTGGTAATAGTGTGCCCCAATAAAGCAACTTTTTGTAACCAGAATTCACATTTACTGAACTTTCCAAAAATCCTCTCCTTCCATAGAGTTTTCAAAATAACCCTTAGATGATCCTCATGCTCCTCAAGACTTTTTGAACATATCCTAATATCATTAATAAAAACTACCACAAAGTTATTAAGGTAATCCTTAAAGACTCTATTCATCAAATCCACAAAAATAGTAGGTGAATTAGTCAGCCCAAAAGGCATAAAAATAAACTCATAATGCCTATATCTTGATCAAAAGGTAGTTTTTGGAATATTTTCATTCTTCACCCTCAATTGATGATAACCAGATTGAAGATCAATCTTAGATAAGAATTGATCCCCAAGAAGTTGGTCAAATAAGTCATAAATTCTTGGAAGAGGGTATTTGTTCTTAACTGTGATCCTATTCAGTTCTCTATAATCAATGCATAGCCACATCGATCCATCCTATTTCTTCATAAAGAGAACAGGTGCTCCCCAAGGAGACACACTCGGTCAGATAAACCCTTTCTCCAAAAGATCTTGGAGTTGTTTCTGTAATTCCTCCAGCTCCACATTTTTCATCCTATATGGGGTCTTTGATATTGGATGAGATCTAGGTATGATTTCAATATATAACTCTACCTTTCTCTCTGAGGGAGGTCTAGGAAACTCCTCAGGAAATACATCAATGTATTCCTGGACGATTGGGACATTTTCTATTATAAAACTCTTATTTACTTCTTCTTATCTATCGATTAATTCCATAAAGAAGGATATATGAGGTTCTTTTAGATAAAGATCAGGTTGAGATATCTCTCCTTGGAAGAAAATTGTAGGTTATCAATTCAAGACTACTGAGATTTCCTTGCTTCTACATTTGATCTTAGCATTATACTTTTAGAGTCAGTCCATCCCTAGTATAATGTCAAATTCCAGCATGGGAATGACTACTAGATTTTTGATAAGATTGTGATCACTAAAGTAAATACTAGAGTTTCTAAACACTGATGATTCTTGGATAATCCCACTAGGAGTCTTGAATAATAACTCTACTTTTATAAAATTGGGATTTGATTCTAAATTCTTTCCAAACATGGAGGAAATAAATGAATGTGTAGAACCAGAATCAAACAAAGTACTTGCTAGATCTGAGAGAAAAAAAAGGGTACCTGCTACCACATCATTCAGAGCTTCAACTTCAGTTGTCGTGATAGCAAAAGCACGACCTTTCTCCCTTGGCCTTTGATGAGGCTGATGGTGGTTCCCCTCCACTTCCCTCGGATTTGGACAATGATTAGTGAAGTTCCCAAGTTGTCCACACTTAAAGCACTGAACATCAGGTAGGGCCTACACCATATTTCCCTTTTTTTAGGGTTTGGAAGTTGAGGTTTCACCTCACCACGAAAATTCCTCGCAATATGGCCATCACTTCTATACTTGTAGAATTTCCAGCTCTCGAGAAGGCAGTTCCCCGAATGCTTCTTCCCACATTTATTACATGTGGGACGTTGCACGTTCTTTCCTCCTCTTCCCTAATCAAAGGTCCTCCCTAAGATGGGCTCCATATATCTCTTTTTTCGTTTGATTTATCAGACCACTACGTCTTACTGAACTCTAGTTTGACTTTCATTGCACTTCGTATGATCTCCTCATAGATATCATAGTCTCGGTTGGCTAGATTCTTCCACAGATGAGGTATCAATCCACCGAATAATCTACCAAACTTACTACCATTAGGATCTATGACAAAGCTTGAGGTATAATGGGAAAGTCTTGTAAAGTTCATCTCGTAGCCTCTTACAGATTCATTCTCCTTCTGCTTCAGCTTGAGAAACTCCTTCTCTGTTCTTGTTCTCATGGAATGAGGGAAATACTTACTGAAAAAGATCCCTATGAACTCTTCCCACTCCATAGCTTCAACCTCTACTCTTTTCCTCATGTTTTTAATAATTTACCACCACTAATCAGCTTCTCCCTCTAAGCGATAGACAACCAGGGTGACCTTCTCTTGCTCTGAACAATAGAGCACAAAAAAGATCTTCTCTATAGAGCTGATAGACTTTTCAGTAATCAGTGGGTCGGTCAAACCACTGAAGGTTGGTAGTCTTTGATGCATAAATGACTCAATAGAATGGTGTTCCCTTCACGGCGAGATTGGTCCCTCTGCTTGATTCAAGTTATTTCCTATAACTTGAGTCAGTTGGTTCGTCATTCGCATGAATGCTTCCATTCCAGCTTCCATCAGAGGGTCGTCAGCACATGGTCCATTGCAGTCACCATTTGATTAGTTCCTCCTATTTCCCACCATTTCTAAAATAATAAAACCTTAGTGAGAAACTTATTTCACTTACGAATCTTTAAAAAATAAACGATTTTATTTCTTAAAACTACTTTAAATGATTACATTTCTCTATAAATCATTTATAATGATTCATAAAAAGATTATGATTAACCAAACATATCCTCCGGGAGTGTCATAACCAAGAGTGAAGAAAGGCCAGTTGTCGTGTACCAGGATACCCCGAGTCAAGCCCAAAACTCCTTGTCGGATTTTTCACTCCTAGGTACCTCTATGCTAGAGCCGCCTCTACCTGCTCGTATCCAGACAGGGATGTATTTTCTTGATAAACCAGTCACTCAATACTCACCAAAATACCAAGAAGTTTTCCTATATTTAAACATTTCTATAGGATTATTCCTAAAGTTCATAGCCTAATTTATATAAATAACTAAACCTCCCTCTGATACTAACTATGGAATCCTGTCTTTTTATTACATAACTTTTCATTATATTTTACATACATAGGATCTTTAAAGTCTGGTGTATTGAAAATCAGGAACATAATATATGAAAAAAAACATAAAACATACTTTTAATACACTTGTAAGGATTAATCATAGGTTCATCCTATTTACAATAACTCCATCTCATAACCTGGAAACATACATCAAAGGAAAGGGTGAGCAGAAGGCTCAGTAAGGAAAACAAGTGAAACAATTGACATGTGATCTTGAGGAATATTAATAAGAACATGATATAAATCATAAAGGCATGAGAAATGGAATAATAGGAATATCATAATAAAAAGAACTTGAATCATAACTTAAATATGTGGCTACAATATTTCATTTAGACATTCATGAACATATCACCAAGGTTTAACCCCAAGGTGTCATAAGAATTACCAAGGTTATTCACCAAGGTATCGTGAAACTTGTCATCTCTAGAGATTAAATTATTTACCCAATGAATCAAAGTGATATCAGGGCACACCCTTAATATTTATTTCTTTTCATGTGATCCACATATATCATAATCAAAAATTTCATAAATATCCCATAGATAATAAAAGAAATGGGTTTCATTTCAAAATCGTGACGTTTTAAAAGTTCTTAAAAACTTGATCATTAAGTCATTTATAACCCACAGAAAGGGAGTGAGGGTTATATGTATGTCAATTATAAAATAAAATAGATAAATTTTATGTATTTATGAATACCCCTGTATTTAAAAATAGAATTGGGTATTCACATAAATAATGAAAGATAATTTCTTGAGAAAAAGAGAGATATTTTGAGACGAAAATTATGCAGCATAATGGCTAAATAACATGGTTTTAGAAAACATTGAAAAGAGAGAGGACAAAAGTAACCCACTCATAAATAACTCATAATACAGTATGGGTATAGAATAAAAATAAATAATATCATGGTATATTTATTTTAATGAAATACCATATGAAAATGAAACTTGAAGGAAAAGAGAAGATGCTATTTCTTTTACAAAAAAAATTGGTAGCCTAACGGCTTCACTTAAAAATTCATAAAATAAATCACTGAGAGTGGAAAGGGTATCTCATAATTTTGAAATTAAATGGATCTTAGTAAAGATATAGAAGAAAAATCCCCCTCATAATAAAATGAAACAATAAGACATAACATAAAGGAATCATGACTTAAAAGAGGTGGGTGAAAGGTTCCCTTACCTTGAAGAGTAACTTTGAAATATTGAAGGTCGGGACCTTGGGAGGATTGAGGGAACCTTGGGAGGAATCCTTGGGAGGTAAGGAGACCAGAAATTAATTGAAGAGGATTTTGGACTGAAATTAATGAGGGAAATGGCTTGGTATTTATAGGAAAAATGAGGGAATAAATTATTAATTTCCAAGGGACACCTCATCAGTGGTATTTGCAAAACCATGGGGTTTCCCATGTTATTTGCACATGGAATTGTCCACATGGGACACCTCATATCATATCTCACTATTCATGAGTCTACCAGAAATATTACATCATTATTACATCATTAATGATGTCATTAAACACCCGAAACTCAAAACTGTATTTTTACTATTCACCGAAAATTCAACTGTTTTAGAAAAATCCCAAAAATTAAATCTAACCTAATATCAATGATCTGAATTCAAAAATGAACTCCATTTTATGAAAATAATTTTCTAAATATTTTTAATTTAATTTTTAAATAAAATCATTATTTATTCAAAAAAACAACTCTAAAACTATAACTCATTTTGTAATTCCTTAAGAAAGTAATTAAAGTCCCATAAAATTATTGTATAACCATAAGACTATAAAGTAACAATTTATGATAAATTTTTTTGAAAATAAATTTCCATTTTAAATTATTAAATTAATTATAAAATTGTAAACAAAATATTTATGACATACAAAATACCAAAGCTTAAACTATTATCGTTTTTTCACTTTTAAGATGTCTAAAATTTATTTATACATTCATGGGTGAAGTTTCTATTTTTTTGGTTGATTTACTATTCATTACTTTTCATTACTATTCATACAGGTATGTTACTATTCATACTTTACTATTCACTAAAAATCAAGTTGATCTTATTAGACTCTAAATTTCTTACTGAACACAACTGCAGAAGACCATTTTTTGAAAATCAATTCACATTGTTAATTATTTAAAGTTTACATAAATATTTTAAAATACCCTTTTTTTCAAAATTCATTAGTAATATGGAACTATAAATTCATCCTATATTTATCCGGATATTTAAAATTCACAAACATTATCATAAGAAGAAATAACAATTTTATTTATATAAAAGGATTACACAAAGTAGCTAAGGTTTCATTACATAGCCCCTTATAACATCAACATAGGACCTAAGTTTATGGTGTGCTATGGTGACAGAATCTTGGGGTGGATCGGACAATATTGCCTGAGTGGTGATTTCTATCAGCTAGAACTTCTCCCTTAGGTGATTTTGTTCAAGCTTCATATGTTGAAGTTCGGCTTGGTCTTGGTCCAGAGCAAATCCTAGTGATTTTACCTCATTCCCAAGCTCTGAAAGATGGGATTCATATGGCCTGAGTCCACTGGATGAGGCCATTAAATCTTATTTCTATATTAACTAACCAATATAACTGTATTTATAAAAACACAACATTAAGATTATAGTTTCCAATGGTCATATTGACCAGCGGTCATATAACAGACGAAACCCAATAGTCTCATTTTAATTATACCCACTTCATTAATTAAAGGATATAGTTTTGTTGAGTATAAAAATAAAATAACACATAAATTTAGGGAAAAAAATATAATTAAAAAGTTTGGGTTGTTACAAGTTTGTTTCATCTAATGGAGTAACACATGTATTTTAGGGTAAGTGAGATCCTAGATCTAGGAGAGAATGCCTCATCGCCCCTACTTCTAAAGTGGACTCATGCTAGTTTTTTATGATGTTTCTTGATTCTTTTGACTCGTGTCTTAGTTTCCCTCTTCCTACTATAATTATTGACTATCTTGAAATTTTTTCAGAATATTTCTATGGATTACTACCTCAGAGAGAATTTTAATTTATTATAGACTTTATTTTAGGGATCAGGTCGATTTATTTACATTAATACTATATAGAACCCATTTAATTGAAAGAATTAAATGTTTGGCATTAGGATCTTAAGACTAGAGGATTTATTCATCCTAGAATTTCACCTTGGTCATCACATGTACTTTTTGAAAAGAATTCATATGAGAATCTTTGAATTTGTGTTGATTACCAAAAACTCAACCAAGTGACATTAAGGAAAATTATCCATTATGTAATATTTTCCACATTTCCAACCTTCTAAAGGGATCCCATTGAGGTTATGAGTGTAATATATTCCTAAGACAACATTTATGAGAAGGTATGGGCACTATAAGTATATGATCATGTCGGTTGGACTTACTAATTATCTTATAGTGTTTATAGATTTTATTAATAGAATCACCCATTAGTATTTGGATTCTTTCATGGAATTTTTGGAAGATGATATCCTTGTTTATTCCATATCATAGAAGGATCATGTTGAGCATTTTTATATCATCCTTGGGATCTTGAAATAATGTCGTATATTTAGAATGATATAAAAATGTCATTTTTGGATTCAAGAGGTAAAATTTATAGTAAATTTTATTTCTAAGAATGGAACCTCAGTGTATCCTAAAAATATTCATGCAGTGATGTCTTGAGAGTATCCCATAAATTTGTTTGAAATATGGAGTTTCTTAGAATCAACTGATTATTATAAGCACATTTTCATTACTTATCCAAGCCTATGTCACCAATGAAAGTTTTAACCTAAATGGGTGTGAAGTGTGTCTAGATCTATTAGTTCTAAAAATATTTTGAGGAGTTGAAAGTGATATTAACTTTAGATCTAGTATTGATCCTTCTTATTTCTGGTTTAGGTTATCATTTCTACTATGATGCCTCGTGTATGGGTTTGGGTTGTGTTTTGATGTATGGAAGGAAGGTTATACCTTATGGTTCTCATTCATTATTCTGTTTATGAGAAGAACTACATTATTAATTATCTTGAGTTGGCAGTAGTGATGCATGCTCTTAAGACTTGGCACCACTACCTCTTCAGCGAGAGGTTTATAGTTTTTTCATAATGTAAGAGATCTTCACTCAAATGGAACTAAACATGAGGTATAGATGCTTGGGTTAGTGCTTTAAGACCTTGGATTTTAATATTATATACAACCCATGTAAAGTAAATGTGGTTGTGAATTCTTTGAGCATAAAATTACCAACTCAGGCAGTGAAGGAATTAGTGAAAGAGTAGTGCTTGATGGAATTGTTTACTAATATATGTTTGGATGAGGGGAAAGATGATGAACATATATTCTAAGATTGTGCTCATGATGGGTCATCTATGGATTATCATGTTTGGCTTGGATAGGATAAGTGTGTAGAGTTTCAATGCTTTAGAAGGATTCATTATGGTGGGGATACCTCAGATGAGTGGTTGTATTCTACCGATTCATGTTGCAGTAATAAGAAAGGATGGTTGTTCCAATGAATTAGAGATAGGATTTAATGGATAATAGGCATTGATATAATTATTTTTTACCCCTTGAAGCTACTATGATGTATTAGGACTTGATACATCATTGCTGGTGGTAGAGAATGAGGCGATCGATTGTATATTTTATTTCTTGATACCTGATGTGTCAAATAATTATGGTTTAATATCATATATTTTCCAGTTTTCTACAACCTTTACCCATTACAGTATAGATATGGGATGAGATGGTCATGTACTTCATGATTTTTTACCTCATACTCCTTGGGGTAAGGATGAGATATGGATGACTATTTATTGACTCAAAAAATCAACACATTTCATACATATTAATGAGTCAGCAAAGGTAGAGGATGTTGGAAACTTTTAAGTGTTGTAGATTGTGAGACACCATAGTGTTCTATCAGCTATCATATTAGATATATACCCTCGCTTCATATCCAACTTTTGGATTGGATTACAAGATGTGATGTGTATTCAATTAAATCTAAGGACATCATATCATCCCCAAACGGATGGTCAGATTAAGAAAGACAACCAAATTATTAAATACATGATTCTTACATTCATGTTTTACTTTAGTGGATCATGGGAGAAACATATAACTTTAGTGTATTTTTAATATAATAATATTTATCATGCTTTAATCAGGATAACTCTATTTAAGGCATTGTACGGGTGGCCTTGTATATTGCCTCTTTGTTGGGAAGATGTTGGAGAACAATCTTTAGTTAGACTGAACATCATTTAAGAGGTGAATAATATCATGAAATTGATTAGGGGAAGGATAGTGATATATCAGATTTGTTAGAAATGATATTCCAATTAGTATTGTCTTCTATTGAAATGTTAGGTAGGTGATCAGGTTTTCCTCATATTTTTACCTCAGTTAGGGCCTAGACATTTGGTGAGGTAGGGTTAGTTAGGACCTCATTATGTTGTCTCATTTGATATTGTTTTGTGAATTAATAAGTTGGATTATATATTGTACTTACCTAGTTGTTTGAAATCTATCCATGATGTTTTATATGTGTTATAACTAAAGAATTATGATCTGGATCCCTCCCATCTGATTGAGTGGGAGGATGTTGATATTGGACTCAACGCCTTAGTGATTGAAATATATATATCCAGATAGGGGAGTGATAGGATAATTTTATAAATGTAATTACGATCCCATTGGTTTGATTGATAAATTAGTGTGGTAGGGATATCCATGATACATGGTACCATGAGGCCTTGATGATGTAGCAATGGACTTATCTCTTTTTGGTTTTGTGATCCAGAGCCTTTCTGGGGATAGAAAGATTGTATGGTGTGGATAATTGTCACACTCTGGTAAAATGAATAAGTTATAAATCCTATTTATTATTTTATCATATTTTCATATCATTAATATGTCGGAAAAAATAATTTTTTTAGTTTGTGTTATAAATAATCCATTGTTTAGACTGTGAGGGCCACAGGAGAGCTGATGTAGCATGCAAAACACCTACAGCTCTGCAAGTGCCACATGTTGGCCGGTGGACTTCCATTAGCTACTATTGGAGACCTAGAGGTATAGGAAAACTACCTATACTGACCAGCTAGTTTTATGGTTATCCCTAGACAACTGTTCAGACCATGTTGTCTAAAAGTGGTTTTCGAATGCAAAAAGAAGTGGTTGGTGTTTGTTTTTTATTTTGTCATTATTATGAAAAAACAATTTAATTTGTATGTTTTTGTGAATGGATGAAGGAGTAACAAAATCATATTATTAGACACAAATTTATTAATAAATTCGATCATATTCTGTTTTCTATTCTCAAAATGTTTTTTGGAAATAGTTGTTTTAAAAACTCACATTGTGAACAGAATGGAGTTTTTAATCGGAGTGAGGAGTTTTAACAAAGTCTGAATGAATTTCAAGATATTAAATGCTAAATATTATGATGATTTTCTATGATGAAATTTCTCAACATCATAATTTAACTGAAAAATTGTGATCCAAGATTTGTGTAATAAAGTAGGAGAAAGGTTTTTCAAGTTTTTCAAAGGTTTGACAATCAGTTTGAGTTTCTGGTTGCAAGTCATAAGGTGATGAAATTATGGGAAGTAATAAACCTTTACAACTTAAGTTATATGATTCTATGTCAATATCTAGGTTCTTAACATCATCATGAAGTCATGATACAAACAATAGTTTGTTTAAGAAAAGAGAGTATGAATTTAAAATCTTTCAGTCATTGTTCATAAGTGTGAGTGTCACTAGAATCAAATTTTTTCTAAACACTAGTAAGGTTGATGTTTTTTAATTTATAAGTTTTTTAGAAGTTATAATAATACAATTCATGGGACTAGAAAAATCATCAATCCATCCAATCCACTGAATAAACCAATTCATAGGATCAATCTTCAGTTGTAGAGATTTTGGAAGAAATATTTCACTGTGAAAACAGATCCTTTAGACAAGATATTCCACTGATCACTTAAAGGAGTTTGGATATCGATAAAATAGTCACACTTTTGATATAAATAAAGCATCAAATGTAGAGTTCTATTATAAGTAGATCATAATTTTTTTTAGTATTAGTAGAGAAGTTTTTATAACTGATAAATAAGTTGGAGGTGTTGGGACTGATAAAAGAGATGAGCTGCAAAGATAGATTAATCAGATTAGGTCAGAGACCAATCAAAGAGACAAATAACAACAATGTAGTCAACCTTTTTCAATTAGGGCTCTAATTTTTTTAAGTGTTTAAAGTATCATAAGACAAGATTTTACATTGATACATCATATGTGAAACACAAACTGATCCATCAGATCCATATTAACACTTATAATTCATCGAAGGCTGGACTTCATCAGACATAGAATCAAATCAGTTTGAGTTTTCTTAACAAATAAATAAAATGAAAAAACCTTTTAAAGTTATGTTTGAAGTGTTTTCAAGGGGTTTAAAGTATTTATAAGTTGAAATGATTTTTTTTGAAAAATAATCTGAACAAATTGATCGAACAGATAGGAAGTCGATAAAGAAATCGAAGTCTAATGAAGTTGCAACAATTTTTAAGATATAATACTTTAAAATAATTAGATAAATTGGAGAATCATAATGAGAAAGTAAATTGAAGTGACAAACAGGATTGGAATAACTATTTTAATCTGACTGAATAATTTTTTTATAAGTTCAAATCTGGCTAAAGTGGTGATAAGTCTCATGAAGTTTCTAAAAGAATCGAGAAGTGTTTAGAAGCACTAAAGAATTCAAATATGGAGTTTAAATGAAAATGAAATTCAATAATTGGGAATTTAATTAAGAAAAAAATTTATATTCCCACCCATTCCATTTATTGTGCTTCTGTAGATATAAGATAAAGTACAACAGACTTTCATATGAATAGATTGTTCATATGTGGGAGAAAGTAGAAGCATTGAAGGTTTGGGTGGATGAAGGTTTTTCAGAAAGATTTTTCTTGATAAACACTTTGAAAAGAAGAAGCAGTATAAATACATAGTTTTTATAGTTTTCTTAATCGGACCGAGCAATCAGATTTACATTTTCAAGGAAAGAAATAAGTGGTTCAGAATTGTTTATACACTGTCAATACAAACTTGTTTCCGGAATGAGGAATTATACTAAGGAATCGAACTCAAGAATTGGATTAAGAGTTAGACTGATTTTTTTATGAAGTCCATAAGAGTTTTTTCTACATGCTTATAGGTAGGAAAGTGAAGAATTGTTTTTTTTGAAAGTTTAAAAAAATGAAAATTGCTGAAGCAGCACAGTGAAATGTTTGTAACCAACTAGTGAAGATTTCTTAAATTCTTTAAAAAACTAATTTTACATCATTTATGATAGAATAATCACATGAATTGTTGTACTGATCATAGTTCTACACAAGTGTAAGGCTATTTACTACTTTTTGTATCCATACAAAAGTATTTTTTTCTAGTAGATTGTGTTGTATTGGATTATCTACAAACCATGATAAGGACTAGATACACTTATTGAGTAGTGAGCCTTTTAAATACCTATGTTCCTGTGGATATGTAAATTTTTTGTTTTTAGTAAAGCGATAATTCTTAAATAGGAGGCAAAGTTTTTTATATAAAAAATATAACATAAAATAAAAAATATATCACTAATTTACCCTCCCCCTCTTAGTGATAATTTGATCCTGGTTGGGAATTTTCATTTGGTATTAGAGGTAATGACCATCCATTTACTCTTTTCTAAAAGTTTTTTAAGATAAGTTGTTAAGGATAATTTTAATTGTTTGAATAGTAAGGGTATTCTAGTCTTCGAGGGAAATAAATATCATATCTAGAAAAATAGAATACTACCTTATCTTGTGTATCTTGGGTATGATGTTTTGGAAGATGCTACAAATGGATTTCCTCCTCTAGTTGAATAAGTTCCACTTACATATATCAATAAGAAAATCCCTATAATAATTGAAGATATAAAAATTCATTACTCTTGTCATTTTTTGTAATTGAATTCCTTAGAGTGAAGGGGGTTTCTGCTATTAAAGGTATCTGGGAAAAGTTGAAAACATTTATAAAGGTAATATAAATTTTATGAAAGAAAAGCTTCAAATCTGGAGGTTGAAGTATGAAGTTCTCAATATGGGTGATTATAAATATTTTGGTGACTTCTTTATAAGGGTTAATGACATTTTTAGCACCATAAAATGTCTTGTTGAGAAATTAGAAGATCCAACTATTGTTGAAAAGTTCTTGAGAATTATTCTTAACAAGTTTGATGCCAAAGTTTCATATTTGGAATATAGAGATCCTGAAACTCTATCATTATTTTACCTTAATATTACTCTCATTACATATGAAATGATAAGGGATAAAGTTATAAAAAAAAGTTGATCAAGAAATTTCCTTCAAGGTTTTCAAACAAGGAATGTAAAATAAGATTCTCAAAGATGAATAAGGTGGTGATTCTAAATCTGAGAATGTGGTTAGAAAAAATCCTGATAAATTTTATCATTATTTTCTAATAATTTGAAAAGAGTTATAGGAAGTTACAAAGAAAATATACAACTAAAATATTTTTAATGCGGAGCTGTTAAGAACTTTGCTACAATTTTTCCTCAAAAAAGTAAATAAGAAGATATTGATGAAGATGATAGAAGGCCAAAAATATATTGGAAGAAACATGGTGATAAATCAAAATCCAATTCCACGGATAAATATAAAAAGCTTTCCAAATAAAAAAGGACATTGTTCTTCTAATTTTGATGAATATAAAGATAGTGAAGTTAAGGCTGAAAAATTTAATGAATTTTCTAGAGATAATATGTTCATAGAAATAGTTAATCATAAATAGTTTGGAAGTAGTGGTTTTGAATATGAAGAAGATATAGAGCTATAATTTCATCTAAAAATAGGGTTGAAAGAATGTCTTATAGATATTGTAATACTTGAAAGAGAAATCAAGAATTTAAAGAAGTAAAGTCCTAAAGTAAATAATAAAGAATGTATTATTGAAGGTAAATATTTTTTTTTTGAAGATGATTATTATTGGAAGAATTATCTTAAAAAATAAAATAATAACAATGAAAATCTTTAAGTAAATTTAAAAAAATAACGAAGAGTTGTAACTTGTTCAACAAATATTTTCTAAAGCTAAGAAGGGAGTTAAAAGTTTTAAGAACATTATATATGAATTTAGTGAAAGTTATGTAAAGGTTGAACCTGAGAAGGATCTAAAAATGTTACCTTCAAAGGTTTGAAATAAAATAGAAAATTTTCCTAATAAGAATAAGGATGATAAAATCATGTATGTATCCAAATCCAACAAATTTTGAAATTCAAAAATTTCTAAAATTTATGAGTCTGAAACAAAATTTTCATCCACTTTTTATTTTTATAAATTTGGTAAGAAATAAAAATTGAATAAGAATATTATGGGTGATAATAAACATTTTGAGACTCACAAAAAATTATGTTAAAAATAATAATGTTTCTAAAAACATATTCCTAGCTCTAGGAAGTATGGAAGTTACATAGGTAAATTTTAGTTTTATGTATACTACTAGTATTACGGTGAATTTGGTCATATGGAAAATATGGGTTGGTTTAATAAAAAAAATTAATGTTATCCCATGAGTTATAGAAAGAACTTTTTGAGGGGGAGTCAATCCTCTTAAAGGAATAAATATGAGAAAGTTGTTTCTAATGTTGAAAATAGGTTCAAACCTTTGGAAAATATGTTTGAAATATGTAAACAACCTAAACATCTTGAAAAAGGGTTTCTTGTTTTATTAAAATCACAAAAACATGTTTATAAAAATTTGAAAAAACTATATGTTAAGAAAGATAAATGGAAGAAAAAATATATTGTTTTAGAAACTTCTCTTAAAGTGAAAAAAGGAAAATGGCCATAAATTTTAGACAGTGGGTATTCTACTCCAATGATAGGAGATTTTAAATTTTTAAATAATGTGAAATATTACAAATAAGAAATAGTGATGTATGGAAATAATGAATATCCTAGAATCAAATGAGTTGGATCCACTATTATTTGGGATGAAAAATTGAAATCCAAGAAATCCCTATTTATTGATGGGGTGAAACACAACTTGATAAGTGTAACACAACTTTGTGTTGAAGGTAAAAAATTTTTTTAGAAAAATGATTTTGTTTTGAGAAGAGATGATTATGGAAAAGTTATTACTAAATGCTAACGCACAAAAGGAAACTTTCTTCAAGTTATTGAAGTACATAATTCATGTTATCTTACCATGATGGAAGAAAATTAGTTGTGTCAAAAAATTTTGGGAAATATATGTGAGAGAAACATGAGAAAGTTATCCAAGTGTGACAGTGTCTGTGATATTCTTGATGTGTCAAGAAGAATAGATCGGTGTTATTTATTTTTTCAGAAATGGAAGACTAAAAACACTTTGGATAAGAAAGTTTATATTAATTCCACTTTTCCCCTTGAACTAATACATTTTATTATTTGTGGGACAATGAGAAAACAATAAAATTTTAGAGATAATCACTTCATTTATTTTATTAATTATTTTACTTTCATTACTTGTATTATGTATTCAAACATAAATTGTAAGATCAAAGAATGTTTAATATTTTCAAGAGAATATATGAAAAGTAATGTGGGTATTCTATGAATAAGTTTAGAACTGATAATGGTGGTGAATAAATCAAATAAGAGTTCAAAAATTATTTTTAAAAACTTGGAATTCGGTGTTAGTTCAGCACACCATGCATGCCACAAAAAATGGTGTTTCTGAAAGAAATAATATAAGTTTAGTAGATACGGGGCATAAAATGTTTATTTTGAATGGTATTTCTTACTAATTATGGAGGAAATATATGATAAAATCTATATATATTTAGAACCAATGTTTTTATAGACCAAGTTCTGTTATGGCTCCTTATCAAATTTTCTATGATAAAACAGCAAGTTTGAAACATTTAGGAGTTTTTGGTAGTCCTTCTATCATTATAAAAAAATGTGGAAACCTTGTAAATTTTTACTAAAGTGGTTAATATGGAATATTTCTTGTCTATTATCTAGATGTAAGAGAATATAGAGGTTTCAACAAAGAGATAAGAAGAATATTTGATTATATTGATATAAAATTTATTGAAATGGTTGAGGAATATGTTTCAAAAATACATGCAGAACAGTAATATGAAGAGGATGAAATTATTTTTTTAATCAATATGAAATAGATTCCATCAATTTTGATGACACACATATGATACAATTGGACACAGTTATTTTTAATGATGAGGAATAATTTTATACATCTCATCCCAAGATAATGAAATAGGTGTAATCTCAAAACATTTTTGTTGAAAAACATCAAAATGTTCACACAAGAAGAGCATAAAAAAGTTATTATACGTAATTATTTGTATTCAAAAGTTGATCCAAAATATGTTAACAAATATTTTGAGCATCAAGAGTGCATTCATTCCATGAATGAAGAGATTGATCAGATTGAGAAGAATGATACTTGGGAACTTATACTATACCAAATGAAAAAATGTTATTAGTAAAAAGTGGGTGTTGCAGAACAATTTGAATGAATATGGTGAAGTGATAAGAAATAAACAAAAACTAGTTTTAAAAGGTTACTCACAAATTGAAGGTATTTATTTTGATGAGACTTTTTCTCAAATGGAAATATTATAAACAATTAGAATCTTTCTTGTAATTTTTTCACAACAAATTTATAAAAAAATTCAGATGGATGTGAATTCATAATTTATGAATAGATAAATTGATGAAGAATTTTATGGTGATCAATAAAGTTGTTTTGTTATTTTATAGGATTAAATTTATGTGTTCGAGTTAAAGAAACCCTTTATGGACTAAATCAATCTCTAAAGTCATGGTACTCCAAATTGGATACCTTTGTAAAGAAGTTGAACTTTAACTAAGGAATGATTTATATTAATATCTACATAAAATAAATTTAGTAGATTTCCCTCATTGTTATTTTATGTTTTTATGACATTATATTTTATGGGAATGATGAAAAAACTTGTGAAAGTTTTACTGAAGAAATAAAGAAATTGTTTGAAATATCCATGCTTGGTGAAATAAAATACTTTATTGGATTAAAAAACTCATAAAAGAATAAATAAATTTTTCTTTCTCAATAAAAGTATGATAAGAAAATTCTTAAGATGTTTTTCATGGAATATTTGAAAAATATTTCCACTCCAATTTCAGTGGGAACCAAGTTGACTAAATATGGATAAGGTAAGGAAGTTGACTCTAAAGAGTTTCATAATCTTATTGGAATTTTATTATATCTGAATACCTCAAGACCAAATATTGTGTATATTGTTACCTTATTTACAAGATTACAAAGTGATAAAAAAATTCAAATATATTTTCTAGGAAATGAATTATTAGAAATATCATAGGTTAAGTATTCAGGTATGATAGCACATACCAAATTAATTTGTTTGGGTATATAGATGTTGATTGGGAATGAAGTGTAGAGGATAGAATATCCACTTCTGGTAGAATTTCATTTTTAGGGTAAATTTGTATAATTTGTAAGAAACAAAATTTAGTAACCATTGGTATGACTAAGTGATAAAAAAATTCAAATATATTTTATAGGAAATGAATTATTAGACATATCATAGGTGAAATATTTAGGTATGATAGCACATACCAAATTAATTTGTTTGGGTATACAGATGTTGATTGGGAAAGAAGTGTAGAGGATAGAATATCTGCTTCTGGTAGAATTTTTTTTTGGGTATATTTGTATAATTTGTAATACTAAGAAACAAAATTTAGTAGCCCTTGGTATGACTAAATCTGAGTTTGTTTCCACCATTGAAATTGTAACACAACTTATCTAGATGAAGACTCAGTTAGAAGAATTACTTGCTGAAGTGAAGTTACCTATACACTTGGGTTCTGATAATCAATGTGCTATAAACCTTACAAGAAATATAATACAAAATTTTCATTCAAATAATATTGATATCAAGTATAATTTCATCAAATATCATTTGGAGAAGAATGAACTCAAGATGAAGAATGTTCCTACAATGGAATAAGTTACTGAAATTTTCACAAAACCTTTACTGAAATAATATTTTTACAAACTAAGGCTAAACATGGGTGTCCAAACTATTTCTATTTAAGGTTAAGGTATGTTTTTATTTAAACTATTATATATAGTATTTGGGTAGTTTTTTCACGGGTGGGATATTATTTCATAAATCTATCCATTGGTATGTGCTAAACCTTTTGAGGAAGCATGTATTTAGGGAAAATTGTGGGTAAGGTATGAACACATCATGTAAGTGTTGGAAATGTTCTAATAATTTTTTAAAGAGATTGTAGGAAACTTTTTTTAAATAAAAATTAAATAAATTTTTGGATAGTTTTTTATAGATAGAAATTTTAAAAGTTGAAGATGTTTCAAAAAAATTTGATAGTTAAAGATGTTTTGTAGGTCACTTCTTTTTGATAGCATGGTTTTTCTGTAAATAATTATTTTTTCCTACAATGAGTTTTCTCATGTAGGATTTAAATTTTTTATAAGTGATCCACAACTTGAGGTTAAAAGTTTCAGTGAATTATGAACCTTGGTTTATAACAAAATCCAAAGGGGGGTTTTTTGGGACCAAGTTGGCTGAAAGCAGTTTCCATATGACGAAATAAGTTTTTAGTGTTTGTTTTTTATTTTTTTGTCATTATAAAAAATAAATTGACTTTATATGTGTTAGTGAATGGATGATAGAGTACCAGACTTAGATGATCAGACACAAATTTCTTAAGAAAGTCCATCGGATTCTATTTTCTGTATTCAAAATATTTTCTCGACAAAGTTGTTTTTTGGACTCACATTGTGTCCGGAATGAAGTTTCTGATTGGACTGAGGAGTTGTATCATAGTCTGAATGTATTTAAAGATATTCAATACTAAACCTAACAATTATTTTTTATGATGAAATTTCTAAACATCATAATTTAACTAAAAAATTGTGATCCAATATTTGTGAGAGAAAAGAGGAGAAAATGTGTCTCATTTTTTCCAAAGCTTGGACAATCGGTTTGAGTTTATCATTGAAATTCAAAAGCTGATGAAATTATGGGAAGTCATAAGAGTTTCCAACTTAAGTCATACGATGCTATGTTGATCTATGTGTTCTTAACATTATGATGAAGTGATGATACAAGCAATAGTTTATAGAAGAAAAGATAGCATTAAGTCAAAGTCTTCCAATCATAGTTCATAGGTGTGAGTATCACCAAACATAGATTTTTTCTAAATGGCGGGAAGGATAATGTTTCTAAAGTCATAAGTTTTGTACTATTTCTGATTGAATGATCTATTGGAAAATCCAATTCATTTGATTTTCTAATCCACTAAACATACCAATTCATAGGATCAATATTCATTTTCAAACAATCTAGAAGAAATAAGTCATTGATAACACTGATCCATTGGACAAAATGTGCCATTGATCCATTATAAGAGTTATAATACTGATCCAATAGTCACATTTTTTATATAAATAAAGAATCATATATATATTTCTATTGGAATAAGATCAAAAAAAATTTGTGAGTATTATTAGTGATTTTTTTGACACTGTTCAACAAGTTATAGGTGTTGGGACTTTTAAAATAGATTAGCTATAGAGATTGATACATCATATGAGAAGAGATACCAATAAAAAATAAAAAACACAACAATTTAGTCAATCATTTTTAAAAAGAGATCATATTTATTATAAGTGTTTCAAGAATCATCGGATAGGATATGACACTAATAAATCATATGGTCAATAGAGACTAATCCATTAGATGCAGACTGACACTGATAAGTAATCGGAGACTGGACTTCATCAGATACAATATTTCATCATTCTAATATTTTATTGAAAAAATAAAGAAAATATAAAACTTTTTGAATTTTTTGTTACAGTTTTTTCAAGTTTTTTCAAAGTATTTATAAGTTTCAACAATGTGTGTGGAAAAATCAATAGAAAAACTTTATAAGCCTGAGAGTAAGATGATAAATAAAATGAAGTCTAAAAAAGTTACAACAATGTTTAAGATAGAATAGTTTCAAAGGATCAGTTTTTTTAGATCATCGTAATGAGAAAGTGAATGGGAGTAACAAACAATATCATAATGAATATTGAATCATACTAAATAATTGTTTATAAGTTCAAAGTAGGTTGAATTTGTGAGAATTTTTTAGAATTTTAATAATAATCCATAAGATTTGAGAAGTGCTAAAGATATCAAAGTGGAGTTCAGGTTAAGATGAAATTCAAGATTTGGGAATTTAATTAAGTGGGAAAACATTTTCAGATTCCTACACATTCCAATTCTAGTGCTTCTATAAATAGAAGTGAAAGTACAGCATACTTTTAAACAAACACACTATTCATGTTTGGGAAAAAGTGGGAGTATTGATGTTTTTTGTGAATGAAGGTTTTCTAGATAGAGTTTTCTTGAGAAACATCTTCAGATATAAGAAGTAGAAAATATAGATAATGGTCAACGATTTTTGGATCATACCAAGAAATCATATTGAAATTTTTGGTGAAAGAAATATGTGGTTTAGAGTTATTTCTAAACTATCTATACAGACTTATTTCTAGACTAAGGAATCAGATTGAGAAATTAGACTTAGAATTAGACTGATTTTTTCTATAAAGTCTAGAATATTTATTTCTAACTACTTCTAGTTAGTATAGTGATGAATTGTTTTATTAAAGATTTAAAAAAGAGTAAATTGTTGAAGCAGCACCGTGATATGTTTGGAACCAACTGCTGATGGTTTCTTAACATGTTACAAAACTTATTTTACATCATTCATTCTATAAAAGTAACAGTAACTGTTTTATTCATCATAGAGATATACAAGTGTAAGGGTATTTCCTACTTATTGTATCTACACAAAATGATTTTTTTATTAGATTTTATGGTATTGTATTATTTCCAAACTATGCCAAGTACTATATACTATTATTGAGTATTGAAACTTAAAAATACCAATATTTTTGTGGATACGTGAATGTTTTATTTTCAATAAAGGGGTCATTATTTAATTTGATTAAAAGTTATTTATATATGAAAGGAAACATAAAAGAAAAATATATAACCAATTCACACTCTCCTCCTCGCAGTGATACATTGATCCCGGTTGGGCCTCTTCAAGTGGTATTAGAGGGAAGGTACCTATATTTACTCTTTGATAAAATATTCTGAAGAAAATCAGTTATGGGTAATTTAAATTGTGTGAACAGTATGGGGATTCCGATATTCAATGGAAATAATTATCATATCTTGAAAGATAGGATGTTTTCTTATGTTATATCTCTATGGTATGATGTTTTGGAAGCTGCTACATATGGATTTTCTCCTATAGTTTAAAATATACACCTTAAAACTATAGATTGTAAGAATCTGGAGAATGATGGAAAAGATAAAAAAAATTTACTCTCATCACTCTCTGAAAGTTATTTTTTTAGATTGAAGGGAGTTTCTACTGCTAAATGTATCATGGAAAAGTTGAAAAACATTTATGAATTCAATGAGAAGGTGAAGAATGAAAAGTTGAAAATCTAGAAGATGAAGTATGAATATCTCAAAATGAGTGATTATAAATCTATTGTTAACTTCTTTAAAATGGTGAATGATATTTTTATCACCATAATATGTTTTGGTGAGTAGTTGGAAGATTTAACTATTGTTGAAAAGATCTTGAGAATTCTTCGTGAAAAAATTGATTATAAAGTTTCATCATTGGAATATAAATATCCTAAAACTTTATCATTGAATGACCTTAATAGTACTCTCATTACTTATAAAATGAGAAGAGACAATGTTGGGAAAAGACAAGAAAGTGTTGATCAAGAAATTTTCTTCAAGGCTGTCAAGAAAGGAAAGTCTAAGAAGATTCTCAAAGATGAATAAGGTGGTGATTCTTATAAGAGTTGGTGTCCTAGAACCAACTTTATATACTTTTATTATATTAATATTTAATATATTTAATTATTAAAAATATTATTACATATTTTTCATTGTTCTACATAACTATAGTATATTAATGACCTGGAGTATTTGTCACATCGATAAGGTCATATAAGTTCCCTGCTATGATAAGAACCTTGAAGTGCTATGAAAACATTCTTACATATAGTTCTAAATTTGGATGACATACTATAATGGGAAAATAGTATACAGACCATCAGGGGAGAGTAATCATAAGCATATGAGACTTCTTGTGAGGACCCGACCCCAGAATACCTAGAGCTGGTGCTGTGTAATTTTTTTAAAAAACATAAATGGATAAATTACACGTCATGTCTCATACAGAGTATCGAATTCGGTTCAGGTTCTGGGAAACTAGTCACTTCTGTCAAGCTTCTTCAGCTGAAAACTGATACCTGAAAATTTTTATTCAAAAACATAGGGTGAGCATATGAATGCCTAGTAAGGGGTTTTTAAAAAAACATAATAAAACAATAAAACTTTTGAAACATTATTTGAAAATTTTCTTTAAAACATTTAAGAAATGTTGAGACATGTGTATCGTAACATAACAATTTTCTAAGAATAAAAAGAGCACAATTCAAAGAATACTAACAGAGTTACAAGGAAACATGATTCAATTATAGGCATGCTCATATGGGGTAAGAAGTAAAAGACATTCCATGTGAACATGAAGCTACAAAATTAATAACTAAGAGTATTACATGATCAGAGTTGTGCTTAAATAAAAACATCAATGTCATCCTTTACTATTGAGAAACATACACTGGCTAATGGCTATGAGTACTGCATAAATACTATGCCAACGTTTACTTCTTCAAATTCTCATGTGCATAATCTCTTTAACCAAGAATATTCTACTAGTCGAATATTCTTATGGTTAATTAAATTTCATAGCCATAATAAGGAAAATGCATATGTCAGACATCATAACCATATTGTCTAGGCCTCATTCCAGGACCATAAGTAATCATTTTTTTTTCAAGGCCTTGCGCCAAGACCATAGTTTGTCTCATGAGACCTACCGATGCATCGAGGGGATATAGCAGGCCCCACCCATCATATACTAAGTCCAATGCATTCCTCATATCTCTAAATCAAAGTGCACATACCACTTTGATTTAGTATTTTATTTATTACTTATCATTCCAAGTGTCACATATTTCTTGTTTCCTTATTTCACATTATTCAAGTGTCTCATACCACCTTGAATAATTTAATTTAACATTTCATATTATTCAAAGTGTCCCATACCACCTTGAATAATCTAATTTAATCCATATTTGTTCATAGTAGTTAAATTTCATCCTTTAACATTTACATATATATAAAGTGATTCATGCATTAAAAGGTTAATAACAAAAATGTAAACTACATGAATTTGTCATTGAATGGTGAAATAGTAAGAAAACTTTGGCATATGTGATAATAACCAAGGTATTAAAAGAAATACATGTTTTGTCACATGCAATGGTAACCTTAAAATTCTAAAACCTTATTAATCAAAATTCATATTGTAATTTCATCTAGATTCATAATTAATAAAAGACAAACCAAACATTTAATGTCGGTTTTTAAGCTCGCAGATGCTCAAAATTTTATTGCTAATATGCTTTTGTATAACACATCATAATGTCATAAATAGAAATCATGAAACTCAACCATAACCAGTACCATTTAATATATATATATATATATATGAATGATTAATTTATACATGTGAATATAGAAGTTGAAAACCCCAAATATTATACTCATGAGCTCTCCACAATTACTAAACACCTTATAAGTATAATATTTGGAATATCTACAATTAGGGTTTCGTGTTGTGTAAATTTTTCATACAACCAGGTGTATATTAAAATTAGTCTTCAAACAAAACTAAATATATTTTAAAAACACATCTTTCATATTCCCTTTTGCAAACCTTGTAAAATTATAAATAAAATTAAGGAACAAATTTTATGTGTACACCTATATTTTCACATATCCAAAAATACATCATGTATCAAAGAGGTTAAATGAAAAATCCATTGACACCCATGTGACTTTAATACTTTAGCCACATTAATTAACAAAAGTCTTTAAATTTCAAATAATAACATAAAATTTAAAAGGTTTATTATTAAACAAATTTATATAAATATAAACATTGATCAGACTTATAGCTTATATGAATAATCGGGTATACCTAAGGGTATTACCCAAAAATTCAAACGACACATACATGTTTATCAAAATGTCAATAAAATAATTGAAGTACAGTGTTTGAGAGACTTAAAACTGGTCTAGAAGGTGGGTTATACTTACAATAAAATTATATAAGTCCATGTATACTATATATGAAAATATAATTCCATATATTTCAAAACAAAAATCAACCTCATCTTTGAAACTCAAAGGGTAGAAGACTTGAAACCGAAACATCATAGGGGGTTCATTTAAATCTTCATGGTTTTATATATACATAAGTACATGTATAATCAGATTTATAATATATATAATATATCTTTCATGAGGATAATAACCCTTCAAGTTTAAAAATTACCTCATAACCCAAAATCCATTAGACCTTGGACCAGGTATATGTGGGTTTTCAACTAAACCTCAAGGATGTATACTTATATATATGGTTATACATATATATTTTCATAAACCGAGTATATAAAGTATACAAACATATTATTTCACAAGAAATACAAAATGTATTTGAACCCTTACATCCATTACACTACTTGAAACCGAAAACCCAAAGTCCTAAGATCGGCATACGAGAAGATTTCAACTAAAATGTAAGGTTACATATACATTTTTATGAGTATAAATATGTATGCGTATACCCTCCAACCACATATAAAAGGTAACTTAAATCCCCTACTTTGGTTTGAGGAGGATTAGAGGCTCAGGAAAAGCTCGGAGGTTCTTGAAGAATGCACTAGAGGAAGAAGAATAGTCGAGGGATGCTTGGGGTGAAACCGGGTAGTTTATAATCTATAACATGTATTAAAAAAATAGGATACTCAATGTTGACATTGGGAAACCGATGCTTATCTGTCACATTAAATGATCGGGGAAAACTTTGTGGAAAAAGGAGGGAAAGGAGGGGTCCACCGGCTGTCAAGGGTGAAGAAAAACGGTGCAAGTAGGAGGTGTAGGGGTTACTCGTTTAATGCAGGTAGAGAAGAAGAGGATAGAGTCGGAGAGGAAAATCATAGATTTAATGGATGGCTAGAATTTGATCTGGCCTAGATCTGATGGTTGGGGTGCATCCGCGAGATTTAAGATGATAGGCGGCTCGGATTAGATTTGAGTTTTGATCGGACAGCATAGATCAATGCAGTGTTTTTAAAACACTTGGACGGTCACGATTAGATCGCAACGGATCGAATGGCCTACAAAAATCATGGAGAATACCGTGGATTCTAGGAATTGAGGCCCAGACCGAGATATATGGCCTTGATCACTCGCAATAAGATTTGATGTCCTATATTTAATCTCGGGAAATTTTTTCCATCCCACATCGAAACGGTGAGGCCCATGCGGCTTCTTTATAAGCCTGAGACTCTGAAGAACACTCATAAAAAACACAACACACACACAAGGGGGCCTTATAAATGAGTTCCCTCCCCCCACAGGCCTTGGCCTACCCCTGCCTCATTGTGGCCTCGGGCCCACGGTGGCTTTCTCTGATCCCTCATGCACTCTTGTGTGCACTTCGGGGAAGCTATGCTCCCAGCTCGGGCCGGCCTGAGCTGAGGCTGAGGGCCAGGCTCAACCGCCTAGCATGAGTTTCCTCCCTTAGCCTGGATAAAGGGCTGGCCTTAATGGGCATATTTTTTTTATAAAATCCAACATTCAAAATTACAAAGTCATAAAAAAATACATTCATTTTAACTATATAGAGAACATCTTAAATTTTATAAAACAAGACTTTTATTTAAACTTCGAAAGATTAAAGAATACAAATTAAATTATACTTTGTATTTTCTAAAATTATTTATAAACACTATAGTTTTAAAATAAAAAGTTATAGATTGAAATTAAATATATCCACATGAAACCTTTTATACTAGTATTATAGAAATCAAAAAACATAGTTTGGTTTTAAGCTTTAATATATCTAAAGTATTTATAAGATGTTTGAAATCCTCTTCTCATTTAAAAAAACACCTAAGTGTAACTCATAATATTAAATAATTGTCTTTTAGAAGCTCATAATAAGAGGTTGTGTGTCATTTTCAAAACTTAAATGTTTTATAAAAAACTATATTAGATATTTTTTATCAAACCACCAAAAAGACCAACAACTATAATTATATCCATTAGAACTCAACAGTCATAAACATCTCCAACGGTCACCCAAGGATAATGGTTGGGTAGATGACTTATAAAACCAAACATTAGGGTGTCATATATACAATACAATTGAAGAAGATGGTGATTTCTATACCACTGATGGTCAGTATGGTTTTCAAGATTATTGTGGTTATGTTCTTCATTATGACTGACCCGAGTGAGCTTCTCTATTTACCGGGTCTTGTTGTTTCTTTAGGGGCCCTTCCAATCGATCTGATAGGGTTTTTAGTATGTATATTTGTTTAACATAATTTCATTTTGATCTTGTTGTAATATAAACACTACTATGTTTTATTTAATAAAAATCTTTCATGTTTAATTTTTAAGTTTTTGTTTGGTTGACATGAAAATGAAACAAAATAAAATCATGATATTACTATTACATGAGAAAAAAGTTTTGGGGAATCACACTTCTTCTCATGAATTTCTCACTTGGTAATCTCCAAGACAGGAGATTATGAGAACAGACTTTCCAGTAGGAATTCTGCATGTTTTGGTTTCATCGGATATTCCTATCAGTGAGCATATATAATGGTCCTTAGACTTTAAGATTATTATTAATATGTGACATGACTCGTGCACTTTGATTTACTAAAGAAAACCATCATGCAGATAGTTGGTGAGAATTAGGGTACATTGGGTGCATCATGAATGACATGTTATTAATGGATAAGTTGAGAAGGGATATGTCCCTTCCATTTATGGGAGTTTATATCTCATCCCTTTGATTGAAATAGAACTGTCACACAAAATTTAATGTCCATGGAGTAAGGATGAGTATATTTTAGGTAGTAAGAGAATGACATATCAAGAATAAAGGTTGATGACACTATCATGGAACCAACTTTATGAGATATTGAGACAAATGGATTATATTACATAGTGAATGTTCGTATGTGGATGTCGTTGTTGTAACTTTAAGTTATTTCTCTTGGGTGCCTTGACTTATTGCTAGACATTAATCTGGGACATTAGGCAAGATCTCCTAATGCCAATGAGAAATAATCCTTGAGGGTCACACAATAAGTGTTCCTGGTGGTCTCAGTTAAATCTTATTTGAATTTAATTAATGGAATAAATATTATTCTCAATATAGTGGAATAATTTTATTCAAGTTAAAATGATTGCATAAATTAAAGAAATAATTATTCAAAGGATTGTGAAAAAAAAATTATTTATTTATTTTATTTAACATTTAATAAATATTTATTTACTAGTTTGTAAATAAAATATTTATTTAAGAGAATAAATTATTTATTTATTTATTCGAGTGTTCAATAAATGGAAGTAGAGTTTGAGTGGACCAAGGTCAGTCTGGTAGTAAAATAATTATTTCCAAGATGGTAAATAATTATTTAACTAGTTGGAACAAAATAAAATAATAATAATGTTGTTATAATTATGTGGCATGGGATTTAATTTATGATTATATTTTGCACAAGTTAGCACACCACAAATAATTATACGGTTATTGTTATTATATATCATGGGTTTTCTCTAAGTTTATGAATGTATTTAATTTCTATTACACAATTAATTATTATAACTGAATCCTCATGTCAATAAATAGACAAGTATGTCAATTGTGCCATGTTTGGGAAATGAGTGATGCAAGAGCATTTCCAAGTCAGAAAACTTCTCTCGACACCTCTCCTCTCTCCCTCTCAAGAATGATAGATGTTCTTCAAGACTGAAGAATAGGCGATCAAGAAAGATAGACGCAAGATGCTCACTTCACTGAGCTAGCACCCAGAAAGAGAGTGGTGTCAATCATAGATTATTAGAGCACGTATGGATCATTTCTAGATAGATTCTAGTTTGGATCCTCAAAAGCACAACGAGATAATTTGAAAGGGTCATCTCGGATGATCAATATCTTCAATGAAGAAAGTACCAAAGAACCGGGTATTTTATTTATTCAGAAATTAAATTTAAATTAATTATAAAAATGATGTGCAAGATCCTCTCTAAAGGTTTTTGGCCTCTTCATTCATTATCTAAATCTTTGATTCTATTCTGTGGATACCGGAGTTCATCATTGTATTGATCGTGGAATAATCATTAATTATGGTAAAAATTAAAGTTGGGAACCGACCCAACCACGCTTCCGCTGTGCACAGAACCTTAAAGTGGTATCAGAGCATGGTCATCATAGTTTATAATTATTTAAATAATTCATTGATCATTTAAGGTTTAATAATTTAATTTTTCAATTCAAGGTTAATCATTCTTGCAATTTGGATTTTGAGATCTATTCTCCCTCTTTTCATTTCTCACAGATTTCACAAAATCGAATGATTTTTTTTGATTAAAATTAAAACGGAGAACTCATTAGGATGTGCTGATGATTCTACCTAGGTGAAACAAAAGTAAATGTTGTGTGTTCGGACTTACAATCTATGTTCTCTTCCATACACGCCATGTAATCCAGACTACATGTTATATAGTCGTGTTCAACGCATCAGGAGTAATTCAGAAATTACTCAAGATATGTGCATTTATTACATGTGGTGTAGTTAATTCTACACCACATGTGGACCGGGACAAATAGTCACATGCTTACTATATTACATGTCATGTGGCCCACTACACACAACATGTAGTCCCTTTGGTTCAGGGGACAAACCCTATATACCATACATGGAAAAGCCGACCGGTAACCATATAACGTTGGGAAAACATGACATGTAGCCCACTGTACATGTCATTCAATCTGAAATTTCCGAAGTATGCTTCACATGATGAGTTCCTAGGAATGTACTTCGGGACAAACGGTGAAGGTAGTACACACCATGTAGTCAGAACTACACGTCATGTACTTTTCCAAATTACACAAATCTAAAACATTAATGTTTCTATAATGTTAAGAACTACATATCATGTATAAATCGTACTACAGGTTGTTACTCTATGCATTGAAACATATTGTATGTCCTATGACATGAGAGTAAAATAGTATGAAAATATATTACATGTTGGGTAGATTCTAATGAGTATTCACCAGGAAACCTCCAAGTTGTATTTATGTACTAGGATGAGAATCTCAAGGAAAATTATAAAAAGGATTAAGATAAAAGGATTGATTAATTAAAGATAATAATTAATCGATTCAAGTGCAATTTATCTTAGTAAGATTTCAATTGAATGATAATTTTATTAAATGTATAACACATTGCATGTATGTGGGTGGTCATGATCTCGACCAAGACCTTTGTATGTGATAGGTTTCCTTTTAATTTATTTTTTAAATTAAATTGTTGGCCTTTGAGTCATATCACCTCATTAATATGTAGGGAAAGTGTGCCCATAGTTTCTTTTAGGTAAACCCAATTTTTAACCCTCACCTACATGTGAGTTAAAAATAATATGTAATGGATGTATCTCCCAAGCTCATGGAAGTGGTTCAAGCTAAAGTCAAGAAAAAACCAGTCCTAGGAGATACAAAGGTGGACTAGTCAAAATCTATAAACACGAACCCAAAAGGTTCAAGGTGTTTCTTCCATTGGCTAGGGTTATTTTATCAACCTATAGATAAACTAATTATTATAAAATCTCATGATCATGAACTTTACTTTATTTTATTTTTTTCAGTTTCACGGTTTATCATTATGGATGTGTTGTCGTGATTACATAATTAATGAATTGAACAAGCATGCAAGATGGAACTAAAATAAACTAAGTTTACACGTAAATATTATCAAGACATGGTTAATCACTTATGTAATTTCCAATTCATACCAAAAATCTTGTGAAAAATATAATAAGAAATTTATGCATAATAGATAAAAATCTCCCAACAATATATTAAGTCATACTAATCCTTCCATTACATGATTAATGGAAAGACTAAATAAAACTCTGTGTTTGACCAACCCTTGTTGGGATAGTTAATTTTATACAGGAATCCCTTATAAAAGTTTTAGTCTGACTTAACCATATTACATAAAAGGGATTATCCCTTTCTAGATATAGTGTAATATTGGAGGCAAGTGTTGAGGAAATCCAAGTCAGGATTTCCGGATTGGGGAGTCCAATCAACGGATCAAAGAGATGCAAGCTTGCAATTGGAAAAGACCTACCTACCTAAATACCTTAAAATAACTTGAACAAAACATTTTGGGGTTATTTGAATGAGAATATGGATCATTTACACTAGAATTTCATGGAAAATGGACATTCAAATTTCAATGGTGAGGGCCATTGGGACTTGATAAAATAGTGGGAGAATTAATAAAATTATTTATTTCTCATAAAATGTAATCAAGAAAGTACTAATTATATTCTCTTTTAATTGTAGAATAAAATGAAAATCTCATAAACCACACTATCCCAATGATAAATTCAAGATAAATACAACATCCTCACCGATTGTAACTTCCAAGAATGGTTTAGATGTTTTCGGGTTATTCTACGCCATGAAAGGATGTCCTACAAGTTGGAGTTAGCATTGAATGATCCACTTTCCCAAGAGGCTAGTGATGAAGATTTATAAGTCTATGAGAAACATAGGAATGACGTGGTCTACATTCAATGTTTGATGTTATCATCAATGTCTAGTGATCTCATGAAGTCTCACAAAAACACGGATTCCTATAGCATGCTTGAGCACCTCTGTGGTCTTTACCAGGAGAGAGAAAGACAAGAATGGTTTGATATCTCCAAGGCACTCTTTAAAAGTAATCTTGGAGAGGGTTCCCTATCTAGGCCTCACATAGTCATGCTCATTAGATACATTGAGCACATGGAGGTTCTAGGGTTTAAACTCCCCAAATAACTGGGTGCTGATCTCATTCTTTCATCACTCCCTCAGAGATTCTCTAGATTTATTGTTAATTTCAATATGAACAACATTGAGAAGTCTCTGTATGATCTTATTATTCTCATTCATCAAGTGGAAAAAGCTATGAAGTGTGAAAAGCCTTATGTTATTATGGTGAATAATAGTAAAGGGAAGGCGAAGAGCTTTAAGCCCAAAGCTTCTTCACGCCCTTCCAAGAAAAGAAAGATCCAAAGTGAGGCAAGGGAATAGAAAGCTATTTGTTTTTCATGTGGCAAGAAGGGACACTGAAAGAAGAACTTTAACAAGCATAAGAAGCGAGGGGAATATTCAGGTGCATTTTTTATCGAATGAGATCTATTTGTTTCTATAAATTGGGTATTAGATATAGCTTTTGGGGATCACATATGTATCCAAATATAGGAACCAAGTAGATTCAAGAAGATTGACCTAGGGGAGGTAGATCTACGAGCAGCCAATAGAGCCAGACTTATTGTTATATTTGTCGGGGACTACCGCCTCACAATGCTAACTAGGATGATCTTGGTGTTAAAGGGTTGTTATTATGTTTCGTCTGCTACTAAAAACATTATTTATGTATCCAGATTAGATAAATATGGATTTTTTTCAAATTTGGAAATGAATGTTTCTTCTTTTACAAATATAGAATGTGTTTTGGTATGGAACATTTATACAACAGTATTTACGTGTTGGATTACACAAACCAAGTAATGTAATCGATAACAAAGATACTTCACATGACTCATACCACACCCAACACTAGGATCACCGGCTAGTTCATGTAAACAAGAAACACTTGACAAAGTTACATCAAGATGGATATTTAGATTATTTCGAACTAAAACCACTTGGAATATGTCATGCATGTTTATAAGGTAAAATGACCAAATACTCATTTAGTGGGAAAGGTGAAAGGGCTAAAGAGCTTCTTGAAATAGTTCACACAGATGTGTGTGCACCATTTCTAGTTGAAGCAAGGGATGGGTACTCATACTTCATAACCTTTACTGATGATTTTAGTAGGTATGGATATATCTAATTAAAGAGGTATAAGTCATATTATTTTGATAAGTTCAAAGAATACAAAAATTAATTTAAGAAACAGCTTGGTAAGAAGATTAAGAAACTCTTCCTAGATCAAGGTGGATAATATCTTAATAAAGACTTCATTGATTACTTACGGTAGTTTGGGATCCTCTCCTAACTCACTCCTCCTTACACGCCCTAGTGGAATGGTGTGAGCGAAGAGAGGAACCACGCCTTGTTGAAAATGGTGAGATCAATGATGATTTATTCAAGTATTCCTTTATCCTTTGGGGTATATGAGTTACAAACAGCAATACACATACTAAACCAAGTACCAACTAAATCGATAAATGGTATTCCATGTAAGTTCTAGAGTGAAAATAAAGCCATGTTATCAAATTTACATATGTGGGGAAGTGAAGCATTTTTTAAGGCCTCTTCAGGTAACAAACTTACACCCCAAGGCATAAATTGTACCTTTATAGGATACCCTAAGTAAACAAGGGGATTTTACCTATACAACCCTTCAGAAAAAAAAAGGTTACAGTAGAAAGACATGCCATATTCCTTGAGAGGGAGAATATCTCCAAACGAGATAGTGGAAAAAAGATAGAATTTGATGAATTCCATGCTTAAGGTATACAAGAGTTGGTACAGGAACAGATTCCACAAAGCCCCATGGAAGAAAGAACTATTATAGAGACATAAGAACTATGTAGGATTAAAAGAGAGGTTAGAGAATTGTAACAGTATGGTTTACTAGTTACCAAGGATGATGACTCATAATTAGTTGATAATAATGATCCTCTAACCTAAAAGGAAGCATTAAGTGGAACAGACATTTCCTAGTGTCAAGAAGCCTTGAATTCTGAAATGGATTCCATGTACCAAAACCAAGTCTGGATTTTGGTAGATCCTATAGTTGATGTAAATCCTATTGGTTTCAAATGGGTGTTCAAGAAGAAACTGGACATGGAGGGACAAGTCAGTACCTATAAGCCACGACTGGTTGAAAAAGGTTCAAACAATGTCAAGGAATTGACTATGATAAAACCTTTTCTCAAGTTTAAATGACTAAATCCATCAGAATTATAATTTCAATTGTGGCTTACCATGAATATGAGATTTGGAAAATAGATTTCAAACTATCCTTACTTAATGGGAACCTTTAGGAAGATTTATATATGACACAAACTAAAGGGTTTATGAATTTTTAAGGATTCCAATAAAGTATAAAAGTTGTATAATTCCATTTATGGATTAAAGAAATCATCCAGGTCATGGAACATTAGATTTGATGAAGCTATAATGGAATTTGGTTTTATAAATAATGAATGTGATCCTTACCTCTAAAAATGGTTTATTGGGAGTGAAATTGTTTTTCTAATAGTATATTTTGATGACATATTACTTATTGGAAATGAGATACCAGTCTTACAGTTTGTTAAGGCATGGTTGAATCAATGGTTCTCCATGAAGGACTTGGAAAATGCAGCATATATTCTTGGGATCAAAATCCATCATGATTGATTCAAGAGATTGTTGGGCCTAATTCAAAGTACATACATTGATAAGATGTTGAAGAGATTCAATATGGAACAATCTAATAGGGGATTGTTTCCAATGTCACATGGCATTCATCTTTCTAAGAAAATGTGTCCTCATACACATGACAAAAGAAAAAGAATGGAAATGACCCCATATGTATCATCGATTGGGTCAGTCATGTATGTCATACTATGTACTAGGCTGGATGTCGCATAAGCATTGAGTGTAGTAGGTAGATATCAAGTTGACCTAGGTGACTGTCATTGGATAGCAGTCAAGATTGTCCTAAAGTATATGATTCTCACTAAGGATATGTTCCTAGTTTATGGAGGTGATGAGGAACTATTCATCAAAGGATATGAAGATATTAGTTTTTAGACTGATCAAGATGACATGAAGTTGTAAATAGGATACATATTCAATTTAAATGGAGGTGCAGTGAGCTAGAAGATCTCAAAGAAGAGTGTGGTCATGGATTTTACAGTAAAATTCGAGTATATCGCAGCTTCTAAGATAGCTAAAGAAGAATTTTGGATGTGGATATTTTTCTAGGAGATGGATATGTTACCTAGCATCAAAGATCACATCACACTATATTGTGATAATACTGTAGTAGTGGTTCTCGCAAAAGAGTTGAGGTCACATCAGTGGACGAAGCACATACTTTGGAAGTATCATCTCTTGAGGTATTTTTCTCAAAGAGGTGAAGTTTCAGTGAATATTATTTCCATGGAAGACAACATGGTACACCCCTTAACTAAATCCTTGACTTAGCAGAAACATGATCATCATTTGAGGTCCAGCAAACTGAAAGTTGTCGGCAATTGGCTCTAGTACATGTTGGAGTTTGAAAGAGTTGGTGTCCTAGAACCAACTATTTGTACTTTGATTACATGAATATTTAATATATTTAAATATTAAACATCTTATTACATATTTTTCATTATTCTACATTACTATAGTGTAATAATTTCTTAGATTATTTGTCACATTGGCAAGGTCATAGAATTTCCTAACTATGATGAGAACCTTGAAGTGCTATGACAATATTTTTAAATATAGTTATGTGGTTGGATGACATACTATGATGGGACACATAGTATACAGACTATCGGTTGTGAGTAATCATAAGCAATTGATAATTCTTCTCATGAATTTTGCACTTGGTAATCTCCAAGAGGAGAGATTATGAAAATAGACCCACCAGTAGGAATTTCACATGTTCTGGTGTCATTTGATATTCCTATATGCGAGTGTGTATAATGGTCCTTAGACTTTAAGATTATCATTAATATGTGTCATGACTCATGCACATTGATTTTTTAATGAAGAGCGACACACAGACATTTGCCAGGAAGTAGGGTACATTGGGTTCATAACGAATGACATGTTATTAATGGATAAGCTGAGGAAGGATTTGTCCCTTCCATTTATGGAAGTTGATATCTCGGCCTTTTGATTGAAATAGAACCGTCGCACAAACTTTCATGTCCATGGTGTAATGAAGAGTTTATTTTAGGGAGTCAAATAATGAAATATCAAGTATAAAGGTTGATGACACTATCAAGAAACCATATTGATGAGATATTAAGACAAAGGTACTATATTGCACAGTGAGTGTTCATATGTGGATATCGTTGTTGCCGCTTTAAGTTCTCTCTCTTGGGTGCCTAGACCCATTTCTAGATATTACTCTTGGAATTTTGGAAATATTACCTAATGTTAATGAGAAATATTCCTAGTCTGTCACACACTAAGTGTTTCTGGAGGTCTTGGTTAAATTCTATTTGAATTTAATTAATGGTATAAATATTATTCTCAAGACAATGGTATAATTTTATTCAAGTTAATATGATTTCCTAAATTATATAAATATTTATTTTCAGAGTTGTGAATGAAAATATATTTATTTATTTTATTAAACATTTAATAAATATTTATTTACTAGTTTGTAAATAAAATATTTGGTTAAGAGAATAAATTATTTTTTTATTTATTCAGGTGTTCAATAAATGGAAGTGGAGTTTGAGAAGTCCAAGGTCATTCCAGTAGTAAAATAATTATTTGTAAGATGGTAAAAAATTATTTAACAAGTTGGCACAAATTAAAATAATAATAACGTTGTTATAATTATATGGCATGGGATTTCATTTATGATTCTCTTTTGTGCAAGTTGGTGCAGCATAGATAATAACATGATTTTTATTATTATATATCATGGGTTTTATCTAAGGTTATAAATATATTTAATTTTTGTTAAAAAATTAAATAATATAACTAAATCCTCATGTAAAAAAATAGACAGGTACGTCTATTGTGCCATGTACAGGAAACCGGTGACATAAGAGCAATTCCAAGTTAGGAATTTTATCTCAAATACTCTCGTCTCTCCCTCTCAATAATGAGAGATTTTATTCAAGACCGAATAATAGGCAATCAAGAATGATCGATTCAAGATGCTCACATCATCGCACAATCACCTGGAAAGTGAGTGGCATAAATCAGAGACCATTGGAGCACGTGTGGATCACCGCTAGAGGGATTCTTGTTTAGATCCTCGCAAACACAATGAGACAATCTGAAAGGGTCATCTCAGATGATCAACATCATCAACGAAGAAAGTACTGAAGAACCAGGTATTTTATTTCTTCATAAATTAAATTTAAATTAATTATAAACATAATATGAAAGATCCTCTCTAAAGGTTTTAGGACTCTTTCTTATTTATATAAATCTTTGATTCCATTATATGGAGACTGGAATTCATCATCGTATTAATCTCAGAATAATCATTGATCATGGTAAAAATTAAAGTTGGAAACCAAACCAACCATGCTTCCACTATGCACAGAACATTAAATTCTGAATCTTAAAATGAGGTTATTAAAAATCTTTATGAATTATTATCCTTTTTTCTAAAAAATTGAAAATAGGTGGATTAAATTATAAAGAAAAACTACCCCTAAAAGTTTTTGAATATGATGATTTTGGGCACTTTTCTGCTAAATTTCGTCAAAAATGAATGAATAATATAGTGATCAATGTGACATAAGGATAAGAAGATCTTGGAATAAACATGGTGATAAATCAAAATCCAATTCCAAGGGTAAATATAAAAATTTCTCCAAATCCAAAATAAGAATTTATATGTTTCAAGAACTCTATCTCTAAAGTTGGTAAAAAAATTGAAAGGGTGAACATGAGAAGGATCTAAAAAATTTACCTTCAATGGTTGGAAAGAAAATTAAAAATTTTCTTAAGAAGAAGAAGTATGAGAAGATCATGTGTATGGACAAAACCAACAAAGTTATAAATTCAAAAGTTTTTAAAATTTCTAAGTCCAAAACAAAAGTTTCTACCACTTCTATTTCTAATAAATTTGGTAAGAAATATGAATTAAAGAATAATATTTTGGGTGATAATATAAATTTTTAGACTCAACATAGTTTTTATGTAAAAGATAAGGACGTTTCTGAAAAAAAAAACATGTTCACAACTTTGGGTAGTATGGAAGTTATAGAGGTAGATTTTATTTCTATGGATACTACAATTATTTTGGTGAATTTGGGAATACGGAAAATTTGTTTTGGCTTAATAAACAGCATTACAATTATCCCATGAGTTACAGAAAGGAAAGTTTGAGGGGGATTTAATCCTCTAAAAGGAATAAATATAAGAATGTTGTCTGGAAATTTGAAAATAAGTTCTAACCTTTTGAAACTATGTGTGAAATATGTCAACAACAAGGACATCATGAAAAAGGGTGTCTTGTTTTGTTACCAACACAACAAAAGAGATGGTTTTTTTGTGAAAATAGAGGAATATGGAATTTTTTTTACAAAAGTACAATTTACAAAAGGAAACTTGTTTCATGTTGGTGAAGTAAAAAATTCATGTTATCTTAGAATGATGGAAGAAATCAGTTGTGACATAAGAGGTTAGGTGACATATGTCAGAGAAACATGTAAATTCATCCAAGAGAGATAGTTTCTATGATATTGATGATATTTTAAGAATATATTGGTGTTATTCAATTTTTCAAAAAGGTAAGATTACAAAATTTGTGCATAAGAAAATTTATATTCATTTAAATTGTCCCTTGGAACTATTAAATTCTAATATTTGTGTTCAAATGATAAAAAAATAAACTTTTTGATATAATTAATTCATTTATTTCATTAATTATTTTACTCACATTACTTTTATTATGTATTTGAAACATTAATTGTAAGAACTAAAAATTTCTAAGAGTTTTAGGAGAAGAAATGAAAGGGGATGTGGGTATTCTATAAGGAATTTCAAACTGATAATGGTGGTGAATACAATAATGAAGAGTTCATAAGTTATCTTGAAAAATATGGAATTTGGAATGAGTTTCAAAAACCATACACACCACACAAAAAATCCATTTCTAAAAGGAATAATTGAAGTTTTATTTGAGATGTAGCATACAATGTTGATTGAGCATGGTCTTTATCACTACTTCATGAGGGAATCTATGAGAATAGGTGTTTATATTAAAAGTATATGTTTTTATATACCAAGTTATGATATGACTCATTATTTAATGTTCTATGATAAAACTCCATGTTTGAAACACTTAATAATTTTTTGGAGTCTTTGTATCATAAAGAAAAAGTTGGAAACCTTGGAAAGTTTGATCAAAGATTTGAATATGGAATATTTCTTGTCTATGCTCTGGATAGTATGTGTTTGACCCTCTATTAGTTTTAATAATCACAAATAATGTCAATATATAGATTCTAATTTTTCATGCCATTAAATATATCTAAGTAAATCAATTATGTCATACAGAAAAATATAGTTAAATAAGTAAATAACCTGTATTCATGAATCAATATGTTAACCAGTGTATTTATACATATATTTTTTTATAGAAATTAGTCTTGTAATGATTCGTGTAAGACAGATACTTCATAACCTTTTTTAGATTCCCTGACACCGATGGTTTGTACGACACACCGAAGTTGACAGACCGATGTTCGACACACCAAATATGACACACCAAAGTTGACATAACAAAGTCGACACACCAAAATATACACACCAAATATGAGAGACCGAAGTTGACATGCTGAATTTGATAGACCGATGTTCAACACACTGAAGATGACATATTGAAGTCAACACACCAAAGAATACAGACTGAAGTCGACACACCAAAGTTGACCGACCGAAGTTGACAGACCAAAGTCGACACACCGAAGTCAACACACCGAAGTTGACAGACCGATGTTACTAAACTGAAGACAACAGACCTAAGATTACTCACCGATAGTCATAAATAACTGTTTCGATTTTATTAATTCAAAATTATTTCTAACAGTCATATTTAGAAAAAGTAATGTTTTTGAAATTATTTAATGTTGTCTGTAGGACTATCTGTAGATAGTACGAGGTATATGAACGTTTGGAGATCTTTATTCCTAGTAGATATTGAAGTTTAAAAGGACTTCAATCAGAGCTCAAAAGACGAAGACACAAAGATATACAGATACACATAGATCTTGAATAACACACTAAAATAGATACTGTGTGAATATGAAAACAGAGGAACTCAAAGCTTGAGATCACAAGAAGTTTCTAACAATAAACATTCTGTTGAAGCTCATAGTACATCGAGACATTAAAGAGAAGAACCTTTTTCACACCTGGAAGTTGGATTACTAAAACTGTGATACACAGTTCTGAAGCCAACTTCCAAAAGAGGACTCAAATGTCTTTTTCTCTACATCCAATGAGTCTAGAGCTCTACTGCACATCACACATAGATTTATAAACTCCACTCTACCTTATTAAACTCTATTTTGATCTTGTAGTTACTATTTGAGCAGTGTGTATATCTGTTTTGTATCACACACATTGTCTCCTGAGCTAAACTGGTGGATAACAAAATATCCTCATTGTCAATCTCTTATTACACTTGTATCCCATGTAGAACTATGGAAGAGATCCTGTGAGATATGTTTATTTGTTTTTTCCATGAATTACTATTGTAGAGGTCAAGTGTGACCTGGACATCCTGTGTGCTATTGTGAACCCCGATCCAGGGTGTGGATCAAAAGCTTTTCAATATAAACTTCTTGGTGGAGGGTGATCACCAAGTGGAGAGCACTAAGTCTCTTCTTGAGACTGAACCTGTTGTTTTATATTTTGTGTTTTTTATCTTATATTTTTATCTGTTCGGTATTTCTAGCATTAAGAAAAACTTAACTTTGATAGTTAGTTTAGAAAGAGTTTATATCTATTTTGAATCAGTGGGTTTGTTTCAAAAATTTTACTAATCTATAGATTGGGAAAGCTGATAACTAATCAATCTTCAGAAAACTAAATTGAATCTTCAAGATTTTATAAATTCACTACAAGATGAATTTGTGTTTATTTTCAAAAGGGGGTATTATTTTGTAAAGAACCTTTTTTTAACATAGATTTTTATAGATACTAAATTCACCCCCCACTTGAGTCATCTACTCCAACCACCATTTGGTATCAAAGGTGTTTTGAAAGTTACTTTTAGTTTTTCAAATTGTTTCAACTATGATTATAGTTGTGTTTCAAATATCTTCAAATTTCTGTTATGTCTAAATTTTATCTCTTTGAAATTATTTTAAAAACTTTATAATGGAAAATAGATTAGAAGGGAATTATACTAATCGACCACCTTTATTTAATGGAACTAACCATGTTCAGTGTAAGATTAAAATGAAAATACATTTAGAAAGTATGGGATTCAAAATGTGGACTGCTATTGAAAGTAAATATGCAATACTTGAAACTGGTAGAAACACTTGGGATGAACCTACCCAGACTGCCTATAACAATAATTGAAAAGCAATGAATGCTCTGTACTTTGCATTAGGAGATGAAGAGTTTAACTGTATTTCTGCTTGTAAAACTACACATGAAATTTGGGATACTCTCTCTGTTTCTCATGAAGGAACATCTAATGTTATATAAATTTGATTGAATATTTATAATATCAAATATAATAACTTTAGAATGAAGCCTGATGAGTCAATTTATGATATGTATCTCAGGTTCAATGAAATTATGAATACCATGATTTCTTTAGGAAGAGAAGTAACTTCCAAAGAGCAGATCATGCGGATTCTGCGATGCCTACTAGAAATATGGCATGAAATATCTGTGTCTATCAAAGAATCGTGCGATATTGATAAAATTTCAGTGAAGGAATTGATTGGAAAATTAATGATGAATGAATAATAATCGAAGGTAAATCAAGAGAAGGATGAACCAAAACGAAAGTCTATAGCTTTCAAGAAAACTGCATCCAAAAGTAAATATAAAGAGACAATTTAAGCTGCTGTCGAAAGCTCAAGCAGTGATAAAGTTGCTTCAGACAGTGATGACTAAATGGCCCAGTTGGCTATACGATTCAAGAAATTATAAAGGAAAAATAATTTCTTCAAAAATCCAAGTTACAAAGGAAAGTAAGATAACAAGGGAAATTGGAAAAAGTATTGGAATAAAAATGATAAACCAGAAGAGATAATTTGTTATGAATATAAAAGGAAAGGATATGTAAAGGCTGACTACCCAAAGATGTAATACAAGAAAAAGTATGAAAATAAGGATAGAAGGTATAAGAAAGTAATGAAGGCCACCTGGAGTGCCTCTGAGGACAGCACAACTGAATCTGGATCTTCTCAGAATGAGAAAGATAATATGGATAATATGTGTTTCATGACAAATACAACTGAGGTAACCTTAGACTCTCCTGAACATAATTCTTATTATTCTGAAAGTGAGTATGAAAATATGAGAAATGACGAAATATTAGAATATTGCAACATGTTAGAGGAAACTAGTAATGAGTTTAAAGATAAATATAAATCTTTGAAGAAATGGCATGCTCTTACTGTAACTGTTAAATCTGAACTTACAACTGAAAAGGAGAAAAATTCCCAACTGATCAAAGAGAACAATGAGTTAAAAATGTCTAATGAACAATTGAAGAAAGGCTTAGAAAAGTTTACTAATGGGAAAAATACTCTTACTCAAATTCTTCGTAAAAAAAAATAGCTCCTAAGTATACATCTGGGATAGGATATCAACCAGGTCAAAGGAATTTATCCAAATCACATTTCGTACCCATATCTGGAAAATATGCTACTTTTTAAAAAAAACCATAACTGTACTGCAAGTTCCAGTTCCACAAATTCTTTTACTGTATCCAATTATTTAGGACCAAACAATGTTTACTTTTCAAACACTTTATATTCTGCATATAGGAAACCTATAAAAGAGTTGTGGGTTCCTAAGTCTTATATTACTAATGTATGTGGACCCAGACAAATATGGGTACCAAAGTCATTTCTTTGTTAAACTATTTTGTAGATAAACTGCCTAAAGAGGTCCTAAAAAAGATGTGGTACTTGGATAGTGGGTGTTCAATACATATGACAGGGGATTTTTCAAGCTTTAAAAGTCTTATCAAGATTGATGGAGGACATGTCACATTTGGTGACAATGGTAAAGGAAAAATCATCGGCCTAGGCCAGATTGGTAACCAAAACTCTATTTCAATTTCTAAAGTACTGTATGTTGATGGACTAAAGTATAACCTGCTCAGCATATCTCAACTGTGTGATGATGAATTTAATGTTAAATTTAAAAATGATTCATTCCATGTTTTCGATGCCAAGAATAATTTTGTATTTACTGCTTTTATAAATGATAATGTATATGCTATAAATCTAGACACACTAGCCTCACAGAATGTCTCTTGTCTAAATTCCTTTCACAAAGAGTCATGGATCTGGCATAGAAGACTAGT
This sequence comes from Viscum album, assembly GCA_963277665.1. NCBI lineage: Eukaryota > Viridiplantae > Streptophyta > Magnoliopsida > Santalales > Viscaceae > Viscum > Viscum album. The sequence goes on from OY728129.1 coordinate 1,405,630,699, forward strand.
ACATTGTAATATACACTCTCTTAGGAAGTTAACTAGAAAAGGAATAGTTAGAGACTTACCCAGATTTGAGTTTCCAAACAACAAAGTATGTAATACTTGTCAAAAAAGAAATCAACATAAAATCTCTTTGAAACCAAAGAAATAAGTAACTAGTTCTCAGCCTCTCGAGTTGGTTCACATGGACTTGTTTGGACCATCTAGAGTTTCAAGTCTCAATGGGAAGCACTATGTTTATGTTCTTGTATATGATTTCTCTAGGTATACCTGGACCTTTTTCCTAGCTCAATAAAGTAAATCCTGCTCACACTTTACCAAGTTTTCTAGGACTATAGAAAATCTTAGTGGACTTAAGAATAAAGCCTTAAGAAATGATCATGGTCATGAGTTTTAGAATCAAGATTTTGAAGCTTTTTTCTCACAAAATGGTTATAATCATAACTTCTCTTCACCTAGGACACCTCAACAGAATGGTTTGGTAGAAATAATAAATAGAACCTTACAAGAAATTGCTCAGACTATGCTTAATGAATAGGATTTACCCATTTATTTGTGGGCCAAAGCTGTTAATACAGCCTGCTACATAATAAACAGAGTCTTAATTAGACTCATTCTTAAGAAAACTCTTTACGAGTTATCGAATAATAGGAAACCCAAAGTAGGTTAATTTATAGTGTTTGGATGTAAATTTTATATTCTAAATACTAAAGATAATTTAGATAAATTTACTTCCAAAAGTGATGAAGGAATATTTCTTGGATACTCTACATCAAGCAAATCCTATAGGGTCTTTAATAAAAAATCCAAATGTGTGGTGGAATCTGTACACATCGAGTTTGATGAAGCATATCCACATGAGCCCAAGACCTCACTAGAAAATATTGAAGAGGATATGTCTAATCAGGACATAAATGATACAACCACAAATCATCATGTGAAGGAATCTCTGAAAACTTCTAGTTCTAGAAATTCTCCAAATCCTAACCGTAGTGAACAAGATCAACCTATCCAACCTGAAATATCAAGTCCTACTTTCTCTAGACTAACTAGAACCATTAAGAATCATCCCTTAGATACTGTTGTTGGAGATATAGATAGAGGAACACAAACCAGAGCTTCCTTGAGAAACAAGGTTGAACATCAAGCCTTCTTATCACAGCTTGAACCTAAAAATATCAATGATGCAATCAATGATGAATTTTGGCTAATTTCTATGCAAGAAGAACTTAATCAGTTTGAAAGAAATAATGTATGGAAACTTGTAGATAAACATAAGGATACTTTGACCATTGGAACCAAATGGGTGTTTAGAAATAAGGTATATAAAGTTGGAAATATAGTTATAAATAAATCTAGATTAGTTGCACAAGGATATAATCAAGAAGAGGGAATTGATAATGAAGAGACTTTTTCACCAGTACCAAGACTTGAGGCAATTAGGATCTTACTTGCCTATACAGCACACTTGAATTTTAAAATCTATCAAATGGACGTCAAAAGTGCATTCCTGAATGGATATATAATTGAGGATGATTTTTTTGAACAACCCAGAGGTTTTACAAATCCACATTTTCCAAATAATGTGTTCAATTTATCGAAAGCTTTATATGGTTTGAAACAAGCTCCAATAGCTTGGTATGAAAGGTTAAGTAACTTTCTTATTTCTAAAGGTTTTTAAAAAGGACTCACAGATCCTACTTTATTTATAAATAGAGTTTTGAAAGAAGTTTTAATATCCCAAATATATGTAGATGATATTATCTTTGGATCTTTTAAAAATTCTTTATGTAATGATTTTTCAAACATAATGCAAAGTGAGTTTGAAATGAGTTTAATGGGTAAACTTAAATATTTTCTTGGATTTCAAATATTTCAAAATAATTAAGGCATAATCTTAAATCAAAGTAAGTACACAAAAGATATTTTGAAAATATATGGCTTTGATAGTATTAAGATCAGTGAAACTCCTATGAGTTCTACATGTAAGTTAGATCTTGATGAAAATGGAAAATCAGTTGATCAAACTGCTTACAGAGGAATGATAGGGAGTTTTCTATACTTAACTTCTAGTAGTCCAGATATTATGTTAAGTGTGTGTATGTGTGCGATATTTGAAGAAAACCCAAAATATTCACATTTAAATGCTGTTAAAATAATTTTCAAATACCTCAAATATACAACTAATTTAGGATTATTCTATCCTAAAGGACAACCTTTTGATTTAGTTAGCTATTCAGATGTTGATTTTGGTGGATTTAAGTTAGATATAAAGAGTACCTCTGGAACGTGTCACTTTTTTGGAAAGTAATTGATATCTTGGTGTAATAAAAGAAAATTTCAGTTTCATTATCAACTGCTGAAGCAGAATACATTGTTGCGGGTAGTTGTTGTGCACAAGTTTTGTGGATGAAACACACCTTATTAGACTATGGATTTCATTTTAGAAATATCCCCATAAACTGTGAAAAAAAAAGTGCTATTAACATTTCTAAGAATCCAATTTCTCATTCTAGAACTTAGAATATTGATGTAAGACATCACTTTTTGAGAGATCATTATCAAAAAGGTGATATAACTCTTGAGTTTATTGGGACTGAACATCATCTTGTTGATATATTCACTAAACCATTAAATTATAAGAGAATAAATTACATCATAAATGAACTAGGAATGATAAATCAGTAGATGATCCTTGAAACCAATCTAATGAAACTGATCCTTGAAACCAATCTCATGAAACCGATCTCTTGAAACCGATCTTCTTGAAATCAATCATCTTAAAAATGGTCTTCTTGAAAATGATCTTCTTGAAACTGATCTTCTTGAAACTGATCTTCTTCAAACTGATCTCTTAAAACTAATATTCTTGAAACCACTCTCTTGAAATTGATATCTTGAAACCGATCTTCTTGAAACCGATCTCTTGAAACCGATCTCCTGAAACCGATTTTCTTGAAACTGATCTTATGAAATTGATCCCGAAAACTGATTCATTGACACCAATGTATTTAAGGATTGTTCTGTAATTCAGTTTGTTTTTAAATAAAACGACATCGTTTTGTATTATTTTTTTCGTGTTTAAATTTTTATAATTTACGATTTACAATCCTTAAATGATATATTTTGTTCAATCCATCCCGACCTTTCACCTTCCCCTCTGCTGAAAATCTTTCTACCTTTTGTCACACTCCCTCTTGACTCTTAACCTCTCAACATTATTGTAATCTAAATCCCTTTCATGGTGAGGACCAAGCGTGCAATGGAAGAACCTAGAAAATATCCTTATGAGAAGCATCAGAAAGGTGAGTCCAGTGGGACTATGAAACCGAGCTTGGAAAGCTGAGTGGTTACGGTGGAAAAAGAGGTGTCTGCTGAGTGGCTTATATCAAGAAAATATTTTTTGTTAAAAGTAATGGAATCTCAAGGATGGCTCAGTTGGTTCACCAACAACGAAAGACCCTATTATCCCCATATAGTGCATGAGTTCTATCAACATTTGAGGATATCCCTGGATGAAGTTGAGGCAGCAAATATGAAGTTTGTGGTAAAGGGAAAGGATATAGCTTTCTCGTCTAAGGAATGGGATGAATGCTTAAAAATGACTCATGAAGGTGTTTATGCTGACTATCCTGGTAATATTCCACCTTCCTCTAATTTTTTATCTTATGCATATACTCTGAAGGAGCTGAATGGAAATGGAGAATCCAGGAGGACTGTTGCAAATGAATTTGAAGGATAAGTAAGACTTCTTTTTAAGTTCATACAACATCAAATCTGCCTGAGGGAAATAGATTTCTCTGCTGGGAAGTATCAAGATGTTTTCTTGATCTTTTTGTTGAAACATGGAATAAAAGTAAACCTATATAAGTATTTAATGGTGCATATCTCTGATTTGATAAATTCATCCAATAAGGAAACCTGCTTGTACTATCTGAGGATGATTTCTGCCATGTTGAAAATGGTAAGTTGTGTGGAAGATAGAGATGAAGTGATTAGTGCCTGTAGTGGTTTTTGTCTACAAAAATACATTTGTAAGAGAATGAAGATCTTCTAAAACCCATGTAAGAGATATTGGGTAGGAGATGAGGAAAGGCTATATGAGGATTTCAATCTAGTTGACCACCCTTCTAGACCAAAGGATCAAGTTGATCCAGGTCTCAAACCAGGAGAGGTTCCAGTTTATTCTGATGAGGAAGCTAAGCCTGAAGTTCCAAGGGAATAAGGATCTACTTTTGATGATAGGAGTGATCTTAATATTGCTGAAAGTCCCAAAGATATGTCTTATGGATCTTCCAGTCCACCTTTGGACTTGCCCTCATGAGAATCTTTATTAGGTGATGAGGATGAGGAAGAAACTGAAGTTACTGGAGTTGAAGGCTATGTTAGTAAATCTGATGAGGAATCAGATGATGATGATGATGATGATAATTATGATGGTGATAATAGAAGAAATGATGAGCATGTAAGTGACTCTCTAAAAATGGGACAACAAGTGGTTGATAGATCTAGTGAGGAATTTGTACATGGAGCTGGTGAGGGTGTTGAACATGTTGAACAATGGGTTGTTGATCATCGAGATGCTGAACATGAGGACAGATCACCCTTTACAAATGCTTAAAATCAAGAGATCATTCAGGAATTGAATGATCTTATGGATTCTGGCCAAGAGGAAGAAGATGTGGTTCTAGTGCCTCAAATTGAGGAAGTTCCCGGTGAAGCTAAAGTATACGGAGCACAAGCAGAACCTAAAGTTCAGTTGGTTCCTATTCCTAGACAATTTGTAATTGAATGAGACCAGGATGATGAAGTTGATGATGATAATGTTATTTTTGAGCCTCAGAGAAGAAGGATTAGAATTGATATTGTTGATCCAAGAGACAGGACATGTACTAGAGAATGGAATAATGATCTAGGATACATTCTTTTCGGTTTAGAGTATGACTTAGATGAGGAGAGGGTACCTCATTCTTCTGCTCCACAAGTCCAAGCAGAACAGGAACATATTGCACTTTTTCCACCAGCTGCATCTCCACTTGTAGAACATGTAGCTCAGTCAGTGCCTAGTGATTATGTTACTAAGCTAATATGCAGAAATTTAAAAATGATATATGTGAGTCTGTTATAGCCTCAGTTGGATCCAGAAATGAAGACTCCACCTCCATAGGTATCTCAGATGCCAATGTAGAAAATATTTCAAGAATATTAATCTAGGATATTCAACCGAATCTCATTACCACAACAGAAACCATTATTAGACACAATACATTGCTGATAGAAGAAGTAAGAAAGATTAGAAATGAGTTAAATTCATTAACCTCTAACTTCAAGACCTCCTTTAGTGGTGTTATGGAAGTTTTGAGGAACTTGGTGACTCATATCCTCAGTTTGGATCTGAAAAAGTTGAAAGAATAGCTTGGAAAAATGTTGATTGTCCCATCTAGTTCCAGGAGTGGGAAAAGTGTTGTTGCTGATTTGGAGTCTCTCAAGGTTGTGATGAGAGATGAAATTCAAAAACTTCATAGTGTTTTAGACAATTAAACCCTTGAAAAAGTACATCAAAATATATATCTTGTATATAATATGGTCAGACAGTATACAAATGAAGCTTTTGTAGCTCAGAAAGAGATTCAGGAAAAGCTGGATTTTTATTTCACTAAGATTTATACCAAGCATGATCTCATCAATAGCTTCAAGTTTCTCGCAGAAAATCTAAGAACTCCTCCAGTCACAAAAGCATTCAAGAATAAAGTCTTAAATTGAAGGATTTTACACATTTTCTGAGTAAATTTATAGAAAATAAGGATGACTTCGAGAAGGCGATGCAATGTGGTGGTGAAATCATTAATGATTCATCAATCTACTTAAGCCTTATCTGTATGTTCAAGCCGAGGCTATTGTGGTCCATCCAAATGCTTCAATTGGTACTGTCTCTTAGCCTCCTTCTCCAATGTATTTCTCTTAGTCCCTTTCCTATATTCAACTGATCATCATAGAAAAAACTCCAAGTTGAGTATTGTCAAAAAGGCAGCATACCCTTGCAGCTACTATTCCTACAGGTGTTTCCCTGCCTGGTGTTATCTTCAGACACCCACTTCCCTCTACCACTCTCAAAAATTCTATTTATCCCTCGTATCCTTCATACAAAAGAAAATCCCCACAGTATCCAAATCCTTAGTGATGGATTTTTTCTTTTTGATAAGGATTTGGTCTTTTTGTTTCTCTTGTACTTTTATGCCTCTTAATGGAAATCTTTATGATGTCTTTATTTTATGTTATTTCTCCTTATCTTTTTTTTCTCTTTTTTTCTAATCCCAAAAGGGGGAGAAAATAAGGCATACATTATTTATCTATGGGGGAGATTTTCTAGTTTAGGACACATGGCATGTACTCACCTTAATCCATTTATTGAGGGGGGGTCTTTGTTTTAAATATTCAAACATGGAAAGACTTTCTTCATATTGGACAATTACATTCAGTGTAGTATGCTATGTCAAGATATCTTTATTCAATATATTTTTTCATGTATACCATAATTTGTGATTATCAAAACGGGGGAGATTGTTGGACCCTCTATGATAATGTACTTTTAATAATCAAAAATAATGTCAATATACAGATTATACTCTTTCATTCCATTAAATATCTCTAAGTAAATCAATTATATCATACAGAAAAATATACTTAAATAAGTCAATAACCTATATTCATGAATCAATATGTTTACCATTGTATTTATAAATGTATTTTTGGATAACACTTAGTCTTGTAATGATTCGTGTAAGATAGATACTTCATAACCTTTTTCAGATTCCCTAACACCGATGGTTTGTACGACACACCGAAGTTGACATACCAATGTTCAACACACTGATGTTCGACACACCAAAGATGACACACCAAAGTCGATACACTGAAGTCGACACACGAAATTTGACACAACGAAGATGATAGATCGAAGTCCACACACTGAATTTGACATACCGATGTTCGACACACTGAAGATGACACACCGAAGTCGACACACTGAAGATGACAGACTGAATTCGACACACCAAAGTTGACAGACCGAAGTTGAAAGACCGAAGTCGACACACCAAAGTCAACACACCAAAGTTGACAGACTGATTTTACCAAACTGAAGACAACAGACTGAAGATGACTCACCAATAGTCATAAATAACTGCTTCGATTTTATTAATTCAAATTTATTTCTAATAGTAATATTTAGAAAAAATAATATATCTTACATTATTTAATGTTGTCTGTATGACTATCCATAGACAGTACGAAGTACGTGCACGTGTGGAGATATTTATGCTTAGTAGACCTTGAAGTATAAAAGGAATTCAATCAGAGCTCAAAAAAGATTGAGACATAGAGATATACAGATACACATAGAGCTTGAAGAACACACTAAAATAGAGATTGTGTGAATACGAAAACAAAGTAACTCAAAGCTTGAGATCACAAGAAGTTTCTAGCAAGAAACATTCTACTGAATCTCAAAGTACACTGAGACATTAAAGAGTAAAACATTTTTCACACCTAGAATCTAGATTACTAAAACTACGATACTCTGTTCTGAATCCAACTTCCATAAGAGAACTAAAATTTCTTTTTCTCTACATCCAATGAGTCCAGAGCTCTACTGCACATCACACAGAGAATTCTAAACTCCAATCTTCCTTATTAATCTCTTTTGTGGTCTTGTAGTTACTATTTGAGCAGTTTGTGTATTTGTTTTGTATCATACACATTGTTTCCTGAGCTAAACTAGAGGATAAAAAAATATCCTCACTCTCAATCTCTTGTTACACTTGTATCCCATGTAAAACTATGGAAGAGATCTGGTGAGATCAGTTTATTTGTGTTTCCCACAAATAATTGTGGTAGAGGTAAAGTGTGACCAAGACAGTCTATGTGCTGTTGTGAACCCTGATCCAGGGTGTGGATCAAAAGTTTATTAATATAAACTACTTGGTGGTGGGTGATCACCTAGTGGAGAGGACTAAGTATCTTCTTGAGACTGAACCTCTTTTTTTATTCGTTGTGTTGTTTATCTTATATTTTTATCTATTATTTATTTTTGGCATTAAGATAAACTGAACTTTGATAGTTAGTTTAGAATGTTTTTATATCTTTTTTGAATCAGTAGGTTTGTTTCAAAAGTTTTACTAATCTTTAGATTGGTAAAGCTGAGAACCAATCAATCTTTAGAGAACAAAATTAAACCTTCAAGACTTTTATAAATTCATTACAAACTGACTTTGTGTTTATTTTCCTAGGTGGATATTATTTTCTAAAGAACTATTTTTTAATAAAAAAATTTATAGATACTCAATTCGCCCCCCGCTTGAGTCATCTACTCCGACCAACAGTATGGGATATAGATGTTTCAAAAAAGAGATCGGAATAATGGTTGATTCTATTGATGTAAAAGTTCTTGAAAAAACTGAGGAGGATGTTTCACAAATATATACATATAAGAAATATGAATAGGATGAAATAATTTTTGTTAAGAAACATGAAAAGGATTCCAAAAATTATGAGGTCACATATATGGAGGAATCATACTCACTATTTCTTGTGATAAGGAATAATTCTATACATCTCATCCCAGGCTGAGAATAAAGTTGGAATCTCAAAAAATTATTGGTGATCAATATCAAAATGTTCAAATAATAATAACATCAAATGTTATTGTACATACTTATTTGTATTCAAAAGTTGATCCAAATGGTGTTAATGAGTCCTTTGAGCATAAAGAATAGATTTGATCTATGAATGAAGAGTTGTTTTAGATTGAGAAGAATAATTCTTGGGAACTAAAACATAAAACAAATGAAAAAAATGTTATTGGTAAGAAGTGGGTGTTTTAGAATAAGTTGAATGAAAAAAGTTAATTGATAAAAAAACAAATACTGGTTTGAAAAGATTACTCACAAAGGAACACTAGCCAATATAAGTGAATCCTAAAGTTCAGGAACCTCTATCCCCATGTAAGGCTACCCACTAGAAACTATATAATTATAGGCACCTGCCCTATTGATATTTTACTCGACTAATGTTTGTATATGTTTTGTTTTCACCTATTTCCACAATGTTTTCAATGGTGTTATATATCATAATTTTGTTTCAAGAAAACTAATCCCATGTTTCATAAAAAAATTTATATAATTATTCCACTACACTTAAATTCTTGAAAATAAATTTCCAATTCAAAACCATCTTTGATGTACTTTAGCAAACACATCATGTGCATAAAATCTAGTTTCCAAAGAAAAATAATTTCAAAAAAAAATTATTGCCAATAAAGATCACAAAAAATCTCAAAATTCAATTTTATAAATTAAATAAAAAGGGGAGAGTCATAAAAATATAATAATTCCAAGGGATATACTATAGGATAGATTCACCAACCTTAATATCGATGAAAACAATGTTTCCTTCTAGACTAGTGACTGAAGAAGAAGAGATCTGATCCTAGTGATCCTAAATCTGATGGAAATAACAGTAATAATCTATGTTCATGCTATATCCCCAATATATCCTCATAAAAATCAAATTCATGGAGAATAAGAGACGAAAATCGACTATAAGGGTTCCAACTTACCAAATTACAATCAATAGAGATTCATTCTATCAACCAGCATAAAGACCCACCAATAGAGAGTAAGAGAGATAGAGAGAGGATCACCAACAAGAATCCTATAGATCAATGAAATTCATATTATGGTCAAGTGGGTTAAATTAGAGGTAATAAATAATCATTCTGGTCTAAAATTAAATTTTATTCGCTTACTTAACTGCATGCCCAACGATGTCACCAATGAGCTATTAGACATTCAAAGGTTAGTGAAAAGGACCAACTAAGATCAATATATCGCTAAGAGGGGGAGGGGTGAATTATTTATATCTTTTTATTTTATGTTATATTTATTATATAAAAACCTTCTCCACCTATAAAATAAATATCACTTTTCTAAAAACAAAATCATCACACATCAATATGAACACATGTATTTACAAGATTCACTACTCAATAAGATTAGATAGTATTTGGCATGGTTTGAAAATAATCCAATACCACACAATCCACTATAAAAACGAAAAATAGGAAATACCATTGCACTTGTGTAGCATTATGACCAATACAACAATGCATGTGATTATTCTAGCGTGAATGATGTAAAATAAGTTGTGTAACAAGTTAAGAAACCTTTACCAGTTGGTTATAAACATTTCAATATGCCACTTTAATAATTTCCACTTTTTTAAATCTTCAACAAAACAATTATTCACTTTCCTACCCAGTATTAGGTAGAAACAACTCTTCAAGAATTTGAATGAAAACTTGTTTTCATGCTCAATCAGTTTCATAAGTCTGATTCATCGGTCTAAAAAAAGTCTATATAGATGGTTAGAAAATAATTCGAGACTGATTCTTTCTTTCCCCGGAAATTTTAATCTGATTTCTTAGTCTGGTCCAAAAAAATTGAACACTATCTCTTTCTTCCTCTTCTTTTATTCAGAGATGTTTCTCAAGAAAACTCTATCCAGAAAACATTCATCCACCAAAACCTTCAGCGCCCTCACTTTCTCCTTTACGTGAATAGTGTGTTCATCCAAAATTATATTGTACTTAAACTTCTATTTATAGGATTTCTAAAAATGGAATAGATAGGAATTAGAAAAAATTTCACACTTAAGTATATTTCCAAAATATCTTGAGGTGGTGGAAGTAGTGGGTAACAAATTTTAGGGTAGATATTGATGTTTTATTACTATCCTAGGAGAAAGGGACACCTCAAACTTGTTTTTACAGAAGCACCCAAGGTATGTCATGCATTTGGTAAATCTAGTCATCTTCATAATTTATGTAAGGGGGAATCCCAGGGTAGTAGATATGGATCCACCTTCACCAAGGCCACTCAGTATATATCTAATACAGTAAAAGGGGTGGGATCTCAACCAATTTCAAAGGGTTATACACATATTTTTAGGAAATGATATAATGATGTTGGAAGTCTATATGCTTTGGAGTGTGCACTAGAGGATTTAGAGTAAGGACCAACTACTATGAGAGGTATGGTGTTTATTTTATCCTCTATGGTTGTGGAATTATTTCACACTGGTAAAATTCATTATTTTATATCATACAATCTTATCAATGTGTTGGGATTTCAACCAGAGTTTATACCTTTCCATATGATTCTTTTAACACTTTTGGAAAGAAGTTTGGGTAGGTTTTAGATGTATTTGGTTTCGAGTGATGATCATTTCCCACAAAATAATTTTAGATTTTCTAGTTCTTAATCTTAACACATATCATCTCATCTTTGGCATGGATTGGATGATTAATTATAAATCCCAAATCAATTGTAAAAATCATTAGGTCTAGTTCCTTTCACTCGATGGAGTTACTACTATATTTTAGGGTGAGTGGGATCCTAGATCTGGGAGAGTATACCCCATTATCCCTAGTAATTAAATGGTCTTAGGCCAATTGTTAGAGATGTTTCTTGATGTTGATGGCCCACATCTTAGTGACCCTCTTCCTATGGTGGTGAGAGAATCCTAAATTGTTTTTGGATGATTTCTCTAGGATACCACCTCTAATGGAAGTTTAGTTTACTATAGACTTACTTCCGGGGATGAGGTCATTTTATTTAAATTAATAATTTATGGTACATAATAAATTAAAATAATTAAATGTTCGGCATGATAATTTTGAGCCTAAGGGATTTTTTAATCATAGTATTTCTCCTTGAGAATCACTGATACTCTTTACAAAGAAGTCGGATGGGAGTCTACAAATTTTTGTTGATTAATGGAAACTCAACCATGTGAAATTGAAGAGAAAATATCTTATACCTAGGATTGATCACATTTTCGATTATCTCAAGAGATCCCACTAGTTTCCAAAAATGGATCTTAGATTAGGGTACCATCATCTGAGGGTCCAAGAGGAAGATATTCCTAAGATGGTGTTCAAGAGGATGTATGGGCACTGTGAGTATTTTTCCATGTTGGTTTATTCATCATCAACAAAAAAATTACTCATATAACCGTACTGATTCTCTTCTTGAGATTTCCCCTTAGGACATTGATTTTCATAATTATCATACTTTTCTCATTTAAAATATTCAACTATTAATGATACCTTAGGGAAACCATTATTCTCATCCATTTCTTTAACTGAATTTTTTAATTCTTCCCAAGAAATTACTTACTTTATTCCCTTATTCTCCAAACATAAAGCATTTTCTTGTTCCTTTTAGACATTCCCTTGACTGCTTCTTCCCACATTCTTTACATATATAAAATTTAATTTTCTTTCCACCATGGTCTCTATGACCCAAGCTACTAGCTAACTCTATCCTTCTCTTCTTTGGTGATTCTGAGAGTTGGTTAAGGTAAAAATAGTTAATCATATATCATAATAACTTATTAGTAATAATCACAATGTCTTTAACTCTAGTCCTGTACCCATTTGGTTTCTCATCAACACATTTTCCATCACATTTAATGTTAACCTGATTTATTTAAGTTCTGTCCATTGAATAAAACCAGAAATCATAGTGTGAGCAATAATAATCATATTGGAAAACCACATAGTCATGAAAAATCATTAATAGGATGTCTAAATAATGACACCTTATTTTCAATATATGACACCTTATATTTAATCTAGGTCATACACAATCATCTTCTATTCAAATCCTTTATAATGGTTCATAAAGTAAATTTGGATTAAATCCAAGCATATCCCTCTAGAGTGTCAAACTAGGTGCATAGTAAAGTCACACTCACCATGAACCAAAATGATGGTCAAGATATATTTGACCAACTCTTTTGGGGGTTATTACCCCTAGATTCATCTATGAAAAACCACATCCACTTTTAGTTTCCATATATGGATTTATTTCTAGGAAAATTACATAATTTTTTCCTCACAAAAACATTAGGATATTATCCTGTAATAAAAATTATCCCTAGGGTTTTCACTAAAGTTTTATAAACCTAATATCCAAGGATTAAATAAACCTTTCCATTGATACAAGTTATAGAGACCCAATATTTTCATACATAAATATTGCATCTATTTAGATTAATATTCAACACATTTCACAAATACACATCTGAGGAACTTAAAGGTTTAGCTTATTTAGATACTAGATACACAATCCACTTATTTCCTAGAAGATATTTAGCATCTCCGATAAATATCTTACCATATAGTAATCTTCATAGAAAAACCCTAATTAAACCTTTCTTTATATCATACGGAAATGATACATAATAAGGGTGATCTCAGATGCTCAGTAAGGGTAAACATTGGAGATATCAATTGATGATCATATGAATTTATAAGATAAGAATAATTGTATGAGATAAAAACTATAACTTACAAATTTCATACCTAATCTACCATGGAACATAAAAATGAGTCATGGAATAAATATTGGTAGTTCAAAAGTCATAAATCATAAAGGAATCAAATAACATGATCTATGTGAGGATAGCATTGGCATAAGAGATAGAATTTTTCCATACACATAAGTATATGAAAACATTTACTTTGTAGTCAAGGATAAATACCAAAAATATAATAGTGGATTGGGTTTACTTATCAAACCATAATAGTATTCAAGGTTCACTATCAAGAATATCATATTTGAGAGGGTCCCTTACTGAACTGGGTTCACTACCCATTCCAGTCCGATTTTTCTCATGAGATGTCATTATTTATCCAATGTATTGGAGGGATATATAAGTTCGAGCCCACCCATCCTTGATTATAATGTAGCCACCATTCTTGGATATAAAATAATCACATCCATTTTTTTATAATTTCACCACCATCCTTTAGTTATAACATAACCACCTTCCTTTGGTTATAACATAATATCCATCCTTTGGTCATAACATAACCACCATCCATTGGTTATAAAGTAACCACTTTCCTATGGTTATAATATAACAACCATAGTTTGGTTATAAATTAACCGCTTTACTTGTTTTATAATGTAACCACCCTTCACATAATTAAAATCATGTTTGTGTGTTCCACAACATCATAAAACATTCATCATATCATCTCCTCAAAACCAGTGAAAAGAAAATGGGTTTTATAAAAATTTTATAAATTTATCAAATCATAGCCCATAGAAAATAAATGAGTTTCATAAACATATCATAAATAAAAAAATTAACCATCCATAGAAAGAGTAATTATGGTGTCATTGGATCATATCTCCAATATATCATAAGTAACATCAAGGTTTATATCATGGATGAAAATTACATTTGAAGATAATTGAAACATTTCATAAATAAAATAGCCTTTCAAATTTGAAAATAATTTTTTTAAGATATGAAATCATAAAAAATATTAAAGAAACAATTTTATTATAAAAACTAACTTGGAAACTTATAAATGAATCTTCAAATTATTTAGTGTTCATGACTATGGGAAATTCTGCTCAAGTCATATATATTAGAATAAAATAATCCTTTCAAACTTATACAAATATTAAAAATTATCTCATTTGGAAAATGAAAAAATATATTTTAAACCATTTTTTAAAAATTAAATCATGGGTAAAAATGAATTTAAATAATCATATAAAAATAGTAAAACCATTTCTAAAAACATTTTTAGAAATCATGGACATAGAAGAAGAAGAAACTTTAATCAAGGAGAGAAATATAGTCAATTTTCCACAAAAGCATATTTTCAGGCTCTTTGGTACTTAAGGTGAGGAAAATAAAAGTAAAATAATATTCTAAAGAAATAACCAAATTATAAAAAATTAATTAGTTTCTAGAGAGATATATCATAATATCTCATAGTCAGATACTTAATCATAAACAATTCTGATCATCGTCATCATAAACATTTATTTATTCAAAAATTCTTGAGAACAAAAACAAGAGAAACAAAGAAAAATCATGGTCTAGGGAGTCCTGAAATAGTGGATACCAAGGGAATCCCCTCTTATAAGGTTTTCCCCCTCATGCCTCAAAATTTTTGATATCGGGAAACATGTGACACTAGATCCTTGGTTTTCCATAGATGAAAAGGTAGTCTGCAACCTTGTTTCCCACATGCTAATTGTGAAGTACATGAATATTACTATTGAGAAGACTTCGTCACCTTATGATAACATAGGACATAAACCATGGGATATTATTGTTCCACATAGAGAATTTTGTAGAATTATGGAGTTTGTTTCTACTTATGCTAATTTTATATTACATTGATGGAATAAGCAAAGCCCTGTGAGCATAGCCTTTGCTTTGACCTAGAAAGAGTGACTGCTATTGAAATGTGTTGTAAACTCCATAGTAAAAGTTCTCATGGGGTATTAGACTAAACCCCCTACCTACATGTCCATGAGGATGTAAGAACCATCTATTTTTAGTTTGAGGTCTGATAGGGGTGTACACTATTGAACCGAGTGCCCCTAGGACTTATTGTTGATGGAGAGTTTATGAGGTTTCTCACCTATAGCGGTCTCAAAGTAGGAGCATCATGTCAGTTCATAAAAATTATTACCATGTTGAGTAGTAGATTCCTTGTTCTGATGATAAGATATTTCCCCATTGCAAAAATCTCCTCATGTCAAGACCTGTTTATTGATTTCCAAATACACCATCATCCAGCAATCATCACAATTTCTTGTTCCGTCCTTTCTGAACCTGCAACATCCGTGTCGTGAAAATATCGGTCCAAAAAATCTACACTGTGAAACTCCTGGTAAGAGAAAGCATTAAAATAACCAAAATATCTCCAAATTAAATCTTCCCGATCACCTTCAAAAAATAGGTGGTTCGGTCGCTCCTCCTGATAATCCTTCCAACATAGACACCTAGAAGCTAGGTACATACCAGTTCTTTTGATATTTTCCTTAGTTGGAATTGCATGGTTCCTTATTCTCTTAATAAATAAAATTGTACTTATAAGGAATCATAGTTCACCACAGAGTCTCTCTCTATCTATCAGTTTGATTTTGGGTGATCTAAATCCCAATAAACAATAATATTATAACCTAAAAATCTTACCGCTTTGATAGATTTTAAATCATAAGAATCGTGAAAGAATAAATTAAAATGAAACTTTAAATGTAAAGATAATAATTATTTTAATTAAATAACATGTCATAGTTTCTATATAAACACCTTATAAAATAATATAGGTGCATATCATAACATGTGTCCAAATGAAATAAATTTGGGATGATAAACCTTTACCGCTTCAGTAATATTTGAATATAAACCTCATTAATGATATAATATTATATGTATTTTTAAATCCAAATAATTTTCATGAAATTAATCATAAAAATAAATTCATGGAAATTATATACACCACATAAAGAAAATAGTTGCTGAATATGACAAAATTATCATAGAAATAAAAGTGAGATGAGAAATCCCCTTACCTCAAGTCTTGTCCTATTTTGTATGTGTTAAAAAATCTTGTGTAATAAATATAGATTTATTATAAATAAATTAAAGAATGATATTCATGTATAAATTATTATGTACCATCCCTTTTAATATTTCCAATTATTCTTTTATTAAAAATTCTCTCATAAAATAGACATTCACGGGAAAAATGGCATGTTTTCCATGCATGTTTCAGTTTGATGGTTTTAGTCCTTGAACAACAATCATTGTTCCATTATTTAAAGAATAAGAGTCATGAAATAATTATCATTTTTATACACAAATTATACTTTTTAAATAAATCATTAAATATGATTATTAAAAATTAACTACATTACAATCATAGAGATGGTTGGTCATACATATGCATGAGTAATATTTCAATTTATCAACAATCATTATTGAACTAAGGTATGTTTTTTTTCAATTTAAATATTTATAATTATATCATAAAAACCATATTATTTTTTAAATAACTTATATATATTATGTAGGTTTTGGGGAAAATGGAAGTGCGGGATGGGTGGTGCCCAACTTCGATTTTTTCCATATTCAATGAAGAATCTGAGATCAATACGATGAGGAACACTAGTATCCATAGAATTGAATCAAGGATTTAGGAAAAGGAATAGAAACCCGGAACCAAGAGACATGATCAACATATTTTGTTTATAATTAATTAAATTTAATTAAATAATTACCTCTAAGGTGATTCTTTCTTCATTGACGTGTTCGACAACAGATCTGCAGTGTGCCTTTATTGCATTGTAGATATCAAGGGTAGATATCCTCTAGTGGTGATCCACACATGATCTTCGAATCTCTGGACGTTGTCAAAGGATTCTCTGGGTGTTATCACAGAAGATCTTTGCGCTTGCAACGTCCACCTTCGATCTCCTTGAGAACCACTTTCAAAACATTCTCCTTGATCTGTTGGAGGAGGATTGCTCTCATTATTAAGAACATTCTTTGAGAAAAATTAACTCTCTAGGCTCAAGATAAAATCTCCAAATTATAGTGCACAACAAGATTGGCTAGCATGTGGGTTTTCCCTTGGCTAATTAGAGAATAATGTAACTGGGAATTTAATTCACTAGGTAATCATAAAAAATAATTTGCATAGAAGCATTAATTATTTCATTAACCAAGTGAAACCCCCCATGTTAAATAATAACAGCAATGTTATTATTTCTTGACATGTTCTTAACTTTTAAGTTACAATTAAATATTATTCTAATCAAAAAATATTTAATATTGTTATTTCTCATCAGACCTGAAACTTAGTCTTCCAATCCTCCTTAATATTTATCAAGCCTTGAATAATGACTATTTATTTATTAAATAAATATAGCTTCATTATTCGTCGATAAATAAATAAATATTATATTTACTAAAAATAGAAAATATTTATTTATTAAATATTTTGTTTGAAATATATTCTCTCGAATATCTAGTGATGAAACAAATGAAAATAGGAACACATGAATAATTATTAAACCATAACTGGGAATAATATTTATTCAAATTTTTAAATAATAAATTATTTAACTGAGATCCCAGATACACATAGTGTGTGACACTCTAGGCCTCTTTCTCAGTGGCATTAGGCGAACCTTCCTAGATTCCAAGATTAACATCTAGAAAGAGAGGACCAGTTTGGGATATTCCTAACACTGAGAGAGGGGTGAACCAGTGTTAGGGACTTTTGAAACCAATTCCAACTTTTTATCCCCATACCTCTTGACCTGTTAGGATATTGACTCTCTTATTCTATCTCCCCTTTCGCATGCAATAATAGAAAGAAGTAAAAATATGCACATGATATTTTTACAATTTTCACCACTAAATAAGAGCAGCTATGTTCATTCCATGCATGGGAATGACCAGTGCATGGATTCTCCACTACAATGTGATATGTTTTTATAGTGGAGTGACTAGGAAAACAATACCTTATTCAGTTTGGATCCCTACACTTTGGAGGGGGGTCGGAAAAATCCTCTTCCCTAGACTGGAGATAGCCTAGTCCAACTTGCAGCATCTAGCTGGTTCTTTATACTGCCAATAAAGATAGTCTTCTTCCCTCTTCAAAAGGTATGTTCTGCTCTTGGTCTTCTTTAGTGCTCTTCACTTTATTACCTGCAAAGCAATAATCAATCAATTCTCCCTTCTTTCTTTTTCTTCTTCTCTAGTGAAACACCAACTACACTACACTTATTCTATCTACTTCTTAGTGAAACAACCAACTACATTATTTTTCTTCTCTCTTTTGGATAGAACCACATAAACTAATGTGATTATTCAATAAATGAAGATCGGTTCACTTGAAATCATCTGAATTGAACTGCCCTGAATAATTCACAACCATCTGTTGGTAACCCTATGTTCTTCTTCTTCTCTTCTTACTATTCTCAATACTAACACCTGATTTTATCGGTATAATAACTTCTTTTTTTGTGCAGATATGAGTTAAAGTGAAATTATAGTTCTTCTTCACTTCTCAAAGCACAACGAGGGTGATAAACACCAGTCATGTGAGTGTGGTACAACTTCTCTTTGTGAAACTAAATGGTTCACATTTCTTCCTTCCTCGCAAAGCTGCTTAGAGAGTGTTATGAAACTATAGAAGGCCTACGGGACCCTAATCTTTTGTGCACCACTTTTGGGTGACTTTCGTGAAACATTAACAACTTGCATGCAACATTCAACTTTTTTCGCGGAAGACTTCTTGTACACAACTTCAATATTGAGCGCAACTCTCTTCTTGCGCACAACTATCCTTTCTTGTGCGCAAATATTAATTCTTGCATAAAACTACCTTTTTGTATATTTCTTAATCACTTAAGAGCTTTTATTTCTTCTAATTGTTGAGATTAACAAATTTGAGGGGGTCACCTCTTATTTATAGACCTCGTCCACCCCCGCGTGCAAAAACCTCAATGTGTCGTGCAAGATCCCGATGTGTCGTGAAAAATTCCATTTGATGTCGCATTGGGCACATAATTCTCTCTCTATCCAACCTCATATTTCATGCACTTTTTGAATCTTTTTCTCACTTTATTCCTTTTCCATTTTTTTGATGTTTTGACCTCGAATCATGTATTTCCAACAACATTCCAAACTCCCTTAATTATTGTGTGCAAAAACCAATCTTTCACGCAAGCCTCTCAACTCCCAAATTTTGAAGTTTATATCATGGAACTCTACTTTCACGGAACATATCAAGCCATCTTCAAACTTGCGTGCATCAGACTTTGTGAAAATCACATTTCTCCATCTTTTGATTTTTAGCCCCAAAAATTTGGAAAACACTGGGAAACGCCGCCACCTTAAAATTTGTTTCGGAAAGAACACCAATGTTGCTTCATTATCATCTGGTGTATTCATAAAACAACTTATTTCATCATGAACCATATCTATCATGATATATAGTCTTTGATTGAACACCTTTAGCATCATCATATTTTCAACTAGAAGTACTACAACTTACCTATGTTCCACTAGCATCTTTCATTCCAATCAAAAATGAATATGACTCGAATCACCTTTTACTCCCCCTTTCCTTCATAAGTCTTGCATCAAAAGTTATCCAAACTTATAATATTTTTGAAATAAAAATCATTAAAGCATCATCTGATTTAAGATGCCATGTGAAATTCATGGACATCTCAGAATTCCAAGTCCTTCCACATTTTCTCTTCTTCTTCATCCATCATTCTCTACTTCATGTAAATAATGAGATTCTATTCTTCAAGTAATGGTTCTCATGCAATCAGGAAGAATTTCACGGTCTTCTTTAAATACTCATACTTCTTCAATCATCCTCATATGGATGATACCTCGCCATTATTCATTATTGTAAAAAATGTGTCACATTTGACACAAGTTCTTTGAACTAAAGATCAGTGAATCAATCTTTTGAATTTCATGAAGAATTTCCCAAGCATAACACCCAATTCTATGATTGCATAACAATTCTCCAGGCATCTTTATTTCATCCAATCTCCATTAACATTGGATTCATTCTTCATCTCCTTCTTCATTTTGACCAGCATTGACAAATATTGACAATAAATACAATCTTCATAAACAATGTGGTCCAAACAATCTCCCCCTTTGTATTTGTTTTCAATACCTTAAATTTCTCCTCCAATTAATGTGTCAATGTAAAAATGAGAATCATTATATCCCCCTTATCTTCTTTATCTCCCCCTTACTTTTCAAACTTCATTTCACTTTCTCTCCCCCTTATTGACAAGAAATAAAAAGTTAATGGTAGAGAGGGTATTAGTCCATACTTAAGTAGAGTTTCATTAATCATTTCACTCTAATTCTACTTGAGATGTTCTCGGTGAAGAAAATAGCAGGACTTGATTTAGGCAACAGAGTTTTCCATTATCCACTGAATCATGATACCTCCTAAGATGAGAACTCATACACTTTCCTTCAATGGATTTACACTTTCATTCCAAGCTTAAGATAATAAGTGTGATATAAAATAATCAATTTGAAACTCTTTCACTTACTTCAACAAATAGATCAAAATCATTCAAGTGGAATTGGTAGGATAAGTGGCCTTGGGGAACTTTTACTCATCTTATGTCACTGATTAACTTTGTTACTCCCCCTTTGTAGAATGATCTTTATTTTGAGTAACAAATGATGAGAGATTTAGAAATAACATACCATTTACAATGACATGATTTTCAGACAATCTTCAGAGTAATTGAATTTTATACCAACTGATGTTGATACTAATTGAGATACTGACCCTGTTAGTTTCTTCATGTGTCTCCCCCTAAGGGGAACACTTCTAATCACTGAATCCCAGGTTCTCCCCTTGAGATCATAACTCATCTTAAATTACTTGTATGATAAGAAAAAACACAATACACAAATATTTAAGGTAATAAGGTGGATCATCCTTGTTCTATCAATGTGAACAACAAGGTTGAGATGATTTTCCCAACCTAGATGCTCCATTATTCACACTTTCACAACTGATCTTCAATGAGTATTGTGATTTTGTGGACCCAAATATTTATTCTGTCTCTTTGTGTGTGAAAATTATTTCTTCAAGAGATTTGAAAGCAATATAATCTCTTGGTGAAACTTTTATCTTCATTAGGAATTCTTGTTGGGGTGGACAAAATTCAAGGAATCTTCTATTAGTGTGACCAGCCTTGTTGCACCTCACACATATAACTTCTTTATCTTTATGTAGATTATTGTTTTTATAGCACTAGACTTAGCTTATGAATCTTCCATATTTATCATTATTTACAAATGTACTATCCAGAACACCAATATATCATCATAGGATGAGGTATCAAGATTGGATCTTTTACCTACCATATTCTGAGTGTCATCATTATTAGTAGTTCTTTTGGATGCATTACCCTTCAACTTCTTGGATTTACAATCCAAGGCCTTCTCAACTTTCCTCCCTAGAGTCTTATTGGGAGTGTTTACTTTTCTAGCATTCTTCTGACTAATTCTGAAGGATGATTTTTCTTTCTTATCCAGATCATGTGATCCTATTTTCTTATTTTATTTGGGTACCTATTGAAATGAACATGAACCATTCATGTGACCACTCCTATTGCATACATCACAGATGTTATCTAACATTCCAAATATGTTTTCAGTATAAATATGTTTCTAGATCTGTGGATGTTGCTTCTTCTTCTCTGGATTTCCCCCCCCCCCTGAGATGGTATTTCTTTGTGCTTTTATATTTAAGGTATTGTACCAACAATCCAATGCAGAATTCCAAAATCTGTAGTAGCACCAGCATTGACCAACAAACCTTGAATTCTTTCCATCTTCTTTATAAGGTTTATGAATCTTATTCTTGGTATTTTGTGATTTCTGTGGGGATATATCTTCCACACTCTTTCCCCTAACCACCATATCCATGGTGGTAGGTTTCTTCTCATTCTTCTTTATCCATACTTGTTTAGAATATTTCTTCCAACCTACACTTTTTTTAGAAGAAATTTTAGAGTCATTATTACAAGTTGGTATGGATGGTACCTTTACTTTCTCAAATAATTGTGATAGATCAATTAGTGAATCCATGATCTTCTTATCACACATTATAGGTCTTTTTTATAGTAGAATCCTCCAGTGAGCATTAAGTACTAGTAGCAACTATTTCCTTCTATTGTGGAGACTCAATATGTGTCTTCTCAATATTTGTCAAATTAGCTTCCAATTCTAGACATCTTGTATTGAGGATGACTTCCTAGTCTTCAATCATAGTCATATTCACTTAACATGCCTTTTTTAATCTTTCAACTTCATCTTCATGCATCTTTACTTGGTTTTGTAACAAAGACTCAAGTTCTTTGATCTTCGTGGAGTCTTCTTCCAAATATAACTTCTTGACTTCATTGCTCCTTTTCATCTCATCTTCAAGTGTATGGATCTTCTCTTCCAGAGTCTTGTTGACTCCCCCCTTTTCTTCAACATATTTGATCTACTTTGAAGAACTTACTTCAAATCCCCTCTTTGTTGCTTCAAAGGTTCCAACCAGTCTGGAGATATTTAAATATTGAACAATTTTTGCTTGTAAGCCTTTCTCCAAAATATCAGTTTCTTCTTCCAACTGAGTGATATTTTTCTACCTGTATTTAAATACTCCACAAACCAGGGATGTAATTTATTCATAAAAACCATGAAGAATCATTCTTAATCTATAAACGGATATTTATTGAGATTTTGTAGATTGATCATCACCACTTGTGCTAGAATTTTCATCATGAGAATAATTTCCAAATGTACTAACATATACCTCTTGATCAGTTGAGGTAGGAAGGTTTTCCATCTTCATGGTGGGGTATTGATCCACCATCTCATTACTTTCCATGTCAAGTGTGTCTTCAATGTCATCAATATATGGGGAACCATATGCTTCTTATTCTTTAGATAATAGGGACTTCTTCTTCATCTTTATCTTCTCCTTCTATTTCCTGTTCATCATGGTTTTGGTTGATATAGAATTTTTCTTAGAGATAACTAACTCTTCGTCAAAACTGCACTTCATTGTTGACTTAGGAAATAATCTCAAGTCTTTAAAAGAGAATACATTTAATGTAGAAAATCCAATAGAGGTGAACCTTTATCTGATGCCAATTGAGAGGACCGGTTTGGGATATTCCTAACACTGATGGGGGTGAATCAGTGTTAGGGACTTCTGAAACCAATTACAAATTTTTATCTATATACATCTTAACCTGTTAGGATCTTGATTATCTTATTCTCTTTTCCTTGTCGCATTAAATAATAGAAAGCAGTAAAAATATGCACACGATATTTTTACATGGTTCAACACTCAATAAGAGCATCTACGTCCTTTCCATGAATGGTAATGACCAGTGAATGGATTCTCCACTATAATGTGATATGATGTTATAGTGGAGTGACTAGGAAAACAATACTTTAGTAATTGTGGGTCCCTACACTTTAGAGGGGGTGGGAAACAATCCTCTTCCCTGGACTGAAGATAGCCTAGTCCAACTTGCAGCCTCTAGCTGGTTCTTTATACTGCCTATGGAGATAGTCTTCTTCACTCTTCAAAAGGTAGGTTATACTCTTGGTCTTCTTTAGTTTTCTTCACTTTATTACTTGAAAATCAGTATGAAAGTAATTTTCCCTTATTTCTTCCTATTCTTCTCTAGTGAAACACCAACTGCGCTAGACTTCTTCTTTCTTCTTCTTAGTGAAACAAAAAACTAAACTATTATTCTTCTCTCTTTTGGCTAGAATCACATACAGTAATGTGATTATTCAATAAATGAAGATCGGTTCACTTGGCATCATCTAAATTGAACTACCCTGAATAATTCACAATCATCAGTTCGGCACCCTTTGTTCTTCTTCTTCTTCTCTTCCTACTCTTCTCAATACCAACACCTAAGTTTATCGGTATACTAAATTCTTCCTTTGGGCAGATATGAGTTTAATTGAACATATAGTTCTTCTTAACTTATCAAAGCACAATGAGGGTGATAAACACCAGTCGTGTGAGTGCGGCACAACTTCTCTTTGTAAAACTGAATGGTTCATAGTTCTTCCTTCTTTGAGAAGCTTCTTCGAGAGTTCTATGCACCTATTGAAGGCCTATGGGACCCCAATATTTTGTGCACCCCTTTAGGGTGACTTGCGTACAACATTAACAACTTGCGTTCAACATTCAACTTTTTTCATGGAAGACCTCTTGCACTAAACATTCAACTTTTGTCACAGAAGACCTCTTATTTGTTACATAATGTTTGGAATGTTATGAAATCCAATGAGAATATGCATTTGATGCATGAGACTTAAAAAAGAGTGTTCAAGAACTTCATTGAGGTGATACTAGAAGCTAAATATTATTATTTTATAGATGAAATTCTCTCAATATCTCTTCTCTCCATTTTATTTCAAGAAAGAGTTGTTAGAATACCATTTATAGAAATAAGACCATGTGAAAGTGTTTTCAATTCTGATGGCTAGTGGATATCATTGGAGGTAATGAATCATTATTTATTTCTTAAGTAACTCATTCAAAATCACTAGAAATAAAGTTAAAAATAATACACAATTAGGTATGTATGGATTATTGTTTTATCATTTTATTCTATCATATTATCCTATTAAGATCTTTGGTATGAATTTCATCATTTATTCTATTGTTAATGGGTATATAAATTTCCAACAAAACCCATCAATAATATCTTCTAGAGTCTATGTAATTGAAATTTGAGATTTCTAAAGTGATATATAAGAATAAATATTTCTTATGAGAGATTAAATTGTTTTCAGAATAGAATATTTCTAGAGAATATATCATACAATGATGAATTTTTTTCTTCAATAATTTGAATAACACAATTATTTGGAGATAGAATCTTGATTCAAGATGAGATTTGAAGAAGAAGGTTTTTCTATGAGATTAAGGACATTCCATAATGAGTGATGGATTAATTATCACATGAATGAATTATTCTATAATGATAAGTCTCAAGAAACTAGTGCATAATTTAATTTTAATAAATGATGAAATTACATCACATTAGGAGTGTCATGTTGTATCCATATGAGGCCAGGAGAAGATTAGGAGTTATCATGTGTCGTGAGAATAATCCTTTCATTGTAAGGGTTTAATTTATGTGATAATGAAAATATGGAAAAATATTATGGGTTTTATGAAAATTTAAAGGAGATATAAGATAAAAAATTATGAATAATTAAATTAAATTTTTTTTAGAAAATCATTATGAGAAAAATATGGAGATTCAACATGTAGATTTTAATCTTATGTATTGAAGATCGTCTAAGTTGGAGGAGACATTCCAAAATAGTATTTGACCAGTTTTAATTAAGAGAATCATGTGGAGAATACCATGGAATATCCATATTGAAAATATGGAAAACATATTCAGGTGATATTATTATAAGTTTATAAAGATACAAGTAAGAATATGATAAGGTGATTAATATAAGAGAATCCAACATTTTTACTCCTAAAATATCTTGGGTTCTGAAGGAGAAGAAGAAGAAAAAAGACAAGATACTGACCTATTTCTACTGTAGACCATACTTTTTTAGAAAAGAAGAATAATATTAAGAGATATTGATGCTATTTTATTTCTATTAAATACCCCATACATCAATATACTTGAATAATTAAGAGATAATGTTAATTGAAGATTATAAGAAGGCTTAAATAATAGTGAGGATGAGGAAGACAATGTTGAAGATCTTGTTATAACCCATGCATTGATCATTCTAAATATTGATGGGAAGGATGACATGTAAATTTTGATGTTGATAATAACCTAGTATTCTATGTCCTTGGAGCTGAGGAAGAATATCTATCATTGTGATAATTTGAAATCCTAGAGCATATTGAAGATAATATTCATTAATGAGTTTATAGGACAATTGTAAATTGGTGGGTCCTAGTATAAAAACCCAATTAAAAGACTATAAGGATTTCAGGATTCATCCTCACTTATGGTTTAAGGATGATAACTTCCCCGCATCTATTCACTTTGTGATATTAGTGAAGCACCTATATCTCATACTCAACCCAAACACAGTAAGGATGTATTAACCCGCATCTAGGGAAAATGATGTAAAAATACTAGGTGTTGTGCTCTCTTTTCTATCTATCTTGTATTTAGTGTGAATGTGTTGGTTGATGTTCAATAGATTTATTCATCCTAACAGGTTTATGGGTTTAAATAATTAAAGTGGAAAGGAATCCATTAAAAACTTATTCACATAGATTCACCTCCCCCTCGATCAAAATATATTTCAAATGATATATAATATAAATATGAGAATACATGATATATTTTAGAGTATTCATAAGATAAATTTGATCTCATTGAAGTGATATGTAAGAATAACTATTTTTATGAGATATTAAACAATTTACAAAATACAAGAATTCTAGAGAATAAATCAGGTGATAATGAATTTATTATATAATGATTTAAATATCATGATGATTTTAGGCGATAATTTTTATTCAAGATTAGATTTTATGGAGAAGTATTTGACATGATATAAAGTCCATTTCATGATGATTGATGGGGAAAGTATTATGGGAATGAATTTCATTGAAATAAGAAGTCGCTAGAAACTATTGTGGGGAAAAATTATCATTAATGATTAAATAATATCATGGTAAGAGTGTATCTAAACATACATATAATACCAATATAATATTGATAATTATTTCATGTTTTAAGAAGAAGCATTATGCCACAACATTTTACTACATGTGATAATGCAAACATGGAAAAATTGTATGGGTTTTGTGGAAATTCAAAAGAGGGATAAGCTAAAAAATTATGGAGAACTAAATGATGAGTTTTTAAGAATATATTTTTATGAAGAATGTGGATATTAAATAGGGAATTTTTAATCTTATATTTTTAATAACATCAAAAATATAGGAGACTACATAAAAGAAAATTTGACCAATTTTAGTCAAGGGAATCATGTGGCGAATATCATGAAATTTACTCCAAACTGAATTTTTAATTATTAAAATTGCCACTTTATTGGTGGTGTGGAAACCATGAACAACTCATCCAACTTCAAAAATTCACAAAAACATAACCAATTATAGTAATTCAAAATTAAAATTTCAAACAAAATTCTATAGGATGGCAGGATTGTTGGGTGGGAAACTTTTGGTTGAATGTTCATCCTATTCAACTAGTGTTTAACCTAATGTGACCCAAATTTGTGATGTATCTTTTCAATCATGCTACTATTTTTATATCCTTGCATTGAACACTACATCGTTGCTGCAACCAACAACAAACGTGCCACCACCATCTCAATTCCAACCCGCTGGAAGACCATCAATGAACCATCAAATCCATACTGGAAGAAAATAGAACCATACATTGAACCATACAATACCAGGATATCCATAATATAATAATAGAAAAATAAATGAGATGAAAACCAAAAACAAAACAATGAAAACATATCCAAAATCTTCATCAACCATCACATGCAAATGCGTCTCGGTGACTTGCAGAGGAAAAAAAGGTGTCTGCAACACTATGCACCATATAGTCTTCACCAAAAAAATATTTACTGAATCTAAATCAAGATTCAATCACACTTGAAGATTTTAATTGTTCGATGAAGCCTGGTCAAGATCCGTAAGACCAAACCACATCCATGAACCCCAAATCAATCCCAACTAAATCAAAACCCACACCAAAAATAATGAAGGAAAGAACATGTGTTGTACCACCTAAAAATCATAGAAATCTCCACCAATTCGTCCTAAACCACCTAGAAAAGCATTATAGTAGAAACAAATGGGGTCTAGTTCAATGAAAAGTGTAGAAAGAGTTGAGGTAGAATAGTAATAGAGTCTCTAAAATGTGGGAAAATCACAAATCTAAAAACCATTGAATGAGAAACCCAAAAACTAATCAAATGAGGCTCATAAACAAATTATCCACCACCATAATACCAATATATCATAGACCTCCATGATGAAAAAATAAATATGGGGTTTATCAAGATGGTAAGGACAAAAGGAGAAATGTATAAGAGAATGAGGACCTTGGTTGTGAATAACATCCAAAAAAATCTATATCAAAACAAACTTGTTGAAGGGATAATCAAGAAAGAACCAAAATATTGATGGAAATAAAAAACATACATGAATGAATAATGAATACTATAAAAGTGTAATTAAACCATGGATATCATCATACTTGAAGTGGGAGATCGAGAGATATAATATTAGTATATGGAAACAATATACACATGATATTATTCAGAGTTTATAAAAATAATAAGGAGAAGAAGATAATGTGATTGAGAGGAGAGGATCCAATGTTGTTATTACTGAAATATCTTGAGTGTTAAATAAGAAAACAAGTGAGGATATTTTTACTTTCTATTACTCTATATATTAATTTTAATGAAAAGAAGAAGAAGATTTAGAGATAATGGTGTTGTTATATTATTTTTGAAAATCCTATACATCAAGACTCTTGAATGCTAAGTAGATTATACTAATTGAAGATTATAAGAAGGATCAAAGAATATTGAAGATAAAGAAGACAACATGGAAGATCCAATTATAATAAATGACTTAATCATTAAAAATATTTAGGATAAGGCTAGAGTTTATTTTATGATAGTAATCATAACCATGTTGTCAAAGTCCTTGAGTTGAGGAAGAAGACCTTCCATTGTTTGAAACCAATTCTAGTGCTCCTAAAGTTTCGTGAAATTTTATTTACCTCCCTCCCATGTGGATTTCAGGAATCACTCCTTAACCCTAATAGGACATGTCATGTGGCTTGGTCTCAATTCCCACATGGGGTGAGGGGGGGTTTATGAGCTAATTAAATATCATATAGGAGTCCTCCCTATTGAGTCATAGACTCACTTTATTCTTAGTTTTTAAAATCACATAACACTCATGTTATAATTTTATTTAAATTAAAAAATTAAGTATTTTTTTGTATGAAATGAAAATCTAATAACCTTAAAATCTAAAGTTTTTTAGTTTGAAAATCTAGAGGTATGATTTTAATATTTATAAAATTAACTTCATCAAAGGGTGAGAATTATTGTTGACTTTATCAAATGATGATGAAGATGATTTTGATGCATTTACAACTGATCCCAAAGAACACATAATCTAACTATTGGATAATTTCCTATAAATAGGAATACAACTTCGACGACAGATAGATATAAGAAACAAATTAGATACATGTGTGAGATTTCAATCACTTTAAGTATAAAATAACTTGTTTTAATGAGATCGCTTCTGATTTTATTTGATTTTTGAGGGTTTCTGATAAGATTTTATTTATATATTTTCATCATAATTTTCTTATAATATTTTTATAATAATTAAGTTTCTAATCCTTTGAGATCTAAGGCTTTCATGAGAAAGGTAGATCCAAGATTTTATATTGTGGAAGAAGGTTTTTTTCCAATTAAGTTGATTGAGGTCTTCCATTATAAAGACAAATACTATATTTTAGTTTGTATAATTGGTATAATACTTTTATACTAGCTAAGTAAAGGGATTATAGGGTTTTGGAAGATAAAACTTTTGATGGGTTAAAGTTTAGGATACCTTGAATCTGGTTTATTATTCTCCTTATTCTTTTAGTTAAAAGAGTTATTTATAATACCCTTTTAAGGGGTACTTGATTTTGTGAATTAGTAATTCATGTTTTTTTATTTCTAATATGCTTGTTGTATTAAGTACTTATATCTAGTTCCATTTTTTATGATTTAGTTATAAGTTATTAAATTCTAAAAAAAATAATTTCAATTATGATTACTTAAGTTAACTCTAATTTATTTTGGGTATATTATTTATGGGTTAAACAAAAATTCATGTTTCTGTTAGGTTTAATTATTGTGGTGGAGAGAAACTTTGAGTCAAATTTTAAACTACAATTCACAACCCCCCCCCCCCCACTCTTTTATTTTACCTATCATGGTAATCTAGAACAAAATTTGGTATCAAATAAGATCTCTACATTTGAACTAAACCCAATATTTTTATTTTTATTTTAGTTTGATTATCAAGATTTTAGATCTTAGTTTCTCTTACACCTAATATTGTTGTGGAGAAAAGGTTTTATATTTTTTAGTAAGGAAGGAATACATTTTGGATCGATTTATAACTTGAATCCGAACATACCTTCTATCTTGGATAGAAATTACTATGAGTATTAGTGAGATCAAATGGAAACATCCATTATCAATACTGGTGTGTACATTTTCATTATGCTAACTGGTGGTTATAAAATTCAATAGAAATAAAATACTAATTTTTCATAAGAGAGAAAAGATAAATTTTAGTTAAAATTTCAATTTCAAATTTTCTTGTTTTGTTTAATACAATTGAATATATATATATATCCATGTTATTTCTTTTAAAACTACTTATAGAATTTAGAAAAAGTTAGAAGTTACACATTTCAAAACTTCATAAGTTCTTGATACTAAAAGAGATGTACTTATAGTTGATTATATAATTTTTGAAAGTGATAATCAAATGAATGATAGGTTAATGATAATTTTTAAAAACCTATAATATCTTGTAGAAAAATACCTATCAGATGATCAACTCATTGAAAATTTTATTGATATACTACCTAAAAAATTGGAGTTTAAGAAAACAATTATTGATGACAAAAAACATATAAAAGTTAATTCTTGATGACTTTATTAGAACTTTAATAAAATATAGAAGTATCTTGAAGAGATACATGGATAAAGGTATCAATAAAAATGGTGTTTCTTTTGTATTAACATTTATAGATTTAAATTTTGGAGAAAATATACCTTAAAGGGGAATTAGGAAATCTTATAATAGTGATATTGAACCTACTAAATGTAAACATGAAAATATAGAAAGGATAATGTTCAATAATATTAATTTTTTCAGAGATTATCTGAAATATGAAAAATATTGAAAAGAAAAATGCGATAATAAATATTCTTTAAAGGCTATTTGTTATGAATGTAGAAAATCTAGCCATATTAGACCATATTTTCTTGAGTTGAATGAAAAAGATAAGAAGTACAATAAAAATATTTTAATAAATAAAAAAAATTAAAGTAATGAACATGTTTAGTGGTAATAAAGTTGACAATAATTCTGAAAATTCAAAAAAATATGGTGATGAGAGTATAAATATTACATTTTTTTATGAAAATGTACCAAGTACTAAAAAACGTTTTATGGGAAAGATAACTACTAGAGCTCTTACAAATTAAGCTCTTGATTCAAAATGTTTCTATGTTTATGATGATGAAAGTGGTGATGAGAGTTCATATGATTATGTTATTGAAGAAAACTTAAAAGATACATATGATGATTTGAAATCCAATGTTGTAGAGTGTGATGATATGTATCAAAAACATTAAAAGAAGCATTTAGATTATAAATAAGAATTTTTAGAGATATGGGAAAAATTTAAGACTAAAGTTTAGCTTACTGGAGTAAGGAAGTAAAATACTAATCTAATATTAGAAGTTAAAAAATTCAAAAGTCAAGTAGATAATTATAACATGAATATGAAAGAAAATAATATAGTTAATATGAATAATGATAATGTTAATGTTTATGGAATATATAGATAAGAAATGACTCTTGATTGGATGAATAATGCTAAGAAATAAATTTCAAAACATACTATTAAGATAAAAGATTAAGAAGATGGTAAAATCATTGTAAATTGTGATTTAGAAGATATGGTTGAGATATGAATTTGAAAAATTAAATAATATACTTAAAAACATTACTATTATAATAAAATCATTTGAGAAGATGTATAATTAACTAAGACCAAAAAAACCACATCCAGACTTAGAAGAAAATCCATTAGAAGTTAGACAAATAAATCAAACTATTTTGTAACAATTTTAGGACCTTTTTACACTATGTGTAAGAAAAGAAAAAATTGTAAAAAGTAAAATTATTTGAATAAAATTAAATCTTTCATAATAATGTTATCTTTTATATCAAGGTATTTTTCTACTTATAAACACCACAGAATTAAACAAATGTGTGTGCAAAAAAAATTTGAAAACAATTTTAGACCTAAAAAGGCATACCTTCTGGAGACTTAATTCATAATACATGAAGATATTTATCACTGAAAACTGAACTCATATTTCCAATGGCTTGTATTTTTTAAAAATTAATAAAACATTATTTTTTTATGATTTGTTTGTTTTGATAGTTTTATGTTTTTATTAATATATTTCATCAATTCATTCTATTTAAGGATATTTTTTATCTTTTATGTTTAGTTAACTTTTAAAAAGTACACTGTTAAATTTCCAAATAATTTATTCCTCTATATATCTTTTTCTGAAAACAGTTTCTATGAAAGAAAATCAAGCCGGTATATCAGAAGACATCTTTTAGAAAACCTTAGATTCTTTTTTTTTACTTATGGATTTAGGTAAGAAAATTTTCATTTTATTTGAATATAATTTTATATTCTCTTTAATGTCATTTAAAGTTTAAATTATAATATTTGAAAATTGAAAACATGATTTCTTAAAGAGTTATTATGTCATGTACTTTGGTGGAAATGTTTTTAGACCATCTGATAAAGGATCACCAATAGATACTACACACCATATCTGACATTTATATAAGGAAAGTTGAATTTAATTTAGTTGGGAGTATTAATTTATAAATTATTAGTATAAAATTACATATATTTTTGAGTCACTATTCAATTTCTATTTTTTGAATGGAATAATCTAGAGAAATTGCAAGAAAAGAAATTTTATGTGAACTATTGACTGATATTGATCTATTTTCAGGGTATAAATTTATGCTGAAATATTTGATTAAGTTACAAGGTTGGGAATCTATAGTTTTTATAAGGTAATACTTTAATCTTTTTTACCCCCTATTTATTTGGAAATTCTATGGATCTACCCAGTTTATATAAGTAAAATGATGAAAATAAGGTAACTTTTATTCTTTTTGAACAGAGGATTACTTTATCGCTTATATGATTTTTTGGATTAATTAGACTTAAACTTAAGGAAAAATCATTATTTTTATCCCATAAGCTAAAATAAGTTCTTCATTATTTTTCAAAATCTTATGGTGAATATGGATTGTTTATTGTAAAGGAGAAATTCATTAAGATGAGTAATCTTCCACTATAAGTAATAATTGTATTTTAGTGGGTATAAAGGTTTTTATTATCTAATAATGGTGATAAAGATGCTATTATATTTAATTATATTATTTTTTGTTTCTTTTTGAAAATCACAAAGGGATATAATTTCTATTTTTTAAAATATTAATACAAATATCTAAAAAATCTGAAATTTTGAATAACTGATTCAGTGGAAATTTTTCAGAAGTTTAAAAATTTTGTTTTGCTTAAAGGGGGTTTTTTCTTCATGAATTACTTTTAAAATAAAAAATAGGGAAATAAAATTATTTTATAAAAAATTGAAATTATGGTTAAATTGTTGTTATATAAATTCTTATCATAGATTTTATTCTTTAAGAGATTTATTTTGACTTAATGAGTTATTTTGAAAACTTTGGTTAAGAAAGGGGAGAAATAAGTTCCATTAGATTCAATCAAATTTATAAGGAGTGTTTCCTTTAAAATTATATTTAAACTAAAATATTCATTATGTATTGTGCTTTTTGAAAAGGATCACATTTTTTAGTCATAGACTCACTTTATTAATTCTTTTGAAAATCAAATAACACTCACGTTATAATTTAATTTTACATGATGGTTTTTTATTTAATTGTTTTTATTGTAAAGAAATAAAATCTAGAAAACTTGAACTCCAAATATTGTTAGTGTGAAAATCTTTAGGACTATACGATATATTTACAAGTATTTTAATAGTGTAGAACTAACTTCATTGGAATATGTGAAGTGTTGTTGACTTCATAGGATGATGAGGAAGATGCTTCCAATGTAGTTATAATTAATTCTAAAGAACATGGAATATAACCATTGGGTAATTATATATAAATAGGATTGAAGCTTCAAGGATCAATAGATACAAGAAATAGAATAGATGCAATTATGATCTTGAAATTTCTTAAACTCAACAAAATATTTTTTTCATGATATCAATTCTGATTGTATTTTAATTTTGAGTGTTTCTACTAAAAGTTTGATTGAGTGGTTTCTATTTTAAATCACATAGAATATTTTATTAATCATTAAATTTCTAATCCTTTGATATCGAGGGATTCTGTGAAGAAGATAGAGACAATATTTTGATTAATAAAATCGGGGTTTGTTTCTGATCTAATTGATTTAGGTTTTTCATTAAGAAGACTAAGTCAATCTTTATATTTGTATAAGTAGGCTAATACCTTTTAACAAGTTAAGTCAGTTTCTTCCAAGAATTTATAAGGAAGACCTTTTTACATGTTAAATTAAATGATACATTGAATCGAGATTATGATTCCCCTCATTATTTAGGTTAAAATGGTGCTTTATAATATCCTTTTAAGGGGTGATTTATTTTTTAATCATCACTCCATGTTTTATTTATTTCTATTATGATTACTACATTAATTGGTTATTTTAATTTCCTTCATGTTTATGATTTAGTCAAAAGTTATTAAATTTTAAAAAACATAATTGACACTATGATTACTTAAGATTACCCTAATATAATGTGGGTATATTATTTTTTGGTTAAATTAAACTTTGTGTTTTCATTGTTTTTAATACTTAAGGTGAAAAAAAATTGAGTAGAATTTTAGAATAAAATTTACCACCCTCACCCCCTCTTTTGGTTTACCTAGCAGGGTAATCTAGGAAAACACTCCACCTACATGAGGCCTTTTAAAGTCATGAGGTGGTGATATAATTGGAAAATATCATGTCTGATGGGATATAAATACGTGTAGCTAGTATAAGAGCACATATCATGGGTTTGAACTACTTGGGTAATGATGAATAGGGGATTATTGGAACCAAAGTCCAGCACTCCTCAAGGTTCATGACATGGGACTAACTTCCCTCCCTTTTTCTTCTAATAATCATGTTGTGACCCTAAACAGTCACACCATGAGGCTAATTCCTAAGCCCTGCATTAGGAGGGGAGGATTTCAAATGATGAATAATTATTATATAATAATTCTCCCCCTGAACGATTCCTTTAAAATTTGTGAGGCTATAAGAAAAATAATACAATATCATGTAAGGAGGGATGGAAGTACTTGTAGCCACATTTTGTAACCATAGGCCAAATTCACCATAATAGAGGGAGTGAATTAGGGTGTTTAATTCTTCATTTCTTCCACTAGATATTGTTATCATGTTAGAAAGAACATCTCAAACCTATTAATCATAAAGTACACACAATAGTTAGATGATGAAATTAAATGCAGGTCCATAAATATTTTACTTGGTTCACCAAAAATGGATAATCCATGGAGTATTTTCTGATGGTGTGTTGACATACTAGAGTATAAAACTACTCACTAAAGGTGTTACAAAATTTTAGTAATGATTCACTATTTATCCTAGGTACATTCCCTCATCTTATATCTCTACACCCTACTTTGATATAAGGAATATAGGAAAATGTGACACGAATATCATTCATAATGATTACATAAAACAAATGAACATTAGTTCAAAAAATTTGTTTTTGGTGTGCTTTTGTTCCTCATTAAAATTTGTGTCTTTAATGAGATTATTATCATAGTAGTTTCCCTACTCTCTAATATTATATATCTTTTAATTATATTTTTTCTCCTTTTCTTCTTGATACTTCTCTAAATCAAGTATTTATATCCAAATCATTCTCTATGAATTTTCTACTAATCACCCAATGATTGGGTCCTCAAAAATTCTCCATTAATGACTAAGTAAGTCAACTGACTCAACTAAAATACCATAAAATATGGAATGGATTCGAACCACTTGAATTTACTAGTTTTTAATTCTTTATGGTGGGACTTTATTAACCATTACATGATTATTTTTACAAACTCTCATATTTAAGTGTGATTTCATTCACTATGGAATTATCTAATTAAATAACTAGATCCACACAATCTAGATAAATTTCATATTTAAATCCCTAAAACATCACATAGTGGTCTCTTAAAATCTTCTCAAGACTCTAATTAGTTTTGATGTGGTCCTCTTCATTGCAACATGAGGTCCTACTTCTTATAAAATCCATCCTCATCACATTTTTTCCAAAACTCACTCTTCAAGGCATGACCATGTAGGTTATGGCATGGGAATCCTATCTTTGTTACTGGTATAGAATTTGATACATAGATGCAATGTGATATCTTAATCTCTTCACAAAACATAGTCACACCCTCTTTCATTTCTAGGAACTATTCCATGATAACTCCCATTACATTGTAATTATCTCTATTGGAAAAGTATGTATTTACTCCTCCTTATCATGTAACCACTCTTAATATATAATTTTTCATTTTTATCTAGATCCACCCTAAAATTCGGGTTTTTTACCCATACATTTGAGTTTTTTGACCTAATGTTTCTCAAGGAAAAGTTAGGTTACCCTTACGTATTAGGTAATTTTAATAACCCTTATGCATTCCTCTAAGTACCCTTATGTATTATAGGGACTTAGTACTTTGTTGATTTCACTCTTTACTCTGATTACCCTTACATATCACAGTGACATGGTAATTTTCTAATTTACTGACCATCTACTCAGAATTAGTAACCCTTACACATCATTTATATAACTCTTAAGTATCATGTAGGTATCCCCTATATATGATAAATTTTCTATTTTCTTAGAAATCTAAAACTCTAAATTTCTCAAGCCAACTCAAATTGATTCCAAACTTATTCTCACATTTTAAACTACTATAATGGACATCTAATGGACAATAAATCCAATATTTTGTCTTATAATTATAATGACCATGGTGATTCTATGCAATTATGGATCATATTTAAGATCTTATTCATTAATGAGTTTGGGGGAGCATTGTAAACTGATAAGAGACAGTATTGAGAAATATTTATGAGATTGTAAGGATTTCAAGAGTTAGCCTTAGGGGTTAAGGATGATACCTTATCCACATGTATTTACTTCATGATATTAGTGAAGTGTATGTGTCTTGGGATTGGCCAAAAAACATCAAAACCATAGTCACTGATAATGGGGAAGAACCTTGAAAAAATATTTTTTTCTTTGGCCTATTTAATTTCAATATCGCATGTGGTGTAAATGTGTTGGTTGATGTTAAATAAATCCATTCATTCTAATATATTCATAGGTTTAAATATTTAAAGTGAAAAAAAAACTAGTTCACAATTATTCACCCCCCCCCCCTAAATGTAACTGCACGATTCTACTAGGCACTTCAAATTCTAAACTTTTTTTCAGGAATATAAAGAGAATTTCCTGTTATGTAAGATTAAATGGTAAATTCATAAGACTATGTATTATTAATATGAATCTAAGTAAAATTAATTGTCACCTTCATAAGATTAAAATATAATCAAAACTAGTTAGCTATGTAATATTAAAATAAATTTATGTATGAGTAAATCCGAGCATCAACCAACTATGTAATTTTTATCACATGGTAAAATTTTCAAAATCCATCTATATAGAATAAGGATAGGAAATAAGGTTCCCTAATGAAAATTATTTTCCATGTGGATTACTTTCACACACCTAAGGAACCGAAAAGGAATCTTTGTATAGATTGTTTAACTAAATTGAGAATATTTCTAACAATAAATCCATTTGGAAGTAGATCAAGAAGAGATAATAAGAATAGAAATAAACCCTATGTTTAATATTAATTAGTAAATAATGGGTAGATGTGTATAATTTAGAGTAATTACACTATAAAAATGTTTCCTCACAAGGTATTATTTTGATTATATTATGTAAGTATGAATTCATATTATTTTCCATTGAAGTGTGTGTTTATTTCTTTGTGTTTGTAATATCAGTCTCCATGATCATGGAGAGATAACCCAATGGTTTCTCCAAGATAGGATTTGTGATCTTACAAATTTAACATATATTTAGATTCATTATCTAATTCAAGCTATGAGTATTCAGGAATTTATATGTATGGGAGGTTAGTTACAGTTTTTTTCATCCTTGTTTCATATTCTTATTCATTTTCCACTGTATAATTATTTTTTCTTCCTCAAATTAGCTCACTAGTATATGATAGAACACATGGGTTGACTTATGAATGGTTTTGTTTGTATACCATTGGAGTAAATAGTATTTTATATCAATTTAGAAGTATTTTATTTACTTTCGACAAAGGATTTGGATGAGCATTACACTTGAGGATCCTAGGGTGTGCTAAGATTTCATAACATTAAAATTATAGTGATGGATGTTCATGTATGTAATGAATTATAAACATCATGTGTGGATGATAAAAATTTGTATGTGAAAATGAAATATCTCATTAGTACTAATCATAGGAGTAGTGGCATAAGAAATAAATTATTTATCTTTTGTTAATATTAAATTTATTTTATTACCACACATTTAATAATTAATTGTGTTTTAGAATGTTTTGAAGTTAGAGGAACATTTCATATGAATCAAAGAATATTTCTAAAAATTAATGAATTATATATTCAATTTATTTATTTAAATTTTGGAATCAAATAAATGGATGGATATTGATGATCCTTTATTATTTCATTTTCAAGGAAAAGGGAGTTTGGTGAAACAATGAAATATAATTTGGGTAATTATGGAATGAAGAAGATATTTTGCTAGGAAGAAAGGGAAAAAAATAAAAAGTGTTGGGATGAGTAAAAGTTTTTGGGAAATAATAAAGGTCTTTACCAAAATAAGAGTTGATACATAATATACTATCCATGGATGAGTTGATTTGTGACATTTTATCTATTTTTTATTGAAGAGAATAAATCATGCATGATAAAATTTTCCCATGTATAATATTTTAGGTGAGTAGTGTAGAAAATATCAAAGTCCTAGATCTAAAAGTGATACATCATATCCATGTATGTTATAAAAGTTTTTTACTGTGGTCTCTAAAGGATGGAATTGAACTACCCTAGAATATATATTCTATTTCATCTAATACATATGAAATTTTTGTGATACATATTATTTTCTCCATGGATGAAGAGTTGATTAACATATTTCCATTTACCTTTATTTTATATGTAATATAATTTGAATAGGTATAGAGTATATGTAATATTTTCAACTTTATTGATAGAGTATACATAATATATTTGCAAAAGGAAGAGTATTTTCATAATTTTATAGACTTAGTGAAATTTAAAAATACCTAATATGTGAGGTTTTACACTTTTACACTAGAGATAATGTGTGATGCATAAGTATTTATAATTAATTAATTTCATACAACACTTTTTGGGTTGAAACAATGAAAGAGCGCTGTCGTGGGCACCCTCAAATGATTAGTATGATTTCGGGGTACTTAGGTGCAGCAGAGTGGCTGACCAAGGTCGTCTCTCAAAGGAGGAAGTGAATTAAAACAATTTTTAGAGGTATTCTAGAAGTAAAATAAAAGAGAATAAAAACACTACTTGAAAGGATGAGGGTGGTTGTTTATAGTTTATGAATCTAGAAGAAGTTTGCTGGAAGAAGATTGTATTTTTTTTGTTTTTAGTTTTGAAATGAAGTTTGATTAAAATGACACAACAAAAAGATGTTTGTTTAGACAATATTTAAAATACGTAATCGATCTAACTCTACCTATTCAATAATTTATTAATCATTATCATTTAAATTAATATTCACTTAATTATTATCCCTTAATTTATTAAATCCCTAACCCTACAAGAATTAACTTTACCACGAAGATTGAAGTGAATTTAACCTTAGGCTAACTTCGGAACATGCAATCGCAACACCCTGCTTTGATTGATGTTCTAAAATTAGCTTATGGTCAGTGGTAAATTAAGGCACATAACCACTCTGGAAATGAGGATTAATTGAGTTCAGGGATTATATTTGAACTCTACAAATTGATCCCGTGTGGTTTCGAATTACCGGTTAAGGTTGCGCTCTCACAGTTCACACAATTCCCGACCTCGCGTGTTTTGTGTTAACTATTAAATTGCTTGCTTAGTTTCATTTAAATTGAAAACTAAATTAATAGATCATAATATGTGAATTACAGTAGCTCATTGATTCAAAATAAATGAATGAAGAAGGATAGAGGTCGATCGATTACTAAAAAGAACTACTCTTCCATGGGTGGTGTAGTCATTGTGGAGACGTTTTGCATAAGAAACGGATTGAAAGGGTAGAACCCATTCTTGTCTCCACTCTTGATTCCAACCCAATTAATAAGATTAAGAGAAGAAGAAGAGGGATGAACACATAAGATTATTTGAAGAAAAATTCAAGAAACAAATATGAAAGAAAAGAAATACAAAGAAGAGGTGAGAGAGGAGAGCCTTTTTGGAAGAGAGGTTTGCACAAAGGATTGCTTCTTCCAAGAGTTGTGAGGGGCTCACAAGAGACACCATTTTGTCCACACCTTCCCAAAGCCTCGACCAGCCCTCTCAAAGAGTTAAAACCCCCTTTAAATAGAGTTTGTGAGGGCTAGGGATACATAACTTTTTAAGTGTGAAATGAAAAACTCGGCAAAATATTTTATTCCAACTTTCACCGCCCATTTGACCTCCCAAACGCGTGAATTGACCAGACTTACAGAAAGATGATTTGTGCCAAATCATGTCCCCGAGCTTGCCTCAACATTTGGGCTCAATCCAGGCCTGTATGTAGAAGATATGGCCTAAATACAGAACCCATGTCCATTCTGCCGAGTCCAGCCCACCATTGGATTAATGGCTCATTTACTCCATCCAAATGCACTCTTTAGCTCTAGTGTCATGAATGAACGTTGTATAAAATGAAGTTAGGAACATTTTTACAAAATTTCAAATTCAAATAATAAATATAAAAATATTTATCTTCGAACTACTACAGTGCACTATTAAGGGTAGAACTGGAATTTTCACCAAATTTTCAAATGAATGATAAAATCCCAAATATTTTATAAATAAACATATTTAACACAATGTGAGGAAATTATTTCATTTATTATAAATAAAATATTCAATAAAATAGT
Source organism: Viscum album (assembly GCA_963277665.1). Lineage (NCBI taxonomy): Eukaryota > Viridiplantae > Streptophyta > Magnoliopsida > Santalales > Viscaceae > Viscum > Viscum album. The sequence continues at coordinate 1,405,672,289 of OY728129.1, forward strand.
GTTTTATCAACTCCCCCACACTTACCCTTTTGCACACCTGGGCAAAACCTCATATCAAGTAAACATCAATATCAAATCAAAACCAATTTTAAAACACATATCCTTAAGATCAATCAATTTCACACCAAGAATCAAAAGATATCATGCCTCATAAAAAACATTATTTCAAGTTCTCCATTTATATCATTCAATATATTTCCACTTCATTTATCCACCCATGCACAAAACACTTACCTCGCTTGAATTTTCTCTCATCACTCAAATATCAATTTTTTTGCAATGTCTTTCTCATCCAAACTCATACAAGGGTCACCATAGGCTTGATAGATTCCTACATCGCTACCCGATGTGAGTCAAGGACATATTTTTATCATGCGGACTTTTCAGGGTTGTTCTGTGCCTTTCGGTTGGTAGGATAAAGATGTGAAAAACTCTGAGGCTGAATGAGGAGGGCTTGACTCTTTTGAAGAAAAATTGCATTAATCTAATTTTCACTTAAATATGGTCTTCTCTTCAATCCCCATAGTATCAATTCAGCTCCATCATCATGAAAAGTCATGAAAGGTTTACACCATTCATCATTTCAGCATAAAAAATGTCAATCTTCTCAAACATGATTTTCTTGAACGCTCCATATGGGCACAGCTTTCCACCTCAATTAGAAGCTCCAGAAAAGGCACAGCTTCACTTGTCATGAAAGCTCCAGCAAAGGAACAGCTTTCAATATAATGACTTTCTTTAGCAGCAAACACATATCTTCAGAATTTAATTTTCCACCCAAAGTATCATAGAATGTGGTGGCAAAACCCAAGACAACTTCCCCCACACTTAAGCTCAACTAGATTATGCAATTTCACTTCAAGAGTTGGTTGGATAGGGAAAATTGGCTTGTAATGTGGCTTAACCTAACAGGTTGTGTATGGATTCTAAGGGCTACAAGGATTAAATATTCAAGTTAGGCCATTATAAAAAAGGATTCTTTGATATATGGGATTTAATACCAAATAAATGCCTCAATCATTTAAACATATGTACCTCAAACCCTCAAGTTTTGACAGGAATAGATCAAATTCTGGTTAAATCAAGCATGGTTTGGTTCTCTCAAGAAGTGAGGTGAATGTAAAGAATATGAAAATAATATTTTAGAAGCCTCACAAGAAAGTGATTTCAAATATAAAGACAGTGAGATTGGCATGGGATTCAAAATTCAGCGTACTTTTCATGAAATTACTAAATATTTGAACTTGAAACAAAGTCATTTCAGCATTCATTTAAGATTAGTTTCAAGGGGTAAATTGTTTCACTTATTGATATGGATTTAAAAATGGTGATGATAATCATTTCAGCTCAAAATGTTTCAAAAAACACAGAAAATTGTAAAATAAACACACAAAATTTGAAAAACACACAATTTTTTTTTTTGAAAAACACGCAATTTTTTTTTGGTTTTTTTTAAACAGGAAAACAATTGAAATTACTAAACTAAAAGGTTCCCTCCCCACACTTAAAATATTGCATTGTCCTCAATGTGAACCCGTGAGATGACATATGCAAATGAAATGCAGAATTTTTAAATAGGAAAAATAATATAAAAGTGAAAGGGTTAGGAACAGCCTGATGTGATCAAGTGATCATGGGGTCATGCAGTGTGATAAAATCCACTGCATCAGTAGGATGTCCCTCAATGTATCTCTTTAAATGTTTCCCATTGACTGTAATGCTCCTTCCAGTGTCCTCTTGTGTGATCTCCACTACACCATAAGGAAAAACATTAGACACAATATAAGGACCTAACCATCTGGAACGCAACTTACCAGGCATCAACTTCAGTCATGAACTATAGAGAAGGACTTTATCTCCAACATGAAACTCCCTTTGTTGGATCATTTTGTCATGAACTGCTTTTGATCTTTCCTTGTAGAGCCTTGAGTTATCATATGATGACAGTCGAATCTCCTCAAGCTCTTGAAATTGCAACTTCCTTTGAATTCCAGCTTGGGCCAAATCCATGTTACATTTATTTATAGCCCAATATGCCCGATGCTCGACTTCCACGGGGAGATGACACGCTTTCCCAGAAATAATCCGAAATGGGGACATACCAATGGGGGTCTTGTATGCTGTCCTATAAGCCCACAATGCATCATCCAAGCGCTTGCTCCAATCCTTCCTATTTGGCTGCACGGTTTTCTCCAAGATTTGTTTCAACTCACGATTTGAAACCTCAGCCTGGCCATTTGTTTGGGGGTGGTATGGTGTTGATGTTTTGTGTGTCACGCCATAATTTCGAAGGAGGGAAGCAAATTTTCTATTGCAAAAGTGTGTCCCTTGGTCACTGATGATGTCCTTTGGTACTCCAAACCTATAGAAAATTTGAGCATTGACAAAATCCACTACAACATGAGAATCGTCAGTCCTGGTGGCCTTGGCCTCCACCCATTTACTCACATAATCAACAGCAACCAAAATATACAAAAATCCAAATGAACTAGGAAAAGGACCCATAAAATCAATGCCCTATACATCAAAAATCTCACAGAATAGTATGGGTTGTTGGGGCATCTCATGTCTCTTAGAAATGTTCCCAGTGTGTTGGCAATGAGTGCATGACTTACAAAACACATGGGCATCATGGAATAAACTAGGCCAATATAATCCACAGTCCAAAACTTTCCTAGATGTCTGTTGGGGTCCAAAGTGTCCACCACATGCAAGTGTATGACAGAATTGCAAAACAGACTCAAACTCATGATCAGGAATACACCTCCTAATAACTTGGTTACTACACATGCGCCAGAGGTAAGGATAATCCCACACATAAAACCAAGACTCACTTTTTAATTTTTGGACTTGATGCTTCTTCAAATTTGCTGGGATTTCAAAGGAAACAATGTAATTAACTAAATCAACATACCAAGGATGCGTACCTGAGATGGTATAGATATTTTCATCGGGGAAAGTGTCCTGAAGTGGTACCTGGTCCAAGGTGTCATCCTCTAGTGTGTGAGTAATCCTACTCATGTGGTCCGCCACCATGTTTTCTGACCCCTTTTTGTCCTTTATCTCGATGTCAAACTCTTGAAGAAGGAGCATCCAACGGATAAGTCGTGGCTTTGCATCTGGCTTCTTCAGGAGGTACCTCAAAGCTGCATGGTCAGAAAAAACAACTACTTTAGAGCCCAATAAATATGAACGGAATTTATCTAAAGCAAATATAACAGAAAGAAACTCCTTTTCCGTGGTTGTGTAGTTTGATTGGGCTGAATCCAGTGTCCTTGATGCATAGGCGATCACATGTGAACGCCCCTCCACCCTCTGAGATAAGACAGCTCCAACCGCGAAGTTGGAGGCGTCACACATAAGCTCAAAAGGAATCTCCCACCTTGGGGGTTGTATGATAGGTGGAGTGGTCAGACGTTGTTTTAGCTCATCGAATGAATTCCTGTAAGAAACATCAAACACAAAATCAGAATCCTTTTGAAGTAATCTTGACATAGGAAGAGAAATCTTACTAAAATCTTTGATGAAGCGCCAATAAAATCCTGCATGACCTAGGAAAGATCTAACATCACGCACACATGAAGGATAGGGTAAGGATGAAATAATGTCTACCTTCGATCTATCAACCTCTATCCCATGTTTTGACACTACACGCCCTAAGACAATGCCATGATCTACCATAAAATGACACTTTTCAAAGTTCAGGACCAGATTCTTCTCAATACAATGATTCAACACCTTTCCCAAACTACATAGACATTCATCAAATGAAGACCCATACACTGTAAAATCATCCATAAATACCTCCATGCAGGTCTCAATAAAATCAGAAAAAATACTCACCATACATCTCTTGAAGGTACCTGGGGCGTTGCAAAGTCCAAATGGAATCCTCTGGTAGGAAAATGTGCCAAAGGGACAGGTGAATGTAGTCTTCTCCTCATCCTATGGAGCTATAGGAACCTGAAAATATCCAGAAAATCCATCCAAGAAACAATAGTGTGTTTTCCCAGCTAGTCTCTCGAGCATTTGATCAATAAATGGGAGAGGGAAATGGTCCTTGCGAGTGGTCTGATTTAGTTTCCTATAATCAATACACACACGCCAACTATTTTGCACCCTCATTGGAACTAAATCATCTTTCTCATTTTTAACAATAGTAAAACCAATTTTCTTAGGCACAACCTGAATTGGACTTACCCACTGTGAATCTGAAATGGGAAATATTATACCTGCCTCGAGAAATTTCTCATCTTCTTTTTTAACAACTTACAGGAGGGTGGGATTGAGTCTCCTTTGTGGCTGTCTCACCGGTTTAACCCCATCCTCCAAGAGAATCCTATGCATGCAAATGGAGGGGCTAATACCTGATATGTCAGCCAAGGTCCACCCAATCGCCCTGATGTTCTCCCTCAAAATATTCAAAATCTTTTCTTCATGTTCAAAAGGGAGGTTGTTAGCAATGATAATAGGTAATCTTTCACCACTCAACAAGTATGAGTATTTCAGATTTGGTGGCAATGGCTTGAGTTCTAATGAAGGAGGGTGTAGTATGGATGGAGACATTGAAGGAACTGAAATATGTGCACAAAGAGAATCAGTATCAGAATATACATCATTAAAATCAGAGAATAAAGCATCAAATCCATCAGCATACTCTATATCCATGTCATAATCAGAGTTCTCATGAACAAGATCAGAATATGAATCCATTTCAAAATCAAATCTTAGAGAGTCTTTCTCATTAGAAACAGGTGTGGATGTTCTCTTAGACATTAAACAAGAACCAATACTCATAATCTCCCTAAGAATAGGACAATCCAATTCCATGGGATTTTTACTTGGTGGTTCAAAATGGGAGATAACAAAAGCAGAATGGTCCTCAGAGGGGTACTTCATGGAATCCATAACATTAAATATCACAACTGCATCTCCAAATTCCATGGAAAGTGTACCCTCATTGACGTTTATGATAGTTTTTGCAGTTTTGAGGAAGGGCCTACCTAAGATAATGGGGGCATGAGAACTTACCTGATCATCCTCCATGTTAAGCACATAGAAGTCTGCTGGAAAGATCATGTCTCTTACCTGAACAAGTACATCCTCAAGAACTCCTACTGGATATGTCGTAGCTCTATTTGCCAATTGCACCACTACTCTTGTTGGCTTCAACTCACCAACCTGCAAGGAACAGAATACAGAGTGAGGAATCACATTTATTGAAGCTCATAAATCACAAAGAGCATCAGAGAAGTGCAACTCCCCTATGGTAAATGGGATGGTGAATGTCCCGGGATCCTTGCACTTTGTTGGCATTGCTAGATTTGGTGTAATGAGTGCCGAGAAATTCCTTCCAAGGTTGATCCTCTCATTTCCCTTGATCCCTCTTCGATTGATACAGAGTTCTTTTAAGAATTTGGCATACCTTGGGATTTTCTTAATGGCTTCAAGTAGAGGAATGTTGATCTCCACACACTTGAATGTGTCCAAAACCTCCTTTTTTATTGCTTCTTCAGCCATCTTCTTGGTTTGAACAACCCTGTTTGGAAAAGGAAGGGGTTTAGGAGGAACATCATCAATATTTTTCTTACCTTTATCTTTCTCCATGGATTTCTCATCAGTTGTTTTGGAATGCGGCTTCTCTGGAGTTGAGGTGAATCCCGATGGAATTGTAGGTACAGATGTATCATTCATTTTCTTCCCACTTCTCAATGTGATGGCACTAACATTCCCCTTTGGATTTGGAGTGGGTTGGGAAGGTATATTTCCAGAATTCTTACTCACAAGTTCATGGAGAGCGGTGGCAATCTGACTCATTTGAGTCTTCAACTCTCTCAGCTCTGAACCTTGACTCTTCAGCTCATTCTGTTGATTAAAAACAATTTGTTTCAAAAGATCATCAGTGTTAGAGTCTACCTTGTGTTGGATATTCCCTTATTGCTGACTCGTTGATGTTTGAGCTTCGAATCTCCTTTGGGGTTGTTGGAAACCCTGTTGGTAAGGTGGAGGCTGCTGGAAGTTTGGTTGAAAAGGGGGCCTTTGTTGTTGTCTAGAGCCATACCTCATGTCCACTTGATATTTCCACCCTTGGTTTTATGTTGGAGCAAATGAATCAAACTTCTTTTGGGGATATGGTTGTTGTTACTGCTGAAATGGTCTCCCAGGGAACACTGTTGCACAATCTTCTGTCTCTTGTAGTTATGGGCAACAGTCAGTTGGGTGGCTTGTCTCAGTGCAAATGCCACAAGGCCTTGAAGGAGGGGGTAGATATGTATTTTGTTCCAAAGAAATTTGCCTCACCATAGTTGTCAATTCTTCTAACTTGGTATCAATCAAATGACTCTCAAGAGAAGAAGGACTTACCTGATGTACTCCCCTGACATGTGGTGTACCTCTATCTCCAAATTGTTGGGAGTTTTGGGCCATCTTGTAGATCAACACACGTGCAGCTACTGGTGTCTTGTCCACCAATGCTCCTCCAGCCGCAGCATCTACCCTGCTTCTCTCCATAGGTGTGAGTCCTTCATAGAAGTACTGGATGAGTAATTGCTCACTGATTTGGTGATGTGGGCAGCTTGCACACAACTTCTTTAATCTCTCCCAGTACTCATACATTGACTCCCCTTGGGCTTTCATGATCCCCAATATCTCATTTCGAATGGATGTTGTCCTTGATGCTGGAATAAATCTTTGCAAGAAAAGACTTTTCAAATCATTCCAACATGTTACATCTTTAGGTTTCAAATAATACATCCAATCTTTTGCAGCTCCATCAAGTGAGAATGGGAATTCTCTTAATTTAATTTGATCTTTAGAAACATTTCTTGGTTTTAAAGTTGAGCAAACCACATTAAATTCCTTAAGGTGTTTGTTGGGATCCTCACCAGATAAGCCATGAAACTTTGGAAGAAGGTGAATTAATCCAGATTTCAATTCAAAGTCCGATTCGAGATTTGGGTATGCAATACAATTTGGTTGATAGTTAATATCAGGTGCAGCCAATTATCGAATGGTTCTATTAAGTTCATTTCCATTATTTCCAGCCATTGGTTCCTCTTTTATGTTTGAATTTGAATTGCTTCCAATTTCAATGTTTCCAGAAGAGAGGAATTCACCAACTGGTTGAATATTGAAACTTCCCGTAGATTGAGAATGTCTGATTCGTGCCCTAAGGCTACGTTCAATCTCAGGGTCAAGATCTAAGAGATCTTCGGGATTAGTTTGTGTCATAGATTAAATAAAAATTAAAAGAAAGAAAGTGGACCATAGTAAAATAAAAATGAGAAGTTTGAGTTGATGGTCCAAAAAGAAGTAGAAGAAAATAAAAGAAGAAGAAGAAAAATCAGATTGGGTAAAGAAGGAAGAAAGAAGAGAGGAAGAGAATAAAATGTAAAATAAAATAAATACCTCTAATTGGTTGAAATAATTACTTGCCTCCCCGGCAATGGCACCAATTTGAAAGAGCACTGCCGTGGGCTCCCTCAAATGATTAGTATGATTTTGGGGTAGTTAGGTGCAGCAGAGTGGCTGACCAAGGTCATCTCTCTAAGGAGGAAGTGAATTAAAACAATTTTTAGAGGTATTCTAGAAGTAAAATAAAAGAGAATAAAAACACTACTTGAAAGGATGGGGGTGGTTGTTTATAGTTTATGAATCTAGAAGAAGTTTGCTGGAAGAAGATTGTATTTTTTTTTGTTTTTAGTTTTGAAATGAAGTTTGATTAAAATGACACAACAAAAAGATGTTTGTTTAGACAATATTTAAAAGACGTAATCGATCTAACTCTACCTATTCAATCATTTATTAATAATTGTCATTTAAATTAATATTCACTTAATTATGATCCCTTAATTTGTTAAATCCCGAACCCTACGAGAATTAACTTTACCACGAAGATTGAAGTGAATTTAACCTTAGGCTAACTTCGGAACATGCAATCGCAACACCCTCCTTTGATTGATGTTCTAAAATTAGCTTATGGTCAGTGGTAAATTAAGGCACATAATCACTCTAGAAATGAGGATTAATTGAGTTTAGGGATTGTATTTGAACTCTACAAATTGATCCCGTGTGGTTTTGAATTACCGGTTAAGGTTGCGCTCTCACAGTTCACACAATTCCCGACCTCACGTGTTTTGTGTTAACTATTAAATTGCTTGCTTAGTTTCATTTAAATTGAAAACTCAATTAATAGATCATAATATGTGAATTACAGTAGCTCATTCATTCAAAATAAATGAATGAATAAGGATAGAGGTCGATCGATTACTAAAAAGAACTACTCTTCCATGGGTGGTGTAGTAATTGTGGAGACGTTTTGCATAAGCAACGGATTGAAAGGGTAGAACCCAATCTTGTCTCCACTATTGATTCCAACCCAATTAAGAAGATTAAGAGAAGAAGAATAGGGATGAACACAGAAGATTATTTGAAGAAAAATTCAAGAAACAAACATGAAAGAAAAGAAATACAAAGAAGAGGTGAGAGAGGAGAGCCTTTTTGGAAGAGAGGTTTTCACAAAGGCTTGATTCTTCCAAGAGTTGTGAGGGGCTCCCAAGAGACACCCTTTTGGCCACACCTTCCCAAAGCCTCGACCAGCCTTCTCAAAGAGTTACAACCCCCTTTAAATAGAGTTTGTGAGGGCTAGGGATACATAACTTTTTAAGTGTGAAATGAAAAACTCGGACAAATATTTTATTCCACCTTTCACCGCCCATTTGACCTCCCAAACGCGTTAATTTACCGGACTTCCAGAAGGATTATTTGTGTCCAATCATGTCTCCGAGCTTGCCTCAAAATTTGGTCTCAATCCAAGCCCGTATGTAGAAGATATGGCCCAAATACAGAACCCATGTCCATTCTGCCGAGTCCATCCCACCATTGTATTAATGGCTCATTTACGCCATCCAAATGCACTCTTTAGCTCTAGTGTCATGAATGAAAGTTGTATAAAATGCAGTTCGGAACACTGTTACAAAATTTCAAATTTAAATAATAAATATAAAAATATTTATCGTCGAAATACTACAGTGCACTATTATGGGTAGAACTGGAATTTTCACCAAATTTTCAAATGAATGATCAAATCCCAAATATTTTATAAATAAACATATTTAACACGATGTGAGGAAATTATTTCATTTATTATCAATAAAATATTCAATAAAATAGTGTTTTATCAACTCTCCTACACTTACCCTTTTGCACACCTGGTCAAAACCTCATATTAAGTAAACATCAATATCAAATCAAAACCAATTTTAAAACACATATCCTTAAGATCAATCAATTTCACACAAAGAATCAAAAGATATCATGCCTCATAAAAAAATTATTTCAAGTTATCCATTTATATCATTCAATATATTTCCACTTCATTTATCCGCCCATGCACAAAACACTTACCTCGCTTGAATTTTCTCTAATCACTCAAATATCAATTTTTTTGCAATGTCTTTCTCATCCAAACTCATACAAGGGTCACCATAGGCTTGATAGATTCCTACATCGCTACCCGATGTGAGTCAAGGACATATTTTTATCATGAGGACTTTTCAGGGTTGTTCTGTGGCATTCGGTTGGTAGGATTAAGATGTGAAAAACTCTGAGGCTGAATGAGGAGGGCTTGACTCTTTTGAAGCAAAATTGCATTAATCTAATTTTCACTTAAATATGGTCTTCTATTCAATCCCCATAGTATCAATTCAGCTCCATCATCATGAAAAGTCATGAAAGGTTTACACCATTCATCATTTTAGCATAAAAAATGTCAATCTTCTCAAACATGATTTTTTTGAAAGCTCGAGATGGGCACAGCTTTCCACCTCAATTAGAAGCTCCAGCAAAGGCACAGCTTTCAATATAATGACTTTCTTTAGCAGCAAACACATCTCTTCAGAATTTAATTTTCCACCCAAATTATCACAGAATGTGGTGGCAAAACCCAAGACAACTTCCCCCACACTTAAGCTCAACTAGATTATGCAATTTCACTTCAAGAGTTGGTTGGATAGGGAAAATTGGCTTGTAATGTGGCTTAACCTAACAGGCTGTGCATGGCTTCTAAGGGCTACACAGATTAAATATTCAAGGTAGGCCATTATAAAAAAGGATTCTTTGAAATAGGGGCTTTAATACCAAACAAATGCCTCAATCATTTAAACATATGTACCTCAAACCCTCAAGTTTTGACAGGAATAGATCAAATTCTGGTTAAATCAAGCATGGTTTGGTTCTCTCAAGAAGTGAGTTGAATGTAAAGAATATGAAAATAATAGTTTAGAAGCCTCACAAGAAAGTGATTTCAAATATAAAGACAGTGATATTGGCATAGGATTCAAAATTCAGCGTACCTTTCATGAAATTACTAAATATTTGAACTTGAAACAAAGTCATTTCAGCATTCATTTAAGCTTAGTTTCAAGGGGTAAATTGTTTCACTTATTGATATGGATTTAAAAATGGTGATGAGAATCATTTCAGCTCAAAATGTTTCAAAAAACACAGAAAATTGTAAAATAAACACACAAAATTTGAAAAACACGCAATTTTTTTTTTTAAAAACACGCATTTTTTTTTTTGGTTTTTTTTAAACAGGAAAACAATTGAAATTACTAAACTAAAAGGTTCCATCCCACACACTTAAAATATTGAATTGTCCTCAATGTGAACCCGTGAGATGAGATATGCACATGAAATGTAGAATTTTTAAATAGGACAAATAATATAAAAGTGAAAGGGTTAGGAACAGCCTGATGTGATCAAGTGATGATGGGGTCATGCAGTGTGATAAAATCCACTGCATCAGTAGGATGTCCCTCAATGTATCTCTTCAAACGTTTCCCATTGACTGTAAAGCTCCTTCCAGTGTCCTCTTGTGTGATCTCCACTACACCATAAGGAAAAACATTAGACACAATATAAGGACCTAACCATCTGGAACGCAACTTACCAGGCATCAACTTCAGTCATGAACTATAGAGAAGGACTTTATCTCCAACATGAAACTCCCTTTGTTGGATCATTTTGTCATGAACTGCTTTTGATCTTTCCTTGTAGAGCCTTGAGTTATCATATGATGACAGTCGAATCTCCTCAAGCTCTTGAATTTGCAACTTCCTTTGAATTCCAGCTTGGGCCAAATCCATGTTACATTTCTTTATAGCCCAATATGTCAGATGCTCGACTTCCACGGGGAGATGACACACTTTCCCAAAAACAATCCGAAATGGGGACATACCAATGGGGGTCTTTTATGCTGTCCTATAAGCCCACATTGCATCATCCAAGCGCTTGCTCCAATCCTTCCTATTTGGCTGCACAGTTTTCTCCAAGATTTGTTTCAACTCATGATTTGAAACCTCAGCCTGGCCATTTGTTTGGGGGTGGTATGGTGTTGATGTTTTGTGTTTCACCCCATAATTTTGAAGGAGGGAAGAAAAATTCCTATTGCAAAAGTGTGTCCTTTGGTCACTGATGATGGCCTTTGGTACTCCAAACCTGCAGAAAATTTGAGCCTTGAAAAAATCCACTATAACATGAGAATCGTCAGTCCTGGTGGCCTTGGCCTCCACCCATTTACTCACATAATCAACAGCAACCAAAATATACAAAAATCCAAATGAACTCGGAAAATGACCCATAAAATCAATGCCCCATACATCAAAAATCTCACAGAATAGTATGGGTTGTTGGGGCATCTCATGTCTCTTAGAAATGTTCCCAGTGTGTTGGCAACGAGTGCATGACTTACAAAACACATGGGAATCATGGAATAAACTAGGCCAATATAATCCAGAGTCCAAAACATTCCTAGATGTCCGTTGGGGTCCAAAGTGTCCACCACATGCAAGTGTATGACATAATTGCAAAACAGACTCAAACTCATGATCAGGAATACACCTCCTAATAACTTGGTCACTACACATGCGCCAGAGGTAAGGATCATCCCACACATAAAACCTAGACTCACTTTTTAATTTTTGGACTTTATGCTTCTTCAAATTTTCTGGGATTTCAGAGGAAACAATGTAATTAACTAAATCAGCATACCAAGGATGCGTACCTGAGATGGTATAGAGATTTTCATCAGGGAAAGTGTCCTGAAGTGGTACCTGGTCCAAGGTGTCATCCTCTAGTGTGTGAGTAAGCCTACTCATGTGGTCCGCCGCCATGTTTTCTGACCCCTTTTTTTCCTTTATCTCGATGTCAAACTCTTAAAGAAGTAGCATCCAACAGATAAGTCATGGCTTTGCATCTGGCTTCTTCAGGAGGTACCTCAAAGCTGCATGGTTAGAAAAAACAACTACCTTAAAGCCCAATAAAGATGAACAGAATTTATCTAATGAAAATATGACAGCAAGAAACTCCTTTTCCGTGGTTGTGTAGTTTGATTGGGTTGAATCCAGTGTCCTTGATGCATAGGCGATCACATGTGAACGCCCCTCCACCCTCTGAGATAAGACAACTCCAACCACGAAGTTGGAGGCGTCACACATAAGCTCAAAAGGAATCTCCCACCTTGGGGGTTGTATGATAGGTGGAGTGGTCAGACGTTGTTTTATCTCATCGAATGAATTCCTGCAAGAAACATCAAACACAAAATCATAATCCTTTTGAAGTAATCTTGACATAGGAAGATCAATCTTACTAAAATATTTGATGAAGCGCCGATAAAATCCTGCATGACCTAGGAATGATCTAACATCACGCACACATGAAGGATAGGGTAAGGATGAAATAATGTCTACCTTTGATCTATCAACCTCTATCCCATGTTTTGACACTACATGCCCTAAGACAATGCCATGCTCTACCATAAAATGACACTTTTCAAAGTTCAGGACCAGATTCTTCTCAATACAATGATTCAACACCTTTCCCAAACTACATAGACATTCATCAAATGAAGACCCGTACACTGTAAAATCATCCATAAATACCTCCATGCAGGTCTCAATAAAATCAGAAAAAATACTCACCATACATCTCTGGAAGGTACCTGGGGCGTTGCAAAGTCCAAATGGCATCCTCCGGTAGAAAAATGTGCCAAAGGGACAGGTGAATTTAGTCTTATTCTGATCCTCTAGAGCTATAAGAACCTGAAAATATCCAGAAAATCCATCCAAGAAACAATAGTGTGTTTTCCCAGCTAGTCTCTCGAGCATTTGATCAATAAATGGTAGGGGGAAATGGTCTTGCGAGTGGTCTGATTTAGTTTCCTATAATCAATACACACACGCCAACTGTTTTTCACCCTCATTGGAACTAAATCATCTTTATCATTTTTAACAATAGTAAAACCAATTTTCTTAGGCACAACCTGAATTGGACTTACCAACTATGAATCTGAAATGGGAAATTTTATACCTGCCTCGAGCAATTTCTCAACTTCTTTTTTAACAACTTCCAGGAGGGTGGGATTGAGTCTCCTTTGTGGCTGTCTCACCGGTTTAGCCCCATCCTCCAAGAGAATCCTATGCATGAAAATGGAGGGGCTAATACCTGATATGTCAGCCAAGGTCCACCCAATCGCCCTGATGTTCTCCCTCAAAATATTCAAAAGCTTTTCTTCATGTTCAAAAGGGAGATTGTTAGCAATGATAATAGGTAATCTTTCACCACTCAACAAGTATGAGTATTTCAGATTTGGTGGCAATGGCTTGAGTTCTAATGAAGGAGGGTGTAGTATCGATGGAGACATTGAAGGAACCGAAATATGGGCACAAAGAGCATCCGTATCAGAATATACATCATTAAAATCAGAGAATAAAGCATCAAATACATCAGCATACTCTATAGCCATGTCATAATCAGAGTTCTCATGAACAAGATCAGAATATGAATCCATTTCAAAATCAAATCTTAGAGAGTCTTGCTCATTAGAAATAGGTGTGGATGTTATCTTAGACATTAAACAAGAACCAATACTCATAATCTCCCTAAGCATAGGACAATCCAATTCCATGGGGTTTTTACTTGGTGGTTCAAAATGGGAGATAACAAAAGCAGAATGGTCCTCAGAGGGGTACTTCATGGAATCCATAACATTAAATATCACAACTGCATCTCCAAATTCCATGGAAAGTGTACCCTCATTGACATTTATGATAGTTTTTGCAGTTTTGAGGAAGGGCCTACCCAAGATAATGGGGGCATGAGAACTTACCTGATCATCCTCTATGTTAAGCACATAGAAGTCTGCTGGAAAGATCATGTCTCTTACCTGAACAAGTACATCCTCAAGAACTCCTGTTGGATATGTCGTAGCTCTATTTGCCAATTGCACCACTACTCTTGTTGGCTTCAACTCACCAACCTGCAAGGAAGAGAATATAGAGTGAGGCATCACATTTATTGAAGCTCATAAATCACAAAGAGCATCAGAGAAGTGCAACTCCCCTATGGTACATGGGATGGTGAATGTCCCGGGATCCTTGCACTTTGTTGGCATTTCTAGAGTTGGTGTAATGAGTGCCGAGACATTCCTTCCGAGTTTGATCCTCTCATTTCCCTTGAGCCCTCTTCGATTGGTGTAGAGTTCTTTTAAGAATTTGGCATACCTTGGGATTTGCTTAATGGCTTTAAGTAGAGGAATGTTGATCTCCACACGCTTGAATCTGTCAAAAACCTCCTTTTGCATTGCTTCTTCAGCCATCTTCTTGGTTTGAACAACCCTGTTTGGAAAAGGAAGGGGTTTAGGAGGAACATCATCAATATTTTTCTTACCTTTATCTTTCTCCTTGGATTTCTCATCAGTTGTTTTGGAATGCGGCTTCTCTGGAGTTGAGGTGAATCCCGGTGGAATGGTAGGTACAGATGTATCATTCATTTGCTTCCCACTTCTCAATGTGATGGCACTAACATTCCCCTTTGGATTTGGAGTGGGTTGGGAATGTATATTTCCAGAATTCTTACTCACAAGTTCATGGAGGGGGGTGGCAATCTGACTCATTTGAGTCTTCAACTCTCTCAGCTCCGAACCTTGACTCTTCAGCTCATTCTGTTTATTAAAAACAATTTGTTTCAAAAGATAATCAATGTTAGAGTCTACCTTGTGTTGGATATTCCCTTGTTGATGACTCGTTGATGTTTGAGCTTCGAATCTCCTTTGGGGTTGTTGGAAACCCTGTTGGTAAGGTGGAGGCTGCTGGAAGTTTGGTTGAAAAGGGGGCCTTTGTTGTTGTCCAGAGCCATACGTTATGTCCACTTGATCTTTCCACCCTTGGTTGTATGTTGGAGAAAATGAATCAAACTTCTTTTGGGGATATGGTTGTTGTTGCTGCTGAAATGGTCTCCCAGGGAACACTGCTGCACAATCTTCTGTCTCTTGTAGTTGTGGGCAACAGTCAGTTGGGTGGATTGTCTCAGTGAAAATTCCACAAGGCCTTGAAGGAGGGGGTAGAGATGTCTTTTGTGCCAAAGCAATTTTCCTCACCATAGTTGTCAATTCTTCTAACTTGGTATCAATCAAATGACTCTCAAGAGAAGAAGGACTTACCTGATGTACTCCCCTGACATGTGGTGTACCTCTATCACCAAATTGTTGGGAGTTTTGGTCCATCTTGTCGATCAACGCACGTGCAGCTACTGGTGTCTTGTCCACCAATGCTCCTCCAGCCGCAGCATCTACCACGCTTCTCTCCATAGGTGTGAGTCCTTCATAGAAGTACTGGATGAGTAATTGCTCACTGATTTGGTGATGTGGGCAGCTTGCACACAACTTCCTGAATCTCTCCCAGTACTCATACATTAACTCCCCTTGGGCTTGCTTGATCCCCGATATCTCCTTTCGAATGGATGTTGTCCTTGATGCTGGAAAAAATCTTTGCAAGAAAAGACGTTTCAAATCATTCCAACATGTTACATCTTCAGGTTGCAAATAATACATCAAATCTTTTGCAGCTACATCAAGTGAGAATGGGAATGCTCTTAATTTAATTTGATCTTCAGAAACATTTCTTGGTTTTAAAGTTGAGAAAACCACATTAAATTCCTTAAGGTGTTTGTTGGGATCCCCACCAGATAAGCCATGAAACTTTGGAAGAAGGTGAATTAATCCAGATTTCAATTCAAAGTCCGATTTGAGATTTGGGTATGCAATACAATTTGGTTGATAGTTAATATCAGGTGTATCCAATTCTCGAATGGTTCTATTAAGTTCATTTCCATTATTTCCAGCCATTGGTTCCTATTTTATGTTTGAATTTGAATTGCTTCCAATTTCAATGTTTCCAGAAGAGAGGAATTCACCAACTGGTTGAATATTGAAACTTCCCGTAGATTGAGAATGTCTGATTCATTCCCCAAGGCTACGTTCAATCTCAGGGTCAAGATCTAAGAGATCATCGGGATTAGTTCATGTCATAGATTAAATAAAAATTAAAATAAAGAAAGTGGACCATAGTAAAATAAAAATGAGAAGTTTGAGTTGATGGTCCAAAAAGAAGTAGAAGAAAATAAAAGAAGAAGAAGAAAAATCAGATTGGGTAAAGAAGGAAGAAAGAAGAGAGGAAGAGAATAAAATGTAAAATAAAATAAATACCTCTAATTGGTTGAAATAATTACTTGCCTCCCCGGCAATGGCGCCAATTTGAAAGAACGCTGTCGTGGGCTCCCTCAAATGATTAGTATGATTTTGGGGTACTTAGGTGCAGCAGAGTGGCTGACCAAGGTCGTCTCTCAAAGGAGGAAGTAAATTAAAACAATTTTTAGAGGTATTCTAGAAGTAAAATAAAATAGAATAAAAACACTACTTGAAAGGATGGGGGTGGTTGTTTATAGTTTATGAATCTAGAAGAAGTTTTCTGGAAGAAGATTGTATTTTTTTTTGTTTTTAGTTTTGAAATGAAGTTTGATTAAAATGACACAACAAAAAGATGTTTGTTTAGACAATATTTAAAATATGTAATCGATCTAACTCTACCTATTCAATAATTTATTAATCATTATCATTTAAATTAATATTCACTTAATTATGATCCCTTAATTTGTTAAATCCTGAACCCTACGAGAATTATCTTTACCACGAAGATTGAAGTGAATTTAACCTTAGGCTAACTTCAGAACATGCAATCGCAACACCCTGCTTTGATTGATGTTATAAAATTAGCTTATGTTCAGTGGTAAATTAAGGCACATAACCACTCTGTAAATGAGGATTAATTGAGTTTAGGGATTATATTTGAACTCTACAAATTGATCCCGTGTGGTTTTGAATTACCGGTTAAGGTTGCGCTCTCACAGTTCACACAATTCCCGACCTCGCGTGTTTTGTGTTAACTATTAAATTGCTTGCTTGGTTTCATTTAAATTGAAAACTCAATTAATAGATCATAATATGTGAATTACAGTAGCTCATTGATTCAAAATAAATTAATGAATAAGGATAGAGTTTGATCGATTACTAAAAAGAACTACTCTTCCATGGGTGGTGTAGTCATTGTGGAGACGTTTTTCATAAGCAACGGATTGAAAGGGTAGAACCCAATATTTTCTCCTCTCTTGATTCTAACCCAATTAAGAAGATTAATAGAAGAAGAAGAGGTATGAAAACAGAAGATTATTTGAAGAAAAATTCAAGAAAAAAACATGAAAGAAAAGAAATACAAAGAAGAGGTGAGAGAGGAGAGCCTTTTTGGAAGAGAGGTTTGCACAAAGGCTTGCTTCTTCCAAGAGTTGTGAGGGGCTCCCAAGAGACACCCTTTTGTCCACACCTTCCCAAAGCCTCGACCATCCCTCTCAAAGAGATAAAACCCCCTTTAAATAGATTTTGTGAGGGCTAGGGATACATAACTTTTTAAGTGTGAAATGAAAAACTCGGCCAAATATTTTATTCCAAATTGCACCGCCCATTTGACCTCCAAAACGCGGGAATTTACCGCACTTCCAGAAGGATGATTTGTGTCAAATCATGTCCCCGAGCTTGCCTCAAATGTTGGGATCAATATAAACCCGTATGTAGAAGATATGGCCCAAATACAGAACCCATGTCCATTCTGCCGAGTCCAGCCCACCATTGGATTAATGGCTCATTTACTCCATCCAAATTCACTCTTTATCTCTAGTGTCATGAATGCAAGTTGTGTAAAATGAAGTTAGAAACATTGTTAAAAAATTTAAAATTCAAATAATAAATATAAAAATATTTATCTTCAAAATACTACAGTGCACTATTAAGGGTAGAACTGGAATTTTCACCAAATTTTCAAATGAATGATCAAATCCCAAATATTTTATAAATAAACATATTTAACACAATGTGAGGAAATTATTTCATTTATTATCAATAAAATATTCAATAAAATAGTGTTTTATCAAACAACTACTGCTATGTCATGAAAGAAGATGGTCGTGTCTCATAGGGTAATTCTAAACACACTATAATGAATTTTTTATCTTTGCCTTCAATGTGGTGATTCATGCATATAAATAAATAATGAAGTTACAGGAAACATTGGATAATATTACAATGGTTAATTTTACTATCCATTTTGATAATAATTAAACATAACTAACATTTAACATTCCATGGTGATAAAGGATTTTTGAAATGGTCATTAGAGAGGGATGCATCGAACCACATTGAGGATGGTCCCACCATGAAACAATATATTTTGAAATGTAAGTGATATATGGAAACCTTATTAATATTTGTAGCCATGATTTAATATTTTATTCTATAACATATTAAATAAATCATGTGATAAGAACAAAACAACATGAAAGGAC
The DNA here is from genome assembly GCA_963277665.1 of Viscum album. Taxonomy (NCBI): domain Eukaryota; kingdom Viridiplantae; phylum Streptophyta; class Magnoliopsida; order Santalales; family Viscaceae; genus Viscum; species Viscum album. The sequence goes on from OY728129.1 coordinate 1,405,691,018, forward strand.
TTTGAATATGGAGGAAGATATGATGTTTTCACTTGAAATAAGAGTGGGATGAAGAAGAAAGCATATGAGGATGATCCTCTATGTATTTTTGGATCCTGTTGGCATGAAGGGGATGGGTTATTTAAAAAGTGTTTTTCATGATTTGAAAGAAACATGCACTTCTGTCAGACAATTATACTACTGGATGTTTTCATTTACCATTTATAGTGAATTTTGTTTTGTTTCTTTTTAGTTTTAACCCTATGCATTGAGGGATAAAAAATTTTGGGTGATTAGGGTATTGAGGAGGTGAATAAATAGTTATGATTGAATTTGAATATCAATAGAAAATCATTTTGTTGTTATTTAGTATTTGTGTATAGTGTTGTTATATTTAATTAAATTCATTTGGGTTTAGTTGATATTTCACACATTTAACTTCTGGGGGTGATAACATACTTTCTCTCTCTAATTTTTCTTGCACATATAATCTAGAATAAGTTTGGTTTTAGGGTGGATCATCTACTGATCACTGATACAAGTATGGAAGGTAGTGGGTATTTCTTGATTTCTAAGGAGTTCCATCATCCAATTGGGTATTTCTTGGGTAGTTTGGGAAGATCTCATTGTATTATTTTCACACTCATTGTAAGGATAATATTTTGGTAGTGATCACTTCCAATTAAAACTCACATTCATTACCACCCCTTGATTAGAGATTAAGTGAGGAAACCCAACCATTTCATGTATAAATATTACATCTTATTGGATGAATATTCATTAAATATTATTATAATCCATTCTAGAACTGTATAGGTTTAGTGTCTTTGGAAACTTGGGTATATAAACAACTGGTGCACAAAATATCTGAATAATCTCCTACTAAGTTCTTTACTACTAGCACCCTTTTTAGATATATCATACCTCAAATATTCATTTTTATCCTAGGAAAAATGAAGCATAATAAAGGGTGATATTATATGCTAAATAAGATTAAATAAGGGATATATCAATAAATAATCATTTTTAAGAAAAACATGATCATAGGGGTATGAAAAATGATCTTAACATTTGAAAATCATACCTAGTAATTCATAGATCATAATCATAAGTCATGGAATAAATTTTGGTAGTTAATAAGACATGATTCATAAAGTAATCAAAGAACGTGAGACATGATAGCATAACATTGGAATAATATCATGTCATAAAATAGTGGCATAAATTTTTGTATAATCATAATCATAGAAATATTTTGTCAAGGATACCTACTAAAAAATTAATCACATGTTAGGCTTGTGATAACTACCCATGTACCTACTTTAAGATTGGGATAACCTTCTATATACCATTTTTAGGATTGGTATAACCTTATATATACCATTTGAGATCATAAAACAAAACATATACCAAATATATTAGAGGTATATAATGAACCCTTGCATCACATAATTAAAATTCATTCATATTTATACCACAGGATCATGAAAACATTTATCATTTAATCATATCTTAACCCATAGAAAATAAAATGAGTTTCATCAATATTTTATCATCATAATAATAAAGAATATAGAGAAAAATAAGGGATAGTATCCTAGTATCATATTCCCAGTGAATCATAAGTAACACCAAATGATTTTATCATAGATAAAAATACCTTTAAAATATCATTGAAGTATTTCTTGAGGAAAATCTATTTTAATTTTGAAATAAGTTAATTAAAATCTAAAAATTTCTAAAATATTAAGGAATAAATTATTTGAAAATAAAAATAGAAAATTTTAAATGAAGCTTAAAATAAAAGAGAATTCATGATGGTGGGAAACTTTGTTCATGTGGTATATGTTAAAAATCACACTTTTAATAAAAAGTACCTCTTTCGAGAAATGAAAAAATATTCCTTTTAAAAAAATTATAAAAATAAAAACAAGGATAAAAATTAATTCAATCAATCATTGTTTAATATTTAAAAAATTATTGAAAACATTTAAAATAAAATTTTCACATGGAATAAAAATATTCCTGACTGAATTAAAAAACAAAGCTAATTTTACTTATAAATGTTATTTCAAAATTTTGAGTACTTAGAGAGAGTAAAATGAAACAAAAACTTTAAATTTATTAAAATAACTATATAATAATAAAATAAAAAATATTTGTGAGATTTATATCATATAATTTCATTATTATAAATTTAAGCATAAACAATCCTGGTAAAAAGTGAGATTGTAACATAAAACTCTTACCTAAAGCCTATCTTACTTTGTAAGCACTCTAATATCCTATATAATAAATTTAAATTTATTATAGTTATTTACTAGAAACATATTTATAATACTATAAATGGTTTACTTATAACATCTTATCACCCATTCATTAACAGTTCTTTATTAAAATCATTGTTCTAGGTGACAACTCTTTCGTTTTTCATGTTTTTTTTGATTTGGATGTTATGGTCCTTTCATATTGATCATGGTTTTATCATAAAAATAATTTTAATAATTATATAAATATCATATATATTAATTATATACATATTTAAAATCATACATAAAATTTAGATATAGAAAAATGAATTACACTGTTCATGGAGACGGTGGTCTGTACGTACACATGAACATTGTTTTCATTTTATAAAAAAAGAAGGAAAATATCATTGAAAATAATAATTATGTCATTAATATCATATATATTTATTAAAATCATCAATTTTAGATATTTATGGTAAATTAATCGTATCTCATTGTGGATGCGGTAGTCTATACATACGCACAAACGATACTTTAATTACCCATTTAAAAGAAAATAGGTGGAAATGGTTACTCTATCATCATAATAACATCTCGGTATATTGATGATATTATATTCATCATGATATTATAGATAAAATAGGTTTATAAAAGTTTGAATAAGATATATAATTGAAAGAGCTCGGTTAATATTTATACCTCTTCTTTGAGAGACCTCTTTTGCTTACGCCTTAAGCCTTGAAATATTAGTATTAGGAGAAGAAAAGGGGCTCTAAGATGAAGTAAATGAATATGAAAAGGTTTTTGTTTAGGTATTGGATGATATAGAAGTCTCAAAATTCACAAATAAGGTAGTATGGGAGGTGTTCTTTTATAAGTGAGTGAGAGGATACAAATGGGATTACTAAAAATATTTAAATAATGTAAAGTCATTTTATTGTGCAAGTGACACAAAATATACCAGTATTTAAAGGTAAGATAATATAGGTTCTAAATATATTCAAATAATATTAATTTCATAATTTAATGTGGAATTCTTACCCTTATCACTTAGTTTAACCCCCACCCCAACCCACCCACCACCCCCCCACCCCCTGTAAACCTATTTTAACCCTAATGGTGGTAAAAACAATTTATTGTTTTTACTTTTAATTATGACAAAAAATTAAAGTGACATCATTATAAAATTTATAAATTATTATTCCAAAAATTAAATACATTTTAAAAAATTCAATCTCTATAAGTTGACAAAAATAATTTTAAAATAAGCACGCAAAATGCAACGAAACCCCTTTTTTCAAAAAATACATTTTTAAGTAGAAAACATAATTTACTTTCATTACATTCATAGTAAAAACTATAAAATGAAAGTTAAAATGTTTTATTAAATATATAATATATAAATTTCATTAAAAACAAATAATAAATAATGATTTATAATTTATTAAGATAAAAACATGTTGTGCATATAAAAACAATTTTCTAAAAAATAAAATTGTTTACCTTTAAATGATTTTATCTTAATTCATAATCATTAGATAAATAATGTATGGATTATTATTAATATATTTATATAAATTATAAATATGTTTTATTAGAATCATTTTTTAGTAGTGGTTAACGTACTTTTTTTAGATAAAAATACATAATAAGTATAAAAATACTTCTCTTTAAAAAATAGGTCTTTTAATCATTAAATGATTTTATTAAAATTGAGATATTATCAAAAAAATTACCATTATATATAAATATTTCATCATTTGGTTAATCTTATTCATACCTAATAGTCCAATGGCTAGTTTATAAAGGTTTACTATATCGATGGTTCTTTTAGACTCAAGATTTCGTGTAAATAAAGATATCAAATGCCTCAAGTTTATTTAAAAATAAATACATATAAAATATTAGGATATTATATTATAACTTCATTAAAATTAATTTATCCCTAAAAATTATGTCACTCTAATACAAATAAATGAGGATATCTTTGCTTCATCGCATCCTCAGGTTCTCATTTATCTTCCTTGAATATTTGATTCCTCCAGAGAACTTTAACTGGGTGAGTAGTATGGTTTTGTTTCACTCTATATCTATGATCTAAGATTTGAAATAATTTTTCTTCATATTAAATATCATTTTCTAGTGTTAAATAATTTAATTATAGTATATATTAAGGATTGGGTATACACTCCATTAAAATAGATACATAGAACACATCATGAACTTCAGAGAGGTTCAGTGGAAGTGCTAAGGGATATCCTATAGTCCCTACTCAATCAAGAATATCGAAGGGAACAATATACCTAGGTCTCAGTTTTCTATTTAATCTAAATATCATAACCTTATTCCATTTAAAAATTCACAATAATACCATCTCACAAACTATTAATTCTAAATCTCACTGGTGATTTTCAACATAACACTTTTGTAGACTCTGAGTTGTCTTGATGCATTATTGAATGGTTCAAACCTTATCTATCATTTACTCATCTATATCGGGTCCCAATAGATTTTATTATCTAACTTAAACATAGAATATCAAAGTTATACACTTCTTTTTATAGATTAATTCATAAGAAATTTTCTGAATACTTGATTGAAATCAATTGTTATAAGAAGATTCAAAAAGAGTAAGGTGTTTATCCCAAATACCTTTTAATTCTAGATAATATAATCTTGTCATATCCTCCAAGGATTTAATGTTACTCTAAAACTAAACTACTATATAAGGATGATAAGAAATATTGAAACACAACTCTGTATCTAGAGCTTGCTGGATAATTTTCCAAAACTTGGAGTTCAAACTCGAATCACAATTAGATACAATAGAATGTGGTACTTCAGGAAACCTTTCCCATTTCGAAATGTATATCTTGTAAATATAATAAATAGGTAAATATTCTCTAATAGTAATGAAATTTGTATAATTCATAAGGTGGTAAACTATAATCCAAATATCATTATGTACTTTAAATGTTTTGGGGAGTCCAATGATGAAATCCAAGGTGATGTTTTCCTATTTCAATTTTGGTATGGGTAATGGTTTAACATCCCCTTATACTTCTATCTCTCAGCCTTAACTTTCTTATATAATAAGTATTGAGATACATACTCTGCAATATATCTCTCCATGTTGTCCCACTATAAAAACTCTTTTATTTACCTATACATCTTTATACTTACAATATGAATGGAGAATGATGAGCTATGAGCTTCTTCCAATAGAACATTATTCAAGTATAGTATTTATGGGATTCAAACAAAATTCCTAAACCATATCATTTCATCAAAATAAAGGTTGTACTTATGAACATTTATCACCTTCTTTTGCATATCTACATATTCCTTATGTGTCTCATTAATCTTTTCATGGATAGATGGTTGATCACTTACCTCATTAAGAAAATATTTCTTCCCTTCCTAAAATATTTCAAGGTCTATCCTTTGAAAATCCAAAAATATTGGATCTTTTATGATTTGCATCATATATGAACCATCGTGATCCTTTTAACACAAAGCATATTCCAGTTTTTTTTCTTTCATGGGGTGGTAATGTATTGAGTAGTCATAATATTTAGTCAACTACAGTCATATTCTTAGGCATATATTCATCTCTTTCTGAATAAATATATACTTTAAAATTTTATGATCAGTATATATGTTAAACCTTTCTCTATAAACATAATGCATCCATATCTTTAATATAAATATTACTATTGTTAACTCCAATTCATGGGTCATGTAATTATTCTCACGAACCTTTAATTGAAAAGAGGTATAAGTTATCACCTTATCATTAAACATAATAGAACACAATATCACTTTCCTCAATGAATAACTATAAATCAAAAACCCTTTTCCACTATATGGTGGTGTGATAATAGGTTCACAGACCAACCTTCTCTTTAGTTCCATAAAATTTTCTTAAAATTCATCAATCTAAAGGAACATGACTCCCCTCAAAGTTAACATGGTGAGTATATTAAATATCATTGATAAATTCTTCACAAAGAATCGATAATATCCAACCAAACAAAGAAAACTATTTATATCAGTCATAATGGTTGGCTTGAGCAAATGATTAATAACTTTCATCTTTGATAGATCCACTAATATACCCTCATTTTAGATTTTATGACCCAAAAATGAATCTTTTTTAGCCAAATTAAAACCTGGTAAATTTTTAATACATCTTCTCAGTACTTAGGGTCTTTAGTACATTCCTCAAGTTATCTTAATACTCATCCTTACTCTTTGAATATATAAGAATATCATCTATAAAAACTACCACAAACCGATCAAGTTAATATCTAAAGACTCTATTCATTAAATCCATGATGAAAATATGGGAATTATTAAGACCAAATGGAATCACTATAAATCTGTAGTTTCCATACATCTTATAGAAGGCTATATATGGTGTGTATTCACTTTCTACCCTCAAAATATCATATCTATATCAAAGATCAATATTAAAAATTTATAAATATCCTTGAAATTGATCAAACAAATCATCAGTACGAGGTACATGATACTTATTCTTGATCATGCTATTGTGAAGTTCCAGATAATAAATTCATAGATGCATTGATCTATATTTTTTTAACAAAAATAATATGTTCACGTTGTGGTAATTCACTTGGAAAAATTAATACCTTATTGATATTCTCCTATAGTTACTTCTTAAATTTCTACAACTCAATCAGGGCTATTCTGTATGGAGTTTTTAAAATATGTATAGTACAAGGTATGAGTTATAATGAAAACACAAATTCAAAATACATAGTAAGACTAGTAATCTATTCTATAAATACTTCAACAAATTCCCATACAATAAAAATTTCTTTGATTTTGATTTTCTCCCAAACCATATCAAATAAATACCTCCTTTGGATGTGAATTAAGATCCATAAAATAGATGTGATTTCCATTGAAATTTCATATGTATCCTAACACCAATAGATGATCATAGGTTGGTTTATAATATCAAATGTAACTTCCTTTATTTGGTAGTTGATATGGTATATATATAAATAAATCTAATCCATGCCCAAAATAACATCAAATTCAACTATAGGGAGAATAATAAGATTTATAGGAAGTATATTCCCACCAACATCAATCATAAAAGAATCATAGACTTGAGATGAAATAATCATAACATAAGAAGTGTTCACAACTAATTCAACATATAGTCATTGATGTGGTAATGTGATACACTTAGAAAGTTATCTAGATATAAATGAAGTGGGTATGCTTATAATCAAATAAGATATTATTAGTTCTATAGTGGATGCTAATTATACCTTTCACCACTTCATTATCATACCCAACATCAATAATAGTGATCATATGATATTTCCCTTTGTCTCATAGATTAAGAGGTTAATAACATTTATCATCATCATTGACCCTCATATTTGAGCACTGGTTAGCTTAATTCTCATACTCCTTGCATTTTAAACACTAGAGTGTGGGTAGTGAATTTTTTTATCTTTCTCTCCACTTGAATCATTAGCTAACGTTTTTCCAACACTTCATAATTTGATCACCCAATGAACTTACTTTCAACACTTGAAGTATTTACTGGCACCCTTAAGATAATTTCCTCTATGCTTCTTTCCATGATTATAGTATAAAGGTAGACTCTTCTTCTTATCTCCATGGTTTTTATTATTATAATATCATATAAATTATATCATGATTTTCTTATCAAAACCTTGGGATTTATGGATGAATCTAGTCTATATTTTTACATTTAGAGAACAGAAAATGATTTCTTCATAGCTACTGAAGTATCTTATGGATAACTCTCTTTGGAGACTTTTTTTTAATACACTGAAGAATTGACCAATATTTCTTTTAGGATATATGATAATACTAGAAGTTTACATCACATGTCTTATAAAATTTTTCTCATAGGTACTAATGGAATCATTATTATTTTAATTTAGCTAATGGAATTCATTATCTATTTTCATATAAAGAATAATAGGAAAATACTTATTGAAAATTAACCTTATAAAAAATCCCACTCCATAGAGTCAGTTACTTTTTGTTTCATTTTGTTCTTAATATTAGTCCACCACTGATCAGATTCTCCTTACAAATGATAAATAATCAAAATAACGTTTTCAAGCTTCAAACACTGGAGAATGGAAAATGCATTTTCAATGGTACTGATCCATTTCTCAGAAATTATTAGATTAGTGGACCCACTAAAATAAGGTGGATGTTCCCTAATGAAGGAATCAATGGAACTTTATTCTCTCTTTTACTCATTTATAATCTTAGTTTGATTCATGTATTAATAAAGTTACATAAGTATATCATGGAGATTTTGCATTCCAAATCCCATAATATTCAGTTTCTTAAGAGGAAAATCATTGGATTGTCTGTCACATTCAATGTTAATGATATTTCTTCTAGTTATAACCATTATCTATAAATAAAAAACATATTTTGAGAAAAAAATAGTGAGAAACCATATAATCATGAAAATTGTTTATAGGATGTCTAAATCATGAGACATTATTTTCAATTTGTGGCAAATTAGGTTTAACCTAAGTTATCCATGGTCATCATATACTTAAATCGTTCATAATGGTTCATAAATAAAATGTTGATTAACTCAACCATACCTCATAGGATTTTCTATCTAAGTGTGCAGTCTTAGACACACTCCATCACACACCGGTGATGGTTGAGTTAATCCCCAATCCACCCCTTTCAGAGTTGTTACCCCATAGTGAATATGTGCCACATCCTCACCCACTTGAAAATATCTAGATAGAGAAATATTTTATAGTAAAACCGCACTTATTTCATTACCATAATTTAGGATGTTTACTTATACTTAGGATTATCCTAAGGTTTCTCACTAAATTTTTCTCATCTGAGTTTCCAAAAATATCTAAACCTTACTCATATACCAACTGAGGAGACCCAAGCATTTCATACATAAATATTACATCTTATTAGTTGAATATCTAGTGAATTTCATTGTGATAAATTCTAGAACCACAAAGTTTTAGTGTATTTGGAAACTTGGATACATAAACAACAATTACATAAAATATTTACATCATCTCCCACTGATTTCTTTACAACTAGAACCATTCTTAGACATATCATAACTAAAACCTTTATTTATATCCTGGGGAAAAGTAAACATAATAAAGGGTGAGATCAGATGCTCGATAAGGGTAAAAAATGGAGATATCAGTCAATAATCATTTTTAATCACAACATAATCATAAGGGTATGAGAATAATAGATTGACATTTGAAAATCATACCCAACAATTCATAAATTATAATCATAAGTCATGGGATAAATCTTGGAAGTTTAGATTACATGAATAATAAAAGAATCAAGAAACAAGATCCACGAAAACATAACATTTTTATAAGATCATGTTATAAAAGAGTGTAGTAAAGTGCTGATTAATCATAATCATTAAAATTTTATGTCAATGCTACTCACCAAGCCATTCATCACATGTTAAGTTTTCTCTAACCACCTCTGTACCTTCTTTGAGATGGGATGACCTCTTATTCACCCTTTTTGGGGTGGGTATAACCTCTCATGTACCCTTTGACCTAATAAAATAATAATCTTTAACCAATTTAATATATAACTATAATAGACCCACACATTATATAATCATCATCCATTTATATGTATTCCATAAGATCATGAAAACGTTTATCATTTCATGATATCTTAACCCATGAAAAAAATGAGTTTCATCAATATTTTATCATAAAAATCATAAATAATATAGATAAAAAATGATGATATAATAGGATAATATCCCTATTAAATCATAAGTAACATCAATGGATTTTATCATATTGGAAAAAAATTCTTTAAAGGATCACTGGAATATTTCTTAAGGAAAATATCATTTTCATTTTGAAATAACTTATTTAAAATATTTAAAATTCCCAAACATAAAGAAAAATATTTTATTTGAAAAAATAATGGAATTTTTTTAAAGTAATATCTAAATAAAATAGTAATCATTATGGTGAGAAACTTCATTCATGTGGTATACATTAAAAATGTTTTATTAAAACCTTTGGTAAAAAGTACCTTGTTTGGAAAATAACAAGAAGATTTATTTTCAACCATTTTATAAAAATTCATACATGGGTGAAAATTACTTCAATAATTCATTGGATAATAGTGAAAATATTATTGAAAACATTTTAAAGAAAATATGGACATGGAAGAAAAATATTCTTGACCAAATAGAAAAAAAAGTCGATTTTCATTAAAAACGTTATTTTGGAATTTGAGTACTTAGAGAGAAGAAAATGAGAGGAGATATTGAAATTTTTAAAAAATAAATAGAGTATAATAAAATAAATAATATGTTTTTAGAGATATATCATAAAATTTCATCATCATAAATTTAAGAATAAACAATCAATATAAATAGTGAGATTATAACATCAAACTCTTACTTCAAGTCCAACTTTCTTCATAAGCACTCTAAGATCCCTTATAATAAATTTAAATTTCTTATAAATATTTAAAATAATAATATTCATATTTATAATACCATACATGGTTTACTTATAACATCTTATATTAAAATTATTATTTCGGGTGATAATTGTTTCATTCTTCATGTATATTTTGATTCGACTATTATGGTCATTTCATATTGAATGTGGTTTCATCATTTATAGAATTTTAATATTGATATAAATATCATATATATTCATTATATTCATATTTATAATGATTCATAAAATTTATAGATAGAAAAATGAATTACACCGTTCATGGAGATGATAGTTTGTACGTACGCATGAACACTATTTTCATTTTCTAATGAAAATAAGGAAGGTAAGATAAATATTTTTTTAATAAGTTGAGATTAAAACCCCATTTATTAAACAAAAAAAGGAAACCTATTTTGAAAACTGGGAGAAGAGGTACCCCATTACAAAAATAGAGGCAATAGCCTTAAAAAACACAGCCCAAAGGCCATAATGGACCTGAATTTCCAATGGGAAAAAATATCAAGATGAAAAAAAAAGTATCACCACCCCCTACCAGAAAATGAAATAGTACAATCAATAGAATATTATTCATCAACCCCTAACAAGATGTTGTGATATTCCAGAATGACACAATGTGGCAGAGCACCCCTCCCACCCACACAAAAATGTGCAGGGAGGACTGAATGATAAGTGCCAACACACTTATCTCTCAAATGAGCCACCCACCTAAAAATCCATGTGAGAAAGTTCACTTTTAATATGATTAAATAAAAAAATAGAAATAAAACACTATAAAGAATCAAAAACAGGGTACTCATCCATCCAAAATAAGAGGAAGGGTGGTTGCATGAGAGGTGTCAACACACCCATCCCTCTTTTGAGGCTGCCTTCCCAATGATACCTACAAGAAACAACACTGAACCAAATTAAATGTGACAAAACCAATTCTTACAAGGCATCTACAACCCAAAGAAACAAACAGATCAAAAAATTAGGTTGGATTCCAATGGAACCTCATCTGAAACCAACAAAGTATAGCATTTTTTACTAAGCAACATCACAAAAACCAGATACCACCGACCAAAAGGTCATCGGATTCACATAACCACATCGATAATCCACCCAAGATCCCATAGTCATCCATAGAGATCTCAAAAAAATGCCCACCATGATCATCACCTGAAAATCATATACCTCATGACCACCAATAGTCACTGCCCGAAGGTATCCAAACCACCACTTGAGATGAACCTCACCTCTCAGGAATTGTTGTGAACGAACTCTGAGCTATAACTGCTTGAAGAACTAGTGGTTATCTTACAAACCTCAATTATAGAAGAGGAAGAACAAATATAAACAGATCTGGAGATGAAGGAAGCTGAGGAGTGTGAATAGTGAAGGTAGAACCTGACAACTCCAAGGATAATTGGAACAGAGATGAAGATGGAAAGAACAATATGGAAAAAGATTTGAACCTGTGGAAACCTCCAGATTTGTCAAAGAATAAATGTAAATGAATACACCTTCAAAATACATCCATAGAATTGGAGGATAACAACACTGTGAGGGAATCAAACCCTAGTAGAGGGATCCTCTATGCTAGAGAGTGTGGATCCATCTATTCATGCATATTCAAGAAAATATAAATACTATTTTATAATTAAAAAAATTATAATTATATCATAAATATAATATATATATATATAATAAATTTAACACTATATCTATCAATTTTATGTGGTTATGGAAAATAAATCATATTGTTACGTGGAGGTGGTAGTCCACAAGTACGCAGGATCGATACTTTCATTTCCCATTTAATATAAAAGAGGAAGAAATGGTTTTAATATCATTATAATAACATATTAATATATTTATTATATTTTATTAATCATTTTATGATGAATAAAATGGGTTTATAAAAGTTTTAAGAAGAAATAGAATTGAAATGTCTTTGTTAATATTTATACCTCTTCTTTGAGATACATCATCTGACTTACACCTTAAGCCTTGAATTATTTGTCTTAGGAGAACAGAAAGGGGTCTAGGATGAAGGGAAGTAATATAAGAAGGATTTTTGTAGGTATTATATGATATATAAGGATTAAAATTCATGAATAAGGGATTATAATGGGTTCCCTTTTATAAGTGAGGGTAAGGACACACATGGAATTACTTAAAAGATCTAAATAATATAAAGTAAGTTTATTACGAAAGTGGAACCAAATGGACAATTATTATAATTTAATACACTTTAGATTATAAATATCATCAACCAATAATAATTATAGAAGTTTATGTGGCATTATTACTCATATCTCTTAGCTTAACCCCCCCCCCTCGTAAACCTATTTTAACACTAATTGTGGTCACAAATGTTTACTATTTTACTATTAACTATGAACAAAAATGAAAGTGGGATCATTAATAAATTTTGAAATGATGATTCTAAATATGGATTAAATTTTATAAAACTTAATTTCTATAAGTGTAAAAAAATAATTTTAAAATACGCTCCCAAAACGCAATGAAAACTAGTATTTAGAAAAAAGAAATTTTAAGTATAAAACTGAAATTACATTAAATAATTGCATAGTAGAAACTATAAAATGAATGTTAAGATATTTTAATGAATATATAATTTATACATTTCATTAAAACCAATAATAAATAATTATTTATTTAATTTATTAAGATAAAAATTATTTGTGCATATAAAAACAATTTTCTGAAAAATAACTCTTTTAACTTTAAATGATTTTGTCTTCATTCCTAACCATTAGATAATGAATGTATGGATGATTATTCATTTATTTATATACATTATAATTATTTTTTATCGAAATTACTTTTCAATAGTGATCAATATACTTTTTTCAGATAAAAATAAATAACATGTAGAAAAATAGATTTCTTTAAAAAATATATATTTTAATCAGTAAATAGTTTTATTTAAAATTAAGTGATTATAAAAAAATAGATTATACATATATTTAATAATGTTTTTAATCCTATGAATACCTACTAATTCAATGTCTAGGTAATAAATTTATACTATATCATAGGTTTATTTAGACTCGGGTTGTATGTAAAATAAGTTATTGAATGCCTCAAGTCTATTTCAAAGGAAATACATATAAAATCTTGGAGTATTACATGAATGGGTTTTGGATTATATCAGTGATAAAATTTTAGTATAAGTATTAATCAACTTAATACTTGTATAACATAGCAATTGTTGATACAAACCCTAAACCATTCGCATATTTCATCACTGAAATCAAAAACCTTATTTTTATTACAATAATTTATTTTTTTCTCAGTCCAAATAAAATCAAAACCCATTTATTTCATTTTACTAATTGTAAAAAATTTGAAATTTTTACCAATCCTTGGTTACTACCTTTTGTATCAACTATACTATAGTTTATCCTTAGGAAATTATTTTCCTTTTGTACCAACCCATGATAGTTGTGCCAGAAAACTAAGAACCTTTTCCAAGGAAGTGATTTCAAATTTTTTAACAATAATTTTCATAAAAAAATATAAAATTAACCATATTTACTCTATTTATCCTTATATAGAGATAAATTTTCTAACTATACTTAGAAACTTAAATATGTAATCATATTTTCAAAAAAATCATTAAAAGGCTCAAGTGAAACTCCAAGTGTTCATTTTTAATATGCGACCATGGCTGAAAACCTAAAACAAACACTTATAGATCTTTTTTAACCCTATTTAATTAATTAAAATAATAAAATTTTCCATTATTGTATTATAAAAATATTTTGAATTGAAAAATAGATTGATTTTAGTAGATGTGTACTAAAATTTACATGTATGAGATGCATGTACACATATAATATATGATATTATATATAGTTTACATTTAATTAATGCATGGGATGCATGAATAATATATTTATATATATGATATATATATATATATATATGTATATTATAAAATATTCATGAAATACATATTTAAAATAAGTTACATTCGATGAAAAAAAACAGTATAGTTTCTCATAAATGGTTACATCAAGTTATAAACCAACGGTTGGTTTATTTAAGTTTTCATTTATTCATTGAAATGTGTTCAATGAATAATATACCCAATAGATAGTAACGAATGAGATGTGTTATGAAAAATATATGTTGTAATCACTTACTATAAAATAATATGAGATCTTCTCTAGTGGGATTTGAGATCTGTATGAAACTACCAAAAATCTATTAAAACATTTTTCTTCACAAGAATTATTTATCTCACCCAAAAGGTCCCTATAACCCCTTCTATTTCTTGGGTATCCTCACAAATCTTTCAAGGATATACTGGATAGTGTATCACTATAAAGGTAGGGTTCTTTCATTCATTTATCCTCATGATCTCTATCATCCATTCTCATCTAAAGTATGAAGATGGAAGCTGATGCAACCCACAAATACCAGGTATTCTCTATTTTTTCAGTATATCATGTGTTTTAATTCTTAAAGATATATATTTTATGTTTTGGGGTTTCCTTACACAGAAAATGATCATTATATGATCATATGAAACCCCATTAGTGGTATCATAGGAGGTTGATTTAAGAATCAAACATGTTTTGATCACTGGTTTTTGAAGAAAAATGAAAAATAAAATTTTCATAAAACAAATATAGGTTACAGACCTTTATGTGAGATGCGTAAAGGTAAATATGATTTTACCTTACATGAGGAGGCTATATAAGGGTTATACCCTTGTTCATAAGTTTTATATAAATATAATACCCTTACAAAAATGGTTTTCATAAATATTTTCATCAATTGCAAGGGTATATGTAGAGATAATTGGGACTTTACCATTACACGTAAAGGTAACCATTGTATTTCCCATACACAAAGAGGTTTCTTGGAGTTATATAAAGATAAAATAGTGTCAAACCTTTATATAAAATTTAAAAAGGGTTATGTAAAGGTATATCGAGACCTACCCTTATGGGAAGCATTCATGTAAAGGTAATATCATCAGCCCCCTTACACAAAATTATTTTAATAAAGGTAATCTTCATATTACCTTTAAGTGACACATTATATTTGAGAAGTGTAAAGGTAAGTAGTTATTGACCATTACACAAGATTTTTAGGATGTCTCGCATATGGGTAAAAGGATTTACCCTTACGTAGTAGTCCCCTTTTGTATAATAGTAAGAAAAAACTTTGTTAAAAAATATTTTTAACATATTAAATATTCTTAATGATTTATAAATTATATATAAGACATGTTTCAATGTATTTAATGAATATTTAATTTATAGAGATTTTATAAATTAATTAATGAATTATAAATTGTTTATAATTAATTAAATAACTGTTTATGAAACATTTTTCCAAAATATTAATGCTTAATATTCTTAAATACCTTTTGGAAAATTAAATGTCATGCCTTATAATCTAGAAATAAAATTTTTATTTAAAAATCATAAGAGGTGATTTATAAAGTAAAAAATATATGATATTTGTATTATATAAAACAATTATATATTATAAATTGAATTATAAAATTTTTATAGTTTATGAAATATCATATAAATTCCTCATAATATAAAATATGAAGGTGTTTTTATTGAAATGGATATAAAACATTTTCTTGATAAATTATAAAATTTTATAATTAGAATTTATTTATGAATATTTCATAAATGTCTCATGTTTTGGAAAATAAATAAATTGTCTATTTATTTGTTAAATTTTATTTTATATTCAGGTTTGGTAAAAAAATTATGAAATATGAATATTGTGTATGCCCAATTATAAGATTAATTGATTCTATATATCCTTTCATTTCATCCTAGTTTTGGTATCATAAAATTTAGTTTTCATCTACCTTGACCGTGGTTTGATTTTGAAGTTATGATCTTGAGAATAGTTGTTGGGAATAGTTTGTGAATATTAGGTGTTAAAGTTTTCATGAATTTAATTATCTCTTAAGTAAAGTATCCTCGGGTGGAGGGACTTGGGATCAGACCACCTACTTTCTTAGTGTCTTATTCCTTTGCTAGGAAATTGAATGTGGTTGGTTATTTCTCACTTTGGGCATACTCATGTGGAGTTTTTCAATCTCATATAATTCTATTCCTTTACATAAATCATTCATGTTCCTTATTTATATAATTCATTTTGATATATCTGAATATATTTGGATTTTGTTTTTGGGTGAATTCTCACAAACCAATCTAGATACCATGGTACCCTGATAACTAAGCCATCCCTAGCATGGCCTGAAGGGAATTCCTAATACCTGTCGGTTGGAGACAAGCACTCAGAATCATGAAGGACTCAATAGTGAACAAATTTTCCATAAAATAGTGGAAGATAAAAGTTATAACTTAGTGTGATCAAAACTCCAAAGGAACACAATACTAGAAAAAAATAGGTAAAAAAGTACCTGAATAGATAGATAAACGTCCCAAAAGAAAAAAAATCAACCATAGAAAAGTCTGAAAAAATATTTTGTAACAAGTGTACAATGTCTCAACTAGTCATAATTGTCACTCCACATTCTCAAGGATCAATAATATCCACCACTTCCAAGTAGTGATTTCCCTTTGCTCATACTTGTCATAAGAAAATCTACAAATTCCAAAATTAAAAGGTAGGGTGTGAGATATATATACTAGTAGGGTATAACCAAGTGTTCCATAATAAATTCCACAATAATTAAACCAAATATTATTTCATTTAAAATTAAAAAAAATCATGGTATAACATTCACATGATTTAAACTAAAACATGCTTTCACTTCAAAAGATATGGAAGATATATCAAAACTTTCTTAAATTAAAATTTTGTATAAAACACCTATATAATGTAGTTGGAATGAATAAAATAGTTTAATAAGTAGTAGCATGTATATTCAAGTCAACTAATCATCGTACTATGTACAAAATTCCCATAGTATGTTAGTTTAGGTAATAGGATCCTCACATATCTCAATAATGATTTGGATCAAGATAGGTGTGCACACTCAAATAAATCTACACCCCAAATGAGGAACCCTCGTGGACTATATATACCCCCAAAGGGAACCCTCTTGAGATTTAATTTTGAAATTTTTTAGTTAGAGTTGTCATCTTCGATCCATTTCTAGGGAGTAAAGGTCTTAGAATGCTTCTCCTAGGTACCACTAACTACCCAGGATAATATTTTCTTCAAATAATTAATCAATTAAACATAGGTAAATCAAAAATTTCAAATAAATTCAACTTATAATTCCCCTATTTTAGTTTTCAACATGCCTTTCTCAATTCAAAACCAAAACAACGGTTTTTATCAATTCATACTATTTCAAATCATCTTTCACTTTAAGTTATTTTTCATAAGGTTAAACATCAAATCAATTTAAAAATAAATCCATAATTTTCTAACAATACACCTCACATTTAAATCCTATTAAAATTGGGGTTTTCTTTTCACAATTTCCATGCCATTTCAAATCACACATAAAATATTTAAGGTTTTAATCATAGGGAAAAACATTATGGAACCATCTACCTTTAAATCAAGAGATCATAATTCACAACACCCACAACTGGGAACACTAACAGAGAAAGAAGGAAAGAGACATCAAGAAATGAAATCTAAAATCAAGATCCATCAAAATAGAGTTTAGATCCATCAATAACATGAGAATACATCACTATTTAAGGAGGTGAAAAGGAGATATCATAAGAAACCATATGAGAGCATATTCATCTACCTGAAGTAGATCGAATGTAGCCACTAGAGCTTCGATCTTCAAAGAAAAGGATTTAGAAGAGTCAAAATCACCTCTTGGGACCCTTCAAAGACTAAGGGTTAAAGTTATGGTAAAA
Source organism: Viscum album (assembly GCA_963277665.1). Taxonomy (NCBI): domain Eukaryota; kingdom Viridiplantae; phylum Streptophyta; class Magnoliopsida; order Santalales; family Viscaceae; genus Viscum; species Viscum album. The sequence goes on from OY728129.1 coordinate 1,405,709,624, forward strand.
ATAGGTTTATTAGAGATTAAACCAGAGGGTTTTGAGATTTTAATAAAAAATTTGGGGGAATTAAAACCAGAATTCCTGGTTTTCTGGTTAGGGTCACACAGTTAAAGAAACCATACACTCTAATTGTGCACCCCTACTATGTGGGATGCACAGTTTTTCCTAGGTGGGAACATGGTTTTTCAAACCATACATCAACCATGAAAACCCTAATTTTTCAAGGGTGAATGGTTTTAAGGAGCTATCCATGTGGTTTGAACAAACCATGTGCCCCCTTCTAGAGGGTCCACCAAGGGTTCATGGTTCCCTAGTCCAAATATTATGGTTTTCTTTTATCGTGTGCCACTATGCTAGCCCCTTGGGATTCCAAAATTTTAAAAATTCTCTAAGAATCACCCCAAAATGAGACCTAAATTAAAGAAGATCAAAAAAAGGTCAAGGAATGCCTAGAATAAGGTAATGGTATGTTACAACCTTCCCACAATAAAAACCTTTTGTCCCCAGAAAGCCTGTCAAGAAAACTCTTGTAACGTCCCAGTTTCGGGTGCCACCCAGAGGTGCCCCATACCTGGTTGGTCACATTGCCTCAAACGCATTTACCCAAGTGCCAGAGGCTTCCGACTAGTAGTGAGGGACTTGTGTGTGATAGTGTGTAAACTATTCCCTTATTGGCAGAGTAATGCAGTGGAAATAAACAGATAACAATGCCAGAAGCAGTAATAACATCTAATAAGTAAACAAAAAAAGACTGAAAATAATAAACAACTGGAGAACATATATAAATTATGAATGATACATATGTCTAATAAAGCATCCAAACAAGTCACAATGTTGTAATATAGTACTAAACCAAATTACAAAGAAAACAAACAAACTTTATCAGCATTATAAGCCTTAGCTTGGTCTCATGCCCTCTAGCTCCACAGCAGTCAAGTACCTGACATAGAAGGGCGCTTGTAATTATCTATACCTGCAACAACATAATCTATTTGGTCCCAAAAACATGACCTAAATAGGGTCTAAGATGAATAACAGTAGTCAATGATCCAAAGATCTGTGCCTTACAGTCAGTGAATATATAAATGGTAGGAAATAAGCAAAATGAAGCAGTAAACAAGGAAGTACTCAAAATTAAACAATCCTACAGTTTCGATTGAATTCATTTTTATATATCAAGTAAGTATCCAATAAAATAAAATTAACCCTCTTGTAAGTCCTCATAGCCTAACCCCTATGGTTCAATCAAACAAACACAAGAAACCCTCTTGGAAGTACTCACAGTCTAACCCCTCCGGTTTATCTTTAAAAAAGACTCTCTAAGGAAGAACTCACCATCAATTCCCCCTGTAGTCTCTTATCGGTAACTATAGAAACTCTAAGGAAGAACTTAACGTCCAATTCCCCCTATGTTCTTACAATGTGGAACTAAAGTCCATCCCCCCTACAGTCTCACAACGTAAAAGTAAACAGACACTCTGAAGAATCCATCAGCGTCCATTCCACCTATGGTCTACTACACTAGGTTCCCACAGCCCTGTGCAAGTCAATCATGCACAATGATATTAAAAATCCAAAGTGAACCTTAATAACTAATTGGCTAACAGATTTTAAGAAATACTTTTCTAAACAGCTACAAGCATATAACAGCATCAGATAATATCACTCCATCCTAACAACACTAGGCATGGAAAACAAGCATTCTAACCAGCAATGATAGAAAAAACGTTCAATATCAAAACAAACATGGGAAACACATATATATCATGGAAAATAACCATATTCACAATCAAACAACCTCTAGTCAGGCACACAAGGCATAGCAGGCATTAACAGGGCTAAAATCCCTAAACATGCAATACCCCGTTCTAGGGTATTGGGAACTTTTGCATATAATATTCCAATACTAACTACAGAAAGGAACAAACCACCTACCTCAGAATTTTATGATTTATATACTCTGGCATCGGCCCTTGAATCGGCCTAAAATGTAGTAGATCTACAAAAACGTCTAAAATGTTCGACCAAGGATATCTCATGAAAGGAGAGAAATCAGGAAATGAGGCTCTAGAAGAAGGAAGATCATATCATGGCGATTCCAATGCAATCGATGGCAGTTGAATCGAAGAACAGATGATCGATCGGGGGATATGGGAAGAATCGAGCTCCTTAGTTGCTCCTGGATGAGACATCATTAGAATAATAGGTATCTGTGAACGAGATGTGACCTTGGTCCGATATAACAGTTAAAAATAAAAGTACACGACCTGTTCTTTAAAGATACATAGCGTGTACTTTCCCTAACTAGCCCCCACTTTAGGTGGTCTCTAGGTCACCCCACATGGCCATGTACTCGGCCGTTACATGGATAGTACACGGTCACCCGCGGAAACCGGGTACACAGTGTATAATCTAAAGTACATGGCGTGTACTCCTTAAATTTTCTAATTCTCTTCTTTTTCTCAAAAACACTAGAAAAGAGAAATCATACATAAAAAGAAGGTCCGGGTTCTTACAAACTTCTCCCCTGAAGGAAATTCGTCCCCAAATTTCTCTAAGAAGGTGGAAAAGAAGAAGAATCCTTGAACAGCTCCAGCCACTGTGGTTGTCCATCAGATTCCCTCTCCCAAGTCTCATCATGTACTTGCCTATACTTCCATATCACTCGTACTAGAGGAATAGAATGACCACGGAGAACCTTTGCACTACGATCAACAATCTAGATAGGATGTTCTTTGAACAAGGTGTCCACCTCCAAATCAACCTAATTGGGTTGACAAACATTATATGGGTCAGAGAAGTAATGTCATAGATGAGAAAAGTGTAAGGCTTTGTGCATAGCTTAGTACCTCTGAGGTAACTACAACCAATAGGCAACTCGCCCGACCCTTTCTAAAACCTCAAACGACCTGACGTACCTCAGTGAAAGCTTACCCTGTCTCCTAATCCTCCTATGTCACACTACAACAAATACGGATTTTAACAGTGCCAAAAAGGCCTTTAATAGCGCTAAAAAGCGTTATTAATGTCAGCGAAGATAAAGGGGGGTCCCCTTTATCAGCGCTCCAAAAAGCGCTGATAAAGACCCCTTTTATCAGCGCTTGTTTTTAGCACTGATAAAAAAAATACTACCAATCTCATGGGGGATTTTTACAGTGCCCGAACCCCCCTTTATCAGCGCTTTCCCGCACCTCAAGCGCCCGCACGCACCGCCTACACCCTTTATCAGGGCTAGACACTCTAAATAACCCTTGCGTGCGTGCCCTTGCCTCCACCCGGATTTGATCACGAGACCTCCCCCCTACGCACCTAAAGCCTTTACCACTCCCCTATATTGATTTGTTCTCTTATTTATGATATATCTATTTATTTATATATATATATAGTTATATATATATTTAGTTATATTTATTTTTATAGTAATATATATTTATATTAATATATATAGTTATATTAATATATATATTTATAGTTATATTAATATATATATTTATAGTTATATTAATATATATATAGTTATATTAATATATATATATAGTTATATTAATATATATATAGTTATATTAATATATATATAGTTTTTTTTAAAGGTTGGGGTCGAAGCCTCATTTTTATTATTAAAGCAAAGCAAAGACCTCTTTAACTGGGTAGAGGGAGACCCATTACATAGCCCATAGGCCCAGTGGGAATTTATCTCATTACATAGCCCATAGGCCCAAATTTTAGGCCCAAGACCCATTCTATGAATAGTACTGCTACAGTACCCGCGCTGCTACAGTACCGCACAGTACCCGCCACTGCTACAGTTCCCCTGCCACCGCTACAGTTCCCCTGTCGCTGCTACAGTGCTGCCATTTCTATAGTATCTCGGCTTCTACAGTAGTGCTACAACGCTGCTACAGTGCCTGCGCCCCATGGGTTTTGAACCCCCATTTTTCATGTAGAATTATGGGGTGCTTACCACTAAGCCAAACCCCAATTACTTAATATATATATAGTTATATTAATATATAGTTATATAAATATTCATATATTGATATTTTAAATAAAATGGATATTAGTTATTATTTAGATAAATCTAATATATTTTATATGTAAATATGTTTACTTATTTATTTAAAAAATTTAATTTTTAGGTGTGAATATATAAAAAATATGTACGTATAGTTATATATTTGATTATAAATAGCAGTGAATTATAAAAAACGATAAACTTTTAAAGACATAATATCAATATGAATGTAATACCTTGGAATAAATTTAGTCCCCACCAAAAAAAATCCAATAATACCCCCTTAAACGAGGCTGAAAATCCACAAAATGTTAAAAAATCGGGGTACCCTGACTAAAAACTCAGTTTTGGTGGCCTTCTGGGCCTCTTTTGGCCTCAAAAACACCTTGACCATGGTCTCTCCTAGTCACAGCAACGTATATCTCGTCGCAGGCTTTGATTTGATATGTGGTAGAGCTCAAACGGACACCTGGATCAAAAGTTATGTTCGTTTGAAGTTTGAGTTACGTTTTCAACATATTTTGGATCTTTTTTTAATTTTTTTTATTTTTTTAGTCTTCAAATTTTTATTAAATGACTATTACTCCATAATAATTAGAAAATTATTAATTAAAAATATTTTTTTAATTTTTTTATAATCCATTTTCACTAAATATCTTATATATTAAGTATAATAAGTGTAAATGTATATTTATACTTATCTAATATATATTTAAAAATTATATATTATATTTATATCAATATAACTATATTGATATATTTATATATTAATATACTATTTTTTATTAATTTTTTTTTTGAATTCGAACCCTTTATCAGCGCTTTTAAAAAAAGCACTGATAAAGGCCCCCCTTTTATCAGCGCTACTAAAAGAGCGCTGATAAAGGGGGTCCCTTTATCAGTGCTAAAAAAACACTAATAAAGGGGGGGGGGGCTTTATCAATGCTAAAAAAAAGCGCTGATAAAGGGTTACTTTTATCAGCGCTTTTTTAGCGCTGATAAAGATACCCCCCTTTATCAGCGCTTTTTCGTTTGCGCTGATAAAGGGGTGGCACTGGCCTTGCCCAGTTTTGTGGTAGTGGACGTCCCAACCTCAGTTTGACATGTAGGAAAACCTGATCTTCATCCTCAAACTTCAAAGGGCGTCTCCTTCGATCAGAATAAGACTTATGTCATGAATGTGGAGTAGCCATCCTCTTTTGAATCAACTTTATCTACTTTGCAATCTCCTGGACAAAACAGGGTCCCAACATAGCTGCATCTCCTACCTCCATCCAACATAAGGGTGATCGGCATGGCCTACATTACAAAGCCTCAAAATGTGCCATATGAATAGTTTCTTGAAAACTATTATTATATGAAAACCCCACAAGAGGTATATGCTTCTCCCAAGAACCTCTAAAATCCATGGCGCATGGTCTAAGCATGTCCTCTAGCACCTGTATTGTACGCTCGAACTGACCATCTGTTTGGGGATGGTAAGATGTAATCAGAAGTACCTGTATACCCAAAGCCCTCTGTAATCCCAGCCAGACCCGATAAGTAAAATGGGAATCCCTGTCTAAAATGATAGAGTGTGTAACCCCATGTAGACGTATAATCTTCTATATATACAACCTTCCTAGCATATCAACACTGAAAGTCTCCTTGATCGGTAAGAAGTGAACAACCTTCGTGAGTCTATCAATGACAACCCAAACTACATTGTTCCCTCGAGGCAACCTTAGTAAGACTATCACGAAGTCCATCCCAACATCATTCCACTTCCACATGGGAATGGGTAACTACTACAAAATCCCTACTGGTCGTTGATGCTCTGCCTTCACCTGCTGACAGGTGAAAAACCTCATCACAAAGCCAGCAACATCTCTCTTTATTCCTGGACACCAATATTGACGGTCTAGATCTCTCTACATCTTGGTGATGCCGGGATGAACAGACCAAGAAGGAGAATGGAAATCTCACATCATCTCCTCGCATATGTCTGTCAACACCCATACGCGCCCATGAAAATGAAAGATCTCATCCTTGCCTACGCTCCATCCAGGAATAGGGTCCTCTCCTGAAACACTCTCCTATAGAACTAGGCCTTCAGAATCTGATAGTTTCTTCATTTGCAATCGTTCAAGAAGAGTAGAGGTAACAGCTACGGAAGAAATAAATGCATATCCCTATCTATCATTCACCTTTTAATGCATCTCAAAGAACAGATCCATAAGTTTCTACTCACTGCTGGACTCCTAAACTACATGTATCTGAGTCCTCCTGCTTAATGCATTAGCTACTTTATTGCCTTTTATGGGCGTGTAGTCAAGCTCAAAGTCAAAAGAATGAAGGTACTCAACCCACCTTTGTTGTCTCAAATTAAGATCACATTTAGTGAAGATATACTTGAGACTTTTGTGTTGGGTGAAAACCACAAAATTATCTCCCAATAGGAAATGTCTCCAAAGGAATAAATCATGAACAACTACAGCCAACTCGAGATCATGTGTCGGGTAATTCCTCTAATGTGGCCTCAACTTCTGAGACCCATATGCAATGACTCCTTCTCCCTGCATAAGCACTTCTCTTAGCCTGATACCTAATGCATCACAGTACACAGTATAGCTCTTTCCCGGCTCTGGAAAAACTAGTATCGGTGCTTAATTCAACCTCTCTTTCAGCTCCTAAAAGGATGACTCATAAGAATCTGACCACAAGTACTTCGCACCCTTCTTATTCAGGCCCATCAATGGCTCTTCTAAGAGTGACAAGACCTATAAGAAATGTTTTTAGTAACCATACAGCCCTAGAAAACTTCTTACCTCAAATACGTTCTTTACTTTCTCCCAGGAAACTACTGCCCTCACTTTCTCTAGGTCTACTGATACTCATGTATCTGAGATAACATGTCCCAAGAAGTGAATATGCTCCATCCAAAAGTGGAATTTTGGGAGCTTAAAATATAATTGATTCTATCTTAGTGTACTCAAAATGATCTCAAGATGTGTGTCATGGTCATGTCGAGTGTGAGAGTACACAAAAATATCATCCATAAAAACTACCATGAAAGAATCCAAGTATGGATAGAACACTCAGTTCATCAGATCCCTAAAAACTACAGGCGCATTTTTGAGATTCAACGGCATAACCACATATTCATATAGACCATACCTGCTCCGAAAGGCTATAAGAGGTATATTATATGGTCTAATGTGAAACTAATGATAACCAAATCTCAAGTAAATCTTTGAGAACATGAGGGCTCCTCAAAGCTGATCAAAGAGATCATTAATCCTAGGTAAGGGATAACGGTTCTTGACCGTCAACTGGTTCAGATTTTGATAATACACACAAAGTCTAAGGGTGCCATCTTCTTTATTTGCAAAAAGGACAGACGAACCCCAAGGAGAAGTACTAGGTCAGATGAAACCCTTTGTCCGTAACTCCTCCAACTGCTTCTTAAGCTCCTGTAACTCTGGTGTATCCATCATATAAGGAGGAATGTACATTGGTGCTACTCCTGGAACAAGCTCAATAGAAAAGTACACCTATCACTCCTGAGGAAATCCTGAAAATTCCTCTCGAAAGACATCCTTGAAATGATCCACCACTAGAGGAAAGTCCAACTATGAAGTTCTCTAGTCATCCAGATATAGACTAGTAATCTGGTCTATAACTCCTCCCAACCCATGATGCTTAAGTCCTACTCTGCTCACTTGTACATCCCATTCACCTTTGTGTAGAAAGAATCTACCTTCTAGTGACATGAAACTCACTCTATGGTGATAGGAATCAACAATAGCCTATAAGGAAACTAACTAGTCCATACTAAAAATGAAATCATATCATGTCATCTCTAAGACATAGAGGTCCCATAATAAGTGACACCCACCAACCTCAAGAGGGAACTCCTTACACTGACGTACACTAGCCATTATTGTCCCCAACAGAGTGTCCAGCTTCAAGACATCAGTAGAAGTAAAGATACAGATCCCATGGATCTACAAAACTGCAACAGATATGAAACTATGGTAATCCCCTGTATTGAAAAGTTCAAAAGCTAAAACTAAGGCAACTAGGATCGTACCTTGAACTATAGAGGGTTTGGGATCTTTCTTCTGTTGGGTCAGATCCGCTGCAAAAGTTTGTTTGTACTGTGGCCATGTGACCCTGTCTGACCACCTTGAGTTGAACCACCCTATCGTCGCTGAAAGACTAACAACTGGCTACCATGGCCATGACCTCCACCTTGGTCTAAGAGGCCGGACGAACTCCACTTCCCAGACTTATGAGAAACTGGTGGTCTCGCTCCTGAACAAGGAGACATAGTAGAACTCCTATCACCAACTGCAGGTGATAAGAACTGACAGAAATGCTGAAGATGACCTATATTGATGTAAGATCGGTACTCGAATGGGTCTATCAGTAAATGTGGCCTCCTATTCCATCTCTTAACACAATGGTAGCACACCACCTGGCCACCAGAAGAATTATCCTGCTTCCTCGAATCCCCACGTGTAGACTCCCTACGGTTCTTCCTGCTGTCAGTAAAATGGGTACCAACTCTAGATACTGATCCACCTTGGCTCACAGCTCTAGAATCCCTCATATTTATCTTTTTGATAAGTTATTGGTTGACTATAGAGGTTATGGAAGTCAACTTGAAGATGTTCACTTAAGATCGGATGTCATGCCTGAGACCATCCTCAAACTTCCTCGCCAGAAATAACTCATCACCTCCTAGAATGGGTGTGAAGCATAGCAACTATGTTAAGCAAAAAGAGTAATCCATGACTGAGAGAGTACCCTATTCTAGACTCATGAAATCTTAGGCTTGATCGGCCCTCAAAGTCTCTGAGTAGAAATAATCATAGAAGTCATGCTGGAACTCATCCAAATCCATAACCTACTCGAGCCCCACCTGTGAGATCACATCCCACCATCTCTTGGAAGAATCCCAAATCATACAAGTAGCAAGAATCACCCTCATCTCTGGAGGCATCTCTAGATGCTTGAAGATTGACAGCATGGCTTCTAACCATGACTCTACAACCTGAGGCCCTCCTTCCCCTAAGAAGGTTTGAGGATGTTGCTGCTGAAAGACCCACGTCAACTCTACCATAGACAGGGCAGGATGCGGTGCTCCATAGAAGGTCTTCATAAACCTCATGAAGCCTTCTCAGAACTACACATCATCACCTGTATCTAGAATGACAGTTGGTGCCAAGACCGGCATGACAGGAAGATCTTCTGGTAGTCCCTGACCAACCATGTCTGGTGTCTGATCACTTCCCTAAATCTGGCATACAACAGGAGGATGTATCGGTCACATGACTCTACAAGTTCAAATGCTCACCTTAGATCTAGATTAAAAAGTACTGAAAATTAGAAGTGCAAGAAGGTAAGATGAGAAAAAAATCATTCAATATTTCTAAAAGGTGGATACACAGTGTGTACAACTCCTACACGGTGTGTTCCCTTAAGAATTCACATGGGTGTGCACTCCTTCCAACCCTAGTCGTGTAACAACCCATACACACAGTGTGTTCTCCCAAGACACGACATGTACTTGAGTCATTTTCCCCTACCCGAGTTCTTTTACACAACTAACCCACACTGTTCTCCTAGAACAAGACTACACGGTGTGTTCATGCTAGACATGGAATGTTTGTGCCAAACACGGTGTATACTAGAAAGAAATTTACTGACCTGTGTTGTTAGTCACACATTTGGTTACACAGCTGACTCTACATAGCATATTTTTTCCAGACACGGTGTGCACTAACTACCCATAATCCACCTGTGTCATTAGTCACACAGCTAGACACATGGATCCTAAGACACGGCGTACACATAGGGTACATGGCGTGTCCCACCAAAAATTTTCCATCCCTATGTCTCTTCCCACATAGCCATTGACATGGTTAGAAACTAAATGGCGAGTATATAAAGTACATGGTGTGTACTTAATAAATATAGTTCCTTCCCTAATAGAAGGACACATGGAATGTATTTTGCAATACACGCCATGTATTCTAGGTTTTTCCGAACAGTAATCCTTAGAAACTAATCTGGAAGCCCATAAAACACTAAAACAAACATTAAAGTTCCAAATTCTGATCTGTGGGGTCCCATACTACCCAAGAATCAAATATTGGCATCATATACATGTCATATACAAGCATAACAGTTCAATGATCCACCAAATTCCAATCCATGAGGACCCATAACACCTCAAGAATCAAAGTTTGGAATTTATTCAAACAAAACCTTACACAATTCAATACCCTATCAAATAGAAGATATTTTATCAAGGCATCTATCACAACAGCATGCATATCTATCACAACTCTATCACAACAACATGCAATTTCTAAAGTATCCTAAATGGAATGAAAAAAAATGCATGACATGTGATCTGTAGAAAGTGTCTATATGATGCATGAGATTGCATACCCTCATCTCATAGGGTTGAAATAGAAATATAACCTCAATAATATCAATGATAACAGTAGAAAACATGTGAATCACCCAACGGTGAAATCAAATCAACTATAAAATTGAAAATCTAGAAAAATTGAAATAATCGAGGTAAATTAGCTTTTCCCTATACAATGGTTAGATAATCCCAGGAATAGATTATTACCAATTACCTATTTCATCATATCCCTGAGTATAGGCTCTAAACATTAATTCAATAAGAAAAGAATTCCTCTGATAAAACTTTGTAACGTCCTGGTTCTGGGTGCCGCCCAGAGGTGCCCCATACCCGATTGGTCACATGGCCTCAAGCGCATTTCCACAAATGCTAGAGGCTGCCAACTAGTAGTGAGGGAATTGGGTGTGATAGTGGGGAAACTATACCCTCATTGATAGAGTAATGGAGCGGAAATAAATAGATAAAAATAGTGGAAGCAGTAATAACATGAAATAAGTAAACAGCAGAAGACTGAAAGTAATAAACAACTGGTGCACATATATAAATAATGCATGATCCATATGTCTAGGAAAAAATTCAAACAAGTCACAATGTTATAATATAGTACTAAACCAAAGTACAAAGAAAAAAATAAACTAAATGAGCATCACAAGCCTCATCTTGGTCCCATGCTCTCCAGCTCCACAGCAGTCAAGTACCTGACATAGAAGGGCATCTTCCCTTATCTATACCTGCAACAACATAATCTTTTTGGGCCCAAAAGCATGACCCAAACAGGGTGTGAGATGAATCCCAGTAGGCAACCACCCAAATATATATGCCTAATAGTTAGTGAATATATAAATGGCAGGCAATAATCAAAATGAAGTAGTAAATAAGGAAGTACTCAAAAGTAAACAATCCTACAGTTTCAATTGCATTCATTTTTATATATCAAGTAAGCAGATAATCAAATACAAGTAACCATAATGGAATTACTCATATCCTAACCCCTCTAGTTTAATAAAACAAACACAAGAAACCCTTTGAGAAGTACTCACAGTCTAACCCCTCTGGTTCAGATTTAGAAAAAACTCTTTAAAGAAGCACTCACCATCAATTCCCCCTGTAGTCTCGTATCGGTAACTATAGACACTCTGTGGAATCACTCAACATCCAATTACCCCTGTGGTCTCACAACGTGGAACTACAGACACTCTGAGTGAGCAAAAAGTCCATCCCCCCTATGGTCTCACAAAGTAAAAGTAAACAGACACTTAGGAGAATCCCTCAGCGTCCATTCCCCATATGGACTACTACACCAGGTTCCCATAGCCCTGTGTAAGTTAATCGTGCACAACGATTTTCAACATCCAAATTAAACCTTAAGAACTACTTGGATAATAGATTTAAAAACTAATTTTCTAAATAGCTACAAGAATATAATAGCATCAGATAATATCACTCCATCCTAACAACACTAGGCATGGAAAACAAGCAGCCTAATCGAAAAAGCAAGACAAAATGGTCAATATCAAAACAAACATGGGAAACACATCCATGGAATGGAAAATAACCCTATTCACAATCAAACAGCCTATATTCAGACACACAGGCATAGAAGGCATTAATAGGGCTAAAATCTCTAAACACGCAATACCCTGTTCTAGGGTATTGGGCACTTTTTCATATAATATTCAAAGAATAACTATGGAATGTCACAAAGCACTTACCTCGGTGTTTTATGATCGATATACTCTGGTGTCGGCCCTTGAATCGTCCTAGAACATGGTAGATCTATAAAAACATTTAAAACATTCAACCAAGGATATCTCATGAAATGAGATAAATTAAGAAACGAGGATCTAGAAGAAGGAAGAGCTCACTGTGGCGATTCCAACACAATCGACGTCAGTTGAATCAGAGAACGGATGATCGATCGGGGGCTCTGGGAAGAATAGCACTCCTCAGTCACTCCTGGATGAGACATCATTAGAAGAAGGGGTTTCTGTGAACGAGACGTGACCCCGGTCCGATATAATAATTAAAAATAAAAGTACACGACGTGTTCTTTAAAGATACACAGTGTGTACTTTCCTTAACCAGCCCCCACTTTAGGTAGTCTCCAAGTCACCCTACACGGCCATGTACTCGGCTGTTACTTGGCCGGTACATAGTCACCTGCGGTAACCGATTACACAGCATGTACTCCAAAGTACATGGCATGTACTCCTTAAATTTTCAGATACTCCTCTTTTTCTCAAAAACACTAGAAAAGAAAACCCATACCTGAAAATAAGGTCTGGGTTCTTACAACTCCATATCAAAGAGATGAGTCCACTGCTCATTCAGAAATGCCTCACACACCCAAGTCTCATGTGAATCAAAACCATGTTTTTATTTCACACATGCCAAAGGTATCATCCTCTTATGAATAACCTTTGTCTTAGAATCAAAAATCTTGACTAGATGCTTAGTCGTAGATAAATCAGGCTCAACATCAAGATCCTCCCAACTCAAGACATCCCATGCTCTACCAAATTTAAGAACATAGGTCAAAAGTATATCATCAATAATATATATAGCTCACTCTATTTTTCTATCCATCTGTATATGATATGTCATACTAAAGATCACATGATATCTTATTGCCTCATGAAATAATCTCTAAAAGTGATAAGTTAACCAAGGATATCTATCATAAACTATAATAGTTGCAACACCATTCAATCTGAAAATCCCCTGAACATAGAGACATATCAAATCCTCAATTTTGTTTTTATCTTGAATGGGTAATAAGTGAACCGATTTTTTCAACCAATCAATCACAACCCATATAGAATTATTATTTTGAGAGGTACACAGAAACACAACCAAAAAGTCCATAGAGATCTTATACCACTTCCAAGTCAACACTAGAAGAGGTTGAAGAAAACCCAAAGTTCTCTAGTGTTTAGCCTTAACCTACTGATAGGTATAATAATGAGAAAATAATTTAGTGTTTTCTCATCACATACTTGGCCACATAATAATCACTGCACATCATAAAACATATTCATGGTTCTAGGGTGCACCACCCACTGGGAGTTATTGAAATTCCCCATCACAACTCTTTTTATGGGTAAAGGTACTAAAAACTGATTCTAAAAATATAGGGTGCCCTCATAAGAGAACGTACACTCACCAATGGTCGCCCCACCATAAAGAGAGTCCCTAATACTATGGAATTCATCATCAAGATGTTTCTCCAAAATAATCATCTCAATAAAAGTGGAGGTAAATGAAAAACTTTCTAAGAAAACCTAGGCCTCTTATTCATGTGATCTTGTATACAACTGAGAAAAAAGATCCATCATGTTATACTCTTAATATGATTCTTTCACGGATTTTGTTAGAAGTTTCATGCTCAAAGTATCGGCAATGATTTTCCCCTTCCCTAGGGTATAGATAATGTTGAAATAAAAATATTACAGGTACTCCACCCAATGCCTCTATAAAATATTTAAATATTTTCTAGAGAAAATATAACTCAATATTTTGTGGTCATAATAAATGTTAAACCATTCTCTAAAAAGTTAATGTTTCCAACTCTTAATATCATTCATCACAACCGCAAGTTTGAGATCATGGGTTAGATAATTATTCTCACGGGGCCTAAGATTTTTGATCCATAGGCTACCACTTGATCACATTACATAATAACATATCCCAAACCTAAACTCAATGCATCTTAGAAGATCATATATCCCTACCCATCCTTTGTAAGATTCAACATTAGTGAAAAAGTCAAAAGAAATTTTATCTCAACAAAAAACCTCTCACATCTCTCATCCCAAACAAATTTCACTCCCTTTCGAGTGAGAGCAGTCATCGGAGAAACTAACTTCAATAAATCTTTTAAAAACCTATGATAATACCCTTCCAATCCCAAAGAAGTTTTGTATATTAAAAACATTCTTTGGTTGCTCCCATGTCATAATATCTTTCACCATCATAAGATAAACTGAGATACCATGTTCTGACACCATGTGTCCCAATAATTTCAATTACCAAATATAGAAATTACTAATGTTATTAATATTTTCATGACTTTTAATATACTCTCTTTACTTATTTTATATGAAATGTGGATAATTAGTGTGAAATATTAATGTTTTATTACTAAGTATAATTTTTGAGCATTTTTAAAAGTAGTCCAATTGATTCAGTTTACTATTTTATTTATAACTATCACCCTATTGATCAAAATTGTGTGTTTCTTGTTTTTTATGATTCCTAATTCAATATAAAACAATTCATTAGAAGGGATCATGAGCCAATTCTTCTATTTGAAGGCTCATATAGACCACACAAGAAGGCCCACAGAATCTGTGAGGAAACTGAACCATCCATGAATATTGAATTACTGGGCTCAATATAGAAGTTAAAATTCTTTCATTATCTTCAAAGGTTCGGGGTATAATATAAGGAGTCTTGGATAAAAATTTCAAGTCCCAAATATAAACACAAGGGTACCAACTGATTCATTTAAACTCAGACCACCATTCTGGATTGGAATTAAAATCAATAAAGTATTCATGACATGTATCCTAATCTAGTCATCAAATAAAGATGATATTTTTCAGTGTAAAATAGGAGATATATCTGGAAGACTTTTTTGAAGAAAGAATTCGGATTTGAAGGCATCTTCATATTCCAAAATCCATTCACATTTTGGCAATCTAAAAATAATGGATTGAAATGGATAGTTTAACTTTGTTTAATCAAACCGCCATAACTTTGGCTCAATAGGTCCAAATGACTCCAAATTTTGAGAGAGGTCTTCCAACATTATTATATACAACTTTAAATAAGGATATATCTCGATATTCAGCTTTATGGATGTACAAATCATTGATCCAATTGAAGGGATAGATTGGGAATGCCAACAGTCTACTTCCTTGGGCTATAAATTCATCCCCCTCTCTCCTTCAAAGGAGTTGGAATTTTAGAAGATATGAGAACATATTGTCATGAACAAAGCCTTTCCAAAGTACTAAATGTTTCACTTGATAGACATTTCCTCCTCTCTTTGTTTTTATTTACTTTTGTGTTCTTCATTTTTGTAATCTTGTAAGTATCTTTCTTTGTAATTTTGTTTTAATGAAAGTTTCTTCTTCAATATATCTTATTCTCATACAACTTATGTAGTTTAATATCAATGTTCTTAAAATAGTTTAAATATATTTTAATCCCCTTCCCTTCTTTCTCTTTCTAATTCAATCTAAAGTTACTTTTGAATTCTGATCACCCTTCGTGTGTGTGTGTGTTCGATGCACAAATCTTTTTCTATCCCATTATTTTTTTTCTATTTATAATTCATCACCATTAACATATATTACCAGATTAATAACTATCTTAATGGATTAGTAAGTCTACCATTGGGGTGAGTTATAATTTGGGGATATTAAGTGATTGATAGCCTCTGATCGATGAGTATTCTTTGAGTTAATATTGTGTATGTTGAACTTTATATGTCAGGGATTAATGACATGTTTTGTTTAATATGTGGATTCCATGGAATATTGGGACCAAAAATACACTATCATAAATAAGTAATGGTAATGATTATAACCCTAAGTTAAGTTATGTCTTGTATTAAAGCTTTAACACTTGGGAATTCCGATCAAAATCATCTTGTGAAGTGGGTATTAATTTAATGCAATATAAAGAAAAGCTCAAGTATATCATAAGAATGAATCCCCAATAATGAACTCACCCCAATCTTTATTAATTTGTTAAATTGATCTTAATCAATACATCATTTCATAAGCTCTACAAAAAAACCCCCCCAATCAGAATACTATCAACTAAAAACAAACGACTATTAAAAAGTATCATCACTGAGGATTTGATCTGAGTGCTGCTATACACATTAACAGAGCATCGAAACTTTGACTGGTCGATAGGTGAAAATTGACCACGCATTTCATATGGCTCCATTTTCGGGGATGGTGTAATTAAGTAGTCCTTAGTTTTTGGTTATTGTTAAAAAACAAAAAAAAATTAAAAAAAATTGAAAAAAACACAAAGAAAAACTCACATTCCCCATAAAAATCATAAATGAAAAACACAAAAAGAAAAACCCATCTTCCACTTTCTTCCAACATCTCTCTGAATTCCTCGTAGCCTCCCAAACAATCCCTTATATTTTTTTTACCCTAAAATTGAGTGAACACTTCGCCAACTTAGGAGGAACTTAAGAGATAATCAACTCATTCAAGAACTAGTTCTTGTCCAACCAGTTGAATTAGATATGGATAATCCTAGGGAACAAACACTTAAAGAACTTGATTCCCATGATATGAATTACCAACCTATTGGTATTAAATATCCAAACATAGAGGCTGACTTTGAACTCAAATCAGGTTTGATTCATCTTCTTTCTCATTTCTATGGGCTAGCCGGTGAGGATCTTCATCTCCGCCTTAAAGAGTTCCAAGTGGTGTGCTCTACCATGAAGCCTCAAGGTGTTTCTGAGGAACAAATAAAACTTCGATCATTCCCATTCTCCCTAACTGACTTCTCCAAGTCGTGGTTCTACTACCTTCCTCCTGGTTCCATAACCACATGGAATGACATGAAGAGACTCTTCTTAGAGAAATTCTTTCATACTTCTCGTACTACTTATATCCGAAAGGAAATAAGTGGTATTCATCAATTCCCAAGTGAATCACTCCATGACTACTGGGAGAGGTTCAAAAATCTTGTTACGAACTTCCCACACCACCAAATCCCTGATCAACTCTTGATGCAATACTTTTATGAGGCTTTATTGGATATGGATAGAACTCTCATTGATGCCACAAGTGGCGGTGCTCTTGTTGATAAAACTCATGCAGCTGCAAGAGATATCATAAGCAACATGGCTACGAACACACAAAAATTCCATACTCGAGCACGTGCTCAAGTCAAACAATCCCAAGATAGTCAGTCGATAGAGCCGAAAAAGATGACAGAGTGGATGAGTAAACTTACAAGTCTTGTGCGGCAACTAGCTATGGCTACCAAAGCCCCAACTTCATCTTCTCCACAGTCAATGTTTCTTGGACCTGTCAAAAACTGTGGAATCTGCAACTCTCCATCTCATCCAACTGACACATTTCCGCAACTTCAAGAGGATCAATCTGATTTATCTGGACCAATGGAGCTCAATGCAGCATATTCTCATAGGACCACCAACCCTCAACAATCAGTTTAGTTCATTAGAAACTTCAACCAACCTCACTTTGAGCCCATCTCTTCTTCCTATAAACAAGGCCTGAGGTATGGTAATTCTGTATCTCATCCCCCTAAATTCTCTCAACAAAACCAAAATCGGTTTCAATATGGTCAAGGTATTGGTAACTTCCAACAACCTTATCCTTTTATTCCTCAACCTAAAAGGAACAATCCTCTTCCTAGATTCCAATATCCTAGTGAGCCTTCCCAATTCCAAAACTAAAACAATCGCTTTCCCAAGAACCAAAATCTAGGTAATCCCAATTCAGGACAAGCCTCTTCTTCTAAGCAACCATGGGAAAGTGTAGTGGAAGATCCTTCCTCCTTCACCTGTTCTAGCCTCAAAAACATTGAAACCCAAATTGGTCAACTTGCATCCCACCTTAGTCAGCAGCAACCATCCAATTCTTCCCAACTTCTAACTCAACCATTACCCAACCCCAAGGGTAATGTAAGTGCAATTTCACTTAGATCGGAGAAGAAAATTGTTATGCATCAAGATAAGTCCTCCAACCCTACTTTGAATGTTGACCTAGAAAATGAAAAGAAAAAGAAATATGAAAAGGGAACTAAAGCCATTCCCTCACCTCCTTCTATTCCACTTAGGAACCCAATTCCTTTTCCTCAAGCCATTTCTAAGCCAAATAATTCCTTTGAACCCGATCCTAAAATGATCGACATGTTTAGATGCGTTGAAGTGAACATTCCCCTCACTAATGCATAAAATGTTATTAACGTTGGTTTTTTTTCATTTTTTACGTCAGTTTTTAGCCGACGTTAATACGGACGACGTTATAAATAACGTTTTTTACGTCGATTATTTAAAAACTGACGTAAAAAACATAACATCGCAGTGTTTATCACTTCTGTTAATTAATAACCGACATGCAAAAATCGGGGGGGGGGGGGGTTATAACTTCGGTTATTATATAACCGCAGTGATAAACCGGGGGGTTTATCACGTCAGTTATATAATAACCAACGTTATAAACCCGTTCGGAGGATGTTTATCACGTCGGTTATTAAATAACAGACGTGATAAACCATTTCCCAGGCCTTTTATCATGTCGGTTATTAAATAACTGACATGAAAAACCATTCCACAGGTGTTTATCATGTCAGTTATTAAAATAACCGACGTGATAAACCCTTTTCGATTTCTTTATCACGTTGGTTATAAAATAACCGACGTGGAAGACAAATGTTTTTAAAAAAAACATCTAATGCAGTCCTCTGCTCTCCCCTAGAAACAACCAGAAACCAAATCAAGAATTCGTACCACAAAAATAGAAGTAGATCTAAATAAGAACTAAAGAAAAATTAAGCATTTACGTTGATAACATATAAAACTTATCCCACTTGACAGCCCCCATCACACCCTTGGACTGCCCCCCAACCCCCTGGACAGCCCCAAACACCCCGGGACAGCCCCAAATACCCCAGGACACCCCCCCCCCCCCCCACGGGACTCCCACCACCCCCTAAACAGCACCCCTTCACCCCACTTGAAAGCCCCCACCACACCCCTAGACTGCCCCACAACCCCCTGGACATCCCCAAATACCCCGGGACAACCTCCTGAACAGCACCCTCTCACCCCCTCACCCCACTTGATATCCCCCACCACACCCCTGGACTACCTTCCGACCCCCTGGACAGCCCCAAACACCCCAGTAAACCCCCCCCCCCCCCCCCCACCCTCATGTATACCCCCCACACCTTGGACAGCCCTCCCCCACCCCATTGGATCCCCCACCACACCCCCTGGACTGCCCCCCGACCCCCTGGATAGCCCTAAACACCCCTGGACAACCCCCCACCCTCATGTATACCCCACCCCCACCCCCTGGAAAGCACTTCCACACCCCTGGACAGCCCTCCCACACCCCTGAAACAGACCAAAAAGTTATAGAAAACAAACCAGAACCCCCTCACCCCACTAGACTGCCCCCACTACACCCCTGGACACTCCCCCCCCCCCACACCCCTGGACATCACCACCACCCCCTGGACATCCCCCCACCCTCCTGTAGACCCCCCCCACCCCCTTGACAGCACTCCCACATCCTTGGATAGCCCTCCCACACCCTTGAAATATACCAAAAAGTTACCAAAAACAGACCAGAACCCCCTCAACACACTAGACAGCCCCCACCACACCCCTGGACTACCCCCCCCCCCATCCCCATGGACACCCTGGACCCCCCCCCCCCCACTGGACAACCCCCCTGGAAACCCCCCTCACCCCACAAGACACCCCCACACCCCTGGACACCCCCTGGACAGCCTCCCACTCCCCTAGACAGCCCTTCCACCCTCCTAGAAACGCTCCCACCCCCCTGGACTGCCCCCCCACCCCACCAGACATCCCTCCCAGACCCCTGGACACCCCCAACCCCACTAAACACCCCCCCCCCCTGCACCCTTTGAACCCCTCCCCCCCAGACCAGAATTCATACCAGAAAAACCATCATAAGTAGACCAAAACAAGAAGTAGAGAAAAATTAAACATTCACATATATAACATTTAAAACTTACACTGTCAACTTCAAAAAAAAATCCAACCTAAACGACTACCAAATACTCAATTACAATGACAATATTCAAAATTACATTTTACATTACAAACAACTAAAATTTAATCAAACCTGTAAAAAAAATTGACCACTCCACTTGTAAGTGTTTGATGTCTTCAACAGTATAGGGTTGAGGGTCATAAAAAAGATACAAATGAAAAGGATAGTAGTTAACGTGTATAATGAATAAATTAAATTGAAATATTATGGAAAATTTTAAGAGGAAATCTTACCAGGTCAAAATTCACAACTGTCCCAGTTGTTATTATTTCATGCATAAATCTTAACATATAATATCCGCATTCGATGACGCCTTGTTGTTCATGAAAATTATGTTTGAATGAGTGTTAATTCAATATATTATTTTTATGTAATAAATCAAATGGTACAAATTATAAATGGATATTTACCTTCGCATTTACATATTTGATCTTTGCACTCCTTTTATTTGTGTTTTTTCGAAAGTAGGCCCATGCCCTGTTAGAAAATAATACAAATGGGGTAAATTTAAAATTAATTATAATATATAAAACTGTTGAGAAATTGAAACTTACTTTTCCAATATATTCTTAAAACTTTCCCACACATCATCATGGACAGAGCATATCCAATAAAGTGCTTTCTCCCTTGGGCAAAAAACCCCTAACATCCAATGATCACTGATAAAAGGAAATTTAACATTAGTGGTTTTTTATGTTAAAAGATAATGAACTCTTTGAGAGAGATGTGTTTCATACCTCTCACAAAAAGGCATCATCCAACATTGTGTGACTATATTCTTTTCAAGTATTTCAGAAAAATAAAGCATTCTTTGTTCTTCATCCAATGCACATGCTTCAGGGGAAATAAATTGCAGGTCCATGAATCCATATACATCTGTCAGTTCATTCCTCTCACAAATTTTATAAAGATACCTAATACAAAATAGACATAAGTATACATTTTTAATAAATATAACGCAAGGAAAAGGTGTTAAGACTTACATGGAAAAAATTTCCACCACATTTATGCCCAACTTATCTCCAGTAACAAGCTCCATGATATCATTTTTCATAATCCCCACACTTATTGCACATCCACAAACATGATCTTCCATTGAAAACTCATAATGACCCGCCAAAAAATTTGAATATCTTGACAATCTGTCAAGACTAATATAATCTATATCTGATGTCATATCCATTTGTCTTTGTTATTGTCTATACAGTATTTCATTACCTTTGAAGTATTCCTATAAATATAAATAGAAAAATATATTAGTTTTAAAATGATAAAACAACTTTAATAAAAAAAATAAAATTAAAGATATAACATTCATACCTCTATGGTAATGATTCGAAGAAGTCTGGGTGGCCAAATTAAAAAATGGCCGATACTATGTCCAACTATCGTCACCTCATCTGTAGGTAATGGTAGTCAATCTGATCTATCTATAATATCCTGTACAGTGACCCTTTGATTCTCTACATCTAATTGTTGATGATGAACTGTATCTCCTATACAATATACCAACCCATATTCAACCATATGATGTTGAGGATCATCAACATACAACTCACAATAAGTCGGAAGCTACGGCAGAGGAGTAGGATAAAAAATGGGGTCTGCAGGATGAGGTGGGGGAGTGGGAGCTACTAGTGGAGGTGGAGGATAAATAATGGGGTCTGCAGGGGGAGGTGGAGGAGTGGGAGCTGCAGTCTGAAATTGTCTTTGCATGTCTGCAAACATAGACTATACCGACGCTCTAATATTTTCCTCCATCGTCGCATTAATATTATGTACTTCATCCTCCACGGATTCTATTTTTTTTATAAACCCCCTCAACATTAGAAGTTGAAGAACATGGAAACACTTTTCTTACTGATACACCTGCCGGATATCCTCTTACACGACCAGGATATTCGGGCTTTCCCAATACTACAGATAAAATATCTTGCCTCCCAGTAGATGTAAATGCCCCCTGTGAACTCTTCTCCTCAAGAGAGTCTTGTATTAATTAATTGAACATTTCTGTAATGATTGAAATTATATGAAGAAAATAGTTAAATTAAATAAATAAAATAGATATCTTACAATCCTCTCAGCTACAATTCTCGATTCTTCTAAAAGATATTGCCCTTTTTTGCCCTTCCGAGCTCTCTTCCATTTTTCATGTCTAGATGGAGGGGATGGAGGGGCCACCTCTCCAAAGCTTGAAGACTCAGCTCTTAGTTGTTGAAATTTTTCCACCGTCATTTGTTCTTCCAAAAATGCATACCCTCCCCGAGATAAACTATGAGCGTATACATTTTTAGATTGGATCTCATAATGATCTTTCCTTGTTTGCTGTAAATTAAGAATAAAAAATAATTAACAAAACATTAATAAGATAATTTATATAAGAAAGCTTATAAAAGTTTACATTTCCCTTACCAAAAATGACTCTTTTCTTCTACTTTCAAAAAACTGTCTCCATGTGTCTTCATCTATAAAAGGATATATACGACATGGATTTTCATGACTCCCATGACCATAAATGAAATCAGATGAGAGGGTTGATTTGAAATCCCTCCATCTCCTGGCAGCCAACGATAAGCATTTCTTCCTGACTCCTCCAGTGTCATTAATATCAAATGTCATCTAATAAAGAAGAGGTTAAACATATTATATATACTAGAAACATTTAAATAATAGAAAAATAATAGAAAAAGATCTTACCAAAATCATCTCCCACAATTGAGAGATTATCGCTTTATGCACACTTCTCCAGTCATCATACAGAATGCTTAATTTTCTCTTAGCCTGAGTTGCTATAAAACTCTTAAAATATTTTTCATTTGGACCTCTAGGAATATCATCATCATCAAACTCAACGAGTATCCTATGATCTTGCGTATGGTCAAGTGCTAATTTTGGTAAACGTGTACACCCACGTTTACCAAACTTTGAACTCTTTGTTGTAATAGGAGCACATGAGGAAGATTGGGGAACATCAAGAGGAGCATGTTAATGTTCCTCCCCAGAGGTATGACCAATATGCTCATCTCCAGAATCATGTGGTTGATCAACTGAATGATCTGTCATTATCCTTCAAATCAAAAAAACAAACATTAGTTCAAAAATATACAAATTCAAATATTTTAATAATACTGTAATCAGAAAATAGAAAAGTGTACTAAGTTACGTAATAGTAAACATTGGTAATATGGTAATAATGTTAAACAATGGTAAAGATGGTCAAGATGGTCAAGATGGTTAACATGGTAAATATGGTAAACATGGTAAACCTGGTAAACATGGTAAAGTAATTGTCACTGAACAAAAATAATAGATATATAATTCATGTAATGGTAAACATGATAAAGTAAACCAAACTAACTTAAAACAAACAAAAAATTATAATTATTTTGTTTTAATACATGTTTTAATAAATAAAAAATTTACAATATCTAACATTTTATGAAAAAAATAAATGTAAACAAGAAATAAACATATGTTACCTATAATTTTAGGAATGTACAAATGGATTTTTTTCCCAAATTCCTTCGTCGTGATCATTCCTTATGGCACAAACCATGTCTTCAACATGCTCATCATTATGTTTTGTTAATATTTCCAGGGAAGTAGGTATCTCACATAAATCAGCATCTTCATCAAGTTCATCCTCACCAACATATTTTTTTTCCCTTGTAAAACAACAGCCCACTGCATATCTAATTTATCTACTACATAGAAAATTTGTTTTGCATGTGTTTCCATTATAAAAGAATCAGTTGTGTCTTCCAATCTATTCATATTAACAAGTGTCATTCCAAATTCATCGTGTCTGAAACTATTGTTACCGATAAACCATTTACAGTTAAAAATATGAACTTTAATTTAAAAGTAATCAACCTCCCATTTGTCTTCAATCACTCCATAATATGCACTTGATGCAGAAATTGGGTTTTTGTCCTTAGCACTCGAAAAATGCATTGCTTTTGCAAACACCAATACACCACTATTATGAACTGCACATCTGTTGTCCTGAGCTTTCGTATGAAATGTATAGCCATTAATGTCATAACCGGACCATGTTATCACATTTAAACATGGACCACCCACTATACATTTTAATGTCTCTGATACATCTAATTTACCAAGCAAGGTCTTTTTAAACAATGACAAAAAAAATTTGTTGTGCTCGTTCAAAATCCACATTTCTTTCTTCTTTGGATGACATTGTTTCAACTCATTCATATGCAATGTGATATATGGTTGAGCATCAGCTATGTTATTCAAGATGTATGATTCTAACTTCTTCATCTGTTCAGCTGACAATGATTTGACTTTCAAGCCATGAATCCCCTTTCCCTCATTATTAACTCATTCATGTCGAGATAGAGGCAAACCTATGTGTTGCGCCGCAGCCAAGTAGCTCGTACAAAACTCTGGTACCTCCTCAGAAATATACTTTTCAATAATGGAGGCTTCAGGTTGATATGGATTTTTAACATACCCCTTTAATATTTTCATATACCTTTCAAAAGGATACATCCAACGAAGATATACAGGTCCACAAAGCTTTATTTATCAAACCATATGAATCATTAAATACACCATTATATCAAAAAAAGTTGGAGGAAAATACATTTCCAATTGAAAAAGTATAAAAATTGCATCCTTTTCCAAAATGTTCAAAGAATTCAAATCAATCGCCTTGTTACAAATTGAATTGAAAAAATAACACAACTTCATTATAGTCTTTCTGACACGGATGGGAAATATTCCACGCAATGAAATTGGTAGAATTTGTTGCATCATGACGTGACAATCATGTGATTTCATACCTATCAACTTCAAGTCCTTCAATGAGACAAAAAAAATTACATTTTAAGAATAACCTTGAGGTACTTGGATATCATTAAGACACTGACAAAAGCTAATTTTTTCCCTCTTCGATAATGTATGACAAGCTGGGGGAAGAAATGTTCGTCTTTCTTTAGGAGTGGGAGCTAACTCCAAACGTATTCCCATTGATAGTAAGTCTAATCTTACATTCAACTCATATTTTTTCTTTCCTTTAATATCTAACAATTTTCCAATAAAAAAAACACAGATATTCTTCTCCAAGTGCATGAAATCAATATTATGTTTAACGTCATCATACCTCCAATATGGTAGCTCAAAAAATATTTACCTTTTCTTCCAAATATGTCTATCATTACCAAATTTATGTGTATTTCCCAATGTCACATCAAGGTTTTTCACCCTCTCAAAATAAAGATCAGGGGATAAAGGTTTTGGAGTAGTATCAAATTCTTGTGAGCCATTGAATTCCTTTTTTAGTCTTCTATAAGGGTGATCCATAGGCAAAACTTTCGATGACCCATGTAAATTGTTTTCCTCCCATGATGAAATTGACAATATGACGTCTGTTGTTCGCAAATTGGACATGCTTTATGCCCTTTAACACTGTATCTAGAAAAATTTCAATAGGTTGGGAAGTCATTTATAGTGAACAGAAGCACTGCATGCAGTTGAAAATATTCCATTTTATAAGAATCATACACCCTAATACCATCAACCCATAACATTTTCAAATCATCAATCAACGGTGACAAGTAAACATCAATATCATTGTCGAGTTGCTTTGGACCAGATATCATTATACTCAACATGACATATTTGCGCTTCATACAAACTTCAGGAGAGAGGTTGTAAATTACCAATAAAACAGGCCATTAACTATGTGTGCTACTGAGGGTTCAATATGGATTCATTCCATCTGTGAACAACCCTAGTCTGAGATTTCTAATTTCATTTCCAAATGTAGAATACTGCGCATCAATTTTCTTCCATTGCGGACAATCACCTGGATGATGTATTTTTTCATCACATACCCACTCATCAGCATGTCATCTTAACCTTTTTTCATCATGTGAATTAGAAAATAAACATTTGAAATGATGAATTATAGGAAGATACCAAAATACCTTTGAAGGGATCTTTGTAATCTCTACATCAGCCTTTGATTTTTCTTTCACCTTATACCGTGATGTCCCACATTTAGGACACTCTAACAGAAATTAATATTCCTTCCTATATATAATGCAGTCATTCGGACATGCATGTATTTCCTTGTATTCCAATCCCATTGGGCATAATATTTTCTTGGCCTTATAATGTGAATCTGGAAGATCATTATCTTTTGGAATAATGTCTTTCATCAATTATAGTAGCTCTGTAAAACTTATGTCACTCCATCCATGTTTAGCCTTCAGGTTAATCAATCTTAACACCGCTGACAAAACCGTAAAATCTATACAACCGGGATATAATGGTTTTTCAGCATCACCATATAGACGCGCAACTTTCGGTTCTATCTCAATTTGTTCTGCTACAATATCGCGAATCATTTCTTCAATTCCAACGGAGTTACCATCTTATGAATCATCATCATCAGTGAAATTCCATCCATTTTTACCATGCCAAATCCAAGGGCTGTAACTCAGATTAAAACCATGACAAATCAGATGATCTTTTATCTCTCTACTTTTCAACTTCTTCATATTCAAACATTTCAGGCATGGACAGAAAAAAATTTCACGACTTGGAACATTTCGTTTATAAAATTCCAAAAAGGCATCAACACCTTCCTCATATTCATTTCCCATTCGATGTACCATAATCCAACTTAGACTAATTATTACCCATAAAAAATATCAAAAATATATATATATTTAAGATAAGACAAATATATGTTTATATGAAAAAAATCATAATTTGAATGTAAAACAATTTTGAAATATAAAACAAATCTATGCGTATTTAAAAAAATATGCTTGAATATTATTTTAAAAACAAAATATAGTTAGATATAACAGTTTTAAATTCCATTGAATCAAAGAAAACCATGGGGCCTACAGTGGTTGATAGAAAATTGGAGAAAATGGAGTAAACCTGAGAATCAAATCAAATTTAAAATAAAAATTCAGATGGAGAAAATCACAATGTAAAGCCAATCATCATGGCACAATCATCATGTCATAATCTCAGAAACCATGATGCAGTATTCAATCCCAACTAACACTTATCCCCCACCCCCTTGGACACCCCCTGGACACCACCCCCACCCCCTTGGACACCCCATGGACACCACCACACCCTTGGACACCCCCCCCACCCCTCCTGGACACCCCCACCCCCTGGACAGCCCCCCACCCCTCTAGAAATCACCCCCACCCCTCTTGGACACCACCCCCCACACCCTACCCCCTTAGACACCCCCCTGGACAGCACCCCACCACTCTAGACAGCACCCCCCACCCCTCCTAGACACCACCCCCCACCCCCTACCCCCTTGGACACCCCCCCCCCCAGACACCCCCCAACCCTCTGGATAACCCCCACCCCCTATACAGCCCCCCACCCTCTAGACAGCACCCCCACCCCTCTTGGACACCACCCCCTACCCCCTTGGACACTTTCCTAGACACCCCCCAACCCTCTGGACAGCCCCCCACCCCCTGGACAGCCCCCCACCCCTCTAGACAGCACCCCCACCCCTCCTGGACACCACCCCCCACCCCTACCCCCTTGGACACCCCCCAACCCTCTGGACAGCCCCCCACCCTCCGTACAACCCCCAAAACCCTCTGGGTAGGCCCCCACCCCCTTGGACAGCCCCCCACACCCACCCACCCCCTTGGACACCCCCCTGTACACCTCCCAACCCTCTGGACAGCCCCCCACCCCCCCTGGACAACCCCCCAAACCCTCTGGACAGGCTCCCACCCCCTTGGACAGCCCCCCCCCCCCCCACCCACCCACCCCCTTGGACACCCCCCTGGACACCCCCCAACCCTCTGGATAGCCCCCCCACCCCCTGGATAGCCCCCCACCCCTCTAGACAGCACCCCCCACCCCTCATAGATACCACCCCCACCTCCATGGACACCCCCCTAGACATCCCCCCACCCCTCTAGACAGCACCCCCCACCCCTCTTGGACACCACCCTCCACCCCTACCCCCTTGGACACCCCCCTAGACACCCTCCAACCCTCTGGACAGCACCCCCCCACCCCCACCCCCCACCCCCTGGACAGCCCCCCACCCCTCTAGATAGCACACCCCACCCTTCCTGGACACCAGCCCCTACCCCCTAGACACCCCCCTGGATGCCCCCCC
This sequence comes from Viscum album, assembly GCA_963277665.1. NCBI lineage: Eukaryota > Viridiplantae > Streptophyta > Magnoliopsida > Santalales > Viscaceae > Viscum > Viscum album. The sequence goes on from OY728129.1 coordinate 1,405,738,018, forward strand.
CCCAACCCTCTGGACAGCCCCCCACCCCCCCCCCCCTCGGACAACCCCCCAAACCCTCTGGACACCCCCCCCCACCCACCCACCCCCTTGGACAGCCCACCCACCCCCTTGGACCCCCCCCCCCCACACACACACACCCCTGGACTACCCCCCCCCCACCTCCATGGACACCCTAGAGAGCCCCCAACCCCCTGGACAGCCACCAACCCTCTTGACAGCCCCCCAAAACCATGGGATTTTAACCTCAAGCTACTAGTTTTGGTATCATGCCATTATTCAAAATGAGAACCATGAATTGTATCTCCTACTAGTCTAAAATTCTCTATTGTGCAATAAATCAGTTTTTAATATCATATGAAGACTTATAATAGTCCACGAAAATAAGCGACGTAAATAGATTATGGAAGAAAAAAAAAGTGATACCCAAAATAGAAATAACCAAGGATCCAAAACAAACATTCCACCATGAAAAACCATATATATACTTATAAAACAAATTACACTGGTACACGGAATGGGTGTATCACAATGGTTTACATATAAATTACAGTAATATAGGTGAATGAGATCATTAGTTGCCAATGACAACAAAAATTACCATCAACGTCGGGTATTCGCGAAACAAAAACAAACTAAATAGAAGTAGGTAATGCTTACGTGAATATTGCGAGTCGATCTAATAGATCTGGGGATAATAAATAAGATGATGATGGAAAAATGAGGTAAGAGGGTTCGAAATCAAAGAATCTTACCTAGTTTAAACAAAAAAATCGCAAAACGTAAATATAGACTATCTGGGGAAAAAAATGAACGAAATAAAGTCGTGGGAGGCTTACCAGAGTGTTGCGAGTTGAGATGATATATCCGAGGAGAGTAAATATGATAAACGATGGTGGAAAAACAAGTTTAATGCAACGAGATCGACAAGTCGATTAGGGTTTACCACACGAGAGAGACGAGTTGTCGGACTGTCGATCGAAAAATCGTAAATGACAATCTACGGGGTGTGTTAATTTTTTAAATGTTTTATAACATCGGTTATTTAATAACCGACGTTATAAACCGTTTTTACTAAATTTATAACATCGGTTATTATAATAATCGACGTTATAAATGCATCAGATACGGCTTTTTTTATGTCAGTTATTTTATAACCGACTTAAAAAAAATCGGCGTGTTGGTTTTTTACGTCGGTTATAGAATAACTAACGTAAAAAATACATCAGAAATCACAGTTTTTTACGTCAGTTGTTTTATAACCGACGTATAAAATTCTTCGGGTTGTTTTGTTAAGTCGGTTATCAAATAACCAACGTCAAAAAGGCCTCAAAAGCCACTTTTTTTACGTCGGTTATTTTATAACCGACGTAAAAAACACCGTGCTTTGGTTTTTTAAGTCGGTTATAAATTAACCAACATAAAAAACGAACTTGCATGATTTTTAATGTCGGTTATTAAAATAACCGACGTTAAAAATTTAATCACCACATTTTTTACATCAGTTATAAAATAACCAACGTAAAAAACCCTGTTTCACATATTATCACGTCGGTTATATATAACCGACGTAAAAAATGGTGACGTAAATAACGTTTTCTGCACTAGTGCCTCTTAGATTCCATTAAAAAAATCCCTAAGTATGCAAAGTTTCTTAAGGAATTGTTCACCCAAAAGAGGCAACTTAGGACCTTTGAAAATATTTCCACCCAACTGTCTATTCTAATAAAGTGAAAAGATCCAGGGACCTTTACAGTTCCATTCCAAATTGGAAGTTCCAACTTTTATGATGCACTCATAGACCTAGGAGACTCAATCAATTTCATTCCCAAATCCATATTCTCCAACCTTGGTCTTGGACCCTTAAATCCAAAGGGTGCTGTCATATAGTTAGCCAATCAATGCATAGCCAGTCCTGAGGGAATAATAAAGGATGTCCTTGTCTGGGTTAATGATATTATCTTCTCAGCCGATTTTTATGTCCTTGACATAGAAGGTGAGAAGAACTCTTCTCTATATCCCCTAATTCTAGGAAGACAATTCCTCATGACTTCTAGAACTAAGATTGATGTCTATTTAGGCATCTTATCCATGGAATTTGGTGACCAATTGGTTAAGTTCAACATTTTCCAAGTCATTCGATACCCATCTGAGGATCACTCTTCATTCTCAATCCATGCTTCTAAGGATACTTCTAAGAGTCAATTGAACCACATTCTATCATGTTCATCATGTTCTAATGATAGAGGATTTTTTGAATATTTCATCCTCATTAACCAAGTCATAAATGGAGAAGTTGATGTTGACATGACAAATGAAAACTCTATTGATCTAAAGGATCTTGAAAAATATTTATAATATCATCTTGACTCTGACCTCCACTTCTCCATCTTGGATGATAATGAGGAAAATGAACTAGAATTCTCATTTGTTGATTCATATCGGTTTATCCAACATTCATCATTTCCTATCCATGATCCTGAAAATTCTGTTATATGCGAGGTTAACCCTAAACAAATGTGCTTATCTTATCCTAATGAGAGTGAAGGTTGTTTGATTTGTTCCCTAATTAATAAAGTGATCACTGGTGAGGTTTAAATTGACCATTATTTGGAAAAGAACATTGAAATAAAGGATATTGAGAATTTTATTCAGTCTTATGACTCCACTGATCCTCATTACTCTACATCGGTAAGTGATGAAATAAATGAGTCAAAAATAATTGGGATCTCATACTCTGGTTTCATGTTATCTGAACCTTACATAAATGAATCATCATAATTGAGACATTTTCTTGAATTTCCAAGAATATAAAACCATCACTCTGTGGATAAAATCATTCCTCGCATTGAATAACAAAGGGAGGATAGTCCTATTCTCTTTCCAACCCTGTTGAATTGCAAGTGAAACATCAAGGAAGGGGATAAATTATCCAATGAACAATCAGGCATCCCAAAGGAGAAGTTTTTTTGAAAGCACTCTGGAGTTGAGAAAATACGGTGGCCACCATCGGACTATGGGTAGTCCACTACAACAGTCCATCTGTAGACAAATAAATGCATCACTTCTTGGGAGGCAACCCATGTTTTCTTTTACTTTTATGAAATTCTAACTTCTTTTTAGTTTTTCATTAGATGAATAATGATTTTTCTTTTTCAGGTAACACCCCACAATCCTAGAACCACATCGACTTCCATCGGATCCACAGTAGACCCACCACTAGATGGAGACAACTACCCGCCAAATCCAAACCAGGGGGTACCTCTTTCCATTTCACTCTCTTTATCTCTCTCACTCTTTCTTATTCTTCCTCTCCCTTTAATTTTTTTTACCAATTTCTTCATCAAACCATTCCTTTTTCTCTTTCTCTTTTGTGTGTGTTTGTATTTTAAAAAACACTAAAAAACTAAAAAATAAAAAAAATGTAAAAAAAACCAAAAGAGTCATGCTTACTCACCATCCAATTTTCAAATTTTGTCCCGCCATTTTTGGGAGTCAAAATACATGGTTTCATCTCAAAAATTCTCTGGTTTATTCATAAATTTGGATAAAGAATATTTTTTCAAACCCAACAAATTTTTAATGCTCACTTTTTGATTTGTAAAATGATTTTCCCCACCTGTGATGAAAACCATTTGCTTTCATGCGAAAGATACCTATGGACATCTTTTCAAAATGATTTTTTTTCACCCCCATTTGTGAGTCTTGAGATTTTGAACCTTTGAGCTGAATTTTCTACTTTAGTGTGCATTAATATGATAGAGGCATTTTATGAACCACATGAGAATCACAATAGCCAAATAGCCTCCCATTAACCATACATTAATCCTCCTTTTGAAAGCCCCTTAGAGCCTATGAAAACCTTTTCTTTGATATCCACATTATAATCCCAATACCTTTTCCCAATCAATATCAACATGGATTTTCATTGCATATTTTTTTGATATTTAAGTGTGGGGGGAATGGATTTCATTTTGGGTACCCTTTGTTGATTTCACCATGTTATCATATGCTTGAGGGAAAGCATCCATTTCAGTGTGGGGGAGAGGTTGTCATTTAGTGTGTTTTTGGGAATGTATATATGATTATGACATATTTTTAAATTTTTAATAACAAGTGTTCAAAAAAATTAATTAAAATATCAAAAAAAAAATTGGGTTGTGTCTTGGGTATGTCAAAAATAACTCTTCCTCAACCTTTGATCTTGTTATAACTTTTAAAATTAGTGTCTTTAGGAGATAAATCATGGTTTGGGATATGAGTGTGAGATCTTTTCCAAGTTCAACTTTCGAAAAAAGAGGAAAGAAAAGAATAAAAAAAGAACACTTGCATTATATTCTTATGTCATTGGGAGAAGTTTTGTGTTTTGTAAATATTCCATCTTCTCATTCACTTAATATTTCCTTCAACTTTTGTGTCTTATTTCAAATTTTCATTCCCTCATAAATATGTGTTTCCATTTCCTTTCATGTCTCATTTCAAAAAAAATGTGCATTGCTTTTTCCATGTTGGTGTTTTACCCCTCTTCTTCTCTCTCTTGGACATTATATTCCTACCATCTCATATCCATATAAAAACCCCTAAAAACACCTCTTGATTCTTGTGCACTTCGAATAGGGGGTGTAAGCTGAGAGATCTTTCAAACTCTAAGATTTTCACTTTTGGTTGGTGAATGAGTGAAGCTCCATAAATTAATTTTATCATCTTGAGAGGAGTAAGTTTTGTGTTCCACCATTTTCCATTTCTAAATTTGAGCATGAAAAAATGAATTGTTTTTGGATCATTGTTTCTGTAACAACTTGTGGTGTAATTCAATATGGATGATTGAAATTTTCTAAACCTCCACTGATTGGAGAAAACAAAATTTTAATATTTGTTGGTGAGTGAAAATGATTTTATTATGATTTTATATTTGTTTCACATAAGAAAATGCACAAGACTAAGTGTGGGGGAGTTGATATTATTAATATTTTCATGACTTATTATATACTCCCTTTACTTATTTTATATTAAATGTGCATAATTTGTGTGAAATATTAATATTTTAATAATAAGTATAATTTTTGATCATTTTTAGAAGTATTCCAATTGAGTTAGTTTACTATTTTATTTATAACTATCACCTTACTGATATAACTTGTGTGATTAATCTTTTTTAGGATTCCTAATTTAATATAAAACATTTCATTAGAAGGGATCATGGGCCAATTCTTCCATTTGAAGGCTCATATGGACCACACAAGAAGGCCCACAGAATCTGTGAGGAAACTGAACCATCCATGAAGATTGAATTACTGGGCTCAATATAGAAGTTAAAATTCCTTTATTATCCTAAAAGGTTCGGGGGACAATTTAAGTAGTCTTGGATAAAAATTTCAAGCTCCAAATCCAAATACAAGGGTCCCAACTGATTCATTTAAACTCATCCCACCATTCTAGCCTAGAATTAAAATCATTACAGTATTCATGACATGTATCCTAATCTAGTAATCAAATAAAGCTGATATTTTTCATTGTGAAATAGGAGATATATTAGGCCAACTTTGTTGAATAAATAATTCGGATTTGAAGGCATCTTCCTATTCCAAAATCCATTCACATTTTGGCCATTAAAAAAGCATGGATTAAAATGGACAGTTTAATTTTGTTTAATCAAACCACCATAAATTTGGCTCCATCCGTCCAAATGACTCCAACTTTTGAGAGAGGTTGGAAAACATTATTTGTTACAACTTTGAAGAAGGATATATCTCTAGATTCAGCTGTATGAATGTACAAATCATCGATCCAAGTGAAGAGACAGATTGAGAATACCAACAGTCCACTTCCTTGGGTTATAAATCCATCCCCTCCTCTTTTTCAAAGGAGTTGGAATTTCAGAAGAGTGGATCACATATTAGTATGACCAAAGTCTTGAAAAGGTTTTGGGAGGAACTTCCATACTCAAGTTTTAATTTGAGAGACCTTTCCTCCTCTCTCTTTTTCATTTACTTTTGTGTTCTTCATTTATGTAATCTTGTAAGTCTCTTTTTTGTAATTCTGTTTTAACAAAAGTTTCTTATTCAATATCTCTTATTCTCATCAAACTTATGTAGTTTAATAACAATGTTCTTAAAATAGTTTAAATACATTTTAATCATCTTCCCTTATTTCTATTTCTAATTCAATCTAAAGTTTTTTTTTAAATCCGATCACCCTTCATGTGTGTGTGTGTGTTCGATGCACAAATCTTTTCTTATCCAGTTTTTTTTTTATATTTATAATTCATCACCATTAACATATATTACCAGATTAATAAATATCTTAATGGATGAGTAAGTCTACCATTGGGGTGAGTTATAATTTTGGGATATTAAGTGATTGAGAGCCTTTGCTCGATGAGTATTCTTTGAGTTAATATTGTGTATGTTGAGCTTTATATGTCATGGATTAATGACATGTTTTGTTTAATATGTGGATTCCATGGATTATTGGAACCAAAAATACACTAGCATAAACAAGTAATGGTAATGATTAGAACCCTAAGTAAAGTCACGGCTTGGATTAAATCTTTAACAGTTGGGAATTCCGATCAAAATCATCTTGTGAAGTGGGTATTAATTTAATGAAATATAAAGCAAAGCTCAAGGATATCATAATCATAAATCCCCAATAATGAACTCACCCAAATCTTTATAAATTTTTTAAATCAAACTTAATCAATAAATCATTTCATAAGCTTTGAAAACAAACCCCACTAATCAGAATATAATCAACTAAAAACAAACGAATATTAAAAAGTATCATCGTTGAGGATTCGAACCGAGTGCTACTATACACATTAACAGAGCATCATAACTTTGATCAGTTGATAGGCAACAATCGGTCATGCGTTTCAATTAAATTTTGAAATATTCACATAATTTATGTGATTTTTCAAGGTTTCTAGGACTAGTCTCAAATGGCACACATGATCCTACTAGGTTTTGGATTAAACCAAAATATCATCCAAAAATACCACCATGAACAAATTTAGGTACTCATGGAATATTCTGTTTATCAAATACATAAAGAGTGTAGGATTGTTGGTCTAGAAAAAGGGAATAACAAGATAATAAAAGTGATATTACTTGATTCTAATGGAAATATTTGGAATGTTATATTCTTTTATTCTCAATTGGTGATAACCCAACGGATGTTCAATATTCAAGAACTAATTTTTCCATTTCAAGTGATTAAACAAGTCATCAATCTATGGAAACAGACTCGTTTTCTTTACCATAACTCGATTGAGTTTTTGATAACCAACTTAGATTCTAAGTGTTTTATCTGCTTTTTTTGTAAAGAAATAAGTGTCACTTGGGGTGACACACTCAGTCGTATGAATCCTTTCTCTAATAGATCATACAACTGATTCTTTAACTCTTTTAACTCTACTAGTTCTATATAGTAAGAAGGAATAGATAATGATTGAGTACCATCTAATAAATCAGTAGAGAACTATACCTCTATTAATGGTGGCGGACTAGAGGAATCATAAGGAAACATGTCAGTAAACTCAATGAATACTGGAGGGAGATCATCGCTCAAAGATTCTTACTCTAAGAAAAAATCAAACAATGATATTACCCTATCAAACTTTGAAAAATATGATCTGGATAAACTCAACCTAGGGTCATATTCTCCATGAAAAACATGGCACACCCTATCAGGTATAGTAAAAGAAATTCTTCAAAGATAAAAATCAATCTGGATCTTATGAGCGGACAACTAATCCATCCCAAAAATGAAGTCAAGAGGTTTCATGTTGAGAACCAGAAAACTCTAGGCAAGATCAATCTATGATAAAGATAAAACACAAATAGAAAAATAAAGACCCTTCTCTATCTTCATTATGAGGGGAATAGTAATATTCATCACATAAAACAAAATCTTTGTAGGAAGATTTAACAGGTTCACAATACGAGTCAATATAAACAATTGAGATTCACTAGTATCAAATAAACTTTTCACTGAAGATAGATCTATATTGATGGTACCTCTCATAGTCACTGGACCAATATCATCTTCCTTTAGAGACTTTTCCAATGTGTGAGTAATCTTTGTTCTTAATACCTATGGATGGAACCCCTTAGATCTTGAATCATATGATTTCACCATAGAACTTTTTGGAGATAATGAGCCCATGAAATTGTGTAGAGTAGAGAATAAGTGGTTGAAATTATGTTTATGTTCTAAGAAACCACATGAACTATGGATCATTGGTGCCTCAGTACAAACACATCCTAAATTCCTAACCTTGTTGCACTAAAAGCAATTTAATGGGCCTATTCTAGGAACTGTCGGAGGTATGGAAGATGACTATTTTCTAGAACCACTACAATACTCATCACATTTTATATTTCCTTTAATTGAAATTATATAACTAATAATGGGAGAGAAAGTTTCTCTCATCAACCCCAACATACCATTTAGGTCAAGCTCAATAATCAATGCCTTATCCAGAACAATAGCATAAGAAGCCAACTTCAGCAAGAAAAACTAATATTGAATGTCTTGTCAAAGAACCATCTCAAATATTCATTCCTTAAACTTCTCATTATTCATCACCTCATGTGGAAACTGAAAAATATTAGAAAATTGATTTTTATTCTGAGCCATGGTATTGTCACCCTACTAGAGGTTGAGAAACTCCATAGATTTCTTCAAAACCATAGATTTTGGATAAAACTGATTGGTGAAAATAACTCAAAAGTATTTCCATTACAAACCCCAATGATTCTTCATCATCACCATAAAATACCACCATATCTTTCTAGGACCTTCCAACTGAAAGGTAGCACATTCCACCTTAATAGATTCAAGAACTTTCATAAACTCAAAAACAATCTATATTTTTTAATCATTCCTTGACATCTTAAGGATAACTAGAGCCTTGTAAAGTATGAATCTTCTAGAGAAGAAACTATTGATCATGATCATAATATTATTCCCTTCAAGGTTCCACTACTAGATCCTGAATAGGAATGAGTGAAGGTACTTTTCTTATATCTTGGACATCCTGCACCACTATCTCAACAAGATTTTGGTTCACTAGGGGATTTTATCACTATGGTGCACTAGAAACTTCCTCTAGGGGCATATTCACATTTCTTTATAGAGGCATGATGTTACAAAAGATCCACATATAGCACTAAAGACAACATAAAGGATACACAAAATAATAAATCAGACAATATATACAAGAATATCAATTTCATTAAGAAAAAAAATTATGATTGGGATTTCAAGACACTCAGATCAAGGTTGGAAAAAACTAGAATCAGATCAAAACATTCCTCAAAGAAACTTGTCAAAAACACCCATGGTGACTTAAGGTTCATTATAATGAGATATGATCATGAACTCACTTGAAACTGCCTCCTAAGTCCAATCAAAACAACCCAAACTATATACTATCATCAAGGAAAGATGTTTAACTTACATCTTTGATGCCACTTTTTTATGAATGATCCTAGATACCCTGGTACCCTAATATCCAAGTCAGCCTTGACATAGCCCGAAGGGAGTTCCCAATACCCATATATTGGCAACAAGAATATGTAACCATACAAGAATCAAGAGGGAATAAATTTCCCATAAAAGAGTAGGAAATAAAAGTTACAAGTCAATATGCTCAACACTCCAAATGGAGATAGTACCATAAAAAATTAGGTAAAATAGTACTCGAACAGATAGATAAACATCCCAAAGGAAACAATAATTTCAACCAGATAAAAGTATCAATAACTCATGAGTAATAAGTGGAAAACAGATCCACCAGTTACCATCATCACTCCATGGTCCTAATAATCAAGAACACCCACCACCTCAAAATAGTTCTTTCCCTTTGCTTGGACCTGAAATAAGAAAATATATAAACTTCTGAAGGAAATGGTAGGGTGTGATATATAAATACCTATAAGGTCTCACCAAGTGTTCCATAATCAATGCCATAATAATTAAACAAATTATGATTTCATTTCAAATTAAACAAGGAATGGTAAAAAATCATATATTTTAATCCAAAACATGATTTCATGTGAAAAGATTTGTAAAATATATCAAAAATAGCTTAAATTAACATTTTATAAACACTTATATAAATTAGTTGGAATGAATAATATAGTTAGATAATCAATGGAATGTATATTCAAGTTAACCAATCATAGAACCATGTACAAAATCCCTACGGTATGTTAGTTTAGGTAATAGGATCCTCACACATATCAATAATGATCTTGGATCAATATAGGTGTGCACACTCAAATAAATCTATGCCCTAAACTTGGAACTCTCATGGGCCATCTACACCCCAAAGGGGGACCCTATCAGGTGTTCATTTCAAACTTTTTTAGTTAGAGTTGTAATCATCAATCCATTACTAGGGATACAAGGTCCTGGCATGCTTGTACCAGTTACCACTAACTACCCAGGCTAACATGTACTTTAAATAATCAATCAATCAAACACGGTCAAATCAAAAATTTCAAAACAGTTCAAATTACAATTTCCCAATTTCAGTTTTCAACATGCCTTTCTCATTTCAAACCCAAAATTGAGGTTTTCATCAATTCATTCCATTTCAAAAAAAAATTAAATTTAATCCATTTTTCTAAAGGTTCAACATCAAATCAAATTAAAAATCAAGCCATCATTTTCCCACAATCTTCCCCACATTTTAATCCCATTAAAATTGGGGTTTTCTTTTCACAATTTCCATTTCATTTAAAATCACACATAAAATCCTATCAAATTAGGGTTTTAAAATCAATTAAAAACTCATCCACCTACCTTTAAATTAGTAGATAACAATACAAAACACCCACAATAGGGAACTCTAATATATAATCAAGGTAATAGAGATCAAGAAATACAACCTAGAATTAATATCCATAAAATTGGAGTTTGGATCCATAAATAACATGATGATACAACACTCCCTAAGGAGGAGAGAAAGAGAGAATAGAATAAACCATATGAGAAGAGATCGGATTACTCGAAGTAGATTGAACACAATCACTGGAGCTTCAATCTACCAAGAAAAGGGTTTATAGGAGTCAAAACAACCTCTTTGGAGCCTTCAAGGACCAAGGATTCAATTCAGGGTAGGATTTTAATAAAAAATTTGGGGGAATTAAAATATGAATGCATGGTTTATTGGGTAGGGACGCATGGTTATAAAAATTGTGTACCCTAACCATACTCCCCTGCTGTATGGGGTACGTAGTTTCTCCTAGGTGGGTGCACAATTTTTCAAACCATGCTCTAATCATGAAAATCCTCACATTCTTAGGTTGCATGATTTAAAGGGTTTGGATGCACATTTTGGAGAAAATGTTCACCCCCTTATAGAGTCTAAACCTAGGGTTTCTGGTTTCCTAGTCCAAACCGCATGGTTTTCCCTAGCTGTGCACCAACCATGCATAGCCCCTTGGGGTTCCAAATTTTTCAAATCTCTCTCGAAACAACCTTAAAATGGGACCCGATTTAAAGGATATAAAAACAAGGGTGAAGGAATACCTAAAAGAAGTTAATGGGGTGTTACATGAATAAAATAGACTTGTAGTTTTTTTAAATAGTTAAATATTAATGTGGTTTTAACACATTAATTTGTTGGTTAGAATAAATATTTATAAAACTAAATCATTAGAAGCATGCATACACAAAAATGAATAAAATGTGAGAATATAATGATTACATAAGGTGTAATAGTTATGAATTAAATATTTATATGATTTATATTAAATTGGTGAGTCTAAAAAACCCTAAATACTAAGTGTGAGATTTCATCCAAAACATCACTTATCAAGGCCTCCATCATTCAACTATTTATTATCATGTTCAGCATGAATAACTCTGGATTATTTTTGTATGCTAAGAAATCTATAAGTAACTCAGAATTTTCATGTTGAGTATTGTTGATCTCAGTGTGAGTATCCACTTATTGTCCTTTTCTAGATTATTCTTTATGTTTTATATGGGTAACACTAAATGGGAATCCCTAAAAATTAAGATACCATAGGAATAGAGTTGAGTGAATCTATATGATAGATTTGGATAAATGGTTATCCGGTCAACTATACAAGAATCATAACTATTATGATTACAATGATACTATACCTAAATAATCATGCCTTACATGATTACTAGTGTAAGTCGTGATGAAATATCAATATTGTATCACTAAAAGGATATAATATAAGAGGTCTTCATTTTAGTGGGATAACTTTCATTTAAATACCATTATGAAAATATGTAATACATGGTATTTACCTACTGATATGCCTTTTTTATATTATGTAATACTTTACACTAATCATATTTAGGTCATTAATAGGTATGACCTATAAAATAGTTATATATTTGAATCTAGGAATGAGAATAGTTATCAAGGAGAAAAATTTAGTGTACCCATATATTAATTTTATAGAAATAAGTTTCTCCAAATCAGAATCTTGGATATTAGATATAAAGTGTGAATCACATATTTTTTTGACAAACACAGACTCAGAGATAGGAAGGAATTGATGAAATGTGAAGAATAACTTCAGTTCGGTAATGGATCAAGAGTTGTTTCATTATAGATCAGCACATGTGATATGATTTTACTAAGTGGATTGATCCTAGAATTGAAAAACTATTATTGTGTTACCTCTATAAACATGAATTTTATTTATGCTTTTTTTTGTAAAATATGGTATTTTCATTAATTATTAAGAGAAAGGGTTATTCTATATATATAAGAATAAAATTTTTTATGGAATTGGGAATATAATGAACATTTTATATATTCTTGATATGGATAATATTATTTATAACATTCATAATAAGATTTTTAGATTTGATTATAATCCCACCTAACTTTAGCATTGTCACCTTGGATATATAAATGAGAAACTTGTTCAAGGACTCAATAGATATGTATTTTTGGACTCATTTGATTATGAATTGTTTGATACATTTGAATATTGTTTATTAGTAAAAATAACAAAGTTACCTTTTGGGAGAAAATGTGATAGGTCTAGTGGACTATTGGATCTTATACATAGTGATGTATGTGGACCAATGAGTATATAATAAAATGATGGTTTAGGTATTTTTTAATTCTAACAATTACTTTAATCAGTATAGGTATGTGTTTATGATGAAATACAAGTATAAAAAAATTGAAGAGTTCAAAGAGTTTCAGAAAGAAGTATAAAACCAATAAGGAAAAGGTATTAAAGTCCTATGATCAGATCGGGGTGATGAATACTTGATCCCGGAATTCATATATCATTTAAGAGATTGTAGAATTGTTTCACAAATTACTCCTCTCAGAACACCACAATGTTATGGTGTATCTAAAATGAGGAATCATACCATGTTAGACATGGTTTGATAATTGATGATTCTATGTGACCTTCCTATTTTATTTTTGGGTTATACTCTAGAGACTTCTACATTCTTACTAATCCATGTACCATCTAAAGATATCACAATGACACTATATGAGATATGGTATGGGAAATGTACTATTTTATTTTATGTGAATATTTGGGGATGTGAAGAATTCATACAAAGATTGGCTTCTGATAAGATTAATTATAAATCAAATAAATTCTTATTTATTGGTTATCCTAAAGAAACTGTGGGATATTACTTTTATAATACTATTTAACACAAAGTGTTTGTGGATTTATGAGGTGTTTTCATTGAGACGTAACACATGAGTTAAGGTTTCAATGGGAGTAAAGGTGAACTTAGATAATTTCAAGACGAAAAAATAGAAAGTTTCCCTGAGATGTAGGTTGATCCAGCTCCACAAAGAGTTTTGGAAGAACTGAATCATGTTACACAAGAACCACAAAATTATGGTAGGATTCATCAGGAACCTAAGAGATATAGATTTCTCATTCAAAATTATGATGAAGTAACATTCATAGGAGATGAAACTATTACCTACCAAGATTCCATTAAGAGTTCTTATTCTAAGAAATGGTTAAAAACTATAGAATCTATGACAGACTCCATGTACACTGATCAAGTTTGAAACTTGGTAGATACACCTCAAAGGATGAGACCCATAGGGTGAAAGTGGCTTTTTTATAAGAAAACTGGAATATATGGTATAGTGTATACCTATAAATCACACCTAGTGTCAAAGGGTTACAAATAGATTCATGGTATTGAATATGAAGAGACTTTTTACATATTGCGATGATAAAGTCCATTTAGATTTTTCTAGTCATACCAGCTCATTATGATTATGAGATATATAAATGGATGTAAAAACTACATTCCTTAATTGGAATTTAGTTAGGGGAATGTATATGATACAGTCTTAGGGTTTTGAAGTTCCAAGTAAGGCTATTAAGGTTTGGAAATTGCAATGGTCCATTTATTCAATAAATCAAGCTTCTCAGAGTTAGATTATATGGTTTGATTATAAAATAAAAGAGTTTTTTTCATAAAGATCACATATTTTTATTATGTATACATGTGACTTATTTTGAATATATAAGTGTTTATGATATTGTTTGTATATGGCATACTAATTATTTGAAATTACATCCTGAAACATCACTCTATGAAGATGTGTATGGGTAAATGTTTCTCAATGAAATGCATGGGTGAAGTAGCTTGTATACTCAGTATAAGGATCTATAGAGATAGATCTAATATTTTTCTTAGAATAATTTTAAACATGTATATTGGTAAAGTGTTAAAGTGGTTTAGAATGGAAAACTCCAAGAAGGGGTCATTTCCAGTATTACATGGAATAAATCTTAAGATGATTAGGGATCCTTCTAAATATTTAGAACGGATGGATAGGATTCTTTATGTGTTCACCACTAGATCTATCATGTATGAAATGTTATATACTCAACCTAATATATCATATTTTTTATCATAATATGTAGATAATAATCCAATCCTGGTGAGATTCATTGTATTTTTGTGAATAACTATAGCATCCCGCCTTTTTGTCACATAAACTTTCATTACATTAAAAAAACTGAGGATCTTTAAGGTTTAGTGTCTTGGAAACTAGGAACTTAATACATGAAACAAAAAAACATTCGTCTTAAACACTTGAAAGGATTCTCCTTATGTTCATATTAGGTTCGTTATTTCATCTCATAACCTGTGGACATACATCAAAAGAAAGGGTGAGCAGAAGTCCCAGTAAGGGAAACAAGAGAAACATTTTACATGTGAACTTGAGATACTTCGATAAGGTCATGAAAAGAACTTTAAGGAATGAGAAAGAAATCATGAGGCATATCCTAATAAAAATAACATTTTTCATAACTTGAAGATTTGGATACATCATTTAACATAGACAATCATGAACATCTCACCAAGGTCCACCCCAAGGTGTCATTTGAAAATTACCAAGGTTATTCACCAAGATATCGTGAAAATTGTAATCTCTAGTGGTTACATCATTACCCAATGAATTGGAGCTCTATCAGGTCTCACCCTTAAATTTTCCTTTATTATCATGTGATCCACATATATCATCATAAATAATTTCATAAACAACCCATATAGCATAAAAGAAATGGGTTTCATTTCATAATCATAACGTTTTAAAAACTGCTTTAAAGACATGATCTTTACGTCACTTTAAACCCACGGAAGGGGAGAGCGTGTCTCATGTATGTAAATCCCAGAATTTAAAATAAAACATTTTGGTATATATTTGAATACCCCTTTTGAATAAAGATCTATGAGTATTCACGTAATAAAATAAAAGTACTTTAGAAAAAGAGAGAGACATTTTGAGATGGAAATTCTGCAGATAACGGCTATGTTTCGGGGTTTTTGAAAACATTGAAAAGAGAGGGGGCATGGGTCAAACATTCATAAATGACCCATAAAATAGTAGAGGGACAGAATATAAAGTATTTGAGAACATGGTAATGAAATTTGAAAGATATACCATATGAAATGAAGAACATGAAAGGAATACAAAAATAAGATTTCTCTTATGAAAATTCGGCAGCCCAACGGCGTCACTTAAACTTCAACAAAAATGAATTGACGATATCAAATAGGGTATCTCATAATATAAACATAAAAGATCAGTATGATAGATATAGATATCATACCCCAACATAATACAAAAGGAACTTCAAATACTTTACATGAAATTAGATCTTTGAAAAATGAGAAAGGCGAACGAATCCCTTAAAAATTCGGCAGCCTAACGGCGTCACTTAAACTTCAACCAAAAATGAATTGACAAGATAAAAATAGGGTCTCTCATAATATGAACATAAGGGTTAAGTATGATAGATATATAGATCATACCCCAACATAATAAAAAGGAACTTGAAAGACTTGACATGAAAATAGATCTTGAAAACGAGAAGGGTGAAAGAATCCCTTAAAAATTCGGCAGCCTAACGACGCCACTTAAAACTTCAAAATACTGAATTGAAGAGATAAAATGGGTTATCTCATAATATTATCATAAAATATTAGTATTATAGATATAGAGATTATACCCTAACATAATAAAAAGGAACTTGAAAGACTTGACAAGAAAATAGAACTTGAAAATGAGAAGGGTGAAAGAATCTGTTACAAAAAATTCGGCAGCCTAACGGCGCCACTTAAACATTCATAAAATGAAATGATGAGAGTAAGAGGGGGTCTCTCATCATATGAACATAAAAATTACAGTATAATGAATATAAAATAACATCCTCAAACATAGGAACATGGATCATAAAAGGAATGACATAAAAGAGATTACTTGAAAAGAAAGAGAGAGGTCGGATCCCTTACCTTAAAACGTAACTCTTAAAACTCAAAGGTTGGGACCTTGAGGGCTTGGGGGCACCTTTTGAGGACTCCTTAGGAGGTAATGAGACCATAACTTCGTTTGGGGAGAGTGGGGAGTCGAATGGATGAGAGGATGGCTTGGTATTTATAGGGAAAGTGAGGGGACAAGGCATTAATGGCCAAGGGACACCTCATTAGTGGTTTTGGAAAAACCATGGGCTTGCCCATGGTATTTGCCCATGGTATTGGACACTTGGGACACCTCATACCTTATCTTACTATTCATAAGTCGACCAAATTGATTACATTCTTAATACATCATTTAATGATGTCATTAAACACCCGTAACTTAAAAACTGCATTTTCACTATTCATCGAAAATTCAACTTTCTCAGAAAAATCCCAAAATTTCACATTAACCAAATATCAATGCTCTGATTTCAAAAATGAACTCCATTTTATAAAAATAATTTTCTAAATATTTTTAATTTAATTTTTAAATAAATACACTATTCACCGAAAATTCATTTTTTCAGAAAAATCCCCAAAAATTACCTTAACATAATATAGATGCTCCGAGTTTAAAAATGAAATCCATTTTATAAAATAATTTTCTAAATATTTTTAATTAATAAAACACTATTCACCCGAAAAAACTAATACTTGACTAATAATTTATGAAATCATTATTTAACCATTTTATTGAATCACATTACTTAATCAAGGTGCCTAGATTATTTTAATGCTTTATTTAAGTGAGATTACTAATCCATTTAGTCACATTACTAATCCTAAGAATAAAATCACTATTCATAATTTACTATTCATCAAAAATCAAGTTGATCTTATTAGACTCTAAATTCCATACTGGACATAATTGTAGAAGACCATTTTTTGAAAATCATTACACATTTTTAATTATTTAAGGTTTACATAAACTTTTTTTAAAATATCCTTTTTCTAAAATTCATCAAAAATATGCATACTATATTTATCCGGATATTTAAAAATTCATAAACTTCATCATAAGAAGAAATCAAAATTTTTTATTTAAAACAAAGGATTATACAAGGCAGTTATGGTCTCCTTACATAGCCCCTTATCACACCATCATAGGACCTAAGTGTAAGGTGTGTTAAGGTGAGAGAATCTGAGGGAGGCTCGGCCAACATCGCACGAGTAGTAATTTCTATCAGTTTGAACTTCTCGTGAAGGTGATTACGTTCTAGCTTCACACGATGAAGTTCGGCTTGGGTTTGGTCCAGAGCAAAGCCCATTGGTGCTACCTCCTTCTCAAATTCTGTTATATGGGCTTCGATCGGTCCAAGACTACTGGGTGAGGCCATCGAATCTTCTTTCTATATTAATTAACCAAGATTACTTGTATTTAGAGACAATAATCAAAACGTTTAGTTTCCAGCGGTCATATTGACCAATGGTCATATAACAGTCAAAACCCAATGGTCTCATTTTAATTATACTCATGTTATTAAATGAAACAGTTTTGTTGTGTATAAAAATAAAATAACACACAAAATTAGGAAACAAGATTTATTCAAAATTTCTGGTCATTACAATCTTCCCCCCTTAAGAAATTGCGTCCTCGCAATTTTTAAAATTGGGTTTTTGAAACTTCATTGAAAGTCCCACATCATAAAAATAGTTAGTAACACTATTACTTTAAAAGAAAGAAAAGGAAGTACAAAGGCCACCCGAGTTAACCCATACTAGGACTCCATGTAGGAAAACATGGATATGGAAGAAAAAAACAAAGGGTTTAGTTCTGAGGGAGAGTGATAGAAAACATGATTTGGAGAAAGTTAACCACGAGAAAATCCCAAACTTATGATGTGTGTAAACGGTCTTTAATTACCTAGTAGGAAACATAAACCAACAACATTCATGTTTTACGTTCCATTTCATAATTTTGAGGAATTAATTTACTTCATAGAACAAAAACATAAGGAAATATACCTACCTTCGAGTAGAGTTTCATCCTTTAATAAGTTTCTACCAAAACTAATCTTTTCTCCAAATGATGATCATTCAAAACTACTTGGTCTCATCAAAACACAAGAATCATCTTCTTGAGAGTCACTTAATCCACAAAAGATTAACTATCAATTTCTTCTATCTTTAATCATTATCCCAAAAACATAACGGGTAAGATAAAACAACTCTTCAAAAAGAAAGAATCTCATAGGAAGGAAAACTACTTTTAAATCTTTAAGGTTCCATGGTACTACCCAAAGTTCATTCTTGACCATTCCATAAATAACAGTTCTTAAAATTCCTCAAAATAAACCAAACTAAGATTGAAACCCAAATACAAGAAGGATTTGATAACATAGTCTTCCAAAATAAACTTCATTGTTCATCTCCAAAAAACATCAACTACTCCTAACATCTTATTACAAAAGTAGCTAACCTAATCATATTTTATCCAAGATAGGTTAATCATTTCCATAAGTAACCTAAATTACTATAAGTTCACCTTAAATTCATGGATTCTTCAAAATATAAGTCAACCTTACTCCTCAAAGAAAATACCGTAGTAATCTATTTACCTCGATCAAATAAGGTTCCCAAAATAGTGAACATCTTCCAAAATAATAATCATCTTTTAATCTCCTAATCATCTCTGTCATATTAATACGACAATCATCACATTTCTTATCACATTGGTTGTTGGGACATGTTCTTCCATTTCCCACCATTAACTAAGAAGAGAAAGTATAATTAGGGGCTTAAATACTTAGCCAATAATCATGAAAAGGAACTTAAAGCATAGAAGGATAACTTGTAGAAGAAAATTATACCCTAACTTGTGATCCCCTAGGTTCCAAACTAGGTTATCCATGATCATATATTCTTATGTAAATCTTTATTTTATTTGATCATTGTTCCTTTAATAATGGTTCATACTAAGCTTATGAATTTACCAAAGCATATCCCTCGGGAGTGTCGTAACCAAGAGTGCAGCAAGGCCTGTTGTCGTGTACCAGTTCTCATTCGAGTCTAGCTCAAAGCGGTGTTTTCAGGTTTTACCCCTATGTACATCTGTGCCATAGCCACCTCTACCTGCTCGTATCCAGACAGGGATGTATTTTCTTGGCAACCCCTTACTCAATACTCACCAAAATACCAGGAAGATTTCCTATATTTATACTTTTCTGTAGGGTTCTTCCAAGAGTTTTCATATCCTAATTTCCAAAAATAACTAAACCATGTTTTGATACCAACTATAGCATCCCGCCTTTTTGTCACATAAACTTTCATTACATTAAAGAAAATTGAGGAACTTTAAGGTTTAGTGTCTTGGAAACCAGGAACTTAATACATGAAACAAAAAAAACCTTCTTCTTAAACACTTGAAAGGATTATCCTTATATTCATATTAGGTTCATTAATGCATCTCATAACCTGGGGACATACATCAAAAGAAAGAGTGAGCAGAAGGCCCAGTAAGGGAAACAAGAGAAACATTTTACATGTGAACTTGAGATACTTCGATAAGGTCATGAAAAGAACTTTAAGGCATGAGAAATAAATCATGAGGCATATCATAATAAAAATAACATTTTTCATAACTTGAAGATGTGGCTACATCATTTAACATAGAAAATCATGAACATATCACCAAGGTCCATCCCAAAGGTTTCATTTGAAAATTACCAAGGTTATTCACCAAGATATCGTGAAAATTGTAATCTCTAGTGGTTACATCATTACCCAATGCATTGGAGCGCTATCAGGGCGCACCCTTAAATTTGAATTTATTATCATGTGAGCCACATATATCATCATAAATCATTTCATAAACAACCCATATAGCATAAAATAAATGGGTTTCATTTCATAATCATAACGTTTTAAAAACTGCTTTAAAGACATGATCTTTACGTCACTTTAAACCAACAGATGGGGAGAGCGGGTCTCATGTATGTAAATCCCAGAATTTAAAATAAAACATTTTGGTATATATGTGAATACCCCTTTTGAATAAAGATCTTTGAGTATTCACTTAATAAAATAAAAGTACTTTAGAAAAAGAGATACATTTTGAGACGGAAATTCTGCAGCATAATGGCTATGTTTCGGGGTTTTTGAAAACATTGAAAAGAGAGGGGACATGGGTCAAACACTCATAAATGACCCATAAAATAGTATAGGGACAGAATATAAAGTATTTGAGAATGTGGTAATGAAATTTGAAAGAAATACCATATGAAATGAAGAACATGAAAGGAAGACAAAAATAATATTTCTCTTATGAAAATTCAGCATCCCAACGGCGTCACTTAAACTTCAACAAAAATGAATTGAAGAGATCAAATAGGGTCTCTCATAATATGAACATAAAATATCAGTATGATATATATAGAGATAATACCCCCCACATAATACAAAAGGAACTTGAAATACTTGACATGAAAGTAGATCTTTGAAAAATGAGAAAGGCGAACGAATCCCTTAAAAATTCGGCAGCCTAACGGTGTCACTTAAACTTCAACCAAAAATGAATTGACAAGATCAAAATAGGGTATATCATCATATGAAAATAAGGGTTCAGTATGATAGATATAGAGATCATACCCCAACATAATAAAAAGGAACTTGAAAGACTTGACATGAAAATAGATCTTGAAAACGAGAAGGGTGAAAGAATCCCTTAAAATTTCAGCAGCCTAACGGCGCCACTTAAAACTTCAAAATACTGAATTTAAGAGATCAAATTGGGTCTCTCATCATATGATAATAAAAGATCAGTTTGATGGATATATAGATAATACCCAAACATAATAAAAAGGAACTTGAAAGACTTGACAAGAAAATAGAACTTGAAAATGAGAAGGGTGAAAGAATCCGTTACAAAAATTTCGGCAGCCTAACGGCGCCACTTAAACTTTCATAAAATGAAATGATGAGAGTAAGAGAGGGTCTCTCATCATATGAACATAAAAAGGACAGTATAATTAATATAAAATAACATCCTCCAACATAAGAACATGGAGCATAAAAGGAATGACATAAAAGAGATTACTTGAAAAGAAAGAGAGAGGTCGGATCCCTTACCTTAAAATGTAACTCTTAAAACTCAAAGGTTGGGAACTTGAGGGCTTGGGGGCACCTTGGGAGGACTCCTTGGGAGGTAATGAGACAAGAACTTCGTTGGGGAGAGTGGGGAGTCGAATGGATGAGAGGATGGTTTGGTATTTATAGGGAAAGTGAGGGGACAAGGCATTAATGGCCAAGGGACACCTCATTAGTGGTTTTGGAAAAACCATGGGCTTGCCCATGGTATTTGCTCATGGTATTGGCCACTTGGGACACCTCATACCTTATCTTACTATTCATAAGTCGACCAAATTTATTTCATACTTAATGCATCATTTAATGATGTCATTAAACACCCGTAACTTAAAAACTGTATTTTCACTATTCGTCAAAAATTCAACTTTCTCAGAAAAATCCCAAAATTTCACCTTAACCAAATATCAATGCTCTGATTTCAAAAATGAACTCCATTTTACAAAAATAATTTTTTAAATATTTTTAATTTAATTTTTAAATAAATACACTATTCACCGAAAATTCATTTTTTTCAGAAAAATCCCCAAAAATTACCTTAACATAATATCGATGCTCCGAGTTCAAAAATGAAATCCATTTTATAAAAATAATTTTCTAAATATTTTTAATTAAATTTTTAATTTAAAAAACACTATTCACACGAAAAAACTAATACTTGACTAATATTTTATGAAACCGTTATTTAACCATTTTATTGAATCACATTACTTAATCAAGGTGCCTAGATTATTTTAATGATTTATTTAAGTGAGATTACTAATCCATTTGGTCACATTACTAATCCTAAGCATAAAATAACTATTCATAATTTACTATTCATCAAAAATCAAGTTGATCTTATTAGACTCTAAATTTCGTACTGGACATAATTGTAGAAGACCATTTTTTGAAAATCATTACACATTTTTAATTATTTAATGTTTGCATAAACTTTTTTTAAAATATCCTTTTTCTAAAATTCATCAAAAATATGAATACTATATTTATCTAGACATTTGAAAATTCATAAACTTCATCATAAGAAGAAATCAAAATTTTTTATTTAAAAAAAAGGATTACACAAGGTAGTTACGGTCTCCTTACATTGCCCATTATCACACCAGCATAGGACCTAAGTGTAAGGTGTGCTAAGGTGAGAGAATCTAAGGGAGGCTCAGCCAACATCGCACGAGTAGTAATTTCTATCAGTTTGAACTTCTCGCGAAGGCGATTCCGTTCTAGCTTCACACTATGAAGTTTGGCTTGGGTTTGGTCCAGATCAAAGCCCAGTGGTGCTACCTCCTTCCCAAGTTCTATTATATGGGCTTCGATCGGTCCAAGACTACTGGGTGAGGCCATTGAATCTTTTTTCTATATTAATTAACCAAGATTACTTATATTTAGAGACAATAATCAAAACGTTTAGTTTTCAGCGGTCATATTGACCAATGGTCATATAACAGTCAAAACCCAACGGTCTCATTTTAATTATACTCATGTTATTAAATGAAACATTTTTGTTGCATATAAAAATAAAATAACACACAAAATTAGGAAACAAGATTTATTCAAAATTTCGGATCGTTACAATAACATCCTTAAGTGCTTAAGAAGGACTATGGAAATGTTCTTGGTATTTGGATGAGAGGATGAGATCTGTACAAAGGGTTACACAGATGATAGTTTGCAATCCAAAAATATGATATGAGATCTCAATATGGATTCATGTTTTTCATAAATGGTGGAGTAATTAGTTGGGAGAGTTCCAAAAACCCCACCATAGTAGACTTGACAACATAGGAAGAATATATCGCTTCACCAAATGTAATTAAGTAAGTTGTTTAGATCGAGAAGTTCATTTCTAAAACTAGAGTGGTTCCTAACATCAAGGGAGAAATCGAGCTATATTGTGACAATAATGGTGTTTTTATTAGGATAAGGAACCTCGATCCCATAAAAGGGCCAAACACATCCTTAAAAAATATCATATCATATGGGATATCATTGAGAGGGGTGATGTAAAGATTAGTTGGGTGGTTTCTTAGTATAATGTAGCAGATCTGTTGATGAAACCATTACCACAATAATAACATGAGTGTCATGTCGAGTCTTTGGGTATAAGATGCATGATATATTGCTTGTAATGGTTCTAAATGTGTCATATTATTATAATAAAGGAAATAATCATTCATTCATGTGTGTTTCAATTAATTTTACATTAATGTTCAAATGATAATATTCCCTCAAATTATGACTTTGAGTTGTCCCTAATTGATGATCATTATGACGTATTATGGGTTGTAATGATATGATAAAGTTATATTTAATTAATTCATGTGATCATTAAAAAAAGTTTCATTTGAGTTTTAAAGAATAAATTCATAAGGTAATAAGTAGAGACTTATTACTTGGATTCATCCACTAAATTATATCTCATGGAATGTCATACAATCATTAATATTCTTAGGGGTGTGCTCTTATTATCAATCCTTATTACCTATGGTTGGAGAGATGCCTATCATGAGAGCCTTCATACTTTGATACCCTATTTATGCATGTTTTTATGTTGACTTAGCTAGTATTGGGGTTGTTGGGTATGTTTTTTATCATGTCATCGATTAGAGTGAAACCAAAATGGGATTTTTTCACTTATATAATGAGTAATGAAATTTAGACCTTGATTGAATTATACTGAGTAAATACATGGGAATGCTTATTTATTTCCCATATGATGTGTTCAACTGCTTGGATAAGTGGCATATGATGTGATTATCAGATATATGAAATACATGTGATGTATTCATTAACTTGGTTTTTTTTTTGAAGAATCAAGAAAAGATGAGTTAAAATATACTAGATTGACATGTTACATGACTATTGGTTAATCAGTGTCATGGAAAAAGATATTATATATCTATACATATCATCTATATGATACATCTTATGGTGGACGTGTTCATATAGAGATTTTAGTATGTTTGATGGAGATCACACTAGGATCCTTAATAGATTGATTTTCACTAACACTTTTCTAAAGACCGCTATTTTATTAAGTCTATGAAATATAGATTTCATAGTTTTTATAGAGACCCATGCCTCAAAAACACTTTATTTTATAATTTTTCACATATATTTCCAAAAAAACTAAGGACCTAGAGGTATGGTGTCTTTTGAAGATTAGATAAATAAATACACCATCTTAAATGTAAAAAAATCATATTTATTTAAAACTACACATAGAGATCCTAACTCCCATAGATATAATAAAACTACATAGGATATATTTTGGAAAATAAATAATAAATAGGGTGATCTAGAAATCCTAGTATGGGGATAAACATAGCAATAAATCATAACATGAGAGTCGAGAGGCATAATATGATATCATTAAGAGAATGATCATAATAATGGAAACATTTTATAAGGAAATGAAATCATAAGATAATGTAATCATGGAATATGTGAAAGTAACATAATACATGTCATCATAAACATAAGTTAAGGGTCACTCAAAATACAATCATCATAAAGTATAAAAAATACCATGGTGGATTAGGTTCACTTCCAAATCCATTATATATCATCTCATGAGATATAAATATTTACCTAATTCATTGGAGGGCTATATAATTATGAAACCACCCATCACATAATGAAAATAAAACATATTCATGCCTCACCTCCAAATCTCTTTTTTTATTTTCAATAAATCCTCTTTTAGGTTAAGAGGGAACCATAAAAAACTAACCACGCATTCCAAAATCATAAGTAAGAACCCAACAGATTCAAAATTTAAAAATAAAAAAAATACCAAGACAGGATGGTCGACCCATGCCTAGGGTAGCACACCACATAATGAATCGAAAACCACAAAATGATCAAATTGTGTCGCTAGTCATCATCATTATCACACCATCATCACATCATAGGTTGTTAAAACCACCACCTTCACCGAGCCAAATACTGATAAATAACACCAGTGGGAACTCGAACAGCACCATTACAACCCTTCATCCAACAAAAAAATTAACAAAATCATCACTAGTGTAAACCATACACTAGAGAGACTGCATCAGGTCATCTTGCTTCACCAAAACATAGTAAAAAATCACAATAGTAACTGATCCAAAACCAAAAGCAGATAGCCACCAAGATCCATCGATGCCAAACCACAGAGGATAAAGATAATAAAACGTGAGTTAAGCTCGCAAAGAATGTCTTCACCCACCCAAACATCACATCCAAAAGCTTCCTTGAGAACCACTACACCAGACTGTCCTAGGGAGGAACAATGCATAGGAAACCAGAGAAGTGTCAAAGTGGGACAGGGATTCAACAATGGAACACAACCTTCGCTAGGACCAACCTCCCCTTCAGCAAACCCAAACATCAGAAAAACAAAGACCACCACGTCACCAGATCGCCACAAGACAAGCCTCTTGGGACATCAATGATGCCACATTTAGAACATCCCAAACCATCCCGGATAACCAATGATTCAGACTCAACATATATCGGAATGCAAAAATATATGGTAATATTATAGAAATAGGCATTGATGAATACCTCATAACGACATGATTGTGAAGGAAATGAAAAGAAAGCACCGATAAACCAAAGCCACACTATGAAAAATGCCAATCCGAAGTAAGAAGACCAAACCCTAACATAAGGAAATGACACAAAATTGATATAACCTAGGGTTAAAGGGAGACAGGAGACAAGGGAAATCTAAAGAAGGAAGGAGGAAAAGAGGTGGAGAGGGAGAGGCATTGTCAGAGACACAGGCCTCCCCTATCCAAATAGCCACTGAGTGAAACCCTAGGGAGATAGGAGGGAGATTTAACATCACTCATAGGTTGATTAATTAACTCTATACACCTTTTCCAAAACTTTTTAAACTATAATTAAAATATATTCATGCCACATGAGTAAAAGAAACAATACATAAATCATAATCATGATCAAAATCATGAGAAAGAAGTGGGTTTCAAAATTATGATTCAAAGCATAACTAGAGGATAAATCGTAAGAAGGAATTAAATTTTTTTTGGAATTTCATAATTGAAAAATTTAAATAGGAATTTAATAAGGAGTTACATTATAGAAAATTTATTAGACAAGTATGGAGAAGAAAGAATAAAAATGAACCACTTTGGTGGAGATTTTTGAATTAACTAAAGGGCGTTTTAAATAAGAAAAGACCTTATTATTTTCCATGAAACCAAAATTTCACCAAGAGGGTTCTCCATAAAAGAATAAGGTTTTTTATAAGCTATTAATGGTTTAAAAACATTTAATGGGGTGATTATTGACCTGAGACAAGAAATTAAAAAATTCTCTTAAATTGAGTTTACTTTAAAGTGGGAATTTCTAAGGGAACTAAAAACATGTATAACCCCAGAAATGAAAAGGATATTTAAATAGGTATATATTTAATGGATATATATAAAAATATATAAGAATTTATTGAGAATAATATTGTGTAAAAGGGTGAAAAATAAAGAGAACGTGTGACTCAAAAGTAACGAGGGTGATACGGAAGATCCCTTACCTCGGCTTCAAATTTTCCATACACTTGTGCTTAACTTAATGAATAGTTAAATTAAGTTAAATAAATACATAACTAATAACATTATTCATATATATTTAATTTAACTTTATAAGGTCCATTTATTATCTTTTATTATTTATTTTTAATATAGTTTCTGCCTATGTTGGTTACTTAGGGTTATTCGGTTAATTTATTTGTAACACTTTTAGTTTTTTAACCATGGTAAAAGGTGTTTTAAAATAAATTCATGATATCCAGAATTATGTATTTTTATATCCTTTATTAGTCCATTATAACAATACTTATTTATTTTCAAAGGTTACCCCAAAATAGACCCCAAGTAAGAATGGTTCCTTGATAAATCCATTTAAGGTGGTTAAAGTTATTAAGACCATTTCTTGTTAATCATAAATATATAATGCTCAATATTATTAATATATATTATTAAAAAATTCACAAATATCATTTTTACATGCTAAACAAATTTTTAAATTCATCCATTTTATGTTGACATCGAAAGAAAAACATGTTGTTTCGTAGAGGCATTAGTTCACACATACGTGTGACGATGTTTTCATTTTTCTCAAATATTTTGGAGGAAGATATAAAATAGATATTACATTTATATAATAAAACATTATCATATTAAAAAAATTATCATAACTTCATGGATAGAGGGGACTTGAGGTGTGTGTAAGAAGAAAAAAAACTAGAAAATTTGGGTTGAGAGTATTACATCTCCCTTGGAAGTTCTCCCTTGGGCATATCATTAATACTCTTAAGCTTGGCCTTTTGGTGAGACTAAGGATACATGGTTATGAGTAGGTTATTTATGAGATACTATGGTAGAGTCTTATTTGGACCAAATCTTTGGAATGGGTGGGGAAATAGGGAGGAGGATAGCTCCTTTTTTGAGTAGAGAGTGGCATTTTTTAAAAGTATCTTTACTTTTCAATAATTTTCATCCATTATTTAAGTCCAATGGCTCTAAAAATTAACAATGATGATATGGATAATGAGATATAGTCGATACTCCCTCCACCATCTGATATCATACATGTTTTTCACATGTTTTAACCTTTTTCACTATTTTAATCCAATTTTACTCTAATTTACCTTTACTATAAATACTCCACATTAACCCTCAGTAACTAATTTTAACGGAGAAAATTAAAATTAAAATTATTAACCAATTTTAAAATTATGATTTAAATTATTTAAATTATTTTATAAAATAAAATTTCTAAGATTTGAAGAAATTAATTTTAGTAGTAGCGCACATAATGCGTAAAAACTATTTCTTAGAAAAAAGTTCATTTTGAGCTTAAAATTTAAGTGTCGGATATGATTATCAATGTATTTGGTTTTAAAGACAATAATTGTTTTATTATAAAAAAACTTCTAGAAAAAACAAAAACTAAATTTTACAAAAATAACATTTAATTTAAAGTAAATACTAAAAGAATTCATTTATTAGAACTAAATATTACGTAAGTCCAAAAATGTAAGAATGTGATTTCTAAGTTCAACATAATATTTTATAATGAATCGATTTTATTCCTTAAATATAACATTAATTTATATAAATTTACAATTCAATCTTATCTTATTACATTATCATAAAAAAATACAATTTTGGTAAAAACAATATTTTTGCTATTCACCCTAAAAACAACTATTTTAGAAAAATACTTAAAATAAACCCTAAGATAATTTTCATATGATGAGTCCAAAAATGGAATTAATTTTATTATATTCAAAATATATAAGTGATAAAAATTATTTTTAGATATTAGTGCTTAAAGCCTAATAAAAACATTTTTTTAAATACTATTTAAAGCATGAAATATATCTATAAACATATTATGTTCTGAATTAATGATAAGGTTATATTTGTTACTAAAATATATATTACTTTATATTACATATGTATATATTTATAAGGTAAATTCCTATATATAATTTCTTGTTCATTTCATTATTCCCCACTTAAGAAATCTCACCCTCAAAATTCCATTCAATGCACTAGGGTGAAAACATAAATATGGGTAATTTTGTTTAATTGTCACTTTAGGTTCCCATGTCGCCTATTAAGTCTTATGATTCTTCTAAAGTACCATAAATAGGTGAGTTTTATTGTTGCATAGAACTTTGTCTCTGTGGCCTAAGATCTTCACCAACTACTCCTCAAATGAGAGATCATCCTCTAACTGTACCACATCTAGATTCAATACATGTGAGGGATCTGGTATATACTTCCTCAATAAGGATACATGGAACACATCATGTACATTAGACTGGTTTTTTGTAATCACTAGATAATATTCCACCACTATTAAGTGGTCGAGAATCCCAAATGGGCCGATGTATCTTGGGGTTAGCTTACCCTTCTTTCCAAACCTCATGACTCTCTTCCATAGAGATGTTTGGAGAAAAAAATCACCAAATTTAAACTCCAAGTCTCATACATGGTTATCAGGATAACTCTTTTATCAACTTTTACTCATCATAATGTGTTTCTAAATAATCTTGACCTTTTATACCATTTCTTTGACCATCACAAGACCTATTAACTTTCATTCATCAACTTCATCTCAACACACATGTGTCCTACATATCTTACCATAGAGGGCTTCATATGGGTCCATTTGAATGATTGATGGAAATTATTATTTTATGAGAACTCAACCAATAGAAGATATTGGTCCCAACCTCCCATGAATTTCATATATCAAGCTCTTAACTTATCCTTGAGTGTCTAGATAGTTTGTTCATATTATCTATCAGTCTAAAGTGATAGTCCATACTGAAGTTCAACTCTATATTTAGAGAGTGCTAAAGTCTCTTCCAAAACATTAAGGTAAACCTTGGATCTTGTCAGATACAATTTATAGTGGTGTTCCATGTATCCTTAATACTTATCTAATGTATATATTTGCAATTGGATTGAGTGAGAAGTCATATCAAATGGAAATGAAGTGAGCAGTCTTTATAAGATGATCCACCACAACTCATATAAAATTATTATCTTTTGTTGTCTTCAGAAGAGCCATGAAATAATCCATTGTGATGTTTTCCATTCCATGTAGGTATATTCAATGGTTTCATCATCCCTTTAGATTTTTCTTTCTCATACTTCACCTAATAACACACCAGGAACTTTGACATATATTGCACAATATCTTTTTTCATATCGTCCCACCAATAGTGTTCTCGGATATATTTATACATCTTCATGTTTCCTGGGTGCATAGAGAATTTCGAGCTATGAGAATTACTTAGTAGATCCTTCTTTATCTCTAGATCCGATGGAATGGATTTTCATTTCCAAAATCTCACAACTCCCTCATCATCAATGTTGAAATATAATGATTTTCCTTTTCTTATAGCATTAACCTTCTCTTATATCTCCACATCACACCTATTATATTTCTTAATTTTATATATAATGGATTTTTTAGAAGTTATTTGAGAAATTTAGGATGGTGTTATTTTCTTTAGGACTGTCATGTCCTTCCTTTACATTTCCAAGAAGATTAGATCCTTTTGAATCCTAATCATAGCTAAGGTTGTAGGATATTTTTTACTCATTACATCTGCCACTTTATTTGCCATCTCAAGATGGTATTGGATTGAGAATTCATAATCCTTGATTATCTTTAACCATATTATTTGGAAAATATTTTGATCCTTCTATGTGAATATATATTTTAAGATCCTATGGTCTGTATATATATTACACTTATCTCTATAGATATAATGAATCCATATATTCAACACAAATATTATCACAACTAACTCTAGGTCATGCGTTAAATAATTTTTCTCATACACCTTTAACTATATAAAGGTATATATTGACACTTTATCATTCTACATGATTATATAGCCTATCCATTTTTTTTATTCATCACTATGAATCACAAATCCTTCCCCACTTATGGGTAGTGTGGGTATAGGTGTAGTGCTTAGACTATACTTTAGATCCATGAATCACTTTTCACATTCATTTTTCTAAACATACTTCACTCCCTTCCAATATAGTTTTGGTAGTGGGTTCAATGATCTCGAGATGTTTCTCACAAATCACTGATAGTACCCAACTAATATAAGTAAACTATGGATTTCTATAAAAAAATGTTGGTCTAGGTCATTCATCAATAGCTTTAGTTTTTGAAGGGTCCACAGATATCCCATTACTTGTGATAATATGTATTGAGAATGATATTTGTTCCATTAAAAACTCACATTTTATTTTATTTTACATATAGATTATTCTTCATCAAAGTATTCAACACAGTACTCAAATGATCCTTTTGTTACTCTATACTTTTGAAGTATATAAGAATATCATTTATAAAGACTACCACAAATTTTTCAAGGTAATCTCTAAATATTCTATTCATTAAGTCCATAATGATAATTATAGAATTTTTGACCCCAAATGGAATGACTATAAACTTATAGTGATTGTACCTCATACGAAAGGTGGTCTTAGGAATATCTTCCTTATTCACCTTTAACCGGTGACATTCTAATCAAAGGTCCACTTTAGATAAGTATTGAGTTTCATGTAATTGATCAAACAAGTCATCAATATATGGCAGGGGATACTTTTTATTTATTGTGATCTTGTGAAGTTCATGATAAACTATAACAAGATGCATAGACCAATCCTTCTTCTTGAAAAAGAAAACTTGGAACCCTATGGTGAAGCACTAGAGTGAATAAAACCCTTGTCCATATTCTCTTGTAATTTATTCTTCAGTAATTCTAGTTCAATTTGGGTCATTGTATAAGGAGTATTGGATATTAGTAGAGATTCAATTATAATTTTAATTGATAACTCAACCTCTCAATTTTGAGGAATTCTAGGAAACTCTTCAAGGGATACATCTTTATATTCCTTTAAAATGGGCATGGCTTCAAGAGTGGTGCTCTACTTTGTTTCAATTATTTGAGTTAGATATGCTTTATTATAAGGAAACAATATACATGTTAGTGATAAAGATTCCAAAGGACATTTATCCACTTCCTTGCACTTTTATATAGTCAAAATATGATTCAGTATATAGAAAGTGAATTCCTTCTGCCATTAGTTGATGTACAATTTATATAAAGATAGCCAGCCCATTCCCAGTATAGCAAAAAATTCTACTATAGGGAGTATGACAAGGTTTTTTAGAATATTCATCCCATACATATTTACTGGGGAAGATATATATACTTGAGATGAAACAATTTAACCATTTATCATATTCACCAATAATTAAACCTCCATTATTTTTTATGGTATTGGAATAGTTCTACTAAACTTACAAGATATGAAATATTGTGTATAACTAGAATAAAATAGTATTATCATCGTTCTTTAATGAATAACTAGTGTGTATGTCACCACATCATTTTCCTAATCCACTACTATGGTAATGATAGCATAAACTTTCCCTTGCTCTATTGGACTTGGGAGTCATTTTCCTTGGTTATCTTAGACAACTTGTGGCTTAGTTTATTGGTTTTCATATTTTCCACATTCCTAGCAGTTGAAACATTGTAAAATAGACTATGTATTGATTTGTAAATTATTGTATTAAATCACATTAGTGGGATTCATCACCTCACTTCTACATGTGTTGGCTTTATGTCTCGCATATCCACACTTGAAACATTTACAAGTCCCCTCAAGACTGTTTCTAGGATGCTTTTTTCCACCCTTCTATCATGTGGGGTATTGGATTCTCACACCACGATGAGTTTTATTTTATGATGCCCTAAATTTAAACTCTATTATTCATTTTTTATCTCTAATACCATGATACCACTAAGAATCACCCATTTCCATCTCAACTTTGATGGAATATCTGACAACTTCTTCATAGTTGTCAAAGTCCAATATTGTTAAATCTCTTTTTAGAATCATCTTTATCCCACTAAAGAATCCATCTATTTTAATTTTTGTGTTGATGAAAAAATCATAGGTGTATTTTGTAAGCCTTGTAAATTTTACCTCATAATACTTGATTGATTCATCCTACTTTTTCTTGAGTACAAAGAACTCCCTCTCCATTTTAAGATGGAGAGTTTGATGGAAATACTTATTGATAAATAACTTCTTGAATTTGTCTCACTCCATAGATTTTATGTCTTCTTTGGGATTTATATTCTTGATCAGTATTGTAATGCCCCGCTTTGTGATCCAATGAACCAGTTCCCCAAACGAGTACATCAAAAGGCCTCACGCACGTCTTCCCACATGTGGTTACTAACTAGTGGAAAGATTCTATAAGGTTGTCATGAAGATACTATGCCCTCATTTTAATAGTATATATAGTATAAAAGGTGATGAGGAAAAAATATAAATCAATTATAATCATAGATAAAGTATGGAAAGTTCCAAAATAACTATAGTAACAAAATTTCACAATAATGGATATGATATACATGTCAAGGACCACCCATGGGAAGATCATGCATTGACCATACCCAAACTAACAAGATAAGAAAACTATTATAAATAGGAGTGTAACACCCCAAGCTTCCACAGTACGCTTCTCTTTGAATAATACAGTAGCGTGTGTTGTACGTAACTTTGAGTTCTAACACACACCACAACCAATCAAACTAGCTGTTATGAATAGTAATACCCACATTTTGAAATTTTATAAATTTTATCTTTCAAAATGGACTTCATTTTTGGATTCGTAATATCGAAATTAGCTTAGGGTGAATTTTTGGTATTTTTCTGAAAACTTTCAATTTTTTATGAATAGTGAAAAAACACTAAGTTATAGTTTAAAACCGAATTTTTATTTAAATAATTATTTATTTTATTTAAATTTATTTTAGGTCAAAATAGATACATAATACCTATATAATTTCAATTTAATTCATTGGAGTCAGTTTATAATAATTTTAGATATATAAAAATTTTATTGAACTTTTCACCGTCTTTTACCCATCTCCTAGGAGAATTTAAAAATTCACATAAAACTTAATTTTTCCACTTTTGTGAGTGGAATTTCTAAAATCTGAGAGACATGGTTAATATCAAGGAGTAAAATGTGGTTCAATAAGATAAAAATAATTTTTGGTGAATAATAACTTTTTACTTTTATTTACCACGGTTAAAAGTAAATAGGGTAATTAAGGGTAAAAATGATATTAATATTACCCTAACACATGTCCTAATTCTATTGGACAAGTGTATATCAACCAAAAACAACCTTATTAATAAAATATTATAATTTAGGTCCAATTGGATTAGATTAGGACATTTATTATTATTTAATTCAAAGAAGAGTTAAAAGAGTTAAAATCAAAGTTTAATAACTAAAACATTTTTAATATAGGGTTATACATAAGATAAATTCGATTATAAGTATTAATTAGAAATATAAAAATATTTCCTACATAATTGTATTTTATTTCTAATTTTTATACATTAAATAATTTAATTTATTTATGACACAATGGTGATGCAGTAATTACCTAATTAATGAAATATTAAAATAATTGATATTATAAATATAAAAATAAATGTAATTTGAGACTTTTTATGAATTACACTAATTATCTAGGTTAATATGATATATTATTATTGGTTATATAAATTTTATTCGAAGTAATAATGCTTTTATGAAATTATCAAAAACAAAATATACAATAGTGTCAAAATTGACATAAAAGAGTTTAAAAAAATATTATATTATTAATTGATATTCTATTCCTAAAAATATAAGGTTCATCCAAAGGACTTATATCATGATATGTGTATCATTAATGGACCACTTTGGGGTCTCTTGGATGTATATAGTATGTTTATTAACTATATAATATAAAAATACAAAGAGACATGGTAAATGTCAAACTATTTAACTAAGAGTTAAATATAAATGATAAGGTTGATATAGTGACCCAAACCTATCTAAAATATTTTGGTTGAAATTATTTATACCCATCCCCACCTTAACCTTTAAATAATACACTTTTTATCCATTATAAACCGAATATGAATTTATTATAAAATAATATTTCTAGCTTTTCCAAAGGTGCCCCTCACCCCTCTTATAAAAGGGCACTCCCCATTCTCTCTAATTTACACCTTCAAAGCCTTTTTTCTTGGCCAAAACCTGCCCAAATATTCTCTCAACGTCTCTCACTTCGACCTAGAGGCCTTATTTTGATCATAAATCCAACCTAAGGAGCCCTTTTGATCAAATCAAAAGGAAGAAACTGAAGAAGGTGTAATGTTTTCACCACCCTCTTTCAAGTTCCTTTCTTCTTCAACTTCTTCTTTCTTTGTTATTCCCATTCTAAAATAATAACTCTAGTATATTCTATATACTGTGATGTTATTATAAATATGGTACAACCATATTCAGTATTCTATCCATCCTTTGAATGACATGTCACCATACGTGCGTATGTACGGCTTATCGTCTCCACATCGTGGTGTAATTGTTATTCAAAACATTATTATTTGGATGGGTATAATAATGATGTTTAATTCATGTAAATAATAAATATAACATGATAAGTATTCCTTATATATGATATATCATCAAATTATATATTATTTTAATATCAAAATAATGATATTGTCGCTCGTGCGTGCGTACGGATTACCATCTCCACGAATGCGACGAGATTCATTCCCCATCGAATCCATTCAAGACTAAATTTCATTTGATGATTAAAAATAATTTTTAGAGACATGATATCATTTTAGATATGAATAATATAAATCCCATTCATAACAATTACGGCTCACATAACAAATAACATAAAGGAAAATGAATTTGTTAACACCTGAAACGATGATAATACTAAGATATTATTAACAATCAATGTTTAAAGATCATATATGATATCATATTAATGTATATGATTCTTGTATAATTTAATAACAATTATTTCATCATTATACAGGAGGTTAACCTACCCTCAACCAAAGAAAAGTACAAGGTAAGGGTTTATTTCACAATCTCTTCATTATCTGAGGTTGTTTATACATAATTATCTACTGGGACCTCTTTATCATCCACATCCATGTTTCTTAAAAATGTACTTCAAATCATTCTTACTATTTTAAAAAATATGGTTTAAAGTCATTTATACCATTTTTGACTTTTTATAAGAAGTTTATAAAGGAATATTTCTATCATTTTCCAAACAAAGTCCTTTTTAACCTTTTCGACATAATTTAGGTAAGAATGTCTTTTTTAACTTATATGGCGGGTGCGGCTATTTTTTGCCATTATAAAATCATTGAATCTTCCCTTACAAGATTATAAGAATATTTTCAAAGTAAATGTTTTATTTTATAATTATTTGACTTTTAAATGATTTCAAAAAAAGAGATATTTCTCTCAAATAGTTTTGATTTCATCTATGTCAACATCTTTTGATGGATTTTAATATTATTTGAAGTTTATTTATTATGATACAAAACTTCCATATTGTATTGAAGGTTTTGTGATATGTTTGACTGTGGATGTGTTATTTTTATACCATTCATGGTTTATGGAGAAATTATTTACATTTCCTATGCTTGTTTTAATACGAATGTTTATGTTATGTTTAAACTTGTTCATATGAGGAATGCATTGGACTTAATAAGTGACGAGTAGAGCCCGATATAGCTCCTCTATGAATCGATAGGTCTCATGAGACAAACTAGTGTCTTGGCACAAGGCCTTGACAAAATCTTATTTGTAGTCTTGGCACAAGGCCTTGACTATGTGGTTATGATAGTCTGGCATTATGCATTCTTTCATTATGAAATTGGTTATTGATATTGCATGTGATTATTCAACTAGTAGAATATCCATGTGAATAAGTAAATGGAATTATTTCATCTTATCTTTGCCATATTATGCTGAAGTTCAAGTTTAAAAGGCTTTTGTTTTAGTTATACATTGCCTTAAATGTTTATATTTATTTATGAAAGTTTCCGCTATATTGTTATCCTTACTGGGCATTTGAGCTCACCCCTTTCAATGTTTTATTTTTTCCAGGATGTGAAGAAGTATTTTATGAATGACCTGTAGGGATAGTATAAGGGGATATGAGTGTGGAGACAAGATGTTGTTGTAGTTTTCACTTTATTATGTAATGTAAACTTTATGAATGTATCTAGTTATTCCAAGGCTACTAAACTAATTGGTCTTTAGAGACTTGATCTTTTTTGATCATGCCAATGTTATGTAATAATGCACCAACTCTGGGTAACTGGGGTTGGGGCGTTACAAGGAGGCCTTTCCCTATACCTATAACTTGCATCCAAATTAACCATCTGATATAAAATTTTATGTAGAAGTGGTTAAATTAAATAGTTTAAAAATTATAAAATAGTTTATATAAAATTATTAAATAAATTAGGCAATAAAAATAATTAAATAAAAAAACATCTGATGTCCTAGACTCCATGGTGACGGTCGGGGTCTATCCTATATACTTTGGCTGGTGTCAGGGTGTCTCTGAGCATGTCACGATTATTGCACCTCTATAAGTAACCACATGGAATCTAGTAACTCATATTACCATTCCTTTATATCATAAATTATCATATGAAATCTGAGTGCTCATCTTGAATTTCCCCTAGAATCTGATGCCCATTCCATCATTCACCAAATATCAAGTATCATGCGAAGTTTAAGTACCCATCCAAACAAACCCAAGAATCTAATATCATGTGTAATCCATGGAGATCATCCTATAATTATTAATCATATACCAAATGGAATTCAATGCACTCATCTTGGAATTCCTACTCATCAAGAATCTCATAGAATCCAGGTACTCATCCCAACATTCTCAAATATCACCCATCATATGGAATCTATGTGCTCATTCTGGCATTCCTGATCATTGCACATCAAAGTTCTAGTCCCACATTTTTATTAAATATTTTAACTCATAAATTCACTTTACAAGTAATCACTTTAACTTGAGAAACACAATTCATTGATTTAGATTTTACCCAATCCAATACGAACCATAATCATTGTTTCACATTTTAAATAACCAAAACCATATGAACATAATTCCCAATTTTTCAATGCTAGTCCATTTTAAAACCTCCCTAGAATGTACTCTTTTGATATTTTACTTTAATAAAATTTAGTAAGTTGATTTGGGATTAAAAAAATACATTTTAAAACCCACATCACATTTTATAAAAAGGGATTTACCCTTTACTATCTCATTTAACCATTTAAAATTCCAATTCCATTATGACATCGATGGTTGGGAAATTCTATTTCACAACCATAGATTTAATCAAAAATTCATTTTTAACTAATTCAAACATAGGTGTCCCACTAGAATATTCCAATTATATTTTTGAAATATAAAATTTCTATTTACAAGCTAATTCCAAGGTTAACTCAATTCTAAGTGTCTCCACTATGAGTTATCATTTCTATGGTCTAATGAATGTAAAGAGTGTTATTTAATTAAGGAAAACACAATTTCAAACAATTAATTTAAAGTAAGGTCAAGTATAGAATTGTTGTCTTGACCACACCAATAATACACCCAGATAATGAGATAAGACTTTGTGTTAGGCTTATGAACCACCTACCTATTTCTTAGTGAAGCTCACTTATCGAATATCAGCCATTGATTAAGCCTAAATCAAAAGAAAAAAACCAAACAAAAGCCCTGAAATAGGGAATTTTATAGAAAACTAATGGAACACCATTTGAAAGCAAAAGAAACCCAAAATAGAAGGGTGAGGACATGTAGACTCACTATAAGCTCTCCATCTTAAGTGATGACATTCTATTTATCCAAGAAACAAGAGCGATCAACCCTTGGGAAGAGGAAAATATGGTAAGAAGTGTATAGGGGGATACAGGACAAAGGGGAGGAAAAAGTGGTTAAAAGCATAAAGGTTTTAAGGGTTAGTTTGGTAATTTGGTCACATTTAAAGAGGTTCATAGTTTAGTTGCACAGTTTGAAAAATCGTGGACCAACCATACAGACCTCACTTTTTGGGGCACAGCACTTTACATGGTTAGTGTGCATGATTTGACAAACCATGTGCAAGTTGTGTGAAATACCTCTAAAAAAATTTATAGAGGTTTCATAGACTCCCTAATCTCCTCTTTCGATTAAAACAAAACTTTCACCTTTACAAACTAAGTTACATAGTTGGGGTGCATGGCTATCACTAATTTTGCACTAACCGGGAACCCTAGGATGTTTCCCCTAAAACTGAAACTTTAAACCCCAAATCACTCAAGACATATTTGAGCACCCGAGGTACCTCTCAAGCCTCAACCCATACCCAAAAAACCTATTTAAGATGTTATAACTCTCAACTTACTGACCTGACACTCAGTTTTAAAAATGGTTAATTCACTAACCTCAAAGTTCAAATTTTCCCCAAACCTCAAGGCTCATCCATACACTCGGACCTTTCAAACTACCCATTATAATACTTCTCATCACCAAGAATTTATTATGGCTATTAAATAGCATTATCTGACCTATGTTGGTCATAAAATACTATTCTAAAGGAACTATTCCATTTTCAAACACCCAACGCTCTTCCCAAGCATATTTCCCACCATGAGATACATAGTTGCCCGATCCCAAGCTAATGCTTATGTTATCATTGAAACACTACGATGACACTTCATAATATCTATAAATTTTGAGACACTCCCATGTCATCATCTTATTGAATTCCCTAACCTATGTTGATCCCCACCATTGTACTTAGCTCGAGAGGTTAACTTTGAGTTTTGATGCCCCCCACCATTGGAATTTCCCCATCGAAGCATGTTCTTAGTGGTCTACTGACCTTATGGGAATGGTTATTGATGCAATATACCTCAGTATGTGTGAGAGTGTTGGTCAATGTTGGTTCCTACTCTAGTTTCCACCTTCGAAGCCAAACGGGCATGCTACAACCATCAAATAACTACCTGAACACTCTATCTATTCCTTTAAAATCCCAACCATAACCCAAAAAAATAGTTGCATCTCTAAGGATTTTCCTGATTCGGTTCTGAACCCACCATATCAAATTTCATACAAAACAGTTGTTCGGGACTCCTTCGGTCAACCTTCTATGAGAACACTCAACTTTCACTGCCAACATGCCATCAAAACTCCCAACCAAAATACTCTCATATTCAGAAATATTT
Organism: Viscum album; assembly: GCA_963277665.1. Lineage (NCBI taxonomy): Eukaryota > Viridiplantae > Streptophyta > Magnoliopsida > Santalales > Viscaceae > Viscum > Viscum album. Next base: position 1,405,778,596 of record OY728129.1, read on the forward strand.
CATGGTCATCTCAATAAAGCATTGAGGTATAACCCTGACCTTTGGGTGAAAATCAGTGGTCAAAACACCAACCACTCACACTATATATTATGGCCCTACCCAAGCACCAACACACCACCACACCAAACCATTAATGAATCAATTCATTGTGTTTCAATCCCGAAACAAATTCCCATACTCCTATAAGAATCAATTAATAACATACCTCTAGAATTACCTAAGGAATCCGGATTATATTATAAACACACATGAACTAGTTTCTGGTGTCGTCACGATCATGTAAAGACCAATCTCACCCATCAAAAACCTTCCTCGCTTGAGGTTCACACACCCAAAACTGATAGGACACTCCCCACCATAGGATTGTCCTTATCATCCTTCCACTAGGTTGAAACCCCATTCTCAAAGCCAATAACCCATCTATTACCAAACATAATGGTCGAATATGACCCAAACCACTCATACCTAAGCACTATTCCCACCATTGAATTCCATCCACTTATAGCTTACGGAACGCCAACCTCATCATACCAGGACTCAATTAAGGTGAGGGTCACTGTATGGAGGGCTCCCCACCATATTTCTTTATTTTCATTGCTTTTTAATCACCAAACCCCATGGGTCATACCCTTAACACATGTGTGTCACTCTTCCCGAGCCACACTCACACTATGCCAAAATTTGTATTTAGCAGCGGTTTAAACTGCCAATAAATCATTTTGTGGTAGTTTTGGAAAACTGTCGTTGAATCGTGTGTCAGGAAATAATTAGCGGTGGTTTTTAAAAACTGTTGTAGAATGATTTAGTGGCGGTTTAAACCATCGCTAAAACTTTTTTAATTTTTTTTAATTTTTTTTAAATTTTTTTAATTTTTTAGTTTTTTTTATTTTCATAATTTATTTATTTATTTATTTATTTATTTATTTATTTAAAAACTATCGTAGAATGATTTAGTGGCGGTTTAAACCGTTGCTAAATCGTTTTTATTTTTTTTTTTATTTTTTTTTTTTAATTTTTAATTTTTTAATTTTTTAATTTTTTAATTTTTTAATTTTTTTTATTTTCTTAATTTATTTATTTGTTTAATTATTTATTTATTTATTTATTTATTTATTTATTTATTTAAAAACTGTCGTAGAATGATTTATTTGCGGTTTAAACCGTCGCTAAATTGTTTTTAATTTTAATTTTTTAATTTTTTTTCGTAATTTATTTATTTATTTAAAAACTGTCGTAGAATGATTTAGTGGCGGTTTAAACCATTTCTAAATCGTTTTTTTATTTTTTTATTTTTTTATTTTCATAATTTATTTATTTATTTATTTATATCAAAACTATCAAAAAACGATTTAGGGGCAGTTTAAACCGTCGCTAAATCATTTTTATTTATTTTTTTAATTTTTTTAATTTTTTAATTTTTTTTATTTTCGTAATTTATTTATTTATTTATTTATTATTTATTATTATCATGCTCATGTCCATCTTCATGTCTATGCACATTCCCATGCCATATATAGAAATTGTGCGTTGGGTGAGATTTGAACCCCTTACCTCTTGCTTATTCTACAATGACTTTACCACTATAATATCCTCTTCATGTGGTCAATAAATCGAATTTAATATACTAATATATATATATATATATATATATATATATATAAATTGGAAAAACAAATAAAACATACCAAATAGATACACACTAAATAATTATTAATCAATAATTATTAATCAATAATGATTAATCAATAATTATTAATCAATAATGATTAATCAATAATCAATAATTAATAATTGTTAATTGTTAATTACTAATTATTAAATAGAATATAAATGAATAATAATTAAATAAATATATAATATGGAAATAAACGGTAAATAAAAAATAGTAAACAATAAATTGTAAATAGTGAATAATAAATAGTAAATAATAAATAGTAAATAGTAAATAGTAACTTGTAAATAATAAATACTAAATACTAAATAATAAATAATTTATAATTTATAATTTATAATTTATAATTTATAATTTATAATTTTTAATATATAATATATAATATGTAATATATAATATATAATATATAATATATAATATATAATATATAATACATAATATATCATGTATATAATATATAATATATAATACATAATATGTAATATATAATATCTAATATCTAATATCTAATAGATAATATATAATATATAATATATAATATATAATATATAATACATAATATATAATATATAATATACAATACATAATATATAATATATAATATATAATATATAATATATAATATATACGTAATGTATAAATAATAAATTAATTAAAAAATGATTTAATATATGATAAATAAATAACAAATTAATAAATAATAGATAAATAAATAAATAAATAGTAAATAATAAATTATAAATTATAAATTATAAATTATAAATAGTAAATAATAAATAATAAATAATTATTATTTAATAATTAATAATAAGTCATAATTAATAATTGATCATTAAGAATTAATAATTCATAATTAATATTTAATATTTAAAAAATTATAAATAATTAATATTATTATTAAGTAATTATTGATAAATTAATAATTAATAATTAATAAATAATGAATATTGAATAAATAAATATTAAATATTAAACAATAAAGAATAATGAATAAAAAATAAATAAATAAATAATTACTAATTAATAATTGATAATTGATAATTGATAATTATTAATTATTAATTATTAATTATTAATTAAAAGTTAATAATTAATATTTAATATTTAATATTTAATATTTAATTAATAAATAATTAATATATAATATACAATTAATAATTAATTAATAAATAAATAATGAAAAAATAATAAATAAAAAATAAATAAATAAATAATGAATAATAAACTAATAATAAATGAATAATTAATAGTAAATTAAAAATTAATAAATAATTAATGTGTACATAATAACTAAATAATGAATAAGTAAATAAATACATATTAAATATTAAGTAAATAAATTTATCATTAAAATAAATTGATAAATAAATAATAATTAACTAATTAATTAATTAATTAATAATAAATAAATAAATTAATGAAAATTAATTAATTAATTAATTAATTTTATAAATCATAAAACGTTAAGAACCTTTGAAAACCCTAAAAACATTAAAATGACCATAAAATTTGATTCCAGAAGCTTTTTCCTGCACCACAACCTGTCAAATCGAAGATTGTGAAATGAACTTCGATATGATATGTGGTACAGGCCGAACGGACACCTGGAGTGAATGTTATAACTGTTTGATTTTAAGAAATTGAGGTCTGTAACTAAAACCTCTATTTTAGAGGCCTTCTGAGACTTTTTGGAGGAATAAAAAGAGGTATAATACTCAAAGAGTTGTTACGATACCTAAAGAGCATAGAGCTCGTCGTAGGCTTTGATTTGATATGTGGTAGAGCCCAAGTAGACACCCGGATTAAAAGTTATGGTTGTTTGAAGTTCGAGTTTGATTTTTTACTTTTGAAATTTCATATTTTTTCCTTTCATTATCACATGATTTAAATCTCACTTGGTTTTAGCTCATTCGATAATCTTCGATTTGACTGGTTGTGGAGCTGAAATGGTCTCTCGGATCAGAAGTTACGGTCATTCGATGTCGAAGTCTTTTTTTCAATTTATTGAAGATTTGTTTTCAGTTTAAAATATTATTAACTAACAATTAAAAATATTTACTAATTGACACATTATAAATAATTTAAATTATAAATAATAAACTATATTTTATTGTAAATAATAAATAAAAAATTAAAAAAATAATAAATAATAAATAATTTTTTTTGGAAGAATTTTTAAAAAAATTATAAAAAATATTTTAAAAACATTTAGTTGTGGTTTTTTCATGGCGGTTTTAAAACATCATTTTCTTGTAGTGTCACCATCCCTTTAATGATTGACTGTTATTGATCTCTTGGATCGACCATGCCACGATACCTCGACCCAAATCAAAATCTCCCCTCTCAACTAAGGGTATTTCTAGCACTAACCAAATGTCAATCATCTCTGCCTACAATGTCTCCTAAGGTCATCGACCCTCAGCTCACACACAGTCGCTCACTAACCCAAAGCTTGTTAGGTACCAAGCTTACCATTTCACCCTACCTCAAACCCTTTAATCAAATGGGCACACTCTCCTGCTCCACCCAGTCACATAGCCTAAATCATTCTACCATGAGTTTCATCACATCCAGACTAGGATTGCATCCGTGCACCACTAACCATACTCATGTGTAGGACATCCTTGCATAATCGAGATTACCCTCGGTATTTCTCTTAAAAATCAGGCACTTCACTCATCCCAAGGTCTAGCATATAAACTCCCACTGACTGGAACAATTCAAAGTTGCAGGCATCAAAATCATCTCATACCAAATTGCTGGAAGTATGCCTCGAACTTGACATGGTTAGGCACTTGACCGATCCTACCATGGGCCCCAAACCTTGATACCAAGCACCAAAACCCCAGTTTCTTTCACCTTTAAAACCATACAAATCATTACCATGTCCATGGAATACACTCAATCTCACCTCACTCACACCATTCAAGGCTCTAACCACCATTTCGAGTCCAACTAAACAATGGGTGATTACTATCGCATCATCTGATATCACCAAGACCCACAGTCACAACCCCCACCATGAATAGTTTCCAAAACCCAACTCATCATTCTGTGAGTTGTAGGTCACCAATCTTAGGCTCATGTGCCTATCCAAGCAACATACCATGCTTATGCCATGTCGCCTCCGCTAACTAGAGGCATCCCAGATTCCCTTGTAGAATAGCTAAACACCCTGCACGTATCAAGGCCAAGCATACGACCACCCCTCAACCCAAGCATCATTTCCCAAAACCCAAACCACCTACCTACGCGGGCACTTCATACCAAAATAACACCCACAACATTCAAGGATAAGCATCTAAATGAACCAGTCCTTCAAAAATGGCCTAAACACAAGGCACTAGCACCATGGGTTATCAACCACAACCCTGTCAAACTTGAATTATTGAGTATGCACTAATCATATAAGCTAAATCATGTATTCAACTTATAACTATCAAAGAGAATCTCACAAGGTTGGGTCAACCCCTATCATAGGTTACCCTCAAAGGTCACCTGGAATCGATTTACTAAACCTAAGTTGTAACTGAAGGGTCACTAGGTCCTACCACTTAGCCCCTAACCAAGCCCCACAAGGGTCACCACACATAGGATAACATTCACCCTCATCTCAAGGTTACATAACTTCAAGCATACCAATCACCCAACTCAAGGTTCTCATAAAACAAGCTCTCCATCTATCCCCCTTTCTACCATTACCAAGGTCAGTCCAATATATAAGGACTCTAAGACACCATGGTAAACAAGAATTTCCATCATTTTCAAGATATTTTTCATTTCATTTTATTCCATAGAGCTCATACTTAAATAGGATTCACATTATTTTAATATCTTTTAATAATTTCCATTTCTTAACCATTCAAAGGTTAATATTTAATCTCCTCAAGAATTAACAAAATTTTCATGTTTCCAAGGCTTCATTAAATAAATTTCCATTCATATTTTATGAAGTAAAGAACCTTATATGATTCTTACCATCACATTATTCAATCAATTCCATCATCAATCCATTTATATTTGTCTATGTATCATGAAATCATCTTAGAAATTGGTCAAGTGAGATTCCACCATAGCCGTATATGTAAAACACCATATACAACAATGTGGACATTTTATACACAAACACCATTATTACCAGTAAAATATAGACCATATTAATACATAAATAAAATTGATATAACGAATAAAAAATAAACATAGGCTAACATAAATCACAAACCAATACAAATTACAAGCATCAGGCAATCAGTGTCTAGAACCCATGTCCCTGACATGATGCATGTCATGTGAATCTATATGTTCTTGAAATGAATCATGAAAAAACCCATACTATCCTAAAATAACATTCTAAGAGTATACATATCATAAATCATAGCATCATAAAGTGAGTGATTCACCTTAATTGAAAATCAAATACAACCATAATAAGAGAAATCCATATAACAACATGTCATATCCCTAGAAACTTGGGTTCTCCACCATGTGGGGTTTGATAAATCCTAGGAATGATCTCATTACCAAACCCATACACTTTTCTAGTGTCCTATATATCATTCCCAATAATAATACAAAAGAAAAACCTGCTATGATAGCACTTTGTAATGCCTCTCCATGAGAGCCACTGAACCGGTGCCTTGGGCTGACGCAATAAAAGGGCTCAAGCACACCTCCCCATATGCCATAGGATGTCGACTAGTGATGAGGGTATATGAGGATTCCATAGGGAGACTATTACCTCATTTTAGAGTATCTATAGCAATGAAAGTAATGAAAAACAAATATAAATCAAGAAACATCATAGATAAAGTAGGGAAAGTGCCAAAATAACTATAGTAAAAAACATCACAACAATGTATATGTCATACATATCAATGATCCACCATGGGAGGATCATACATATAAATAATAAAATACTAAGAATAAACTCAACTAAGGTGCATCCCCAACTGGTCCTAGGTCTATCTCAGTCCCATTGACCATACCCATACTAGTAAGCCAAGACAACTATCATCAATATAGGGATTTTCCTTATACCTATAACCAAAAACCAAATACTAATATCATATCGAGTTCCCAAGTGTCATGGAAGCCTGAGTAAGGTGTGATTAAAACTTATTAAATTAACCATTCTGATATAAAATTCCATGTGGAAGTTCTTAAGGAAAAAAATTAATAATTATAAAAAAAATTATAAAAAAGAATTAAATAAAGCAGATGATACAAAATAATTAAATAAATAAAACTTATGATGTCCCAGACTTCATGGAGATGCCCAGGGCTAGTCCTGCCTACTTCAGCTTATGTTGAGGTGTATTTAAGCATGTCACAATGAATGTAACTCCATAATTAACAACATTTAATCCAGGCACTCATCTTGTTATTCCCCAGTATCATAAAGTATCACATGGAATCCAAGCGCTCATCCTAACATTCCCTTGAAATCTGACATCCATGTCGACATTATCTAAATATCAAGTATCATGTGAAGTCTAAGTGATCATCCTGACAAACCGAAGCATATGGATTCATGTGGAATCCATGGAACTCATCTTGGAATTCCTAATCATGTATTAAATGGAATCCAAAGCACTCATCCTAGAATTAATTCTCATCAAGCATCTCATAGAATCTAGGAACTCATCCCAGCATTCTCAAATATCACCCATCATAAGGAATCCAAGTGATCATCCTAGAATTCCCAATCATTACACATCAAAGTTATAGTTCTATATTTTCATTAAATATTTAACTTATTGTAATGACCCACCAATTCTCATTGTCTTGAGAGTACAACAAGTCATTACTAGGCCTTAAGAGACATCCCCAAGATGCCAAAGGCTGGAAATAAATGCCGAAGGGTTTCAAATGAAAGTGAGGGATGATTTACCCTTTAAGAAATCAACCAATAAACCTACCAACCATAACCAAACATTCACTATATGATGCATGAACAAATGAAAGACAACACAACAACTTCATGCACTCAAAACCACATCAAAGTAAGCAACAACAGAAGGATAACCAAGTATCAGAGTACACAATAGATAAACTATACAAGACTCTCCAAAGACCTCAAGACTCCATGCACCACATGCTCCAAGCTCAAAAATCTCCAAACATCCCAACATCACGAGGTAGTGCTAAACACGTGTGAAACGTTAACTTTTCCCCTGTCTCAGAAGATGGCATCTGCACAAGCACCAAAGTGCCAAAGCAGGGGTGAGTATAAAACATAGTAGGTTTTCCCCAATGACTTCCCTACTAATGCCACTAGGATAGAAGAGTTGGAAAAAATTATATAAAATGGTTTATATAAAACAATTTATCAAAAGCAATTTATAACTAAATATAAACAAGTTCCCAAAACCATTCATTACCTAAGCCATACAAGTGCAATTGAAACCAATTTTTTCAACAAGATATTTTTCCAGAAAAATAACAAAACAATCTTTACAACCATTTCCCAATATATATACATATCGGCATAACCAACCATTACTCAAACCCATGCAACCAAAAATGCATGATACGTTATGACAGTTCCATACTCATGAGCGGTTTCTCATCAATCTACTAATTCGTCACAAGGTAATTGTTTCCCATGTGCCATTAATCCTTTGGCACCAAGCACAAGTTCATATTTCAACCAAGCCTCGTATATGCAATTACCATGTGCCATTAAACCTTTGGAACTGAGAAAAAGGTCGTATTTCAACCAATCCTCATATATGTAATATGAACACACAACACATATGCCCAACGATCAAGCTAAAATAAATCTTTCAATAAAAACATCTTTTTATTGAAAACTATTTCCGTCAAAACTATTTCAATGCCAAACCATATCAACTCCAAACCTTTTCAATAAAAATCCATTTTTATTGAAAACCATTTCTATTGAAAACACCTTTTTCATCAACCATTATAGATTTCAAAAAATCTATAATTTAAAATCATCATTTTAAATTCATGAAACCAAACCCTTTTTGCACAACTATTCACCATGATCACGTAATTTCACAAAAAACATAAACCATCACTAATGAAGATTTTCACATGAATTTCAAAATAAATAAATCAATTTTAATCTAAGACAATCAATTCTAGAAAGAGGAGTCAATATAGAATCCTCCTACCTCAAAGTTTTTTATAAAACTTTAACAACAGACGAACAATGCACAAGGAAGCGGGTCGATTCTCCAAGAGCGGCCTTAGATATCTTATCCTAGAAATATCACGACTAAAAATTTAAATATTTGGCAACAAAAAAAGTAGATCTACCCACTATAGGTTCATATATGAGAAATAATGGAGATCAGAGAAGTAGATCTAAGCAGATCTAAGAAAACATGACAAATCCGTAAAGAATGGTGACATACCTCAAGAATCGGACTTGAAAACACCGAGGGAAGGCTCCGAAATGGATTTAACTCGTATGGGGAGGGTTCTCCAGCATTCTAGGAAGAGTAAACTCGAATTAGGGGTGTTTTTAAGCCAAAACGAAATAAATAGAGAAAAACGAGTAAGATTCTAGAAAATAGGATCTAGATTTGACCTCTGTGCAAGATTTGACCACACAGTTTGTGCCAACCATGTATGGATCATGAAACCTTCCTTTTGGTCCCAAAAATCCTTAAAAAAACCCAAATTCTTCCATCCTTCACCTTTATCCCTTCTTATGGAAACATCCCAATTTATAGAAACACCCCACTTTATGGAAACACCCCACTTTATGGAAACACCCCACTTTATGGAAACACCCCACTTTATGGAAACACCCCACTTTATGGAAACTCTATATATTATGGAAACTATCTATTTTATGGAAACTATCTATTTTATAGAAACTCTATATTTTATGGAAACTCTCTATTTCATGGAAACTCTCTATTTTATAGAAACTCTCTATTTTATAGAAACCCAATCAAAGACACACCAATTAAAAAACATGAGGAAAGGGGGTTATGTACCCGAAACCAGGGGTACTACATTCTCCCCACCATTGGTCTTTCTGTCCTCAAAAATTATAAAGCCCTTGTTGGCCAAAAAGAGTTCCGGTCACTGCTCTTTCATTTCCTTCTCACGTTCTCAAGTCTCTTCCTGAATCTGACTATATTGCCATAAAACCCGCACTAGGCCGATGCTTTTCCCACGCAAGACTTTCTCTTGTCTATACATGATCCACACTAGAATATGTACCAATGATGCATCTGGTTCTATCTCAACCTGATCCCATATGATCACATGGTCAGGATTAGGGTGATACTTTTTCAACTGTGATACATAGAACATATTATGCACCAAACTAAACCATGGTGGTAATGCCAACCGATATGCCACTTATCCAACCCATTCCAGTATCTCAGAAGGGCCAATGTATCTAGGAGATAACTTTCCCTGCTTCCTGAAATGACAATGTCCAAGCCTTGGAGAGATCCTCAAGAAGACATGATCACCCACAACGAACGACAACAGTCTTCGACGGTGATTTGCATAATATTTCTAATGACTCTGAGCTATCTACATCCTCTTTCTAATCAACTGGAACTTCTTTGTTGTTTCTTGGACAAGCTTGGCCCGACTAGTGAAGTTTCACCCATTTCCACCCAGCATAGTGGAGAACGACAAGGATGCCCATACAATGCTTCAAACGGAGCCATGCGTATCGAGGTTTGATAGTTGTTATTGTATGATAACTCCACTAAGGGTATATGATCCTCCCATGAGCCACCAAAATCTATTACACAATCCTGCAACATGACTTCCAATGTTTGTATAGTCCACTCATATTTTCCATCTGTCTGAGGATGATACACCGTGCTCATAGTCAACTGAGTCCCAAGGGCTTGCTGTAAGGATTTCCAGAAATGAGACGTGAACCTTAGATCTATATCTAAGACTATTGACACTGGTACACCATGCCTATTTACCACTTCTCAGATATAGATTTTTGAAAGATCATCTGGTGTATAAGTTTCATGAATAGGGATGAAATGGTCTAACATGGTTAGATGATACACTATTACCCAAATGGCATCGTGTTTTTGGACCGTTTTAGGAAGACCTGTAACAAAATCCATTGCTATATGATCCCATTTCCACACTAGTATGGGCAAAGATTGTAACATACCAGCTGGTCTCTGATGCTTTGCTTTAACCTGCTGACAAGTTAAGAACCATGAGACGAACTTAGCCACCTTCCTTTTCATGCTGCTCCACCAAAACTGTACCTTCAATGCCTTATACATATTCTGTGTACCTGGATGTATAGACCATCTTGAGTAGTGGTGTGAATGAAGGAGTTGTTCTTGAGAAACCATAGGTGCAAACATATGATCTATAAAACACAAAACTAAACCCCATCAAGTTTCCATCCCTCAATGGTCTCCCCACCATTGAGTTTTGAACTTACAATCAGACATTCTGCATCAAATGTTTGTTCCTATCTGATCATTTTTACAAAATCAGGAACAAGAATAGCTAAAAAGAAAACCGCAACATCACATCATTCTTCACATTCCACATGCATATTGGCTAAGACCGACATAAACTGTCATTCATCTTATGTTTCTTTCTCCAACTGAGTATATGACTTTCTACTTAATGCATTCACCACCGAATTTTCTTTCCCCGGTGCATACATCAAGTCAAAGTCAAACATTTGGAGATACGCCATCCATCTCCTTTTCCTCAGATTCAAATATCGTTGTGAGAAAATGTGTTTCAAGCTTTTGTGATCTATAAACACGATAAATTTCTCACTAAAGATATAATGTCTTCATGTTTTCAAAGAATGGATGACTGAAGCTAACTCTAAATCATGTGTTAGGTAATTCTTATCATGCACCCTCAACTTCCTTGAACCATAAGAAACCATGTGATATCTTTGCATGAGAACACAACCCAAACATGATCTCGATGCATCACAATACACCACATACCCCTATCTTGATTCTGGAAAGATCACGATAGGTGTCGATGTAGGCCAAAATTTTAGTTCCTGGAAAGACTTCTGACATCAGTCCATCCATTGAAATAGAGTATTCTTCTTTTTCAGGGCTCTCATTGGTGAAGCTAGTCATGATAAATCACGCACAAAATATCGTTAGTAACCAGCTAGACCAAGAAAACATCGTATCTCAAAAACATTCTTCGGTGGTTTCCAAGAGATAATGACTTCTATCTTTTCAGGATCTACAGAAATTCCTTTCTCAGAAATTACATGTCCAATAAAACGTACTTCTTGTATCAAAAAATCACACTTTGGTAATTTGGAATACAAATAATGATCTCTCAGGATTTGTAACACTGCTTCCAGATGCACCTCATGATCAGCCCTTGTCTTTAAATATACCAAAATGTCATCCAAAAACACCACAATAAAAGAATCCAGGTATTATTGAAATATCTGATTCATCAATTCCATGAAGACTATTAGTTCATTCATTAAACCAAAAGGCATGACTACATATTCATAGTGGCCATATCTACTTCTGAAATATGTCTTTGGAATATCCTCTTTCTGAACTCTCAATTGGTGATATGATGATCACAAGTCAATCTTGGAGAACCATTGAGCTCCCCTTAATTGATCGAAAAGATCATCAATGCATGGAAGTGGATATCTTTTCTTTATCATAACTTGGTTAAGCTTATGATAATCAACACACAGCCGAAGATTTCTATTTGCCTTCTTCATGAACAAAACCAGTGTTGCCCATGGAGACATACTTGGTCGAATGAAACCCTTTCTTTCCAGATCCTCTAAATGCACTTTCAATTCCCGTAACTCTATTGGTGCCATCCTATAAGATGGAATGGAAATAGTAATGGTCCCCAGAAGGAGATCAATCGTAAAACCCACTTCTCTTAGAGGTGGTAACCCTGAGAAGTTATTGGGAAAGACATCTGGAAATTGATCCACAAAAACTGGAAAACTATTTTCCTTGATCTCTTCCAGTGATGCCAAAGTCAATGAAACCAATTGGTAAGATATCATTCCCACCATTGGTTCCAACAATCTCTTTGCGCCTTTATTTATAATCCTCTCTCCTCTAAAGAGATGTTCGTTGCCGTCCTCAGTCATGAAACTAACTTTTCTCCTATAATAGTCAATTTGAGCCATGAACATTGTTAGCCAATCCATACCCAGGATTACATCATAGACATCCATATCCAACGTTGATAAGTCCCATTTTAGCTCAGATCCATCAATAGTTATAGAACATTCTCTACACACAAAGGCTTGACATTCTCTTTCACTAAGAGAAGTTTGCAGTTTCAAAATAGAAGGCATCATTTTTAGTTTTAAACATAGCAAGTCAACAGCATGAGAAGCAATGAAGGAATGTGATGCACCAGTATCAAACAACACTTGAAAAAAAGGTAGAATTCAAAATAATCATACCTATCACTGTAGATGGTCCATCCTGATCATCAACAATCATCTACTTAGCTCCATACAATTTCTTCTTCACTATAATGTTCTCCTTGTTTCCTTACTGAGGTTGCCCTGGTTAAGAAGTCATGGTATTTGTAGAATCACCATGGCTAGCTCTACTCTGCTAATGAGACTGATTCTGTTGTCCTTGTCCAGTCTAAGCATATGATGCTTGCGATAGCTGAGAAGTGTCTCAAGAACCTGACCTTGGAGCACTACGACAATAGAGCTAAAGATGTCCCATATTATTACAATTATGACATGCTCTAGGTTGTTCTGTAAAATCTTGAATTATGTGGTCAAGAGAACCACATTGAAAGCAACCTACTTTACTCTAGGGTTCATGGAGGAAGGTTTACTGCTCTAGCTGTCGGGTTATGATTTCCACTTGCACCATGGAAATAGGTGTCCCTTTTCCTCTTGTTCCTAGTGGTTGAGTTCCCACTATTTATTGTAGGTAACATCATACCTCCTCCCATAGATCCCGAGATATCATGTTCAGCCGTAGTCTCTCTGTTCACCATCTCTGTATAGTCTATAATACAAAGTACTGCAATATTTGATCGAATCTTCTGTCGTAGCCCTGATTTGAAGATGTGTGCCTTCAAAGAGGCACTTATTGCGACTTATGGTGCAAATCATACTAAGTTCATGAACTTAGCTGCATACTCTGTGATAGAGAGACTCTCTTGTTTCAAGATGAAGAAGTCTGTTTTCTGGATCTTGAATGTGTGAGGATATAATTGTTTGTTGAACAATTCCTCAAAATCCTCCCATGTAATTCCTTCATCCAATTTAGCCTACACTACTAAATCCCACCACTGACATGCAAGATCCTTGAGCATATATGTCACCAGTTTGACCTTTACCTCTACTGTTGTGTTGATGAAGTCGAAGATACGATTCATCCTACATAACCACACCTTCACCTTCTCGAGTTTGGAATCACCCTAGAAATTAGGTGGATTCTGCTTCATGAACTGGATGGTATGATCCACATGTCGTGGCTCATTCCTCCGGTTCCCTGTGTCCACAAGTTGAAAAGCTTGGAAAATACTCTGAACCAGCTCCTAGTTCACATGTGATTCAGGTGCAACCACATTCTCCATAGCTTCTTCAGGTTGGTTTTGACGACGCCTACCAGGTTCCATTTTCTAAACTAATAACAAACTCTATTAATCTCACTCTCTAGAAACTGTTGGCTTAGCATTTCAAATTCTATCACATCAACTATCACAACATTGTTTTCCAAATCATCCTTTTTCCCATGTTCAACTATTTTTTAAATCACTTCACATGCTTTTGAAAATTAAACCATTTTCAAAATATGATAATCATTCTCTTTTTCAAAATATTTCATTTGAAAACCAATTCCATACTTTTCAAAAATGATCATTTCTTGAAATGGTGTACGCACTCCTAGTGGGAAGTCATTCCTCTATAATGCATGTCATGCTTGTCTCATGGGCTAAACCCATGACAATGAGATTTCAAAATCCTAGAAGTGTCTCAAAAAACTTATTTACCCAACTCCCTGGTAACTTGAAGTTCAACATAAAATGGTTAGCTACGTCCTTTTATGCTATATATTTCAAGTTCCAACAATACTACTCCTTTCTAAGATTCCCACCCAAGGAATAGACAAGAAGAGATTTCATCTCCAAAACTAGGAACATCAATGACTACTTGTTAGGCAAGGACTGAACAAGATGATACCATTTGTAATGACCCACCAATTCTCATTGGCTTGAGAGTACAATGAGTCATTACTAGGCCTTAAGCGACATCCCCAAGATGCCAAAGGCTGGAAATAAATGCTGAAGGGTTTCAAATACAAGTGGGGGAAGATTTAACCTTTAGGAAATAAACCAATAAACCTAAAAACCATAACCAAAATTTCACTATATGATGCATGAACAAATGAAAGACAACTCAACAACTCCATGCACTCAAAACCACATCAAAGTAAGCAACAACGGAAGGATAACCAAGTATCATAGTACACGGCGGATAAACTACACAAGACTCTCCAAAGACCTCAAGACTCCATGCTCCACATGCTCCAAGCTCTAAAATCTCCGAACAGCCCAACATCACGAGGTAGTGCTAAACACGTGTGAAACATTACCTTTTTCCATATCCCATAAGATAGCATCTGCAAAAGCACCAATGTTCCAAAGTAGGGGTGAGTATAAAACTCAGTAAGTTTTCCCCAATGACTTCCCTACTCACGCCACTAGGATATAAGAGTTAGCAAAAAATATATAAAATGGTTTATATAAAACAATTTCTCAAAAGTAGTTTATAACTAAATATAAACAAGTTTCCAAAACCATTCATTACCAAAACCATAAAAGTGCAATTGAAACCAATTTTTCCAGCAAGATATTTTTCCATAAAAATATCCAAACAATCTTTACAACCATTCCCCAATATCCCTATATTGGTATACCCAACCATTACTCAAACCCATGAAACCAACCATGCATGATATGTTATGACAGTTCCATACTCATGATCAGTTTCTCATCGATCTACCAAGTCGTCACAAGGTAATTGTTTCTCATGTGCCATTAATCCTTTGGCACTGAGCATGAGCTCATATTTCAACCAAGCCCCATATATGCAATTCCCATGTTCCATTAAACCTTTGGTACTGAGCACAAGGTCATATTTCAACCAAGACCCATATATTCAATATGAACACACAACACATATTCCCAATGATCAAACCAAAATAAACCTTTCAATAAAAAAAACCTTTTTATTGAAAACAATTTCCGTCAAAACCATTTCAATGCCAAATCATTTCAACTCCAAACCATTTAAATAAAACTCCATTTTTAATGAAAACCATTTCTATTGAAAACCCCTTTTTCATAAACCATTATAGATTTCATAAAATCTATAATTTAAAATCATCATTTTAAATTCATGAAATTAAACCCTTTTGCACAACTATTCACTATGATCACACAATTTCACAAAAACCATAAATCATCACTAATGAAGATTTTTCCATGAATTTCACAATAAATAAACCAATTTGAATATAATCCAATCAATTCTATCAATAGGAGTTGAGATAGAATCCTCCTACCTCGAAGGTTTTGACGAAACTTTAACAATAGATGAAGAGTGCACAAGGAAGCGGGTCGATTCTCCAAGAGCGGTATTAGATCTCTTATCATAGAAAGATCACGACTCAAAATTGAAATATTTGGCTTCCAAAAAGGTAGATCTACCCACTATAGGTTCGTATATGAGAAATAATGGAGATAGTAGAAGTATATCTAAACAGATCTAAGAAAACATGACAAATCCGTAAAGAATGGTGATATACCTCAAGAATCGGACTCGAAAACACTAAGGGAAGGCTCCAGAATGGCTTAATCTCATGTGGTAAGGGTTCTACATCCTTATAGGGAGAGTAATCTTGAATTAGGGGCGTTTTGAAGCTAAAAAGAAATAAATATAGAAAAAATGAGTAAGCTTCGAGAAAATAGGATCTAGATTTGACCTATGCACAAGATTTAACCACACGGTTTGTGCCAACCATGTATGGATCATGCAACCTTTCTTTTGGTCTCAAAACTCATTAAAAAAACCCCAAGTTATTCTATCCTTATCCTTTACCCCTTTTATGGAAACATCCCAATTTATGGAAACACCCCACTTTATGGAAACAACCCACTTTATGGAAACACCCCACTTTATGGAAACACCCCACTTTATGGAAACACCCCACTTTATGGAAACACCCCACTTTATGGAAACACCCCACTTTATAGAAACTCTCTATATTATGGAAACTCTATATTTTATGTAAACTCTCTATTTTATGGAAACTCTCTATTTTATAGAAAATATCTATTTTATGGAAACTCTCTATTTTATGGAAACCCAATCGAAGACACACCAATTAAAAAAATGTGAGGAAAGGGGGTATGTACCTGAAACCGGGGGTACTACACTTATCAATTCACTTTTTAAAATGTATTACATTATATTAAGTAACAAAATTCATCAATTTAGATTTTACCCAAGCTAATATGATCTATAATCATCATTTCACATTTTTAATAACCAAAACCAGTTAAAAACATAATTCATCATTTTTTAAATCCAATCCATTTTAAAACACACATCACATTTCATAAAAAGGACCTTACACTTTACCATATCATTTAACCATTTAAATTTCCAATTCTATTGCGACATCAATACCATTAAATTAATCCATGATTCTTTTTTAACTAATTCAAACATAAGTGTCCCTCTATCATATTCCAATTACATTTTTAAAAAATTAAAATTTCTATTTACGATCTAATTCCAAGGTCAAATCAATTATAAGGGTCCCCACTATGAGTTATTATTTCTAATTTTCAAAGCATGTAAAGAGTGACATTTAATTAGGGAAAACACAATTTCAAATAATTAATTTAAATCAAGGTAAAACATGACATTTTCGTCTTGACCACACCAAAAATAAACTGAAATAATGAGATAATACTTTGGGTTAGGCTTAGGGACCACCTACCTCATGCCTAGCGAAGTCCAATCATCAAATATCAATCATCAGTTTAGTATGAATAGGAATAAAATGGAAAACCATAAAAAATACTTGGAAATAGGGAATACTATCCAAAACTAATGGAATGCCATTTTATAGATAAATAAAACTAAAATAAATGGAATATTAGAGGTATACTCATTGTAATATCTCCAATTTAAGTGATGGAATCTAATTTGGCCAAGAAATAAGGTAGATCCACCCTTAGGAAGAGGAGAAGAAGGGTGGGAAAATGGATGGTGCTACTAGCCAAAGGGTAGGATAAAGGGGGGTTAAAATATAAAGGGTTGGAGGCTCAATTTGGTCATTTTTTCAATTTTAAAGATTTTTATGGTTTAGCCATAGGGTTTGACAAAATTTGGGCTAACCATGTGGATATGACTGACCGGGGCACACCACCTCGCATGGTTAGTGTGCACAGTTTGACAAACCATGTTATGTTGTGCGACATGCATCTACAATTTTCGACATAGGCCATATGATCTACATAATCTCATCACATATTTCAAATAAATTGTTTACCTTTATGAACTAATATTCGTGTTTGGGGTGAATGTTTATCAATAATCATGCACTGATCGAGCACCGCAAGTTGTTTCCTCTGAAACTAAAACTTCAAACATTAAATCCCTTAAGACTTATCCAATCACTTGAGGAACCTCTCAAGTCTTAAACTATACCCAAAAATACCCCTTTAATATTTTATAACTCTCTAATTCCTGATCCGATACTCAGTTTTAAAAATGTCCCATACACCAACCTCAAATTTCAAATTTTCCCTAAAAGTTATAGGTCTATATCATATAATGGACTCAACTGAAACTTTCTCTCTTAATGATAATTACACATGATTTAATTTATTATTCATAAATTTATTCAGTTTTTCTAGTACAGCTAAGAAATTCTCAGGTCCTTCTCTCATCATGTTAGACATTTCGTTAAGGTGGTCATCACATTTCCCATTACACATGTCACTAACATGATTCCTCCTATGTCCATACATTTTCTAGAATAAATTATAGTTAGTTATGGGATTTATTTGATTAATAAGTGTGTAACAATTAAAACATAAACTTAAAATAAGTAAATCATACAATATGTGTATAACCTAACATATAAATCTCTAAGTTTTCAATCTATATTATCCAAGTTAATTTTATATTAGGTTATCTAACCAAATTCTGTTCCATAAAAAAAAATTAATCCTTCATAATGGTTTATAAAAAGTATATAAATTATATAAATCATATCCCTTGGGAGTGTCAAAATAGGTGTGTAGTTAGGCCTATTTTTTATGCACTAGGTGACGATCAAGATGATACCCAATCCACCCTTTTGGGGTTGTTATCCCTAGGTATATATGTTTCATAGCCTACATCAACTTGTAAAATCAAGATAAGGATTTCATTACTAGTAAAACCACATAATCAAAACTTTTCCAAATTTTAGGATGTTATCTTATACTTAGGATTATCCCCTAGGGTTTTTAATAATTTTCTTTTATCCTAATATCTAAAAATAATTAAACCTTCCTCTAATACAAACTATAGCTACCCAAAACTTAAAAAACTTTATTTCATAATTTTTTACATAGATTTAAAAAAAAATAAAACTGATGATGTAGAGGTCTGGTGTCTTTAGAAGATTAGATACATAAATATGTCATATTAAATATAAAAACATCACTATTATTTAAAACTTCACATAGTTCTTCTAGATCCCATAGATCTTATAAAACTATTTAGGATATTATGGGGAAATATATAAGGAAAAAGTGATATAGAAATCCTAGTAAGAAAATTATCATGGCAATAAAGTATAACATGAGATTCAAGAGGCATAACATGATATTAGAAAGAGAATGATCATAGGCATGGAAACATGGAATAAGAAAATAAAATCATAAGATCGCAGAATCATGGAATATGTGGAAACAACATAAGACATGAAATCACAAACATAATTCAAGGGTCATTCCCAAGACCATCATTATAAATTGGACAAAGTCCCATGGTGGATTAGGTTCACCCTAGAATCCATTATATAGCATCTCATGAGATATAAATCTTTACCAAATTCATTGGAGAGATATATAATTTTAGTCCCACCAATCACATGATTAAAATTATATATTTATATGCCACATGAGGAAAATAAATCATATATAAATCCTAAGCATGATCAAACCCATGAAAAGGAAGTGGGTTTCACAATTTTGATTCAAGGCATAACTGAAGGCTAAATCATAAGGATTACTAAAAATAAAAAATAAATTAAAAAATGGACTTTAATAATTTAAAAAGTTACATGGTACTTGAACATGGAGTTTTATATTATAAAATTCATAAGAAATGTCAGGAGAAGAAAGAATAAAAATGAACCACTTAGGTGGATCTTTATGAAATAACTAAAGGATCTTTTAAATAAGTAAAAACCATATTGTTTTACATAAAACCAGAAATTAACCAAGATGTTTCTATATAAAATAATGAGGGGTTTATAATCTATTCATTTCTTAAAAACATTTTATGGAGGTGATTCTTAACATGGGACAATAAATAGGAAAGTTATCTTGAATCGGGTTTACTTTAAAGTGGAAACTTCAAAGGAAACTAAAATAATTTATAACATAAAAAATGGAAGGGATGTTTAAATAGGTATATATTTAAGGAAAATATATAAAAAAATATAAGAAGTTCATGATAATAAGATTTCATAAAAGGGGGGAAAAGAAAGAGAATGTGAAACTCAAAAATAATGAGGGTGGTACGAAAGATCCCTTACCTATGGTCTGAATTCAATATTCACTTACGCTTAACATAATGAATAATTAAATTAATTTCATTAAATAATTTTCCAAGAACCATAGTCATATATATTTAATTTTATAAGTTCTTTATATTATATTTTTTATTTAGTTTTAATATAGTTTATATTTATATTGGTTACTTGGGATTGTTCGGTTAATTTCTTTGTAAAACTTTCAGTTTATTGATAGTGGTAAAATGTTTTGTAAAATAACTTCATGATATCCATAATTTTGGAGTTTTATGTCCTTTATTATTATATTATAACAATACTTATACAATTTCAATGATTATCCCAAAATAGACCCAAACTATGAAAGGTGTTTAGATATGTCCATTTAAAGTGGTTAAAGTTACTACGATCATTTATTATTAATAACACATATAGATTGACCAATATTATTTTTATTTAATATTAATGGTGAAAAAAATATAATTTTTACATAATAAATACATTTTTAAATTCATCCATGTTAGGTGGTCATGGAAATAAAAACATGTCGTTTCATATACGCATGATGACGTTTTCGTTTTTCTCAAAGATTTTGAAGGAAGGTATAAAATGGATATTACATTAATATAATAAAATTAAAACATAGTAAAAAAATTATCATACATTCATGGATATAGGGTACTTGAGGTGTGTGGAAGAAATAAATCTAGAAAAGTTGGGTTGATAGTATTATCGCTCCCTTGGAAGTTCTCCCTTGGGTATCTCCTTAAGGTTCCATAGATTGGTATTTTGGTGAGACCAAGGCTTAAAGGGAGTAGGTAGAATGTTAAAGAGATACTAGGGTATATTCTTGGTTGATACAAAGCATTTTAATGGGTGGAGAAATGGGGAGGAGGTGAGCTCCTTAAATAAAGAGAGTGACATTTCTGTAAAATCTATTTACTTTTCAATAAGATCGTTCCATTATTCAAGGATAATGGCTCCAAAAATGACTGATAATGGTGTAGGGAAAGATATAAGTTCCATAATCCCTCTACCATCCAATATAATACATATTTTTAACCTTTTTATCCTTTTTCTCTATATTAATCCACATTTACCCTAATTTTTTGTTACCACGGTAACTCCACTTTCACCCTCGGTAACTAATTTTAATGGAAAAGAATAAATTTTAAATTATTTAATAATTTTAACATGTTGATTTAAAATATGGAAATAATTTTATAAAATAAAATTTCTAATAGTTGCATAAATTAATTTTAGTATTAGCGCACATAACACGTAAAAACTATTTCTTAGAAAAAGTTCGTTTTAAGCTTAAAATTTAAGTATGGGATAAGATTATCACTGTATTTTATTTTAAATAAAATAATTGGTTAATTATAAAATAAATAATTTTTTTGGATTTTAGAAAAAAAATTAATTTTATAAAAATATTATTTAATCTAAAGTAATGACCAAAATGGTTTTTTATTAGAACTAAATATTACTTAAGTCCAAAAATTCTAATCATATGTTTTATAAGTTCAGTATAATATTTTAGAATGAATACAATTAATTAATTAAATACATATTTAATTTTTATAAATTTCCAAGTCAATATTATTGTATGATAATATCAAAAAAAATTATAATTTTAGTAAAAATAGTATTTTTCATTATTCACCTAAAAATAAAATATTTTAGAAATATCCCAAAAATTAATTATAATCTCACTTTCACATGATTAATCCAAAAATAGAAGTTATTTTATTATATTCATCTTATATAAGTGATAAAAATTAGTTTTAGATAAAATTGCTTAAAACGCAATAAAAACATTTTTTGAAATTGCATTTTAAAGAATGAACTATATCTATAAACATATTCTGTTATGAATTAATGATAAGGTGATGTTAGTTCTTGTCATCCATATTACCTTATATAACACATGTATATTTTCATAATGTAAATTTCTATATAAAATTTATGGGTCGTTATAGTTCTTATCAACACTACAAAGTCTCGTAGGGTCACAGAGTTAGGCCCTTGGATAAGGATAAAATTTTGGGAAATGTGTTTGTTCAAAATGAATAAATTTTTTATGGAAAATATATATCCAAAAGATTTTGGATGGATTCACAAAGATTTGTGATATTTTTTATAAATTCTTTATAGGATTTTAGTGCAAGTGGGAGATTGTTGGATGTGCATTAAAATGTACATGCATTATATTCATGTACACATGTATAATATATGATATTATATATAGTGTAAATTAAATTAATTCATATTTTGTATAAATTATATATATATAATATTTATATATATATATATATTATTTAATATGCATGAAATTCATATTCTGGATAAGTTGCATTCATTATAACAACCTATACAGTTTCTCCCAAATGATTACATCAAGTTATAAACCAAAGGTTGGTTTATTTAAGTTTTTATTTATTCATTAAAAAATTTCCAAATGAATAATCTACTCAACATGTAGTAATACATGATATATGTTATGAATAGGATATGTATCGATAACTACCTATAAAATAGGATGAGGTCTTCTCTTGTGGGGTGTGGGATCTATATGAGACTGCCAAAATTTTTATAAAATTATCTTCTTTCTAAGCACTGTTTATCTCACCCACGAAGGAATTATCACCCCTTTTGTGTCTTGGGTATCCTTATAAAGCATTCGTGGATCCACTGGTCAGTGTATCACCACAGAGGTAGGGTGGTTTTTTTCAATGCTCCTCATGGTCTCCATCATACATTCTCATTCTAATAATGAAGATGGAAGTTGTTACAACTCTTGAATACTAGTTATTCTCTATTTTTGTGATATTTTAAGTGTTTGAATTATTGAATATATATATTTTGTGTTTTTAGGTTGTCTTCCACTACCAATGATCATTATTTTATCATATAAAACCCCATTAAATTCAACGTTTTCCAAAGTTTCATGGAATTTTAGGTGAGGATCCCAAAAAATGTATCAAATAATTCACCTTGCTGTGTTATATACTTCATACAAGAAGATTTGATGATGAACAAGTCAGGTGGAGAATTTTTCATTCCTCTACTAAAGGAGAATACAAGGAATTTATTTACAGATTATAACATGGAGAATTAAATGATTATGATTATATTCAAAGTAATTTTCTTTAAATATTATTTCCAACTTCAAGGACCACTACCATTAATAAGGAAATTTATGTTATACGAAAATCCATAGGAGAAATAATTTTTGAGTATTATTAAATATTCAAGAAAATATGTGCATGTTATCCACACCAATAAATTAAAAAACCATTTCCTAGTCTTCTTCCATCAAGATCAGCTTTATAATGATAAAAATATATTAAATGAATCATCAAGAGAAGCTTTGATTGACAATTCATCGGTTGAATCCAAAGGACTGATTGAGAATATATCTCAATATTCACAACGTTTTGCTACTAGAGGTGCTAGAAATGTAGGATTATAATAGGTAATATCAAATAAATTACCCTTTTTGAGAAAATCACATCAGTGAAAGTCTATAGTATTTATTCTTATAAATATCATTATATTGACCAAGGTTAAAAAATATAGGAAAATAAAAGGTATGTAGTTTCATATCTACATAATCAATTTCAGTAACCCAAATAATGATAAAGAGATACTTCTCAAGTTCAATGTGGATTTGGGAACTAAAAAATTCAAGACATACCACCCTTTCAATGAAAATATTGATAACCTTCATCATTTCAATAAGTATAAAAGAAACCCTATAACCAAAAATATTTTCAACCACCACCTTTTTAAAAAAGGAAGTCCTTTGAAACACGCAAAACTAGTTCACAACCACATGTATAGAACCAATAATATCCTAGGATGGAAAATTTAATAACAAATATAGCATAACTAAAAATTAAAATGGGAAGTCTTGTGGAAATCATGAAAAAAACTAAGAAAATTATGAGCTCAATCTATTACAAATCCTATAGAAAATGTGAGTAGAAAAAAATTAACTTATTTCTAAATATGATTCAATTTGGAACCATACCAATATTTAAAAAGTGAAAAAATATATTTCTAAAAATCATGAGAGTGAATGTGAAATGAAATTTTGAGTACAACCCAAGGAAAAAAGAAGAAAATAAAGAGGATTCTAAACCTGAAAAGGGAGAGATGAAATCAGAAACAATATTTCAAAAAAAACTAGAGAAAAGAAATATCTTCTATAACTTTTCCCTCAAGTATGGTCTAATCAAGGAATATTAATGAGGAACACATTCACAAATAAATTCAAGAAAATTTTAAAAATATTTAAATAAATATTCCTCTATTGAATCTCTCAAATATTTTAAGTTCCTCAAGGAAATTTTCCCCAAAAAAAGAATTCTAGGGAATGAGAGAGTGAATTTATGAATAAATGTTAATCCTTGATCACAGCATAACTTCTAACTAAATTTATAAGATTCATGGATGTTTTTTATTCCTTTCATAATTAGATCCATTACTTTCACTGATGCCTTATGTTATCTAAGAGTTTATATTAATGTAAAGTTTCATTCTATTTTTTCTTATTTATAGATGGGAGAGATCAAACCAACAAGAGTGGTTGTTCAACTTGCAAACAATTACATTGGATTTATAGCAAGAGTACTAGAAAATGTTATGGTTAGAGTATAGAATTTGATTTTCCTAATTAATTTCTATGTTTTAAATGTGGATGAGGATCAAACCCCTGCTTAGTCACTTGTCATATTTAGCAATACCTTCCTAAAAATAGTAAAAAAATCATAAACTTCCATGAAGGTACTCTAAAAATGGATTTTGGTGAGAGCACTATCCACTTTAATATTTTTGATTCCATGAAGTATCCATAATAAGATCACTCACTTTCTACAAAATCAAATTATTATAAATCTAATCCATGTGAATAAATTGGTTTTGTATAATTAGTTTTTCATTTGAGTAGAATATTAAGATCAAAAAATTCTTTGAAAAACAATTGGGAGAAACATGAAATTTCTATCCAACCATTTGAATATGAGGTATGTTCTGAATTTATTAATGGTTTTTATTGTTTTTTTAATATTGAGGAAGGATTTGACACTTCATATTTTGTAGAATAAGTCCAAGTCATTGAGTTATGTAAACCAAATTTGGGTTTATCTTTAGTATATCCCCCACATCTAGAATTAAAATCCTTACTTAGTGATTTAAAATATGTGTTTATAATGGAGGGACATAAGATGCTAGTGATAATTTCTATTAATTTTTATTCAAATCAAGAAAAAATATTGATGAGTGTTTTGAGATAAAATATGAGAGCTTTAGGTTTGGATTTATGATACATTCTTGGAATAAGTTCTAAATTTTTCATGCATAGAATTTTATTATAAAATGATTCCAAACATGTTAAACAGCCTCATAGAAGAATTAACCCAATAATGATGGAAGTGTTTAAGAATGAAATTGAGAAATTTTTTGAAGATGAAATAATTTAACCAATTTTTTATTTCTAGTGGATAAACCCAATTCACATAATTCCTAAGAAAACTGGATTGACCATTTTGAAAAATAAACAAAATTTGTTAATTCCTATAAGAGTTCAAAACCATTGGAGAATCTATATTGATTATATAAATCTAAATTTGGGCACTAGAAAAATATTATTTTATCATTCCATTTATTGATCAAATATTAGGGATGTTTTTTGAAAAAAAATCATTACTACTTTCTAGATGGATTTTTAGGATACTTTTAGGTTTCCATTGCACCTGATGTCTAGGAAAAGACAACTTTTGTTTGTCTTTATGGTATTTTTACTTATATAAGAATTTAATTTGGATTATACAATACACTAGGTACATTTAAAAGATGCATGTTAAGCATTTTCTACGGCCTTATTTCAGTCATCCTAGAAGTTTTTCTTGATGATTTCACTATGTTTAGAAATTCCTTTGATAGCTATTTTAAAATTTTGGATAAAGTTAAAAAAAATTGTGTTGAAAAAAAATTGGTTTTATATTTTTAAAAGATCAATTTTATGGTTGAAAGATGCATTGTGATTGGTCATATCATTTCAAAAAATTATATTGAGGTTGAAAAGTCTAAAGTTGAAGTTATAAATGCATTGTCTTATCTAACTTGTGTGAAACATGTTGGGTCCTTTATAGGGAATGCAAGATTTCACAGAATATTCAACAAATATTTTAGTAAGATTGTTTTTCCATTATCCATATTACTTTTAAAAGATTTAGATTTCATTTTTGATGATCATTACATTCAACCTTTTGATGAATGGAAACAAAAACTGGCCACACCACCAATTATGTAGCCAACTAATTGGGACATTGCACCACCAAGTCACCTCCATGAGAAACTATAGGTCACCCTAATATGGTAGCCATCCTAATAGAATGGATCACAATTCCCTAATTCCCTCCACTAATTATTTCTACACTGCTAATATGAAGTTTTTTTAACATGTTGAGGGTTGAGGCCCCTTTATTTAATAAAAAAACAAGAGGGCCTCTTCTGAAAAATGGGAAAAAGGAAACCCATTATAATAATAGAGGAAAAAACACCTTAAAGAAACCTAACCTAAAGTTTTTAAAATGTTATTGAGTGTTCAATCAATATAAAATTTTAAGATAATCAAAGGAAAAAAGTTTCATCCCCCCCCCCGACAAACAATTCAGTAGTGAAATCGTTCAATGATGATGCCCCCCCCCCCCCCGCCAAGAAGTTGCATTGTACTGGTCCAACACAGCATGTCAGAGCATGACTTTCACTTACACTAAAATGTGGAGGGAGTAACAGATGGTAGGTTCCAGTACACCTATCTCTCATTCAATTCACCCACCCAAAAAATCTTGTGAGGAACTTGCACCAATCTCAACTCAATGCAACACATAGCAAGACCAAAAGCACTATGGAAAATCAAATCAGGGTTCCCATTCATCTAGAGAGAATGATGACATATAGATGAATCATGGGTGTAAGTACACCCATCCCTCTTTTGAGGTCACCAACCCATTATTACCTACAAGAAGTTTCACTTCCATCCAAATGAAACAAAACAAAGTTCAATGCCCATAGATTCATCTACAACCAAATAAAATAAACAGTACCAAGAATCAAAATGGGAGTCAATTGAACCGCACCTAAAACCACAAATCCAAATTCCACAACCCTACCACTAACCAAGCGATTATATCCCTCTCTATTCCTCGCTTTACATATTACATAGAAACTACTTTACATTGACACCTACAACTGGCGACACCCATTGGCCTCCAGAATGTCGTTATCACTGATCGTAGAAACAAAATCAGATCTACACTGAAACACCTACGTGAACCTCTGTAGATTTCCATCTAGGGATTTCCACAATGTTTCGAACCAATTCCATCACCAATCCTCAACTCTCGTACAACCCCAAGCCAACATTTTCCACCAAGCGTCCTCCTCCATGAAGCTCACAACAACAATAAAAATAGCATCAAAGTAAACCAAATCTGGAAAAAACTAGAACTAAAGAATCAAAGGCCCCTCGCACCACCTACGTCAATCACCAACCAACTCTATGGAACCAATGACGCCTCCACCAGCATCATTATGAGACTATAGAACAGGAAACCCATATGGGACGAGCATCAAAGGAGAATATGTAAGATTTGGTGTCCTAGAGACAACTGTTTATACTTTGATTACATGAATATTTAATATATTTAAATATTAAACATCTTATTACATATTTTTCATTGATTTTCATGACTCTAGTGTAATAATGTCCTGGATTATTTTTCGCATTAAAAAGTTCATAGTAGTTCCCCACTATGATGAGAACTTTGAAGTGCTATGAAAATATTCTTAAATATAGTTACGTGGTTGGATTACATACTATGGTGGGACACATAGTATATAGATGGTTAAGTGCAAGTACACGTAAGAAGATGAGACTTCTTATCATGAAGTTCACACTTGGTAATCTCCAATATGGGAGATTATTAGAACAAACCCACTAGTAGTAATTCCTTATGTTTTTAGTTTCATTAGATATTTCTATCTGCGAACATGTGTAATGGTCCTTAGAATTTAAGATTATCATTAATATGTGTCATGACTCGCGCACTTTTATTTATTGACGAAAACCATCATGCAGACAGTTGGCGGGAATTAGGGTACATTGGGTGCATCACGAATGACATGTTATTAATGGATAAGTCGAGGAAGGATTTTTTTTCCTTCCATTTATGGAAGTTGATATCTCAGCTCTTTGATTGAAATAGAACTATCGCATTATATTATATGGACATGGTGTAATGACGAGTTTATTTTAGATATTCAAAGAAATACATATCAAGCATAAAGGTTGATGATACTATCATGAAACTAGCTTGATGATATATTGATATAAAGGGACTATATTACACATTTAGCGTTCATATTTGGATGTCGTTGTTATGACTTTAAGTTCTTTCTCTTCGGTGTCTTGACCCGTTGCTAGACAGTACTCTTGGACTTTAGGTAATCCCACCTAATGCCAATGAGATTTAATCCTAGAGGGTCTTACACTAAGTGTTTCTGGTGGTCTTAATTAAATTTTATTTGAATTTAATTAAAAAATATTATTCTCATGATATTGGAATAATTTTATTTAAGTTAAAATGATTGAATAAATTAAATAAAATTTTATTCACAGGATTGTGAATAAAAATATATTTATTTATTTTATTGAACATTAAATAAATATGTATTTACTAGTTTATAAATTAAATATTTATTTAAGAGAATAATTTATTTATTTATTTATCCAGGTGTTCAATAAATGTAAGTGGAGTGTGATCAGACCAAGGTCAGTCCATTAGTAAAATAATTATTTCCAAGACTGTAAATAATTATTTGACTATTTGGCAAAAAAACAAAATAATAATAACACTGTTATAATTATGTGGAATGGGATTTCATTTATGATTATGTTTTCTGAAATTTGGTGCAACACAAATAATTACGCTATTATTAATATTATGTATCATGGGTTTTCTCTATGGTTATGAATGAATTTAATTATTGTTACACAATTAAATATTATAATTGAATCCCCATTTCAATAAATAGACAGGTGTGTCTATTGTGCTAGGTATGGGAAACCTGTGACGTAAGAGAAATTCCAAGTCAGGAATTTTCTCTCTACTCATCTCCTCTCTCCCTCTCAATAATGAGAGATGTTCTTCAAGATCGAAGAATAGGCGATCAAGATAGATCTATGCAAGACATTCGCTTCGTTGTGCTAGCACCCTAAAAGCGAGCAGTGTCAATCAGAGACCATTGGAGCATGTGTGGATCATTTCTAGAGTGATTCTAGTTTGGATCCTCGCAAGCGCAACGAGACAATTCGAAAAGTTCATCCTGGACGATCAACATAATCAATGAAGAAAGTACTGAAGAACTAGGTATTTTATTTCTTTAGAAATTAAATTTAAATTAATTATAAACATGATGTGCAAGATCCTCTCTAAAGGTTTCAATCCTCTTTATTATTTATCTAAATCTTTGATTCTATTCTATGGAGACTGGCATTCATCATCGTATTGATCCTAGAATAATCATTGATCATGGTAAAAATTAAAGTTGGGTGTCGGCCTAACCATGCTTCCACTGTGCCCGGAACCTAAAAGTGGTATCAAAGTGAGTTCATCATAGTTTATAATTATTTAAATAATTTGTTGATTATTTATAAGTTAATAATTTAGTTTTTCAATTCAATGTTAATTGTTCTTATAATCGGGATTTCGAGATATGTTCTCCCCCTTTTCATTTCTCACAGATTTCATAGAAATGAATGGTTTTTTTATTAAAAATAAAATGGATAACTCGTCATAAGGTGCCAATGATTCTTCCCAAGTGACATGAAAGTACAAATCATGTGTTCATAATTACACACCATGTTATCCACCATACACTCCATGTAATCTGGACTACATGCTGTGTTGTCATGTTCAACGTATCGGGAGTAATTCATCAATTACACAAGTCGTGTACATTTATTACACGTGGTGTAGTTAATTCTACACCATGTGTTGATTAGGATAGATAGGAACACGTTTACTAAATTAAACATCATTTGGACCACTGCACATGACATATATTCCCTTTGGGTTAGGGGCCAAGCCATGCATACTATACATGGATAAGTCGGCCAATAACCGTGTAACGTGGAGACAACACAATGTGTAGCCCACTATACACATCATGTACTCTGAAATTTCTAAAGTATGTTTCACACACTGAGTCCCAAGTCATGTACTTTGGGACAAACGGTGAAGGTAGTGCATG
Organism: Viscum album; assembly: GCA_963277665.1. Lineage (NCBI taxonomy): Eukaryota > Viridiplantae > Streptophyta > Magnoliopsida > Santalales > Viscaceae > Viscum > Viscum album. The sequence goes on from OY728129.1 coordinate 1,405,809,370, forward strand.
TCGTGTAGTTGGAACTACATGTCGTGTACTTTACCAAATTACACAAAGTTAAAACTTTAATGTTTGTGTAATGTTTAGAACTACATATCATGTATAAAACATACTATAGGTTTTTACTCTATACATTAAAACATCTTGTATTCCATATGTCATAAGAGTAAAATAATATGTAAATATAATACATGTTGGGTCGATTCTAACTGGTATTCACCCGGATACCTCCATGGTGCATTTATATACTAGGATGAGAATCTTAAGGAAATTCATAAAAGGATTAAGATAAAACGATTGATTAATTAAATATAATAATAAATTTATTCAAGTGAAATTTATCTTAATAATAATTATTAAAGAATTTAATTCTAGTTTTATTAAATGCGTAACTCATTGCATGTATGTGGGTGATCATGAGCTAGATCAAGACCTTTGTATGTGATTGGTTTCCTTTTAATTTATTTATTAAATTAATTGTTGTCATGTGATCCATCTTTCCTCATTAATATGTAGGGTCTATGTGCTCATGGTTTCTTTTATGTAAACCCCTTTTTACCCCTCACCTACATGTGAGTTTAAAAATTATATGTAATGGATGGAGCTCCCAAGGTGGTGGAGGCAGTCCAAGTTAGGAGCTAAGGTGAAACCAATCCAAGGAGATACAATGGTGGATAGGTGGAAAGATTTAAACACGAAGGTGTTTCTCCCCTAGGTTAGGGTTAGTTTATAAATAGCTAGATAAACTAACCATTATAAAAAAACTCATAATCATGCCCTTTAATTTATTTTATTTCTATCAGTTGCGTAGTTTTTCATTATGGATGTGTTGTCATGATCACATAATTAATGAACTAACAAGCATGCAAGATGGAACTAAAATAAACCAGTATTGTGTGTAAATATTATCAAGACATGGTTAATCACTTAATTAAGTATAACTTAATATAAACAAGAATGTTATAAAGATAATAATTCAATTTACTCATAAGATATAAGAATCCATCAACAAAATATTAAGTCAGATTAAGCCTTCATTTACTTGATTAAGGTAAAGACTCAATAAAACTATGTGTTTGACCAACCCTTGTTGGGACACTTACTTTTATACAGGAATCCCTTATGAAAGGTTTCAGGTTGACTTAATTGTATTACGTTAAGAGAAGTATCCCTTTCTAGACTTGGTGTAATATTGGAGGCAAGTGTTGAGGAAATCCAGGTCAGGATTTCAGGATTGGGGAGTCTACTCAATGGATCAAGGAGCTACAAGCCTGTAGTTGGCAAAGACCTACCTACCTAAATGCCTTAAAATAGATTAACCAACCCTTTTAGGGTTATGAAAAGGGTAATATGGATCCTTGCCACTAGAATTTCATGAAAACTGGACATTCCGAGTTCAATGGTGAGGGACATTAGGACTTGATAAAATAGTAGGAGACTTAATAAAATGAATTTATTATTTCTCATAAAATGTAATCAAGAAATTTTTAATGAGATGCTATTTTAATTTTAGAATAAAATGACAATCTCATCAACTACACTATCCTTGAGATCAATTCTGGATAAAGACAACATCCTCACCAGTAGTAACTTTTAGGAATGGTTTAGAAGCCTTCAGGATATTCTACTCCATGAACGGAAGTCTTATATGCTGGAGTCAGTATTACCTGATCCACCTACCCAGGAGGAAAGTGAATAATAGTTCTTGGTCTATGAGAATCATATGAATGATGTGGTCAACGTTTAATGTTTGATGTTATAATCAATGTCTAGTGAGCTCATAGAGTCTCACGAAAATATATATGCCTATAGCATGCTCGAGTACCTCCGTGGTTTTTACCATGAGTGATATAAACAATAAAATTTTGAGATCTCCAAGGCACTCTTTCAAAGTAATCTTGGATAGGGTTCCCCAGTTGGGCCTCACATAGTCAAACTCATTGGATACATTGAGAACCTGGAGGTTCTAGGGTTTAAACTCCCTGAAGAACTGGGTACTGATCTCATTCTTGCATCACTCCCTTATAGATTCTCTATATTTGTTGTTAATTTTAATATGAACAACATTGAGAAGTCTCTATATGGTCTTATTATCCTCATTCACCAAGTGGACAAAGATATAAAGCATGAAAATCCTTTTGTCCTTATGGTGAATAAGAGGAAAAAGAAGGTGAAGAGATTTAATCCCAAAGTTTCTTCACGCCCTTCCAAGAAAAGGAAGATAAAAGGGGAGGCAAGGGAATAGGAAGTTGTTTGTTTCTCATGTGACAATAAGGGCCACCAGAAGAAGAACTACACCCATTCTAAGAAGCAAGGGGAAGCTTCAGGTGCATTTTTTATCGAATGAAATCTATCTGTTTCTACAAATTGGGTATTAGATATATCTTGTGGTGCTCACATATGTATCTAAATACATGAACCAAGTATATTAAGTAAGATTGAATAAGGGGAGGTAGATCTATGAGCAGTCAATGGAGCCAGACTTATTATTGTAGCTGTCGGGGAATACCACCTCACGTTGCCAACTAGGATGATCTTGGTGTTGAAGGGTTGCTATTATGTGTTTTTTGTTACTAAAATCATTATTTTTGTATCTAGATTAGATATACATTGATTTTTTCAAATTTGGAAATAAATTTTTCTTCTTTTAAAAATATAGAATTTTTTTGGTAGGGAACATTTATTCAACGGTCTTTACATGTTGGATTACAAAAACCAAGTAATGTAAATCGATAGCAAAGATACTTTGAATGACTCATACCACACCCAACTTTGGCATCACTGGCTAGGTCATGTAAATGATAAACGCTTGAAAAAGTTATATCAAGATGGATATTTAGATTCTTTCAAACTAAAACCACTTGGCGTATGTCATGCATGTTTACAAGACAAAATAACCAAAGCCCCATTTAGTGGGAAAGGTTAAAGGGCTAAATATCTTCTTGAATTGGTTCATACCGATGTGTGTAGACCATTTCTAGTTGAAGAAATTGGTGGGTACTCATACTTCATAAATTTTACTAATGATTTTAGTAGATATTGATATATCTACTTAATGAGGTATAAATCAGATTCTTTTGATAAGTTCAAAGAATACAAAAATGAAGTTGAGAACCAGCTTGGTAAGAAGATTAAGAAACTCCACGCAGACTGAGGTAGAGAATATCTTAATCAAGACTTCATTGATTACTTACAGGTGTTTGGGATCCTATCACAACTCACTTATCCTTACACACCCTGGTGGAATGGTGTGAGCTAAAGGAGGAAATGCACCTTGTTGGACATGGTGAGATCAATGATGAGTCATATAAGTTTTCTATTATCCTTTTGGGGATATGTGTTATAAATAGAAGTGCACATACTAAACCAAGTACCAAAAAAATGATAAATGGTATTCCATATGAGTTTTGGAGTGGAAATAAAGCCATTTTATTGAATTTACATGTGTGGGGAGGTGAAGCATTTGTTAAGTATTCTTCAGGTAACAAACTTTCACCCTAAGGCATAAAGTGTACCTTTATAGGATTCCCTAGGGAAATAAGGGGATATTACCTATATAACCCCTCAAAAAATGTTATAGTGGAAAGACATGCCATATTCCTTGAGAGGGAGCGCATCTCTAAGAGATAGTGGGAGTGAGATAGACTTTGATGAATTCAAGGCTCAAGGTATAAAAGAGTTGGTACAAGAACAGATTCCACAAAGCCTCATGGAATAAAGAACTATTCTAGAGACACAAGAACTACATAGGAGTACAGGAGAGGTTAGATAACTAGAACGGTATGGTTTTCTAGTTATCAAGGATGTTGAATCATTATTAGTTGATAATAATGAAAGTTCCGGGCGTAGCGGAAGCACGTGGGTGGATGTTCCCACTTGGCTTTTTGTTATTAACAATGATCAATCCGGGATCAATACGATGATAAATTCCAGTCTCCACGGATCGAATCACAGAAATAGACAAAGAAAAGGAAATTCCTAGAACCAAAAAGTAGGATTGTTACAGGTTGATTATAATTAATTTAATCAATTGAAAAGAAGTACCTTTTGGTGTTCTTTCTTTGTTGATATTCTTGATCATGTTTTGATGTTATTATTCGTTGCGTCGCAGAAGCCAAGTGTAGACTTCCTCTAGCAGTGATCCCCATGTGCACCACATATCTCTAGACGTCGCCAAAGGAGTCTCTGGGTGCTAGAGTGGAGAAACCTTTGCTAGCATTTTATGGCTTAGATCATCTTGATCTGATGGAAAAGGATCTATCTTGGTCTTAAGAGAGTTATTGGAGGAAGAGGTTCTTTCGGGCTTGAAAGAATTCTCCAGAATTGTTGTGAACAATGATTCTCTTGTCTTAGAAAAAGAGTTAGGGTTGTGAGGATATTTATAATCGGGTTTGAGGTAGTAGAGTTATGACAATAAATAAACGCATTACGCATTTTATTTATTTCATTAAATCCCTTTTGAAAACCCCATGTCGAGTCATTAATTCCTTGACATGTGCCCACAATGATTATAATAAATATCATTTAATAAAATGATATTTCCTCAAAAATCATGACTGGAAAAACTACATGGCGTGTATTAATAAATACACGGTGTGTATTTGTGTTTCATTGAAAACTACACGGCATGTACATTCAATGTACACGGCATGTATATCTTGTTTTAATTTATTCATTTCCTTTCCAAAATGAAAACTACACGGTGTATACATTTAATAATACACTACGTGTACTTGTTTTCAAAATAAAACTACACAGCGTGTAATCATTGATACACGGCATGTACTTGTTTTATTTTATTCTTCCTCCAACATTAAAACGATTTAGGCTTCCTTGAATAATTATTAAACCACGTACGGGAATAATCTTTATTCTACTTGAGATACTTGAATACACTTAGTGTGTGACCCTCTAGGCCTCTTTCTCATTGGCATTAGGCGGGCTTGCCTGAAGTCCAAGAATACTGTCTAGCAATGGGTCAAGGCACCCAAGAGAAAGAAGTTGACGCCGCATTGACGCATCACCTCATACGAATGCTTACTGTGTAATTTAATTCCTTTGTATCAATATCTCATCAATAAGGTTTTATAGTAGTGTCATAAACCTATATGCTTGATCTGTCATTCTTTGACTTCCATAAATAAACTCGTTGTTACACCATGGCCATGGAGTTTGTTTGATAGTTCTATTTCAATCAAAGGGCCCAAGATATCTACTTCCATAAATATGGAAGTGAAAAATCCTTCCTTAACTTATCCATTAACAACATGTCATTCATGACGCACCCAACGTACCCTACTTCCCGCCAACTATCTTCATGATGGTTTTCGTCAGCAAATCTAAGTGCGCGAGTTATGACATGAGTTAATGATAATCTTCCAGTCTAAGGACCATTACACACACTCGCATATAGTAATGTCTGATGACACCAAGACATGCGGAATTACTACTGGTGGGTCTGTTCTCATAATCTCCCATCTTGGAAATTACCAAGTGCGAACTCCATGAGAGAGAGTCTCATCTTCTTACGAGTACTCACACATGACAGTCTGTATACTATGTGTCCTATCATAGTATGTCATCCAACTGCAGAACTTTATTTAAGAATATTGTTATAGCATTTCAAGGTTCTCATCATAGAGGGTATCTTTCATGACCTTATTAATGCAACAAATATTCCAGGACATTATTAAGTTATAGCCATGCAGAACAATGAACAATATATAATAAGTGAACATTCATGTAATCAAAGTACAAAACAGTTGGTTCTTAAGACATCAACCCTTACAAACTTCCACTTGGACTAGAGCCAATTGCCTATGACTTTTAGTCCTCTAGACCTCACATGATGATCATGTTTCTTCTGAGTCATGGCTTTAGTCAAGGGGTCTGCCACGTTGTCTTCCATGGAAATATTGTTCACTGCAACTTCACCTCTCTGAGAAAAATCCCTCAAGATATGATACTTCTGAAGTATGTGCTTTGTCCACTGATGTGACCTTGGCTCTTTTGCAAGTGCCACCACTGCAGTATTATCACAATAGAGTGTGATAGGATCTTTAATGCTTGGTACTACATCCAGATCTTGGACGAAGCTTCGCATCCATACTGCTTCTTTAGCCACCTCAGAAGTTGCGATATACTTGGACTCCACTGTAGAATCTGCAACCACACTTTGCTTTGAGCTCTTCCAGCTCACTACACCTCCATTCAAAATGAATATGTATCCAGTCTGCGACTTCATGTCATCTTGATCAGTCTGTAAACTATAATCTACATGCCCTATGATGACTAGTTCATCATCTCCTCTATAAACCAGGAACATATCCTTAGTACGCCACAGATACTTAAGGATAGTCTTGACTGACATCCAATGGTGGTATCCTAGATCAGCTTGATATCTACCTACCACACATAATGCATAAGAAACATCTGGCCTCGTACATAGAATAGCATACATGACTGACCCAATCGCGGATGTTTAAGGGATCCTTGCCATTCTCTTTATTTCCTCATGTGTCTGAGGACACATTTTCTTGGAAAGATGAATGCCATGTGACATTGACAACAATCCCCTATTGGACTATTCCATACTGAATCTCTTTAGTATCTTGTCAATGTATGTACTTTGACTCAGGACCAGCATTCTCTTGGATCTATCACAATGGATCTTGATCCCAAGAATATATGTTGTATCGCCTAAGTCTTTCATGGAGAAGTATTTATCTAACCATGCCTTAACTAACTATAATATAGGTACTTCGTTTCCAATTAGTAATATGTCATTAACATATACTATTAGGAAAATGACTGCACTTCCACTAAACCTCTTATAGAGACAAGGCTCACATTCATTCTTAACAAAGACAAATTCTATTATAGCTTCATCAAAACGAATGTTCCATGAACTTGATGCTTTCTTTAATCCATAAATGGATTTCTACAACTTGGATACCTTGTTGGCATCCTTTGGAGTCACAAACCCTTCAGGTTGTTTCATATAGACATCTTCCTGGAGGTTCCCGTTAAGGAATTTTGTCTTGACATCCATTTTCCAAATTTTATAGTCATGGTAAGAATCAATGGCCAATAGTATTCTGATGGATTTCAGCATCACAACTTGTGAAAAGGTTTCATCATAGTCAATTCCTTGACGTTGTCTAAAACCTTTTACAACCAGTCGTGCCTTATAGGTGCTGACTTGCCCCTCCATGTCTAGTTTCTTCTTGAATACCCATTTATTACCAAGAGGCTTTACATCAACTGGAGGATCTACCAAAATCCAGACTTGTTTTTGGTACATGGAATCCATTTCAGAATTCATGTCTTCTTGCCACTTGGCAATATCTGTGCCTTAAACTACTTCCTTGTAGGTAAGAGGATCATAATTTTCAACCAATAATGAGTCACCATCCTCAGTGATAAGAAAACCTTATCATTCTGGTTCTCTCACCTCTCTCATGCTCCTACGTAGTTCTTGTGTCTCTGGAACAGATTTTTCTTCCATGGGGCTTTGGGGAATCTATTATTTTACCAACTCCTGTGTATCTTGAGCCTCTACTTCATCGAATTCTATCTTTCTCTCACTATCTCTTTTGGATATGTGCTCCCTCTCAAGTAATTTGGCATGTCTTGCCACTGTAACCTTTTTGTCTGAGGGGTTTTATAGGTAATATCCCCTTGTTTCCTTGGGATATCCTATAAAGATACACTTTGTGCCTCGGGGTGAAAGTTTTTTACCTGAAGATGCCTTAACAAATGCTTCACTACCCCACACATGTAAATTCGATAACATGGCTTTGCATCCACTCCATAACTCGTATGGAATACCATTTATTGATTTAGTTGGTACTTTGTTTATTATGTGTACTGTTGTTTGTAATGCATATCCCCAAAAGGATAATGGAAGACTCGCATGACTCATCATTGATCTCACCATGTCCAATAGGGTGCAGTTCCTCCTTTCACTTACACCATTCCACTGAGGTGTGTAAGGAGGAGTGAGTTGAGATAGAATCCCAAACTCCCATAAGAAATCAATGAAGTCCTAATTAAGATATTCTCCTCCTCTATTTGAGTGGAGTTTCTTAATCTTCTTACCAAGATGGTTCTCAAATTTATTCTTGTATTCTTTGAACTGATCAAAAGAATCTGACTTATACCTCGTTAAGTAGATATATCCATATCTACTAAAATCATCAGTAAAAGTTATGAAGTACGAGAACCCACCCCTTGATTCAAATGGAAATGTCCCACACACATCTGTGTGAACTAATTCTAGAAGCTCTTTAGCCCTTTCACCTTTCCCGCTAAATGGGGCTTTGGTCATTTTTCCTTGTAGACACGCATGACATACACCAAGTGGTTTTAGTTTGAAAGAATCTAAATACCCATCTTGATGTAATTTTGTCAAATGTTTATCGTTGACATGACCTAGCTGGTGATGCCAAAGTTAGGTGTGCTATGAGTCATGTGAATTAACTTTGTCATCTATTTCCATTACTCGGTTTGTGTAGTCTAACACATAAAGGCTGTTATATAAATGTGCCCTACCAAAACAAATGCTATCTTTATAAAAGTAGCAATATCCACTTCCAAAATTGAAGATGAATCCATCAGTATCTAATCTGGATACTGAAATAATGTTTTTGGTTATAAAGGGTACATAATAACATCCTTTCAAAACCAAGATCATCCTAGTAGGCAATGTGAGTTGGTAGTCTCCGACAGCTACAGCAGTGAGTCTGGCTCCGTTGGCTGCTCGTAGATCCACCTCACCTCCGTCAATCTTTCTGAATATACTTGGTTCCTATATTTGGATACAGATGTGAGCACCAAAAGCATCATCTAATACCCAATTGGTAGAAACAGATAGATTTCATTCGATAAAAAATGCACCTGAAGCTTCCCCTTGCTTCCTTAGCTGGGTGTGGTTTTTCTTCCAGTGTCCCTTCTTGCCACATGCGAAACAAATAGCCTCATGTTCTCTTGCCTCCCCTTTGATCTTCCTTTTCTTGGAAGGACTTGAAGATGCTTTGGACATAAAGATATTCACCTTTCCTTTCCTTTTATTCACTATGAGGACAGAAGGCTTTCCACGCTTCATGTCATTTTCCACTTGGAGAATGAGGATAAGAAGATCAGACAAAGACTTCTCAATTTTTATTCATATTGAAGTTCACAACAAAGTTTGAGAAGATCTGGGGGAGTGATGAAATAATTAGATTGGTACCCAGTTCTTCAGGGAGTTTAAACCCTAGAACCTCCAAGCGCTCAATGTAGCCAATGATCTTGACTACATGAGGCCCAGCTGGGGCACCCTCTCCAAGATTGCTCTGAAATAGAGCCTTGGAGATCTCAAACATTTCATGTCTTTCTCTCTCCTAGTATAGACCACGGAGGTGCTCGAGCATGCTGTAGGCATCCATGTCTTCATGAGACTTCATGATCTCACTATACATTAATGACAGCATCAAACATTGAACGTCGAGTGCATCGCTCAAATGTTGATCATAGACCAGAAAATCTTCATCACTCGCCCCTTGGGCAGGCAGATTAGGAAGTGAGGACTCTAGCACGTTAAACTTTCATTCATGGTGTAGGATAACCCGAAGGTGCCTAAACCATTCCTGAAAGTTACTATCGGTGAGGATATTGTCTTTATCCAGAATTGATCGCAGAGAAAATGTGGTTGATGAGTTTTTCATTTCGATTCAACAGATTAAAAGAGAAGATTTATCAGTACATTTTGATTACATTTTATGAAAAATAATAAATGAATTTATTAATTCTCCCACTATTTTATCAAGTCCCAATGTCCCTCACCATTGAACTCTGAATGTCTAGTTTCTTTGACATTATAGTGGCAAGGATCCATATTCCCCTTTGCATAACCCCAACAAGGGTTGGTCAAGATATTTGAAGATATTTAGGTAGGCAGGTCTTTGCCAACTGTGAGCTTACAGTTCCTTGATCCGTTGAGTGGACTCCCCAATCCTGAAATCCTGACTTGGATTTTCTCAACTCTTGCCTCCAATATTACATCAAGTATAGAAAGGGCTAATCCTCTTGATGTAATATGGTTAAGTCAACCTGAAACCTTTCATAAGGGATTCCTTTATAAAAGTAAGTGTCCCAACAAGGGTTGGTCAAACACATATTTTTATTGAGTCTTGACCTTAATCAAGTAATGGAAGGCTTTATCTGACTTAATATGGTATTTTAAGGATTTTATTCTTTATGCGTAGTTTTGCATTATCACATGCTTATTAATATTAAGTGATTCTTTCATAAGTTATTAACCATGTTCTGATAATGTTTACGCATAGCCCTATTTTTATTTTATTCCATATTTTCATGCTTGTTTATTAATTATGTGATCGCGACAACACATACATAATAAATAAACCATGCAATCAGAAAAAATTAAAATAAGATGGCATGATCATGAGCTTCTATTGGTTAGCTTATCTAGAGTTTTTGATAAGCTAACCCTGACCTAGGGAAAACACCTTGAACCTGATGGTTCGTGTTTTGCAGCTCCCACCTGTCCACCTTTGTATCTTCTTGGGTTGGTTTCGCCTCAGCTTCGGATTTCAAACTGTCTCCTCTAGCTTGGGAGATCCTCCATTACATGGGGTTTACATTAAAGAAACCATGGGCATGCAGGCCCTACATTTTATTAGAAGAAGGATCATAGTCCAATGAATTTAAATTAAAAAAAATTAAATGAAACCATACACACATACAAAGGGTCTTTGGTCAAGCTCATGATCATCCATAGAATGTAATGACATTTACACATATTTAGAATTAAAATTCTTTTAATCATTCTATTATTTAAGATAAGTCGCTCTTGAATTCAATTAATTATGATCTTATAATTAATCAATTATTTATCTTAAATTCCTTTCTGAATTTCCTTGAGATTCTTCTCATCTATATTCCTTGTACGGTGTCTTCGTATATTTGGAGGACACCTGGTGAAATTCCATTTCTGGAAAGTACACGGCGTGTAGTTTATATTTACACGGCGTGTATTTCTTTCACATTTTATCCAAAGTACACGCCGAGGGATTTGGTGTGTTTTCTGTACTTTAGAAATTTTGGAGTACACGATGTGTAGATAAATCATACATGGCGTGTACTTCCTTGTTACACAGTAACCGGCCAGGAAATCTCGTGTATGTGGTACGCGGCTTCTCCTTTGTACACGGTTTCACTTGGGCTGGATCAAACTACACAGTGTGTTGCTCCAACATACATGTCGTGTATTCTGGATCCCACGTGCCATTTAATTCTAGTCAACACGGCGTAATAAATACTTATGCATACTCAATTCACACGGTGTGGTTTGGCAGACCAGTGTCGGTTCTTTGAACCTAAGTACACGACGTGTAGTTTTCATTACACGTCGTGTATTATCGTGTTGTACAGACAGAAAGAGCAGCTCCTCCGGATGAGTTCCTCATTTTTATTTTAATTAAAATTAAAATTAAAAAGGTTTTTTCTGTTATATGAATCGAGAAACGAAGGAGGAAGAACAGATCTCGTTTATTCAGATTTATAAAACGATTTATTTCGAATTGAATCAAATATAAATGCATAAATTATCAACGAAAATTAAATAACTATAATCAACATTGTATCCTCACTCTAATACCAATTTATGGTTCCGGGCACAGAAGAAATGCATGGGTGGATGTTCCCACTTGTATTTTTGTCATTAACAATGATCAATCCGAGATCAATACGATGATAAACGCCAGTCTCCACGGATCGAATCACATAAATAGACAAAGAAAAGGAAAGTCCCGAAACCAAAAATTAGGATCGTTACAGGTTGATTATAATTAATTTAATCAATTGAAAATAAGTACCTTTTGGTGTTCTTTCTTCGTTGATATTCTTGATCACGTTCTGATGTGATTCGTCGTTGCATCGCAGAAGCCAAGTGTATACTTCCTCTAGCGGTGATCCACACGTGCACCACGTATATCTGGACGTCGCCAAAGGAGTCTCTGGATGCTAGCGTGGAGAAACCTTTGCTTGCGTTGTCCATCTTAGATTGTCTTGATCTAATGGAAGAGGATCTCTCTCGGTCTTGAGAGCGTTCTTGGAGGAAGAGGTTCTTTCGGCCTTGAAATAATTCTCCATAATTGTTGTGCACAAAAATTCTCTTGTCTTATGAAAAGAGTTGGGGTTGTGAGGATATTTATAATTGGGTTTGAGGCTGTAGAGTTATGACAATAAATAAACGTGTTACGCGTTTTATTTATTTCATTAACTCCCTTTTGAAAACCCCATGTCGAGTCATTAATTCCTTGACATGCGCTCACATTGATTATAATAAATATCATTTAATAAAATGATATTTCCACAAAATCTCGACTGGAAAAACTACACGGCGTGTATTAATAAATACACAGAATGTACATGTTTTTCATTGAAAACTACACGGCGTGTATATTCAATGTACACGGCGTGTATATCTTGTTTTCATTTATTCATTTCCTTTCCAAAATAAAAACTACACAGCATGTAAATTTAATAATACACGGCGTGTACTTGTTTTCAAAATAAAACTACATGATGTGTAATCATTGATACATGGCGTGTACTTGTTTTATTTTATTCTTCCTATAATATTAAAAATATTTAGGCTTACTTGAATAATTATTAAACCACGTACAGGAATAATCTTTATTCTACTTGAGATACTTGAATACACTTAGTATGTGACCCTCTAGGCCTCTTTCTTGTTGGTATTAGGTGGGCTTGCCTAAAGTCCAAGATTATTGTCTAGCAATCGGTCAAGGAACCCTAGAGAAATAATTTGACTCTGCATTGACGTATCACCTCATACAAATGCTTACTGTGTAATTTAATCCCTTTGTCTCAATATCTCATCAAGAAGATTTCATGGTAGTGTCATAAACCTATATGCTTGATCTGTCATTATTTGACTTCCAGAAATAAACTCGTCGTTAAACCATGGCCATGGAATTTGTTTGACAGTTCTATTTCAATCAAAGGGCCTAAGATATCTACTTCCATAAATATGGAAGGGACAAATCCTTCCTGGACTTATCCATTAACAACATGTCATTCGTGACGTACCCAACGTACCCTACTTCCCGACAACTGTCTTCATGATGGTTTTCGTCAAAAAATCTAAGTGATCAAGTCATGACATGAGTTAATGATAATCTTATAGTCTAAGGACCATTACACGCACTCGCAGATAGTAATTTCCAATAACACTAAGACATGCGGAATTACTACTGGCGGGTCTGTTCTCATAATCTCCCATCTTGGAGATTACCAAGTGCGAACTCCATGAGAGAGAGTCTCGTATTCTTACGAGTACTCGCACATTATGGTCTGTATACTATGTGTCTTATCATAGTATGTCATCCAACCGCAGAACTTTATTTAAGAATATTGTTATAGCATTTCAATATTCTCATCATAGCGGGGATCTTCCTTGATCTTATTAATGAAACAAATATTCTAGGACATTATTATATTATAGTCATGCAGAACAATGAAAAATATATAATAAGTGAACATTCGTGTAATCAAAGTACAAAACAGTTGGTTCTCAGGACACCAACCCTTACAAATAATGGTCCTCTAACTATTGCAGTTAGTGACCTAGAACCAACTACTTTGTACTTTATTATAAACTTGTATTCATGGATTTGAATGTTAATAAATACCTTATCACATCTTGATTGTTATTCTATATGACAATGCATGTGATAATGTCCTAAGGATAGTTGTTGCACTAAAGGGTCATAGCAGATCCCTACTATAATGAGAACTCAGAATATACATGCCATGTAGGAAATAAAGAAAATGGGAAAAAATTACATGTTGTGTATATTAATATACACGCCATGTAGTTTTTTCTAGGGATTTGTGAGAAATGATATTATTTATTTAATTAAATAATATTGGGTGTAATTTGTTGGGAGCATGTCAAGTGATAATAATAGTCAAATGTTATTATTAGACATTAGATCTTACTAAGAATTAAATGAAATGAATAAATACCTTTGGGTAATTAATTCATTTTATTATTCTAAGTAATGTAAATCTCAATTACATTATTCTCATCAGATCTATCCATTATATTTGGTTGTGCACAATGGATCTGGAGAAATCTCTCAAGCCAAGAGAGAATTCCTTTCCTCCAAAAATGCTCTCAAGTTACGAGAGAGATCCTCCTCCAACGGATCAAGGAGATCAATTTGGAAGTAGATATCATGGCGATCAAAGGTTAGAATTTCAATCAAAGACTCTTCCACACTAGAACCCATAGATACCTTCGACGACGTCTAGAGATACACGGATCACGTGTGGATCACTGCTAGAGGAATCCTACACTTGTCTTCTGCAACGCAATGATGGGTCACATTGGATCATGACCAGAAGCATTAATGGAGAGAGAATTCCATCAAGGTAATTCTTTTATTTTAATTAAATTAATTATAACCAACATATGATGATCCTTTCTATGGTTTTGTAACTTCCCTCTTTCCTTTTCGTTCTTCATTCTATTCCAAAGATCTGGTGTTTTATCATCATGAAGGATCTCATATTGATCATTGTTAATGGTAAAATTAAAGTTTGGTACACCCATCCACATGCTTCCACTATGCCCGGAATCTACAAGTGGTATTAGATCGGTCATATCGTTGATTATAATTATTTAGTATTTTTTTATGATTTATGCATTTAAATTTTTATTTGTTTCAATTCAAGTTAATCATTCTGTAAATCTAAATCTTGAGATTTGTTCATCCTCTTTCGTTTCTTGTTTACCTTAAAGATAGTATCCTTTCTTTTAATTTTTATTAAAATAAAAATAGAGGATCTCATCCGGAGGTTCCAAAGGTTCCAGTTAGCACAACACTATAACACATGGCGTGTATTCTTCCTCACACGCTATGTAGTCAAGGTTCAATGCATCAGGACTGGTCCGCCAAACCAATCCATGTGTTGGAGTTTATCTGAGTCTTTACGACTCTGTGTGTTGATCAGGAATAGGTGGCACATGGTTTCTAGATCACACACTATGTGGACCACTGGACATGGTGTGTAGTCCCTTCAGGTTAGGGTTGGACCATGTACCCCGTATATGGCTTTCTCGGTTGGAGACCATGTAATGCAGATACTACATGGCATGTGTCCCACTGGACACATCGTGTACTCTGAATATTTTCAAAGTACATCTACACACCGTATCCCCGAGCATGTACTTAGGATGGATGGTGAACGATAGTACACGCCGTGTAGTAGGAACTACACGCCATGTACTCATCCAAATTATGCATATTTATTAAAATTTATTATTATATTATAAAAACCCTTGAGATGTGTACCATGGTGTGGGAATAAAGATAGGGAACAACATGTGATGATAGGTGTTTTATATATATGTTTAATTTAACTTTTGTGTAATGTTCATTTCTACTCATTGGGTAGTTATGAACGGAAATTCACTAGGTTGCCTCCAAGGTACAAGTTATGTACAAAGTTAATTTTAAATGAATTTATTTGTTTAAAATTATGATGGATGATAATCTCAAGGAAATTAAGAAAATGGTTTAAGATAAAATGATTGATTAATTAAAGATAATAATTAATTTATTTGAGTGCAATTTATATTAAACAAGAATGATTAAAGAATTGAATTATAGTTTTATTTATGCGTAAATATCATTGCATGTATGGATGATCATGAGCTAGACCAGGACCTTTGTATGTGGATATTTTATTTTAATTTATTTATTTAAATTAAATTTGTTGGCTTGTGAACTTTCTCTTCATTGATATGTAGGGATTGCGTTCC
The DNA here is from genome assembly GCA_963277665.1 of Viscum album. Classification (NCBI taxonomy): domain Eukaryota; kingdom Viridiplantae; phylum Streptophyta; class Magnoliopsida; order Santalales; family Viscaceae; genus Viscum; species Viscum album. Next base: position 1,405,825,220 of record OY728129.1, read on the forward strand.
CAAGGTTTCTTTTATGTAAAACCCTATTTTACCCCTCACCTATGTGTGAGATAAAATCATATGTAATGGATGGATCTCCCAATCCTGTGGAGGCAGCTCAAGTTAGGATTCAAGTCAAAACTAATACAAGGATATACAAAGGTGGACAGGTGGGAAGCTATAAACACAAATCCAAAAGGTTCAAGGTGTTTTCTCCCCTAGGTATTGGGCTAGTTTATCAAACGCTTGATAAACTAACCAATAGAACAAGGTCATGATCATGACATTTATTATATTTCTATCATTTTCATTTTTTATTTATTGTGGGTGTGTTGTCGCGAACACATAATTAATGAATTAAACAAGCATGCAAGATGGAACTAAAATAAGACTGACTTATGAATAAATATTATCTTAGATGTGCTTAATCACTTAAGTATATCCCACTTAATATTAAAAATCATGTAATGAAGATAATAAAATGGAAATTTATGTATAAGGATAAAATCCCTCAAGGAAATATTAAGTCGGTATATCCTTCCATAATCATGGTTAGAATTGAACCATATTTCACTGGTAGAAATTGGACATATACCAACGCTTCTTTCCCAAAAGTTTGAGAAAATTGTTGGGATAAGTATCTTATACCAATAGTTTCCTATAACTGTTAGTGTAGTCCTAAATAATGTGGATTTTCCCAACGGTTTGAGAGAACCATTGGGAAAGGTGCTTTGGTCTACAGATATCCCAATGGTTTATGTAAATCGTTGGGATGTAACTTCTATCCTAATGGTTTTTTTTAAACCATTGGTATAGAAAACCCCCAAATTCAGCTGATCCAATTCCCTTCCTCCATCCAACCGATCGATTTTTCCCTAATGAGAGATCTACCTCCTGTGAAGATTACTTCCCAAGTGGAAACCCTTCTTCTCGAGCTCTCCCTCTTGTGATGAGTACTTCCCAAGTAGTAACCCTTATTTCCGGGCACATTTCCTCCAAAACCGATCTATCTAGCCTTCCAACCCTACTTCCCAACCTGCGATCTATCTTTTATTCACAAATTTTTTTTTTCCACTTAAAATATGTATGTTTTAACTGCCTCCATTTATTTTAGTTTTCGAGTAGATTTTTTTACAATCTTCTTTTTTTTACCCACTGTGTATTATGATCCCCTTATGAACGCAAGCAGTATATTAATTTAGGTTGTGGTTTTCTTCTAATTTATCTTTATATAATAATTTTTATTGATATTGAAGAGTTCGATATGATCATGAATTATTTTATCCTTGGTTTATTTTAAATTTAAGGTTTATTGACATAATTTGGTTGGTTAGAGATAAATACGGCTATAGGATTTTTTATCCTTATAGGTTCGACAAGATACTCTTTCATTATGAATCTACCCATAAATTTTGTCTTTGAAATATAACACTCTAACTTTAAGATGATGATATAATCACTATAAGTCATTCATGAACCTGCAAGAATGGCCAAGGATTTTCCTATTGGATGTCACCCAAACACATGGATAATAGATTTCATGAATATTCATACATAGGGTTGAAGTGGGGAAGCGTGTTAAGGCATGTATCATGATCTTGTTGTGTGAGGTGTTAAAGATATCCAACATCGACCCAAATAATTAAAATTGAGAGTCCACAGATATTCAGATATTGATATAAAAGTCTGGAGTGAATTTCTAATCTGATGTGGGATGAGGAAAAATTGGACAATGTAACACTATAAAATGTTTTTTTATATAATTTGTGTGAAATGGAATTTTTAAGATTGTCCCATCGTTCTCTAGGGGGTGGGGTGTGGAGGGGTGGGGGTCTGTCCAGTGGGGGGGTTGTCCAGGGGTGGGGGTCTGCAGGGGGGTGGGGGTCTGCAGGGGCTATCCAGGGGGTGGGGGATGTCTAAGAGGTGGTGGTATGTGGGGGGTGGGGAATGTAGGGGGGGATGTCCAGGGGTGGGTGGTGTGCAGTGGGAGGGTGGGGTTGTGCAATGGGAGGGGGGTTGGCTGTAGGGGGGTGTAGAGGGGGTATAGTGGGAGGGGGTTGTGTAGTGGGAGGGGGTGTGTAGTGAGAGGGTGGGGTGGTTGTGGGGGGGGGGGGGGCTTAGGGGTTTTTGTGTAATGGTAGGGGCTATAGGGGGAATCATTGGCCAAAATACCAAAAACACCCTCAATAAACTACTACCTAGTGCACCTCACTCGCTATCCAGTTGGGGTCCATCGATTGGATGGTGATTCATTCTGGGTAGCAAGAATTCTTCCTACCCCATTGGTTATCCAATGATCTTTGTTGGGTTTCAAGTCTTCTTACCACCCCATTGGCTAGGTGATGGATTCAAAAGTAGCCATGGATGCTTCGGGCCTCCTCCACTGAAAACCCAATCTTTGATCCCCTTATGAGCCTTCATTAAATTCTATAAAATCCTATTTAATATGTTCAAATAGGAAAAATCTTATTTACATTCTCAATTATCTATATGATATATCCACTAGATGAAAATTTTAGGTTCCCTTTGAAATTCACAACCCATAACGATGTTGGTCATTACAATATCTTCACCATATTACTTCTAATCCTTGAGAAGTTGTGGTATCATATGAATCATTCATTATGATACACCCCAATATTAATACACATATATTTCTATGTATTACTTCCTTGAACACAAATACATCACCTCTAGGCTATTCTCACTCTCAAAGGCCCATCATGCTCCCACTAAATTACTTTAAGCACAAAACACGAGAAGCTAAGCCAAAAGATTGCTATTCTCTAACATCAAGACCACGATCACTGCATCTTTTTATCTCAAAACACCATAGTGTCCTCAACCACTTTATCCCAAAGCATCAAGTTTATCCTCTACATATGAATTTCTATACATAATAGGATTCTGATAGTCAAAATACATGCTTGGTGTAGTTCAATTCCATTATGCTTGATCACACAAATCACAGATTATAAGTCCATACCCAAACCTCATTATTTGTTCTGAGTTAAACCAACAAGTATTACTAGAATACTAATACCTGAAATTCCAAAATTTATAGAAATTATCTAGTAAATTCTTAAGTTCCTCTTTCATACTTGATATGATGAGATCGATATGGTTCCATCCCATCGCATTCAGGTTCCCATGGAAAACAATAGTCGATAATTTTCTATCCACCTTCCTACAAAGGTGACTAGCCCAAAAAAACAACACTCTATAAATCTACCAATAATGATGTCTTCAGCATCAGAGGAATAATTTAATTGATCAAACATCCTTACCAAATTCCGAACTTACATTAATAAAATTTCTCTGGTTGGTTCACCAAATACTTACACCATTCAAAAGGCTTTGAACCTTTCATTAATTCACCAATGATATGAATCCCTCTTTGTATGAACTGATTTCACCCTGAGTCTAAAAACATATCTATTATCTATGCATTGCTACATCTAAATCAAATAATACTAATTCATCATGAAACCAGATAATCTCAGGTCTTTTACACATTGATCTTCTAGAGTCACCACGACTATTCAATGGTTAGTCTTACACAGTACCATGACCCTTCCCACAAGAGGGTCATTAAATTCTGACCATGTCGATGGATCCCACCATAGAATTATACTTATTTTCTCCTTTCATTGATTCTATAAGTCTTATTGACCCCAACTAGTCCATATCTGAATGAAATGACCAAGTGTGACCATCTGTTCGTACCCAATTTTCAAGCATGACACTAAGCACTATACAAACCTATAATAACCAGAATGAAATTAACTATATATAATAATCTCTTATTGTTTTTTATAATTTTGTTTCCCAGTATCCTAGTCATGGGTTATGAATTCATTCTGATACAGTTATTTTACCCCCGTGTGATGAACAATACCAAACCATAACTTCTGCACACACAAAATCATGGATTGATATCACAATGGTACACCAATCCATTATCAATGGTGTCTCCCACAAAAAAGACATATCTTCTCATAAAAACCTCTCTATTTATAATCCCTACAAAATTATGGAGATGAATCTGAGTATTTCCATGTTATCTTTGTTGTGGTTACCATTAAACTACTATGATATTGCAGTAAGAGGAAGAAGAAAACATGAGTCAAATAATCCATGTTATCTTTGTTGTGGTTACCATTAAAATACCATTAGATTCACTATGTGAATATAATTTATTAGGCTGTATTTTTTGAAAAATATATGCAATAACATGATTATCCTTTGGTGTGTGAATTTTTTCCGATGTTTGTTGGAGGTGTTTTCTGTATTGGGCAGGATGATTCTTGTTTTTGAAGGTTCTATGTTTTGTCTGCAGTGGGCAGGATATTGGTTTATGTTGTAGTGGGTAGGGGGTATTTACTAACAGTTTTATAAACATTGGGAAATATGGTGAATACCAGACCCTATCCCAACGGTTTGAACTGAACTGTTGCAATAGGTGTATACCAACAGGTTGATAACTGTTGGAAAATTTGAAAACCAGGAGTCTATCCCAAAGGTTCAAATTGAACCATTGCCATAGGTGTATACCAACGATTATATAACTGTTGGGAAATTTGAAAAACATTTCTATTCCAAAATTTCAAAACCATTGGTAGAGACAATTTCCAATGGTTAAAACTAAACCATTAGTATTTTGAAAATCCAGGCAGCCTATCCCAATAGTTTAAGTTGAACTATTAGTATAGGTCTATCCCCATGACTCACACACCAACAATTCATAAAACCATTGGGATAGAATATTCCAACGCTTTTTAGGCCTTTACCAACAGTTTGAAACTGTTGGTAAAGGTTTATTTCACATTAGTGGTTTAAAGTGTTTGACCAACCCAAGTTGGGGTGCTTTCAATTATCGAGAAATTCTAATTTTAGGTTTTGGGTTGACTTGACTTGGTTCACATCAAGGTTTTACTTCCATAGAAGGACTTGGTGTGACCAAGAGGCAAAGGTTTAAGAAATCCTAAATAAATGGATTTCAGAATTGGGGAGTCCACTCAGCAGATCAAGGAGATGTGAGTTAATCCAGTTGACATTTGGAATGCCTACTCAAAACCTTTCAAGTTGCTTGACTAACCCTATTTGGGGTAATGTATAGGGAAATATGGATCCTTGCCACTAGAATATTCAGGAAATAGAATATTCCTAAGTCAATGGTGAGGTCTATTGGATTTTGATAAAATAGTGGGAGACTAATAAGTATTAATTTATTTATCTATCTTAGTTTTATCATGACATATTAATAAATCTTTTCTCATATTAATTTGTAGAAACAACAAGAAAAATTACATCAAACATATCATTTCGAACCATACTCGATAAGGAAAACCTTCTCACCGGTACCAATTTCCAGGAGTGGTAGAGGCGTTTATGCATCATCCTTCACCATGAGAGAAAATTGTATGTGATGGAGAAGCCTATTCTAGTTGTAACTAAAAATGAGGCTAGTGATTAGGAAATATCTCTCTATATGAAACATTTGGATGATGTCACATATTTCCAATGGTCCATGCTATCGTCTATGTCTAATGATCTCTTAAAGAAACATGAAAACATGGATGTGTTTAGAATGATGTCTCACCTTAAGGATCTCTATCAAGAGAAGGTGAGATAGGAGAGATAGAATATCTCCAATACTTTGTTCACAACAAAGCTTGGAGAGTCTGCGCCAGCTGGGCCTCATGTAGTCAAGCTTATTAGATACATTAAACACTTGGACATCTTAGGTATTAAGTTCCCAAATGAGTTGCATACAGATCTCATCCTATCATCACTACCCAAGACCTTCTCTAGATTTATTATCAACTACAACATGAGAAACAATTAGAAGAGTCTATAGAAACTTCTGAACCTGATTTACCAGGTAGATAAGGACATGGGGCGTGACAAACCTTCAGTCCTTATGGTGAATAAGAAGAGGAAGGAAAGGGAAAAGGGGCCAAGGATTTATAAATGGTCTAAAGCCCCTGAGAACCATACCTCAAAGAAGGTGAAGATCTATAGATAGGTCAAGGAATTGGAGGTAGTATGTTTTTCATGTGGCAAGCCAGACTATTGGAAGAGGAACTGCACCCAGAAGTGTGGGGACGCTAAAGGTGTGTTTGTTATCGATTGTAATATTTCCATTTCTACACATTGGGTATTAGATACATCATGTGGGGCTCATAACTATATTCAAATGCAGTAACCAAGTAGATTTAGAAATATTTCCATAGGATAAGTGGATCTTCAAGCTGCCAATGGCGCGAGGCTAGATGCATTGACCATTGGCGATTACCATCTCTTATTGACAACTGAGATTATTTTTGTTTTACATAACTATTATTATGTACCTAATATTACCAAGAACATAATTTTTGTATCATGTTTGGATATGGATGGATTTATTTTCAAGTTTGTAAATAAGGGTTGTTTATTTTATAAGAACAATGTATGTTATGGTATTGAACATTTAAATAATGGTTTTTATGTATTAAATTATGAAAAACAAGTGTTGGAAATCGATAACGAAACAAACTTACATGAATCATACAACACCCAGTGGTGGAATCACCATATCGGTTATATAAATGAGAAGTGCTTGACAAAGCTCTTCCAATATGGTTATTTAGACTATACTGAGCTAAAACCACTTGATAGATGTCACGCTTGTTTACAAAGGAAAATGACTAAGTCTCCTTTCAGTGGATAAGGTGAAAGGGCCATAAAGCTTAAAGGATTGGTACACACTGATGTGTGTGGACCATTTATAGTATAATCTAGATGTGTATATTCTTAATTCATTACTTTTACTGATTATTTGAGTGGATATGGTTATATCTACTTAATGAGGTATAAGTCAGAGTCCTTGGAGAAATTTAAGGAATTCAAGAATGAAGTAGATAATCATCTTGGTAAGAAGATAAAGAATCTTCAATCAGATCAAGGTATAGAATATCTGAACCAAGAGTTCATCGACCTTTTATGGGAGTCTGGGATTCTATATCAACTTTCTCCTCCTTATACACTGCAGTGGAATGGTGTTAGTGAAAGGAGGAACCACACCTTCTTGGACATGGTGAGGTCAATAATGAGTCATGCAGATCTTCCATTATCATGTTGGGGATATTCATTATAAACTGTATCATACACATTAAACTGAGTACCAACTAAGGATGGAAATGTAATTCCCTCTGAGTTATGGAATTAAAATAAACCCATTTTTTCACACACACGTGTATGGGGATGTGAGGCATTTGTTAATGCCTTCTCAGGAAAAAAAACTAGCACCCCGGGGAATGAGGTGTATCTTTATAGGATATCCTAAGGAAATGAAATGATATTACCTATATAACCCTTTAGACAAGAAAGTTATTGTCACCAGACAAGTTGTCTTTCTTTAGAGGGAGAACATCCTCAAAAAGGATAGTGGGAGAAAGATTGACTTCAACGAAGTTGAATCTCATGGTACATGAGAGTTGGTACAGGAACATGTTCCACAGGTATCAGTGGAAGAGGTTCCAGAAACACAAGTATTGTATAAGATCTCAAGATAGGTGAGGGAACCAGAGAGATTTGGTTTCCTAGTCATTGATGATGGTGAATCATTATTTTTGGACAATAATGAACCTATATCCTACAAGAAATCAGTAGATATCTCATAAGCTGCAAGATGGCTAGAATCTATGAATTCTTAGATGGATTCTATGTATTAGAACCAAGTTTGGTTTCTGGTCAATGATCCAGTTGATGTAAATCTTGTTGGATTCAAATTGGTGTTCAAGAGAAAGTTGGACATTGAAGGTTAAGTTAGTACCTATAAAGCAAGGCTAGTGGCTAAAGGATTCAGAAAACGTCAAGGAATTGACTACGATGAAACCTTCTCTCTAGTTTCCATGTTTAAATCCATAAGAATTATACTTGCCATAGCAGCTTAAGATGACTATGATATTTGGAAGATAGATGTCAAAATGGCATTCCGTAATGAGGATCTTCAATAAAATGTCTATATGACACAACCAGAAGGGTTTTGACACCAGGTGAAGACAAACTGGTTTTCAAGTTGCAGAAATCCATTTATGGATTAAAGAAAGCATCCAGGTCATGGAACATTCAATTTGATGAATCCATAAAGGAATTTGGTTTCATTAAGAATGAATGTGATCCATGTGTTTATAAGCAGTTTAATGGGAATGTGTTTGTTATCATAGTAGTATATGTTGATGACATATTAATTATTAGAAACGATGTACCAATATTATAGTCAGTTAAGGACTGGTTGAACAAATGTTTCTTCATGAAGGAATTAGGTGAAGTAGCCTACATTCTAGGGATCAAGATCATTCATGATAGATCCAAGAGGCTTCTTGGACTAATTCAGAGTACATACATTGAACAGATACTAAAGTTATTTAATATGGAACAATCTAAGAGGGTATTTCTTCCAGTGTCATGTGGCCTACATCTTTGTAAGAGAATGTATCCTCAGACACAACAGGAGAAAGATAGGATGAGTAATATCTCATACGCTTTGGCTATAGGATCCATCATGTATTCCATGTTATGTACCAGGATTGATGTTGACTATGCACTGAACATGGTAGGTAGATATCAAGTAGATCCATGAGAACAACATTGGACTGCTGTTAAGACTATCCTTAAGTATCTGAGAAGAACTAAGGATATGTTCCTGGTGTGTGGAGGAGATGAGGAGATTGTCATTAGAGGGTATGATGATGCTAGTTTTTAGATAGATCATAACGATCTGAAGTCATAATCAGGATGTTTTTTTCATCTCAACGGAGGAGCTGAGAGCTGGAAGAGTTCAAAGTAGCCAGTTTTCGCTAATTCTACAATAGATTCTGAATATATAGTGGCTTTTGATGTAGCCAAGTAAGCCATCTGGATTCAGAACTTTTTCCAGGATCTTGATGTGGTGCTTAGTAATAGAGACCCTATCACATTGTATTGTCATAATACTACAACGGTGGATCTTGAAAAATATCTAAGGTCACATCAATAGATAAAGAACATTCTCTAGAAGTATCACCTCTTGAGGGATTTCTATCAAAGGGGTGAAGTTGTAGTGATCAGATTTTCCACGGAAGAGAATGTGGTTGGCCCCATGACTAAAGGCATATCTTAGCAGAATCATGAATATCATTGAGAGCTAGCGGGTTAAAGGTTGTTAGCAATTGGCTCTAGTCTAAGTGGGAGTCTGTTGGAGTTGGTGGCCTAGAACCAACTAATTCATACTTTATGATAAACTTGTATTCATGGATTTGGATATTAATAAATACCTTATCACATCTTGGTTGTTCTTCTGCATGAAAATGCATGTGATAATGTCCTAAGGATATCTATTTCACTAAAGGTTCATAGTAGATCCCTGCTATAATGAGAACCTGAAAGTTCCATAACACTATTCTTAAATATATGTTCTATGGATGGATGATGTTATTTGAGAGACACAAATAATACAGGCCTTTAGGGGTGAGGACTCATAAAACTTTGAGGCACCTTCTCATGGTGTGCACCCTTGGTAATATCCAGGAGGATATTATGAGAATGAGACCTGCCAGTAGTAAACCCATATTTCATAGTGTCATTATATGTTCCTATCTGCGGATGTGTTTATTGGTCCTTAGACTTTAAGATTATTATTAATGGGTATTACAACTCACGCACTTAGATGTATTGATGAAAACTATGATGACACACTGTTCACAGTGAGGTAGGATATGTTGGGTGTGTCACGAGTAATACTACATTAATAGATAATGAGAGAAAGGATTTGTCCCTTCTATTCCATAACAGAATTTGATATCTTAGGACCTTTGATGAAATTGATATAGCCTGAATAAATCCATGGTTATAGTGAGGAATGGGAAAGTTCAATTCAAGGAGGTCAAAGAAAGAGTAATCGAGCACAGGGGTTGATGACACTAGCATTCAACCCTCTTGAATTGAGATATTGAGACAAAGGGGTTATATTACATAGTAAGCGTTCATATGAGGTGACACGTCATTGCGGCATTAACTTCTTTCTCTATGGGTGCCTTGGCATGTTGTTAGATGTTAACCTTGAAATTTAGGCAGACTTCGCCTAATACCACTGAGAAAGAGGCCTAAAGGGTCACACACTAAGTGTATCCAAGTATCTCAGTTAAATATTCATTTAACAAGTTTAATAAAGATTATTCCTAGTTGTGGTTTAATAATTATTCAAGGATATCTGATTGCATTTATTTTGACACTAACTATTTGAGAGAATATATTGTGGGAAAAATAATATATTTATTAGTGAATAATGTAGTGATATTTATTTAAGAAATAAATATTCATTATTCAAGGTATAATAAATGTGGTGGAGGAAATAAAGAAAATGGAAAAACAAAATTACATGTCGTGTATATTAATATACACATCGTGTAGTTTTTTATGGGAATTTGTGAGAAATAATATTATTTATTTAATTAAATAATATTAGGTGTAATTTTTTGGGTGCATGTTAAGTGATAATAATAGTCAAATGTTATTATTAGACATGGGTTCTTACTAAGAATCAAATTAAATGAATAAATTCCTTTGGGTAATTAATTCATTTTATTATTCTAAGTAATAAAAATCCCGATTACAATATTCTCATCAGATCTATCCATTATCTGTGTTTGTACACAACATATCTAGAGAAATAACTCAAGAAAAGAGAGAATTCCTTTCATCCAATAACTGTAACACCCCAATCTTCCACGATACGTTTCTCTTTGAATAATACAATAGCTTGTGTTGTACACAACTTCGAGTTCAAACACACCACAACCAATCAAACTAGCCGTTATAAATAGTAATACCCACTTTTTGAAATTTTATAAATTTTATCTTTCAAAATGGACTTCATTTTTGGATTCATAATATTGAAATTATCTTAGGGTTAATTTTTTGTATTTTTCTAAAAACTTTCAATTTTTGATGAATAGTGAAAAACACTGAGTTATTGTTTAAAACCGACTTTTTATTTAAATAATTATTTATTTTATTTAAATTTATTTTAGGGAAAAATATATACATAATACCTATATAAGTTCAATTTAATTCATTGGAGTCATTTTATAATGAGTTTAGATATATAAAAAATTTATTGAACATTTTACCGTCTTTTACCCACCTCCTAGGAGCATTTGCAAATTTGCATAAAACTTAATTTTACCGCTTCTGTGAGTTGAATTTAAAAAATATGAGAGACATGGTTAATATTATTAAGTAAAATGTGGTTCAATAAGATGAAAATAATTTTTGGTGAATAGTAATTTTTGACTTTTATTTACCATGGTTAAAAGTAAATATGGTAATTAAGGGTAAAAATGATATCATAATTACCCTAACACATGTCCTAATTCTATTGGATAAGTATAATTCGACAAAAAACAACCTTAGTATTAAAATATGATCCTCTTTGGTCCAATTGGATTAGATTAGGACATTTATTATTATTATTATTAAAGAAGAGTTAAAAGAGTTAAATTCAAAGTTTAATAGCTAAACCATTTTTAATATAGGGTTAAAGACAATGTAAATTCGACTATATATATTAATTAGAAATCTAAAAATATTTCATACATAATTTTATTTTATTTATAATTTTTAGAAATTAAATAATTTAATTTTTTTATGACACAATGATGATGCAGTAATTACCTTATTGATGAAATATTAAAATAATTGATATTATAAAATTCTAAATAAATGTAATTTGAGACTTTTGATGACTTCCACTAATTTTCTAGGTTAATATGAAATTTTAGGGTTGATTAAATAATTTTTTTCAAAGTAATCATGATGTTATGATTTTCAAAAAAAATCAAATACTAAATAGTGTCAAAATTGACATAATTGAGTTTTTAAAACGAATACTATATTATTAATGGATATAATATTCGTAAAAATCTAAGGTTCTTTCAAAGGACTTAAATAAGGTTATATATATTAATAATTAACCACTTGGGGTTCTATTAGAAGTTTATAGTAAGTTTATTAATCATATAATATAAAAATACAAAGAGACATGGTAAATGAAAAACTATTTAACTAAGAGTTAAATCTAAAAGATAAGGTTAATATGGTGACCTAAACCTATCTAAAACCTATTGGTTGAGATGTTTTCAACATATCCCCACCTTATCATATAAATAAATCGTTTTGGATCCATTAGAAACCGAAAATGATTTTATTATAAAATAATATTTCAAGCTTTTCCTAAAGTGACCCTCACCTCTCTTATAAAAGGGTCACTTACCCTTCTCTTAATTTCAAACCTCCAAAGACTTTAGGATTGGAAAAATCCTACAAAAATATCCTCAAAACTTTCCTCTCTTCATCCTAGGCCTTCATTTGGTCATAAATCCAACCAAAGAGCCCTTTTGATCAAATCAAAAGGAAGAACCCGAAGAAGAGATAAATATTTCATCACCTCTTTCAAGTTCTTTTCTTCTTTCACTTACTATTTCTTTGTTGTTTAAATTATAAAATAATAAATCTAGTATCTTATATATACTTTGATTTTATTATAAAAATATTAAAACCATTTTCATTATCCTATCCATCATATGAATGACAAAGTCACCATACGTGCGTACGTACGGTTTACCGTCTCCACGCCGTGGTGTAGTTTGTTATTAAAACGCTTCATTATTTGGATGGGTATAATAATGATGTATAATTGATGTAAATAATAAATATATCATGTTAATGATTCTGTATATATGATATAAAATTCAATTATATGCGATTTCACCTTCAATTAAATGATATTGTCACCCGTGCGTACGTACGGATTACCGTCTCCACGAACGCGATGAGATTCATTCCCCATCGTAATCATTCAAGAATAATTTTCATTTTATGATTAAAAATAATGTTTATGAACATACTATCATTATTTATATGAATCAAATACATCCTATCCATAACAAACATGGCTTACGTAACCAAGCATATAAGTGAAAACAAATCAGTTAACACCCAAAACAATGATACTACTGAAATATTATTAACAAAGCAATATTAGAGGGTCATATATGATATAATATTTATGAATATAGTTATTTTATAATTTAATAACAATTATTTAACTATTATATAGGAGGTTAACATACCCTCGACCAAGGAAAAGTACAAGATAAGGGTTAATTTCACAATCTCTTTATTATCCGAGGTTGTTTTTACGTAAGTATCTACTAGGACCTCTTTATCATCCACATCCATGTTTTCTTAAAAATGAAATTCAAAACAATTTTACTATTTACTATACTATGGGTTAAATTAATTTATACCCTTATTTGACCATATATATTTTTAATGGAATCTTTTCATCGTTTTCCAAACAAGGTAATTTATGACCTTCTCGACAAAATTAAGGTAAGAATGTCTTTTTTAACTTATACGGAGGGTGTGGCTATTTTCCACCGTTATATCATCATTTAAGATTCCCATATAAGCTTATAAGAATATTTTCAAAATAAATGTTTTCTTTTATAAATATACGACTTTTAAATTATTTCAAAATAGAAAGATATATTTCTCTAAAAAAGTTTTGATTTCATCTATGTCAATATCCTTTGATGGATTTTAAGCTTGTTTGAAGTTGATTTATTATGATACAAAACTTCCATATTGTATTTAAGGTTTTGTGATATGTTTGACTGTGGATGTGTTATTTTTACACCATTCATAGTTTATGGATAAAGTATTGACATTTTGTATGCTAGTTTTAATATGAATGTTTATGTTATGTTTAAACATTTTCATATGAGGAATGCATTGGACTTAGTAAGTGATGGGTGGAGCCCAATATTTCTCCTCGATGCATCGGTAGGTCACATGAGACAAACTAGTGTCTTGGCACAAGGCCTTGACAAAATCGTATTTGTAGTCTTGGTGTAACAACCTGAGATTTTATTAGAATTTTTATTTTTTAATTTCATTGATGTCTTGTGTTGTACGCGAAACCAAACTTAGCTTGTTCTATATGCAACACCGTATTATCTTGCAGTATACACAACACTAATCTTGGATCGTGTTACACACAATTTCAAGTTCGTTTGATATAAGTTATTTTACACAACATTGAGTGTATGTATATATATTCAATGTATAAATAAAATATGGTTGGATTCTATTATACGCAACAACAAATGAATCTTTCACTACACGCAACCCTGACTTGGCTTTCATTACACGCAATTGTGACCTTCCATGATAGCGTGTGTTATACGCAATACCAAGTTTCACAAAACGAGATATTATTATAATATTATTATGAACTAGCTGTTATGAATAGTAATACCCACTTTTTGAAATTTTATAAATTTTATCTTTCAAAATAGAATTTATTTTGGATTCGGAATATCGAAATTAGCCTAGGGTGAATTTTTGGTATTTTTCTGAAAACTTTTAATTTTTTATGAATAGTGAAAACACTGGGTTACTATTTAAAAACCGACTTTTTATTTAAATAATTATTTATTTTATTTAAATTTATTTTAGGTCAAAATTGATACATAATACCTATATAAGTTCAATGTAATTCATTGCAGTAATTTTATAATAATTTTAGATATATAAAAAATTTATTGAACTTTTCACCGTCTTTTACCCACCTCCTAGGAGAATTTGGAAATTCACATAAAACTTAATTTTACTGCTTCTGTGAGTGGAATTTCAAAAATCCGAGAGGCATGGTTAATATCAAGGACTAAAATGTGGTTCAATGAGATGAAAATAATTTTTGGTGAATAGTATATTTTTACTTTTATTTACCACGGTTAAAAGTAAATAGGGTAATTAAGGGTAAAAATGATATTATTATTACCCTAACACATGTCCTAATTCTATTGGATAAGTTTAATTCGACCAAAAACAACCTTAGAAATAAAATATGACCATTTAGGTCCACTTGGATTAGATTAGGACATTTATTATTAATTTATTTAAAGAATGGTTAAAATAGTTAAAATAAAAGTTTAATAACTAAATCATTTTTAATATAGGGTTATACATAAGATAAATTCGGCAATAAATATTAATTAGAAATCTAAAAAGATTTCCTACATAATGGTATTTTATTTATAATTTTTAGACATTAAAAAATTTAATTTATTTATGACACGATGATGATGTTGTAATTATCTTATTAATGAAATATTAACATAATTGATGTTATAAATACCCAAATAAATGTAATTTGAGACTTTTTATGAATTACACTAATTTTCTAGTTTAATATGACATGTTAGTATTGATTTGATTAACTTTTTTTGAACTAATCATGCTGTTATAAGTTTCACAAAAATCAATTACCAAATAGTGTCTAAATTGACATAAAATAGTTTTTAAAACAAATATTATATTATTAATTGTTATTATATTCCTAAAAATATAAGTTTCGGCCAAGATACTTATATCATGATATTTGTATCATTAATGGACCAATTGGGGGTCGATTGGATGTATATGATAAGTTTATTAACTATATAATATAAAAATACAAAGTGACATGGTAAATGTCAATCTAATTAACTAAGAGTTAAAACTAAAAGATAAGGTTAATATAATGACCCAAACCTGTCTAAAATCTATTGGTTGAGAGGATTTCGACCCATCCCCACCTTATCTTAGAAATAAATCAATTTGGAGCTATTAAAAATTGAATATGACTTTATTATAAAATAATATTTTAAGTTTTTCCAAAGGTGACCCTCTCCTCCCTTATAAAAAGGGCACCCCTTCCCTCTTCTCTTCACACCCTTTTGAGCCTTGAAGCTCGGAAAACCCCTACCCATTTCTCTTCTCCACATCCCTAGAAACATTCTGAAGATTCTGGTCTTCTCAAAAGACTAACTCTACTTCCTTAAGAGAAGGCTTAAAGGAGGTGTGTCGAAGAAGAGGAGGTTTGGATACATACGAAGCATATCGAACCTATGGTAAGGGATAATGTTGCAATCTCAATTTTTTTCTATCCGAGATTACTTATTCGTAAGTATTTACTGGGGTTATATTTATCATCCATGTCCAAGTTTTATAAAAATGTTTTCATGTATGTTTAAAGTCCTTTTTACACATTTTTGACTTTTACTACATGGTATGTAAGGAATCTTTTTTTTGTTTACCATACGAGGTACTTTTTGACTTTTCCAACAAAAGTAAGAGAAGAATGTTATTTTTAACTTATACGGAGTGAACGGATTTTTACGGTTTCATAACGCCTCATTTTCATGAAGCTTACTCTATAAGATTTTATTACTGTTTTCAACAAAATACTTTTCTTTTAAAAGTTCATGGCATTTTGTGAAAAGAAAATGATTTTGAAGAAGAAAGGATATTTTCCTCAAGAATTCATTTCAAATGTTTTATCAAAACCATTTTCCATATAAGATGACATTATTTCATATGTTTATGTTTCAAGTTTAATGTCTCTATGATTTACATGGTTTCACTTTTCTTATGATGAAATATCCATTTGTTTTATATGGATTATGTGATGATGGGATGATGTTTATGAAACCCATTTTATTCTTTGGGTTATGATGAATGTTTTAAGTTTATTTTGTGGCACAAGTAAGAATGATTTCATTATGAGATGTGTGGGACCTATATCTCCCTCCAATTCATTAGGTAAAGATTTATATCTCATGAGATAGACATGGATGGAATGGTAAGTTAATCTGGTTCAGTGATACAGGACTGGAACGAGGAGTGAACTCGATTCAGAAAGGGACTTTGTCCACTAAGATGGTCTTGGAAGCAATGCCTTGGCTACTATGGAAATCATATCATGTGCTTAATGTTTTTCCACAATTACAAGTTTTATTTCCAAGCTATTTTATCATGATTGATGTTCCTTTATGATATATGCCTTACGTACTTCCAAGATTTATGTCTTTACTCAAGATTTTGATGTTTATATTTTATGTTCAAGTTTTTACATTCAAATGTTTATGGATTGTTTTATGTTCTCTATGTTTACCTTTACTATGCATTTGATCTCACACTTATTATTTTTTCTTTTCCCCATGATATAAATAAAGGTTTTAGGTAAGAAAACTGAAAGGGGAAGATCTTTATGGGAGATGTTGAAGATCTTTCACCATGATTAGAAGATTTCGTTCCGAGTTTCCAAAGACACTAAACTAATATGGTCTTTGGGCGTCTGTTTTTTGTCATGTATTAAGTATTCCTCAAAAGTAATGTAATGTCCATGTACGTCAACCTTTGGGTCTCTACAATTGGTATCAGAGTGAAGGTTTAGTTAACCTTTGGAAACTAAGATGCAAGAACTTTAGTGAGATCCCTAGAGATATTTCTAAGGTATGTCTAGGGATGTCTCTAAGGTTAAGTATACGTATAGGTTATAGTCCTAGAATTACGGTAATGATATTAGAATTAAACCTAAGTTATTATATATTGAAGGTACTCCCCCTTTATTATGATGTTTTCCTAGCATGATTTTTGTCACTCACACTATTCTTTTTGGGTTTTAGAAAATGGCTGGAAACAGGAAGATTCACGATAATGGAGGATATTATGGACAATGGAATGATATTCTTCATGAGAAACCAAATGAAATTGGATTTGGAAGTCCACATATCATTATTATGCCTAATCAAAAATCTCATAATATGATTAATAATCTCAACTTTGGTAAGTTTCCCGACTCAGATAATAAGAGAAAGATGGAGTTTCATGATGATCATAGAGGAAAGAAAGTTCAATTTCCCTCTTGTAAATCATGTGGGAAGAGGCATCAACGAGATTATTTCAAAGGAAGTGGAAGATGCTTTGGGTGTGGAAAAGAAGGACACAAAGCCAGTAAGTGTAAAGGAAAAGGTTCAGTTAACACCATGGACAAGGATAATGGTATTTCTACGACATCAACAATCATTAAATGTTTTCAATGTGGGATGTATGGGCATTATGCAAACCAATGCCCTAAAGGAAAGTCTCATGAAGAGAATCATCATGGTCATATGGGTAGTATTTATGTTGATGATGATGAAGAGACTACAAATGATATATGAGATGAAAGAAATGAAGAAGCTCAGTCAGTGGTTTAAGAAGGTAGTGGAATGATTTGTGTTTATCAATAGTTATGTTGTATAGTTAACGGCACTATGGAATAAAGACACATCTAAGGATTATTACACTATTGTTTTTCCTAAAGTATTTGAAAGTATATATTGAATGGTACTGGTAACCATGAAAGGTTATTCAGATATTTTTGGAAAGAAGATGATATGCGCATAATGAATGGATAAGGAGAAAATAATATGTTTGATAGTATTCATGAGCTCATGAAAGATATAAGGACTAAGTGATATCATGGTTTGAGTATATAGAAATTTTGGGATTTTGGTATGTGGAAAGAGTTAACTTTTGAAAGCACTTATGTTTTCACTAAGGTTCTATGGTAATTCATGTTTCATGAGAATACATGATTAGGGTATTCACATGTTTGGAATATGACCAACAAGATATATCGTATGATAAATGATGGTATTCACATGCTCGGTAGATGACATTTCAAGTAATCGTTATCTTTATACTATGAGATTGGACAGAAGTATTTTGGATAAACCTAAAGATTGGAATAGATTAAGTTAGATATCAGATAGTATTGTTTATGGCTAGAACTTTTGTTATGTTATAATAGTATAGTTTTATAAAAAGGACAACTCATAGAACGGGTGACAACTCGTCGCGTCGGACAAGGTTGCGGGAATCAAACCCACAACCGAAGTACGACAGGCCTTTATCGCCTACCTCTAGCCTACAGGAAGTCCCTGGTTAGTATAAACTAGTTTTATTTTATTATGTAGGATGATAGATTAAGTATAAGTCCATTTTGGAACCATGTCTGATTAATCTCACCATATATGGACTTATGTATATAACTTTTGCTAACTTATGTTTGAGACAGATGGAATGACCTATCATTCTATCGCATAATCTGCTAAAACTTCATGAAAGAAAAATTCAACTTTATTTCTTTAAGAGATGAAGTGGAAATTGTTCAAGGTACGAACAACAGTGAGATTATACCAAAATAAAGTAAGTATTTCTTCTAATTCAAATTCTTAAACTTTAGGGAAATGATCTTGAAAACCAAAAATGTTGTCCTAGTGCCTTTATATCCGATGAATCAGATGGTACCTTAGATCATCACAAATTTATGGCTTTGTGATTGTTGGCTTTTTCATAGACATGTTCTCTACCACTCTCCATCAGAACTTGACAGTTAGATTTCTCTTCCATATCCATATTTTCACCTATGTTCTCCTATGTGGAAACCTAGGGATAAGTTAATTTGTGTAACTGTTACATTTCATACATTAGTTTTTAAAATTAAGCTTTAGTATTCCTTTATACGATGTGGGTTTCTATTAAAGAAAATTTCAAGTAGTAAACAATTTATAACTCCGACGAATTTCGAGGGTGAAATTCATTTTAAGGGGGGTAGAATGTAACAACCCGAGATTTTATGAGAATTGTTATTTTTTTAATTTCATTGATGTCTTGTGTTGTACGCGACACCAAAATTAGCTTTTTCTATACGCAACACCGTATTAGCTTGCAGTATACACAACACTAATCTTGGATCATGTTACACACAGTTTCAAGTTCATTTGATATAAGTTATTTTACGCAACATTGAGTGTATATATATATATATATTCAATGTATAAATGAAATATGGTTGGATTCTATTATACGCAACAACAAATGAATCTTGCACTATATGCAACCCTAACTTTGCTTTCATTACACGCAACCGCGACCTTCCACGATAGTGTGTGTTATATGCAATTCCAAGTTTCACTAAATGAGATATTATTATAATATTATTATGAACTAGCCGTTATGAATAGTAATACCCACTTTTTGAAATTTTATAAATTTTATCTTTCAAAATGGACTTCATTTTTGGATTCGGAATATCGAAATTATCCTAGGGTGAATTTTTGGTATTTTTCTGAAAACTTTTAATTTTTGATGAATAGTGAAAACACTGGGTTACTATTTAAAAACCGACTTTTTATTTAAATAATTATTTATTTTATTTTAATTTATTTTAGGTGAAAATTGATACATAATACCTATATAAGTTCAATGTAATTCATTGGAGTCATTTTATAATATTTTTAGATATATAAAAATTTTATTGAACTTTTCACCGTCTTTTACCCACCTCCTAGGAGAATTTGGAAATTCACATAAAACTTAATTTTACTGCTTCTATGAGTGGAATTTATAAAATCCTAGAGACATGGTTAATATCAAGGACTAAAATGTGGTTCAATGAGATGAAAATATTTTTTAGTGAATAGTAACTTTTTACTTTTATTTACCACGGTTAAAAGTAAATAGGGTAATTAAGGGTAAAAATGATATTATTATTACCCTAACACATGTCATAATTCTATTGGATAAGTGTTATTCGACCAAAAACAACCTTAGGAATAAAATATGACTATTTAGGTCCACTTGGATTATATTAGGACATTTATTATTAATTTATTTAAAGAATGGTTAAAATAGTTAAAATCAAAGTTTAATAACTAAATCATTTTTAATATAGGGTTATACATAAGATAAATCTGACTATAAAAATTCATTATAAATCTAAAATGATTTCATACATAATGGTATTTTATTTATAATTTTTAGACATTAAATAATTTAATTTATTTATGACACAATGATGATGCAGTAATTATCTTATTAATGAAATATTAACATAATTGATGTTATAAATACCCAAATAATTGTAATTTGAGACTTTTTATGAATTAAACTAATTTTCTAGGTTAATATGACATGTTAGTATTGATTTGATTAAATTTTTTCTAACTAATCATGCTGTTATGATTTTCACAAAAATCAATTACCAAATAGTATCTAAATTGACAAAAAATAGTTTTTAAAACAAATATTATATTATTAATTGTTATTATATTCCTAAAAATATAAGGTTTGGACAAGATACTTATATCATGATATGTTTATCATTAATGGACCACTTGGGGGTCGCTTGGATGTATATGATAAGTTTATTAACTATATAATATAAAAATACAAAGTGAATGGTAAATGTCAATCTAATTAACTAAGAGTTAAAACTAAAAGATAAGGTTAATATAAGGACTCAAACCTATCTAAAATCTATTAGTTGAGAGTATTTTGACCCATCCCCACATTATCTTTGAAATGAATCAATTTGGAGCTATTAAAAACCGAATATGACTTTATTATAAAATAATATTTTAGGTTTTTCCAAAGGTGCCCCTCTCCTCCCTTATAAAAAGGGCACCCCTTCCCTCTTCTCTTCACACCCTTTTGAGCCTTGAAGCTCGGCCAACCCCTACCCATTTCTCTTCTCCACTTCCCTAGAAACATTCTGGAGGTTCTGGTCTTCTTAAAAGACCAACTCTACTTCCTTAAGAGAAGGCTTAAAGGAGGTGCATCGAAGAAGAGGAGGTTTGGATACGTACGAAGCATATCGGACCTAAGGTAAGGGATAATGTTGCAATCTCAATTGTTTTCTATCCGAGATTTCTCATATGTAAGTATTTACTGGGGTTATATTTATCATCCATCTCCAGGTTTTATAAAAATGTTTTCATGTATGTTTAAAGTCCTTTTTACACATTTTTTACTTTTACTACATGGTTTGTAAGGAATCTTTTTTTTGTTTACCATACGAGGTACTTTTTGACTTTTCCGACAAAAGTAAAAGAAGAATGTTATTTTTAACTTATACGGCGTGAACGGATTTTTACGGTTTTATAATGCCTCATTTTCATGAAGCTTACTCTACAAGATTTTATGACTATTTTCAACAAAATACTTTTCTTTTAAAAGTTCATGGAATTTTGTGAAAAGAAAATGATTTTGAAGAAGAAAGGATATTTTCCTCAAGAATTCATTTCAAATGTTTTATCAAAATCATTTTCCATCTAAGATGACATTATTTCATATGTGTATGTTTCAAGTGTAATGTCTCTATTATTTACATGGTTTCACTTTTCTTATGATGAAATATCCATTTGTTTTATATGCATTATGTGATGATGGGATGATGTTTATGAAACCCATTTTATTCTTTGGGTTATGATGAATGTTTTAAGTTTATTTTGTGGCACAAGTAATAATGATTTCATTATGAGATGGGTGGGACCTATATCTCCCTCCAATGCATTGGGTAAAGATTTATATCTCATGAGATAGACATGGATGAAATGGTAAGTTAATATGGTTCAGTGATACAGGACTGGAACAAGGAGTGAACTCGATTCAGAAAGGGACTTTGTCCACTAAGATTGTCTTGGCAAAAATGTCTTGGCTATTATGGAAATCATATCATGTGCTTAATGTTTTTCCATAATTACAAGTTTTATTTCCAAGCTATTTTATCATGATTGATGTTCCTTTATGATATATGTCTTATGTACTTCCAAGATTTATGTCTTTACTCAAGATTTTGGTGTTTAGATTTTATGTTCAAGTTTTTGCATTCAAATGTTTATGGGTTGTTTTATGTTCTCTATGTTTACCCTTACTGAGCATTTGAGCTCACCCTTATTATGTTTTATTTTCCCCAAGATATAAATAAATGTTTTAGGTAAGAAACCCAAAAGGTGAAGATCTTTATGAAAGATGTTGAAGATCTTTCACCATGATTAGAAGATTTCATTCCGAGTTTCCAAAGACACTAAACTAATACGGTATTTGGGCGTCTGTTTTTTTCATGTATTAAGTATTCCTAAAAAGTAATGTAATGTCCATGTACGTCAAGCTTTGGGTCTCTACACTTGGCACAAGGCCTTGACTATGTGGTTATGAAGTCTGGCATTATGCATTCCATCATTATGAAAGTGGCTATTGATATTTCATGTGATTATTCGACTAGTAGAATATCCATGTGAATAATTAAATGGAATTTTTTGATTTTATATTTTCCTTATTATGTTGAAGTTTAAGTTTAAAAGGCTTTTGTTTTAGTCTTATACATTGCCTTAAATTTTTATGCTTATTTATGAAAGTTTCCACTATATTGTTATCCTTACTGAGCATCTGAGCTCACCCCTTTCTATGTTTTATTTTTTCCAGGATGTGAAGAAGTATTTTATGGTTGACCTGCAGGGATAGGCTAAGGATATAAGTGTGTTAAAAAGGGGAAAAAATGTTGTTGATGTTTTTATTTCATGATGTAATGTAAAACTTATGAATGTATCTAGTACTTCCAATGCTACTAAACTGATCGGTATTTCAGGACATGATTATTTATATCATGTCAATGTTATCTAATAATTCACTGAATCTGGGTAACTAGGGTCGGTGTGTTATAATAACTCTCTCAAGTTACAAGAGAGATCCTCCTCCACTTGATCAAGGAGAGCACTTTGGAAGCGACTCTCAAGGCGATCGAAGGTGGACATCGTAAGAGAAGGCGCTTCCATGCTGGCACCCAGAGATCCCTTCAGTGGTGTCTAGAGATACTTGGAGCATGTGTGAATCTCCTCTAGAGAAAGCCTACACTTGGATTCTGCGATGTAATGATGAATCACATTGGATCGTGACAGGAAGCATCAACGAAGAGATAATTCCATCAAGGTAATTCTTCTCTTTTAATTAAATTAATTATAATCAACATGTGATGATCCTCTCTATGGTTTAGTTACTTACCTCTTTCCTTTTTGTTCTTCATTATATTATTAATATCCAACATTTTATCATCATGACGGATCTCGAATTGATTGTTGTTAATGGTAAAATTAAAGTTGGGCACACCCATCCACGTGCTTCCACTACGCCCGGAACCTACACTAACCCACAGGGAAGTAGTAAGTGGCATAGATGTTACCAAGTGGTAAGAATCCATGAATTCTAAAATGGATTCCATGTACCAAAACCAAGTATGGATTTTGGTATATCCTCCAGTTGATGTAAATACTATTGGTTGCAAATGGGTATTCAAGAAGAAAATGGACATGGAAGGACAAGTCAGTACCTATAAGGCGTGACTGGTTGCAAAAGGGTTCAATCAACGTCAAGGAATTGACTATGATGAAACCTTTTCACTAGTTTCAATGATGAAATCCATCAAAATTATATTGGTCATTATCTCTTACCATGACTATGAGATTTGGAAAATGGATGTTAAACAGACTTCCTTAACAAGAACCTTCAGGAATAAGTCTACATGTCACAAACTCAAGGGTTTATGACTCTAAAGGATGCCAATAAGGTATGCAAGTTTCAGAAATAAATTTATAGATTAAAGAAATCATCCAAGTCATGAAACATTCATTGTGATGAATCCATAACAGAATTTGGTTTTATCAAGAATGAATGTGAGCCTTGTGTCTACAAACGGTTTAGTGGGAGTGCAGTCGTTTTCCTAATAGTATATGTTGATGACATATTACTTATTGGAAACAAGATACCAGTATTACATTATGTTAAGGCATGGTTGAATAAATTATTCTCCATGAAGGACTTGGGATAGGCAGCATATATTCTTGGGATCAAGATCCATCATGATAGATCCATGAGATTGTTGGGCCTAAGTCAAAGTACATATATTGACAAGATACTAAAGAGATTTAGTATGGAACAATCCCAGAGAGGATTGTTTCCAACATCACATGGCATTCATCTTTCCAAGAAAATGTGTCCTCGGACACATGAGAAAATAAAGAGAATGGAAATGCATCCATATGCATCAGTGATTGGTTCAGTCATGTATTTCATGCTATGTACTAGGCTAGATGTTGCCTACGCATTGAGTGCGGTAGGCAGATATCAAGCTAACCCAGGTGACCATTATTAGATGGAAGTCAATACTATCCTATAGTATCTGAAGTGTACTAAGGATATGTTCTTGGTTTATGGAAGAGATTAAAAACTAGTCATCATAGAATATGCATATTCTAGTTTTTATACTGATCAAGATGACATGAAGTCGCAAATGGGGTACATCTTCACTTTGAATGGAGGTGTAGTGAGTTGGAAGAGATCAAATTAGAGTGTGGTCGCAGATTCTACAACAGATTCCGAGTATATCACAGCTTCTGAGGCATCTAAAGAAGCAATTTGGATGCAAAACTTCATCTAGGATCTAGATGTAATACCTAGTAATAAAGATCTCATCACACTGTACTATGATAATACTACAGCGGTGGCTCTTGAAAAAGAGACAAGGTCACATCAGCGGATGAAGCACATACTTCGGAAGTATCATCTCTTGAGGGATTTTTCTCAAAGAGGTGAAGTTTTAGTGAGTAGTATTTCCATGGAAGACAATGTGGCAGCCCCCTTGACTAAAGCCTTGACTCAGCAGAAACATGATCATCATGTGAGGTCTAGCGTAATGAAATTCATAAGCAGTTACCTCTAGTCCAAGTGGGAGTTTGTAAGATTTGGTGTCCTAGAGCCAACTGTTTGTACTTTGATTACATGAATATTTAATATATTTAAATATTAAACATATTTTTACATATTTTTCATTATTTTTCATGGCTATAGTGTAATAATGTCCTGGAGTATTTTTCACATTGACAAGGTCATAGTAGTTCCCCGCTATGATGAGAACCTTGAAGTGATATGATAATATTATTAAATATAGTTCTGCAGTTGGATGACATACTATGATGGGACACATATTATACTGACCGTCGGGTGTGAGTACTCATAATCAGATGATACTTCTTCTCATGAAGTTCGCACTTGGTAATCTCCAAGATGGTAGATTGTGAGAACAGACCCACCAGTAGGAATTCTGCATGTCTTGGTGTAATCGTATATTCCTATATGCGAGCATTTGTAATGGTCCTTAGACTTTAAGATTATCATTAATATGTGTCATGACTCACGCACTTTGATTTACTGACGAAAACCATCACGCAGACAGTTTGCGGTAAGTAGGGTAATTGGGTGCGTCGTGAATGACATGTTATTAATGGATAAGTCGAGGAAGGATTTGTCCCTTCAATTTATGGAAGTTGATATCTCAACCCTTTGATTTAAATAGAACTGTCGCATGAAATTTCATGTCCATGGTGTAACGATAAGTTTATTTCAGGTAGTCAAAGAACGACATATCAAGCATAAAGGTTAATGACACTATCATGAAACCATCTTGATGAGATATTGAGATAAAGTGACTATATTACATAGTGAGCATTCGTATGTGGATGTCATTTTTGTGAATTCAAGTTCTTTCTCTTGGGTACCTTGATCCATTGCTAGATAATACTCTTGAACTTTTGGCAAGCCCATCTAATTCCAACAAGAAAGAATCCTAGAGGGTCACACACTAAATGTTTCTAGTGGTCTCAATTAAATTTTATTTGAATTTAATTAGTAAATATTATTCTCAAGATAGTGGAATAATTTTATTCAAGTTAAAATGATTGCATAAATTAAATAAATATTTATTCATAAGATTGTGAATAAAAATATATTTATTTATTTTATTGAACATTTAATAAATATTTATTTACTAGTTTGTAAATAAAATATTTATTTAAGAGAATAAATTATTTATTTATTTATTTATTTGTGTGTTTAATAAATGGAAGTGGAGTTCGAGTAGACCAAGATTGGTCCAGTAGTAAAATAATTATTTGCAAGATGGTAAATAATTATTTAACTAGTTGGCACAAAACAAAATAATAATAATGTTGTTATAATTATGTGGCACTGGATTTCATTTATGATTCTATTTTGCGTAATTTGGCACACTACAAATAATGACGTGGTCATTTTTATTATGTAGCATGGGTTTTCTCTAAGGTTATGAATGTATTTAATTGTTGTTATGCAATTAAATATTATAACGGAATCCCCATACCAATAAATAGACAGGTATGTCTATTGTGCCAGATATGGGAAACCTATGACACAAGAGCAATTCCAAGTTAGGAATTTTCTCTCGACTCTCCTCCTCTCTCCCTCTCAAGAATGAGAGATGTTATTCAAGATTTAAGAATAGTCGATCAACATCGATTGACGCAAAACATTCGCTTTGCCGTGCTAGCACTTGGAAAATGAATGGTGTCAATCAGAGACCATTAGAGCATGTGTGGATCACCGCTAGAGGGATTATTGTTTGGATCCTTGCAAGCTCAATGAGACAATCTGAAAGGTTCATCCCAGATGATCAACATCATCAATGAAGAAAGTATCGAAGAACCAGGTATTTTATTTCTTTAGAAATTAAATTTAAATTGATTGTGAACATGATGTGTAGGATCCTCTCTAAAGGTTTCAGGTCTCTTCCTTTTTTATCTAAATATTTGATTCTATTCCATGGATATTGGTGTTCATCATCATATTGATCCCGGAATAATCATTGATCATGGTATAAATTAAAGTTGGGTGTCGGCCCAACCACGCTTCCGTTGCACCCGAAATATACAGAAGAAGCATAGAAATGTCATACAAACAAACTCGGATAGATATGGGAACTAAAAGATTCAACAGTAGAGATCCAAGATCCAGAAAATAGAAAATCTCTAAAGCTCCATCGATGAAGACCAACCTACAAAGGATGATGCAACGGTAGGAAGAGGAGATTATATCCCACCATGAAGGGAACAAAAGGAAACCCTAGAGGAGGGGGTTTACTTGTAACGGCCTGAACCCATACTTCCGAAATCAGTGTAAAAAACATGTTGTGTATTTTTTTATAAAAGGTAACATAAAAATACACAGTGCACCATACATCTAATGACCTTTTCTAGTCTAGGTTCTAAAGAATTAGGAAAATACCACACAATTCATTAGATTTGTATAAAATGTATACAATTAACTAATTATTTTCATGTGTGCTACCTCTTTATACAAAACAGGTGTCTTTTTAATTTCTACTAAACCTATGAAAAGTATTTTAAAACATAGGGTGAGCATAATATTATTCGGTAAGTGGTTTTAAAACTAGTGGAAAATACTTTTATAAATACTTATTTAAAAACTCTTAAAAAATTATATCAAATATAAATATTTGATATATAAAAATAATTATCATTTTGAAATTTCATTTCGAAAATAATATTTGAAAAACAATTGGATCTCTCCTTAAAATCATTTGAAAATAATATTCCTTTTGTGGATTAAAAATGTTACTCAGCAGATCTTATGAAAAGCATTTAGCCACTTAGTAGTATCACTTGCTATACAATGTCCTGTTGAGGTCATGGGTTAACTCTTCATTCCCTGTCATCTCAATTGATATGCAAGTGGCAAATTTTAAGGAAAAAAAATTAGAAGATACGCTTTTCTCATTCATAACCCATTAAAAAAATTTCAAAAAATTACCAAAAATTATTTACATAAATGAAAATAATTTTATACTTTTTCAGAAAATCTATAGGAGAATCCGTATTTCAAAAATAATTACTTACATTTAAAAGATATAAATAGTAGTGTTTTTAAATTAAAATTAATACTTGTGTGAAAATGAATAAAATGTCATTATCAATTATATATTATGGTAATATCTATTAATATGCATTACATTTATAGAAATTAAATATCCATGATACACATAAAATGGTAGCTTTTATCATTAGAAATTATGTAGACAATTTAATAAAATCCAATTCATTTAAAAACAATGGCTTTAAAATTTAACTATAACAAAACAATGTTTTGTTATTATTTTAAATTCTGAAATAAAAGATTGAATTTAAAACAAAATAAAAGATATATTTATCAAATAAATAATAAGTTTCCTTGATAATTTAAAAAAACTTTATAAAATATAGAACATGTATATACATAATTTTGAAATATGGTATTTTATAAAATCATAAGTTTTCTCTTACTATAATTTTGAAGAGGATATAAATTTATATAGCACCCTTACATAATAAAATCGTACTTTGTTTTTGAATAAGATAACATAAAATCATAATGAAACATATCCTTTTACGAATTAAAACATCATTTTGATATATTTTAACTTTAAAAATAAAAACATCCCTTACCTTGATTTATAGTAAAATCCTTGTTAAAAACAGTATGTTTCTTTCTCTTTCAGACTATATCTCTTTCTTTCTCAATGATTTTCTAAATTGTATTAACCATTTAACATCGAATGAAGGCTCTATATTTATAGTCTTGACTCCACTGTTTAATGAATATATATATATATAATCTTATATAGTTGAAGGAATAATTGGGAGAAATTTGGATTCCTCAACATATGTGGTTTGGGTATAATGTTTGTCGAGCAAGCATATATATATATATATATATATTGGATGCCAAGAAGCTTCGGATTACAACTAAATATAAAATTAATATAAGCGAAGAGTCAACTATAAGATAATAAATGCTATTGATCCACATCCATTCTCAAATTGGGTATTAACATCGAACAGACCACAAAATATGTACAGGTAAATGATGAACTGAGGACAACCGACAACGATCGATGAAGAAAATTGAAGAAAACGATGAGCATAATACTATTGAGGTGAAAATGATCCTTGAACTAGGATCTTCATGGAGATTTAGACACCTAAAAACAAAAATGCATACCTTCGATATTCTGTAAATCGGAAAACAGGAGGAAGGCAATGAAGAACAAATAGCTCATGCTTTTTCTATCTGGGTGCGAAACCCTTCTGAGATTGCAACCCTTTTGATCTGCCTTTTCATCTCTCCAGTTTTTTTGGCCTCAAGTGGATTCACTTCACCGGATCTCCCTTGGCATTCTGTCACCCACTCGAACCCTCATCCGCATTTGGATATCGATTTGTTCCTAGATCTGGCATTCAATTCTTCTCATGCGTTGAAGCCCTCTTTGTGGTTGAACCCTCCCTTGGGTATTTTGTCTCAACTCACTTGGCCTCCCCATACGAATTGAATCCCTTGTTTGATTTTTCCTTTTATTCGATCTTCAATTTTTTTTTAAAAAATAATATTAATATATTTCACATAAAATTCATAATTCAGATTATATATATATATATATAAAGTTAATAATATTCATATTTCATAATTATCATAACAAAATACATTAACTTGAATATTCAAATTTTATTTATTTCAAAAATATATATAAAATAATAATATGACTACTCTTTAATTATTATTATTATTATTATTTAATGTATACATGTGTATATTTTTTTAACATTACCTTTAATTTCCAAATTAGACTATATATATATATATTAAATTCTTCTCAAATTTATGCAATATATATACACATATATATACTCTTCTTTTTTTACAAAAATAATCATTTATTCATATTTTAAAATAGTACACTTATGATTTGAACTAAAACATTACTTTGTGCTTTAATAACATATTTTATGTATGAAATTAATTGATAAAATTAACTAATAAAAATCTTATTTAATAAATTTTTATTTAAGAGTGTCATTATAATTTTCTTTATTTATTTATTTACTTTATTTATTGATAAATTGTTATTCATTGCCATTTTGTTTTTTTAATATTATTATTAATAATATTGAGTTAATACTTAAATAAATGAAAAAAAGAAATAATTATTATATTAAAACTTGAGATGTTACATCCCCCCTAAATGAATTGCGTGCTCGTAATTCATACATCAGACTTAAGAAAATTCTGGATTTTTATCTTCAGAATTATGAAAACTAGAATAGCGGAACTTCTATATTCTAAAGGTGCTTATTTATCTATAAGTTTAAAATAAAATTCTATCAATTAGATTTTCCTCAATGACAACGTCTAATCTCCAAAGTTTTCTAAACCGTTACTTTGATACCAAATATAATGGCATGAACCCGCACTTCCAAATTCAGTGTAAAAAACTTGCAGTGTGTTTTTTTTATAAAAGATAACTGAAAAATACACAGTACATCATACATCCAAGACCTTTTCTTGTCTAGGTTATGAATAATTAGGAAAATATCATACAATTTATTAGAGTTGTACAAAATATATACAATTAACTAATTGTATTTGTGTGTGTTGCCTCTTTATAAGAAACAAGCACCTTTAGAATTTCTACTAAACCTGTGAAAAATATTTTAAAATTTGGGGTGAGCATAATATTGCCAGTGAGGGGTTTTAAAACCAGTGAAAAATACTTCTATAAATACTTATTTAAAAACAATTAAAACATTTTATATCAAATATAAATATTTGATATATAAAAATACTTTTCAAAAATACTTATCATTTTGAAAATTTATTTCAAAAATAATATTTGAAAAATAATGGGATTTCTCCTTAAAATCATTTGAAAATAATATTCCTTTTATTGATTAATGTTACTTGACAGATCTTATGAAAAGTAAATCTGACTCCATTGCCTTCCTCCAAAAACACTTCCTGGATAAGCTCAAATCCCGCAACCTGACTTATGTTAGATCTTCCCTATGGCCATCCATTAGAAATTCCTTTATCAATATCATGCACAATTCTAGATGGATGGTTTCTTCTGACTCAACTTTGAAATTCTTGCTTGACAACTGGGTTGGCGTTCCCCTCAATTCAATGAACTCTTCAACCGTTGCTCCCGGTTCTATTAACTCCACCATTATGGAAGTTATTCATTCCCATCTCTCAGAGCTTCCTGATCATATCAAGCATATTGTTGAGGGTTAAACCTTCTCAAATGATGAGGACAGTCTTATTTGGGAGCCAGCTCACAATGGGATCCTGGACTCCAAATCCTACTACAAGCATTGCTTCTCATCCTCTGAATCCAACTTCTATTGGTTGAAACCTTTTGATAAACCCTGGATTAAGCCTTCTAGGATTAACCTGGTTTGGCGAATTGCTCACAAGCGACTCCCCACGGAGGTTTGCCTGTAATCTTTTGGTGTTCACCTCTGCTCTAGATTTCCCATATGCCATCAACATAGAGAAGACATCAATCATTTATTTTTGTCTTGCGACACGGCTTCTGCTCTTTTGAATTTTGTTACTGACATGTTTGATTGCAGATGGTTAAATGCCGACTCTATTTGCTCTCTCCTCAAAAACTGTGTGGAGATGGATCTCTCGCCGCAGATTAAAAACCTCTTCCTTTCCGCCGTTGCAGAACTCCTCCACATTATCTGGTATGACAGGAATGATATTATACACAATGGTGTCTCTCTTAATCTCAATGCAGGTCGATCGAGAATTCTGATTGCTATCAAGGACACATCCACTCTTCAGAAAGCCCCCTGTGCTAACTCGGTTGGGGACTTTGGGATTCTTCGTCGTCTCGGTATTAAAGGAATCTACAATCATTCGAAGCGACTCTTTGAAGTGTTCTGGCAGGCCCCGATCCCTGGCTGGATAAAGATTAACGTAGATGGTGCCTCGAAAGGAAACCCTGGTCCCACAGGTTGTGGAGCCATTTTCAGAGATTACCTTGGTCAGTTTCTTGGCTGCTTTTTTGGTGGTTGTGGTTCTGTCTCCGCCCTGGAAGCAGAAATGTTGGCAGTGATTCATGCAGTCAACTTTGTCAGATCAAAAGGTTGGGACAACATTTGGATTGAAAGTGACTTCACCACCATTATCCAAGCCATTTGGAATGGTGTGGTTCACCTTGCTTGGTCCCTTACCGCTCGATGGAAGAATTGCCTAAGATCGCTCCAAGAGATCAGGTGCATTGCCACCCATAACTACAGAGAAGCTAACAAAGTGGCTGATGGGCTTGCTAACAAAGGAATTGACCAGGCCATTACGTGGAGTGATACTTTGCCGGTTGATCTCATTCCGTTTTATGAAAAAGATTGTAAAAAAATTTCCTCATTCAGACTTTTGTAATCTTCTTTTGTTTTATTAATAATACTTTGTGTCTTGGTCTTTGTCCAAGACATTGCCTTTTAAAAAAAATCTTATGAAAATCATGTGGCCACTTAATAGTATAACTTGCTGGAAAACTTCTCATTGAGGGCATGCGTTCACTCCTCATTCCTCGTCATCTCATTTGATATGCAAGTGCCAAATTTTAAGAAATTTTTTTTTTAGTAGATCTGATTTTCTCATTAATAACTCATTAAAAACTTTTCAATATCTTACATAAATTATTTTCATAGATGAAAATAATTTTATCACTTTTCAAAAAAAAAATAAGTGAATCTTTAGTTTTAAAATAATTACTTACATTTGAAAGATATAAACGGTAATGTTTTGAAATTAAGACTAATACTTATGAAAATGCATGAAATGTCATTAGCAATTATAGATGATGGTCATATCTATTAGTATGCATGACTTTTACATAAATTAAATATCCCTGAAACACATAAAATGATAGCTTTTATCATTAGAAATTACATAGCTAATTTAATAAAATCCAATTCCTTTAAAAACAATGGCTTTAAAATTTGACTATAACAAAACAATGTTTTGTTATTGTTTTATATTTTTAAATAAAACTTCGAATTTAAAACAAAATAAAAGATTTGTTTATCAAATAAATAATAACTTTCCTAACTAATTTAAAAATAAAACTTCATAAAATATTGAACATGTATATACATAATTTTGAAATAGGGGATTTTAGAAAATAATAAGTTTTCATTTACTATAAAACTTTATGTTTTGAAGAGGACATAAATTTATATAGCACCCTTACATAATAAAAACATACTTTGTTTTTGAAGAATATAACATAAATTCATAATGAAACATAACCTTTTAAAAATTAAAACATAATTTTGATATATTTAAACTTTAAAAATAAAAACATCTCTTACCTTGATTTACATCAAAATTCTTGTTAAAAATTGTATGTTTCTTTCTCCTTCGAACTCATCTCTATCTTTCTCAATGATTTTTTAAATGGTATTCATCATTGAACACCAAATGAAGGCTCCATATTTATAGTCATAACTCCACTATTTAATGAATATATATATATATATATATAATTGTATATTGTCAAAGGAAGAATCGAGAGGAATCTGGATTCCTCAACATATGTGGTTTGGGTATAATGTTTGTCAAGAAAGCATATATATATACATATATATATATATATATATATATAATTTCAAGATGTTTACAGGTTTGATTTTAAGGAGGAAAAAACGAAGGATAATTTAAAATTGGATGCAAAATAGTTAACTGGTGTCGTTATATATTTATATAGATATATTTTATAACATGTTCCGATCAATTCGGTGGATGATTTTTCACAAAGCTTTGGATTACAACTAAATATAAAATCGATATAAGTGAAGAGTCAACTACAAGACAATAAATGTTATTGATTCACATCCATTCTCAAATCGGGTATATACATCGAATAAACCACAAAATATATACAGGTAAACGATGAACAGAGGACAACTGACGACAATCAATGAAGAAAAAAGAAGAAAACAACGAGTGTGGTACTATAGAGGTAAAAATGATCCTTGACATGAGATATTCATAAAGATTTAGACACCTAAAAACAAAAATGCATACCTCTGATATTCTATAAATCGGAAAATAGGAGGAAGATGATAAAGAACAACTCACTCACGATTTTCCCATCTATGTGTGAAACTCTTCTGAGATTGAAACCCTTTTGATCCGCCTTTGAATCGATCTGGTTTTTTCAGCCTCAAGTGGATTCACTTCACCTAATCTCCCTCGGCGCTCTGTCATGCACTTGAACCTTCATCCGCGTTTGGATCTCGATTTTTTCCTAAATTCGGTGTTTGGTTTTTATCCTGCGTCGAAGCCCTCTTCATGGTCAAACCCTCCCTTGGTATTTCATCTCAACTCGCTCAGCCTTCTCATACGAATTGAAACCCTTCGATTTCCCATTCAATTCGATCTTTAATTTTTAAATAATAATAATAATAATATATTTCATGTCACGAACATCCCCCAGGGCCCGTGCCGTGACTACCTCAAGCCCGTCTTCCATAGATCAGGGGCTGACGACTAGCACCGAAATGCGTATTCCCTAAAACCGGGAAGGCATTGCCTTTATATCCTGTAAACACACTCAACCAAGCACATAGAAAGATATGAACACAAGTAAACTGTATAGTAAAAAGAGTGTGTACAGTAAGTAAAAGGGGCTAAAATACAAGCCCAACTGGAAAGTACAAGAAAACTGGAAAGTACAAGTAAACTGAAACAACTCATGTGAACACCCGCCAAGGATCCTACCTGAAGGGTAGGTACAGCTCTCGAATGGTCGTCTATGCGATACGCCTCGTCTAAGGTCCACCTCCAAGCTACCTCCAGTCCTGGTACTCTCGTCCTCAGTCAGCGTTGTCCGTCGTCTGCACCAAACACAACAAAATGCGGGCGTAGCCTGTGCAGGGGTGAGTATAACGATACTCAGTAGGGACCCCGAGACCCTCAAAGGTCTCACAAAATCTACAAAGGATAAACCACAAAGCATGAAAACAATTGTCAACCCTACTTAGGTATATGATCATACATATACCTAACTTATCAAGTATACACATCTCATTCATGAGGAAACACAATGCCCAACTCATTAGCTCAAAGCTCAACTGTTCTACGAAGGAAAGAATACCACGAAGGTAACACCACGAAGGTAAGTACCACAAAGGTAACACCACACTGAAGAATACCACAAAGGTATCACCACGAATGAAAGTACCACACAAGTTCGCCACACAGAAGAATAGCACCAAGGAATCACTACGAAAGAAAGTACTACACAGGTACGCCACAGAGAAGAATACCACAAAGGTATCACCACGAAGGAAAATACCACACAAGTGCACCACACAGAAGAATACCACCAAGGTTTCACCACGAAGGAAAGTACCACACAGGTGCGCCACACAGAAGAATACCACAAAGGTATCACCACGAAGGAAAGTACCACACAGGGACAGCACACAGAAGAATACCACAAAGGTATCACCAAGAAGGAAAGTAACACACAGGTACGTCACACAGAAGAATACCACCAAGGTATCACCACAAAGGAAAGTACCACACATGTACGCCACATAGAAGAATACCACAAAGGTATCACTATGAAGATAAGGACCCAGCTCACACCAGGTATAACTTAGGTACGGTAGTAAAGATGATTAGATGTAACTACTGAATCATCTTACTCTGTTAAGAGGCAGACCCACGAAGGATCCTAAATCATCAGACCCACAGAGGATCCTAAATCATCAGGCCCACACAGGATCCTAGTACATCATCATACCCACACAGGATCCTAGTACATCATCAGACTCACACAGGATCCTAGTACATCATGAGACCCACACGGGATCCTAGTACATCATGAGACCCGCAAAGGATCCTAGAGTAATCTCGCATGGATTCCTAGAGCGGATCTATGTGGGACCCTCAATCAGAAACCCACGAAAGATACCAAAGCATAGACCCACATAGGATCCCTTTCTCATATTACAACCAGCTACAGGGTTCTCGCACTAAACTCATTTGATTCTGGGAGGGTCTGTTC
Source organism: Viscum album (assembly GCA_963277665.1). Lineage (NCBI taxonomy): Eukaryota > Viridiplantae > Streptophyta > Magnoliopsida > Santalales > Viscaceae > Viscum > Viscum album. The sequence goes on from OY728129.1 coordinate 1,405,861,662, forward strand.
CTCAAGCCACATGTCGATACTCCAACTACCACGAAGTCCCACGAGGAAGTATCCCAAAGGATCGTCACGAAAAAGGGGTCTCAACGCAACAAACGATGCGTCAATCAAACGCCCAGTTTGTAAGTTATTGGTCTTTTAGTCTCGAGGGCCCGGTTGGATTCGTGTTCGATCCAACCCGGTCGTACCCCAACTTTATCCAAAACCCAAGTGGGGTATACCAAAAGGACCGTATCGACCCAAGGTTTTCGGCTCTGTAGACGGTTCGTCAAACGAACGTCCGTAGCTCAAGATATGGCCGAAAGAACAAAAAGGGTCGAAGTTGGTCCGGGTCCGGTCCGACCCGGCCAGGGTCTGGCCCTGGGTCCGACCCGGCCCGTTGGATCCAGCCCGACCCACGGTGCGGCGGCTAGCCGCGACTGTCCGATCGACTGGCCCCCTCCTCCGGCGGCGCGGTCGCGCCGCCGCCTTCGTCGCGGTCGTTCGTGGTGCCGACTGCCGTTCCTGAGCCCCCACTGGTGTCCGTCGCCATCCTCCATCGTAAAAAACACATCGAGAAGCGCAGAGATTTGCGGAGAGGTCGGGTCATGTTCGTTTGGCCCATACCCTCCGCGTTAGAGCGGTAGCAAACGGCTCGTGGGAGGAGATTCAACGTGAAAGAAAAATTAATGATGATTAATCGAACTCACACCCCTACCTCAAAGGTTCATTGACGTTGATGAGGGGAAAGGAAAGACGGATGTCGGTTCTTCATCGTTGAAGAACGTCGGCGTTCGTTGCCTCCGCAAGGTACTTTCAATCCGGGCTTAGGGTTGGTTCCTCGTTCTTCGATTTGTGGTTCGGGGTCGCTCGTCACCGCCCGTCCGAACCGACTCCATCCTCCAAGTGTCGAGCGTCGCGACACTTTACCAGAGCTTCGTCGTTTGGTGAAGCCGTGTCAATTCCTCCCCCAAAGCCCCATATAAATATGAGAGGAAGGGTAAATAACAATCGTGGAATTTTTTAATATTCATTTAATAGAAACCTTCATAAATTCCATCGACATTGTTACTTAACATTTAATTTACGTTAGCGCAATTAAATGGGAGGTTTCCCAAGGGACTTCCCCATATAAAAAGAGTTTGGGTGGTCCCCACCACAATGAATTCACAAATTAGAAGGATTTAAGCTCTAGTGGTCCCCACCTCCATAAATCAAAATGAGATTACAAGAAAGATAAAAATGTTAAGTATTTTTATTTTTTCTATTCTTCCATAAAAAAGTAAAAAACTAACTTCCACCATCGACCTACTGCGGTCGAGGTGAAGGTCTCTTTAAACGAATACTGACACTGCGAGTTCAACGGTATCCTCGTATTTCAATTCTGAGTACCGGTTCAAAAATTATAAAATGTCGCTTACGCGTTTACTAAACGCACCTGAAAAAAAGTTTGAAAAATTATTTACAGCCACCATCGACCCGCGCCGGTCAAGGTTACACTCTGTCTAAGTGAAACACGCCTCAACGAACCCAACAGTACTCTCAAATTTCCAATCTGAGTTACCATTTAAAATTTATTGCTTTTACTATAAAATAATTTTCACTTAATTAATTTACTTACGGCAAAAAACTAACTTTTACTGGTGGCTCATTTTTGAGTTTTATCATAGGAGATTCACGCCAACTAAATTTAAGTCGCGCCTAGGGTAAACCCATCATCATGAACGCAACAACGCCCCAGATTTCTGATCCGAGTTACTGTTTAAAAATTATTCCACTTTTTCAAGAAAACTACTTATACTTGTTAATTAAAACTTAACCAAAACTCAACATAACATTCCAAGAACTCCAAGCCTCAGAATCGCGCGTCATCAAATTTCACGATCTCGAAATAATTTCATATAATTAAAAAAAATATACAAAATTTCCAAAATATTACATTTCACATAACATTCATAATTCAGATTATATATATATATAGTTAATAATATTCATATTTCATAATTATTATGACAAAAATACATTACCTTGAATATTAAAATGTTATTTATTCATATTTTAAAATAGTCCACTTATAATTTGATCTAAAACATTGCTTTACTTTAATAACAATTTTTTATGTATTAAATTGATTAAAAAATTAACTAATAAAAATATTATTTGATAAATTTTTATTTAAGTGTCATTATGATTTTATTTATTTATTTACTTTCTTTATTGATAAATCATTATTCATTACCATTTTGTTTTATTAATATTAATATTATTAACATTGAGTTAATACTTAAATAAATGACAAAAGAAAATAATTTTTATATTATAACTCGGGATATTACACTAATGTCAAGCCATCCTCGAAGCATTTAGATTTTATGTTCATGCTTTTATTTATTCTTGATTTTTGAGCATTATATTGTAATTTATTTTGGAACATGCAACTCCATAAAGAAAATTCACATGACATAAAAAAAACAACAATATTTAATTGTCTTTGAGACATCAATATTTAATTTTCTTCAAGACATCAATTCTAACAGATGCATTTACAACTAGTACAACTAGTACGTGTGATTTAATCATGTCCTTTATATGAATAAATGCAGCACATATCTAATTTATTAGTTCTTGAAAATATAAAATCATTCACTTCCATCTCACACTATCATGTGGAAAAAAGAGTATTTTAACATTCTAAACAATGTCCTCCCTTTTTTTCTCCCCTTAATGTTGGGGGCGCTTCTTCATTGAAGTGAAAATCAACAAAAATGTGACATCATACATAACCAATTTGAGGTTCAAGATACGTGATGATTAATGGGGATTTACATCCCACATTAGTGTGAGACGCTACTCTTGTTAAATGCTAATTAGAGTAAAGAGTGCTTGTTATGCACTTGATTTGATACAAATTAATGTTAATCATACAATCAATGTTCTCATAACATGTTTGAGGCTAAACTATTTTGTGTATGTACATGGACAGCAAGATATTCTATAGTAATCTTCAATTCCATATAGCTATCATTAAAAGCATAAATTCTCCATTATCCATCCTTACAATCAAATTATTGTGCTCTATTTAATTATCCATGCAAAAAATTATAAAAATGCTAAATTGCACATTGAGATCAAACATACATCCAACTAATAGATGCATCAATTAATACGATAAAATATTTAAATGGTAGAAAAATGAATTGATCCACATATATCCTTTTGAATTCATTTTAAAAATGTTTTCAACCATAATTTTAAGTGTTGATGGTTAATAATTAGGTTTTTAAGATAAGACTCACATAGAATTTTTTTCAGGATTTCTTTTTGAACCAGAATGACCTAATTGGTTGTGCCCTAAATTACTTATTTGTGGTCTATTCTCGGTATTATATATCATTGAAACTAGATTATTTTGAAAAAAGAAAGAAAAAACATATTTTATAAATAACATTTTCACATAACCCAATATAAGTAATCACAATTAGCTTTTTTGGTTTAAGATTAGACAAATGTTTTTTATTTTTAAAAATTTGTGTCGTTTCAATATCTAATATGCAAATTTTCGTTCCATTTTCACAATTCATTTTAAAGATTAAAAGTAAAGACAATATTAATAAAACACTACAGAATTTAAATATTACAACATCAAAAATAAAAAAGCTACAAGTTAAATCTAACTACAATAAATTTTTTGAATTATTTCCAATTATCATCTCATTAAAATCATTAGTTAAATCACTTCAAGGCAAATGAAATCATCATTTTTGTATTTCTCAATAAAATTCTTATGCTTTTCTTTCCCGTGAGATGTATCATCAAAGTTTAATTCATTGAAGCAAAATTTATTTAATTATGATAATCATTTTGAAAATGTCCATGACTATAACAACATTATTAGCCACAACTATCCCCAAAACCACATCTACCACAAAAATCATGTTCTCACCTTCAACCTTTTTTCATGATTAATTTTATGAAATGTAGAACCAGACGTAACCAATGATTTTTAATCAAAAACTTTTCCAAGAATATCAGCATATGTAACATCAATTCCACATCCTTGGTCATGCCTTCAAAACCACATCCACCACAAAAATCATGGTCTCACCTTCATACTATTGATGGTGACTACATGTTATAAAAACTAAAATTAAAACAGAAAGAAATTATGTACCATAGAAACAAAACTAAAAGAGAGGTTCAATTATAATTATCTTCTTTAGGCTCCTTATTGCAGAATTGTAAGGATACCCTTTGCCTCCACCCTTACAGAATGCCCTGACTTCTTTTTGAAGCATTGACCCTTCAATGCAACAAAAATCTACTTTTGATGGTCAATTGATATCCTTTGCAGCAAGTCGTTGGTGGGGCAGCCCAACACAATTCATCTTTGGCACCCACTAATGCAGGTGTGACATAAGTAAATTGTTTTATTACAATAATAATTAAGTATTAGTTTTAAAGTGGTGATTTAAAAAAAATTGCTTGGAACCAACTGCCCGTCCCCCCACGATTAAAGTTTCAATAATAAAAAATACTATTTCTTGAGTTCTTAATGTATTTCGGTTATAAGAATGGTAATTGTTAACTTCAAAGTCTTCTGACCACTAAAAAGGGATCGTTTTTTTAACAAACCATGAAATATATTAAAATTGGAAATCCTTGAGTGACATAACATATAAGGTACACAACCAGATCAGCCACTCTTAACAACAGGACAACATCATTGGTCGAAAAAATAGAAGAACACCCGTATCTCCTCCAGAAAAAAAAACCCGAGGGATATAAAAGTAAAAGAGCTAGAATTAAGACATGTAATGACCATACATAATACACACAGACTGACCAAACAGTCAGAACATGGGCATGATGACTTGCATCTTCTTCCATTAGTATGGTGCAAAAGAAAAATAAAACAAAAACATGGGCATCAGTGATTCGTGAAATCAAATGCTAAAATCAACATTACTTCAACCCACTAATTACTAGTCAGAACTCATCTTGAAAAGGGGATCCTTACAAAAACATTCAAGCAGCTACGGCCTAAAATATAAGAAAGAAAAAAATTACCCATGGTAGCTAAAAATATCTGAAGCAAATGGAAGGAGTCAGACCATGACAAATCTTTTAGAGATCTAACCAAGCCTCTTCAGTTCAGGAGATCAAACTTATTCAGCATTGGCAAATACCGAGGTAAAAGATGATGGTTATTAAAAAACCAAATTCAGATCTATGGTTGAGTGTAAATATAAGAGCTTAATGGGAGGGGAGAATTTTAAACCTGTATTTTCCTGATATCTGATCAATATCGTAATACTAGAAATAAAGAATCAGATCCAAAAGATGGAAGATGAAATTATGGGGATTGTTTCAGAAGGACGGCTATTAGGTTAGTAGAGCAACGACAATAGGCATAGAATTAAAATGGAAAAAGTGATTGTAAGCGAATAATGAACGGGAAATATTTTAAAGAAAAACGAGCAAAGGGAAATCTTGGTCTCTTCAGTTCAGGTCTCCATATGGATTCAGCATGATTTGTTCTCTGAAGAACGAAAGTTGTGTCCACACTCGATCATCATCAGAGACTCAAGCAGTTGGAAAGAAAACGTGAACAGAAACAGCAGTATGGACATCAAAAGCAAGTACACGGAAATTGTCTCTCTTTCTTAACTTTCGGTTGCGAAACGGGCTACCAAGCTCGAAGAACCGCGAAATTGGTTGGAAAACCCTATGGATCTGTGGTTCGAATACAAAACCCTAATTTCACCCAATCCGGATGAACGAATCTACGATTTAAATAGGCCTGAGGATTATGCGTTCGGTGGGTACAAGGCCCTCGCTAGGGTTTTATGGGCTGAAGATAGCCTTTTGTTAAGCCTGACGACAGATCCGCTTTTTGTGTGCTTATTTTTTATTTCCATATTTAAAATCTTTCTCCCTCTCCTTTTTTGTTTTTTGTTTTTTTTTTACTTGAAATCATTAAAACCTTTTCTTTTTTATTAATATTATTTAATTCATTTAAAAAAAATCTTCTTCTTATTTTTGAAATTCAATTGGGAAGAACATTGTTTTGACTAAATTAAAAACAAAATGATTTTACTCATGGGGAGAACAATGTTTTGACCAAACCTTTTACTCATGTTTTTCGTGTGTATGAGATGTGTTTGTTTCTATTCGTTTTAATTTCAAATGAGTAAATTTTAAATGGGATTATATTGGATCATAAATTATCAACATCAGTATTCTTAAAGTTAAGGGATCAAACGGAACGTGGTTTACTTTCTTGATTATCATGTACAACACACACCAAATCCATTTTTTTGCTATTATTAAAAGCCACTTTATGGAAAAGTGGTAACCTCACATCCACAGGGCTAAAAACCAAACAACCCATATTACAAAAAGCCACCATATTCCCGCCCATAACCAGAATACAAAAAGCCACTTTGTGCATGAAATCAAAATTCAAAATATCCACCCAAAAAGCCATAATCCAAATTTGACATTCAAACATCGAACGACCACCTCGAGCAGTGAGCTACCTCGAGTCGCGCCCCCAGACAACATCATTGACACCACTACGCCTACGACACCCACCAGCCATTTTCCACCGGAGCTTGAAACCAAGACATGAAAAAACACCTCTATCGTCACCGGCACATAACACTATTTTATGTTATTCTTGACCAATTATAATCATTAAAATTTATTTATTAGTTCCTTTATAAAAGATGAAATGGTTGGTGATGTGTTTTTTTTAGTTATCTCATTTTGTTCTGATTTCATGGTCTCGTTGTTATTTATTAACTAGTCGATTTTTCTCAAAAGCTAACAAATATATAAAATTGAATATTTATACATTGTAAATAATGTGAGCTAAGCTCTATGATGGTGGTGATAGGTAAAGAATTGACATCACCCTTGTATGCAAATAAAATCGATCATTAACAAGATTTTGTCGGGGGTATGTATATTTTAAATAGATTACAATAGTTATACCATGTCATTCTAACATCAGTATGTTATATACTTGTGAATTATATAGTTTGGAAGGTTGAAAAGGAAAAGAGAATATGAGATTGAAGAAAAATGCAAAGAAGAAGATTGTGAGGTCGCCTATTGGTGGATGTTTACTCATTTGATATTGAACTAAAGCCTTGAGAGCTTGACATCAAAATGTTCATAAGGAACCTGTGAGGCTTAGGATAATGGAATTGGGCATAGTTGGGGCAATGGGAAGTGCCTCGAAAGTGATTTATCAATGGGGGTGAGATAGAGTATTTATACATAGAGGGAATAGTATCTCAAGGTTAAAATATTAAATAAAATACTATTTCAAGACCAATACTTGTAATAGTGGTCTTATTTGAGACTGTAAATAGTATTTGATTAAAAATGTAAGTTTTTACGACTTTCAAACCATTTAAACACTGAATTTATTAGTTTATACAAAAGAAAAGAAGAAGAAAAATTGAAAATTTGTTTTTTTAATAAAATACTTTAAATTTTTAGACTTTGGAAATTATTATTTTTAGGTTTGGAGATTGATTTTATTATTTTAAATTGAACTATTTATCTTATTAAATCTATTTTGGGTCAAGCTATCCATTATAGAATTTACTAGGTCATTATTACATCATTGCCATGTCATAAAACATGCGGTATTTGAAAAAATATATTTTTATTATTCATCTAAAAATTGAGGTTTTTTCAAAAAAATACAAAAAAAATAACTTTGACAATTTTGACATACTAATTCCAAAAATGACATTCATTTTATCAAAATAATTTTCAAACTTGGGTAATTTTAATATTTAGATATTAACATTAAAATCAGGGTTTCTGCAAAATATGTTAAAATACACTTTATTAAAAACATTCACTTATAATTTATTTGAGTTCCCGGATTTTAATATTTTTTATGACACACCAATATTTATATTTACTCATTTTAGTTATAGTTGATATTATTTACTATTCTATTGGTCAAGTTGCTATTCTAATAGCCAGATTACTACTCCAATGGTCATATTACCTTTATACAATCTACAAATACCTCTCATTTCATTCATTCATCATTCACATAGTTTTCTCTCAAAGTTCTCTATATTCATTACAAAACACCAATCATATTCCCAATGTTTTGTTTTCTGTTTATAGTATTGTTTGTGTCCATGATAATTCTTGTGGGACGTGATATTTCAGAATTTCAAATTCTTATTATGTTATTTTTTGTTTTTATTATCTCATTCTACTATATTTAATTTTATGGAGTATACTTACTCTCCATACATAGCATTCCATATTGACGAAATAAAGTATCATTATTTTTATATCATGGGGTGGATGTATTTTATACTATACCATATTCCTAAATATGACAAACATGTATATTCAAAAGGAAAATTCCATATATAAAATTTTGTGTTGTTACATTCCCCCCCCCCCCCCTTTAGAATTTTCATCCTCAAAAATCTAAACTCATGTCCTTGGTCAAGAATAGATGAGTATACTTCTATTTCATTGCATCCTCAGGTTCTCATGCGCCTCTTCATACTTGTAGTTTCATCAATGTACTTTTCACAAGGTGAGTTGTCTTATTGTGTATAACCATGTCTCTATGATCAAAGATCTTCATTGATTTCTCCTCACAAGAGAGGTCGTGCTCTAATTGCACCACCTCTGAATTCAATACACATGATAGATTAGGTATATACTTTCCCAGGAGAGATACTGGAACACATCATCCACTTGAGTCAGATTTGGTGGAAGTGTTAATTGATAGGCTGCAACTCCTATGTGATCAAGAATCTTAAAGGGAGCAATGTACCTTGGGTTGAGATTTTCTTTCTTTCTGAAGCTCATGACTCTCTTCCAGGGTGATATTTGAAGGAACACTTTTACCTCCAATTTCAAACTCCAAGTCTCTTTGATGATTGTTAACATATCTATTCTATCGACCATGTATTGCTTTGATGTTTTATTGAATAGATTGAACATTTTATATCATCACTTGCACAAGTCTGGGTCCTAATGGATTTTTTTCACTAACTTCATCCCAATATGCTAGAGTTGAACACCTCTTCTCATTATATAGGGTTGTCTGAACACTTGAGTGGAAACTATTATTCTTTGAGAATTCAAATAATGGAAGATGTTGATCCTAACCTCTTTTGAAGTCCTTCAAGGAAGCCCTCAGCATATCCTAAAGTGTTTAGATAGCCCTTTCAGATTTCCATAAGTTTGGGGCTGATAGGTTGTGCTAAAGTTCAAATTAGTATTCGAGGTATGTTGAAAACTCCTTTGGAACTTAGAGATGAACTTTGGATCTCGATCCGATACAATTGAAAGTGGTTCCCCATACAACCTCATCACTTCTTTTACGTATAACTTGACAATTTGATTAAGGGAGAAATATTATTGAATAATCATGAAGTTTCCAATATTGGTGAGTTGATCCACCACAACCCATATGATATTGTTTCTTTTATACGTCTTTGGAAGACTCGTGAAAAGTCCATAGTGGTGTTCTTCTATTTTTATGATAGTATGGATAATAACTGCATCATCTCCCTGGATTTCTAATTCTCTGCCTTAACTTACCTATAAACTAAACACTTTTGAGGTGTACTTAACAATCTATTTCTTCATGCTATCCCACCAAAAATGCTCTCGAAGATCTTGGTACATTTTGGTACTTCCAGGGTGGATGGAGAAAGATGAGCTAGTGCATCATCCAATAACTCCTTCTATATCTCCAGTGTTGATGGCACACAAAGTCTTGTCCTGAACTAAATAACTCAATCTTTATCGATGTTGAATTCATGAAGCTTCCCTTCCTTTTATTTTTCTCACCTTCATTTGAAGCTCCAAATCATCCCTCTGTGCCTCCTTGTTTTTTCTCATGGATAGATGGTTTGAAAATCATTTGGGCAAGGTAGGATGTTTTCCCTACCTTTATGATTTATAGATCCATCATTTGCATATCCATGAATATAGGGTCTTTCTCAATCCTATTCATTGATAGAGTGGTAGATTCTTTTATGCCATGAGCATTAGCTACTATATCCATCTTTCCAGGATGGCAGTGAATTGAGAAAACATAGTCATTGATTAACTCTGACCATCTTCGTTGAGGTATGTTCAAGTCCTTTTATATAAATACACACTTTCAAATCTCACAGGCATTATATATGTTGCACTTATCACTCTAGAGGTAATGCCTCAAAACATCAGTGCAAAAAACCCGAAAACATTAGGTCATGTGTTGGGTAGTTCTGGTCATGGATCTTCAATTTTCATGATGCATAAACTATTACTTTGTCATTTTGCTTGAGTCACTACTACAAAATAGACATTTAACAGCGCTAACAAAAATTGTTGATAAATGTATTCTTTATCAATGATAAAAAATGTCGATAAAGGGTACCGTTTATCAGCACTAAAAAGGTGTTGATAAAAGGTACCCTTTATCGATACTTTATTTTTAGTGTTGATAAATGGTAGTCTTTATTATCATTTTTTAGCATTGATAAAAGTTCCGGATAAAATAAAATAATTTAACAAATAAATTTTTAAAAAACATTAACAATTTTATTAATTAAATAATTATTGATAAAAATGAATAAATTGAATATACATATATAAAAAATAAATATACATATATATAAATTATAAATATTAATAAATAATATATATTAAATATATAAATATGTAAAATAAATAAAATAAAATAATTAAACAAATAGTAATTAAAAATGAGTAAATTAAGAAAAATATTAAACATTTTATCAATTAAATAATTATTGATAAAAATGAATAAATTTAATATACATATATATTGATTATAAATATTAATAAATAATATATATTAAATATAGATATATAAAATGAATAAATAGTAATAATAAAAAATGAATAAATTGTAATTAAACAAAAAAATTAAAAATGAATAAATTACAAAATTATTAAAAAAATTATCAATGAAACAATTATTAATAAAAATAAATATGTTTAATATATATATATATATTTATTTATTATAAATAAAAATAAATAATATATACTAAATATAAATATATAGAAAATGAATAAAATGTAATAATTAAAAACATATTAATGTCTTATTCATTTTTAATGTTGTTTGATTTTTCAATTTAACATATATCAAATGCGTGTTACATTGATTCCATATACATATATGTAATTAATGAATTTTTATATAAAACACACACACACAAAATATTTATGCAATTAATGAAATCTTATATGGAAATAAATACACCTAATATTTATGTAATTTATTCAAATTTTAGTATATTTTAGAATTTCATTATAACATGATACATTTAATATATTATGTTTTTAATCAGTCAAATTTATTTATTTATTTTTAATATTATTATAGTTAGGTATTATTTATTCATTTTTAATATATATATATTGAATGTAATCTTGTTCTATTATTTGTTTATATATATATATATTACTATGTTTTAGTATTTTCAATATGTATTCACCTTTACTTCAATATATATCCATATTTTTTAATAATTTATATTTAATTAATAAAACTTATCCATTTTTTAAATATTTTTAAAGTGTACTTATTTTTAATTATTCAATTTCACTCATTTTTAAAATGCATGTATTTAAGATTATATATACATTAATAATGTTAAAAATATATTTTTAAATAAATATTTAAAAATAAATATATTTATAAATGTATATTTACTATATTTATAAATTTATAAATTTATAATAATTATACATAAATAAATATTATTTTTTTAAAAAAAAGTATTTATATAATTATAAATAAATAATTATAAATATTTAAATAATTATAAAATTATAATAAATTTATTTAAATAATGAATATACTATATTTATATTTATATTTATATTTATATTTATTCATTATATATATATATAACTTGATGCTGAAGCCTCAATTTATTCAGGGAAAGGGGCTACATTATAAAGAAAAGCTATAACGCCCCCTGATTTTATGGTATGCATTTTCTTAAATAGATTCAATTTATTTGATAGTTTACATTGCATAAATGAACTGTGTTATACTATTAAATATCAACACGACCATTGGAATAGTAATGCAACTGTTAGGAATAGTAATGTGGCCATTAGAATAGTTAATTCACCTATAAAATTATAAATAAAATTTAGGTATCTCATAAATTAAAATATGATATATTTATATCATAGAACAAGTAAATAAATGTTGTAAAAATAATAAATTATGTGTTGGTATTTTTGCAAAACGTGAATGTTTATTTCTAATTTTATAATTAATATAATCATTTAAAAGAAAATTTATTTTCATAAAATAGATTCATAAATTAATATTTTGTTGTATTATAATTATAAAATAATTTCATGAGACCATAATTAATTTTTCAAAGTGTCATAAAACCAGTTATAATATTAAAATTGATATTTTTTTAATGAATGATGATTTTATTTAAAAATTAAATTTCTCATATTTAGAAAATTATTTTCATAAAATGGATTCTATTTTTGAAATCTATAAATTGAAAAATTATTAGGGTGAATTTTTGATACTTTTCTAAAATTGTTGAATTTTTGATGAATTGAGAAATATGATAATTTACTGTATTTAACATTATAAATAAATGAATGAATTTTTGAGTCATGGTTAAGTCATGGATGATGTAAGTGGACATTATCTTGAACTCACGTACTCTAGTTACTGTATTTAGTCATAAGAATCAATACTATTGATATATTTGAGTCAAAATAATAAACGAATGAATAAAATAATAAAAAACATCCTTCTCCTCCACTATAAATATCACCTCTCACCACTCCTTCTCCTCACACCTTCTAAGATTTGGATATTACTTATATTCTACCTTATTCCTCTCCCAAACCTCTTCCCCACGTTTTGGTCTTTATGGTCTCACCAAAAGACCATTTCCAAGTGCCTTAAGGAGGTTCTCAAGGAGACAACACTCAAAAGGTAAACCCCCCTCTTTCTCTTTTAATTTATTTTCTTTTCTTATCCTTACCTTACCTCCCCTATCCAAATTAGAACGGTAAATACAATATCATACATATATTATAATGTTATTATGTTAATGGAATATCCATCACCAAGTCTCTTCTCTTCTCCTTTTATTCTAAAAATGAACACATCATCCACGAGGTGTCGATTCATCGTCTTCATGGACGATGAGTTTTTGTTTTTCATTACCGCCTTCAAGACTGGTCATAAAATCATTTTTACGGTTAAACCGAATTATAATACGTGTATTAAAACTTATTTAATATTATGGAACTAGTATATAAACATAATATTTAATAAAACGATACTAGTTCGTGATGGTAGTAAAAACCACCAAAATAAATTGAGACATTTTCATCAACATTTTATCTAATTAATCATCTCATTACATATAACCAAATGCTATATGTTACCATTTAAACTTTTGGAATTTCATTAATACTAAATAATTTCACTTCTGGAGAAATTATTTCCATTTGACAAGAACTCCCATAATTATACACAAGAGAACCGTCCATAAAACCATGAAACAAACGCTCCCAGAACAAAGAAATTAAATATTATAACTCATCAGAATGACCATAAATGAACTTAATAAAATTAAAATAAATAAAATATATTTTTAATAGGTTTTAATTATGTAATTTATAAATCTAATTTTATTATCCGGGATATTAAGTACAAGTGCATAACACTTTTAGAGATAAGGTAAAGGTTTATCATCTCACTTTTATTTTTTTGTGAGATATGCCTTATTAAATACTTATTTCATGTGTGTGGTGTATGTATAATACCCTTTGACATATCATATCATATCATGAATATCTTTATCTTCATGGTATTAAATGTTTCATTTTATGTTCATTAATTTTATGGGGCATATAATTCGACTACTTGCATAGTGGTAAAGGAATTCTTAACCTAATTTCCATTATTTGGGTTAAACATCTACTTAAATGATTATGTCATGATCTTATTATGTGTTAAATTAATTTTATTTATCTTAAGTTGTATTTAAATTTGTTTTATGTGGACTTATAGCTAATACACATAATTGATTCATTTGGTCAATACTCACACTTTCTTTTAAAAACACTCTTTTAAATGTTTCTTTTTTTTCAATATTTAAAAGAAATGTTTTTTTAAAACTTATAGGACATGAGAAAATTTCCCGCTTTCATGACGCCTTAATGTTTTCAGGAATCCTTTACAATTTTACAATTTATTTCCTAAGAAAATATTTTCTTTTATAATTGCGTAGCTTTTTAATTAAATGATTCCAAAGTAAAAAAAGGTATTTCTCTCAAGAAGTTTTTAATGATTTTGTTAGAGTATTTTCATCTATGTCAACATCCTCTATTGAATATTATACTTAATTGAGTTTGATATCTTATGATACCATATACCATATTTTATTAAATGGTTTATGATCATTTTGACTGGGGATGTATTATCTTGATACCATTCACCATATTACTCTGGATAATTTATGATTATATTTAGTGATTAGGGAAATTATTTACATTTCATATGCTAGTTTCAATACAAATATATATGTTGATTATGTTTCATAACTTTCATATGAGGAATGAATTAGACTTAGTAAGTGTCATGTGGGGCCCACTATAGCCCCTTGATGCATCAGAAGGTCTCATGAGATAAACTAGACCGGGTTTTGGCCGAGGCCTTACCCATTTATGTACACTTTTTAGACGAGAACTTAATGATATGTTTATAATGCCCCACATTATGCATTCCCTCATAATGAGATTAGTTATTGATAATCCATGTGATTATTTGACTAGTAGAATATTCATGGGTAAGTATCATTTTTATGTGATTATTTATATGCTGTTATTTGATCAAATTTTATTCCTGCCATATTATACTCAAGATTATGTTTTAATGACATGAGTTTTTAGTTATTCACATTTCCTTATTGTTTATGATTATTTATGATAGCTTCTACCATATACTTACCCTTACTGAGCATCTGAGCTCACCCCTTACATTTTATTTTTCCCCAAGATTCAAAGATGTATATTATAATTGACATGTAGGGATAGTCTAGGAGAATATGGGTGTCTCCAATGGAGTTACTATGTTGTATTTCATTTCAATTTGTAATGCAATTCTTGTGTTTGTATTTAGTTTTCCAAAGCTACTGAACTATTCGTTCTTATGAGATGCGATTTACTTATTTATCATGCCAATGTAATAAAGTAAGGTATTATCTTTTGGTTACTAGGGTTGGGGTATTTATAGTTGGTATCAGAGGAATTTTAGTAGAAACTTTGGAAACTAGATTTAGGAAATCATAGATTAGGGAAATATAACCCTATAAGTGACTTTGAGAATATTCCCATGGTAACCAAGCTTATGATTTTGAGATCAGTTATGCTTTATGTGTTTTATTACTTTTAAAATTTCATAATATAATCTAGTGCATGCCATTGTTTAAAAATGATGCCTAGTGGAAGGAATGAAAACCATATCAATGTGTGTATTCCATGTAGGGATTGGCCTC
The DNA here is from genome assembly GCA_963277665.1 of Viscum album. Lineage (NCBI taxonomy): Eukaryota > Viridiplantae > Streptophyta > Magnoliopsida > Santalales > Viscaceae > Viscum > Viscum album. The sequence goes on from OY728129.1 coordinate 1,405,877,210, forward strand.
CTATGCAAGATAATGATGTTGGAGACGGAGCTTCAACCAAATCTAAAAAAATTATAAATATAATGGGACAGTTAACTCATGTTATGAGTAATAACCTTACTCGCAATGAGCATCCTTATCCACAACATGATGTAACAATGTTAGACCACTTCATGCAATGACAACCTCTATCATTCAATGGGACTACAAACCTATTTATACCTAATAAATGGATAATTTCCTTAGAGAAGATATTTCTCACTTTGAGAAGTAACAATGTGGAGAAGGTTATCATGATATTTTATCATATCTCGGGAGTTATAGATCAATGGTGGTCATTAATTAAAAACACAAAGGAGGAGGAAGAAATTTCAAATATGGAATGTAATTATTTTAAGGATTTTTTTGGAAAAATATTTACCTTGTGAATAGTGGGTGGATATAGAGAGGCAATTCTTACTTCTGAGACAAAAAGAGGATGAAAATGTTATTAAGTATGAAGCAAACTTTACAAGGTTAACAAGACATGTCAGAGACTACATACATAATCCAAAGAGCAAGATTGACCATTTATTCGATCAACTTAAACTAATTATATGAAGGTCACTAGTCTCCCAAACATTCTAATCATATAATGATATAGTTTTATATGCCATCAAGATGGAGAAATAATTTTCCAGGTCATATGGTTTTGAAGGGAAGCAAGATAAGAAGAGGGATGTTGAGTACCTTTGAAAAGAAAATAAGGTAAAAGGGTAGGATGGAATTTCCAAGTTGCAATAAATGTGGAAAGAAACATCATGGAATATGACTATTGGGAATGAGAGTTTGTTACAAGTGTGGATAAAAAGGATACCAAGCCCATGATCATAAGGGAAATAAATAAGTCGAAAATGTGCAATGCTTTAGCTTTAAGGATATAGGACACTATGTACATGAATGTACTAGATGTCAAGGGAACTTTCCCCAAAAAATTCTAAGAGAACAAGGCTATGGATATGCAGTCATAACAACTATGGTTGAAGTTTCGAATGATGTGGTGGAAAATACTTTAACTATCTCCTCAATTTTATCTAAAGCTTTATTTGATTCTGGATCAATGCATTCTTTCATATTTTCCTAGTTTTCTATAAAATTTAGATATTTCCAATTAACCTTACGAAGAAAGTTGTGAGTAAAAAATCATAGTGGAAACCTTATTGCAATAACTATGCGTCGAGTAGTTCTTATTATAGAAGATAAACATACTCTAATTGATAATTTTATTATCATAAATATGGTTGATTTTAATATAATCCTTGCTATGGACTGAATTTCAAAATATAATGTAAAAAATAATTTAAAAGATAAAGAAATTATGATTTGTGATGAAGATATGGAATTTCTTATCTTAAAGGGGATACTTCATCATCTGAGTCATATCTAGATCCACCTCCAATAGCTCTTCTAAATGAGATTCTTAGAGAAGAAGATGAGATAAAACCTACTGATGAAAAATGTGATCTTCAAATTGAGGATGTGCCTATTGTATAGGAATACATTGATGTATTTCTAGAGGAATTACCTAGACATACTCTAGAGTGGGAAGTTGAGTTTTCTATTGATTTAATCCCTGATGCAAGAACTATATCAAAGAATCCCTATAGAATGACCATGGTGGAGTTAATAGAGTTAAAGAAGCAATTAGAGGGATTTAGTGATAAGATATTTATACACACCGGTGTTTCACCTTGAGGATCTCATGTTCTTTCTATTAAGAAAAAGATGGATTTATGAGGATGTGCATTGACTATAGGGAGATCAATGCTATTATGATAAATAACATGTATCAGCTGCCTCACATTGATGACTTATTTGACCAACTTCATGGAGATCAATATTTTTCAAAGATTTATCTTCATTATGGATATCATCAATTGCTAGTGAAGAAAGAAGATATTCCAAAGATAGTATTTCAAACAGGGCATGGACATTACGAGTTTACAATAATGCCATTTGGACTGACTAATGCACCCTATGTTATTATGGATCTAATGAATAGAGTATTTAATGAATATCTTGATAATTTTGTTGTGATATTTATTGATGATATCTTGGAGTACTCTAAAAGCTATAAGGACCACGATAACCACTTACAGATTGTTCTAGAGACTCTTATAAGAAAATAGCTATATGGGAAGTTTAGAAAGTGTGAATTCTGGATTCAAATAGTTTCTTCTCTTATCCATATTATCTCTAAGGATGGAATCTCAGTTGATCCTGTGAAGAAAAAGGCAGTATAAGAATGGAATACACCAATGAACACAACTGAGGTATGTAGTTCCATTGGTTTAGTAGGTTACTATCGGTGTTTCATTCAGAATTTTTCATGATTAGCTAACCCATTAACCAAGCTTACCCATAATGGGGTTAAGTTTATTTGGAAAAAGGAATATGAAGAATGCTTTGAAGAATTGAAGATGAGATTAGTGAATTCTCTAATCTTGACTCTACTATTAGGAAATAGTGGGTTTGTGATTTATAGTGATGCATCAAAGAAAAGACTTGGTTGTGTCCTTATCTATAATGATAGAGTTATTACCTATGAATCAAGGCAGTTAAAAACTCATGAAAATAACTATCCAACTCTTAATCTTAAGTTAGAAACTGTAATCTTGGATATGAAGATATGAAGACACTATCTCTATGGTGAAAGATATGAGATATATATGAATCACAAGAGTTTGAAATATATCTTCTCATAGAAAGGAATCAACATGAGACAAAGTTAATGGATCAAGCTAATCAAGGATTATGATTGTTCAATACACTACCACCCAGGTAAGGAAAATAAGGTAGCAGATGCATTGAGCAAGAAGTATCATGGAGTTCTAAATAAAACGAGGATTGACATGGATCCTGTGTACATGGATCTAGTAAAGATAGATATGATAATTATCAAGGAATGTGAATTATCACTACTTTTTCAAATGGTTTCCAAACCATATTTATTGGAAAGGATAAAAAGTTATCAGTTTTTTGATGATAATTTTCAAAAGATAATTAAACCTGTGAATGATGGGTAATTGTTAGACTTTGTATATGAAGATGATATTTTGAAATTTGGTAAGATGATTTGTGTTCCCTATTTAACCAAGATAAAAAGGGAATTATTTGATGATGCTCATAGCTCAGATTTCTCTATACACCCTGATATCACTAAGATTTATAGATATTTGAAAAAACATTTTTGTTGGAATAATATGAAGTGGGAACTTGCTGATTATGTATCAAGATGTTTAGTTTTTCAAAAGGTGAAGGCTGAAAGACAACATCCTAAAGGATTCATGCAACCTCTACCTATTCCTATATGAAAATGAGATGAAATTACTATGTATTGTTTCAATAAATTACCAAATACGCCAAGAAAGAATGATGCAATATGGGTAATTATTGATCGACTTACCAAACCTTCACATTTCCTTGCTATAAGGGAGGATTTTTCATTGGAGCACCTTACATGACTCTATATTAATGAAGTTGTAAGACTTTATGGTGAACCTCTATCGATTATATCTGATATAGATCACTGTTTTACATCAAAATTCTAGAAAATTATTTAGAAGGATTTGGATACTGATCTTCATTTGAGTACTGCTTATCACCCTCAAACTGATGGGCAGTCTGAAAGGACTATTCAAACACTATAAGACATGTTGTGATCATTCTCACTTGAATTTCAAGGTACGTGAGATCAATATTTAACTTTGGTATAATTTTATTATAATAATAGTTTCCATTATAATATTCAAATGGTACCGTATGAAGCACTATATGGAAAGAGATATCATACATGAACTTGTTGGGATGAAGCTGGTGAAAGAAAACTTGTAGACCTAAAAATTATTGAAGAGACAACGATAAAGGTAAAGACTATTTAGGCTCATATCAAAGCATCTCAAAGTAGGAAAAAAAGCTATACTGATAAACAGAGGAGATATTTGGAGTTTTAAGTGGGTGATCATATCTTCTTGAAGGTATCTCCATGGAAGGGTGTTGTAAAATTTGGAAAGAAATGGAAACTAAGCCCCAAGAACATTATTCTATTTGAAATTCTGGAATGAATTAGAGCTATAACTTACCAATTATAAATGACACCAAGTATCTCCAAAGTTCATGATGTATTCCACATATCTTTGTTAAGGAAGTACATGCCAGACCCAACACATATTCTCAATTCTAAAGAAATAAAATTGGAACCAAATTTATCTCACCGTGAAGAGCCTATCCAGATTATAGACACTAGAGTGTTGGTTCTAGGCGCAATAGAAGCATTGTAGTGGAAGGTGATATATTAAAATTTATTTTTATAATCGTTTCCCGAAACCAAGAGTGTAGATCTTTCATGTCAAATTTATAATTAATTTATTTAATATCTGAAAAAAATACATTGTATTAGGAACTTTCTTCATTAATGATTGTTTATTTTCTAAAATGGACCTTCCATATTGCCTTCATTGCACTTATGAGGATCCAAGGGTAGAATCCCTCTAGAAGTGATCCACACATACTCCAATGGTCTCCGAGCAACACTACTTGTTCTCCAGGTGTTAGTACAATGAATCAAATGTTTTGTATTGTTCATTCTTGATCGCTCATTATTCAGACTTGGAGAAATTATCTCCTGGGTTTCTTATTATTGAGAGGGATATAGGAGAAGTAGAGAGAGAATTTGTTGTGTGCAACAATTCTCTAATTTCAAACATGGAATTGGTTTTGAATGCATTACACAATAGAAATAACTGTATATTTATAGAGTTGGGATTTCTATTACAAAATTTTATTTCATAACAACCATTAAATATAATTGTAACCATTAATGAAATCCCATGTCACATAATAATGATAATAATAATAATGATATTATTATTATTATTTTGTGGTGCACCAACTTATGAAAAATGGATTAATAATATTTACCAGCTCATAAAAAAATATTTTACCACTGGACATGGTCTTGGTCCGTTTAAACTCTTTCATTTATTTAACACCCGAATAAATATTTTATTCATAAACTAGTAAATAAATATTCAATAAAATAAATATATTTTATTCAATATCCGGTGAATAAATATTTATTTAATTCACACGATCAATATAAATTGAATAAAATTATTACTCAGTCTTGAGAATAATATTTATTCCATTAATTAAATTCAAATAGAATTTAATTGAGACCAACAGAAACACTTAGTGTGTGACACTCTAGGATTATTTCTCATTGGAATTATATAGGCTTTCCTAAAGTCCAAGATTACTGCCTAGAAATATGTTAAGACACACAAGAGAAATAACTTAAAGTCGCAATAAAAAAACCACATACAAATACTCACTATGTAATATAATCTCTTTGTCACAATATCTCATCAAGCATGTTACATGACTGTGTCATCAACCTATATACTCAATACATCATTCTTTGACTATCTAAAATAAACTCATCATTACATCATGAACATGGAATTTAGGGTGACAATTATATTTCAATCAAAGGGATAAGATATCAACTTCCATAAATATGGAAGGGATAAATCCTTCCTTGATTTATCTATTAATAACATGTCATTCATGACGCACCCAATGCACCCTACTTCCCAACAACATATGACATGATGGTTTTCGTCAGCAAATCTAAGTGCACGAGTCATGACATGAATTAATGATAATATTAAAGTCTAAGTACCATTACACATGCTCACAGATAGGAATATTTTATGACACCAAAACATGCATAATTTCTACTGGAAATTCTGTTCTCATAATCTCCCATATTAGAGATTACCAAGTGAGAAATTTATGAGAAGAAGTCTCATATGCTTACGAGTACTCAAACCTGATGATCTATATACTATGTGTCCCATCATAGTATGTTATCCAACCATATAACTATATTAAGAATATTGTCATAACACTTCAATGTTCTCATCATAGTGGGGAACTACTATGACCTTATCAATGAGACAAATACTTTAAGACATTATTACATTAAATTCATGCATAAAAATGAAAAATATGTAGTAATATGTTCAATTTAATATTTAATACATCAAATATTCATGTAATCAAAGTACAAACAGTTGGTTCTATGACACCAACTCTAATAAACTCCTACTTGGACTAGAGCCAACTGCCTACGAATTTCAGTCCGCTATACCTCACATGATAATCATATTTCTAGTGAGTCAAGGATTTAGTCAAGGGGTCTGCCACATTGTATTCCATGGAAATACTACTCACTACAACCTCTTCTCTTTGAGAAAAATCCCTCAAGATATGATACTTCTGAAGTATGTGATTTTTCTGCTGATGTGACCTTAGATCTTTTGCAAGAGACACCGCTATAGTATTATCACAATAGAGTGTGATGTGATCTTTACTTCTAGGTACCACATCAAGCTCTTGGTCAAAATTGGGAATCTGAACTACTTTTTAGCTGCCTAAGAAGGCAAAATATACTTAGAATTTTCTTTAGAATCTGCGAACACATCCTGCTTTGAGATCTTCCAGCTCACAACACCTCCATTCAAAGTGATGATGTATCCCATTTGTGACTTCATGTCATCTTAATCAGTTTGGAAACTAGAATCTTCATATCCTCTGATTACAATTTCTTCATATCCTCAATAAACATGGAACATATCATTAGTATGCCTCAGATACTTAAGGATAGTATTGACTTTGATATAATGGTAGTCACCTAGAGAATCTTGATATATGCCTACCACACATAATGCGTAGGCGACATATATCCTAATACATATCCTAACATACATGACTGACCCATTTGTTGTTGCGTATGGAATCCTTTCTATTCTATTTCTTTCCTCATGGGTCTGAGGACACATTTTCTTAGAAAGATGAATGCCATGTGACACTAACAACAATACCCTCTTGGATTGTTCCATACTGAATCTCTTCAGTATCTTGTCAATGTATGTGCTTTGACTTAGGCCGAGTAACCTCTTGTATCTATCATGATGGATCTTGATCCCAAGAATATATGCTGCCTCGCCCAATTCTTTCATGGAAAAGCATTTATTCGACCACACCTTAACAAACTGTAAGATTGATATTTCATTTCTAATAAGTAATATTTCATCAACATATACTATTAAGAAAATGGCTACACTCCCAATAATTTTTTTGTAGACACAAGGCTCACATTCATTCTTTATAAAACCAAATTATGTTATGGCTTCATCAAAATTAATGTTATATGACCCGGATGCTTTCTTTAATCCAAAAATGGATTTTTGCAACTTGAATATATTATTGGCATCCTTTGGAGTCACAAACCCTTCAGGTTGTCTCATGTAGACATCTTTCTGAAGGTTCCCATTAAGGAAGGATATTTTGACATCCATTTTCCAAATCTCATAGTCATGGTAAGCTGTAATGGAAAGTATAATTATGAAGTATTTTAACATTGCAATTGGTGAAAAGGTTTCTTCATAGTCATTCCATGTGCAATTTATTCTTGAATGATCATTTTCAACCAACGGGATTTACATCCACTGGAGGATCTACCAAAATATAGACTTGGTTTTGGTACATGGAATCTATTTCAAAATTCATGGATTCTTTCCACTTAGAAATATTTGTTCCACTTACTACTTCCTTATAGGTTAGAGGATTATTATTATCTAATAATAACGAGTCACCATCCTCAGTAACTGGAAAACCATACAGTTCTGGTTCCCTAACCTCTCTTGTACTCCTCTATAGTACTTGTGTCTTTGGAATAGTTTCTTCTTCCATGAGGCTTTGTGGAATCTGATGATTGTACCAACTATTGTGTGCCTTGTGCCTCAAATTCATCAATGTTTATCTCACTCTCACTATCTATTTTGGAGATGTGCTCCATCTCAAGAAATATGGCGTGTCTTGCCACCATAACCTTTTTGTCTGAGAGGTAGTATAGGTAATATCCTCTTGTTTCCTTGGGGTATCCTATAAAGGTACACATTGTGCCTCGGGGTGAAATATTTCCACCTGAAGAGGCATTAACAAATGCTTCGTGTAAGAACCCAATTCTTCCTTTGAGGTAAAGATCATTCATTTTAAGTTTATACTTAATAAAATGGGGGAAAAGAGGTCAAGGGATGGCTTCAGGCCTGTTACACAACATGACTCAAAACTACACACCGTGTACTTATAGGTATACACTATGTATGTTCATCTACACGCTGTGTAATCCCAGTACACGACCATGTAATGGTCTGGCCATAAACTATACGGACATGGAGTGTAGTCTCAAGTACATGCCGTGTACTTTTTTTGTTGATTAAATTATATAGTAGCATCATTTTTATGAAAATAGAGAGTGGATCGTCTGGGTTCACGAGCAATAGCGCTGAGGGCCATTTTTCTTCTCGATTGATCATCCGGACCTAATTCCTTTCCCATCGATTGTGTTTGAACATGATCGGTAAGTTATTGATTCCCATTGATTCGTTATTCATGATTTTCTCTCTCAACAAAGTTATTTAAGGTTTATCATTTATCGTCATTTTGTAGATCTATGTCGTTCTAGCTTGAATTGGAGGTTAAGGCTGGACGAGGAGAGTCGTAATATGATGAGGTAGGTGGTCTTGTGCCTTTCTCTCAATGTCGAGTTGTTTATATGTGTTGTATTGTCATTATACCATGTTTAGGGTGTAACATTGAATGGAAATTGACCCTTTTTGTTTCCTAATGATGATTAGGTCATGAATTAAATTAAATTAATCATGTTTGAGCTTTTTGGTTTGATTCAGAGCCACCATGTGGGTGTGTTCCCTTCAAATGATTGTTTATGGACGTTTGGCCAAGGTTGCCTATGAGGCATTCCTTGTTTTACCTTATTGGGTTATTAAGTACAAATTAAATTTATAATGGGATTGAAATTATGGTAAATTGTGATTGGGTTTGGGATTAGTGATTTACCCTTTGCCCCATGATATGCCAATTATAATTTAAGCCTTGTGATAGTTTAATTCACCTGTTGCTTGATATGAATGATTCCCACGTGAGTTGTTATATTTTAACCATGTAATAATGAAATTTACATGTGTTATTTATTATACTGAAATGCCAATATACCGGGCTTGACCCTGATTGATTTGTTATGCTTGTGGGTGAGGATTTGTTATGTCTGTGGGTGAGGATTTGTTTTTCCTGTGGGTGAGGATTCGTTATGCCTGAGGGAGAGGATTTGGTTATGCCTATGAGTAGGGATTTTTCTATGCCTATGGGAAATATGTTGAATCAAATATTTAAATGGAATGAATTATGAAATTTCTTCCAATACAAAGTATAAGTTTGGATTCGGCCTTCACCTTATTTGTTTAGATAGCCTTCTAAGGTATCTGTTGAGCATTCTTTATATGGTGGATTGAAGGTCTTAGGTTGGATCTCGAGACTTATATAATTCAATGTAATTGTATGGTTGAACTGAACATAATGAATGAAAATGGAAAATAGGACTTGTAGGATTGTTTACTTTTTGGTACTTCCTAGTTTATCACTTTTACTTTTTGTACACTACCTGTTTCATATACTCATCGATAGATAAGAAAAAATATTTGGTGGTTGTCTAATGAGATTTATTTATCACACCCTGTTTGGGTTAGGCTTTTGGTCCCAAATATATTATATTGTTACAGGTGTCGATAAGGGCAAGCACGCTTCTACAGGTACTTGAGATGTTGTTTAGGAGCTGGAGAGCATGGGACTGATCAAAGGCTTGCGATGATTCTTAGTTTCCTTTGTTTCTTTTTATTTTGGAACATATATTGTGTATTGCTATAGTGTACTTGTTTTGGACGATTTATTAGAACATATGACGTGATGCATCATCTTTTGTATGAAATGATGCTTGGTTATTTATCTTATCAGTATTCCACTATTTATTTTAGTTGTATGATATTTACTGCTTCCTCTATTGTATTATTATTTATTCTTCTGTGTTACAATCTTCCAATGGGGGCATAATTTCCCCACTATCACACCCTAGGCCTTCGCTCCAAGTCAGAAGCCTCTAATGTTTGCGAAAATGTGCTTGAGGCCATGAAACCAACCAAGTAAGCGGCACCAGTTGAGTGGTACCCAGATCCAGGATGTTACAAAGTGGTATCATAGGGAGGTTTCAATCCTCCGACCCACTTCACTTATCCACACATGTAAATTCGGTAACATGATTTTTTCCACTCCAAAATTCGTATGGAATACCATTTATCAATTTAGTTGGTACTTAGTTTAGTATGTGTGTCACTATTTGTAATGCGTATCCCCAAAAGGATAATGGAAGTCTCACATGAGTCATCATTGATTTCACAATGTCCAACAAGGTTTGGTTCCTCCTTTCTCTTACACCATTCCACTAAGGCTCATAAGGATGAGTGATTTGGGATAGGATCCCAAACTACTGTAAGTAATCAATGAAGTAATGATTAAGATATTATCCACCATAGTTTGAGATGAGTTTCTTAATCTTCCTACCAATATATTTCTCAAATTCATTCTTGTATTACTTGAATTTATAAAAAGAATACTATTTTTACCTCATTAAGTAAATATATCCATATCTACTAAAATCATTAGTAAAAGTTATGAAGTATGAGTACCTACCCATTAATTCAACAGAAAATGGTCCACACGCATTGGTATGAACTAATTCAAGAAACTCTTTATCCTTATCACCTTAACCACTAAATGGTACTTTGTTCATTTTTCCTTGTAAACATGCATGACATACACCAAGTGGTTTTATTTTGAAAGAATCTAAATATCCATCTTGATGTAATTTTGTTAAGTGTTTTTCATTTACATGACCTATCTAGTGATGCCAAAGTTGGGTGTGGTATGAGTCATGTGAAGTAAATTCGTTGTTGATTTCCATTACTTGTTTCATGTAACCCAACACGTAAAGACTGTTATGTAAATGTGCCTTACCATAAAAAATGATATCTTTATAAAAGAAGCAATATTTATTTCCAAATTTGAAAATGAATTTATCTGTATATAGTCTAGATATAGAAATAATGTTTTTGGTAACTGAAGGCATATAATAACAAACCTTTAAAAACAAGATCATTTTGATAAAAAATGTGAGGTGGTAGTCCCCAATATCCACAAAAACAAGTTTAGATCTATTGTCTGCTCGTAGATCCACGTCCCCTTGGTAATTTTTTTTCTAAATCTACTTGTTTCTTGTATTTGAATACACATGTGAGCACCAAAAGCTATACTTAATACCCAATTTGTATAAATAGATAAATTGAACTCAATAACAAATGCACCTAAAGCTACCACTTTCTTCTTTAGCTGAGTGTATTTTTTTCCAATGTCACTTCTTGACACATGTGAAACATACATCATCATGTCCCCTTACTTCCCCTTTGATATTCTTCTTCTTAGAAGGGCGTGAAGAAGATTTGGTCTTAAATATCTTTGATTTCCCTTTCCGTTTTTTCACCACAAGGACAAAAGGATTTTCATGCTTCATATCTTTATCTAATTGGAAAAGGAGGATAAGAATATCTGGAAGAGACTTCTCAATGTTGTTCATATTAAAATTCATAACAAAACTGGAGAAGTTTTGAGGGAGTAATTCCAAAATGAGATCGGTGCCTAGTTTTTTGGGGAGTTTAAACCCTATAACCTCTAGGCGCTCAATGTAGTCAATGATCTTGACTATGTGAGGCCCAACTGGGGCACCCTCCAAAATATTTCTCTGATAGAGAGCCTTGAAAATATCAAACTGTTCCTATCTAGATCTCTCCTAGTAAAGACCATGGAGGTGATCAAGCATGCTATACACATCCATATTTTTGTGAGACTTTATGAGTTCACTAGAAATAAATGAAAGCATTAAACATTGAACACATACCACATTGTTCATATGTTTTTGATAGACTAGGAACTCTTTACCACTTGCCTCTTGAGCAGGCAGATCAGACATTGAGGATTCTAGCACGTAAGATTTCTGTTCATAGCATAGAACAAACCGAAGGCGTCTAAACCACTCTTGGAAGTTACTACTAGTGAGGAGATTGTATTTATCCAATATTGATAATAGGGATAGTGTGTATGATGAGTTTTTCATTTTATTATAAAATTAAAAGACCATATTATTAGTACTTTTCTTGATTACAATTTTTTTGAGAAATAATAAATTAATTGATTTTATTAAATCTCTCACTATTTTATCAAGTCCCAATAGCCCTCACCATTGAACTTGGAATGTCTAATTTATAGAAAATTATAGTGACAAGGATCCATATTCCCCTTCACATAACCCCAACAAGGGTTGATCAAGATATTTTAAAGGTATTTAGGTAGGTAAGTCTTTGCCAATTGTGGGCTTACAACTCCTTGATCTGTTGAGTGGACTCCCCAATCCAGAAATCACAACTTGGATTTTCTCAACACTTGTATCAAAATTACACCAAGTCTATAAAGGGATAACCCTCTTGATTTAAAATGGTTAAGTCAACCCAAAACCTTCATAAGAACCCCCCTTATAAAAGTAAGTGTTCCAACAAGAGTTGGTCAAACACACAGTTCTATTGAGTTTTGTTCCTAACCAAGTAATGAAAGGCTTAGTCTAAATTAATATTAGATTGATGGATTTTATTTTATTATGTATGTTTTTTATCTCGTTTTATCCTTTACACGTCTTGTTAATATTTAAGTGGATGTTTGCTTAATTAATTAACCATGTTTGGATAAAAAAATTACATATAATCAATTTTTTTTAAATTATGTCTTTTCATATTAATTAATTTATGTGATAATAGTCTTTCATCAATAAATATAATTTTAATTCATTAGATAGAAAATAAATAAATAATTAAATGACTCGATCATGAGCTTATATAATGGTTTATTTAATGAGTGGACATTAAATCAACTTATGACATAGGGAAAATAAATCCTTATGCTAGACTTGGCATGAGCTACAACATTCCACATGTCCGCCTATATATCACTGAGTTGGCATCATTATGGTTCCATATTGAACCATATCCACATGCCTTAGGATGATACAATAATTACAAAAATTTATTAATCACATGTAGTTGTGGGGAACCAAAAGATTGGTTAAATGAAATTACAGAAATATCATTGGACACACAGGACTTACATAATAACAGAGGGAGTGATGACTCACAAGCCATATTTTAATTTAATATTAAATAATTAAAAACCATGAAATAAATTTAATTAAATAAATCAAAACATATACATAGGTCTTCTTCAATCTCATGATTGGTCGTACATGCAATGAATACACAAAAATTAACTGGCTAGCATTCATTTCTTTATTTATTCTTTATTATTAAGATGAACACACTTGTATTAACTAATAAATAAATTAATTAATTCCCTTTCATCTTAACGTTCATCCGAACTTAATTGGAGATACCCATAAATTTAACATTCATGGAAAATAAATGACAGAACCATTAATGTAATATTTATTACAGTAAATTAATTCGGCATTTTTTAAACCATTATTAAATTTTCAAACACACAATGGTGTGATAATCAATAAAATAATATTTTAATGCTATGTTTTTTCAAATTTAATATAATTTTAATTTTTTCCATTAATGGGAGACTACATGGAATGTACATCTAGTTAAATTCCATGTACCTTAGTTGTCGTATATCCAAGTCACACTCTTGGGGCTTCGGCATGTTAACTCGGCCAGACTACACGGTATGTACATGGGTGGTACACACCCTGTATCTTCTTATCGCATGCCAGGTTGGCCCGGTTAACATATGGTGTGCAATAAAAGCACCATGTGTTTTTAATTTCTTAGCGCATCTATATACAATGAACATGGGTATACAACGTGTGCTTCGACCACACGCCGTGTAACCGAGCTTTATCGACCAAAGATTTGACACTTCCTGATGGCATCTCTAGTCATTCTTCATTTGTTCTTAAATCTCTATGAAAATGAAACATTTCCCAAAACCAAGAGCGAGGATCTTGCACATAAAATTTATAATTTATTTATTTAATATTTGAAGAAATAAATACCTGGGATTAGGAACTTTATTCATTGACGATTGTTAATTGTTCAAAACAATCCTTTTAGATTGCCTTCATTGCGCTTGTGAGGATCCAAGGGTAGAATCCCTCTAGCGGTGATCCACACGCGCTCTAATGGTCTTCGATCAATGCCACTCATTCTCCGGGTGCTAGCGCGGTGAATCAAATGTATTGCATTGTTCATTCTTAATCGCTCATTATTCTATATTAAAGAAATTCTGTCTTGGGTTTCTTGTTCTTGAGAGAGAGAGAGAAGGAGGATTCGAGAGAGAATTTTTTGTGCACAACAATTCTCTATTCTCAAAATTGAAATTAGTTTCGAATTTATTACACAATAGACATAGTCATCTATTTATAGATATGAGATTTCAGTTACAAAATTTAATTACATAAAAACCATTAAATATAATCATAACCATTAATAAAATCCCATGCCACATAATAATAATAATATTTTTTGGTGCACCAACTTGTGTAAAATGGATAAATAACATTTACCAGCTCATAAATAATTATTTTACCACCAGACACGGTCTTGGTCCATTTGAACTCCTCTTGCATTTATTGAACACCTGAATAAATATTTTATTCAAAAACTAGTAAATAAATATTCAATGAAATAAATATATTTTATTCAAAATTCGGTGAATATTTATTTAATTTATGTGATAAATATAAATTGAATAAAATTATTCCTCATTCTTGAGAATAATATTTATTTTATTAATTAAATTCGAATAGAATTTAATCGAGACCAATAAAAATACTTAGTGTGTGACCCTCTAGGATTCATTCTCATTGGCACTAAGAGAGATTTCCTAAAGTCCAAGATTTCTATTTATCAATATTTCAAGGTACCCAGGAGAAATAACTTAAAGTTGCAATGATGAAAACCACATATGAACACTCACTGTGTAATATAATCCCTTTGTCACAATATCTCATCTAGTAGGTTGCATGATTGTGTCATCAACCTATATGATCGATACATCATTCTTTGACTATTTGAAATAAACTCATCGTTACACCATGGCCATAGAATTTAGGGAAATAGTTCTATTTCAATTAAAGGGATGAGATATCAAATTCCATAAAGATATAAGAGACAAATCCTTCCTTGAATTATCCATTAATAACATGTCATTCATGACGCACCCAATGTACCCTACTTCCCGCTAATATATGGCGTGATAGTTTTCATTAGTAAATCTAAGTGTGTGAGTCATGACATTCATTAATGATAATATTAAAGTCTAAAGACATTACACATGCTCATATATAGGAATATCTGATGACACCAAAATATGTAGAATTTTTACAGGTGGGTCTGTTCTCATAATCTCTCGTCTTGGATATTACCAAGTGCGGACTTTATGAGAAGAAGTCTCATATACTTATGAGTATTCTCACATGAAAGTCAATATAATATGTGTCCCATTATAGTATGTTATCCAACCATATAACTATATTAAGAGTATTGTCATAACACTTCAATGTTCTCATCATAGTGAGGAACTACTATGACCTTATCAATATGAAAAATACTCTAGGATATTATTACATTAAAGTCATGCAGAATAATGAACAATATGTAGTTTTATGTTTAATTTAATATTTAATACACAAAATATTCATGTAATCAATGTAAAAACAGTTGGTTCTAGAAAACGAACTCTAACATAGAGAACAAGTGTTGAGGGATCAGATAACTTTTCTGGTAAATGTACTTTGAAAAAATCATAAAATTGAAGAGGTGATGTGGGAACCAGAGGAAATTATGATGAAAATTTGCCCAAATATTTTTCTGAGGTGAAATTATAGAAATTTTGAGGATGAAATTTTTGATAGAGGGAAGAATATAACACCCTAATATTTTACGACATGTATCTTCTTAAATAAATTCAATTTATTCGATAGTTTACGTTGCACAAACGAACCGTGTTATATTATTTAACATTGGTATGACCGTTATAATAGTAATGTAACCTTTAGGAATAATAATGTGGTTATTAGAATAATAACCTCACCTATAAAATTATAAATAAAATTTAGTCATCTCATAAATTAAAATATGATATATTTATATCATAGAATAAGTAAATAAATGTTTTAAAAATGATAAATTAAGTGTTGGTATTTTTGTGAAACATGAATGTTTATTTAGAATTTTATAATTAATATAATAATTTAAAAGAAAATTTATTTTCATAAAATAGATTCATAAATTATCATTTTGTTTCATTATAATTATAAGATAGTTTTACGAGAGCATAATTAATTTTTCAAAGTGTTGTAAAATCAGTTATAATATTAAAATTGGTATTTTCCGAATAAATGATGATTTTATTTAAAAATTAAATTTATCATATTTTGAAAATTATTTTCATAAATTGGAATCCATTTTTTAAATCTACATGTTTAAAAATGGTTAGGGTGATTTTTTGGGATTTTTCTAAAATAGTTGATTTTTTGGTGAATAGTGAAATATGGTAATTTACAATATTTATCATTATAAGTAAATAAATGAATTTTTGAGTCATGGATGAGTCATGGATGATGTAAGTGGACATTATATATTACTAAAATTCTCTAGTTACTATATTTAGTCACAAAATCAATACTATTGATAGTCTCGAGCCAAAATAATAAACTAATGAATAAAATAATCAAAAAACACTCATCTCCTCCACTATAAATACCACACTCACCACCCCTTCTCCTCACACCTTATAAGATTTGGAGCTGTATTATATTCTACCCAATTACTATCCAAAAATATTCCCCACATTCTGATCTTTGTGGTCTCACCAAAATACCATTTCCAAGTGCCTTGAGGAGGTTCTCAAGGAGACGACACTCAAGAGGTAAAACTCTCCCTCTTTCTCTTTTAATTTCTTTTATTTTATTATCCTTCCATCACCTACCATATAAAAAATGGAATGGTAACTATAGTATTGAACATATACAATAATGTTATTGTTTTAATGGAATATCTATCATCAAGTCTATTTTCTTCTCTTTTTATTCTAAAAATGAAATCATCTTCTGTGAGGTGTCGATTCACCGCCTTCATGGATGACGAGTTTTCATTTTTTATTACCACCTTAAAGGCTGGTCATAAAAATTTTATGGTTAAAAAATATTATAATATGTGCATTAAAACTTATTTAATTTTATGGAACTATTATATAAGTATAATATTAAATAAAATGATACTAGTTCATGATGGCTGTAAAAACCGCCAAAATAAATTAAGACATTTTCATCAACATTTTATCTAATGAATCATCCTCATACCATATAAAAAAATGACATATGTTAACATTTAAACTTATTTAAGTTCATTTATACTAAATAATTTTACTTTTATATAAGTTATTCCCATTTTAAAAGAACTCCCATAATTATACACAAGGGAACCGTCCATAAAACCATGAAATGAACGCTCTCAGAACAACAAAATTAAACATTATAACTCATTATAATGGCTATAAATTAACTTAATAAAATTATAAAAAATTAAATATATGTTTAATATGTTATTAATTAAGTAATTAATTAATCTAATTTGATTATCCTGGACATTAATTACAAGTGAAGAACACTTTCGGACATAAGGTAAGGGTTTCTCATCTCACTTTTATTTCTATGAGATATGCTTTATTCACAAATTATTTCTTGTGTGTGGTGTATTTACATTTAAATTTTATATATAATATCACTAATATCTTTATATTTATGGTATTCAATGTTTAATTTGATTGTCATTAATTTTATGGGGTATACAGTTCGACTGTTTGCATAGTGGTAAGAGAATTCTTAACCCAATTTCCATTCTTTGGATTAAACATCTACTCCAATGGTTATGTCATGCTATGATTATGTGTGAAATGAATTTTGATTATATTAATTTTTATTTAAACCTTTTTATGTGGATTTTTATCTAATACAAATAATTGATTCATTTGGTTAACACTCACACTTTCTTTTAAAAATACTCTTTCAAATGTCTCTTTTTTTTCAAAATTTAAAAGTTTTTTTTTAAAATTATACGACATGAGTGGATTTTTTATATTTCATGACACCTTAATGTTTTCAAGAATCCTTTACAAGTTTACAAGGTTATTTTTAAATAAAAGGTTTTTTTATAATTTCATGAATTTTTAATTAAATGATTCCAAAGTAAAAAGTGTATTTCTATCAAGAAATTTTTAATGATTTTGTTAGAGTATTTTCATCTATGTAAACAACCTCTATTGAATCTTATGATTAATTGAGGTTGATCTATTATGATACCATATACCATATTATATCGAATGGTTTATGATCATTTTGACTGGGGATGTACTATCTTGATACCATTTACCATATTACTCTGGATAACTTATGATTATGCATACTAATTGGGGGAATTATTTACATTTCATATGCTAGTTTCAATATGAATTTATATGTTGATTGTGTTTAACCCCTTTTATATGAGGAATGAATTGTAATTAGTAAGTGTTAGGAAAAGACCACTATATCCTATCGATGCATTGGTAGGTATCATGAGACAAACTAGACTGAGTTTTGGTCGAGACCTTACCCATTTATGTAGACTTCTTGGCCGAGGCCTTGATGGTATGTTTATTATGTCCAAAATTATGTATTCCATCATTATGAGATTAGTTATTGATAATCCATGTGATTATTCGACTAGTAGAATATCTATGGGTAAGTATCATTTTCATGTGATTATTTATATGGCGTTATTTGATCAGATTTTATTCCTACCATATTATTCTCAAGATTATGTTTTAATGACATGTGTTTATTTATTCACCTTAAATTATTATTTATGATTATTTATGATAGCTTCCATTGTATGCTTACCCTTACCGAGAATCTGAGCTCACCCCTTTCTTAGGTTTTATTTTTCTCTAGGATACCAAGATGTATATTATGATTTACATGTAGGGATAATCTAGGAGAATATGGTTGTATCCAATAGAGTTACTATGTTGTATTTCATTTCAAGTTGTAATGTAATCCTAATGTTTGTATCTAGTTTTCCAAAACTACTAAACTATTTGGTCCTTCAGGATGCAATTTCCTTTCTTATTATGCCAATGTAATAAAGTAAGGCACTAACTCCAGGATACTAGGGTCAGAGTATTTAAAAAAGAAGGAAACATATAATGCAGTGATGTACTCGACGAGACTCTAACTCAAGACCTCACTGAGACCCACAGGGGTAGCTACCATTGAGCATCACCCTGGGGCTATATATATATAATTATATAAATATATATAATGATATAAATATATATAATGATATAAATATATATAATGATATAAATATATATAATGATATAAATATATATAATGATATAAATATATATAAATATATAAATATATAAATATTATTTTTAAATGTATTCATATATTTATAAATAAATAATTATATATTTAAATAATTAAAAAATTATAATAAATATATTTAAATAATGAATATATTTACTATATTTATTTATAAAATTATAATAAATATATTTATTATATTTATTTTTATATATTTTTATTAAATACATATATAATTATATAAATATATATAATGATATAAATATATTTATAATTATAAATAAAGAATTATAAATATATTTATAAATGTATATTTACTATATTTATAAAATTATATATTTATAATTATAAATAAAAAATATAGTTTAAAAAAAGTATCTATGTAATTATAAATAAATAATTATATATTTAAATAATTATAAAATTATAATAAATATATATAATTATATAAATATATTTACAATTTTTTTATAATTATAATTATAAATCCTTTATCACTGCTAAAGTTTTAGCACTCATAAAGGTTCCTTTTATCAGTGTTTATTTAGCATTAATAAAGACAGAGGTTTATGAGTACTAAAAAAGCATTGATAAAAGACATCTTTATCGGTGCTAAAAATTTAGTATTGATAAAGATGTATTTTATTAGTGATGTTTTAACACTGATAAAGTTTTATCTTTATTATTTATAAAATAACACTGATAAATATGCCTTTTATCAGCACTTATCAATTTAGCATTGATAAAAAGTATCTTTATCAGTGCTTTTTTGCAAGCACGAATATTTTTTTTCCCAGTCTATTTAAAAGAACCCTAATCAAAACTGATTTAGTCATAATTCTCAAGCTCTCAAGGAACTCACCTACTACCGGCACTCCTCCTCTATGTTATCTCGAATGAATCAAGTCTAAAATCCAAGGTATATTATCTTCTTTTTTTCCTCTCTTATTGATTGCTTGTTTGGGTTCTGCAGTTTGCATTTTTTCACTATTCTCAACCAGAAAGAACCCTAATTCTCTTCTCCCATAACTCTATTCATGATTGGTCTCTCTTATTCTTCTTCATTTTTGCTATTATTATCACCACCTTCACTCATGGATCTTGCCATAGTTTTGGGGACTCATTCTTTCCATCATTATAATCTTTGCAGCTTTCCATAGAGTGAGATATTCTGTTATAGTGTAAGTAAATGATGTTTGGTTCAAAATATTATTGTGAATCGATAAGGGCATCATCCCATCAATTGTTGTAATTGACTTTTCATTTTTCCAAACATGTTACTATCGCATACTACAACAATTGGCCAATTACCTACTTAATATGTAATTCAATGGTATTTATTATAATCATTTGAATTTCCCCACAAATATTATAGAACAAAATATGGATTCATACATGATATCTTTAGTTGTAAGGTACAAGGTCTCCATGTATATTTTTCATGGCTTCAGGTCTCTCCATGATGTCTGTTAATGATACAAGAGTCATAATTCCATCAAACTACACTATTATAGGCCACTATGATTTGTATTTCACATGTTCCTTACTTTTTTCAAAATAATGATACATTGATAGGTATATTTATTTATATACATATGTTAATATTATGTGCATTTCAATTTAATGTAATATTTTTAATGAAAATCTGGTTCAAAGAACATTGATTCTCACCTTCTATTATTTGATTTATGATATTTTCTAAAATATTTTTTTATTAAAGTGATAAAAAATGACCACTTATGTTTAGAGAATTATATTTTTAAAATGTAATATGTTATCATATATAATTAAAATTTCATTTAGGTTATTTTTGAATATGAGAGGGCTTAGAGTATACATGGGATAAACATATTTTAAAAAAATAATAAGTGTTAGATTTTATTTTGTTTTTAAAACAAATTTGTATTTAGTTTTTTTATAATTATATGTAAAAAATAGTTTATCATTAAATATATAAATTAATTCATGATTTCCTTTAATTATAAGTTTATTTCTATTAATTTTACAATATTTAGATCATGTAGGATATGTCAGAGTTTATAATGTGTGTATTTTAGAGTATTTTTTGAAAATAGAGAATTTATTATTTATTAACCATTGAAATATCTTATTCGTGATTTAAATAATTCAATATTAATTAAATAACTCCATTGATAAGGGTTTTAGATTGGTTTTGAGCATAATAAATTATAGTGAATAGTTTTAATTATGTTATATTTGAGAAAACATGGGTTATATAGAATCTTATTAAATCACATGCTATAATAGAAATATTTAAGTGATTATAATGTTTTATTATTCGATTAAGGAATTTGAAGTTTATGATACCTGATTAGTTATAGTTTATATATATATATTTGATATTTTATTTTTCATATTAAATGGTTCATAATATATATATATTGATAGGATAAATATATTCTTCAAATTAATTTACTGTAACCATACAAAAATATGATTTTAATAATCTTTATATTATAAAATGAATGAATACACATTTATAAATAATTTTTTGACTGAGGAAACTATATGAATTATTATAAAATGTAACATGATTTTTTTTCTAGAAATTATAATTTTAGGAAATAAAAAAATTCTCTGAATTTTATTTAGTAAGTCTTCATTTTTATCTTTGTATACATTTTTTACTGATTGTTTAACTAATATTTTTTTATTACTTGTCTAATAATTTTTTCTCTAGAGTATTTTTTTGAAAATTATTGTATTAAACATAATATATAACTAAGTTTTTTGTTAAATTTTGATAAATATTGCCTTATAATATTTTATTTTAATAATAACTTGATATTATTTAAAATGATTTTTAATATACCTCTCAATGTATGATTACAATATTTTTATACAATAAATACATATGTAGATGTGATAAAAATAAATTTTAACATATATTATAATATGATGAGTATTATGTGAGGGATAGGTAGGGTATGTTATAATGCGAGTTACTATAGAAATGTTATTGATTCATCAAGGGCTAGGGTGAGGGTGATGTGACATTTGTGTTTTTTTTTCTTCTTTATGATTTTTTCAGAAAATAGGTTTAACTAATATGTTGTGGAACCCATTGTTTGGTTCTTTCCTAAGCGAACCAATTATGTTAAGACTTCCCCATTTTTCAAATGAAATTCCTAATAAAAATGGATATGTTATACCCATTTCATGATCTGGATTCAATGAGTACATGTGATGGTTATCCCTGAGGGATAGTCTTGGATGTTAGGGGTTTGAGGTAGAATCTAATGGAACCCACGATGTGGTTATTTCTAGAGGGAGATAAATAATATTTGATCCTCCTATGATTCAAATGTTAACCTCTTATTAGTGAAATGATTTTAATTTCATGGAACAACCATGGTATAAACTTATGGTATGATTAATATAATTCACTAGTATGAAATGAAGTCGGTACATTTGATTATCATGGTGTCCTGGTTAGTACAAAAATGACTTGACTTACATGTGTCTTTTTAGTGTTACTACATTGAACATATACTCAAATATATTCATTGTTGTATATTTTAGGGGTCCTACTAGTATTTAATCATTTATTTTTATACTCACACCCTACACATAAACCTCAGTGGCTATATAACACTTATATTTGAGATATAATTGAGGGAAAATCACAAGTAACATAGATTAGAGTTGGTGAAACATAGTGGGGATGCGTTTATGTTCTCATGGTAGTGTTTGGGACCTTTTTATCATTTTGATATGATATTTAAAATTTTAAATTAAGATGTAGTAATTTTGAAAGTTTTAAGGAGAAAATTATTATCCTCACCAGTTTCATCCCCCAAACAGTTATTACTAATTTTTTTTCTTGAGACTCATCCCCCATATCTTCTATGTTGCTTTAACTACTCTAAGCAGTAGTCATCAAAAATGATCCTTGATACTTAGTATGGTATGGCTACTGATTAGAGAAGTTTAATAAATATATGTTTATGTCCAGAAGAGATGGAGGATGAGTATCAAGAAAAAAATGCAATAATAACTGTTCGGGATATGAAGCTAATGAGGATGAAAGTTTTCTATAACTTTTACCTTTGGATAAATTCAGAGGATAACACCTACCACATCGAATTAATTATTTTTTTTAAATTCAATTACCCATTTCCTTCAAAATGGATGCACGCTAATTGTTTGATAAAAGAGTATGAATATAAAGTTAAATACTTCATCAAATTTGAAATAGAACATGCATACGACCCTTATCAAATCCTTTGTCCATGTTTACATTGTTGTTATTCAAGACAAATTAAATGTTTGACTACTCATGCAAACAACATCTTCTTCACATGATGATGTTACCAATCCCAAGGAATAACAGACTGTTAATGATGACACTGCATAATTATTAGGGTATCAACAACATGTTGATGAAAAAAACAACAATGACGCAACATAATAGTGTTGAATAAAATTATCAAGGAAAGAATTCTGGGTATAAAATTTGAGGTTGGTTGGAATCAATACGACCGACCTATTTACCCCAAAAAGTCAATGCTCATTAGTTATCTTAGGTTCATAAAGATGATGAATGTTCTGATTGATATTGATTCATGGAATCATGTCAAAACTATAATTAAGTAAATCATTTAGAAAGATATAATGGTAAAGTTATGATATACTTTCTCTATTTTATTAAAAAAATATATAATGAAATTTTGATTTATTTTTCATTTTTCATTATAGAGTTCCTTTATTTTAGAATATTTATGAAATAAATTTGTCTTAATGGCCACTAGAAAATACCATAGAGGTTTCTAGACTCTCCTTACAAAGTTATATCTTAGGGATGCTAAGGAGAAAGTAAACCCCCACCCACCAGTTATTTATGAACACATTATAAAGCAGGAAACCTGAACTGCTTTCATCAATCGTAACAATGAGAAATCATTTTAGGTGAATTGAAGTCAATGATATATTATTTGACCTTATTTATTTTATCTAATTTGATTCAAAAAATTTAATTTATGAAACAAAAAAATAATTCTGAAAATAAATAACGTGCATCAAAACCAATGCACCCCTATCGCAAAGAAAAGATAGGGTACACTTAACTAGAGAAGAAATTGGTATGTATTTTAAATAAAAAATAAAATTTTTATGTGATATGAAAAAAATATGTTCCTTTGTTTATATGCATATTGATGAATCAAAATCATAAGACACTTCCATCCCACATCATGTGCTATGGAAGGAGGCTCATAGAAATAAAGAGGGTAAACTAGTTGATAAAAACAAAAAAGTATGGGAAACACATGTAATTATGAAATAATAGTAATTTGTTATGATTTATAACGGTATTATATTAAAATATCTATTTATGTTCGTATTTTTTTATATGGTTTAGAAACAAGAATCATCAACGACCATACCTGAAGAAAAACTAATTTTAGTAGCTTTGAAGCGGCCAAAATAATATGGTTGCATTAGAGGATTAGGTTTTGGAGTGTCTTCGAAAACATATTTCGAGAATATAAAACCACATGAAGATATATATAATATGGTTAAATGATTACATACACAAATAGACTCACTATAAGATATTATTGTCTAATCTGGTTTGACAGACCAGTGTATGAGAAATGATCAAAGTGAACCAACGATGGAACAAAGACCCACACACGAACCAAATGATCCCACTAGATTTTAGGCCATCCATTCACTCTAGATACATACCTTACCTGAGGTAATCAATTTTTTCATTACTCTTTCTCCTAAATATAAATAAAAAAACTTCCTATAACTTTATATTACTAAAATTATGTAGGGTATATTTTTATGTGATTTGTATATTTCAACACCCACACACCGCCTTGTTGTGAGGGGTATGATGTATAATATCCCAAAATAAAGGATACACCATAAATACCTCCTAAAAGATCACATGAGAGTGGTGATTGAGGTAGCTCATGAGAAAACTGTTGATTTTCCTATTCCACTTGATGATCTCGATATTAAATAGTCAATGATGCTATTGGAACTTTTATAGCATGACCATCTAATCTTATAAATATACACGACGTATGTATTTAACAAAATTTTTCATATGAAAAACCTATAACTATTGATGAAAAAAGGCTTGAAGTGAGGTATGATATTACATATTGATAAATATATGGGGAAACATAAGGTCAAATCAAGAAAATCTAGTGAATTGACCAAGAAATAAAAATGACCTTCCAAGATTACCTTCTCCCCACTAGTTCTAGAGAAACATTTATTATCATTACAACTTCATGTAGAGACCACATTTAAAGATAAAAATATGTCTTACATTCCATATGAAAAAATATATATGAAACTTTCATGACAAGCGTAATTGGTCTCAAGAATATAAATGAGATTCTCAAGCATGAATGGCTGGACGTATCAGTTCTAAATACATAAATAAGGTACATTTTCATAATACGTCTATACAAATAGTGAGATAATATGTTTATTAAAGTTAATAACTATTCATATTTTCTACAGAAGTTTATATTACTACTATATAAAGGTAAAATCGTGCGAAGCACGATTTGGACTCATTAATCCCTATATCATTTCTATGGAAAAAATTACTTTGGATAAGGATTAAATTGAGAAGAAAAGAGATGAGCTACTCAAATCATTTTAGAAACAAATATTAGATGAAAGAATCTTTTTTATGCCTAAAATACATAAGTAAAACCATACAATCTAATCAAATAAAATATATTTTTAATTTTTTCATTACTTAATTGTTTTTGTTTTTTTAGACAGCACTGGATGCTGATCGCAGTTAATCTAGATACCCCAAATATTTATTTTTTGGATCCAATGCATGGATATTAAACAAACCGATCACACATGATGTGTATTGTGAATTTTTAATATACCAAAATCAACATTTTATAGATAAACTTTGAATTATATGTTTCGGTATATGTTTTAACAAGAATTTTGTAATGATAGGGAAGTCACTAAATATAGGATAAATCATAACATGAAGTCATCGTATGAATATATAAAGCCCGTGGATTACTAAAAATAGAAATAGATTAAGGTATATATAGAAATATTTAACTATCAAAACATATTTCAAAACAATTTACTTATTTTGGTCAATGTTTATATAGTTTCCTAAGTAAGATAATATAAATGATTATGGATATTATGTTTGAAAATTTATGAGATAGATCATAAAGCATGAACAACCAGCATCCCCCAATAGGCAATTTTTGAAAGTAATTAATGTTTCATTAAATATATTTCTCAATTATTTGTTTGTTTCTATTTTCTCAATACTATAAAGATTATCGACAACCTTCGTACTCAAAAGAAGAAGTAAATTTGTTCAGAGATGAGTTGGAAACATACATGTTTTCAGAATGTTTTACAACAGCAAATTTAAGTGATTACATGTTATGTTTGTGATCTAGTATGAGCTATGACCTTAGAAATATATTTGGGGTGTGAAGCATTAGTGTAAAAATTCTTATATATTATTTTTGATCTATTTATTAAGGAGAAGTATAATGGAGGAAATAATTTTTTTTAGATGCACTCAAGTACAAAAAATAAAATTATTAGGCAATGGAAGAGGCATAGGCGAAGGCAAAGATAAATGAAAAGTTACAGTTGGAGACCGAGGTGGAGGAGGAGGAAGAGTCAGAGACCAAGGTAGAGGAGGAGGTGAAGCTTTGGCTTGAAAACAATAACATTATTGGGAAATAGAGTATAATGAGGATTATACCAAGGTTGTGTTTAAGAAAAATTGTTAAAAAGTGTGCAAAATACTTGTCACTTAAGATAAGATACATTGTGTAATTGTTTTAGGTGGATTATTGAAAAAATGTTTTTATGAATTTTTAAGTGATTTTATACAAGAATTTAAGTGGGGTAATTTTTTTCAGAAAAAAAAACAAACAGTACTTATTTTTTCAAACCAATTATTATAGGATAAAATTTTTATTAACACATTCCATGTACTATCAAATATTATTGAAGTGTGAAAGAAACCCCCACCAAGAACAAACTAAAAAAACTGATGTAATTACTTTCCCGTGACTTCTCTACACTAAAAATAAAGGGTTTTAGTAGTGGATCCAATAGTCACTTGAGAGTCACACAACACCAATCCAATGATCAAATAGGTATACAGTCCAACTTAAATTTTTGAATAAATATGTGTGTAATCAACCACCGAATCCACTAGGTGTATGAGATAACTATTGGAGGAAAACCAGCATTGAGAGATCATGGTCATCGAGGAGGGAGGGTGTCAAAGGAAACATGACATCAAATTAAAAGAAACAAACTTATGAAGAAATAACCAAAAATGAAAACCCGCTTCCAATGAAATTATAAAGCACCAAAAATCAAAATGAAGACTCCTTTGAAAAATAATCTAGTATCTCGATCTAAAATATTTAAAAAAAATTAATAAATACAAAATTTCAATGACTGAATCATGAATTTTCATAAAAGAAAAATACAGTGGTTTCACTTTAGGGAGTGGTGGAATTATTTGGTCTATTCAATCATCAATTATATGAATGATATAATATCAAAATCTCTTGTGAAATCCATACAAGTAACATTTGTTATGCATGTGCACATTCATTATGTAAAATGATCCATGTTCATAAGATCATTAATAAAAAACTCATCATCATTCTCAATAAAAAATACATGAGAATAGGGATATTATCATTTTTATGAGAAAATAATTATGATGTTATGTTAGATTTTATCATCACCTAGAATTTTGAATAGGATATACTAATCTATAGCACAATCCAAGAAGAATTAATGGATGAAATAGATTTCAGTGTCATTTGGATGCAATAAAGGGCTTTACTGATGTTTAATACTATCAAAAAGGGATAATAAATTTATAATAGAGTTTAGTGTCTTATGAAAATACATAATGGGCGACATTTAAGTTTTTTCCATCAAATAAGGTAAATGGTTTATCATGGATTTTGTACTCTCTATGTTGTTGAAAGGGTAAGATTGATTTTATTATGTTTTATAAAATATCATATGTAAATATTTATTTTAGTTCAATAAATGAATGATGATAGGTTTACATAAATGATTAATTTTTTCTAAGAATAACTGACTTCATCAATAATGATGATTCACTCTTGTATTATGATAATTCACTCAACAAGGATGATCCACTCATGATGATGCAATTTTTTTTATTCTTCAATGCATTCAACATTTTGGGTTATCAAAATGCAATATTGTTAGATTTCCTAGAGTGTTTAATGCATTGTTGGATAAAAAGACATGGTGGAATCAACCATACCTCAAAGAATACATAATGTAACTAGTATGAATCAAATCATGTGGTTTCAGTTTAAAATTGAAATTTTATTAATGTATCATTTCATATTTATGTTTAATTTATTTATTTATAGTATTACTAACATAAGAATTATTTTATTATACAAGTGAATTCTTTTGCTCGAGTTGGAGTGGTTAGTTCAAAGATGCTTGTGCTCATGATAGATTGGACTTTGAGGCTGCAACTGAGATAACAACAACAAGGAAATGGGTCAACAATGTATACAACCATCATGAAAAGGTGAATTACCACTACTTATTTAGTGAATTTTTTCATCATTTTACCTACTATTTTAAAGTTAATTTACTTATCATTTTTATCTAATATTTTTTTGGCATAATTCTGTTGGGAATTCATATTTTTCCCTTAATTTTCTAAAACAATCCAAAAAATAGAGATCATGGTGCTTTAGGATGAGGCGTTTTAGGAAGCATGGGGTTTATTCTTCAATCCAAATGGAACATTTATTTATTTTCTATATTGGTAAAGATGGTTGAAAGAAAAATATACATCACATAATCAATTATCCATACCTCAAGATGATGCATTATGTGATCAATATGACTCAAACAGTATGTTTTTAGTTTATAATTTATATTTTAGTTCAAAACACACATCAAATACTCAAAATTAATCGAACACATTAATATTGTTTTTATACTTTAGGAAAATAATATATAAGTCATTTTTGACATGTAGGAATTAAACACACCTCAATCTGATACATGATGTGCTCAGTATGACTTAAAGTGTCCATTATCAGTTTAAAATTTACATTTAAGTTCAAAAAACATCACTCACTGAAAACTGAACAAACACACTCATATTGTATTGATAATTTAGTAAAAAAAATCATAATTCATTTGTGACTTGTAAGAATCAGTCTCATGTCAAACCGGTACACGATGTGACTATTACGACTCAAAGTGCATGTTTCCAGTTTAAAATGACATTTTAGTAAAAAACACAAGTGTCATACTCAAAATTGAGAAAAAAACATTCATATTATTTTTATAAATTATAAAAACTATCTATAATTCCTTTTAGATATTTTAGAATAATACTCACCTCAATTCTATGCACGGTGTGGCTGATATGACTCCAACTACGTCTTTTTATTTAAAATTGACATTAATTTTACTAAAAAAGACAACTGACATACTCAAAACCAATAAAACACGTTTTGATTGTTTTGATACATTAGTAAAACGATTAATAAGTAATTTTTATGTGTAGGAATCATCCTTACCTGAATCCGATATACGATATGACTGGTATGACTCAAAGTATCTGCTGTCAGTTTAAAATCAACATTTTAGTAAAAAAAATGTCACTCACTGAAAATCAATAAAACACACTCAGATTATCCTAATAATATAGGAAAATTATTCATAATTAATTTGTGATGTGTAGGAATTAGTCTCACATAAAACCCACACATTATGTGACCAGTATGACTCAAAGTGTATTTTTCTAGTTTAAAATGACATTTTAGTAAAAAACAAAAGTTATGTACTCAAAAATAAGAAAACAGATTCAGATTATTTTGATACTTTATTAAAACAACCCATAAGTAATTTTGAATGTGTATGATTCAACACCACCTCAATCCGACACATGGTGTGACCGATATGACTCCATGTATGTCTTTTTATTTAAAATTGACATTAATTTTAGTAAAAAAAACAACCAACATATTCAAAAATGAGAAAATTCATTCTTATTGTTTTTATATTTTACAAAAATTATCCATAATTTATTTTTGATGTGTATTAATTAGATTCACCTCAATTTGATATATGATGTGCCTGGTATCTCTTAAAGTGTTTGTTATCAATTTAAAATTGATATTTTAGTTTAAAAAGTGTCACTCAATTAAAATTAATCAAACATACTTGGATAGTATTGATTATTTATGAAAACAATTCATAATTTATTTTTTACATTTAGGAATTAGTTTCACATCAAACACACACACGATATGACTAGTATGACTTAAAGTGCGTGTTTCTAGTTGAAAATGATATTTTAGTAAAAAAACAAGCGACGTACTCAAAATCGAGGAAACACATTCATATTATTTTGATAATTTATAAAAAAAATCTACAAGTTATTTGGTATGTGTATTAAATATCCTCACATCAATCTAATGCACGGTGTGACTGGTATAACTCCAAGTGTGTCTTTTTTATTTAAAATTTATATTAATTTTAGTAAAAAAGTTAACTAGCATACTCAAAACTAAGAAAACACATTTGGATTATTTTGATACTTTATGAAAAAAATCCATAATTCTTTTTTGATGTATAAGAATTATTATCACCTCAATTTGACACATGATGTTCCTGATATGACTCAAAGTTTCAATTATCAATTTAAAATTGACATTATAGTTCAAAAAGTGCCACTCACTGAAAACCAAGAAAACATGCTCAAATTATCTTGATAATTTAGGAAAATTATTCATAATTTATTTTTTTATGTGTAGGAATGAGTATCATATCAAACCCACACATTATGTGACCGGTAGACTCAAAGTGTGTGTTTCCAGTTTAAAATGACATTTTAGTAAAAAACACAAGTGGTGTACTCAAAACCAAGTAAATGCATTCAGATTGTTTTTATACTTTATGAAAATTATCCATAATTCATTTTTGATGTGTAGGAATCACATGAACTTCAATTTGACCCACGGTGTGACCAGTATGATTCCAAGTGCATCTTTTTATTTAAAATTGACATTAATTTTACTAAAAAAGACAACTGACGTACTTAAAACCAAGAAAATGCATTATAATTGTTTTTATAATTTATTAAAATAATTTATAAGTCATTATTGACATGTAGGAGTCAACCTCACCTTAATTCGATACACGATGTTCCCATTATAACTCAAAGTGTCCATTATTAGTTTAAATTTGACAATTTAGTACAAAAAAGTGTCACTCACTGAAAACTAAGGAAAATCACATGTATTGTCTTGATAATTTATTAAAAAAAATCACAATTCATTTTTTATGTGTAGTAATCAATCTCACGTCAAACCCACTCATGATGTGACCGGTATGACTCAAAGTGCATGTTTCTAGTTTAAAATGACATTTTAGTAAAAAACATAAGTGACATACTCACAACCTATAAAACACATTAATATTGTTTTGAAAGTTTATAACAACTATCCATAAGTCATTTGGGATGTGTAGGAATCAAACTCACTTAAATATGACATATGGTATGACCGACATGACTATAAGTGCATCTTTTTATTTAAAATTGACATTAATATTAGTAAAAAGACAACTAACACACTCATAACTGAGAAAACACATTCAAATTGTTTTGATGCTTTAAGAAAATGATCCATAAGTCATTTGTAAAGTGCATGAATCATCCACACCTCAATATGATACAAGATGTTCCTGGTATGAATCAAAGTGTCCGTTATCAATTTTAAATCTACATTTTAGTTCAAAAGGTGTCACTCGATAAAAATTGAGAAAAAATTCTAATATTTTCTTGATAATTTAATAAAATGATTCATAATTCATTTTTTACATGTAAGAATTGGTCTTGCATCAAAACTACACATTTTGTGACCGACATGACTTAAAGTGTGTGGTTCCAGTTTAAAATAACATTTTAGTAAAAAGCATAAGTGATGTATTCAGAATTGAGGAAACACATTAATATTATTTTTATACTTTATAAAAATGATACATAAGACATTTGGGATGTGTAGTAATCATACATACCTCAATATGATTCATGGTGTGACTGATATGACTCTAAGTGCGTCTTTTCAATATATAAGTGTCATTTTAGTTTAAAACGCGCATCACATCACCAAAACCGAGAAAAAAAGCCTAGATTGTTTTCTCATCATTATTTATGCTATTAATTAATTTAATCATCATTTTTATCTTATAATTATCTAGTTAATTTTCATAGAGATAATGATTTAATATGAACAATAAATGGTGTGACGTGCAAGAATCAACCACAACTCAATCCTATACACAGTGTTCCTGGTATGAATCAAAGTTTAGTTTAAAATTAACACTTTATGTTTAATTTATTTCTTTATATTATTACTAACATAATAAATTTTTCTTATATAGGTGCATTATTTTGCTCTATTAGGGGTGGTTTTATCTTTTATAAAGGTACGTTCTTTTTTTCTATAATAGTATTTTTTCTTATATTTGTGTTGTAAATTGTATTTCATTTAAATTATGTATTTGTACATGATTTTTCTAATTTTTAGTAATATTTTTGGTTTTACAGTGTGCTATTACAACACACTACAATATGCCCTATTTCTGATTCGATAGTGTGCTATAACATCACACTATAGTATGCCCCTTTTTCAATGAATTTATTAGAAATAATAAAGGGATGGTTTATCATCCCTTTTCTAGTACTGATGAAAGCCTAGGGATTTTAACCATGTTGTGGCAGTCAAAGATTTTTTAGTGATGATAAAGGCATATTCTAGAACTGTTAAAAGCCACTTTTATAGTAGTTAGTAACCATCCCAAACCTTTCTTTGAAACATCATTGTACATCACAAAACATTCTCAACTTGAGGTTAGTGTGAGTATAGTTGCAATGGATAACCCTTTATTGAGGTTCATAAATCTATCTTTAGATTTTTATTCTCACACGATCACATTCCCCAAGAATGTTACTTTTTTGGATACAAAAGTCACACTTGATAAACTTAGCATTAAAATTATCCTTAATATCACCGACATAATATTTATGCACTCCTCACATTCTTCCTTGCTCTTGGAGTTCATGAGAATATCATCAATAAATGTCACCACACAATTATCAAGGTAATATCTAAAGACAATATTCATCAAATCCATGAATATTATTGGGATGTTTTTAAGTCCAAATGACATCACTATGAACTCATAGTGTCCATATCTTTTATAGAAAGCTGTCTTATGAATATATTCTCTCCTCACCTTCACTTGATGATATCCAAAATAAAGATCCACTTTTGAGAAGTATTGAGGCCCTCAAAGTGGATCAAACAAGTCATCAATCCATGATAGTGGATATTTTTTCTTTATGGTTATTTTATTGATCTCCTAGTAGTATATGTAATGGTGTATTGAACCATCCTCATTCTTAATAAAGAATATTAGTGCACCCTAAGGTGATTCACTAGGGTGTTTAAACCTTTTATCAAAAATGATATTGCAGTTGCTTCTTTAACTCCTTTAGTTTTATCAGGGCTATCCTATAGGGGCTCTTAGATATAAGTATCACACTGGGCATGGGTTCTATTGAGAACTCTACCTCACAATTAGAGGGAAGGATAGACAATTTTTTGAGGAATACATCAATATATTACCTCACAATGGACATTTGTTCAATGCTGATTATTTCCTTTGTCTCAACCATTTGATCAAGATATGCTTCTTCATTGGGCATCAACACCTATACCTTTAAATGATTTTCTAAAGTAGATTCACAATCTTCCTTAAATTCATATAGAAGTATAGGATGGTTTAAGAAATGGAAAGAGATTTACATTTCTAGATAATTTATGTGAGCTCTATTTAATGTGAGTCAACTCATGCCTAGTCACTACAAGAAAAATAACATTTAGTGGTGGTTTTGAAAATCACCACTAAATGTTTCAATTTAACTTTTTTAGGAGTGTTTTAAGAAAATTGTGGGTAAATGGATACGATCTTTAATAAACCAAGGCCAAATTAGCAATGGGTTTTCATTTTGCGATGCCTTTTTAGTGACAATTTAAACCATTTCTAATCAATTAACGATGTTTTTTATTTAAATATTTTTTTTATTTTTTTAAAAATATTTTCAATTATATATATATTTTATTACCCGACCCACTCGATCGACCCGACTCGTTAAATTTATTATAATTATCAATAATAAATAGTTAATAATATATATATATATATATATATATTATACATAAATAATTAATAATAAATAATTTATATTCAATTTTTAATATTTTTTTTGTAAATCACAGTATTATTACTATTTTTGATTAATAATTTTCCATTATTAACTATTAAATATATCTTATTAATTAGTAATTACACATGATTAAAATTAATTAATAATTAGTAACTAATAATATAGTAATTTCTATTTAAAAATTATGAATAATAATATGTAATATATAATTAATATATTAATATATAAATATTTAAAAATACCATCAAATAAACAATTAGATATGTATATAATTATATAAATACATAAATGAGTATATATATAAATAAATTTAAATATATAGACATACGTAAATAGATACAGATATATATAATTATATAAATATATAAATTATATATGTGACTACATAAATACATGTAAATATAATTATATAGATATAAATATATAATTTTATATAATTAAGTATATATATATTTATATAATTAAATGTATTTATATATATTTATGTATATTTATATATAATTACATAAAGTCACCTTGTAATTATACATATGACCAGAGTTCAAACCCCAAATTCCTCTATCGAGGAGGGATTTCTGGGCCATTTATGGATGATGACGTAGGTCGTGAGGCATGTAATGATTCAAACTGGGGTGAAAACCCAGACACACACTAGCAAAACACAGAATGTAGGCTGGGTGTCGTTGGGTATGGACGAGTCATATTTGCATGAGTTTTTTGGTCATTAATTGTGGACTTGTATGGGCCATCCGTGTAATAAAAAAAGACCTTTGTATATCTAGGCCTATGTGCAATATAATGCTTGGGCCTATGAGTCCTGTTGAGGTTGTCACTCAACCAAATTAAAAATACATTTCTCTACTTAATAAAGGGGTTTGACCTTGACTTATTTTTATATTTATTTATATATATTTATATATATTTTTATACATATTTATATGCATTTACAATTATACATGTCTATATATTTATAAATATTAATAGAAATTTATATATTTATGTATATATTTATAAACATTTATATAATTTATATATATTTATGTATATATATACAAATATATAAACACATATATTTTAAAATACATGCATGCATACATACATCTCCCTCCCTCCCTCCCTCCCTCCCTCCATCTCTCTCTCTATATATAATTACAAGTACATATATATATAAACACACACACACACAGACACACATATATAAATATATAAATATATCATATATAAATATATTTATATTTATATATTTAAGTATATATTTATATAATTAAATGTATTTACATATATTTATGTATGTTTACATACAGTTATATATATTTATATATATTTATAATTATATGTGTATATATATTAATAGTTATAATTTATTTATTTTTATTTATTTGTATATAATTATAATTATATGTAGGCATATATGTCATGAACCAACCAAACCACCCTTAATATGGGTTCCTAAGCTGACCCATGGCAAGGACCAAAGGGAATCCCTGGTCCTCACAGGCTAGTAACTAGTGCTTAGTGATAGAGCTAATATTTTACAAATTTTTTGAATGCATTTTAAATTTTTTAATCATCCTAAATTATCAATTTGAGCTTTCAGGAATTAATTTTGGATTTATGATGTGTTTTGAGAAAAATGGTGAAAATCGCTTAATTCTGTTTTTTTGGATAGATTTTTACATCAAGGGTATTTTAGTCATTTATTGAAAAATATAAATTCAAATTTTTTGAATTTTTTATAATACTCATTTTATTTCCTTCATTTTTTTCTTCTGGACCAGGGGTTGAATCGATCATCTAGAGACTGTAAAAAATCAATGAATTTGAAACTTTTTCTGGGCGGACAACGTTGACCCCACCATCGTAATGGACATCCATCTCAGCCTAAACACCTACAAATGAGTTTCTTATACTTTGGTATGAAAGAGTACTAAAAGGGGAGTACCAAAAATAAATTACTTGGAGTTTGGAAGCTATTAAGGCGGCCATTGCATGACATATCTTTGGAGGAAGCTACCTGGATCCTTCATCCAGAAACAGAAACCACCAATGAAAAATTCATAACTCATATAACCGATGGAAAAATGAGATTAAATTTTGAGGGTGAATGGAAAAAACATTAATGAACAACTTTCATGAATGCGTTCACATGTGAATCATCCAATTATTGGGTCAAAAACGTGAAATATTTTAGAGAACACAAATATGTTTATAAAAGGATAGGAGATTCTACCTCTCAAAGCATTCCAATACTTCCCAACACCATCTGGGCCACTAAGGAGAGGAGGAAAAGAGCCATTTAGTAATTTTATTTCTTTATTTTATATTTATTTTTAGTTGTCATTTCCATTGTAATGCATTCATGTTTTTTATATTAAAGTGTTTCTCTTTCTTCTTCCACCGCTTTTCTCTTCCAATATCAATCTCAATCTATTTCTTCCATATTTCCATCGTGATCTCTATTCACTTAGCCATGTAAAGTGACTAAATTGAGGCATGGACCCTGGGAAGGTTTCACGATGTTCTTTATTATTGCACTTCAATTTAAAATGTTTTAAATTTATTTGTGGTGGAGACGGGAATATTGCATGGGTGCGGCGGTCATCCACCATGACACTATTTCAAAATCCATTCCTTTATATTGATTCATTCATTATCCCTCCATTATCTTAGGAAAAGCCTACATACGGTGGAGTTGGGGTTTCCATAATGGTTGAAATGACATATGGTGGAGTCAGGTATTTTTGGGATAACATTCTCGGTTGAGGTGTTATCCTAGTTGACTATTGGAGGAGGTGTGGTTTGGTGTGCTGAAGGCATGATAAAATCACACACTCTTTAAATCAAAGGAAAGTAATTCATTAATGAGGTTTCATAAAATAAATTATAAAATTGAATTTAAACAATAAATAAATAATGAATGAACCTATGTTATCCAAACCTAGGACCAAAAGCTTTCTTACCTGATTTCATTCTGTTTGTATCTAGATTTAAATTCTTCATGTCATTATTTTAATTTCAAATTTTCCAAAACCCTAAAAAACATTGTTTTCAATAATTATTAAAAAAACTAAAAATAATTATATTAGGTGAATTAGAATTAGTGATTGAACCAACTGTAATGCTTTTCAAGTGAGACGACCCTGGTCAGCCACTGTGCTGCATTAGAAAAATATATTTGCTTTTTCCACGCCCTATGACAGGATTGCATCAAAACTGGCATCATTGTCGAGGATCTAATAGTTATTTCGACCAATTTTTTAAAAGTCACATTTTTGTAAATATTTTACTTTTTTTTCATAAAAAAAATCTAAAAAAAACATTTTCCATGATTTCTTAAAACTCAAATTATTATGCATGGAATAATTACTCACAGGTGCATGAGGAAGAAATAGACTACACTAAAAAGGAACTCCAACAAAGTGATAATGCTCTAATGATAAGGTTTAAATAGAAGGAAAGAAGACTAGAAACATGGATCTCACATGAATATTTGATGGCCATAGACGATGAACTCCAAGATGATGTACAAATATTCAAGGCTAAGAAATAAGTGCCATAGG
Source organism: Viscum album (assembly GCA_963277665.1). Lineage (NCBI taxonomy): Eukaryota > Viridiplantae > Streptophyta > Magnoliopsida > Santalales > Viscaceae > Viscum > Viscum album. Next base: position 1,405,915,494 of record OY728129.1, read on the forward strand.
TCTTCCAGGATTTCAATGAAGGTATCCATGAAGTTGAATCCAAACTAAAGGTGGAGGAGCTCGACTACCTACCTCCATCCAGTGAAGATCAACTCCAAAATGCACTCTCCACTAAAGAAAATAGTCAAACCGAACCAAATCATGGAGACGATACAATCTTGAACTCACAGTATTTTAATTTTATTGAAACTAATTTGAGTATAACTCCCAACTATTTTGAATTTTTAGAATCGGTTGACTCTTATTATGACTTGGAGGATGAATATGAAAAAGAAGATGCCCCTGTTGAGGTACACATTGAGCTCCCTAAAGACATTTAATATCTACTAGAGGAATCCCATGAAGTTATACTAGTGGATCTACCTGAAGAACCAATGACACATACTACTTAACATCTGGAGAAACCACTAGAAGGAGAGGGAGATGTTTCACCAGTAGAAACGAAGAAGGAGGAGGCTCCGTACTTCATCCCACCCCCTCCATGAAAGCTGTACCACATTACAAAGGGGTCGGATTTGGTGTACTCTATCCATGGAGTCCTCCTCAAGAAGAACATAGGGATGCTAGGAAAAGCCACATGTGGTGGTTCAAATCAAAGAAGATTCACCCACCATCAGATTATGGATAGCAGCTGGTACTACCCACTGGAGGCAGTAAAAATTTAGGGCCCACTTGGGGTATCATACCAAGATTTATCTTTGTATGCTTTTTATATTTCAAATTATTTTTTTGATTAGTCCAACATATGGATGACTCCTTATCTTTTTGAGATTTGATGACATGATCCTTGTTCTTAAGTGAGTAATTATTTTTTGTAGGTTCATATATGGGAAAAGGAATAATTAAATAAAGGAAGAGTACTGAAGCTTTATTTCAAAAGGGAGTTCATTTTTAATGTTTAATCTTTTAAAATACTCACATTTTTTGGTCCAAAACATGTTTTGAGAATTAAAAGATAAAATTTCATGTCCACACTTGAATTATTTCTTTACTTAACTTATCTAGGAGACATGAGTTTCTTAGTAACCCTGTGATCCTATGTTTTATATTTCAATATTAATGAGATTGAATTAGTAAAATGGAAAATTGAATGTTTAAAGTGAAGCATATATATTTAAATGATGACTGACGATTTAAGGGAATTAGTTGATTTATGTAAATGAAATTTCCCTACCATTTTTCATACTTTTAATTTCTTAAATTCATGTGAATTGATTTTTTATTATTAATCATTCCATGAGTTATTGTCTAATAGCATATGTCTCATTACCGAGAGGATTTCTTGACCAAGTACTTCCTATTTATTCTTGAGCATATTTCTTGAGTAATCTTGGGACATGTCACCGACCAGAACTTGCATTTGAACTTGTCAAAGCTATGACTATACAAAAGCGCATTTAAAATGATTGAGGCATTTTTGAAAAACCCTTATCCTTAATGAACAACTTTACATCAATATTTATTTTATCCCATAGAGACCATGAATAACCTTTATAGGGATGATCCATGTTTCAAGCCTTTTTTATCCATTCCTACCCTACTCTTGGTATTTGCATGATATTTTAAAAATGAAGTGTGGGGGGGGGGGGGGGGGGGGTAAAGGGAATCATGGTGGAAGGGATGTTATACATTGTAAGGAAAAAGTGTCGGGGTTCTATTGTGGGAATTGTAAAATTTTGTGGAATCATTCATTGTACTTCATTGTTTTCCCCTCTTAAATTAAAAAAAAATAAAAATGACAAAAAGAACCAAAAAATGAGAAAAATGGGTTGTGATTTGGGAAAAAAAATCACCATTTTCCAGACCGATGGTCATCTTATCGTATGTGGTTAGGTGATGGATGTGAGGTTTGATATAATCATAAATTTCAAAGAAAAAAGAAAAAAAATACAAAATTAAAAAAAATCAAGAGGGTTCATTAATCATTCATTATGCTTAACTTTGATCATGACCTTACTTTGAGTTTTGGGGGAAGTGGGTGTTGCTATTTTAAATGGGAGAATTTCATTACACTTTTTGACATCATGCATTATACATAAGAGATAAAACTCCTCCTTGAGCCTTAATTTTTAAAACATCAAATCCTACCAACCTTAAGCCTTAGAGTTATTTGAACCTTTATTGAAAAGTCCTTATGATTTTATGTGCCTTTTGTCTTTACAAAGTGGAGAAAATAGTTCTTTTACAAGATTATGGATAAGGTTCATGTTCTCATGATATGATCATAACTATAATTGAATTTTATCATGAGATATGAGAGTCAAAATTAAAAGGTGAGGTAAATCATGATGTGGCATGTTTAATAATAATGAATTGAGAAGCTTTAATGAATGAAAGAAGAAGTTCAATAATTTTTCAAAGGGAAAGAGTAAAATATATGAATTAATTATTTCTTTAAAAATTATGAAATTAAATTGATATTTTATATGTATTTTTGAAAATTTTATTTGTCATTGAAAATTGTTAAATTTTATTACTTTGGAATTTGAATATTGGTAACATTGGTGTCCTCTGAAATCCATGTTGAGATTTTATGCTTGAGGACAAGCACAGTTTAAGTGTGGTGGAATTGATAGATCTAATATTTTCCAATTTTTTTGCATGAATTTAAATTGTTTTAATCATCACAAATTATCAATTTTAGCTTTTATGAATCAATTTTGGATTTATGATGTGTTTTGAGAAAAAAGGTGAAAAACGCTTAATTCTGGATTTTTGGACATATTTTTACATCAAGGGTATTTTAATCATTTCTTGAAAAATATAAATCCAAATTGATTGGATCGTTTTTTTAGAATTATAATTTTGTTTCCTTCATTTATGTCTTCTGAACTAGGGTTCGAATCAATCATCTAGAGGCCATAAAAAACCAATGAATTTGAATTTTGTTTGGGCGCACAGCGTGGATCCCACCACCGTAACAGATATCCATCTCGACCTAAACTCTTAAAAATGAGTTGAGTATACTTGGGGATGAAATAAGACTAAAAGGGGCATTCAAAAAATAAATTACATGTAGTTTGAAAGCCATTAAGGAGACCATTGAACGACATATGTTTGGAAGAAGTTTCCTAGATCCTTCGTCTAGAAACAAAAACCGCCAATGAAAACTTTATAACTCATACAAACGGTGTCCAAATGAGCTTAAATTTTTAGGGTCAACTTAAAACACATTCATAAACAACTTTAATTAAGGGTTCCATGAATGAATCTTCCAAATAATGGTTCAAATACTCGATAATGTTTGGAGGACATAAATATTCCTATAAAAGGAGAGGAGATCCTACCTCTAAAAGCATTCCAATACATCCCAACACCATATGAGGAACCAAAGAGAGAAGGCCAAGATCCATTTAGGAATTTTATTTATTTATTTTATTTTTATTTTTAGTTTTCATTTCCATTGTAATGCATTCATATTTTTTATATTAAAGTGTTTCCCTTTCTTCTTCCACCCCTTTTCTCTTCCAATCTCAATCTCAATCTCTCTCTTCCATCTTTCCATCATGATATCTATGCACTTCTCCATGGAAAGTGAATAACTCGAGGCTTAGACCTGGGGGTGGTTTCACGGTGTTATTTATTATTTCACTTTAATTTAAAATGTTTTAAATTTATTTGCGGTGGAGAAGGGAATATTGCACGGGTGCGACGGTCGTCCACCACGACACTATTTCAAAATACATTCCTTTCTGTTGATTCAGTCATTATCCCTCCCTTATATTAGGAAAACCTTTCATATGGTGGAGTTTGGTTTCCCTAAGGGATGAAATGGCATACGGTGGAGCTGGGTCTTTTTGGGATAGCATTCTCGGTTGAGGTGTTATCCTAGTTGACTATTAGAGGAGGTGTGGTTTGGTGTGCCGGAGGCATGATAAAATCACACACTCTTTAAATCAAAGGAAAGAAATTCATTAATGAGGTTTCATAAAATGAATTATCAAATTGAATTTAAAAAATAAATAAATAATGAATGAACCCGTGTTATCTAAACCTAGGACCAAGAGATTTCTTCCCTAATTTCATTCTGTTTGTATCTAGATTTAAATCCTACATGTCATTATTTTAACTGCATATTTTCCAAAACCCTAAAAAACATTTTTTCAATAATTATTAAAAAAACCAAAAATAATTAGATTAGGTGAATTAGAATTAGTGATTGAACTGACTGCAATGCTCCTCAAGTGAGATAACCCTGGTCATCCACTGTGCTGCATTAGGAAAATAAATTTTCTTTCTCCACACCCTACAACTGGCGTGCGTCACCTAGGCATCAAATGTAAATAAGCAAAAAATATTTTTCCTAATAAAGACAAGAAATAACATGAAACCTCCCCACATAAGTCTGGCATTATCATTATGTATGTCATATGGCCACATGCATAAAATAAGTAGCTAAAAAATTTAAAGGAAACAAACAAGGCATAACACATAACATAACTCATACACTGTAATAAAAACCATTCACCAAAATCTTGACATAAAAACTGAAATGGAATAATAAAATATAAAATAGAAGTACTAAGACATAAATAAAACAAATACCACAACCAAACCACCTCCAATTGTTAAGTAAGCACTTCCTTGCTTGGCGTCACCAACAACGTACCTAAAAAAATACAAGAGCAACCACTAACCAAATAAAACCCACATTAAACATGAAAAGTTAAATAGGAGTGAACATAAAAAACCAGCAGGTATCCTACCACATCACTCTATTCATAACCTTTTAAAAATAAGTCCTTCTCCTGGTAGTTTGGAGATAAAATTTTAAAGATACACTTTCTATTTATTTAAAATAATTCATATAAACCCCTTCTCAAATTTTCTTTACTCCAAAGTAAAAAATTCATTTATTTAAATGAAATTATTATAAGAGAGATAATATATTTAGTAAGAAAATAATTTATGGTGAACTTTATAAATAACCACATTTTAAAATTTTCGAAGGAAGACAATCCACTCCCGAATTTCCCTCTTTTGAAACAATTTAAACACCCCCAAAAAATAAAACTAAATCCTAAAAACAAAGAAAAAACTAATTCTTTACAAAATTTATTTTAAAAAATTTCATTTCTTGGTTTTTTAAAACTTTAGAGAAGTAATGATATATTATAGTTACACTTCATGTATACAAAATTTTATATAAAAATCATTAATTTTTTGAATTGAATGTTATTATTCTTTAAAATTGTTATATTGTTTTATTCATTTTATGAAAGGGGATATTTGAATTCAATTCAGTGGAAACAAAAAAAGATGAAATTTAGGAGTTAAATACATTTCATGTTACGAGTCGAAACCAAAAAATTGGATTGAGAAAAGGTTAAAAAGTTATTGTTGATCTGTTTTCATGTATTGAACTATCATTTCACATCATGATATTTTCAATGTGAAAGTCATCTCGCCCAAAAAATCCCATTTAGGTAACGAATCAATGAATATTCTATTTATTCGCATCATGAATATTTGGTCACGTCATGAATGGGTTGAACCAGACATCCAACAAAATTTAAGTCGACCCATAAAGTTGTGAGAGGTGAATTTAGGCTGTAAATTGTTCAAACAAAATCATAAAAAGAGGCCATGATGATTCTCATCATGAATAATCATTCATGAAGTGAAATTTTGAGAAAAAAAGACATAGATTGGCATAGTTAGACATTCATGTCGTGATGTTCATATTCACACCGTGAATCTGAGTCAACAACAAAATTAAAGATGCATTTTTTATAATTTTTGTTGGACCTAATTTTGACTTGATTGAGAACCCTTAGGATTAACCCAGATGAATTCAAAGCTACTTGTTTGACCTTAACACTGAACCAGGGATATATTTATACTTATAAATAGAGGTAGGACTGCTGCTGTAAAAGAAGGGAAGGATACTGGATCCTGGAGAAAGGTGTTGCATGAATGAAGTTCCTAAAAAAGCCATATCCACAAAATATTTAAGGTTTTATTTTCTCAACCTCTCATGGCTAGCATTAGGGGGTGATTTCTTTGTGCCATGCAATGTATTTAAGGGGGATTACTTTAGTATAAATGTGCTTTTGAATGAATTAAAGTTGTGTTTTAATATTTTGTTTTGAATTCAAGATGCATGAGGGGGTGATTTCTTTATGTCAAGCTACATATTTAATGTGAATTTATTTAGTTTAGGAGTTTGTTTTTCATGAAATCAAGTTGGGATTTCATGCATACAATTTTTTGATATAAAAATCATCAATTTTTTAATTAAAAGTTATTATTATTTCCAATTCTTATATTGATTTATTAATTTTATAACATCAGAGATTTTAATTCAATTCAGTGGAAAATAAAAAAAAGAGATGAAATTGAGATGAAGACACTTCTTACCACAAAGAGACACTATAATATCAGGTTGAGTAGAGGTTAAGAAGTCAAAGTTAATTGGTCTTCACACGATGGACCATAATTTCACATTGCGAGTTTTTCACTTGAAATTCATATAGCCTATAAATCCCATTTAGGGTTGGAATCAAAGGATATTCTATTTATTCACTTTGTGAATATCAATCCACACCGTGAATGGGTCAATCCAGAAATCCACTAAAATTTAAGTTGACCCATAATGCTGTGAGAGGAGAATTCAAGTTGTAAAATGTTCAAACATAATCACACGAAGAAAGAGGCCATACTGATTCACGTCATGAATAATAATTCACAATGTTAAATTTCAATAAAATCATATATGGAGAGGAAAATCTGCACATTCATGCTGTGAACCCGAATTAACAGAAAAATAAAAGATGCGATTTTTTAGAATATTTGATGGATCTCCTTTTGAATCGATTGGGGACACTTAAGATTATACTAGATGAATTAAAAGATACTTGTTTGAACCAAAAAATGACACAAGGATTTGTTTATGACTATAAATAGAGAGGGATGATACTGTTATAAAGGAAGATATGGAGACTAGAGCTTGGGGTGAGGTTCTATGCTGCTATAGAGTCCTTCACTAGACCATATCTATAATTCACATAGTATTTTTATTATATTTCTTTTCACACCCTAAAATGTATAGAGTGATGGAGTGATTTATTTTATGATAATCATGTAATTTAAGGATAATTATATTCATGTAATTATTTTTTTTATTTTTAATTCAAGTTTGTATTTTTCATTCCATATCACTTCTCTCTCTTCTTCTCTTGTTTTCATAGGATGACCATTTCATTCTAATTAAGGGATAATTATTTAATGAAATCTCAAGAACTAGGCATTCTGTCATGACCCGACCGGTACCGGGGCTTGAGCCGCAACTACCCCAAGCCCGCCTCCATAGGCTAGGGGCTGGCGACTAGCGCCGAAGGCACAAAAAACTAGAGGAGGCCTTTTCCTAAGAAACTCTACACACACACGCAGCTAACTCAATGCAAAAGTGCAAAGAAAAGAATGCAAGATACAACACTGCTATAAAAAGGAAAAAAACATACATGCATCGACTTCTAACTAGTACAAGGAAAGTGCTGAAAAGTAAACTGAACAGAAAAAGGGGCAAACATGTGCCCAACTAGAAAGGTGCCACAACCCGACAACAGGTAAAATGAAAGTAAACGGCTGGTGAGTCTCACACCCGGAAATCCTCCTACGACCACTGAATGCAGCCCAAGCTCCTATGTCCTCTATGCTCCTCCGTAGTCTCGATCGACCTTTCCGTCATCTATAAGGTCACACTAAGTGCGGGCAAAGCCCAAGCAGGGGTGAGTATAAAGATACTCAGTAGGATGCCCCGAAAGCTCGAGGTAGCAACAAATGAGATACTAAAATGGTGAGTAGTAGATAGGAAAAGAGCAGTGCAAGAGTATAAAAGAAAGAGTGCTGCTCAACCCAACAAAAGAAAGGAAGTAGACTCGTCCAATCCAAGAGGAACTAGACACGGAAAGCACGTGGCATACCCCGCCAATCTTCTCCCCTGCTGGAAGGAGAGTAACTGAAACCCAAGGAGTGGGAACAAAAGTAGGGTGTATATATTATGATCAACAAGAATCCCAAATGAGTGTGTAAGGGGATCTCTATCTCTAAGATCAGCCAAAGAAGAGTCTCCAATAGTTCAAAGGATATCCATCACTGATTCCCAACAATCTTGCACGTCAAAGTTGTATCCTCGTTAAACCATACAACCAAGGGCCCCGCTCCGATAAACATGGATAAAAGTCACTGACTAGACTCATAGAAAGGAACAAGTCTGAAATAAGTCGTCGGGTAACCCACTGCCCAACCCCACTGGAGGGTAAACCCCAATAAGTCAACGGTGACCCACTACCCAGCCCTGCTGAAGGGTAAACCGTAATAAATCATCAGGTGACCCACTGCCCAGCCCTACTGGAGGGTAAACCCTAAATAAGTAATCGGGTGACCCACTGCCCAGCCTTACTGGAAGGTAAACCCCAAATAAGTCGACAGTGACCCACTACCTATCCCCGCTAGAGGGTAAACCATAAAAAGTCAACAGTGACCCACTACCCAACCCCACTGGAGGGTAGACCGTAATAAATCACCGGGTGACCCACTGCCCAGCCATGCTGGAGGGTAAACACTAAATAATTCATCGTGTGACCCACTGCCCAGCCCTACTGGAGGGTAAACCCTAAATAAGTCAATGGTGACCCACTACCCAGCCCCGCTGGAGGGTAAACCGTAACAAGTCCATGGTGACCCACTGCCCAGCCCCGTTAAAGGGTAGACCGTAATAAATCATCGGGTGACGCACTGCCCAGCCCAGCTGGAGGGTAAACCCTAAATAAGTCGATAGTGATCCACTGCCCAGCCCTGTTGGAGGGTAAACCGTAAGGTCAACGAGCATCCCACTGCCCAAACTCACTGGAGGGTAAACCCAGAACTGGTCTGATATCTCTGCACTACCCAGGCCATCACTGGGTGTCACAAACACCGCTACCGTGCATAGGTTCGGAGTACGTCAAAAAAACCTCCGACCAACGCCCTTTCATGTTTCCACATTTAATAAGATCTCGAAAGATGCTATTCTCGCCTAAACAGGTTACACCGTTGTAATCCTCATGGAAAAACACGCGAGATAGACTACTTACTCGCTAGAAATGGACTCCTGGTGGAAAAGTCATTCAACATCGCTTTATGCCCATACGACGTCTCGTGGGCCCCACAAATCAGTCTTGAAAGAGTTCGGGCAAACTGCGCCATTGTGATGCTCTAGAAAAAACACGCCGAAATTACTATTCATATGCCCCAAACGGATGCCTGATGAAAAAGTCGCGGTACGCTGCACACAGCTAAAGAGATGGCACGTGGGGCCCATGCCTCAACTCCGGCTTCAACGCCTAAAACCACCCCGGTAAATTTCGCCTCGATGCCAGGGTCACAATGCCGCTGACGGCACCTAAAACAGACTCTGGATGCAGAAGCTGCAACTCCCCGCGTTATACGCAAACGGGGCCCTGTGGGGCCCACACCTCGACCCCGAAACACGTCATGCAAATCATACCATTGCGTTCCTTGTTTATAACCACGCGGGATAGGCTATTCATTTACCCTAAACGGACTTATGAAGCATAATCCATAAAAACACAGCATACGTCTGAAATTCGCCTCGTGGGACCCATGCCTCGGGCCCGAATTTAGGCGGGCGGATTGCACCGTTGCAATTCCCTCGGAAAAACACTCAGAAACGAGTACTCAGACACCCCCAAAAAGATGACGGGTGAAAATGTGGCATTTCACTGAAAAGCGTGCAAACTAGGCCCTGTGGGTCCTGTACCTTGTCTCCAACCCGAACGCTTCAGAAAGCATCTCAAAAAGTCCGCACGAGGACTCGGGTCACGCTGCCGCTGATGGCGCGTCAATCAGACATCCCAAGCAGGAGTTAGGTCCGACACAAAAATTAATTAATTAATTAATTATTCACATTTAGCATTTCGTGCCACTGAGCAACGAAACCAACCCACAAAGGTTCTGAACCAACTTGTAAGGACCGTCTCAGCTCCGGGGCCACCACGCCTCTGACGGCACCTCAAACGGATGACCGGCTCGCGAGCCACGTTCGTCCCAAATTTAATAATAATTTATTATTATTAAATTAAAGCATCTCGGTTCACTTGCCCTCGGGCACAGAACTCAAAAACCCCAAAACATGCTTCAAAAAGTCCGTCTCACTGACACGGACCTGTAGCCACAGACGACGTGTCAAACGGATGCGCCGTTTGAAAGATACGGCCCCCCAAACGCAAGGGGGGGGGGGGGGGGGGGGGCAACCGGCCCGGTCCGAACCGCCGGCCTGTGGCCGCGGCCCGCTCTAGCCACAGCGGACCCGCCTCGGGTCCGGTTCAGTCCAGCAGACCGTCCAACTAGCCAGTCTCCGTCCGCGTCGCCCAGTAGGACCCGCAAGGTGCGGGTCCTTGTTGCTGCTCCCCCTCCCCGAGGCGCTGACCTCAGGGCTCTTCCCGACCGCGACAGCCCGAAGGCGTCGCCCGCACCGGCTCCTTTACCGGCTTCCCCTTCGAGCACGATGACCCATGGCTGGCGCCTCCTACAGCGCACCGCCACGGCCTGCGCCGTCCGAGGCCGCCGCCGCCCAGACTCCACTGCTCCGCTGCCGGCTCCGCCTGGACACCCCGTGGCTCGCTCCGCCGAACGCCACCGCCCTGCTCGGCCGCACCCACCAGAGCCCACAACTCTGGATCCTCCCGGCTCGCCGCTGCCGTCTCATCCTAAGCTGCACGCCCAGCCCCGCACGCCAGGCTGGCCGCTTCGCCTGCTCGCCGCCCGCGCTTAATTCGAACCCCTGACCGGACCTCGCTGGAGCACCGTGCTCCCGGCCGCACCTGCTGCACCTCCCCGACCTCCGGTCACCGCCCTTGCCGGAACCAGAGCTTCCGACGGCCGCCACCACCACTCCGGCAGACCGATTCCAAAACCGAAAGATGATTCGTGATCCTCGGGGTGAGGCCTTCGCAGCGCCTGCCCCTGATCCATGATCCGATCGGATTTGACGCGCCCAAAAATTGGGACGAAGAACACCCAAGAACGAGAAGTGAAAACGGGGATCAGACGATGGTCGTGTTCATTCGACCATCATCCCAATTCCAAAATTTTAGAAATTAAACGACAAAATTGACAAAGGTGTGGAAAAATTAACAAGAATCCTACCTCGTTGGATTCGTTCGTCGTTGGTGACGTGCCCGCACGACCTCGCTTCGATCCGCCGGAGTCCGCACCTCAATCCGGAGAAGAACAGGGAAGAACGCTGAAAGTAACGACCCGAATCTGGGGCCTCATAACTGGTGCCCCATACCCAGTTCTCCACATGATCTCAAGCATGTTTCCCCAAATGCTAGAGTCTGCCGACTAGCAGTGAGGGCCTTGGTGAGTCGGTGGGGAAACTATGCCCTCATTGGGTAAAGTATACAACGGAAGAACAAACATACACAATAGAGGAAACAGAAACAACACACGACAACTGAAACTAAAATTAGAAGCAATGTCTGATATAACAATGATGCAGTATGGTACATGTGTCTATGGAAAGTAGTAAACAAAACAACGTGCTGAATACAACTGAAACCAAATACTAAAAGTAAACAGCAACTCCAGCAGCATCACGAGCCAAAGCCCGGTCCCATGCTCTCCAGCTCCAACCAGCAATCAAGTACCTGAGTTGGAAGGGCCACAATCCATATCCACACCTGCAACCATATAATCTCTTTGGGCTGAAAAATAGGACCCAAACAGGGTGTGAGACTAATCCCAGTAGGCAACCACCACAAGATTTGTGCCATACTGTCAGTGAGCAATATATAAAAAGTAAAGGAAATAAATACAGTAATGAATTATGAGTACACCAGTAGAAATTCTACCAATTACCATTCACATTCATTTAATTAAACAGCCAGGGAATCTAGTAAATCTCTATATTCCAAGGTTAAGCAAGTAACACAGCAGGTAACTAAAAGACTACCTAACCCACAAACAGTTCAAACCCAAGCTTGTTCTTTGGCTTGGTGGACTTGTCACAACCAACCAAATAAAATTTACACTGACTCTATGGGTGGATCAAACTAGCAGACCCCTATAGTCCAGGAATTAAACAAGCCACAAACACTCTGGGAAGCTCTCACATCAATTCCCCTATGGTCTTGCAACGATAGCTATAGACTCTCTAAGGAAGCACTTACGTCTAATTCCTCCTGTGGTCTCCATACGTGTGTAAACTAAGAACACTCTTGGGAAGCACAAAATCCTATTTCTGTAGGTCCTCCGTACAAAACTAAAACCAACAGACCTGCTAGGGAAGCACTTAATCGTCTATTCCCTCTTTGATCTCCCGCACCAGGTTCTCACAGCCCTGAGCAGTCCAGTCGAGCGTAATCGACTATCAGCAGCCCTAAGTAAGTTCAAAAACTACTTGGCTAATAGCTAAAATGCATCAAAAACATTTAAACAGCAGGAAACACATGCAATTAGTTATAACAAGTAAACTAGCAATTGCAATAAGGTTTTCCTCATAGGAAAACAGTGCCAAACGGTGATAAACAGCCAAACAGAGAAAAACACCCATGGGGTGATCCTCAAACACGCTACCAAGAATACATTTGTATCAATTAATTATAAGCTAACAAGAAATCTAAGGAGATTAAACAATAGGATCAAAATCCCAAACCTGAGATACCCGATACATGGGTATCCGGCACTTTTGCAACCAAAACTCAAGGACATTCAACGTAGGGAAACAAACCACCTACCTCGATCCTCGGAGATCGATATAAGTGAACCACAACGATTGATTCTCCTTATAACGTTGAAGATTTGAGAAAACGTCCAAAATTATCAACCCACGATAATTTGAAAACAAGGAGAAATCATGAAACAAGGCTAAAGTAGAACCAAGAACTCACCGCTGCGATTTTATTGCAACCGATGGTGTTTGATTCGGATAGCTAGTGATAGATCGGTGGATCGGAGAATATTCAGCCTCCTCGGATGCTCTGAGAAGAATTAGGCGGAGAAGAAGACAAAAACATGGTTAAGTCGCGACCCCAGTCTGATTAATGAAATAAAAAGAAAGGTACATGGAGTGTATTTTTAGAGTACACGGTGTGTACCTTGGTTTTCCATACTCTGCTTTAAGCGGCCTCCACATTACCCCACACGGCCGTGTGTGTGGCCCGAACATGGCCAGCATACGGCCTTGCGCGGGGGAAAAGTACACGTCCTGTACTCATAAAGTATATGGCGTGTACTCTGAAAATTTCCAAATTTTCCCCTTTTCCTTAAAAACAACCAGAAAAGGAAAACATACCTGAAATGATGATCCGAGTTCTTACAAACTTCCCCCCTTAAATAAATTCGTCCCCGAATTTCCCTAGCGAGGCGTAAAAGAAGAAACCCCGAACAGCTCCGGCCACTGCGATCGTACATCAGCCTCCCACTCCCAAGTCTTGTCCTGCACTCGCCCGTGCTGCCATAGCACCCGTACTAGAGGAACAAACCGACCACGGAGAACTTTCGTACTACGATCGAAAATCTAGATAGGATTCTCTTCAAACGACGTATCTGCTTCAAGCTCAACCTCCTCAAGTTGAAAGACATGAGAAGGGTCTGAAAAGTAACTTCAGAGCTGGGAAATGTGGAAGACATCGTGCACAACCCGATACCTATGAGGTAACTGCAACCGATAGGAAACCGACCCAACTCTCTCCAACACCTCAAACGGCCTGACGTACTGCGGTGAAAGATTAACCTGTCTCTGATCCTCTTATGTCCCAACCTCGATGCGACACGCAGGAAAACCTGATCCCCGACCTCGAACTTCAGAGGTCATCTCCGCTAATCAGCATAATACTTTTGCCGAGACTGGGCTGTAGCTATACTCTTTCGAATAAACTTTATCTTCTCTGAGGTCTCCTGAACAAGATGAGGTCCCATCAAAGCTGCCTCTCCTACCTCCAGCCAGCATAAAGGTGATCGGCATGGCCTACTGCACAAGGCCTCATAAGGTGCCATCTGAATAGTCGCCTGAAAACTGTTGTTGTAGGCGAACTCCACAAGAGGGATATGCTTCTCCCAAGAACCAAAAAAGTACAAAATGCAAGCTCGGAGCATATCCTCAATCACTTGGACCATGCGCTCAGACTGGACATCTGTCTGGGGATGGTATGCTATGCTCAAAAGTACGTGTGTACCCAAAGCCCTCTGAAGCCCCTGCCAGAACCGAGAAGTAAAGTGTGCATCCCTGTCTGAAACAATGGAGTGTGGAACTCCATGTAGAAGTTCAATCTCTCAGATGTAAATTCATCCCAGATCATCAAAATTGAAGGTCTCCTTGATCAGTAAGAAGTGAGCAACCTTCGTAAGCCTATCGATGACAACCCAAACAACATCGTTCCCTCGAGGCGACCTCGGAAAACTGGTCATAAAGTCCATCGCGACATCATTCCACTTACACTCCGGAATGGGTAACTACTGTAAAAGCCCTGCTGGTCACTGATTCTTTGCTTTCACCTGCTGACAAGTCGAGCATCTCATGAAAAAACAAGAAACATATCTTTTCATACCAGGCCACCGGTATTGGCGATGTAGATCACGATACATCTTGGTGATGTCAGGATGAACTTCCCAAACTAAGGAATGAAAATCCCGCATCACCTCCTCACGTATGTCTGTTGGCACCCATACGCGTCCCTAGAACAAGATCTCATTCTCACCCACTGTCCATCCAGGAAGAGGGTCCTCTCCTGACACACTCTCCCGCAGGACTAAGCCCTCTGAATCTAATAGCTGCCTCATCCATACCAGATCAAGTAAAGTAGAGGTAATAGCCACAGAAGAGATAAAGGTCTGTCCATGTCTGTCGTGCACCTCCAAGTGCATCTCGGAGAAAAGGGACATAAGCTGCCACTCGCTGCTGGCCTCCTGAACTGCCTGTAACTGATTCCTCCTGCTCAGTGTGTTTTCCATAGCATTGCCTTTCCCAGGCGTATAGGCAAGCTCAAAGTCGAAAGACTATAGGTACTCGACCCACCTCCACTGTCTTAAATTTAAGTCACGCTGTGTGAAGATATACTTGAGGCTCTTGTGGTCAGTATATACCAAAAAAATTCTCTCCCAGCAGATAGTGTCTCCAACAACGCAAGGTATGAACAACAACAGCCAACTCCAGGTCGTGTGTAGGGTAGTTCCTCTCGTGTGGCCTCAACTGCCAAGACCCATAAGCAACAAACCCACATCCCTACATAAGAACCACTCCCAACCCGATAGATGAAGCATCAAAGTAAATAGTATAGCGCTTTCCCTGTTCTAGAAAGACCAGTATTGGTGCTGACGTCAACCTCCCCTTCAGCTCCTGAAAAGCTAACTCACAAGAATCTGTCCATAAAAACTTCGCCCCCTTCTTGGTCAGACCTGTCAGCGGTGCTTCTAGGCATGAAAAGTCCTTTATAAACCGCATGTAGTAACCAGCCAGCCCCAAGAAACTCAATACCTCAAAGAAATTCTTCGGCTGCTTCCATGTAACCACCGCCCTCACCTTTTCTGGGACTACTGATACTCCTGTCTATGAGATAACATGACCTAAGAAGTGAATCTCCTCCATCCATAAGTGGCACTTTGAGATCCTAGCATATAAATGATGCCCTCTCAGTGTATTCAATACGATATCAAGATGGGTAGCATGGTCGTGTAGAGTGTGAGAGTACACCAAGATATCGTCCACGAAAACCACCATGAAGGAATCCAAATAAGGATGGAAAACTCTGTTCATCACTGCCATGAAGGCTGCTGGCACGTTCATGAGACCGAACGACATAACCAAGTACTCGTACAGACCATATATGCTCCGGAAGGCTGTAAGAGGTATATCAGATGGTCTGACGCACAACTGATGATAGCCGAATCTCAAATAGATCTTTGAGAAAACCCTAGATCCCCGAAGCTGATAAAAAAGATCATCTATCCTAGGAAAAGGATATCAGTTTTTGATCTTCAACTGGTTCAACTTCCGATAGTCCACACACAGTCGTAAGGTACCATCCGCCTTCTTCGCAAACAACACCGGCGAACCCCAAGGGGACGTACTGGGTCGGATAAAACCCTTTGCCTGCAACTCCTCCAACTGTTTCTTAAGCTCTTGCAACCCAGGAGTCACCATCCTATAAGGAGGTATGGATACCGGTGTTACTCCTGGCAGAATCTCAATAAAGAATTCTACCTCTCTATCTACAGGAATCCCTGAAAAGACTTCTGGAAAGACATCCAGAAAAAGATCAAATACCAGAGGAAAATCCATCTGAGAAGTCCCCTGGTCATCCAGATATAAACTAGAAATCTAGGCTGTAACACCGCCCAACCCATGATGCTCTAGTCCATCTCTGCTCGCCTGGACATCCCATTCACCCTTGTGAAGAAAATATCCACCCTCCGGTGATGTGAAACTCACCCTTCCGTGATAGAAGTCAACAAAGTCCTGGAAGAAAACTAACCATTCCATCCCGAGAATGACATCATAACCCATCATCTCAAGGACATAAAGATCCCACAAGAAGTGACACCCACCAACGTCAAGGGGGAACTCTTTGAACTGACGCACACTAGCAGTTCTAAGTCCCAAGGGAGTTTCTAGTGTCATCATATCTTCATAAGTAAAGATAGTAAGTCTAAGGCTCTCCACAGTGTGCACAGAAACAAAGCTATGAGAAGCTCCAGTATTGAAAAGTGCAGAAGATAAAACTGAGGCTACTAAGATCGTACCTCGAACTGTGGAAGGTCCAGGATCTAGCCCCTAATGAATATGCTCTACTGCAAACGTCTGTCCAGTACCGTGGCCTTGTGTAGCATCTTGATATCCCTGGGCTGATCCTCTCTAATCTTGAACACTGCATCCTCGACCTCTACCCTGTCCTGAATGACCTGAAGAACTCTAGTCCCCAGTCTGCTGCGAAACTGGCAATCCTGATCCTGTACAAGGAGTAGAAACAGATACTCCTTCACTAGCCGCTGAAAGAAGAACCCTGCAAAAACGCTGTAGATGACCTATCTTGCTGCAAGATCGACACTCTACTGGGTCTCTTGGGCACTGAGGCTTATTATTCATGCTCTTTACACACTGATAACATACCACCTGGTTTCTCGAAGGGAGATCCCATCTACCAGAAGAAATACCTCTCTTCCTCAAGTCACCTCGAGTAGACTCTCGGTGGCGCTTCCTGCTCTCAGTATGAAATGAATCAGCCTTGGGTGCTGAACCTCCCTAGTCAACAACTCCAGTCTCCCTCAAATTTCATTCGATGATCAGTGCCTGGTTGACTATAAGAGTAATAGAAGTCAACTGGAAGACGTTCACCTGCGATCTGATCTCTGGCTTGAGGCGTTCCTCAAACTTCCTTGCCAAAAACAGCTCGTCATTTCCCAGAATGGGAGTGAAGTGCTGTAACTCAGTGAAACAAGAGGAATACTCCATAAGCGAAAGAGTACCCTACTGCAGGTTCTTGAACTCTCTGGCTCTATCGACCCTCAGCATCGCTGGATAGAAGTAGTTGTAGAACGTACGCTGGAACTCATTCCAAGCCATAGTCTGTTGGCGCCCTGCCTGCGAAACTACATCCCACCATCTCTTGGAAGAATCTTACAGCATGTAAGTCGCGAGCTTCACCCTTCTGTCTGGGGGTGTCTCCAGATGCTCGAATATGGAAAGTATGGTTTCTAGCCATGACTCTGCAGCCTGAGTTCATCCATCCCCGGTAAAAGTGGGAGGATGCTGCTGCTTAAAAACACACCTCAGCTCTGCCATATACGGGGCAGGATTTTGAGCTCCCTGGAAGGTCTGCATGAATCTCATGAAACCCTCTCTGAAATGAGCATCGGCACCAGTGTCTAGAATCACTGCAGGTGCCATGTCTGGAATGATTGGCGGAACTACTGGTAGTCCTTGGTCTGCCGTATCAGGTGTACAGTCACTTCCTGGTTCCTTATGTGCAACGGGAGGTCGTCTTGGTGCCATAGCCCTGAAAGGTCAAAAGCACACCTCAGAATTAGGATTAACTGTAAAGACCCGTAAAATTAAAGGGAAATTTTTTTCTTAATTTTCTTTGGAATTTTACAAGAACGCGGTTTCTGACGGCACCTGATTCCGAGGCCCGGTGTGCCCGGGATAAATTTCCGAAGTTTGGCTCGGGTACGTTCAGTGAACGAACGATCATGTTTTTCTAACTTTTGATCCGGTGCTCGGAATTGAAATCCGAGGGCACCGATGAACTCGCAGCGCCGATATTCGCTTAAGGAGACCTTTTCCGAGGATGCATTTATTGCAGGTTGAGAGTTAGTTTTTGGGAGTTTAGAATATGTTAAATAAAAATTGTGAATACAAATTTTTATTTTAACTTGTTGGTTAACTTCTCCCAAAGGGAGTTAGATGTGGGACCCACATCCACTTAACCTCCCTTGGGAGGATTAAGTGTGGTGGGGCCCACACGAAGCATAACTCTTCACCTTCTTTTTTTTAAAACTCCCTTAAACTCCTCTTTTATTAACATGACAACATTGTTAATTGATGGAGTTGAATTGTTTGAATTTCAAACCTTTGAAATTCAAATTGATAATTGTGTGAATAAAATAAGACTTTAGCTTATTTTATTTGGGTTAGAATTCTCTAGCCACCTTGAGAGAATTTGGAGCCTTCATCTTCTTCTTCTTCAAGCTTTGACGAAGAACGCGAAGAACCTTCGAACATCGACGAAGAACGCCATGTTCTCAGGAATCATCTTCCGCGACGCCATACCCGCGACACCGACGACGTCTTCTTCCGCGTCATCTCTTCCGCGGCGATTTCCCACGACGAAATCTTCGTCAAAGAACTTCGAATCCTCACTTCACGACATCGACGTCCTTCTTCCGTGACGCCGACCACCGCGACGCGTCTTCCGCGGGTCGTTGACGATCATCGTTCTTGAAACCGAGGTAGGGGTTTGTTGTTGATTATTTATTTACTCTCGTTCTTGGTTCTAGTATGATAATCTTGTGGATAAATATTTAAGGGTTATCATCTAACGAGAGGGGGGCCGGACCGCACAAACACGGCCGAATCCCCCCTCCTTTGTTCTTGATTATTATTATCTTCTTATGGTTGAACAAGAAGGTGTGGTGCCATCGCACCACGCGGAAATCACACGACAAATATTGCGCGGCGCCGTCGCGCCGAGCCGTGGAAGGATTATCATGAACGCGACGCCATCGCGCCGTGTCGAAGGGAACCAAAGGCGCCACAGCCGGAGCGGGGCCGCGGCGGAGGGGCGCGGTGCCGTCGCACCGCGCCGGACGACGAAGGCCGCGGCCGGTTCCGGGCCACGGTAGAACGGGAAGACCGGCGGCTAGCCGGGCCGCCGATGTCGGAAGCCGGAAAGGGGACTGGCCTTGCCGGTCCCATTGAGGAAGGACCGACCGGCCAGGACGGGCCGGCCGGAAGGGAGAAGAACCGGGGGAATTAATTCCCCCGGCTGGCCAAAACCGGCCCCCCATAATGGGGGGGCCGCGGTTACACCAAGGGGGGGCAGCGCCCCCCCGTTTTTCTCAATGGCAGGCCCCTATGAGGGGGGCCGGTTTCTCAAAGGCGCGACTTTCAGCCGCGCCGCCAGCAGGGAAGCGGGGGCTTTGCCCCCCGCGCGTGGCACCCGAGCGGCGCCCAGGCCGCGCCGCCGGCCGAGCCGGGTTGGGCCCGGGTCGGGTCGACCCGGTTCGGGTCAACCCAGGGGGGGGGGGGTCGGGCCGGGTCGGCCCGGACCCGGACCCCCCATTTTCGAATCGACTTCGGTCTTTTTCCCATAACTTGAGCTACAGACCTCCGATTGACGAACCGTCAGCGGCGATGCGATCCTTGGATCGAGATGGTCGATTCGGTATATCGCACTCAAAGTTTGGGAATACTTTGAGTTCGGCCAGGTTGGTTCGTACACGAAACCAACCGGGCCCTCGGAGCGGAAACGCTCATATCTTGAGCTACGAACGCCCGATTGATGTGCCGTCAGCTTTGTTGGGTTCCTCTTTGTGAGACGGATCTTTTGGAATACTCCGCCCGAGGTTTGGACGCAGGTGGAGTACGGTCGGGTTGGTTTTTCCTTAAAAACCAACAGGGCCCCTGGGACGAAAAAGCCAATAACTCTCAGACCGGGCGTCCGATCGACGCGCCGTCTGTTGCGTTGAGTTCCTGTAGGCGATATGGAACTTTTGGATACATCAACTCTGGACTTTGTGACAGTTGATGTATCAGCCTCTCGGCTCGTGGAGCGGACCCTCCCGAACGAGTTTGCTGTGTGCGGGAACCCTAGTGCTGGCTGCGACTGTGACTGCTACTGCTACTGTGACTGCGACGACGACAGTACAGAGATCCTTAGTGGATTCGACGACGACGACTACAGCACTCAGCGATCCTACGTGGATCAGTGCTACAGGTCCTGTGTGGGCCCGATCTTGTGTGGGTCCGATCCTGTGTGGGTCTTTGCGCTCAGCGGTCCTGTGTGAACCAGCGCCTACAGGTCCTATGTGGGCCTGATCCTGTGTGGGTCTTTGCGGGGGTTAGTTACCTATTGATCCTTCGTGGGTCCGACGACTTAGATGGATCAGAGATCATCTTTATCGTCTTTCGATGAAGTATACCTTTGTGAGCTGAATCCTGTTTCTTTCCTGTGTGGATTGTGTTGTGCTATTCTATGTGGATTTTGTTTTTCTTTCCTGTGTGGAATACGTTTTCTTTCCTGTGTGGACTGAGTTGTACATAGGCTCGGAGGTTGGAGCATATTGGAATTGATGACTTAGGTATATGTATGGGCATATACCTAAGCAGTGTCGGTTGTTACTTCGTGTTGTATCTATCCTTTGTGGTTTATCCTTTGTGGATTTTGGGAGACCTTCGGGGGTCTCGGGGTCCCTACTGAGTAGCTTATACTCACCCTTGCACGGGCTATGCCCGCACTACATTGTGTTGGTTGTAGACGATGGACAACGTTGATCTTGGCTGAGGCTTGCAGAGCAGGACGATACCTGGAGGTGGACCACTGGGCGGGACGTGTTCGGAGCGAACGACGGGACCCGAGGAGCAGTGGAGCTATCTGTACCCACCCTTCAGGTGGGATTTCCAGTGGACATCTTGGTGTAGCGGATTTTACTTTACAGTTTCTGTTTTCCCTTTCGAGTTGTACTTTACTTTCAGTTTGGGTTTGTATACTGGCTCATTTACTTTTCTGCACTTTCAGTTGTACTCTGTTTTCACTTAGTGTTTACTTTTCCGCTTGCTTACTCTATGGTTATTGTTTACTTTACAAAGGCAATGCCTTCCATTTTTACTAGGATTTACACCTTGGTGCTAGTCGCCAGCCCCTGGCCTATGGAAGGCGGGCTTGGGGAAGTCATGGCATGGGCCCTGAGGGCGGGTCGTGACAAATTGGTATCAGAGGAGTTCGGTTCTACCGCGAACTCTGATCTTTTCTATGTGAAGCAATAATGTTTAGCGTATTGAGTGTGGTTATCAGTCCAGGGAGTCCAGTGTTGGTGCGGCGGCCGACGTATCCGTACACCAGGACCCTGACTACTGATTTCCGACTTAATGCACGAAAACATTGATTGCGTGTGTGTTTCAAAGTTTTCCTTGTGATTACTTTATATCATCTCACCAGGTATACTGTTCTAACCGTGGTGCACCTGTTTCCTTTCAGGATGCCCCCACGACGGCAGCCAGCTAGGGTTCCGAGAGTCGAGCGTGACGACAGCCCACCGAGCGACGAGGCCTCAGTGCAGGGCCCTTTGTCAGTAGTGGCACCGGCGGTAGCACTACCCATCGATCCACCGATGCTTCCAGCACCAGCCGCTGACGATGCATGTCGCCTTGGAGCTCTGCACAAGTTCTAGCGCCAGCGACCACCTAGGTTCCGTGGGGAGACGGACCCCCAGGCAGCAGAGGACTGGCTGGAGGCAGTGGTACGAGTTTTTAGGCTAGTGAGGACACCTGCAGACCTCATGGTGATCCTCGCTGCGAGCCTACTGCACGCAGCAGCGGGCCGATGGTGGATCTTGATGCTCCAGGTGCACGATGAGGCATCTCTTCTTTGGACGGACTTTGAGAGCCTCTTCCGCTCGGAGTTCGTCCCAGCCACCCTTCGTGCGGTGCGTATCCAGGAGCTTCTTCAACTGCGACAGGGAAGCATGACGGTCGCTCAGTACTCGGCGAGATTTACTGATCTCTCGCGCTACTCGACCGACATGGTACGGGACCCATTCTTCCGGGCCCGGACCTTCGAGCAGGGTTTGAGACACGAGATCAGGGCATCGCTGATCTCCCTCAGCATTCCGACTCAGACGGGAGTACTAGAGCGGACCCTTTTGATCGAGAGATTCCTTGCTGAGTCTACACCAGCGCCGAGACCCATTGCAGGGCGGCACGTGGCAGAGTCATCTGCATCAGGCATTCGACGGATGACTCAGGGGTCCAGGAAGACCAGACCTTCAGGCAAACGACCTCAGGGAACTGGCTCAGCAGTGCGGGGCACACCGCGAGGAGCCAGTCTTTCGAGAGGCAGGCAGTGCTACTCGTGTGGCAGGCAGGGCCACATGGCTCGTGACTGCCCGACCCGCCGTGCCGAGGAGCAGCAAACGGTTGAGGGAACACCGAGGCAGAGGCAGAGGGTCGACCGTGGCGGTCCGCAGGGAGGAGGCGGACGAGGCAGAGGAGATGGCCGAGCAGCAGGTGGTGGGCGACGCTTTGAGGCTCTGCCACCACCACCACCAGGAGGTCCACCCCGACCACAGGGAGCAGGAAGGAAGAGACAAGCACAGCTCCAGGCAGTAGAGGCCTACGACCACGGCGCACCCGAGATGATTCGAGGTACTATCTGTGTCTATTCCACCCTTGCTGCAGTACTTATAGACACAGGAGCGAGTCACTCTTTCATAGCCGCTGCCCTTGTTCGGAGCTCGGAGATTCCGACAGAGCCGTTGGCTCGATTCTTACGGCTAGAGACTCCTACGGAAGCAGACTCGACGATTACGCACTGGTGCCGGCAGTGTGAGCTTACTCTAAGAGGCGAGATCTTCGGCTGGGATCTTCTTGTAGCAACGTCGAGGCCTTACGACGTCATCTTGGGCATGGATTGGCTATCTACGGTCCATGCACAGATTGACTGTTTTAGGCGCAAGGTGCGATGTGTACGCACCGACGGGAGCAGGTTCACCTTCACCGGCGAGAAGGGAGCCTTTGCAGCACAGGATGGACTTCCGCAGAGGAGAGGAAAGCCCATCACTCATCAGTTGGCTAGCCTCATCCTTGGAGCAGTTGACGTGCAGAGTCCTAGTTTTCCTGCAGTGGTGGATCAGTTTGCGGACGTTTTTTCCAACGACGTTCCAGGGCTACCTCCTCGCAGAGAGGTAGACTTTTATATTGACTTGTACCCCGGGACAGCCCCGATATCCACTTCAGCATATCGGATGGCCCCCGCCGAGCTTCGAGAGCTACGGGTACAGTTGGAGGACTTGCAGGGCAAGGGGTTCATCCGACCCAGTGTTTCACCCTGGGCTTCCCTGATTTTGTTCGCCAAGAAGGCGGACGGGAGCTTACGAATTTGTGTTGACTATCGTTGCCTGAACCAGGTGACAGTGAGGAACAAGTATCCGCTATTGAGGATTGATGACCTCTTTGATCAGCTCAAGGGAGCACGGTGGTTCTCGAAGATAGACCTCAGGTCAGGCTATCATCAGCTCAGAGTCAGAGACGAGGACGTGCAGAAGACGACCTTCAGATGTCGGTATGGCCACTATGAGTTCTTGGTTATGCATTTCGGCGTAACCAATGCTCCAGCAGTGTTCATGGCTCTCATGAATAGGATCTTTCAGCCATACCTTGATCGGTTTGTCGTGGTCTCCATCGACGACATTCTGATTTACTCTACGACTGAGGAGGAGCACGCCTATCACTTGTGAGTTGTACTAGACACACTCCGAGAGCACCAGATTTATGGTAAGCTCTCTAAGTGCCAATTCTGGATACGTGAGGTCCACTTCTTGGGACACGTTATCTCTGAGGCGGGAGTTGCAGTGGATCCTGCGAAGATCGAGGCTGTGTTAGCATGGGAGCCACCCAGGAGTGTGACTGAGGTTCGGAGTTTCTTGGTGCTAGTTGGATACTATCGGAGATTCGTGCCAGACTTCTCTAGAGTTTCATCACCACTCACAGCTTTGACGAAGAGGGGGAAACCCTTCATGTGGTCAGACAGTTGTTAGCAGAGCTTCCAGGAGCTGAGACAGAGATTGACCAGTGCACCTATCTTGAGGTTTCCTGAGGAGGGAGTAGGGTACGTAGTCTACTGCGATTCATCTGGGACCGGACTCGGATGTGTTCTGATGCAGGAGAGGGCAGTGATCGCCTATGGATCACGTCAGTTGAGGCCACATGAGCAGAACTACGCTACCCATGACCTGGAGTTAGCAGCAGTGGTCTTCGCTCTGAAGACATGGCGACATTACCTGATGGGCGAGTGTTTTACAGTCTTTTCTGATCATCAGAGTCTCAGGTATATCTTCTCGCAGAAGGACCTGAACCTGAGACAGCGGCGATGGCTCGAGTTCCTCCAGGACTATGACTTTGAGATAGTCTATACTCCTGGAAAGGGGAACGTAGTAGCCGATGCCCTCAGCAGGAGGACGAGCATTCATCTACTTGAGGAGGCGACAGAGAAGCTAGCCTCATTGCAGATATCCTTCATGGATAGAGATGGAGCAGCCTTCCTCCAGTCTCTCACAGTCACCCCTCCACTACTGCAGCGGGTCAGAGAGGCACAGCGTGAGGACGCTGACTGTGAGACACGGCGTGCACAGATATCCTCGGGACAGGCACCTGATGGTTTCTCCCTTGGAGCAGAGCATGACATCCTTTTCAGAGGACGTACCATGGTACCAGTCTCTTTGCGAGAGGATGTGCTGAGAGAGTTTCACACTTCTCCTTTGGCGGTACATCCTGGAGTGGCGAAGATGTACCAGGATCTCAGACGACAGCACTGGTGGCCGGGCATGAAGAAGGCTATAGCAGAGTTCGTTTCTCGATGCCTCACCTTCCAGCAGGTGAAGGCAGAGCACCAGGTACCAGCAGGCTTGGTACAGCCCTTGGAGGTTCCAGAGTGGAAGTGGGACGGCATATCTATGGACTTCGTGACTGGACTTCCACGCACTTCCAGAGGTCACGACTCCATCTGGGTGATTGTTGACCGACTCACCAAGTCGGCACACTTCTTACCCATCAGATAGCAGGGCTCAGTGGAGAGCTTGGGGCGTCTCTACGTTCAGGAGATTGTGCAGCTCCACGGTGTGCCATCATCTATTGTATCCGATCGAGATGCTCGCTTTACTTCTCGGATTTGGAAGGGGTTACAGGAGGCGTTTGGGACGCAGCTACGTCTGAGCACAGCCTTTCACCCTCAGACGGATGGTCAGACGGAGAGGACCATCCAGACTCTCGAGGACATGCTCCGCGCATGTGTCCTCGACTTTGGTCGTAGCTGGGAGGACCACCTACCCTTGGTGGAGTTTGCGTACAACAACAACTACCACTCCACCATCGGGATGGCACCGTACGAGGCGTTGTACGGCCGACCTTTTAGATCTCCTTTGTGCTGGACAGACCCTGGGGAGTCAGCACTTGTGGACCGGAGATGGTCCAGGACACGACAGAGAAGGTCCAGGTCATCCAGGAGCGGATGAGGACAGCTCAGAGCCAGCAGAAGTCATACGCTGACAGGAGGCGGAGGCCACTAGAGTTCGAGGATAGCGACCACGTATTCTTGCGGGTCTCACCTCGACGTGGTATACGGAGATTTGGCCGAGGCGGCAAGTTATCTCCGCGCTTCATCGGACCCTTCCAGGTCCTCAACAGGATTGGCGAGGTGGCTTATCGCTTGGCTCTACCACCTCAGTTGCACCGGGTGCACGACGTCTTCCACGTGTCTCAGCTGAGGAGATACGTGCACGACCCGACGCACATCATTGACCATGGGGAGCTTGACGTTGACGATGAGGCGACTTTTACGGAGGTCCCGGTGGAGATAGAGAATCGATAGGAGCGGGTCCTACATGGGCGATCGATTCCTCTTGTGTGCATCAGATGGCAGCACGGGAACCTCCAGGAGAGCACATGGGAGAGGGAGGCTCAGATGCGTGCTCAGTACCCTCATTTGTTTCCCTAGTTTTTGATGTATCTTTACGGGGACGTAAAGCCCTGAGGTGGGAGTAATGTAAAGACCCGTAAAATTCAAGGGAATTTTTTTTCTTAATTTTCTTTGGAATTTTACAAGAACGCGGTTTCTGACGGCACCTGATTCCGAGGGCCGGTGTGCCCAGAATAAATTTCCGAAGTTTGGCTCGGGTACGTTCAGTGAACGAACGAGCGGGTTTTTCTAACTTTTGATACGGTGCTCGGAATTGAAATCTGAGGGCACCGATGAACTCACAGCGCCGATATTCGCTTAAGGAGACCTTTTCCGAGGTTGCGTTTATTGCGGGTTGAGAGTTAGTTTTTGGGAGTTTAGAATAAGTTAAATAAAAATTGTGAATACAAATTTTTATTTTAACATGTTGGTTAACTTCTCCCAAAGGGAGTTAGAGGTGGGACCCACATCCACTTAACCTCCCTTGGGAGGATTAAGTGTGGTGGGTCCCACACGAAGCATAACTCTTCACCTTCTTTTTTTTAAAACTCCCTTAAACTCCTCTTTTATTAACATGACAACATTGTTAATTGATGGAGTTGAATTGTTTGAATTTAAAACCTTTGAAATTCAAATTGATAATTGTGTGAATAAAATAAGACTTTAGCTTATTTTATTTGGGTTAGAATTCTCTAGCCACCTTGAGAAAATTTGGAGCCTTCATCTTCTTCTTCTTCAATCTTTGACGAAGAACGCAAAGAACCTTCGAACATCGACGAAGAATGCCACGTTCTCAGGAATCGTCTTCCGCAACGCCATACCCGCGACACCGACGACGTCTTCTTCCGTGTCATCTCTTCCGCGACGATTTCCCGCGACAAAGTCATCGTCAAAGAACTTCGAATCCTTGCTTCACGACATCGACGTCCTTCTTCCGTGACGCCGACCACCGCGATGCGTCTTCCGCGGGTCGTTGACGATCATCGTTCTTGAAACCGAGGTAGGGGTTTGTTGTTGATTATTTATTTACTCTCGTTCTTGGTTCTAGTATGATAATCTTGTGGATAAATATTTAAGGGTTATCATCTAACGAGAGGGGGGCCGGACCGCACAAACACGGCCGAATCCCCCCTCCTTTGTTCTTGATTATTATTATCTTCTTGTGGTTGAACGAGAAGGTGTGGTGCCGCCGCACCACGCGGAAATAGCACGACAAATATTGCGCGGCGCCGTCGCGCCGCGCCGTGGAAGGATTATCATGAACGCGACGCCGTCGCGCAACGTCGAAGGGAACCAAAGGCGCCGCGGCCGGAGCGGGGGCCGCGGCGGAGGGGCGCGGTGCCGTCGCACCGCGCCGGACGACGAAGGCCGCACCCGGTTCCGGGCCGCGGCGGAACGGGAAGACCGGCGGCTAGCCGGGCCGCCAGTGTCGGAAGCCGGAAAGGGGACCGACCTTGTCGGTCCCATTGAGGAAGGACCGGCCGGCCAGGACGGGCCGACCGGAAGGGAGAAGAACAGGGGGAATTAATTCCCCCGGCTGGCCAAAACCGGCCCCCCATAATGGGGGGGCCGCGGTTACACCAAGGGGGGGGGGGCAGCGCCCCCCCCGTTTTTCTCAAAGGCAGGCCCCCACGAGGGGGGCTGGTTTCTCAAAGGCGCGGCTTTCAGCCGCGCCGCCAGCAGGAAAGCGGGGGCTTTGCCCCCCGCGCGTGGCACCCGATCGGCGCCCAGGCCGCGCCGCCGTGCCGGACCGCGCCGCCGCGCCGCTGGCCGGGCCGGGTCGGGCCCGGGTTGGGTCGACCCGGTTCGGGTCAACCCAGGGGGGGGTCGGGCCGGGTCGGCCCGGACCCGGACCCCCCGTTTTCGAATCGACTTTGGTATTTTGCCCATAACTTGAGCTACGGACCTCCGATTGACGAACCGTCAGTGGAGATGCGATCCTTGGATCGAGACGTTCGATTCGGTATATTGCACTCAAAGTTTCGGAATACTTTGAGTTCGGCCGGGTTGGTTCGTACACGAAACCGACCGGGCCCTCGGAGCGGAAACGCTCATATCTTGAGCTACGGCCGTCCGATTGACGTGCCGTCAGCTTTGTTGGGTTCCTCTTTGTGAGACGGATCTTTTGGCATACTCTTCCCGAGGTTTGGACGCAGGTGGTGTACGATCGGGTTGGTTTCGCCTTAAAAACCAACCGTGCCCCTGGGACGAAAAAGCCAATAACTCTCAGACCGGGCGTCCGATCAACGCGCCGTCTGTTGCGTTGAGTTCCTGTTGGCGATACAGAACTTTTGGATACATCAAATCTGAACTTTGTGACAGTTGATGTATCAGCCACTCGGCTCGTGGAGCGGACCCTCCCGAACGAGCTTGCTGTGTGCGGGAACCCTAGTGTTGGCTGCGACTGTGACTGCTACTGCTACTATGACTGCGACGACGACAGTACATAGATCCTTAGTGGATTCGACGACGATGAATACAGCACTCAACGATCCTACGTGGATCAGTGCTACAGGTCCTGTGTGGGCCCGATCCTGTGTGGGTCCGATCCTGTGTGGGTCTTTACGCTCAGCGGTCCTGTGTGAACCAGCTCCTACAGGTCCTATGTGGGCCCGATCCTGTGTGGGTCTTTGCGAGGGTTAGTTACCTATCGATCCTTCGTGGGTCCGACGACTTAGATGGATCAGAGATCATCTTTATCATCTTTCGATGAAGTATACCTGTGTGAGCTGAATCCCGTTGCTTTCCTGTGTGGATTGTGTTGTGCTATCCTGTGTGGATTTCGTTTTTCTTTCCTGTGTATAATACGTTTACTTTCCTGTGTGGACTGAGTATTACTTGGGCTCGGAGGTTGGAGCGTATTGGAATTGATGAATTAGGTATATGTATGGGCATATACCTAAGCAGTGTCGGTTGTTACTTCGTGTTGTATCTATCCTTTATGGTTTATCCTTTGTGGATTTTGGGAGACCTTCGGGGGTCTCGGGGTCCCTACTGAGTAGCTTATACTCACCCCTGCACGGGCTATGCCCGCACTACGTTGTGTTGGTTGCAGACGACGGACAGCGTTGATCTTGGCTGAGGCTTGCAGAGCAGGACGGTACCTGGAGGTGGGCCACTGGGCGGGACGTGTTCGGAGCGAACGGCTGGACCCGAGGAGCAGTGGAGCTATCTGTACCCACCCTTCAGGTGGGATTTCCAGTGGACATCTTGGTGTAGCGGCTTTTACTTTACAGTTGCTGTTTTCCCTTTCGAGTTGTACTTTACTTTCAGTTTGGGTTTGTATACTGGCTCATTTACTTTTCCGCACTTTCAGTTGTACTCTGTTTTCACTTAGTGTTTACTTTTCCGCTTGCTTACTCTGTGGTGCTTGTTTACTTTACAAAGGCAATGCCTTCCCTTTTTACTAGGATTTACACCTTGGTGCTAGTCGCCAGCCCCTGGCCTATGGAAGGCGGGCTTGGGGTAGTCACGGCACGGGCCTCGAGGGCGGGTCGTGACATTAACAAGGACAGAAACACAAGGGTACAAAATGGGAATAGGAGAGAGAAACACTTAAGTTTTCCAAAACACGACTACACGGTGTGTATTTAAACTATACGACGTGTTTGTTAAAGCCATTCACATGGGCCTGTAGTTCTGCCACTACTAGTCATGTAACACCCCAGACTACACAACGTGTTGTTCCAACACACGAAGTGTACTTGATCTCCACTCCCTTGCCCGAGTCTCTTTACACGACTAACCTACATGGTCCTATTAATCCTAAACTACATGGCGTGTTCACTAAGGACACGACGTGTACTAGACAGGTTCGACGACCCGTGTAGCAGGTTACATAGCCGGCTACACAGCTGACACATACACGGTGTGTTCTAAACAAACACAGTGTGTATAGGAGAAGCTAACACCGTCCCGTGTTGTTCGTGACACGACCAGGTACCTAGAACAAGGCTACACAACGTGTTCTTACAAAACACGATGTGTACTACACGAGCGTCCCCAACCCGTGTTGTTATTGACACGGCCGGTTACACGGTCGACTACTACACGACGTGTATTTATCGTACATGGCGTGTCCCTAAAGACTTTCTATGACCCCGTGTCTCTGTTCACACATTCAGTAACACAGTTTAAAACTACATGACGTGTATTAATAAAGTACATGCCGTATATTCTGGGTTTTTTCCGGGAAGTAGCTCAGAAACTGCACCAAACGCCAGAAACACTGAAAAACAAATATCTATGTGCCAAATTACGATCCATGGGGGACCATACTCCCCGCGAATCAAATCTTGGCATCATAACAATGCATACGCCAAGTAAACAACATAATAATCCAATGATCCGCCAGATTTCGATTCTCGAGGGCCCATAACACCTCTATGACCAAAGTTTGGTGTCCATGATAAATTAAATGAAAAAATAAACAACACCCTATCAATATAGTGGTATCTCTATCACAACAACTATCACAACATCATGCATAATCTATCACAACATCTATCACAAAAGCATGCAATCTCTAATGCACCCTAGATGACATGGAAAAAAAAGGCATGACATGTGATTTCCTAACTAGTGCCTATATGATGCATGAGATGGAATAACCTCACCTCATAGGGTGGAAACAAAATAGAACCACAATAATATGAACTGTAACAATAAAAAACATGTGCATCACCCAACGGTGAAATATAATAAACTGTAACACTTTCAAAAACTAAAAATTTCAATTATGGGGTAATATAGCTTTTCCCTGTACACGGGTTAATTACTCCCGGGCACAGTTAAGTACTAACTACCCATTCCTTCCTATCCCTGTCTATTGTAGAAAAAGAGTAAGGCAATAGAAAAGAAATAAAACCTCATTTGATACCACTTTGTAACGACCCAAATCTGGGGCCTCATAACTGGTACCCCGTACCCGGTTCGCCACATGACCTCAAGCGCGTTTCCCCAAACGCCAGAGACTACCGACTAGCAGCGAGGGCCTTGGTGAGTCGGTGGGGAAACTATGCCCTCATTGGGTAAAGTATACAGCGGAAGAACAAACATACACAATAGCGGAAACAAGAACAACATACGACAACTGAAACTAAAAGTAGAAGCAATGTATGATATAACAATGATGCAGTATGGTACATGTGTCTATGGAAAGCAGTAAAAAAAACAACGTGATGAATACAACTAAAACCAAATACTAAAAGTAAACAGCAACTCCAACAGCATCGCGAGCCAAAGCCCGATCCCATGCTCTCCATCTCCAAATAGCAATCAAGTACCTGAGGTGGAAGGGCCACAATCCCTATCCACACCTGCGACCATATAATCTATTTGGGCTGAAAAAAAGGACCCAAATAGGGTGTGAGACTAATCCCAATAGGCAACCACCACAAGATTTGTGCCCTACTGTCAGTGAACAATATAACAAAAGTAAAGGAAATAAATACAGTAATGAACTAGGATTACACCAGTAGAAATCCTACCAATTACCATTCAAATTCCTTTAATTATACAGCCATGTAATCTAGCAAAGCTCTCTATTACAAGGTAAATCAAGTAACACAACAAGTAACTAAAAGACTACCTAACCCACAAGCAGTTCAAACCCAAGCTTGTTCTTTGGCTTGGTGAAATTGTCACAACCAACCAAATAAAATTCACACTAACTCTCTGGGTGGCTCAAACTACTAGACCCCTATAGTCCAATAATCAAACAAGGCAAAGAAACTCTGGGAAGCTTTCATGTCAATTCCCCTATGGTCTTGCAACGATAGCTACTGACTCTATGAGGAATCACTTACGTCTAATTCCTCCTGTGGTCTCGATACGTGTGTAAACTAAGAACACTCTTGGGAAGTACAAAGTCCTATTCCCGTAGGTCCTGTATACGAAACTAAAACCAACAGACCCTCTAGGGAAGCACTCAATCGTCTATTCCCTCTTTGATCTCCCACACCAGGTTCTCACAGCCCTGAGCAGTCCAGTCGAGCATAATCGACTGTCAACAGCCCTAAGTAAGTTCAACAACTACTTGACTAATATCTACAATGCATCAAAAACATTTAAACAGCAAGCAACACATGAAATTAGTTATAACAAGTAAACTAGCAATTGTAATAAGGTTTTCCTCACTGGAAAAGAGTGCCAAATGGTGATATACAGCCAAACAGGGAAAAACACCCATGGGGTGATCCTCAAACATGCTACCAAGCATACATTAGTATCAATTAATTATAAGATAACAAGAAATCTAAGGAGATTAAACAATAGGATCAAAATCCCAAACCCGGGATACCCGATACATGGGTATCCGACACTTTTGCAACCAAAAATCAAGGACATTCAACATAGGGAAACAAACCATGATAGGACCAATAGGTGCCTATATACCCGGATAGGGGGGGTGAATCAGGGTATGGATATTATTTTTCAAAGTTCTTCATTCCCCAATGGATCTTGACCTCTTTATTACAAGGGTCACTTTTTTTGCACTTGTGTGTTTATTATAATCACTTATTTTCTTCTTTATCTAATGATGATGCTTTAAATGCAATGCAGGGAAGTAAGCAAGAAGACACAAAGATTTTTACTTGGTTCACCCTCAATGGGCTACGTCCAAGGAGCATACGCCGACAAGTTAACGGTCGTACCAAATTCCACTATTCTTCACTAGATGTGGATATAATGGTTTTGGAACAGTCACTCTGTCCTAGGCACACTGACTTTACAAGGTTTAGGGTCAGATCACTACTTTCCCAAGGGTCACTCCCTATTTCTCTCTCTCTGGCTCACTGTCGGTGGAGAGGATCACCTTCTTCCTCTTCCTTTGCTCACTGATCTGGAAAGGATCCACTCACAGTTTATAGACCTGTAGGTCTCTTCATTTGTATGAAGGAATGCATCTTCCACTGTATGTAGATGCTCTGTTGAAGTCCAACTTTCACCCGTAGATGAATCTCTCTTTGCACCGAAGGTATCGGGCAAACTTCCAGCTTCCACGTAGCATGAAAACATTGCTGGAAAATCAACCTTACTTGGCGTGCAAGTTAAATCTGGTGCACAAGTATCGGCGTGCAAGTCACAACTGGCGTGCAAGTCCACCTCAGACACTTGCATGACACAAGCTTCTTCAACTCCAAACTTGCGCGATCCACTTCCCTTTACGCCCAAACCAATATTGGTGTGCAACAAACAATAATCACCCTTATTCAAATCTGGTGCGCAAGTCCCACTTGCGAGACACACCACCACTTGCGCGACCACCACACCTGTGTAACGGGAGGTCTGATTTTTCAAAGTGTTGAACTCCGTTTTTTTTATTCCGCCTCTAGATCATCCATTACTTTGTCGACATTATTGAATCAAACATGGATCATTGACCACGACTCTTGAACTCGACATTCCACCATGAAATCCCCTTTGTCAACAAATTTATATGTCATGGTTTGCATTGTCAACAATCACAACACAGATGAACACTTTGTCAACAAACACAATCTCCTCAAAAATACTTCAATGATGCCTTGAGGGATTTTTGCCCAACAATCTCCCCCTTTGGGTTTGTTGAAAAATCTTCCATAAAAAGATACATCGTTAATTCTTCATCCACCATTCGCCTTTTGCGATTCTGCTAGCGATCAAGGATTTACTCAACACAAACTCTAAGCCCACATGAGCAATGCTCGGTGTGAGAAACAAGAGTAAATGAAAATTTAATCAATGAATCACTTCATCTCTAACATCCACTGTTGACACCAAACTTATACCAATTTTTACCAAGTTGATACCAATTGTTGGAAATATTCTTACCAAATTCCAATATCTCTCTTTTTCTTTTATCACGATCCTCAGCTGTCGTGATATCTATTCTTTGATAGATCACTTCTAGCATCGTCAGATTTAATACTCTCCCCCTTTCTCATTGCTCCATCCCTTTTCATCTTTAAAACCTCTTTAGCCCTATTTCCTATGTTTTCTAAGATAATCTATGGCTAAGCACGTTCAACTAGCTTCAACTCCCCCTATCTGGCTGCTCCACCTATCAGCTTCTCCCCATATCATTCATGATTTATCAAATTGCCACACTGTCTCCCCCTTGAACAATCACTGTTTTCTCCCCCTTTGTCAACGGACCCAAAGGACACTCCTTTGCAGTCTGTAACAGAGTAGAGAACACATATCAGTACATTAGGGAAAACACTTCATACCTTGGGGAGAGGGGGTGTTCCACATCCACAATATTTCAAGTGCGTGGAGTCGACTGAACTCCCAAAGCCAGTCGATGCCTTTCAAACACTTCCTTGGGTAAGGCCTTTGTCAGAATGTCTGCAACCTGTAGTTATGTAGGCACATACTCCAATTTCACAATTCCTTGCTCAACCTTATCCTTGATGAAATGATATTTGATCTCAATGTTCTTGGTCCTTTAGTGATGGACAAAATTTTTTCTAAGATTGATAGCACTAGAGTTATTGCACTGGATTCCGATCAGAGAGTTTACTTCAACTCCCATATCTTCAAGCTACTGCTTCATCCACAATAATTGTATGCATGCTTGAGTGGCCATAATATACTCAGCTTCCGCGGTGCTCAATGAAATGAAATCTTTTTTCTTGCTTAGCCAAGAAATACACAATCCACCAAGATAAAATGCACCTCCTAACGTTGATTTTCTGTCATCTGCTGATCCGACCCAATATAAATCTGTGTAACCCAATAACACTGATTGAGATTTGTCATT
This sequence comes from Viscum album, assembly GCA_963277665.1. Classification (NCBI taxonomy): domain Eukaryota; kingdom Viridiplantae; phylum Streptophyta; class Magnoliopsida; order Santalales; family Viscaceae; genus Viscum; species Viscum album. The sequence continues at coordinate 1,405,950,411 of OY728129.1, forward strand.
ATATATCAGACTGAAATCCATGATGCCTTTGATAAACCAAAGTATTATTTTCACTACAAGCATATGGATTTCCTTGGGATTGCTCTAATATCTCGCTGCTTGGCATGTGGCGAAAACAATATCATGCCTTGTTGTAGTCAAGTACAACAAAATTCCAATAATTTTTCTGTATTCTGTGATATTAACTGCCCTTCCATTCTCATATTTTGATAATTTCATCTAGGTAGCAACCAAAGTCTTCATTTCCTTGGAATTATCCATTCCAAACCTTCTCAGAACCTCCTTAGAATATTTAGATTGAGAAATGAAGGTTCCATTCCTTCCTTGTGTCACCTGTAGACCAAGGAAAAATGTCAACTCTCCAATCATTGACATTTCAAACTCATTTTTCATGAATTCAGAAAACTGTCTGCACTGAGCTTCATCTGATCCGCCAAAAATTATGTCATCGACATACACCAGCACCATCATCCTTTGATTACTATCATTGCTGAAATATATATTGTAATCAAATCCTCCATGATGGAAACCAAGCTTCTTCAAGTACTGATCAATCCTTGAGTACCATGCCCTTGGTGCTTGTTTCAGCCCATATAACGCCTTCTTTAGCCTGCAAACTTTGTTCTCATCCTCATGAATGAGAAAACCATCTGGCTTCTCAATATACACCTCCTCTTCCAAAACTCCATTCAAGAATGCGGATTTGACATCCATATGGAACACTTTGAACTATCTTTATACTGCTATTGCCAAAAATAATCTGATTGTCTCCAGCCTTGAAACTGGTGCAAATGTCTTATCAACATCTATCCCCTCTATCTGGGAGTATCCCTTACACACTAGCCATGCTTTTTTCTGAATCACTATGCCATCTTCATTCATCATGTTGCAATAGACCCATTTAGTCTCGATGACATTCTTGTATGCTAGCCTCGAAACAATCTCCCAAGTCTAGTTCTTCTCAATCTGATCAAGCTCTTCATTCATATCCTAAACCCATTTTTCATCTTCAGCTGCATCGGAAAAAACATTTTGGCTCAACCTGAGATAAAAACAATGTTTTCTGTGATGATTTCATTCTTCGAGTCTGAATTGGTGCTATCTGATCACCAATGATATTTTTTCTATCAATTTCAGCTCGACTCTTTGGCTTCTTAGAAGATTCAGATTTTGTTTCATCTTGCTCATCATCATTATCTTTTTCTGAGTCGGCCTCTGCCACTTCTACTCCCCTTGTTTTTCTTTCCTCCTCATCACATTCATCAGGAAATTTCTCACTGTTCCATTGTTCAGTGGAATCGCTTCTTTCATCTACTTCTCGCAGCTTTTTGGTATCCTGAAAACAGTCAGCTGATACCACATTGTTAGATCAAAATAAATAAGCATGAGATGCATGATTATTGCTGATTCTCCCATAATATTTCTTCCATAGATAGACAACACTTGAGATGATTCATCCAATTATTGCTTTGATGGCTCTTGCATCTGATTTTGTTATTGAATGCTCCTATGATGTTATGCGACACTTCTAAGTGTTAGGCCCATAAATATTCTTCTTCTACTACATCATTTATTCTCATCTTCCACTTGGAATTGATCCATTAACAAAATATCTAAGACTACTGAGTTGAAACTCGGTGTAGGAAACAAGAGACAAAGTTAATAACACAATCACTTCCTATTGTGCTATATTGTTACCTTTCTTCTTCAACTCTGGTACCTGATTTGAGCCAATCGATACTCTGAAGCATATCATCTTGTCCACTTTTCATCTTTAGATGCCACTTCCCCTTGGATCGTATCTCCCTAAAACCTGAAACACTTGAATCATTAGTTAATAGAATTTATATACATAGGGAGAGGGGTACTTCTGGAATCCTCAAGAAGAGGATTGCGGTTCATCCTGATGGGTCAACCCTTTGATTTTTTCTTGCAGAGCATCACACTCTTTCCTTGATTCTTCTAGATGCCTAGCCAACTTCAACTACTCTGGCCATATGACTAAGCATTCATTACTCACATGCTGAGACTTTTTATGATATAAAGGTTCTACAGGCCTGGCCTTTCTCACCATTTGGGGTTTAAACCCACTAGTACACATTTCTGTATTTGATGTTTCACCAAAATTCCATTTCCCTTGATTCCTTCTCTGAGCGGGAATATCTTTTCTTTCCATCTTCTCTTGCTTCTTCCACCATTGCAAGGATCTTGCACCTTCCACCACTTTTTTTTGTGGAACACGACATGCGAATTTTTCAATACATTCTTTGTTCATATTTCTTTTATCAGATGTCTGAGTCACCACACTCTTTTTCACTGGTGGTGAGTCCTCCATTGAACGTCTATTATTCTTTATAACAGCTGGAGTAGATCTTCCCTTAATCTTCCAGGTTTGTTCACATTCTCTCCTTGAGAGTTGTTGTGAGTATGATAGAGGAGGTGACTGATACTCCTTTCGTTCATCTCCATGTGATTCCCCTGAGGCTCCAAGCCTATCCTTCTCCTTACCACTTTTTCTCTCAGTGCAAAATTTCTCATTATGCATCATTGGAGTCAAGAATCTCCTTTTGAGTTCCTTTTCCATTCTTGCATTCTTCTTGCTACAATTTCTTGCCAAATTCCCATAATCTAAACATATAAATCATTTTCCATCAAAGGAATACCTTGTTTCATCATTTCTATGTCGAGATGCTGATACACCTTGATTTCTTCTTCTAACATGGGGCTCTTGAGCTTCCTGACACATACTCATGGTGTGTCCCATTATTCCACAATAATAGCATCTAACAGTTGCTTTCCTCTGAGAGAATATTCTCTCTGATTTCTCATGATGCTTCTTATTATTCTCAAATTTAGTAATGTTTCTGTTTTCACAGCCTGAAATGTATTCCAGAGCCTCTGAATAGAATCTTGACATGTGGCCATGAATCCTGTATAAAAAGAACATGTCATCACTTCTTTTTGTAACTATCCTCTTAGGCCTATCTCCAACACCTATATGTTTTTCTCCACTCTTGGAACTATTCATGGCTCGCATTCTATCATGCACGAGAGGGGAGTCATCAAATCCAATGCTAGATTTTCCCAAGATATATGGTCTTTGAGATGAGAAAATATTTTGTTGTTTCTCCTTAGAAATCTCATACTTCCTTTTCATTTTATCATCACCTTCTGAAGGACAATCGAATAGTAGGTGAAATGCATCCTTCAACACAAGTTTTCCTTTGACATTTGATATCTCTATTTCTTTCTTGGATTTTTCTATCACTTACTTCAATTGTTGAATCTTCTTATCTCTTGATTCAAGTTGAGCATTAAGTTCTTTTATGAGATTCTTATGGCTACTCAACTCATCTTCAAGTTCACGTGAGATCTTTTCCAACATGTCACTTTTCTCCTTCACCTTCAATTTTTCTTGAGCAACATATTTAGAGGCAGATTCATTCTCATGTTGTAGCCTTTGATTCTTCTGAACTTCTTCAGACAACTGTGATGCTACATCATCATTTATAGCTTTCAAATTCTAAACTTCATCTGACTTTTGATTCTCTTCATAATCACCAGCCTTTTGTTTTCCTTTCATTCTAGCTATCTTTTGTAGTTCTTCACCTTGAGACCCATTATTCTCCTTTAGGTCAGTATCCACATCAATAAGACTTTCATTTAAGCCTCTTATCTTGTTGAACTCAATTTCCAATACTTGGATCCTGATATTTTTAGATTTTACTACTTCATTCAATTTCTGATCCAATTCCTTTTCCTTGTGGACAACTTCCACTTTTTGACTTCTTGGTGTTTCTTCATCATCAGTGGTTCCAACATCACTTGGAAAATAAGGTTCTTCACTCATTCCTTCAGAATCATTAAATGAGCAAGTATTTTCATATTATGATTCATCCAAACCATTTTTCTGTTCACTACAAGATTCCTTTAACTGAATCACACTCTTTCCATTGACACTTCCACAGTGGGTAATTCCACCAGATTTCTGCTTCCTCTTTGATGTTCTTCCCTTTGCCATGGCACAATATGATAAGAGTAGACTGGATCTTTAACTTGAGAAATCCACTGAACCAAGTAAGAGAAAATAAATCTGATAAAATAAACCTTCCCTCTGATACCAATTGATAGGAACAATAGGGGCCTATATACCCTGAGAGGGGGGGTGATTCAGGGTATGGAAATTCTTTTTCAAATTTCTTCCTACCCCAATGGATCTTGACCTCTTTATTACAAGGGTCACTTTTTTTGCACTTGTGTGGTTATTATGATCACTTATTTTCTTCTTTATCTAATGATGATTCTTTAAATGCAATGCAGGGAAGTAAGCAAGTAGACACAAAGATTTTTACTTGGTTCACCCTCACTGGGCTACGTCCAAGGAGCATACGCCGACAAGTTGACGGTCGTACCAAATTCCACTATTCTTCACTAGATGTGGATACAATAGTTCGGGAACAGTCACTTTGTCCTAGGCACACTGCCTTTACAAGGTTTAGGGTCAGCTCACTACTTTCCCAAGGGTCACTCCCTATTTCTCTCTCTCTGGCTCACTACCAGTGGAGAGGATCACCTTCTTCCTCTTCCTTTGCTCACTACTCTGGAAAGGATCCACTCACAGTTTATAGACCTGTAGGTATCTTCATTTGCATGATGGAATGCATCTTCCACTGTATGTAGATGCTATATTGAAGTCCAACTTTCACCCATAGATGAATCTCTCTTTGCACCGAAGGTATCGGGAAAACTTCCAGCTTCCACACAGCCTGAAAACACTGCTGGAAAATCAACCTTACTTGGTGCGCAAGTCAAATCCGGCGCTCAAGTATCGGCGCACAAGTCACAACTGGCATGCAAGTCCACCTCAGACACTTGCGCGACACAAGATTCTTCAACTCCAAACTTGCACGACCCACTTCCCTTTACTCCCAAACCAATATTGGTGTGCAACAAACAATAATCACCCTTCTTCAAATCTGGCGCGCAAGTCCCACTTGCGTGACACACCACCACTTGTGCGACCACCACACCTGCGCGACGGGAGCTTTGATTTTTCAAAGTGTTGAACTCTATTTTTTTATGCCACCTCCAGATCATCCATTCCTTTTTCAACGTTCTTGAATCAAACATGGATCGTTGAACACAACTCTTGAACTCGACATTCCACCATGAAATCCACTTTTTCAACAAATGTATATGTCATGGTTTGCATTTTCAACAATCACAACACAGATGAAAACATTTTCAACAAACACAATCACCTCAAAAATACTTCAATGATGCCTTGAGGGATTTTTTCCCAACAAACCCCTTACCTCGATCCTCAGAGATCGATATAAGTGAAAAAGATGATTGATTCTTCTTATAACGTCGAAGATTAGAGAAAATGTCCAAAACGCTCAACCCATGATATCTTGAAAACGAGGAGGAATCATGAAACAAGGCTAAAGAAGAACCAATAACTCACCGATGTGATTCTATTGCAACCGATGGTGTTCGATTCGGATAGCCGGTGATGGATTGGTGGCTCAGAGAAGATTCGGCCTCCTCAGACGCTTTGGGTAGAATTAAGCAGAGAAGAAGATGAAAACAGGGTTAAGTCATGACCCCGGTCCGATTAATGAAATAAAAAGAAAAGTATACAATGTGTATTTTTAGAGTACACGACGTGTACCTTGGTTTTCCATACTCCGTTTTAAGCGGCCTCCACGTCACCCCACACAGCCGTGTGTGTGGACTGGACACGACCAGCACACGACCTCACGCGGGAGAAAAGTACACGGTGTGTACTCATAAAGTACACGACGTGTACACTGAAAATTTCCAGATTTTTCATTTTTCCTTAAAAATGACCAGAAAAGGAAAACATACCTGAAACGCCAATCTGGGTTCTTACAAACTTCCCCCCTTAAAGAAATTCATCCCCGAATTTCCCTAGCGAGGCGTAGAAGAAGAAACCCCAAACAGCTCCGGCCACTACGATCGTACATCGGCCTCCCGCTCCCAAGTCTCGTCCTACACTCGCCCGTGCTGCCATAACACCCGTACTAGAGGAACAGACTGGACACAGAGAACTTTCATACTGCGATCAACAATCCAGATAGGATGCTCTTCAAACGACGCATCCGATTCAAGCTCAACCTCCTCAGGTTGAAATACATGAGACAGGTCTGAAAAGTAATGTCAGTGCTGGGAAACGTGGAAGACATCATGCATAGCCTTGTACCTCTGAGGTAACTGCAACCGATAGGAAACCGGACCAACTCTCTCCAACACCTCAAATGGAACGACGTACTGCGGAGAAATCTTACCCTGTCTTCAGATCCTCTTGTGTCCCAACCTCGGTGCGACATGAAGGAAAACCTGATCCCTGACCTCGAACTCCAGAGGTCATCTCCGCTGATCAGCATAAGACTTTTTCCGAGACTGTGCTGTAGCCATCCTCTTTTGAATCAACTCTATCTGCTCTGAGGTCTCCTGAACAAGACGAGGTCCCAGCAAAGCTGCCTCTCCTGCCTCCATCCAGCATAAAGGTGATCGACATGGACTACCGTACAAGGCCTTGTAAGGTGCCATCTGAATAGTCGCCTGAAAACTATTGTTGTAGGCGAACTCCATAAGAGAGATATGCTTCTCCCAAGAACCGAATAAGTCTAAAATTCAAGATCGGAGCATATCCTCAAGCACCTGGACCGTGCACTCAGAATGACCATCCGTCTGGGGATGGTATGCTCTGCTCAAAAGTACATGTGTACCCAAATCCCTCTGAAGCCCCTGACAGAACCGAGAAGTAAAGCGTGCATCCCTGTATGAAACAATGGAGTGTGGAAATCCATGCAAACATACAATCTATCGGATGTAAAGTCGTCCCAGATCATCAATATTAAAGTTCTCCTTGATCGATAAGAAGTGAGAAACCTTCGTAAGCTTGTCGACGACAACCCAAACAACATCGTTCCCTCGAGGTGACCTCGGCAAACCAGTCACGAAGTCCATCGAGACATCATTCCACTTCCACTCCGGAATAGGTAACTACTGTAAAAGCCCTGCTGGTCGCTGATGCTCTGCTTTCACCTACTAACAAGTCGAGTATCTCATGAAAAAACCAGCAACATCTCTTTTTCATACCTAGCCACCAGTACTGGAGATGTAGATCATGATACATCTTGGTGACGCCAGGATGAACTTCCCAAAATGAGTAATGAAAATCCCGCATCATCTCCTCGCGTATGTCTGCTGGCAGCCATACGCGTCCCTGGAAACGCAAGATCTCATCCTCACCCACTTTCCATATTGGAAGAGGGTCCTCTCCTGACACACTCTCCTGCAGGACTAATCCCTCTGAATCTGATAGCTGCCTCATCCGCACCAGATCAAGTAAAGTAGAGGTAACAACCACAGAAGAGAGAAAGGTCTGTCCCTGTCTTTCGTGCACCTCCAAGTGTATCTTGGAGAACAAGGCCATAAGCTGCCACTCGCTGCTGGCCTCCTGAACTACCTGTAACTGAGTCCTCCTGCTCAGTGCGTCTGCCACAGTATTTCCTTTCCCAGGCATATAGGCAAGCTCAAAGTCGAAAGACTGCAGGTACTCAACCCACCTCCACTATCTTAAATTTAAGTCACGCTATGTGAAGATATACTTGAGGCTCTTGTGGTCAGTATATACCAAAAAAATCTCTCCCAACAGATAGTGTCTCCAACAACGCAAGGCATGAACAACAGCAGCCAACTCCAGGTCGTGTGTAGGGTAGTTCCTCTCGTGTGGCCTCAACTGCCAAGACCCGTAAGCAACGACCCCACATCCCTGCATAAGCACCGCTCCCAGCCCGATACCTAAAGCATCACAGTAAATAGTATATCCCTTGCCCGGTTCTGGAAAGACCAGTATTGGTGCTGACGTCAACCTCCCATTCAGCTCCTGAAAAGCTGACTCACAAGAATCTGACCATAAAAACTTCACCCCCTTCTTGGTCAGACCTATTAGCAGTGCTGCTAGGTGTGAAAAGTCTTGTATAAATTGCCTGTAGTAACCAACCAACCCAAAGAAACTCCATACCTCGAAGACATTCTTCGGATGCTTCTATGTAACCACTACTCTCACCTTTTCTGGGTCTACTGATACTCCTGTCTCTGAGATGAGATGACCCAGGAAGTGAATCTCATCCATACATAAGTGGCACTTTGAGAGCTTAGCATATAACTAATGCTCTCTCAGTGTACTCAATATGATCTCAAGATGGGTAGCATAGTCGTGTCGAGTGTGAGATTACACCAAGATATCGTCCATGAAAACCACCACGAAGGAATCTAAATAAGGATGGAAAACTCTGTTCATCAGTTCCATGAAGGCTGATGGTGTGTTTGTGAGACCGAACGACATAACCAAGTACTCGTACAGACCATATCTGCTCCGGAAGGCTATAAGAGGTATATCAGATGGTCTGACGCGCAACTGATGATAGCTGAATCTCAAATAAATATTTGAGAACACCCTGGCTCCCCGAAGCTGATAAAAAAGATCATTAATCCTTGACAAAGGATATCAGTTCTTGATCTTCAACTGGTTCAGCTTCCGATAGTCCACACACAACAGTAAGGTACCATTCGCCTTCTTCGCAAACAACACCGGCGAACCCCAACGGTATGTACTGGGTCGGATAAAACCCTTTGCCTGCAACTCCTCCAACTGTTTCTTAAACTCTTGCAACCCAGGAGTCGCCATCCTATAAGGAGGTATGGATACCGGTGCTGCTCCTGGCCCAAGATCAATAGATAAGTCTACCTCTCGCTCTGGAGGAAACCCTGAAAAGTCTTCTGGAAAGACATCTGGAAAAAGATCAACTACCGGAGGAAAATCTATCTGAGAAGTCCCCTGGTCATCCAGATATAAACTAGCAATATGGGATGTAACACCACCAAACCCATGATGCTCTAGTCTAGCTCTGCTCGCCTGGACATCCCATTCGACCTTGTGAAGAAAATATCCATCCTCTGGTGATGTGAAACTCACCCTTCTGCGATAGCAGTCGACAAAGGCCTGGAATGAAACTAACCAGTCCATCCCGAGAATAAAATCCTAACCTGTCATCTCAAGGAAATAAAGATCCCACAAGAAGTGACACCCACCAACCTCAAGGGGGAACTCCTTGCACTGACGCACACTAGCAGTTCTAAGTCCCAAGGGAGTGTCTAGTGTCATCATATCCTCAGAAGTAAAGATAGTAAGTGTAAGGATCTCCACAGTGTGCATAGAAAAAAAGCTATGAGAAGCTCCGGTATCGAAAAGTGCATAAGATAAAACTGAGGCTACTAAGATCGTACCTCGAACTGTGGAAATTCCAGGATCTATACCCTGATGAATCTGCTCTACCGCAAACGTCTGGCCAGTACCGTGGCCCTGTGTAGCATTCTGATATCCCTGGGCTGATCCTCCCTAAGCCTGACCACTGCGTCCTCGACCTCTACCCTGGCCTGAATGACCTGAAGAACTCCAGCCCCCAGTCTACTGCGGAATTGGAAATCCTACTCCTATATGAGGAGTAGAAACAGATACTCCTTCACTAGCCACTGGAAGAAGAACCCTGGAAAAATGTTGTAGATGACCCATCTTTCCGCAAGATCGGCACTCTACTGGGTCTCTCAGGAATTGAGGCTTCTTATGCCCACTCTTTCCACACTGATAGCATACCACCTGGTTTCCCGAAGGGAGATCCCATCTACTAGAAGAAATACCTCGCTTCCTCGAGTCACCTTGAGTAGACTCTAGGTCGTGCTTCCTGCTGTCAGTATGAAATGAATCCGCCTTGGGTGCTGAACCGCCCTGGTCAACAGCTCTATTCTCCCTCAAATTTCGTTCGGTGATTAGCGCCTGGTTGACTATCAGAGTAATTGAAGTCAACTGGAAGACGTTCACCTGCGATCTGATCTCTGGCTTGAGGCCTTCCTCAAACTTCCTTGCCAAAAACAGCTCTTTATTTCCCAGAATGGGAGTGAAGAGCTGTAACTCAGTGAAACAGGACGAATACTACAAAACCAAAAGAGTACCCTACTGTAGGTTCATGAACTCTCTGGCTCTGTCAACCCTTAGCGTCGCCGGATAGAAGTAGTCATAGAATGTACGCTGGAACTCATCCCAAGCCACAGTCTGTTGGCACCCTGCCTGCGAAACTACATCCCACCATCTCTTGGCAGAATCTCGCAGCATATAAGTCTTGAGCTTCACCCTTCTATCTGAGGGTTTCTCAAGATGCTCGAAGATGGAAAGCATGGTTTCTAGCCATGACTCTACAACCTGAGGTCCTCCATCCCCGGTAAAAGTGGGAGGATGCTGTTGTTGAAAAACCCGCGTCAACTCTGCCATAGACGGGGCTGGATGTTGAGCTCCCTGGAAGGTCTGCATGAATCTCATGAAACCCTCTCTTAACTGAGCATTAGCACCAGACTACATGGTGTGTTGTTCCAACACACAGCGTGTAATTGAACTCCACTCCCCTGCCCTAGTCTCTTTACACGTCTAACCTACACATTCCTCTTAATCCTAAACTACACGGTGTGTTCACTAAGGACACGGCATGTACTGGACAGGTTCGGCGACGCGTGTAGCAGGTTACACGGCCAGCTACACAGCTGAAACTTACACGGCGTGTTCCGAACAAACACGACGTGTATAGGAGAAGCTAACACCGTCCCATGTTGTTTGTGACATGGCCAGGTACCTAGAACAAGGCCACACGACGTGTTCTTACAAAACACGACATGTACTACACGAGCGTCCCCGACCCGTGTTGTTATTAACACGGCCGGTTACACGGTCGACTACTACACAGTGTGTATTTATCGTACACGGTGTGTCCCAAAAGACTTTATACAACCCCGTGTCTCTATTCACACAGTTAGTAACATGGTTTAAAACTACACGACGTGTATTAATAAAGTACACACCGTGTATTCTGGGTTTTTCCGGGCAGTAGCTCAGAAACTGCACCGAACGCCAGAAACACTGAAAAACAAACATCTATGTGCCAAATTACGATCCTTAGGGGCCCATACTCCATGCGAATCAAATCTTGGCATCATAACAATGCATACAACAAGTAAACAGCATAACAATCCAATGATCCACCAAATTACGATCCTCGAGGGCCCATAACACCTCTAAGACCAAAGTTTGGTGTCCATGATAAATTAACTGAAAAAATAAACAACACCCTATCAACATAGCGGTATCTCTATCACAAAAACTATCACAACATCATGTATAATCTATCCCGACATCTATCACAACAACATGAAATCTCTAATGCACCCTAGATGACATGGAAAAAAGGCATCACATGTGATTTTCTAACCAGTGACTATATGATGCATGAGATGGCATACCCTCATCTCATCGGGTTGCAACAAAATAGAACCACAATAATATGAACTATAACAACACAAATCATGTGCATCACCCAACGGTGAAATATAATAAACCGTAACACTTGCAAAAACTGAAAATTTCAATTACGAGGTAATATAGCTTTTCCTTGTACACGGGTTATGTAACACCCCGAGATTTTATGAAAAATATTCTTTTTAATTTCATTAATGTCTTGTGTTGTACGCTACACCAAAAGGAGCTTGCACAACATGCATCCCTGACTTGGCTTGCATTACACACAATCGCGACCTTCCACGATAGCGTGTGTTGTACGCAATACCGAGTTTCGCTAAACAACGATATGTTATATAAACTTGCTGTTATGAATATTAATACCCACCTTTTGAAATTTTATAAATTTTATCTTTCAAAATGGACTTCATTTTTGGATTCAGAATATCAAAATTATCCTAGGATGAATTTTTGGTATTTTTCTGAAAACTTTCAATTTTTGATGAATAGTGAAAACACTGGGTTACTATTCAAAAACCGACTTTTTATTTAAATAATTATTTATTTAAATTTATTTTAGGTCAAAATTGATACATAATACCTATATAAGTTCAATTTAAGTCATTGGAGTCATTTTATAATAATTTTAGATATATAAAATTTTTATTGAACTTTTCACCGTCTTTTACCCACCTCCTAGGAGAATTTACAAATTCACATAAAAATTAATTTTACCGCTTCTGTGAGTGGAATTTTGAAAATCCGAGAGACACAGTTAATATCAAGGACTAAAATTTGGTTCAATTAGATGAAAATAATTTTTGGTGAATAGTAACTTTTTACTTTTTTTACCACGGTTAAAAGTAAATAGGGTAATTAAGGGTAAAAATGATATTATTATTACCCTAACACTTGTCCTAATTCTATTGGATAAGTGTAATTCGACCAAAAACAACCTTAGGAATAAAATATGACCATTTAGGCCCACTTGGATTAGATTAGGACATTTATTATTAATTTATTTAAAGAAGGGTTAAAATAGTTAAAATCAAAGTTTAATAACTAAATCATTTTTAATATAGGGTTATGCATAAGATAAATTTGACTATAAATATTCATTAGAAAGATAAAAATATTTCCTACATAATGGTGTTTTATTTATAATTTTTAGACATTTAATATTTGAATTTATTTATGACACAATGATGATGTAGTAATTATCTTATTAATGAAATATTGACATAATTGATGTTATAAATACCCAAATAAATATAATTTGAGACTTTTTATGAATTCAACTAATTTTATAGGTTAATATGACATGTTAGTATTGATTTAGTTAACTTTTTTTGAACTAATCATTCTGTTATGATTTTCACAAAAATCAATTACCAAATAGTGTTAAAATTGACATAAAATAGTTTTTAAAATAAATATTATATTATTAATTGTCATTTTATTCCTAAAAATCTAAGGTTTGGAAAAATGAATTAGATAAGGTTATATATATTAATAATAAAAATATTGGGGTTCGTTTGGCTTGTTATAGTTAGTTTATTAACCTTATAGTGTAAGAAAACAAGAAGACACGGTAAAAGAAAAATTATTTAACTTAAAGTTAAATATAAATGATAAGGTTAAAATAGAAACCTAAACTTGTCTAAATTATATTGGATGAGAGGATTTAGACCCATACCCACCTTATCTTCAAAATAAATCAATTTGGAGCTATTAAAAACCGAATATGACTTTATAATAAAATAATATTTTTAGTTATTCCAAAGGTGCCCCTCTCCTTCCATATAAAAGGGCACCTCCTCCCACTCTTCCTCACACCACTTTGAGCCTTCAAGATCGGACAACCCCTGCCAATTTCTCTCCACTTCCCTAGAAACATCCTATAGGTTCTGGTCTTCTTCAAAGACCAATCTTAGTGCCCTAAGAGGAGCTTTCAAAAAGGCATGTCGAAAGAAGAGGTAATATCCGTTACCGATTATTTCAACTTTATTTCTTCTATTTCACAATCTATCCATCCTACGGAAAACGAAATCACCGCGCGTGCGTACGTACAGAATACTGTCTCCACATCGTGGTATAATCTGTTTTCGACCACCACCTTACTTGGATGAGTATAATGGTGTAAATAAATAACTATATATGATTACTGCAAAGTGATATTGATTCTGAAATATTATACATACACTTCAATGCAATTCCACGATCATGGGAATGATATCATCGCTCGTGCATACGTATGGACTACCGTCTCCACGATGAGATGAGATTCATTCTCCATGTTAACCATTCATGAATGATCATAAAGTATATATAATAAGTAATCATGAAATATATGACATAATAATGATACTGTATTTATGTGTATATATATGTATGTCGTCTACTTAATTTCATTCAATTCAATTAGGAAAAGAAAACAGCGTTCATGCGTACGTATGGCCTATCGTCTCCATGAACGGTGTATTTCATTCCATTTAATCAATCTATAATATATATATGTATATAATGAATATATATTATATATAAATCATGTTTTACATTCTGGAATTAAGTAAATCAGGATATAAGTAATAATATCAAGAAGAACAAGTCCAAACACGTACGATAAATAAAACGATTTAACCCAAAACGCTTCTTTAACACGGAACTTACAAAAGAAAGGGTAATATAAAGTCATAAGTGAACCATATATGATATCATAAAAATGAATATTATTCTGTAATAAGTCAATGAAATTATTTAAATCATTATAAAGGAGGTTCGGAAACGTACGAAGCATATCGTACCTAAGGTAAGGGATAATTATTCAAATCTCATTCTTATCCGAGATTGTTTATTCGTAAGTATTTACTAGGGTTATTGTTATCATCCATGTCCATGTTTCCTAAAAATTGTTTCATGTACGTTTAAAGTCCTTTTTACCCATTTTGACTTTTACTACATGGTATGTATGGAATCTTTCTTTTACGAGGTACTTTTGACTTTTCCGGCAAAAGTACGAGAAGAATGTTTTTTTAACGTATACAACACGAACGGATTTTTACGGTTTCATAACGCCTTATTTTCAAGAAGCTTAATCTACAAGATTTCATGATTATTTTCAACAAAATCCTTTTCTTTTAAAATTCCATGGCATTTTGTGAAAAGAAAATGATTTTGAATAAGAAAGGATATTTTCCTCAAGAATTTATTTGAAGTGTTTTATCCAAACCATTTTCCATCTCAGATGACATTATTTCATATGTGTATGTTTCAAGTATAATGTCTCTATGATTTACATGGTTTCACTTTTATGATATCCATTTATTTTATATGGATTATGTGATGATGGGATGATGTTTATGAAACCCATTTTATTTGTTGGGTTATTATGAATGATTTATGTTTATTTTTGTGGCACAAGTAAGAATGATTTCATTATGAGATGGGTGGAACCTTTATCTCCCTCCAATGCATTGGGTAAATATTTATATCTCATGAGATAGACATGGCTGGAATGGTAAGTTAATCCGATTCAGTGTTACAGGACTGAAACGAGGAGTGAACTCGATTCAGAAAGGGACTTTGTGCACTAAGATGGTCTTGGAAGCAATGTCTTGGATACTATGGAAATCATAACATGTGATGAATGGTTGCCACAATTACATGATTTATTCCCATTATATTTTATCATGGTTGATGTTCCATTATGATATATGCCTTACGTACTTCCACGATTTATGTCTTTGCTCAAGATTTTGATGTTTAGATTTTGTGTTCAAGTTTTTGCATTCAAATGTTTATTGATTGTTTTATGTTCTCTATGTTTACCCTTACTGGGAATTTGAGCTCACCCATTTTATGTTTTCTTTTCCCTAGGATATAAAGAAAGGTTTTAGGTAAGAAAAAAAGGGGAAGATCTTTATGGGAGATGTTGGAGATCTTTCACTATGCTTAGAAGATTATATTCCGAGTTTCCAAAGACACTAAAATATTACGGTCCTTGTGTGTCTGTTTTTGTTATGTACTAAGTATTCCGCAAAAGTAATGTAATGTCTATGTACATCAAGCTTTAAGTCTCTATAGTTGGTATCATAGGAAAGGTTTAGTCAAACTTTGGAAACTAGGATTCGAGAACTTTAGTGAGATCCCTAGAGATATTTATAAGGTATGTCTAGGGATGTCCTTAAGGTTAAGTATAAGTATAGGTTATAGTCCTAGAATTATGGTAACGATCTTAGAATTAAACCCAAGATGTTAGATATTGAAGGTACTCCCCCTTTGTTATGTTGATTTCCCTAGCATGATTTTTTCCTCTCACACTATTATTTTTGTGTTTTAGACGATGGCTGGAACCCGAAGGAACCGTGTTGATCAATGTAATGGACAATGCAATGATTTTCCTCCTGAACAAACAAATGTTATGGGAGATGGAGTACAAAATCTTATTTCTATACTTACACAAGCTATAAATCATTATGGACTTCCAAATGAGAAGAGAAGGGAACAATATTATATTGAGTCCTTCATGAGGAAATTTCCACCTTCTTTCAGTGGGTCTTCTGATCCACTTGTTGCTGAACAATGGATCAGTACCACTGAAAAGATATTTTCAGTTCTTCAATGTTTTGAACATGATAAAGTCATCTTAGCAGTATATCGTTTGGAAGGTGAAGCTGATCAATGGTGGGATCTTATCATGAATATGAGGCCAAGAGATGAAATTGAGTCCATGGAATGGGATGAGTTCAAGAACTTATTTTTCAATAAGTACTTCCCTCGTATTCTTCGAACAAAGATGGGGAAGGAGTTTCTTGAACTAAAGCAAAAGGATGATGAATCTGTTGGTATATACAAAGTGAATTTTACAAGGATTTCAAGGTATGCATCTGACTTTATCATCCAACCTGAAAGTAAAGTTGATCAATTATTCAGTGGATTAAAACCAAATCTTCGAAGGGCATTAGCTATAAGAGACTTCAGTAGCTATGAAGAAATTGTGCATTGTGCTATCAAGGAAGAAATGGAAGTTGGTGTTACATATCCATCTCATGGTTTTGACAAGAAATGAAAGATGGAGTTCAAGGAGAAATCTCAGAATAATGGTGAAAAGAAGATGAATGTTTCCTTATGCTCAAAGTGTGGAAAGAAGCATGGTGGATATTATCTTAAAGGGACTAGAAAATGTTTTAAGTGTGGAAAAGAAGGTCATCGAGAAGCTGGGTGTCTAAGTAATGGAAAAAGGGTTTCTAATGATGGGAATAAAGAAAAGACTGCAGAGAACGCACCACCAACACTTCAATGCTTCAAGTGTAATGAAATGGGGCATTATGCTAATCAATGACCTAATCCAAGGGTTAATTATGATCAACATGAGAAACCACTTAAGGTAAAGGACAAAGGTAAGTCATATGCGATCACTATTGGCGATGTTGAATATGAAAACGATGTGGTGGAATGATTAAGTGTTTATGTAATGGGATTCCAGAATAATGTTGTATATAGTATCATGGAATATTGGAATATTTATGTATTGGTCTATTGTGATTTTCAATAATTTTATGGTATTGGTAACCATGGAAAGTGATTGAGATATTTTTGGAAAGAAGATTATATTCGCATAATGAAGGGATAAGGAGAAAATGAAATGTTTGACAGTATTCATGAGCTCATATAAGGAAATAATTATATCATGGTTTGAGTACATATAATTTTGGGGTTTTGGTATGTGGAAAGAGTTAACTTTTGACAGCACTCATGTTTTCACTAAGATTCAATGGGTATTCATTTTTTAAGAGAATACATGATTAAGGCCTTCGAATGTTTGGAATGTGACCAACAAGACATATCTTATGATATATGGGGATCAACGATGGTATTAACATGATTGTTATATTAAATCTCTGGTAATCGTTTTCATTATAATATGAGAATGGACTAAAATATTATGGATAAGCCTAAAGATTGGAATGGATTATGTTGGACATAAGTTAGTATTGTATTTTTAGAAAAAAAAGGACAACCTGCAGAACGAGCGACAACCCGTCACGTCGAACAAGGCTGTGAGAATCGAACCCACAACCGAAGTGCGACAAGCATTTATTTCCTACCACTGGCCTACAGGATGTCCCTGGTTAGTAGAAACTAGTTTTATTTTATTATACAGGATGATGGATGAAGTATATGTCCATTTTGGAACCATACATGATTAATCTCACCATAGATGGAATTATGTATATAACTTTTGCTAACTTATGTTTGAGACAGATGGAATGACCTATCATTCTATCGCATGATCTGCTAAAACTTCACGAAAGACAAATTCAACTTCATTTCTTAAAGAGATGAAGTGGAAATTGTTCAAGGCACGAACAACGGTGAGATTATACCAAAATAAAGTAAGTATTTATTCTAATTCAAATTCATCAACTTTAGGGAAATGATCTTGAAAACCAAAAATGTTGTCCTAGTGCCCTTATATCCGATGAATTAGATGGTACCCTAGATCATCACAAATATATGGATTTGTGATTGTTGGATTTTTCATAGCCATGTTCTCTACCACTCTCCATCAGAACATGATGGTTAGATTTCTCTTCCATATCCATATTTTTACCTATGTTCTCCTATGTGGAAACCCAGTGATTAGTTAATCTGGATAACTGTTACATGTCTTACTTTAGTTTTTAAAGCCAAGTTTTGGTATTCCTTTTTACAATGTGGGTTTCTATTAAATAAACTTTCGAGTAGTAAACCATTTATAACCCCGACGAATTTTGAGGGCGAAATTCATTTTAAGGGGGGTAGAATGTAACACCCCGAGATTTTATGAAAAATATTCCTTTTAATTTCATTAATTTCATGTGTTGTATGCTACACAAAAAGGAGCTTTCACAACATTCATCCCTCACTTGGCTTTCATTACACGCAATCGCGACCTTCCACGATAGCGTGTGTTGTACGCAATACCGAGTTTCACTAAACAATGATATGTTATATAAACTAGCCGTTATGAATAGTAATACCCACTTTTTGAAATTTTATAAATTTTATCTTTCAAAATGGACTTCATTTTTGGATTCAGAATATCAAAATTAGCCTACGGTGAATTTTTGGTATTTTTCTGAAAACTTTCAATTTTTGATGAATAGTGAAAACACTGGGTTACTATTCAAAAACCGACTTTTTAATTAAATAATTATTTATTTAAATTTATTTTAGGTCAAAATTGATACATAATACCTATATAAGTTCAATTTAAGTCATTGGAGTCATTTTATAATAATTTTAGATATATAAAATTTTTATTGAACTTTTCACCGTTTTTTACCCACCTCCTAAGAGAATTTACAAATTCACATAAAACTTAATTTTACCACTTATGTGAGTGGAATTTCGAAAATACGAGAGACACAGTTAATATCAAGGACTAAAATGTGGTTCAATGAGATGAAAATAATTTTTGGTGAATAATAACTTTCAACTTTTTTTTACCACGGTTAAAAGTAAATAGGGCAATTAAGGGTAACAATGATATTATTATTACCCTAAAGCATGTCATAATTCTATTTTATAAGTGTAATTCGACCAAAAAAACCTTAGGAATAAAATATGACCATTTAGGACCACTTGGATTAGATTAGGACATTTATTATTAATTTATTTAAAGAAGGGTTAAAATAGTTAAAATCAAAGTTTAATAAATAAATCATTTTTAATATAGGGTTATACATAAGATAAATTCAACTATAAATATTAATTAGAAAGATAAAAAGATTTCCTACATAATTGTGTTTTATTTATAATTTTTAGACATTAAATAATTTAATTTATTTATGACACAATGATGATGCAGTAATCATCTAATTAATGAAATATTGACATAATTGATGTTATAAATACCAAAATAAATGTAATTTGAGACTTTTTATGAATTACACTAATTTTCTAGGTTAATATGAAATGTTAGTATTGATTTAGTTAACTTTTTTCGAACTAATAATTCTTTTATGATTTTCACAAAAATCAATTACAAAATAGTGTCAAAATTGACATAAAATAGTTTTTAAAAAAAATATTATATTATTAATTGTTATTTTATTCATAAAAATCTAAGGTTCGGGAAAATGACTTAGATAAGGTTATATATATTAATAATAAACATCTTGGGGTGCGTTTGTCTTGTTATAGTAAGTTTATTAATCTTATAGTGTAAGAAAACAAGAAGGCATGGTAAAAGAAAAATTATTTAACTTAAAGTTAAATCTAAATGATAAGGTTAAAATAGAAACCTAAACTTGTATAAATTATATTGGATGAGAGGATTTCAACCCATACCCACCTTAGATTCAAAATAACTCAATTTGTGCTATTAAAAACCGAATATGACTTTATAATAAAATAATATTTTTAGTTATTCCAAAGGTGCCCCTCTCCTCCCTTATAAAAGGGCACCTCCTACCTCTCTTCCTCACACCACTTTGAGCCTTCATGATCGGCCAAACCCTGCCAATTTATCTTCTCCACTTCCATAGAAACATCCTAGAGGTTCTGATCTTCTTCAAAGACCAATCTTAGTGCCCTAAGAGGAGGTTTCAAAAAGGCGTGTCGAAAGAAGAGGTAATATTCGTTACCGATTATTTCAACTTTATTTTTTCTTCTACTTCTTCTTCTTTAGTTGTTTCATTATGAAGTAATAACATCAGTATCAATCATATAATTATATGTTATTATAAGTATGAAACAACCCTATTTCACCATCTATCCATCTTACGGATAATGAAATCACCGCGCGTGCGTACGTACGGAATACCGTCTCCACCCCATGGTGTAATATATTTTCGACCACCACATTACTTGGATGAGTATAATGGTGTAAATAAATAACTATATATGATTATTGCAAAGTGATATTGATTCTGAAATATTATACAAACACTTCAATGCAATTCCACGATCATGGTAATGATATCATCGCTCGTGCATACGTACGGACTACCGTCTCCACGACGCGATGAGATTCATTCTCCATGTTAACCATTCATGAATGATTATAAAGTATATATAATAAGTAATAATGAAATATATGAAATAATAATGATACTGGATTTATTTGTATATATATTTATGTCATCTACTTAATTTCATTCAATTCAATAAGGAAACGAAAACAACGTTCATGCATACGTACGACCTACCGTCTCCATGAACGGTGTATTTCATTCCATTTAATCTATCTATCATATATATATGTATATACTGAATATATATTATATATAAATCATGTTTTACATTCTGTAATTAAGTAAATCAGGATATAAGTAATAATATCAAGAACAACAAGTCCAAACACGTACGATAAATAAAACGATTTAACCCAAAATGCTGCTTTAACATGGAACTTACAAAATAACGGGTAATATAAAGTCATAAGTGAACCATATATGATATCATAACAATGAATATTATTCTTTAATAAGTCAATGACATTATTTAAATCATTATATGGGAGGTTCGGAAACGTACGACACATATCAGACCTAAGGTAAGGGATAACTATTCCAATCTCGTTCTTTTCCAAGATTGTTTATTCGTAAGTATTTACTGGGGTTATTGTTATCATCCATGTCCATGTTTCCTAAAAATGGTTTCATGTATGTTTAAAGTCCTTTTTACCCATTTTTGACTTTTACTACATGGTATGTATGGAATCTTTCTTTTACGAGGTACTTTTTTACTTTTCTGGCAAAAGTACGAGAAGAATGTTTTTTTAACTTATACGACACAAACGGATTTTTATGGTTTCATAACACCTTATTTTAAAGAATCTTACTCTACAATATTTCATGATTATTTTCAAAAAAATCATTTTATTTTAAAATTTCATGGCATTTTGTGAAAAGAAAATGATTTTGAATAAGAAAGGATATTTTCCTCAAGAATTTATTTCAAGTGTTTTATCCAAACCATTTTCCATCTCAGATGACATTATTTCATATGTGTATGTTTCAAGTATAATGTCTCTATGATTTACATAGTTTCACTTTTATGATATCCATTTCTTTTATATGGATTATGTGATGATGGGATGATGTTTATGAAACCCATTTTATTCATTGGGTTATTATGAATGATTTATGTTTATTTTTGTGGCACAAGTAAGAATGATTTCATTATGAGATGGGTGGGACCTATATCTCCCTCCAATGCATTGGGTTAAGATTTATATCTCATGAGATAGACATGTATGGAACGGTAAGTTAATCCAGTTTAGTGTTACAGGACTGAAACGAGGAGTGAACTCAATTCAGAAAGGGACTTTTTCCACTAAGATGGTCTTGGCAGCAATGCCTTGGCTACTATGGAAATCATAACATGTGCTGAATGGTTTCCACAATTACATGTTTTATTCCCATTATATTTTATCATGGTTGATGTTCCATTATGATATATTCCTTACGTACTTCCACAATTTATGTCTTTGCTCAAGATTTTGATGTTTATATTTTATGTTCAAGTGTTTGCATTCAAATGTTTATGGATTGTTTTATGTTCTCTATGTTTACCCTTACTGGTCATTTGAGCTCACCCCTTTTATGTTTTCTTTTCCTCAGGATATAAAGAAAGGTTTTAGGTAAGAAAAAAAATGGGAAGATCTTTATGGGAGATGTTGGATATCTTTCACCACGATTAGAAGATTATATTCCAAGTTTCCCAAGACACTAAACTATTACGGTCCTTATGTGTCTATTTTTGTTATGTACTAAGTATTCCACAAAAGTAATGTAATGTCCATGTACGTCAAGCTTTGGGTCTCTACAGGTTAATTAATCCCGGGCACAGTTAAGTACTAACTACCCATTCCTTCCTATCCCTCTCTATTGTCGCAAAATAGTAAGGTAATAGAAAAGAAATAAAACCTCCTTTGATACCACTTAGTAACGTCCCGAATCCGGGGCCTCATAACTGGTGCCCCGTACCCGATTCTCCACATGACCTAAAGTTCGTTTTCCCAAACACCAGAGGCTACCAACTAGCAGCAAGGGCCTTGGTGAGTCGGTGGGGAAACTATTCCCTCATTGGGTAAAGTATACAGCGGAAGAACAAACATACACAATAGCGGAAACATGAACAACATACGAAAACTGAAACTAAATGTAGAAGCAATGTATGATATAAAAATGATGAAGTATGGTACATGTGTCTATGGAAAGTAGTAAAGAAACAACGTTATGAATACAACTGAAACCAAATACTAAAAGTAAACAGAAACTCCAGCAGCATCGCGAGCCAAAGCCCGGTCCCATGCTCTCCAGCTCCAACCAGCAATCAAGTACTTGAGGTGGAAGGGCCACAATCCCTATCCACACCTGCAACCATATAATCTATTTGGGCCAAAAAACAGGACCCAAACAGGGTGTGAGACTAATTCCAGTAGGCAACCACCATAAGATTTGTGCCCTACTGTTAGTGAGAAATATAGAAAAAGTAAAGGAAATAAATACTATAATGAACTAGGAGTACACCAGTAGAAATCCTACCAATTACCATTCACATTCATTTAATTAAACAACCAAGGAATCTAGAAAAGCTCTCTACTCCAAGGTAAAGCAAGTAACACAGTAGGTAACTAAAAGACTACCCAACCCACAAGTAGTTCAAACCCAAGATTGTTCTTTGGTTTGGTGGACTCATCACAATGAACCAAATAAAATTCACACTGACTCTCTGGGTGGCTCAAACTAGCAGACCCCTATAGTTTAGTAATCAAACAAGGCAAAAACACTCTAGGAAGCTCTCACGTCAATTCCCCTATGGTCTTGCAACGATAGCTATAGACTCTCTAAGGAAGCACTTACGTCTAATTCCTCCTGTGGTCTCGATACGTGTGTAAACTAAGAACACTCTTGGGAAGCACAAAGTCCTATTCTCGTAGGTCATGCGTATGAAAATAAAACCAACATACCCTCTTGGGAAGCACTTAATCGTCTATTCCCTCTTTGATCTACCGCACCAGCTTCTCACAGCCCTGAGCAGTCCAGTCGAGCGTAATCGACTATCAACAGCCCTAAGTAAGTTCAACAAATACTTGGATAATAGATACAATGAATCAAAAACATTTAAATAGCAGGCAACACATGAAATTAGTTATAACAAGTAAACTAGCAATTGCAATAAGGTTTTCCTCACAGGAAAACGGTGCCAAACAGCGATAAATAGCCAAACAGGGAAAAACACCCATGGGGTGATCCTCAAACATGCTACCAAGCATACATTAGTATCAACTAATTATAATCTAACAAGAAATCTAAGGAGATTAAACAATATGATCAAAATCCCAAACCCGGGATACCCGATACATGGGTATCCGACACTTTTGCAACAAAAACTCAAGGACATTCAATGTAGGGAAACAAACCACCTACCTCGATCCTCAGAGATTGATATAAGTGAACCACGACGATTGATTCTCCTTAGAACGTCAACGATTTGAGAAAACTTCCAAAACGATCAACCCACAATAACTTGAAAATGAGGAGGAATCATGAAACAAGGCTAAAGCAGAACCAATAACTCACCATTGCGATTCTATTGCAAACGACGGTGTTCGATTTAGATAGTTGGTGATAGATCAGTGGCTCGGAGAAGATTCGTCCTCCTCAGATGATCTGGGCGGAATTAGGTGGAGAAGAAGACAAAAACAGGGTTAAGTCGTGACCCCGGTCTGATTAATGAAATAAAAAGAAAAGTACACGGTGTGTATTTTTAGAGTACATGGCGTGTACCTTGGTTTTCCATACTCTGCTTTAAGAGGACTCCACGTCACCCCACACGGCCGTGTGTGTGGCCCGGACACGACCAGCACACGACCTCACGCGGGAGAAAAGTACACGACGTGTACTCATAAAGCACACGACGTGTACTCTGAAAATTTCCAGATTTTCCCCTTTTCCTTAAAAATGATCAGAAAAGAAAAACATACCTGAAACGACGATCCGGGTTCTTACACTGAAGGACGACGAAGAACGCTTGAGAGAGAGAAAGAGAGAGAGAGAGAGAGAGAGAGAGAGATATAAATAGGTTTTCCCCTCCCAAAACTTAAGCGAATTTATAAAAATTCACTGAAACTCACTCAACGGGCGCAGATTCTGAAATCACCGCGCCCTATCATTTTATATCACGCCTAGGAAAAACGAAACATTTCGAACTAAATGGAAGTCTTGTATTTCCATTCCGAGGCTTCATTCAGAAGTTATTAAAAAAGGACACCAGTGATAATAATCACTAAGACATTAATTTAAAAAGACAGTTTTTCCCCTAGGTGACATCTCTCACAGTAGGCCCGCACCTGCCACTTTTACACCCTGCCTGGGGTAAACAACACGCTCTGGACGCAACCGTGCCCTTGGATTTCTGATCCGAGCAACCATTTAGGAGTTATTCAGGTTTGAGCTATTAAATTAATAATTTGATAATTTAATTATCCATTTAACACACTGCCAACGAGCGAGGGGTCCGAACGTCCCATGCCGACTCATTTTATGTCGTGCCTAGGGTAAACACCACGTTCCAGACCCAACCGTGGTTTTGGATTTATGATCCGATCAACCATCTAAGAGATATAATTTTTTTTAGTTAACCATGCATGCATAATATAAAAACACTTAACATTTTTATATAATTAAATCCAGGCACACCGAGCCTTGGAATTAGACGCCGTCTGAATGCCCTGCTCTGGAATGACATCAAGAAAATTTTCAAAATCTCAGAGTCCCAATACTTGGGTTCTTACATCATTCCCTCCTTCAAGATTTTCGTCCCCGAAAATCAAAACTAGGAGAAACAACTCGGGATACAGAGCCCACACCTAGATCTCCCACTCCCAAGGAAACTTGTACAACACCAAGTTGAAAAAACATGTGAAATGAAGGGATGGTTTGTACTTTTTCTCAACCAAAATCACGGTTTGTTCCTGGAACATGGTTTCATGATTATCTTCTTCAGAATACCCATATGGTGAAACACCCAAGGATATCTGGTCACACAAGCTTTCACAGTCGGTGCATCACAACCAAGGCTCTCTTACTCGCTCAACAAGCGAAGGAGTCAGCATAATTGACCAGAAAAAAGCCACACCCTCCTATAGAAATTCCAAATAGCTCTGTCATCTCAGGTTCAAGTCTCACTGGGTGGGGACGCACCTGAGAAACTAGTGGTCTAAGCAAACCACAAAGTGCTCTCCCAGAAGATAGTGTCTCCACATTCTTAGGGAAAAGACTACCACCATCATCACCACATAGTGAAGCGCGTAGTTCTATTTATGGGGTTTCCATCACCTCGACCTGTACTTGATAATAGTATCAATATTGACATTGATCATGGAATGTACCAATGAACAGGGTAGGTGAGAAAACTCATCCAACCGCTAGAGGCTAGACACAGAAAGCACGTGGCATACCCCACGTGTCTTTTCCCCTCTTGGAAGGAGAGTAATCCCCAAAAAAAGCACTCTGCTAAATCCAATAGTGGCACCTCAAGCAAAGGGAGGTCAAGCAGAAAGGCCCCAATGGCCAACTCAGAAACTGCTCTGACACTCCACCACATAACCCCTCTATGAATGCACCTGTCAAAGGGACTCATCCACCGCACCTCAATACTATCCGCTTTGGGTGGTACTGACTCTCCCTCATGGTTTTGATCGCATCACAAAAATGCATCTCAGTGGGGGAAGAACCCCTCTTTCCTATGAATTCAAAGCTACGTCAGAAAATACCAACACAGGGTTAAACCAACGCCCTGCGTCACCCTCGGTAACCCCTCAAACAAGGAGATAGATGAAAAGAGTACCTCACACAGCGTCTAAAAATTTATACTGAGAAAAGTAGAAAAAGACATAGAGCGTGCCTCTTATTATCTCCTGCGTTGTAGGACTGTAGACATCCATAGTACACAGCCGCCAGCGGCCCCGTCCGTCAGCTCCCTGAGCCTGAAATGGGCCGCCTAGTGGTGGTGGAAGGACCTCGAAATGTCATCCACCAAACACAGTTCTTCCTGTTTTTCTGCCAACACCGCCTCCCTGGGGACCACCCTGTCCTCGCCTGGGATTTCTCTGATCACGACACCGCCTCTGTTGTGGTAATTCATCTACCATCTATTTTAAAAAACTCAGTACATTTGGTTGAGTAGTCTCATGCCATGTGACCTCACACATCAAAAACATAGCACTAGGCCTCCCTGGGATATCTCAGTGCTCTACGTTGTCCCCATCCATGTGCTTGAGTCTCATCAAGGGGAGACCTCTGTTGAGTCAATAAGGTTTTCCTTATGACTTTTCCATTCCTTCTTTTTTTGAAAATAACTAACACCTTATACTTAAGAAAATCTATATTTTACTTCTATAAGGAAAATTTCCTTCGCAAATGAATTTACCCCTACCATATTTTCATTGCTCATATCAATATTTTTCTTAAGTATAAAAATCAGATTCATACATAAAACCTCAGAATCATATAATACTTAGATATGAAGCATTCTGTTTTAGGATCTGAATTCTGGATACGAACTTTAATAAAGTTCCATTCCGAATTCTGGATACGAACTCTAATAAAGCTCCATTCCGAATTCTGGATACGAACTCTAATAAAGTTCTATTCCGAATTCTGGATACGGACTCGAATAAAGTTCCATTCCGAATTCTGGATACGAACTCTCATGAAGTTCCACTCCGAATTCTGGATACAAACTCTCATGAAGTTCCACTCCGAATTCTGGATACAAACTCTCATGAAGTTCCACTCCGAATTCCGAGTACTAAATTTCATGAAGTTCCACTCCAAATTCTGGATATGAACTCTCATGTAGTTAGAATCTGAATTATGGATATGAACTCTCATATAGTTCGACTCAGAATTCTGATTATGAACTTCTACTAGTTCGACTCCGAACTTCTATGAGTTCGACTCCGAACTTCTACTAGTTCGACTCCGAACTTCTATGAGTTCGACTCTGATCTTCTATGAGTTCGACTATGAACTTTTACGAGTTTGAATCCGAACTCTGTAAGTTCAGATTCTGAATTCTAGTGAAACCGGACTCTGAATATCCTTGAGATTCAGACTCCGAATTTCTACATAATTCAGGTTATGAATTCCTACAAAACAGAATATGAATATCTCTTTATTATAAATTTTAAATTCCATTTTGGTTAGACTCCAAACTTTTATTTTCTTACATTCCGAACTTCAGTTTTAGTTATACTTACACTTGTTTATTACAAAACAATGTCGTGCTTTTAGTTATTGACTAACCTTTGGTTGAGTGACACATGTACAGGTACCTCCAAAATTCGAGGAGAAATATGACCGTTGGAGGAGGGAGCCGACTGTTAGAGCTTCACCTATAAATAAGAGCTCATTTGAAAAGAAGCAACAAATTTGACACATCTTTGAGATCTGTGATTACATGATGTTGAAGTGATTTCTAGAGAGAGAGAGGATCTTATCAACTCTCAAAGCTTCGTGCAGAAAGTTTGAACATCTTGTTCAAACTTTGCCTTGTGAAGACTTGCTTCGTGCGACTCCGATTGTTGCTGATTACAATCTAGGGCTTCCGGGGATAGGAAGATAGAGGTTCCAACACCTTGAAGTTGAGGGCTTACTTTCTAAGGAAGATAGAGGTTCCGACTACCTGATAGTTGAGGGCTTGCAGGGATAGCAAGACAGGCTCCGATCTTCGTATCGAGGGCTTACCCTGGTGTGGGTAAGATAAACTTTCTTGAAAGTATAAATCAAGGGACCTTTATCCAAGGTTGTTGGATACCCTTATCTTTGGGTTAAAAGAGTT
Source organism: Viscum album (assembly GCA_963277665.1). Lineage (NCBI taxonomy): Eukaryota > Viridiplantae > Streptophyta > Magnoliopsida > Santalales > Viscaceae > Viscum > Viscum album. Next base: position 1,405,978,624 of record OY728129.1, read on the forward strand.
ATTGTTTGTTACTTGTAGTTTTAATACTTGTTTTTCCACTGCATTTTGTATTGTTAAGGAAAGTATATCTTTCTTATACTTCCTTACTTGTACTCTGATTTAGTTAGATTCTATTCGCTTTAAGGTAGAATCTTAGCTGGTGTAAACTTTTGTTAAGTTTCATTTCCGAAATCACTTTTCCGGAATCTAGAAAGTCTTTAGTACTTATATAGGTCTTGTGAATTATCTTGTTTGACCTTTTTAAACATAACCATCCTAAAAATCTCCTAAGGGAATTTTTAAAAGGTACAATTCACCCCCCTCTTATATATGAGAATCTCATTCTTATTTCGATCCTACGTTTGGTATATCAGAGTATATCATACTCAGAGTCATACCATCCTAAAAATTGGTATCAGAGGAGGTGAACTCATACCTTGTACCAATCTAACACTTGGTAACAGAGATTTAGTTCCATCTGAATTAATCTCACGATTAGATTCGGAAGTTTTATCTTCTCATTTATATTTCTCGAAATTGAAAATTTGGATTCATATTTCTGGATTCATATTTTCAGATTCATACTTTTTGGAATCATTGTTCGGATTCACTTTTTTCTTAGAGATACAATTTTTCTTGCTTAAAATATTTTCTTTGTTTACAAACTTTTTCTTCTAACAAGTTTGTGCGCCAAAGTTTTTCTTAAGAAAGGCAGGCTTAAATGTTTGTTCTATCGACAACTTAAATCCTACTAGACCACCTATCTTTGATGTTAATGATAATGAATATTGGTGAGATCGCATGAAGACTTTCATTATCAATACTGGGGTAGATAACTTTGTTATGCTTACTGGAGGATACAAAATTCCTGACAAGGAAGTTAGTGCTTTTACTAATCAAGAAAAGAAGGAATACCAACTGAACTATAAGGTACTCAATACTTTACTTTGTTTAATGAATAGAAATATATATAGCCAAATTTATTCTTGAAAAGTAGCAAATTCTATATGGAAGAAACTTGAAGTTACACATTTTGGTACATCTAAAGTGATTGAGATAAGAAGAGCCATGCTTAGAGTTGAATATCATGGTTTTAATTTTCCTTATGGTGAACCCATATGCAAAGTACAACAGAGATTCATGACTATTGTGAATAGCTTACAATATATGGGAGAGAAAGGTCTAGATGATGAAGCTCTTGTTGACAAGATCCTAGATATCATGCCGAATGAGTGGGAATCAAAGATAACTGCTATCAATGAAAATATAAGGTTACTCAAATTTCTCTTGATGAACTATTTGGAACTCTTCTTCAATATAAAACTAGAATGAAGAGAGATACTGACAACATAAATAAGAAGAATGGAAATGGTAGTGTTTCTTTTACTACAACTTCAAATCATATGAAAGATAATACTCCTGATAGAGTAACTAGATCCAAATCTAAGAAGGTTATTATTCATTTCGAATCTAGTGAGAGTGAAGTCTCAGAAAATGAGTTTTCTAATCTTGATCGAAGGATGAAAAAGATAGGTGGACAGAGGAACTTTCAATCCAAGTATATGAAGAAGGAAAGGAAATGTAAGAAAGATACATAGGTCACATTCTATGAATGTAAGAGAGATGGACACATAAGACCTGACTGCCCTATGCTCAAAATAAAAGAGAGGAAAGAAAGGCATTCTAAAAGGAACAGAAAGAAGTATTACAAGTCCAAAGCTAAGAAAGTTCTGAAAGCCAATGACACCTGGAGTGCCAATGGTGGTGACTCTTCAGATGAATCTTCGGATTATGAATCTTCTAGAGAGGAGAATCTTGGTCTTATAGCCAGGCTACCTACTAATAATCATTGTTTTATGGCTAAGGTACACAATGCTTAATCATTGACTGATGTTTCTTTAAATGTTAATGATAGTAAATATTATAACTCTTTTGATGAAGAATATTCTTCTGATGAAGAAAATAATTTACCTACCTATAAATAAGTTTCTAGGTTTGCTGAACTTCATGAGATTGAAAACTCAAAACTCATGAAAAAGATTGATAAAGAAAACTCTAGGAATATTATTCTTACTAATGAAATATCATATCTATCTAAATATCTTGATAAGAAAAATACTGATTTTGAAATTATTTCAAAAAATCTTGAGAAAGTAAGTTCTAAGAAGAATAAACATTCAAAAGATCTTGAAAATGTAATTTCTAAGAAAGAAGTTTTCGAGCCTAGATCTAGTTCAGATGCTTTTGAAAACAAGAACCTTGTTATAAAACTCAAATCTGAAATATTTTCTTTGAGGAAGTGTTTGTAAAACTTTACCCTAGATAAGGAAAATTTTGATAAAACGTATTCAGAAATTCTACCTCGAAGTAATACTTCTGGTTTTGGTTACATAAGTTCTAAACCAATTTTTAGTAACAACTACTTTGTTCCTCAAAGTGCCCCATTCTGCACAAAGTGTCAATGTGTTGGTCACTGGGCAAAGAATTGTTCATTAAACAAAACCCAATATTTAGGATTTCATAAGGCTTATTTTTCTAAGAAGATGTGGGTACCAAAAATTTTGCTTTCTGACATTTCTGGATCCAAGCAAGTCTGGATTCTGAAAACCTAACTTTTTATTATTTTCAGGAAAATAGGGAAAGTAACAACAACAATACTTGGTACATGGATAGTGGATGTTCCTGGCATATGACTGGTAACAAAAACTATTTTGAAAATATTATCAAGACGAAAGGAGGAAAAGTAACTTTCAGAGATAATGCTCAGGGAGAAATTATTAGTATAGGTAACATCATTCTTCTTGGAAAAACTTTGATTTCAAATGTTTTGTTTGTTAAAGGTATTAAGAACAACCTCATCAGCATAAGTCAGTTATGTGATGAAGGCTACCTTGTGAATTTTAGGAATGATAAGTTCTTAGTACACAATTCCAAGGAAGAATTTATTCTTTCTGTAAAAAGTCAAGAGAATGTTTACACACTAAACATAGAATACCTTAGGAGCCAATAATTACCTTGCCTTAGTGCAATGGAAGATCATTCTTGGTTATGGCATAAAAGGTTAGGACACTGTAACCTTTGGAACTTATGCAAACTTTCTAAGAAAGGTTTAGTTAAGGATCTACCAGAGCTTAGATTTGATTCTTCAAAAGATTGTGACCCTTGTCAATATGGCAAGCAACATAAATAAAGTTTTAAATCAATTGGCGAAGTCTCAACAACTGATAAACTACAGTTGGTACACATGGATCTTTTTGATCCTAAAAAAACTGGAAGCATTGGAGGAAAATATTATGTATTTGTCGTGGTTGATGATTACACTAGATTTACATGGGTCTATTTTCTAGCGAAGAAGTCTGAAGATTTTTCCTATTTCAAAAGTTTTAGAGCCCAAGTTAAAAATGAGAAAAACCTTCCATTGAAAACTATTCATAGTGATCATGGAGGAGAATTTCAAAATTCTGATTTTGAAACTTTTTATAGTAGAAAAGGTATTACTCACAACTTTTCAGCACCCAGAACACCTCAAAAAAATGGTGTTGTTGAAAGAAGAAATATAATTTTCAAGAGATAACTAGAACCATGTTGAGTGAGTATTCTGTAGCTAAACATTTTTGGGCTGAAGCTGTAAGTACTACTTGTTATACTATAAATCGAGTTTTAATTAGACCTTTTCTTAATAAAACTCCTTATAAGTTATGGAATGGTAAAAAACCTATACTTTCCTACTTTAAGGTTTTTGGGTGAAAGGTATTCATTCTGAATATTAAAGATAACTTACACAAATTCGCACCAAAATTTGATGAATAAATTTTCTTAGGCTACTCCACAACTTCTAAGGCTTATAGAGTTTTTAACAAAAACACTTGTACTGTTGAAGAGATAGTACATGTCAAATTTGATGAAATTGATCCTTTTTTTAAACAATCCCAACCTACATCCTCAGATGTGTTTTCAAAAACTGATTATCAACCTTTGATAGAAGATCCTTCTGACAAGGAAAATGTACATGAAGGTGCTTCTAAAACATTTAGCCCAGAAAATTTCCTACCCTATGTTGATGAACATGTTTTAAAAAACCCAAACCAGTCGTTTCTTAAGAATAATCCCAGTGATAGTATCATTGGTGATGTGAATCAGCCTGTAAGGACTAGAAGTTCCTTAAGAAATGAAGTATAGCATCTAACATTCCTTTCCCAATTAGAACCAAAAAGAACTGATGAAGCTTTAGGTGATGAGATTGGATTAAAACCATGCAAGATGAACTAAATTAATTTGAAAGGAATAAATTCTGGACCTTAGTTGAAAGACCTAAGGAATCTTCTGTAATTGGAGTAAAATGGGGCTTCAGAAATAAATGTGATGAAAATGGAATCATCGTAAGAAATAAAGCTAGATTGGTTGCTAAAGGCTATAATCAACAAGAAGGAATAGAATATGAAGAAACCTATGCTCCAGTAGCTAGACTTGAATATATTCTTATTCCACTTGCCTTTGCAGCATTCTTCAATTTCAAGATTTTTCAAATGGATGTAAAATGTTCTTTTCTTAATGGTTATGTTCAAGAGGAAGTTTTCGTTGAACAAACTTCTGGCTTTGAAGACACAAAACATCCTGATCATTTTTTAGACTTACCAAAGCTTTGTATGGCCTTAAACAAGCCCCACAAGCTTGGTATGATAGACTTACATGATTTTTACTTCAAAATAACTATGTTAAGGGAAATTCATATCCAACCCTTTTTATAAAGAATGATAAGAAAAATGTTTTGATTGTTCAAATTTATGTTGAGGACATTATATTTGGTTCAACTCAGTAATCCTTAACTGATTCCTTTGCGGATCTAATGAAATATGAGTTTGAAATGAGTATGATGGGTGAGTTAACATTTTTCCTTGGTTTTCAAATTTCTCAAAAACCAGAGGGAATCTACATATCCCAACATAAGTATATTAAATATATTCTTAAAAAGTATGGATATGACCATACTAAGAGTATAAGTACTCCTATTGGTACCTCAAACACACTTGATCTTGATGAAGCTGGGAAACCAGTAGATCAAACATCTTTTAGAGGTATGATAGGAAGTCTACTTTACTTGACAGCTAGTTGAACAGACTTAATGTTTTCAGTATGCTTATGTGAAAGATATCAATACAATCCTATGGAATCTCATTTAAAGGTAGTGAAAAGAATTTTTATCTACTTAATGGGAACCATGGATCTAGGACTATTTTTTACTTCTGGAAATGATTTTTTTTAAATATCTTTTCAGATGATGACTTTGGTGGATGTAGAATGGATAGAAAGTACATCCGGAACTTGTCATTTCTTAAAAGATTCATTAGTTTCTTGGTCCTGCAAGAAGCAACATTCTGTAGCACTCTCCACTGCTGAAGCTGAATATGTAGCAGCTGGAATTTGTTGTGATCAAGTGTTGTGGATACAACACACACTCACAGATTATGGCTTGAGTTTCATGAAGACTCAAATTTTGTGTGATAACACAAGTTCCATTTCCCTAAGTAAAAACCCTGCACATCACTCTCGTGAAAAGCACATAGATATTAGACATCACTTTCTTAGGGATCACACACTTGAAGGAGATATCATTCTTCAGTTCATCGGAACACAAGATCAACTTGCTGACATTTTCACAAAATCTTTACCCTCCGATAGATTTGAATACATTAAATAGAAGTTAGTAATGATAACCATGAGGTAATCTTCCTTCATTAACTTCTTGTTCAACCATTCTCCTTACAGTAATAAACTACTTTTCATAGGGGGAGTATATTTGTTTGTTAGCCTTTCAAATTTTTTTTTCATAATGAGTCTTTCAATTTTTTTTCGTAATGACTCTTTAAAAAATTTTCGTTATGAGCCTTTCAAAATTTTTCAGTATCGAAATTTTCGTAATGAAGTTTTCATACTGGAAATTTTCGTAATGATGTTTTTGTACTGGAAATTTTCGTAATGAAATTTTCGTACTGGAAATTTTTGTAATGAAGTTTTCATACTGAAAATTTTCATAATGAAGTTTTCGTACTGGAAAATTTTTGTAATGAGAATTTTCATAATGATAATTTTCATAATGAGAATTTTCATAATGAGAATTTTTTTAATGGGAATTTTCGTACTCATACTTTTTATACTAGAGTTTTGGTGCTCAAAGCTTTTGCAATAAAACTTTTTCGTAATGAGTTTTTCATAGTCAAATTTTCTTCAAGAAAAATATCACCTATTACGAATAATCTTCCTAGCCAATCCGAAAGGTATAACTTCCTTACTTATGTTTTCGTAATCATTTTTAGTTGCTGGTAGTTTCTTTTTCTTTTAAATTTTTTCGGATTCATTTCTTCTTAAATACGAATGTTTTTGTTAAAACCTCAAAAGTTCGGATTCAAGTTTTCCTTGCGGGTATGTTTTTAACCATCAGATCAGATCAGAGAGTTTTTTTCTACCATTAGATTACTTTGGAAGTTGAAAGGTCACGTCCATTTCCTATATAAAGGGGACCTACATAGTTGTCCCACATCGATTTCAAAGCCCTCGCGTGTCGAAACTCTGCCTCAGTTCTTAAAGCCTGTTCTGAATCCTTCAGTTCTCCTCTATTCCGAATGTTTGTAGAATCCACTTCCTAAGATATGTCTTCTATGAAGCCAATCTCAAAATGGTTAGTCTACAGAGAAAGGTTGGTCCATCCGAACCTTTTCAGTGAGTATGATTCTATAATTTCTAAGAATATCAAACTCAATGGATGGGAAGATTTTTTCATATCAAAACCAAGGGGTCAGGATGTTGTTTATACAGATTTGCTTGTAGAGTTTTATGAGTCTGTTTCCTTCTATGAAGAAGATGGCAGAGAAAAATTCTCTTTTAAGAGATATGGTAAGACTTACAAGCTTTCTTACACCAAGGCTGCAAGCTCGGTGGGGCTCTCATATGATGGTGAAGCAGAATTTTGTTCACATAAGTTACCGGATGTGCAAGGAAGTTTTAGTAAAGTGAAGGCAATGGAATACCTTGGACTTAAAGATGACAAAACAGCTAAGATTGCTCATCTTTCCACCAACAACCGGGTTCTATAGTTGTGGGTTCAAGGGTTTTTCGTTTCGAGAAGAGGAGATAAGGATAACCTAAATAAAAGTGATATTTACATCTTGGATTTATTGGTAAATATAAGAAATATCAATCTGATGAGGCACGTTCTTATTACAGTTCATAACATCAAGAATGGGTCTTTGAAAGTTCAAATTATTATGTATCCTGCTCTTATATCCAATCTTATTATTCGGTGTCTTGATTCTTTCAAGGTTGCTTGCTCTTCCAAGACGAGAATTTGTAAGATTATGCTGATAAGTGATGACCCCTTAAAGAGGATGAAATACGGTTTTTCAAAAGAGTCAGGTGAGTTTTACGATCTGCCAGAGGAGGAGGTAGAAGCCATTCCAGAAAAGGTAGAGAAAGCAGAACCATCTAAGAAGGCATGGAAGAAGAGGAAGCTGAAGCAAGTGGTAGCTAAAGGCAAGACCCCTAAAGCTAAGGAAACCCAATCCGCACATCCCAAGCCGAAGAAACAGAAAGCATATCCAGATGAGGTGGCTGCTAAATGGAGGGAAGATAAGGATAAAAGGAAAGAAGGGGGTCCATAGTTCGGATTGGACCCTGCTGAGGCTAAGGCCTTAAGAGAAAAAGTTGTGGATGAGTTAGAGAAATAGGACAAAGAGAAGAATATGAAGAAGAAGATGTCAAAAGCTGTAGTTGTACAATCTCTTTTGAGAGACACATAATTAGCTTCTGAGAAGATTCCCATACGGGAAACTTTTGTTGTTCAACCATTACCGGAGACCCCTGGAAAGAACTAATTCACTCTGGAAAAATCGAAAGAGAAAGAAGTTGTTGAAAGAGTAGAAGAAGAGGAGGAAGTAGTAGAAGAAAAATAATTAGAAGAAGATAGTGTTGATCTAGATGACTTGATTAAACAAGTTGAGGATTATCAAGAGAAGGCAAACCTATCAGAGAAACTAACACTCCGAACTTCTGAGGTCAAGTCCTCAATGTTTGTCACTCCGGGAAAGGGAGGTGAGGAAGAAGGTAAGGAAGATGAAGACAAGGAGTAAGAGAAAGAGAATAAATTTTCTGAGGAAGAAAGCTATGAAAAGAACTATCTTAAGGAAGGATCACAGAAGGAAAAACCTGATGAAGACATGATAGTTCAACTATATGAAAGTGAGGAAGGATCTTCTGATGAGGAACCCATTCCGAAAGTTGATAAGGGTAAGCAAGTGCTTATGGAAACCCAACAAAAGATATAATAAGGAATAAGGATGTTGTTGGCTCTTCAAGAAGAAAGTTGGTGGAAATTAAAGAAGAACAATCCCCAAGAAAGGTGTCTAATTCGAAATTATCAGCACTGGGTCATGATTTTATTGTTGAATCGTTGAATAAATTGGTGGATACAATTCCGATCTTTCCAACCATAGAATCCAGATTATAGATGCTTCAACATAGTCTAAATCAGAAATCAGATTCTATATCCATGGTGAAGGATATGTGTGTGAAGATTGAGGTTGAGCATAGAAATTTTTGTATCAATTATGATTTTCACATAAAGTCATGCAACAAAATCACTCTATGGTCAAAGAAAATTGATGATGACATGGAAGAGTTTGATTATTTTCAGAATGATGTTAAAGAAGCTTTCAACACTGAGGATTCCAAAATAAAAGATCTTCAGGATAATCTGATTCTTGAGCAAAATTCTCAGAATCAACAGGTGAGGGATCTGAATGGGAATATTAACTCGGTTTCTCAAAACTGTAAAGGGGAAAGAGATCTCCGGATTGAGATTGAAGAGAAGCTTGTGAAGTATGATGAAATTCTTAAGGCACAGTCTGAGGCTCTGAAGGCTTAATATGAAAGGATTAAATCCTTATAAAAACAAGCTGGGGAGGACCAGAAATATCTTAAGAAGTTGAAAACCCTGTTGAAGAAGTTAATCCCCAAGGAAAAGGAAGACAAATAGACCAATCCGATTTTTTGTTGTAATGTGTTTCCTTGTAAAAATTATTTCAATTCTAATGAAATATCTGGTTGTTTGTATCTTGTGTTATTATGTACTAATGTTTCAGGTACTTTATTTCTTTTCCATTCCCTTAAATTCTTTTTGAAAATCACAAAGGGGGAGAAGGAAAAAGAACTACTCAAAGGGGGAGAAGGAAAAATCTTATAGGGAGAAGAAAAATTTCTAAGTTAAGAACTATCCTTAAGTAAGGGGGAGTTTCTCATTATGAAGTTTTTCATTCCCATGATAATGAAAACTCCATTCCAGAAAATCCAGAATACAATCCTTAGAGTTCCTAAGCCTCAGGGGGAGTTAGTTGTATTCACCATCATCTATGAACACAAAGATATAAGTTTTAATTTCAAAGTCTAAAGAATTTTTTTTCTAAGTACTTATATTCTTTTTTGGAAAGGTTGTTTGTGATTTCCAAAAAGGGGGAGATTGTTGAGTCAATAAGGTTTTCCTTATGACTTTTCCATTCCTTCTTGTTTTGAAAATCACAAACACCTTATACTTAAGAAAATATATATTTTACTTCTATAAGGAAAATTTCCTTTGCAAATGAATTTACCCCTACCATATTTTTATTGCTCATATCAATATTTTTCTTAAGTATAAAAATCGGATTCATACCTAAAAACTCGGAATCATATAATACTTTGATTTGAAGCATTCTTTTTATGATACGAATTCTGGATACAAACTCTAATAAAGTTCTATTCCGAATTCTGGATACGAACTCTAATAAAGTTCCATTCCAAATTCTGGATACGAACTCTAATAAAGTTCCATTCTGAATTCTAGATACAAACTCTAATGAAGTTCCATTCTGAATTCTGGATACGAACTCTCATGATGTTCTACTCCGAGTTCTGGATATGAACTCTCATGAAGTTCCACTCCGAATTCTGAGTACGAACTTTCATGAAGTTCCAATCCGAATTATGGATACGAACTCTCATGTAGTTCGACTCCAAATTATGGATACAAACTCTCATGTAGTTCGAATCTGAATTCTGATTATGAACTTCTACTAGTTCAACTCTGAACTTCTATGAGTTCGACTCTAAACATCTACTAGTTCGACTCCGAACTTCTATGAGTTCGACTCTGAACTTCTATGAGTTCGACTCCGAAATTTTATGAGTTTGACTCCGAACTCTGTAAGTTTAGATTCTGAATTCTAGTGAAACCAGACTCCGAATTTCCTTGAGATTCAGACTCCGGATTTCTACAGAATTCAGGTTCCGAATTCTTACAAAACAGAATCCGAATATCTATTTATTATAAACTCCGAATTCCATTTTGGTTAAACTTTGAACTTTTATTTGCTTACATTCTGAACTTCAGTTTTAGTTATAATTACAATTTTTTATTACAAAATGATGTCATGCTTTCAGTTATTGACTAACCGTTGGTTGAGTGACACGTGTACAGGTCCCTCCGAAATTCAAGGAGAAATATGACCATTGGAGGAGGGAGCCAACCGTTGGAGCTTCTCCTATAAATAGGAGCTCATTTGAAAATAAGCAATAACTTTGACACATCTTTGAGATCTGTTCTTACATGCTGTTGAAGTGATTTCTAGAGAGAGAGGCTCTTATCAAATCTCAAAGATTCGTGCAGAAAGTTTGAACATCTTGTTCATAATTTTCCTTGTGCAGACTTTCTTCGTGCGACTCCGATTGTTGCTGATTACAATCGAGGGCTTCAAGGGATAGGAAGATAGAGGTTACAACACCTTGAAGTTGAGGGATTCCTTGCTAAGGAGGACAGAGGTGCCGACTACCTGATAGTTGAGGGCTTGCGGGGATAACAAGACAGACTCCGATATTCGTATTGAGGGCTTACCCTAGTGTGGGTAAGATATACTTTCTTGAAAGTATAAATCAAGGGACCTTTATCCAAGGTTGTTGGATACCCTTCTCTTTGGGTTAAAAGAGTTATTGTTTGTTACTTGTAGTTTTACTACTTGTTTTTCCGCTGCATTTTGTATCATTAAGGAAAGTATAACTTTCTTATACTTCCTTACTTGTACTATGATTTAGTTAGATTATATTTGATTTAAGGTAGAATCTTAGGTGGTGTAAACTTTTGTTAAGTTTGATTTCCGGAATCACTTTTCCAGAATCTAGCAAGTCTTTAGTACTTATAGAGGTCTTGTGAATTATCTTGTTTAACCTTGTTAAACATAACCATCCTAAAAATTTCCTAAGGAAATTTTTAAAAGGTACAATTCACCCCCCTCTTGTATCTGAGAATATCATTCTTATTTCAATCCTATGTTTGGTATATTAGAGTATATCATACTCAGAGTCATACCATCCTAACAACCTCCGGTGCTGAGGCCCCACCAATCGACATCCCTCTGCCAGAAATTTCTCTATCAGCAGTGCCTGCTCCAGCACCCCGAGATAGTTGAGGATGCACAAGGGCACAACTCTGGCATGAATCTCCTCTACAGATATCTCGTTCAAACTTTTGTGCTCGAAAGTTTCCATTACGGACCACGTACAAAGAGTACCAAGTAAGGTCTGTGAACCTAGTCGCATATTAAGCCACCGCCATCACTTCTCGCTGAAGCTCCAGCATCTCCCGAAACCTTAAAAAGCGTAAGTAGGACAGGTAGTAATCATCACGAAACAGCTGCTAGAAGTCATCCCACAAGAGTACCGACTCATCGTGTATCTGAGTAACCCTGTCTCTACCAACGCAAAACTGCTTGGTAGAAAAAGACTGGTTGTCAAAGCCACCATCAAACCTGCTAGTGTCCAAACAAGCCTGAAGAGGCGGACCACCGACTCTAGCCAACTCTTCACTATCTGAGGGTATGGATCACCATGGAACCTCAAAGGTCTCTGACACTGGAACTCACGTAGCATGCCCAGCCTGCACTCTTCATCGAACCTCGCTGCCGGTACTATCTGCTACTCCACAGGTGGAGGTGCTACTTCTTGTCCTCCTGGAGAAAAGGTAATCATATGATGGATCATGAACTGAGGCCTCATCGCTCATGGAATCATCATCACGAATCGGAGCTAGTATCCTGGCTGGCTATCATCACTGAGACATCATGAATCCGATCAAGGAGTACCACGGTCAAATGAGCATATATATATATATCAACAACAACGGGGAGCTGACCCAATAAGGACAGTCAAAGACTCAATCCTATATGATGAAGAAACCAAATTCCCTACAACAAGTGTCTCAATGTGCCGAGTCGACAAGAGGGTTATCAGGATCCTGGTAAATGGCTACGTCGGCCGCCATACCACCACCAGACTCCCTGGCCGGAGAGACTCTCTCAATACATGTTGACACTATTTCCCCAAACTCAACCAATTCCTTTTTAGGGACGTCCGAACAATGCCCCAAGGAACGAACCACCTCTAATACCACTTTTTCACAACCCGAACCATACCGGGGCTCAAGACACAACTACCCCAAGCTCGCCTCCATAGGCCAGGGGCTGGCGACTAGCACCGAAGGAACAAAAAACCAAGGGAGGCCTTTGCCTAAGAAAATGTACACACACATGCAGCTAACTCAATGAAAAAGTGAAAAGAAAAGAATGCAAGATACAAAACTGCTACAAAAAGGGAAAAAAACATACATGCATCGACTTTTAACTAGTATAAGGAAAGTGCTGACAAGTAAAATGAACAGAAAAAGGGGAAAACATGTGCCCAACCAGAAAGGTGCCACAACTCAGCAATAGTTAAAACGAAAGTAAACCGCTGGTGAGTCTCACACCCAAAAATCCTCCTACGACCACTGAATGCAGGCCAAGCTCTTATGTCCTCTACGCTCCTCCGTAGTCTCGATTGACCTGTTCGTCATCCGCAAAGGCACACCAAGTGAGGGAAAATCCCAAGGAGGGGTGAGTATAAAGATACTCAGTAGGATGCCCCGAAAGCTCGAGGGAGCTACAAAGAAGATACTAAAATGGTGAGAAGTAGACAGAACAAGAGCAGTGAAAGAGTAAAAAATAAAGAGTGTAGCTCAACCCAACAAAAGGAAAGAAATATACTCGTCCAATCCAAGAGGAACTAGACACAAAAATCACATGGCATACCCCGCGCGTCTTCGGCCCTGCTGGAAGGAGAGTAACTAAAACCCAATAAGTGGGAACAAAAGTAGGGTGTATATATATATGCTGAACAAGAAGCCCAAACGAGTGTGTAAGGGGATCTCTATCTCCAAGATCAGCCCAAGTAGAGTTGCCAACAGTTCAAAGGATATCCATCACTGATGCCCAACAATCCCATTCATCAAAGTTGTCTCCTCGCTGAACTGTACAACCAAGGGTTCTACTCTGATAAACACAAAGAAAAGTCACTAACTAGCCTCATTGAAGGGACCGAGTCTGAAATAAGTCGTCGGGTAACCCACTGCCCAGCCTTGCTGGAGGGTAAACCTCAATAAGTCAACGGTGACCCACTACCTAGCCCCACTGGAGGGTAAACCATAATAAATCATCGAGTGAGCCACTACCCAGCCCTATTGAAGGGTACACCCTAAATAAGTCATCGGGTGACCCACTGCCCAGCCCTGCTAGAGGGTAAACCATAGATAAGTCGACGGTGACCCACTGACCAACCCTACTAGAGGGTAAACCGTAATAAGTCAATGATGACCCACATCCCAGCCCTTCTGGAGGGTAGACCGTAATAAATCATCAGGTGACCCACTACCCAGCCCTACTGGAGGGTAAACCCTAAATAAGTCATCGGGTGACCCACTGGCCAACCCTTCTGGAGGGTAAACCCTAAATAAGTCGATGATGACCCACTGCCTAGCCTCACTGAAGGGTAAATTGTAATAAGTCAACGATGACCCACTTCCCAGCCCCGCTGGAGGGTAGACCGTAATAAATCATCGGGTGACCCACTGCCCAGCCCTGCTGGAGGGTAAATCCTAAATAAGTCAATGGTGACCCACTGCCTAGCCCCGTTAGAGGGTAAACCGTAAGGTCAACGGGTATCCCACTGCCCAGCCTCACTGGAGGGTAAACCTGGTACTGGGCTGATATCTCCTCACTACCCATGCCATCATTGGGTTTCATAAACACCACTACCGTGCGTAGGTTCAGAGTACGTCAAAGGAACCTCCGAACAACACCCTTTCATGTTTCCACATTTAATAAGATCTCTAAAGAGGCTCCCCTCGCCCAAACAGGTTACACCATTTTAATCCTTCGCTGCTCTGCTGTCAGCTCCTCCTGGACACCCCGCGGCTCGCTCCGCCGAACACCACCGCCCTGCTCGGCCTCACCCACCGGAGCCCGCAACTCCGGCTCCTCCCAGCTTGCCACCGCTGTCTCGTCCGAAGCCGCACGTCCAGCCCCACACGCTAGGCTGGCCGCTCTGCCTGCTCGCTGATCGCGCCTAATCCAAACCCCTGATCGGACCTCGCCGGAGCACTGTGCTTCCGGCCGCACCTGCTGCGCCTCCCCGACCTCCGGCCACCGCCCTTGCCGGAGCCGGGGCTTTCGACGGCCGCCACCACCACTTCAGTGGCCCGATTCCAAATCTGAAAGAAGATTCAGGATCATTGGGGCGAGGCCTTCTCAATGGCTGTCCCCGATCCACGATCCGACTAGATTTGATGCATCTGAAAATTGGGACAAAGAACACCAATGAACGAGAAGGGAAAACGGGGATCGGATGATGGCCGTGTTTATTCGGCCATCATCCCAATTCCAAAATTTTAGAAATTAAATGACAAAATTGACAAAGGTGTGGAAAAATTAACAAGAATCCTACCTCTTTGGATCCGTTCGTTGTTGGCGACACGCCCGCTCGATCCCGCTTCGATCCGCCGGAGTCCGCTCCTCAATCCGGTGAATAACAGCAAAGAACGCCGAAGGATGATGAAGAACGCACGAGAGAGAGAGAGAGAGAGAGAGAGAGAGATAGAGAGAGAGAAATAGGTTGTCCCCTCCCAACACTTAAGTGAATTTATAAAAATTCACTAAAACTCTCTCAACGGGTGCAGATTCCAAAATCACCGCGCCCTCTCATTTTATATCGCACCTAGGCAAAACGCCACATTTCAAACTCAATGGAATTCTTGAATTTCCATTCCAAGGCTTCGTTAAGAAGTTATTCAAAAAGGACTCCAGTGATAATAATCACTAAGACATTAATTTAAAAAGATAGTTTTTCCCCTGGGTGACATCTCTCACAACAGGCCTGCGCTCGCCACTTTTACACCCTGCCTAGGGTAAACGGAATGCTCCGGATGCAACCGTGCCCTAGAATTTCTGATCCGAGCTACCGTTTAGGATTTATTAAGGTTTGATATATTAAATGAATAATTTGATATTTTAATAATCCATATAACACACCGCCAATGAGCGAGGGGTCTGAACGTCCTGCGCTGAGTCATTTTATGTCGCGCCTAGGGTAAAGACCACGTTCCAGACCCAACCGTGGTCTCAGATTTCTGATTCGATCAACCATCTAAGAGATATTACATTTTCTTTAGTAAACTAGGCGTGCGTAATATAAAAACACTTAACATTTCTATATAATTAAATCTGGGAACACCGGGCCTCGGAATTGCACGCCGTCTGAACGCCCTGCTCTGGAATGACATCAAGAAAATTTTCAAAGTCTCAGAGTCCCAAAACCTGGGTTCTTACACATTCTCTATGGCCATTTGGTGGGTTTATTTCCATGTTTAAAAATGGTTTTAGGTTACTTTTCCCACTAATGAACCGAAGTACATGACCATTAAAAAAATAGAGCTTATGGGAGAGATAGAGTAATCACCCAGACTGAGATAACTTGGAATTAATTACAATAATAACAATATTAATTATTTAAAATTTATAAACACTAGTACATGAAACTAGATATTGCATGATTGGTATGATTCGTTTTTATTATATACTCCATATCTCTCAAAATATACATGTTTGGTAGTTTAGATTAAATTTATATATTAATTATTAGGACTTAATTATTAAATTATCTTATTAACCACCTTATCCTCATGGTGTCGACCTCAAGACTTACAATATTCTATACTACTTAATTGTATATTTCTTGAGTTTCAGTTTTGTGCACTTTATAAATTTTAATATTTGATATCCCCAATAGAATTAATAACACCCTTAAGCGGTATCAAATTTTTGACACCATTTTCAGGGTGAATGTTGGTGATTACTTTTATTTTATAGTTAGTAAATAATGTTTCTCATATAAATTTTTTTGTTTTATGATTTTATTTTAGGTTTTTTAGTTTATCATTTTGATTACTTTTACCACACTTGGGTATTTTGGTTATGGTGATTGGATTACAATGTGATTTAACCAAGAGAGACAAATTATCCATCCATATTATGAATCTTTCACATAAAGTTATGGAACATAGGAGGATTAATAGTCAAATAGAAAGGTTCCCACAAACGTACCTGATTAATGAATAGGTGACACTCCATGTCCTAAAATCAAATTTTAAAGAGGCATTCCATGAACTTGAAATCAAGGTCAATGAAGTTGAGGCAAGTTCCACTTCTAAGGATAATTTTGTTCCTATAAATATTAACCTCTACACTATAGGTTTGAAGGAATGAGAAAAAGAAGAAGAAGATTTAGTTATTAAACTCAAATGGTTTAATGAAAAGTTTGGAGGGAAACAACAAGAAGAACAAAAAGAATTTGAAGGGATGGAAGCTACCTGATTTTTGGATAACTTTATTATAACGGTGAAAGAGGTATATGTGGAACCTTTTTCTCAATAGGATATTCCAACAACAACCCAAATATAGCTAACCGAGGAATAAAAAGATGTTTTTTCCATGAATAGATGAAATAAGAGGTATTTTTCCTATAATTATAATTGTATGGATTTTGGATACCTCCTTGAAGTCACGAAGAATAATAGTAGGAAAGGATAGATGAAAAATTTGAAGATATCATGTAAGAATTTGAACACCAGCAATAAACCATTGTAGAAGAAGAATAGGAGGAGTGGTACCAAGTATATAACTGACTTAAAATTATTATTTTTTATTATGAAAACACTTTTGAGGAAAAAGTGAGAAACCAAACATGACTTCATTGCCACACCACTACATCAGACCACCATTTCACCACTTCACCATTTCATCACTTCACCACTTATAAACAACAAAATCAAGGCCAAGAAACCATGAACCAAGGCACAAACATCAGACAAGCAGACCAATCCTCAGATCTAGCCTCCTCGAACGTCCACCAGTGCGACCATCGACACCGGCCCAAATCCTCCCATCAGCAAACTCCAGACGAAGTTCGCCCAACCAACCAGTGATGTGAGATGAACCTCCAGGAAGAATACATCCACAAAAGGAATCAAATCATCATGAAAAAGGGGAGTAAGAGTTTTAATTCTGTCTTTTTTTTTTGACTCCCCTATATTCTTTTAATTTTTTAAAGTTTTTAATTGTAAAATTTGAGCCCACACTTGAATTTTTTATAATTATTGTTATAGGAGAAAAATAACCCTTAGGATAACTATTATGCTATGTTTTATATTTATTTTTTCAATAATATTAAATGAGTAAAGTGGGTATTGAATTATGAGAGATAATAAAGGGGTAATAGACTTGAAAATTAATGATTTAGATAATTTTTTATTTTTTGTAAATGAAAATTTTCTGATATTTTCCATTTTTGGAATATTTGAAATTCATATAAATTAATTTATTTTTGATTTCCAATTCCATGAGTGATTGAATCTATTCACATGTTCCCATTCTTGAGATATATTAAAATTCTAATTTTTATATTCTTTCTTGAGCATATTTTTTGAGAGACTCAAACATGTTTTCTCCTGGAGCCTAATTTTCATCTTATCAAAGATATGATTATAAAAAATCATTTTTAAAATGATTGAGGTGTTTTTTGTTAATACCTTTATCCTTGGACCTATCCTTAAATTGATCTTTATTTTACCATATAGAATCCATGAATGACCATGCTAGGGAAATAGCCATATCACACGACCATTTTTACCCTTTCCTACCATACTCTTGGTATTTTACATGATATTCATTAATTAAAGTATGGGGTATGGGTTGAAAATGGTAAAAATGGATGGTTAAAATTGAGGAGATATATTTGGTGCCTTAATGGGATGTTTGAAAATGGTTCAAAATTTCTCATTATACTTTATTTCTCACCCTCTTGGAAAAAATATTTCTTTTAAAAATGCGTTGTGCCTCTAAAAGGTTAAAAATCACCTTTGCTTGTCAAATTATCTTAATCATTTTGGATTGAGTGGTGGATGTGATAATTTTCCTTGATATAACATTTAAAAAAAGGAAAAAAATTGAAAAATAAAAAATAGAAGAGTGTTCATATTTCATTATGATTCATTACTTTATAATCTTACTTTGAGTTTGAGGAAAATGGGATATATTGTTTTCATAGAGAATATTTTTTTAGATACTTTTTGAGTATCATGAAAAATGGCTTAGAGATTATATTTATTTTGATATTTACTTGTTTTTACATCATTTACCAACCTACCCTAAAGCCTTAAAGTTGTTTGATCCTAAATTTGAAACCATCATGATTATTTTTAGTTTTGTCTCCATGTGGGGAAGAAATTAGATACAATGAAAGCCTATGGTAATGATTATGATTTGATGTCTGATAAAAATATATTTAAAAATATACATTGGGTGATGAGAGAAAATAAATAAAATAAAATAAAATTACAAGTGTAATGAACATAAATTATGAATCCATAAATATGAATGTATTAAAATAATAGATATTTTCATTTTGAAATATAAAAAGTAAAATACACTATTGAATTATTTCTTTGAAAAGAGAGGAGTTGATGAAGTTTTACCATGTTATGATTAAACATTTTATTCCTCATTGATTATCATTTTTTTTGAATTTTATGTTTGAATATTGGTAGGTGAGAATCTTTTTTTTATTTTTTTTCGAGATTATATACTTGAGGAAAAACATAAGTTCAAGTGTGGAGGGATTTGAAAGTTACATTTAATATATAATTTTTTTATATAAAAAAAATTAATTTTTGAATTAGAAGTTATTATTATTGTAAATTATTTTATTGTTTTATTAATTTTATGGTGAAATATATTTGAATTCAATTCATTATAAAATAATTAAATTGATCTAAAATTGATGATATGAAGATGATTCATGTCATGGCATGGCACTAAAAAATTAGATTGACCAGAGGTCAAGAAGTTAGAGTTGATTGGTCTTGATTTCATGAACTATCATTTCACATCATGAGTTTATTCATGTGAAATTCATCTAACCCATGAATCCCATTCATTCCATGAATCAAAAGTGATTCTATTTATTCACGTTGCGAATATAAAGTCACATCATGAACGGGTCGAGCTTGACATCCGTTGAAATTCAAGTAGACCTATTATGCTGTGAGAGGGGAATTTATACCATAAAATGTTTGAGTAGTTTCACACAGAGAAAGAGTTCATATTGATTCATTCCATGAATAATCATCCATGATGTTAAAGTTTCAGAAAATAAGATTTGGAGTGGTGGAATTACACATTCACACCGTGAATTTCATATTCACATCGTGAAACTGAGTTAATAGAAAAATTAAAGATATAATTTTTTAGAATATTTGATGGATATCCCTTTTAATTGATTAGGGACCCTTGGTATTGACCCAGATGAATTCAAAGATACTTTTTCTTATCCAAACACTAATATAGGGATGGATTTCTTCCTATAAATAGAGGGGGATGATACTACTACAAAGGAAGATAAAAAGATCATATCCTAGAGTGAGGTGTTGAGCTACTGTAGATTCCTTCACTAGTCCATCTCCAAAATTTTTGTAGGATTTTTATTCACTTTCTTTTCTCACTCTCTCATGGATAGAATGAGGGGGTGATTTATTTTTTTCTAAGCATGCAATTGAAGGGAAATTTTATTAGTGTAAAACATTTTTTATTTTTAATTCAATTTGAGATTTTGTATTCCATCTATCTTATCTATATTTATATCTTGTTTTCATAACATTTACATTTCATGTTGATCAAGGGATAAATATTTAATGCAATTCATATAACCAATCCTTCTCTATGACCATTGGGTGGGTTGATTTCTATGTTTAAAATTGGTTTTAGGTTATCTATCTCACTAATGAACTAAAGTACATGACCATTAGAAAAAGGGAGTTTATGTAAGAGAGAGTAATCAACCAGACTAGGGGAATAACATGGTCTTGATTATAAAAACAATAAGATTAATTATTTAAACATTACGAAAACATTTACATGAACCTGGATAACACATGCTTGGTATGTTTTTATTTTATTGTCTTCTCCCTCTCTCTCCAAATCCATATCATCGGTAGTTTAGATTTTATTTCTTTATTAATTTTTAGTTTTGGTTTTAATTATTAAATTATCATGTTATCCACCTCATCTTCATTAGATCAATTTTTGGACTTGTAATATCCTATACTACTTAATTGTAGAGTTAACGAGTTGCAGTTTCATGCACTTTATAAATTTATAAATTTGATATCCTAGATAGAATTAACGATTCCATTGGATAGTTTTGGAACTAAATTGACTATTTATTGATATATTTTCATTTTTTATTTAAATTTATGATAATAAATCATTGGAAGGGTTTTTGGGAGAAGAACATTGTCAAGACCCAACCCAAGATAGGGCTCGAGCTGCAACTACCCCAAGCCCACCTCCATAGGCCAGGGGGTGGAGACAAGCACCAAAGACATAAATAAACTTAGGTAGGACTTTTCCTAAGTAACTATATTCACACACATATCCATATTGCTGAAAAATTGAAAAGGGAAAGAGTAAAAGATATAACATAGTCATAAAGTTAACCAAGCCTGCATTAATATCTAGATAGAAGTATGGTAGTGTAAACTAAAAAAGTAAGGGGAAAAATACATGACCAACCATAAATATGTCCCAACCTAAAAAACATAGAAAACTAAACTATTGAGAGATCCCATCTCTTGAATCCCATGCTACAACCACCATAGATGATCCAAATAAACCAATAATCCTAAGCTCTTCTATAGTCATGGTCGACCTATCTGTCATCTATAAAAGACATGACATGTGTGGGAAAATACCATGTAAGGGTGATTATATACATACCCAGTAGGGAACCCCAAAAGATGAAGGGAATACATTAATAGATACTAGGGGAATAAAAAGATAGTAGATCTAAGATATAGTCAATAGAACAGCTCTACCCAAAAAGAGAGTGAAAGTAAGCTCAACCAAACACAAGGGGATAAACACGATGAGTAGATGAACTACTCGTTGAGTCTTTTCCACCTATAGTAGGATATTAGACTCATCCAACCATGAGAAGCTAAATACATAAATCACGTGGAACACCTCATGCATATCTACCTCTCTTGTAAGGAGAGTAACTGAATACAAGAAGTGGATACAGAAGTATATATATATATGCTTAGTTAAAAGAATCCCAAATGAGAGAGTAAGGGGATCTCTATATCATAGATCATCCTAATAAGAAGAGTATCCAAAAGTTCCAAAAGTTCAAAAATGATTCCCAAGATCTCATGTGTATGTTCAGAAGTATCCTTCCAAGTCTAGCCATGCCTCATCCCTACCCCACATAGTTGGGGGGACAAAAACTTTAGGTAAGGTACCCATGCCCTGGTACGATAGGAGGTTCCTACTCTGATAACCGTCTAGGAACTCCATTTCCCAAACCTACTGGAGGGTACCTCCTGATAGGTATCTAAGGAACTCCACTGCCTAACCCTACTAGAGGGAACCGATCGGTAGGTTATCATGGAACTCCACTGCCCATCCCTGCTAGAGTGTAATGCTCAGAAAACATCATCGAGGAACTCTACTACCCAGCCCTGTTGGAGGGTACCACTCATAAAAGGTCATCAAGGAACTCCAATTACCATACCTACTGGTGGGTAAAACTCAGAAAATTTCATCGAATAACTCCACTTCCTAGCCCTACTGTAGGGTACTGCATGGAAAAAGGTCTTCGAAGAACTCCACTGCCCAGCCCCGCTGGAGGGTACCACTCAAAAAAAGTCCAGGTGATCCTGTATGATCACTAGCATCATTAGGCATTTCCTAACCAGGAATCATGCTCGAAACATTTCATATCACATCTATCAATATACTATGGAGGGAACTATCTCAGTCCATGTGAAGAAACAATCAGGATAGAGTACTTGTGGGCGAAAATCTGAGCTCAAACGAAGGAGATACAGTCAACTAAAGTTTACTCAAAAGAGTTATAGGAGTACACCACATGTGAGGGGACCCACACAACATTTGGTCCCCCTCAACTACATGGTCATGTCGCCAACTATCACACAACTCCATCCCATGTAGTAATACATACCATGTAGGTGTACTACATGGTATGTCCTGACTAATCGAGACTAGGCCATGTCTGGCTGACCATGTCTGTGTACCAGACCCCATGTCTGTGCACCAGAATCCATGTTTGTGTACTTGGGTACATGGGCATGTACCTAGAAATGTATTTACACAAAGGTTATTACCCATGTGACCCATTACATGGGTATTCCAACTGGGAAAGTGGTAAACTATGTGTTGGAGAGATTACATATAGTGTCATCCTTAACTTTCCCAAAACCCTAACCGCTGTTGCTGAGGGGGATACACGCTATATTTTCATCACTATACACAGTTTTTAGTCAAGTTTTTCCACATTTTTTTAGATCTAATATTCGTTCCTTGAATTTGATCATTCTTTCGTAGATTTCGCCTCGAATCAGCCCAAATCTCACTGATCCAGCTGGAAATCATGGTTTTGGGCCACCGCTCACCGAAAATAAGCCTTTGGTGGTTCATCGGGTTTTCATCACACAAACCACACACCATCATTCATTAAGCACTTGATTTCTTAATAATAAACCATTGAAATGATCATCCATGCCTCACAATAATTCCTTATATTTGCTCGTTTCATCGATCCACTCCTCATTCATGAAAGCACTACGAATCTGGGGGTCCGATTGAGCTTGGTACCACCTGATAATTGTTGAAATAGGACCTCAAGGTCCAACCAGTGATAAAACCGAAGAAAAAAGGGGGGAAAGCACAGTAAAAGAGGTTTAAACATAATTGGGAAATATTTATTGACCAATTTTCAAGAATGGTAAACTGGTTTTAGAAAGCAATTTAGATAAGCAAATTAATCGACACCTGGGCACATGCAAAGGCTGCAATTTGGCGTAGATCGATAGAAGAGGTTGATACACTCAAACTATTTAATAAAAAGGAAATAAAATCACCAATTTATGAGTCCTACCTCTATTATTGATCATTAATTGATTAAGAACATGTCCAAAAATGATTGGGAGAAGTTGTTTCATTTTCTACGTCCGGATCCGATCTGATCCAGTGTTTTGTTATCATCTGATGTGATCTGCTAATGGGAGGAGGAAGGAGAGAGTCGTTGGATATTCTAGGATTTTTGTGGATAACTATATAAATTTCTCCATGAAAATATATTTATAAACATTAAATCAATATAAAAAATTAATGAATTAATAAATGAATTAATTAATTAATCCACTGAATATACCACCAACGAGTGAGGAGTCTGAACACCCCACACCGACCTATTTTATGTCGCATCCAGGGTAAAAACCATGTTTTGGACTCAATCATGGTCTCATATTTATATTTCAATATTTTATTTAAGAGTTATCCTATTTTCTGTAAGAAGTTGTGCACATGTAATATAATATATACTTAATATTTTTATAATATTAATTCTGGGCACATCGGGCCTCCAAATCACACATCGTATCATTTCTGAGATTTGGAAATATATATATAGAAATATTTAAAAGTATTACATGAAAGAAATGGTTCTATAAAAACATACTAAAATTATAAATTTTGAGTAGCTATAAAGGCTTCACACTTCGATACGATGTGGAACAGCACAAAACCCAAAGATTGAAGATGGAAAGAAATAAAGAATATAAGAATTTCATTATTCACATCATGAAAGGATGATTTATGAGGGGATATGTTTAAAGTATAAGTTCACAACTTAAAAGGAAGGGATTAACATGGATAAAAATTGGGTAGAAAGATATTTCAAAATGATTCACATCATGAATTTCTATTCACTATGTGAATGGATTGAGATTGACGTATGTTGAAATTCAAGTAAACTCTTCATGTAATAAGATGAGATATCAATGATTTGAAATTTCTATAATGTATATATGGAGAGGAAAAGACATACATTTATGATCTGATGTTCAGATTCATGATGTGAAATTGAGTTAACAACAAAAATTAAAGATCCAATCCTCATAAATTTTGGGGGATTTAATTCCGGATCTGATCAGGGATTCTAAGGTGCGACTTGGAAGAATTGAAGGGGTTTTATTTTCCTATTTACTTTCCAAGGTTAAATTACTGACATCCCCTAGAGTGTGTTTATGGGTAGTTAAGTAGGTGGTGATGCAAGCAGGTCGACACAAGTAAGGGGGCCTAGTTCCACACTAACACAGCATAGGGCCTTTGGGCCATGTAATAGGTTTTCAGTCCCACTAGGCCTTCCAACCACTCTTTGTAATAAATTGGATAGTTGGATGGGCTATACCTAGGGGGAGATGACCTATAATTATATCTTATGGGTGTGTATGTTTCTTTTCATTGTGCCTCTAATAATTTACCGATTATAGAGAGGGTTGGAAGAGCATGAGGGGGATCAAAACCTGGACCCTGGACCTGTTAGGCTGTTGTTAGAGTAAAGCATGCTACCCAATTTGGTACTGTTGTGCTAAGTTTTTCTTCTATATCCCCTCAAGAATAGAATGAGGGGTTAGTTATTTTATTTAGGGTGATGTAATTGAAGGGGGTGTGTGTTAATGGAATTCGTTTTTTATTTTTAGTCCGTTATTGGGTCATGCATTCATTTTTCTATTCTAAATCTCTTTCCTCTTTCTTATATATTGACCATTGAACTTGATTTTGGGAATTTATTTCAAATGTATAGAAAGTTTTCTTGAATTGTGTATAAACACATCACAGTTTGGATAAATTATGATTAAAAATTGTATCTGGATACCTAACACATTAATCAACCCAAGTATTTGACCATAAGAAAGGGTAAATTTATGAGTTGGAGGGAAAATACCATGACCAAGGACTTTACAAGTCTTGAGTCTGGAAACAACATGACTAAACAAATTATCACTACACTACACTAGCACAAAAACCTAGAAATTAAAAATCTTAAAACATATTCTCACATTGATTCCAAAACCTTTAATTTTATTCTCATTTATTAATTTTTCCCAAGTTTTCATAAAATTATCACTTGGGTTAGAACTCAAACTTCCACATAGTACATTTATTAGTTATGATTGTTTAGATTTTATAAATTTATAAATTCTATTAACCTCATAGGAACTAATGAAACCCTATAGGTGGTATAATTTTTGGATTCATTTCCAGGGAAAATGTTCTGAGGATACTTTAGTTTAAAATTTTTGACAAATTATTTCCTCTTTCTCTTCTCTATTTACTGATTTTAGTTTAGGTTTATCTTTTATTATTTTTACATTTTGGGAGTTTTTGGTTCTGTGTGTATGAAAGAAAATGATTAATCCCCATATTCAACTGGATATACAATTATAAAACCCCTCAAAACAAATTTATACACTCAAGAGAAAGGATCAAAACTAAGGATGGGAGCGACAAATTCAAACTTAGGTACCAAAATTGCACTCAAGTCTAGATGAGAAGTACCATAATGTATTATAAAAAATATCCAAAGAGGGATTGAAAAAACTAAAATTAATGTATAAATAGGTTTAAGAATCAAATTATACGATCAAGGAGGAATTATATTTAGAATATGTAATTATAGATCCAACCATAAGAGCTGAACATAAAGATAACTTTGAGGTAATTCTTTCTTCTAATTCTAAATTTGAAAATAACTTAGGGATATTTATTGAAGGTGACCTAAAATATACTAAGCTAGATGAAGAATAAAAACCCTCATTAATTTATGAATAAGATAAGAATAAGTGATGAAGGCCACTAAATTTTTGGATAACTTTATGAAAATTTTGAATGAGAAATACATGGAACCTATTTGTCAGGAGGAAACCCCAACACCAATAAAAATGATGCTAATAGAGGAATAAAAAGAAGAGTTTTTCCATGTATGGATGAACCAAGAGGTATTTTTCATATTATTATAATTTTTTTATTTTGGATACCTCATCAAATCCACAAAGAAGAAGAAGAGTAAAGTCTGGATGTTGAATTTGTACAGATAATGGAATAATTTGAACACAAGTAGTCATCCATTATAGAATAATAAGAGGATGAGTGGTACCATGTATGAATTAACCATGAGTTTATTTTACAAACATTATATTTATCCACTACTAAGGACCACCCTCAACAAGAAATTAATCTAATAATAACGAATAAGAGGAGGATAAATCCCTTGAATACCCAAAAATGTTAGAATTGGTTAAATCCAAGATGGTTAGCTCTATATAATACTATGAGAACATAATATTAAACAAGGTAAAGGTTGATCTAAATAACCATAAAAAAAGAAGCTTCTAGAAGGAAACCCAAGTTTTTTATTCAATTTTTAGGTCCTTATTTTTTAGTTATTTTCTAGGAATTAGTTTATGTTTATATTAGGACTAGTCTCAATTTCACTATACTTTTGAGATTCATTGAATGAACCTTGTGATTTGATGTGTTGTTAAATTTTGTAGGTTTATATTGAATGAAAAAGGAGTAGTAGTTGAAGAGAATAAACTTCCTTGCAATGAGAGATGTATTTGGAAAGAAATAGAAGAGGTTACATGTGATTTAAATCATGAAAGTTGAGTTTACACCATGAATTATACAAAACAATTTCAGAGTAGAAAATCATAAGAATTCATAGATACACCCTAATCATCACGAAAAAGGAGGATTAAAAGTTTTAATTATTTTTTTTATGACTCCCATACATTCATTTAATTTTTTAAGTTTTACATTGGAAATTCATTCCATGCACTTGGATTTTTTCTAATTATTGATATAGATAGACAAATAAAACTTAGGATAACTATTAGAGATAATCATGGGGGGATTGAATTTGACAATTCATGATTTAGGTAATTAATTAATTTTTGTAAATTAAATTTTTCTGAGATTTTCCTTGTTTTTAATATATAAAATTCATGTTAGTTAATTTATTATCAATTTACATTTCCATGAGTGATTGAATCTATTCAAATGTTCCCATTATCGATAGATTTTCTAAACCTAATTTTTCAATTATTTCTTGAGCATATTTCTTGAGGGACTTAGGCATGTTTTCTTCTAGAACCTGATTTGTATATTTTCAAATCTATGATAATACAAAATCACTTTTAAAATGATTGATGAATTTTTAAGCCCTTTATCCTAGGGCACAACCAAAAATTGATCCTTATTTTACCCTGTAGAATACATGAATGTTCTTGTTAAGGAAAGAGACACACTATAAGCCCATTTTTACACTTTCCCACCCTACTCTCAGTATTTTTCATGATATTCATTAATTCAAGTGTGGGGGAGGAGTTTTACATGGTGAAAAGGGATGTCTCACATTGAGAAGATATTTTTGTTGCCTTCATGGGATTTTGGGGAAAGGTTTACAATTTTTCATTGTACATTATTTATTAGCCTCTTGAAAAAAAATTGAAAAATGGGTTGTTCTTCTAGAAGATAAAAAATTAGCATTTTTTGACCAATGATCTTGATTGTTTGAGATTGGGTGGATGACATACTTATCCTTGGTACAAATTTAAAAAATAAAATAAAAATAAAAATAAAAAATAGTATAAGATATATCATTCAGTATGATTCATTACTTAATTAACCTACTTTGAGTTTGGGGAAATGGGAGACATCATTTTCATGGAGAATCTTCATTGAGATAATTTTCGAGTATCATGAAAAATTACTTAAATATTGGACTCCTTTTTATATTTAATTGTTTTTAGATCATTTACCCTCCCACCCTAAACAATAATAGATGTTGTATCCTAAAGGTTAACCCCTCATGATTATTTGTGATTTTTTCTCTCTGGGGTCGAGAAAGTAGATACATTAAAAGCCTATGGTAAGGAACATGATTCAAAGTATGTGAAAAGATCCATTTACAATTGTACCTTGAGTGATTACAGAAAATGAATAAAAGTGAGGTAAATTATAAGTGTCATGAACATAAATAATTAATTGATAAATATGAATGGAAGAAAATAGTAGGCATTATCATTTTGAAATAAAAAAAGTAAAACAAATTGTTGACTTGTTTCTTTGAAAAGTGAGGATTTGATGAAATTTTCCCATGTGGGGATTTTATTACCCATTAAAAATCATTTAATTTTGGTGACTTTGATGTTTGAATATTATTAGGGCGAGAATAATTTTTTAATTTTTTTAGATCTTATACTTGAGGAAAATCATGAGTTCAAGTGTGGGGGTTTTTGATAGTATCATTTTATGTATACAATTTTTTGATATAAAAATCATTATTTTTGGGATTAAAAGTTATTATTATTTACAATTTTTTTATTACTTTATTAATTTTATTAAAAGATATATTTGAATTTATTTCAGTGTAAAAAAATAAAAATAGGTGATATTGACAAGCTTATGACACATCATACCACAAAGCAACACCAAAAAATTGGGCTGAGCTGAGGTTAAGATGTCAAAGTTGATTGGTCTTCAATGCCGTGAACCATCATTTCACATCTTATTGTCACATAAAATATATCTTTACCTTGAATTCCATTTAGGATGAAAATTAAAGGAGATTATTTTTAGTCATGTCATGCGTATTAGGTCACATCATGAACAGGTCAAGTTAGATATTTTCTAAAATTCAAGTCGACCCATCACGTAGTGAAATTAGAATTATGGACATAAAATGTTCAAACAGAATCACACAAATTAAGTGGTCATGCTGGTATATGATATGAATAATCATTCACGATGTGAAATTTTGGGAAAATAAGATCTATAGAGGAAAAGTTGTGCATTCACGTCACGATATTCAAATTCGCATCGTGAACCTGAGTCAACAATAAAATTAACAATACGATTTTTCAGAATCCATGATGTATCTTCCTTTAACTCAACCATAGACCCTCAAGATTGACCCAGATGAATTCAAAGAAACTTTTTTAACCTGAACATTGACCCAAATATATATTTATTTCTATAAATAGAGGGGGAGGCTACTGTTTCAAAGGAAGAGATGGAGACCAGTGTTTGGGGAAAGGTACTACACTGCTATAGAGTCCTTTATCGGGCCACCTCCATAATTTATTTTGGATTTTATTTTATTTATTTTCTCACCCTCTCATGGATAGAATGAGGTATGATTTATTTGTTCTAAGTATTCGATTTTAAGGTGAATTATTCTTAATAAAATGTTAGTTCATGTTTATTTTAAGTTGGGTTTTATTTTTCACATAAATTCATTCAATTTTCTATACATGACTATTGTATGTATAAGTGAGGGAGAGATAATTTAAAATTTATTACTAGAAAATAGTCTTCTACATGACCATTATGTGAAACAAATTCTACATTTAAATATGGTTTTAGGTTATCTCTTATTAATTGACCAAAGTATCCTAACCATTGGAAAAAGGGATCGTTAGTGAGAGAAAGAGTATTCACTAGAATCAACAGGATTACTTGGACTTAATTCCAATGATAATTTAGATGAATCATTGGCATTCCCACTTTATTAATTATATGAACCCAGATATTACATACTTGGTTCACTTTGTTTTTATTATTTTATACTTCTCTATCTAAAGTCCACATTCCAAGTAATTTATATTTCTTTCAATATTTATTCATAACTTAGGTCTTTATTATTAGATTATAATATTCTCCACCTCATCTTTGTGGGATCAACCTTGGGGCTAGAAAATCCTATAATACTTAATTATAGATTTAGTGATTGTAGTTTCATGATTTTTTTTAAATTTCTAAATTTGATATCCCTTATATAATTAACAATGCCCTTGGGAGATATCAAGATAAAAAAATTAAGTACACACATATACATAATTTTCTAATAATAAGAACCCATAATGAATTGCATGAAAAATATATAGAAAAAAAATCCACTCAGGTGAAATAAGGTAGAATAAAAAATAATGACAATGATATCGATTTAATAAGGAAATATGGATGAAACTAAACTATGACAACACTACCCAAGAAAAGAAAAGAAATAAAATTTGAACATTAATAACACTAATAAATAGAAAGAAAATAAATTACCATTATCACAGGAAAACTCCAAATAGAACTAAGTATAGTTCCACCTAAAGATGCCATGCCACTAATTAGAGAAGTAACATCAATTAGTGGAATGGATATAAAACCATGTCATTGGATATTGGGAATTCAAAAAAAAATACTTTATTAAAATAGAAAGTTATGGGGGACCTCATCTCATATAAGTACACTTACCAAAGTACTTAAGTCCTCCCATGATATTTAGTTGATATAAATAATCATCCTTTAACAAGGAATTTCATTAAATAGTTCATAAGCATAATATCTTTTAAAAATGAGAATAAAAATTAAGAACCATATCCCCTATATGGGATGAACCATATCTCAAATAATTTCAACACTGCTTTTGAGAATGTGTGTATATATATATGTATGTATTAAATGAAATAATTTTATAAATCATCAACTAAGATTTTGAAGAAAATTTTAAGAAATATCAATCACTATTACCTTTTTTAAGTACTAAAATATAGAATCATATATTGAAAATATTTTAAAAATGAAACACCATTTTATAAATTCCACTCAACCACATCCAAAACCATATAATAATCAAATCCCTGTAGGACACATCAAATAGTCACTAAAACATAAAAAATTAATGAAGAAACCTAAGCTCATCCTTTAATCATAAATACATTTTTTGTAAAACTATAGGTTTACTTTATTTGAAATAATAGAGAACTAAAAAACTTCTATTTAAGACTATATTTTTTTAGAAAATTCATTAATTAATTTTACAAAACACAAGTATATATGAGGAAACTATTTTATTACTCAACCTGAAAACTTTCCTATAGTCACATATAAGAACAAAGAAGAAAATGAGATATTTGAAAAAGATTAATAATATACTCTTTGTATAATTTTTCAATAAAATAAAAACATAATTCAAAGTAGAAAAAAATCAAAGGTTTTAAATTTAAAAGGTATGTAGGGAGCCAATAACCTTAAACAACAACCCACCGATGGTCAAACACTGGAAAAGGGGGCATGACCGATCTTGAATACACTCTCGATCTCAATCTAGACAAAATATATAAACAACACACCCAATAATACAAAAATTAAAATTAAAAATCACTAAGCAGCCTAAATAAATCCATGGAGAGACATACCATGAAATAAATGACATGTGGAGACATAAAAATCTTCTCTCATGGACTCCTTTATTATCCAAAATTGAAAACACCAATAACTATACCAAAAAATTTATATTTAATTAAATATGGACAACATACCTTGCTACCTAGAGAAATAAACCTATGTATCACCTTCTAATCAATGATATAGATCCAACACCATTGATGATGCATCAATCCAATCAGTATCATATGATATATTTAAGAGAGAAGTTTTTTAATAATTTTGAAAAGAGGGGGTGGTGAGAGAAGTGGGTGAGAGAGACATGTGTGTATAGGGGGAATTGACCCCATGCATGATGTACATGCTATGAATGAATACCAATTTCATATATCTTTTCTTTGGTTTTTTCCTTTTTCTTTTAATTAATTTATTTACTTTTCCTTTTCCCCTTTCTCCTCTTTCCCCCCATTTGTGTAGCTTGTGTCACCCCAACCCCCTCTTATTTTTTTTTCACCTATTCCTCATTATAAAACCACAATCATGACACAAATCACCTTATTATATATATATATATATATATATATTATTTTATTTTAAAAAACAATAAAACTAATAATAATAATAATATCATACCATTATTATTATTATTATTAATACTTAGTAAAACCACTCACACACACACATATCATATAAACAAATTTTTTTTTGTTATTTATTTCTTTCAACATAAATAATAATATCACCATTATTATTTTTAATCATTCAAAAAAACTAAAACATATAAAATTTTCTGTTATCAATTTTAATTAATCAATTTTTTTTATATTTTAATTCAATCACATTTTATCATACATTTACCAAATAATAAATAAGTTCTTTGTTACAATCTCCCAACCATAAAAAATTTTCATCCTTAGAATTCCCCATAGACCTCCTATAAAGAAAACACCAAGATGACCAAGGAAAAGTTTCATAAACTTAAAAAATCTATATTAACATCATTAAATTTCCTTCAAAACATCATCCAAAAGTGGGGTTCTCCCAATAATAAAAAATTTCCTTAATCCAAAACTGGAAGTCATACGAACAATAACCAAACCCAAATTCATAAAAATAATATCCAAAATAATGAAAACTCACCAACATAAAAACCCAATCACTGAGGAGTCAATTTGAATGACCAAATTATATTGAGTACAATATTTTTTTTGAAGAAAAGTGGTGCCTTGGTCAAAGACCAAAGCAAATTTTATTGAATAAAAAAGTTGAAGGGATTATAGGAGACAGAAAGAAGGGATTTTTTACAATATTTATCAAATAGATGAAGTAAATCCAGGGGGAGGGTGTCCATACAGGTCATGGTCTGATGAAAACCCTTGTTGGAAAGGGAATCAGCAACATCGTTAGCCTCTCTGAAGGTATGCATGGAAATGTAGTCTATTTCATGTAGAGAGTCCAGGCACTGCATCTAAAGATTGATTAATGGCCAAGCAAGGTGAGTCACACCATTCCAGATTTCCTGGACAATGGTGGTAGAATCACTTTGAATCCATAGTTTCCTCTAGAATATTTGAATGGTAAACTTGACCGCATGAATTAATCTTATCATTTCGACATCCAATGACGAATCTATGCTGCAATTACCAAAGAAACACCCATGACACTTTCCAGTAGAATCTCTTAAAATGGATCTGCAGCTGGAAGGTCCATGATTTCCCTTTGAGTCACCATCAACGTTGACTTTGATCCATCCCGACATTGGCATTTTCTAGAAAACTTCAAAGGTGTGAAGAGGTTGACGGTATATTCCATCAACCTGAAGCCTGTGCAAAATCTCCCAGTCATCAACCTAGTTGTTGTAGTGAGCTTTTTGGATCGATGCAGCTTCTCGAATCACAATGAGGATCTTTGTTTTCCCTGCATTAATATTTAATGAGCATTTATTGTGTAGAATATCATTTATGTCATACCAGATCAGATGTAGGAGCTCAGCAAAAACAGCTAGAAAAATGTTCTTAATTTGCTGAGAGGCTTGGCGCTGCACACGACATTTAAGAAGGGTGAAAATTGTGTCAGGGGTATGCCATCTGCAATAAAAAATGTCAAAAATATATTTCCAAAGAGCAGAAGATATGGAACAAGATAAAAATAGATGGTTAGTGTCTTCTCTATGTTGATTACATAGGTGGCATTTAGAGAATATCTTAATGCCAAAATATTGAAGGCAAACCTTAGTGGGCAATCTTTTATGAGCAATGAGCCAAATTAGAGTTAGTCTAGAAGGCTTAATCCACATCTTGTTGAAAGAATTTAACCATTGAAAGATAGATTCAGATCTAAGAAAGTTGTGCATATAGGAATTTTTTGAGTCAAGAATACCATTCAGAGCGGGTTCCCAGACAAGAAAATCATCACAGTTAATAAAATGATAGTTATCAATGATCTGAGCAACATTGTTAGGGAGATTATTCCTATGGGAATGGAGAACATCTTTAATAGTGTGACTAGTGTCCACGAGAGTAGAATTAGGGGGAAGCATAGAGGTCAGTGGGATACCAGTCCAATTTTCAAGCCAAAAATTTATATTGGAGTCATCTATCACTATCCATCTAGAGTTTTCTATGATTTTATGATAAGTGTACCTAATGGAAGGCCATATCAAGGAAAATATATAATTGAAGATACCCTTCCTATGTTTGGAGACGAATCTGTATTTAAGGAAGTCAATGGCATTCGAATCAGTATTGACCAGTCTCCAAGTAAGTCTAGCTTGAAGAGCATCATTAAACAACTTTAAATTTTTAATACCAATACCCCATTTTTCCAATGGTTTGTAACAGGTTGCCCAGGGAATGGTGACAAGTTTTTTTTGTAAGATACTTCCTGTATAGATGAAGTTATTAATATAGGTGTTAATTATTTTGAAAGTAATAGTAAGCCATTTGTAAATCATAAGGGAGTAGACCATTTTGGAGACAATAGTTGATTTGACCAAGCAGGTTCTGCCAGCCATGGAGAGGGACTTGACTTTACAATTAGAGAGTTGATTAATAATTTAATCCACTATGTTAGAAAAGTAAATAGTTTTAGGTCTTCCCCAAAAAATAGGTACCCCCAAATAAGTGAAGGGGAAGCAACCTTATTTAATACCAAGATTATTTGTAATAGTGTTTTTCCTTTGCGTGGAGAAGTTTTTACCAAAAAAATGTGCAATTTATGCCAAGAAATGGCCTAACTTGAGACATTCTCATAGTGAGTAAGGGCCTGTTTAAGAACTTGAATATTCTTTTGGTCCCCTTGAAGAAACAAGATGATGTCATCATCATATAAGAGATGAGTAGGGACTCTAATATTTTTGGCCACATTTATAGATTTGAGTTTGTTTTGATTTACCAAATGAGTGAGGATCCTTCCGAGGTAATCTTCCGCAATTAAAAATAAAATTGCCGAGAGCGGGTCACCTTTTCATACCCCTTTTGTGCATTTAAAGAAGCCCCTGGGGGTGCCATTGACCAAGATGGATATAGATGCAGATTTGAACAAATTTTTTATTGTCTTGATAAAATTATCATTGAAGCCAAATCCTTTTAGAACCGTAAATACCAAAAAATAGAATCCATATCCCTTTTAAATTAAAAAATTCACTAGTTTTTTAAAATCAAATAGGGCACAACTCTTATTAAAATATAAAATTAAAAGTATATTTGAAAACATTTTCTAGAAAACATGACCTCTGTAAAGTTAAAGATTTTAATCCAACATATAGGTATTATTACTAATTTAATGAATCCCTAAAGGAGAAACAATAATAAAACCACTAGTGATATCTCACCCCTAAGATAAAAACATGGAATGACCATATTTTCAAAACACCCGAATCCATAAGATGAATTGGTGCCCCCTTTCCAATTTTTATTGCCAATAAAATAAGTCATTTATCACAAAATATAAGGCTTATTTTTATGTCATTTAATTTGAAGTGAGTCCTAATTTATTTTATGCCTACTAATCACAAGACAATATTTTTAAATTTTTAAACCCAACATCCAAATAATTTATTTTCAAGAGAAACATGTGTGTGACTAAAACCATATAAAAAATTAGGAAAACATTTAAAATAATTTTCTAAGTTCATTTAAAGTGTTTCCCATCATTTTAAAACCACCTTAGTTTTAAAACACCGACAATCCAAAATTTTTAAACAGTTGTTTTTTCAACTTTTTAAAAAATTCCAAAATATTTTTAAATAAAGGTGTCAATCCATTTAAAATCAACATAATATAAGAGGAAAACCCCCTTTTCTTTACTAAAATCATTTATGTTTTCAAAAATAATTCCCATAAATTCAACGTTCAAAAAGGAGTTACGTAAGGTTATAGTATAAAAATTAAATCTCTACAAAATCAAGTAGCATCAATATCCAAGAGAGTCATTCCAAATCATCAAAATTTTAAAATATAAAAATTCAAAAGTAACTTTAATTCATATAAAAATTGTCAATATTGATAAAAAATTCAAAAAATTATAATAAAATCCATGAATAGGGGGTGGGGCACAACAAACTACACCCTTATGAGGAAAATGGCCTATGTACATAGTTTGTAGCATTTTTTTATATATAGTTCTTTGGTTATTCCTCTAACTTCTTTAAAAATGTTAATCAAACACATAATTAACGGTGAATGAAAACCAAAACTAAAATAACATATCCCCTACATCCCTTAGTAAATCAAGGATTGATGTTGAGAGTGTTGAACGAGCACTCATTTTCATGTACCTCTTGAGCTTCGATAACCCCTCCTCTTCTCTACCCAAATTCCCAAATAAAATTAACAAAAACCTAACTCTGATATCATTTTATCATGGATAATCACAATCCATCATAATCCAAATTCCCAAGATGGATTGTGGAAAGGCTTGAAGGGAATCCTTGATCTCCATAGGTAGGAAACTGGTGCCTAGAAATCAAATTAAAACAAGTGGGAATTATTTCATGTGATAAAGATAAGAAATAACATGACATTTACCTTTGGAAGTTCTGTGTGACCATTTCATATGTCAGATGATCTCATGAATGAAATAATAAGTTAAGAAATTTAAAGGAAATAAATAGGGAATGACACATAGAATAACACATAACATAACTCATAAACTATAATAAAAACTATTGAACAATATTCTAACATAATAATAGATATGGAATAATTCAACAAAAAAGAGAATTACTAAGACATAAATAAAACAAACACCACAAACAAACCCCCTTAATGTGTTGAGAAATAACTCCCTTACTTGGAACCACTATAAACACAATTGAAATAAACCTAATACGAACCACTAACCAAAGTAATCCTACACCAAACCTGAAAAGTTAAAAATAATGAGCATAAAATCCCAATATGTATTCTTCTACCTCATTCCATGCATAAAATTTTAAAAATAAATAATTATCTACCTATTTTTAAGGTAAAATTTTAAATATACACTTTCCATTTATTTAAAATAAATTACATAACCCCTTTATTAAATTTTATTTTGTCTAAATTAAACAATCCATCTATTTAAACAAAACAAGTCTTTATATTTTTTTAAGAGAGATGAAATCTGTGGTATGAGAACACTTTAAGGGGAACTTTAAAATTACCCACATTTTTACATTTATAAAGGAATACAATCCATTATTTAATTACCCTTTTTTGACATAATTTAAACACCCCCAAAAAATATAACTAAATCCTAAAAATAAAGGAAAACTAATTATTTAAAAACTTTCTTTTAAAAATTTCCATTGCTTAGTTTTTCCAAAATTTAGTGAAGGAATTGGATAATAAATTGTAGTTCACACATATACGGATTTATCTAATAAGAAGAAAACATAATTAACTACATAAAAAATATCCATAAATAACATCAACTTAGGTAAAATAAGGAAGAATAAAAAAGAATGATAATAATATCAATTTAATAAGGAAATATGGAAGAAAAAAACTATGATAACACTACTTAATAAATGAAAAGTAATCAAATATGAATATCAATAATTCTACTCAAGATAATGAAAATAAGTTACTGTAACCACAATAAAATTACTGATGGAACTAATTCTAGGGTTACCTAAAGATGCTATGTCACTAAGTAGGGTAATGCCTGCAATTAGTGGAATGGATATAGAACTTTGTAATTAGATAGTAGGGGAACCACATAAATCAGTTAACTATAATAGCTAGTGGTATGAGACCTCATCCCATCTAGGTTATCCTACCAAAGTACTTTTGGATTCCCATGAGATTTAGTTAACATTAATAATCATTCTTCAATAAGTCATTTTATCAAAAAGTTCATAAGCGTAATCTATTTTAAAACCAATAATAAAATGTAAGAACTATATCCCCTATCCGAGAAGAGTAATATCTCTAATAAAGTTAAAACCACTTTCAAGAATGTGTATGTGTATATATTTATATATGTATTAAATGAAATACTTTTAGAATGTGTCGACCAAGCTTTTGAGGACAATTTTAATAAAACTCAATCACACTTCCCATCTTTATGTTCTAAACCATGAAACCATATTTTAAAAATCCTTTGAAAATACCACACCATTTTATAAATTCCATCCAACTACATCTAAAACCATATAAAAAATAAATCCCAATAAGACACATAAAATAGTAACCAACAAATAAAACATTAATGAAGAAACTCAAGCCTATCCTTACCTCATAAATACCTTTTTATTAAAACTATAGGTCTTCTTTCTTTGAAATAGTGGATAACTAACACACTTATCTTTTATATAATATTTTTAGAAAATCCCTTAAATTGTTTTATTATACACAAGATAACATGAGAAAACTATTTTATTACTCAACCTAAAAAAATTTATATAGTCACATGGAATACCAAAG
This sequence comes from Viscum album, assembly GCA_963277665.1. Lineage (NCBI taxonomy): Eukaryota > Viridiplantae > Streptophyta > Magnoliopsida > Santalales > Viscaceae > Viscum > Viscum album. The sequence continues at coordinate 1,406,017,040 of OY728129.1, forward strand.
GAGAAAATAATACATTTGATAAAGATTAATTATATAGTATTTTTATAATTTTTCAATAAGTATAAAAAATAATTCAAAGTAGTGAAGTAATAAAAATTTTAAATCTAAAAAGTATACAGGTATCCAATCACCTTAAACGATGACCCGACAATGAAAAAACACAAACAAAGTAGGTGTGTCCAACCCTGATACACTATCATTCTCAAGCCAAAACCCCCCTAAAAAATCCCAATTATATGGAAAATAAAATAAAAAATAATTTAAAACCCTAAATAAATCCATTAAGAGACATACCTTGAAAAAAAAACAATAATTGAAGACATGAAAAACCCCTCATGAGTCCTCCTTTACATGTTGTAAGTAAAAACCCAAGTAATTAGAACTCAAAATCTATATTTAATTAAATTGGGACAACATACCTCACTGCCTATTGAAATAAACTTAAGTCTTACCTTCCACTCACCAAGATCAACCCAATACCACTGACGATGCATCGATCCGATTAGTATCATAAGTGAAACTGAATAGAGAAGTTTTGAATAATTTAAATAGATGGTGGAGAAAAAGAATAAGGCGCGAGAGACGTGAGGGTGAAATTTACCCCCACATTTTGTTCATTCTATGAACAACTTCCCCTTCATATTTAATCTATATTTATTTTTTTATTGTTTATTTTATTTTATTTTATTTATGAACTTATTATTTTTTCATCTTCCCCCCTTTAACACTTATGTGTAGCCTATAGTGCCCCAAATCTCCTCTCATTTTTAACCTCTTCCTTCTTATACAACTACCCTCACACCCCAACTCACCTTCTTCTTTTATATTTTTTTTATTTTCTTTTAACAACCAATTAAACTAATAATAATAATAATAATATCATCCCATTATTATTATTATTATTACTAAATTAATTATAATTATTAAAATATCATATATATTTAAACAAATTACATTTTCATCTTTTATTTATTCAATAACAAATAAAAATATCATCCTTATTAATTTTAACCTCTTAAAAAACATACAAAATTTAGATTTATCAATTTTAATTGAACCAAAAATATTGTTTAAATTTTTAATTCAGTCGCAATTTCTTGGACTTTTGCCAACCCATAACAATACAGTTCATTAAAATATATTTTTATTTTCATGTATTTAACTACATATATATAATTTATTTTGTAGGGAAGATTAATCCAGGTGGGTCGGATGGGCAGACAAATGGGTTGGGTTGGGCAAGTGGGTGAGTCAGGTTGGGCCAGGTCATCTAGGGAAATAGGGAAGGTGGGCAAGGTTAGTAAGGCCTCTAGGTTGGGTAATAATTTTTTTAAATTTTTTTTCATATATATTTTTAAAAATATATTTAAATAAAAACCACTTCTAAAAAAACATTATGAAAAAACCCATTGCGAAATGATTCCTGACACAGTTAACTGTAATGGTTTCTAGATAACACTATGAATCATTTAATGACTATTTAAACCACCACTAAATGATAAAAAACTACTTCTAAATGGCATTTTTAGTATAGTGAGTATGGAATCAAAGTCTACCAAAGCAATAATTACAAGATTCTCTGGAAGTATCTTCCCATAAATACCAACTGGGGAAGAATCAAACATTTAGGTTCCAGTAATTTCCCCACTAAGTTTTTTCAAAAATACATTTATATCAAGGTATAAAGGAAGAGATTAAATAGTTCTAACTAACTTTCTGGATATAAAGGAATGCATATAGTCTAAATCAAATAAAAATTCCATCATTATCGAGTGTATTTCTAGTGTAACTTGCACCATTTCATTTTTTCAATCCACCTCAATGGTGGTGATGTCATAATATTTCCATTTCTCCCTTAAAATAAATGATTTATAATGTTTATTACCCTCAAATATCTTTGGTTTGGTGCACTATCTTTCCTATTTCTCATGTTTCTTAATGTTTAAGCATTATAACATGAGTGGTGCATTTAGTTGTGCTTCATTTCCTCTATCATATTTTTTTTTATCTTCTTCATATCCCTTCAACATTCAAGAGATTTATTCCCTTCTTTTATATACTTTAATAATTTCCTCATTCCTTTGAAGTTATTTACATGGTGCATATTTTAGAATATTTTACATGTGGGTGGTTAGATATTCTTCCATCCTTTATCATTCTACCCCCAACATCAAAATCCATCCTTCATTTCACATCTCAATGTCCATGGGATTATTATCTGAACTCCATATCTACTTTGAGATCACACCAAAACACTTCTTCATAACTTCTTAAGTCTCTAATTACTTATTTTTTTCCAAATATGTGGTTTTAAACAACTAAATAATCTATCCATTTTACTATCATTATTGATAATGAAACTAGAGGCATACCTTTCAAGCCTTGTGAAAATTTCCAGGAAATTTGAAATAAATTCATTCCATTTTTTCTCATGATCTAGAAATTATATCCCCATCTTAGTTTGAAGAGTTATAGGGAAATACTTGTTAAGAAATATTTTCTTAAAGTTTTCCCACTCCATTACTTCAACTTTATCCTTTTGTTTTTTATTATTGATCAATATCAACCATTTATAAACTTCTCCTCCTAAATGGTATATGGATATATTAATTTTCACCTTCTTGGAATAACGAAACATGAAAAATATATTTTCCATTTATTAAACCATTTTTTGTAAAAAGTGTATCAGAAGATCCACTAAATAATGGTGGTCATTTTTTCATAAAGTATTCAACAAATAATTTCTCTCGCTTTGGTGTAGTATGGTGTTTTAAATGGTTTGGGTTATTGTTCATAACCTTGGAAAACTGGTTAATTACTACCAAAAGGTTTTGAACTTCACATCCCATTGCATTAGGAATGTAATTTGTGCAATCATTGCATTTTACATCACATGGGTCATTGTCTTTATTTATCTTGGTTCCTACCATTTTAAAAAATATAAAATGTCATTACAAAAAATAAGTCAATAAATCATAGATAAGTTACTTATTCAAATGAATAAATTATTAATAAAGTCTTAACTTATTAGGCCTATAAGTTTAAACTACGTTATCTTTTACTAACCTGATTCCTAAATTAACTAAAAAATTCTATGATACAAACTATAAAAACCCACATCTTTCATACACGATTATTACATAATTTCTAATGTAAACATATATAATGATACAAATCTAAAAATCGAAAGGTTTACTGTCTTAAGAAAATTGGGTTTATAAAACATAAATTCATATAAAACATTAAATTTTATTTAAATACTTATTCATAGTCCTAATATATTCTTTCATGATTTATTTATCACTTATAATCACTTGGGGACATATATCTAATAAAGGGTGAGATAAAATCCTAGTAAGGGTAGGGATAATAAGGAATGAACATGGGGAATAAATCAATATAATACACGTGTGAGAATAATCATCATCATTATATTATAATCATAGGATCATAATCATTAGCATGAGAAAATAATTTTACGGGGACATAGAATTCGATACATGCATATTAATGAAATATCATAACATTCTAGACAAATTAAACACATAGAATGTGAAAAAATCTAGCACCATGTTCACACATAACATATGTGTACAATACCCATTTCCCAAAATTTCAAAAAAGATAGAATCATGTTCATGTGTAATAATATCATGAGATATATCAATTTACCCAATACATTTGAGAGTTATATAATTATGATACCACCCATCACATCATGATATAATATTCAATAATCCATATCATATAGAAAGGAAACATATATCAATCAAAAAATTTATAAACCCATGATAAAAGAATTATTTTCATAATAGTTTCATGGATTACATAATAGTTAGAAAAATTGGATATTGCCAAAAGAATAATGGAATTAATTATCTTGGATTAATGAATAAAATTTTATATTTCATGAAGATGAGATGAATAAACATAAGAAGATTCATTAGGATATTTTGATAAAAAAGACTTGATTATAAATCATGAAGATGGATTAGAATGCATCCCAATAAAATAAAGGAATGAATATAATAGGAATAGAGAAGGAAAATTTAAATAAAATACATTTATAATGGGTTTTAGAATAACTACAATGAAAATATACAGTAAGAGGAGATAAACCCAAAAGAAAGAGTTAGATTCGAGAGTCCCCTTACCTTAGGTACCATTTTTTTATCACATTTACACATCCTATGTATTAAAATTATATTTATTAAAACATGAATCAAAATGTGTATAATATTATTATTTTTTCATTATTGATCAATTATAATCATTAAAATTTATTTATTAATTATTTTGTAAAATATGAAATGGTTGATGACACATTTCATTAAAATATCCAATTTTGTTTCAATTTCATGGTTTCATTTTTATTTATAAATTAGTAAAACTAACTTTAAAAGTTTAAAAATACATAAAATTAAATATTTATGAATTATAAATATTTTACACTAACCAGCTATGAAGGAAATGATAAGTAAACAATTGACATCATCCTCGTAGGTGGATAAAACCGATCATTAATAGGAATTTTCCAAAGGGGGGATATATATTTTAAATGGATTAAAATATTTATACCATATCATTATAACATTAATATGTTATATACTTGTGAATTATATATTTTAGAATGGTTTAAAATTAAAATACATTGGGAGAGTAAAAAGAAAAATGCAAAGAAGAGGATTGTGGGGTTACCTCTTCGTTGACACTTACTCCATTTAAATTGAACTAAATCCTTAATGTATTAAATTTGAATCAAACCAAAAAAATAAAAAATGAACCTATTATTATTAGGAGAATAAAACTAGGTATGTCATAAAAAATGAGAAGTGTTTGGTGAGTGATTTTATAATGGGATGGGAGGAGGCATTTATACTTGGAGGGATGAGTATTTTTAGGTTAAAATATTGAATAAAATATTATTCCAAGACCAAGACTTGTAATAGTGGTTTTATTTGAGTCTATAAATAAAATTTTATTAATAATATAAGTTTTTATGACTTCCAAACCATTTAATGACTCGATTAATTATATTATACAAAATAATATAAGAAAAAAAAATGAAAAAATATTTTTTAATGGAATAATTTCTCTTTTTAGGCTTTGGGAGTTACTTTTTAATTTTAAAATTGATTTTACTGTTTTTAATCGAATTATTTATCTTATTAAATCTATTTGGAGTTTTTATAACAATTTTAGAATTTATTAGGTTATTATTATATCATTACTATGGTATAAAACAATGGTATTTGAAAAACGGTATTTTTACTATTCACTTAAAAATTTAAACATTTTATAAAAATATAAAAAAATAACTCTAGTAAAATTTAAATGTCAAAATTATAGAAATTATATTCATTTTAAAAAAATAATTTTCATACTTAGATAATTTTAATATTAAAATATTAATATTAAAATTTTGTATTTTAAAAAATATATTGAAGTACACTTTATTAAAAATATGCACTTACAATTTCTTTGAGTTCACTAATTTGAAAATTTATTTTTATAAAACTATAATACTTATATTTACTCATTTTAGTTATAGTTAATATAATTTAAAATTATTTTACTATTCTATTGGTCAAGTTAATATTCTAATAGTTAGATCAATATTCCAATGATCATATTGCCTTTTTTACTTCTTATAAATAAATCTCATTTCATTAATTAATTACTCACATAGTTTTATATAAAATTTCTCTATATTATTTAAAAAATTGAAATCACATTTGTAATGTTTTGTTTTAGTTTTATAGTTTTGTTCATGAACATGATAAATATAGGGGATCATGATGTTTCAGAATTTCAAATTCTTGTCATGTTATTTTTTGTGTTTATTGTCCCATTGTACTATTTTTAATTTTATAGATCATATTTATTCTCTATATGTTACATTAAATATTTATTTAATAAAGTACTGTTGGTTTTAATTACATGGTGTATTTTTTTATACTATACTATATTCCTAAATATGATACACATGTATATTCAGAAGACAAATTCCATATACAAAATTCTAGGTTGTTACATATTTTAACTCCACTACACCTTATTATTGAAATTAGTTTGGGAAAGTGTGTCAAGTGTGGTGTGTTATATTATATTCCTAGATAAAAGGATTATTATTTTCAATTTAACTCTATCATCAAACCCATCATTACAAATAGATTGGGACTGATATCCTCTGATGATGATAACTTGATGAATAAGGAGGGTGGTTGGGGGATGTATAGGTTATGGATACAGTGAAAACACCTGGTTGGAATGACCAACTCACATTTTTAATATTAGTTTAAAAATAATTTGATCTTTATATAAAAAATGATGTCATGACCAATGAAATTCACATATTACTTAACTTGATTAATCGCTATAACCAAAAGAAGAGGATATTCACATGTAATTTATAATTAATTTATTAGTAGATATAAATTTACCTGATCTTGTAATTATTTCTTCATTGATTATCCTATTGATTTGATCTCATCGTACCATCATTTCATTGAAGTATCCAAGTGCATAATACCTCTATCATCGATCCACATGTTACCCCACAATTTTGGAACATCGTTGTAGAATCATCGAGTGCTAGTACGAATGATCCTAAACGTTTACATCGTTCGTGGTTTATTGAAACATAAATTCTCTTAGAGAATTCTTGATTTTCTCTTAATGGCTTGAGAGAATTGGAGTATAGAGAATACTCTAGATCTTTATAAATCCCTCTAGGGTTTGATAGATATTCTCTCTATCCATTGTTCACAAAAAGTGTGTGTATGGACAATTATAAAATTAGATATTTATTATGGTAGGTTTAGTGTTAACAATTTTCATATTAAACTCTTTCCAATTTTATAATTATTAGTAGATCCCATGCCTAATAATAATAATAAAATTATTATTATTAATCAATTGACATGTGCATCACTTCAAGAATATATTAATATATATCATTTACATCATTTCCAATCGGGCTATTGAGCATGGTCCACTTATCATCCACTATATTTACCGAACCTTGAATAATGAAAATTTATTTAATAAATAACTATCAATGCATTATTCATAATTAAATATAATAAATATTATATTATCAAAACCTTTTAAAATAAATATTTGTTATTATTTTTATTTAACTCACTTATTCTTTTAAATAACTTTTGATTAAATCATGGCAATCAACCAAGCCTGAATAATTATTAAACAAAAAAGTAGGAATAATATTTATTCCAAATTGTTATATTAAACATTTAATTTAACGAAGATTTCAAATATACTTTTTGTGTGACCCTCTATGCGTCATTCTCAGTGGGAATAATTGGAAATTCCTAAAGTACAAGGTTACCATCTAATAACACATCAAGAGACCTATAGAGAAAAATGTTGATGTTAAAATGATATAGAACCTCATATGAACACTTACTGTGTAATATAAATCCTTTATCATGATATGTTAAATCAAGAAGGTTGTATACTGGTGTCATCAAACTATGTTATTGACATATCTTTCTTTGAATTTTTAGAAATGAAATTTTCTACAAAACTCCATGGATATGGATTTATATAGCTATTTAAATTCCCATCAAAGTACCTGAGATATCAAATTCCATTAATATAAATAAGGGATAAATACTTTCTCACATTATCCATTACTGAAATATCATGTATGACTCACCCAATGTATCATACTTCACTATGAACATACATCATCAAAGTCTTCTTCAATATATCAAAGTACAAAAGTTTTGGTATAAATTAATGATAATATTAAAGTCTAAGGATCAATACATGTGTCCTTATATTGGAAAATCCAATGACACATAAAATATGGATTTACTAATTGAGGTTATGTTCTCACAACCTCCCTTCATTGAGATTACCAAAGGCGAACACCATATAAAAGTTTCTTAATATCTTATAAGGCTCTTACCCCTAATAGCCTATATCGTCTGTTTCCCATTAGATAAAATCATTTCACTATATAATATTTACTCAAGAATATAAATATTATCATATAAGGTAACTGCTATAACCTTATCATATAAGGTTATTATCATATAAGGTAACTGCTATAACCTTTTAGTTTTACATATATTATTACGACATTATCACATAATTTTTTATGTAGAGGAATAATCATGATTTAATAAGAAACTTCATTAGTATTAAAGAAAATGAATACATGTAATCATCAAATACTTAGAAGTTAGTTCTTGGGAACTAGCTAGAATAAACTCCCACTTTCACTAGATAAAACTATTAACAACCTTGAGTCCAATAGATATCACATGATAATTATGCATCTATTAAGATAGAGACTTCATCAAGGGGTCCACCACATTTTCCTATGTGGATACTATACTCACTATAACTTCACCTCATTGAGAAAAATACCTCAAGAGATAAACCTTATGGAGTATATGTTTTTTTACTTTTATGTGACCTTGTATATCACACCCTAACTAAAGTTTTTATTTTATTTTATTCTTTTCTTGATGTTGGATCTTTTGGTTAGGGTTCAGGTCGAGTTCTTAGTGTGATGTTTTGAGTTTTAGAGGTTTTAGGTGGTTTTTGGCCCTATATATGGTTAGTGATCACAGTTTGTGAGGAAACCATGTGGATGGTTAAGGATGAGGGTGTTTCTAGTTATTTTTTTCTTATATTATTTGAATTTCATGGTCTGAGCATAGTTTTTCTCAAATTGTGTGAGATAGAGGAGAAACTGTGTGGCTCTTGGGTGGTGAATCAAGAAAGGCACATGACTTGTGCATGGTAAGGAGAAACTACAGAGAAATAATATGGGGGAGAATATGTAATTTGATTGAACCATTTTTCAAGGTTGGTGCATGGTTTCTAAAACTATACATTCAAACCATGTGGGTGAACCTTCCTTCCAATAGGGTGTGCATAGTTGGCGCACGGTTTGGAAAACAGTGCGACCAAACCGTGTAACTTTTCCAATTTTTTAAAAAGTTGAATTTACACCTTTTCCCCTATTTAGTTTTAAACCAATTTTGGGTTTCTCCTCCATTTTTTTACATAGGATCACTAGGGGGATCACAAAACTCCCACTCCTTGGCTCTTCCTCCTCCTTTGAAGCTCCCTCAAGGTCCTTAGGCGTGTTCTTCTTAGATTTTTGGTCATTTTTCTCCTTCTATTTTCTTTATCTCTTAGTTCCTTGGTTTCTCTTGGACTGGTTCTATCTTATCCGAACCATAGTGGGATAGGGTTGATGATTGGATTGGGTTTCTTAGATGTTATGGTGTGTACTTTTTTCCTCAAGATTTGTTCTTCCTTATTCTAGAGTTTCATTATGTTTGCATGTCATTGAGGTAGGTGTCTCTATCCATTTCCTTCCTTTAACATTATAATTGATGCTTGATATTTTATAATTAATTTAAAAGGGTGTTTCTTATGATTTTTATGCGGTTGTTTTAATTTTTTTTTTGTTCTCATATTGGAAAATTGGTGAAAATGGGTTTCAAGGGTTTTATTTAGTTATTCTTATATATATATATATATATTAATGTAAGGTTTTTGATAAAAGAACACTTGGCCTTTAAAGATGGAATTGGTTACTTGGGGTTTTTTGGCCTTGGTTATGTTTTTGTAGCTTAGTTTTCTTGTGAAATCGAGTTTTGTGTGTGTGGTTTTGGTGAATTCTATGGTTTAGTGCTTATGTGTGGACTCTTGTATTGGTTTTCAAGTCTCTTTGTGATTCCTAAATTTAAATATTTGGTATTTTATGGATTTTAACAATTGTTCCATTGGATACATTATTATCCATATATGCATGGGTGCACATATGGATAGGCACACAAATGATAATAGATTCTAGATAGATTCATCCTAAACTACAATGGTTTCTAAATGGTTAATTTGTTTTCAAATGAATTCAATTTAGTTTCAAATGTGTTTCCCAAATATTGGACCATTTAGAATTTTGAACAATGATTTGGTTTCTAAATGTCATAAAATACCCGTTTGAAACCTTTAGAGACTGATGTAGGCTTTCATATTGGTTTTAGAAATGGTTTTTTGAATGGTTTAGAATTTGGAAATTTTAAGACCTAATTGGTATCCTATTACATTTTTAAAATTATTTTTAAAACTCCTAGGATGTGTTGTCTTGATTGGTATTTTTGAATGGCTTGATGTATGATGGGAACCCCTATGGCCATCCTTCCAAGGATAGGGTCATCACATAGTTGGTGTTAGAGTTTGGGAAAGGCGTACATTGTAGCATATGTGGGTTATTGGTTTATTCCATGTGTATAATGTTATACCCATTCTCTATATACTATAATAATGGGATTCTTGGGAATCATCTAGAGGGTCGAGTTACAGTTTCTTACCAATCCTGATTAAATGGATTGGTACCCCCAAGATTTGCTGATAGGCTAGATGGGACATGCCACTGGTGAGACTAGTTTAGAGTATCCAATTGGTTATTGACTATAGATCTACACTATATGCTGATAGGCGATTCGAAATTGAGTACGTCTTGGGATTTATTATAGAGATGTTTAGGAAATTCCCATGATTATAATATATGTGTTCCTATTTATTTATGATATACCTTGTTTTTTTTTACTTTTACCTGTTTGTACCCACACTATTTATTTTATTCTTGGAATAGTTATTTGATCACCTTTTTTGGGTTTTATTTTAAGATTAGTTTTTAAATTCTTGATTTTTAAATGAAAATATGTTTTTAAAAAGGGAAAAATGTGGTTGATTTATGAAAGAGAATTTTTTGGAAATGTCATGTTTAGATCTTTAAATGATAAAATCCTATTTTCTAAGTGTATTTAAAACTAGAATTTGTGGACTATTTCGGGAAAGGAAATATATGGATTCTATAGTGCTTACCTACTAAGATGTTTTATACTCACACATTACTTGTTCCACTTGGTGTTGGTAGAGTTGAGCTATTTTGTGGGTTCGGGTTACCTTTAGGGTAGGTTGGTCTTATGGTTGGTGGTGACTAAGAGGTCACATGAAGATCATGTCATTTTTGATTTGGTTTTAGTATCATTTTTAGTTTCTATTTGTTCATCTTTCTTTATATTTGGTCCTAATTATTTATTTATTGATGTTCAATTATTGTGGATTTCTATTGCATACTCTGTCTTGGTTATTTATATATGTTTATTATTGGGAAACATAATTTATATCTAGATTATCTTTGATTCCCGACACTAGTTTCTATCTTAGGAGGATTAGGAACACCTCTCAGGCCTTATCGTAGGTCAAGTCGGGTGTCGGGTTGGATGGAATCCTGACCTGCTTCATGGTAAAATGGTATCAAAGTATCCCTTTTATTATTTGGGGAATCAGGTAGACTAATGATAAGACTATTAAGACTCAGGAGCTAGGTATAAGTAGATCTTCATGAACTCTTCCTTGTTCTAATCCTTGAGTTACTAGGGGTAGTTCGAGACTTGGGTATTTTGTTTTAATTTTTGGGGTTATGCTATTGGTGTTTTTTGGTTTGTATGATTTGGGGAATGATAATGGAAGTGAACCAGTGTGACATGATGAGATTGCATAGAGTACCAAACCTTTTGGATCCCAGATATACAGTTCAAGATACTTCCAGTGGTTGGTGCTTGCTTGGGGCATGGCCTGCTAAACCATGTGGTTAGGCTATGCATGACTACTAGTTACCTATTTCAAGAGTTTTTGTGTGATTTGTATTTTGGTTTGATTTGGGTAATGTGAGTGGATTTTAAAATGGAAAATTGTTTTTATAAAAAAGGTTTTAAAAAGGAAAATTATTTTTGGGTTTGGTATTTGAAAAGTGGCATTAGGATGGGATGGTTTTGAAACTTGAATGAAAGTGGTGACTTTTAAAAGAGAATTATGGTTTTGATTTGAGATGTTTGGTTTTTGATCTTGGTAATCTGGTTTCGGATGTTTTTTCACTGATTTTTGGTTAGATGTTGATTTGGATTTTCATTTATTATATTATTTATATTATGCCACCCATAAAGGTGTCAAAGGTTTCTATTGGGTCTCTTCAAGTCTTTGACCCTACCCAGACTCCCAGTGTGGTGGCAGAGCTGATCTCTTCTTAGTTGTTTCCTATTTTCGATGGTGATCAAGGTCTGTTAGAGGCTCTGGAGTGGATTTAGAAAGTTGAATGTGTTTTTGGGTCTTTGGGAATTCCCGAATCCATGAGGGTGTGAGTAGTCCTGTAACACCCCGAGATTTTATGAAAAATATTCTTTTTAATTTCATTAATGTCTTGTGTTATACGCTACACCAAAAAGAGCTTTCACAACACACATCTCTGACTTGGCTTGAATTACACGCAATCGCGACCTTCCACGATAGCGTGTGTTGTACGCAACACCAATTTTCGCTAAACAACGATATGCTATTAAGATATTATTAAAACTAGCCGTTATGAATAGTAATAACCACTTTTTAAAATATTGTAAATTTTATTTTTCAAAATGGACTTCATTTATGGATTAGGAGTATCGAATTTAGCCTAAGGTGAAATTTTGGTAATTTTCGGATAACTTTCATATTTTGATGAATAGTGGAAATTACTAAATTTTAATTAAAAACAACTTTTTCAATCGAAATAATTAATAGTTATAAATTATTAATTTGATTGGTTTTAAAGTATATTTAGAATATATTTTTACAATTTAATACAATGTTGGACATTGGATGTAATTTCACATTTAAACCAGTTATAAACAAGTGTCAATCTTTTGATAGTTATTATCTCTTAAAAACACGCTATTTGTTGTGACAACGGAAATTAATTATAAAATGCAACTTATATGTTTGGAATTTTGTAAAATAGAAATCATTTTTGAATTCGGAATATCAATTATAGCCTAGGGTGAAATTTTGGTACTTTTCTGAAAACTTTCAATTTTTGATGAATAGTGAAACCACTAAGTGGTAGGTTAAAAACTGAATTTTTCATAAAACTTAATTTTACCGCTTCTGTGAATGGAATTTCAAAAATCCGACAGACACGGTTAATATCAAAGACTAAAATGTGGTTCAATGAGATGAAAATAATTTTTGGTGAATAGTAACTTTTTACTTTTTTTTTACCACGGTTAATAGTAAATAGGGTAACTAAGGGTAAATATGATATTATTATTACCCTAACACATGTCCTAATTCTATTGGACAAGTGTAATTCGACCAAAAACAAACTTAGGAATAAAATATGACCATTTAGGTCCACTTGGATTAGATTAGGACATTTATTATTAATTTATTTAAAGACGGGTTAAAATAGTTAAAATCAAAGTTTAATAAGTAAATCATTTTTAATATGAGGTTATACATAAGATAAATTCGACTATAAATATTAATTAGAAAGATAAAAAGATTTCCTACATAATTATATTTTATTTATAATTTTTAGACTTTAAATAAATTAATTTATTTATGACACAACGATGATGCAGTAATTACCCTTTTAAGGAAATATTAACATAATTGATGTTATAAATGCTAAAATGAATGTAATTTGAGACTTTTTATGAATTCCACTAATTTTCTAGGTTACTATGAAATATTAATGTTGATTTAATCAACTTGGTTCGAACATATAATTCTGTTATGACTTTCACAAAAATCATATATCAAATAGTGTCAAAATTGACACAAAATAGTTTTTAAATCAAATATTATATTATTAATTGTTATTTTATTCCTAAAAATCTAAGGTTCGGCCAAATGACTTAGATAAGGATATATATATTAATAATAAACAATTTGTGGTTCGTTTGGCATGTTATAGTAAGTGTATTAACCTTATAGTGAAAGAAAACAAAAAGACACGGTAACAGTTAAATTATTTAACTTAGAGTTAAATCTAATTGATAAGGTTAAAATAATACCCTAAACTTGTCTAAATCTTATTGGTTGATAGGATTTCGACCCTTCCCCACTTTAGCTTCGAAATAAGACCCTTTGGAACCATTATAAACCGATTTTGACATTAATATAAAATAATATTTTGAGGTATTTCTAAGGTGCCCCTCTCCTCCCTTATAAAAGGACACCTCCTCCCCCTCCTCCTCACACCAATTTGAGCACTCAAGCTCGGCCAAACCCTGCAAAAATCTCTTCTCCAATTCCCTAGAAACATCCTAGAGGTTCTGGTCTTCCTCAAAGACCAATTTTAGTGCCCTAAGAGGAGGTCTCAAAGAGGCGCTTCAAAGAAGAGGTAATTACCGTTACCAATTCTTTCATCTTTATTTCTTCTTCCACTTCTTCTTCTTAGGTTGTTTCATTATGAAGTAATAACATCAGTATCACTCATATACTGATATGTTATTATAAGTATTAAACAACCCTATTTCACCATCTATCCATCCTACGGAAAAAGAAATCACCGCGCGTGCGTACGTACGAAATACCGTCTCCACGCCGTGGTGTAATCTATTTTCCACCACCACCTTACATGGATGGGTATAATGGTGTAAAGAATAAATATACATAGTTATTACAACATCATATTGATTCTGATATATTGTATAATCCACTCCAATTCAATTCAATATTTATAGAAATGATATCATCGCTCGTGCGTACGTACGGACTACCGTCTCCACGACGCGATGAGATTCATTCTCCATGTTAACCATTTAAGAATGATTATAATGTATATATAAGAAATAATAATGAAATATATGACATTATAAAGCTACTGGATTTATGTATATATATACATATGTATGTCATCTACTTACTTCCATTTCAAGACAATAAGGAAAGGAAAACAGCGTTCATGCGTACGTACGGACTACCGTCTCCATGAACAGTGTTTTTCATTTTATTTATCTACCTATTATATATATATATATACTGAATATATATGATATATAAATCATATTTTATATTATTTAAATGAGTAAATCATGATATAATTAATAATGATGTCAAGAAGAACAAGTCAAAACACCTACGATAAATGAAACGATTTTACCCAAAACGCTTCTTTAACATGGAATTTACAAAAGAACGGGTAATATAATGTCATAAGTGAACCATATATGATATCATAACAATGAATATGATTCTGTAATAAGTCAATAACATGATTTAAATCATTATATAGGAGGTTCGGACACTTACAAAGCAAGTCGGACCTAAGGTAAGGGAAATATCACAATCTCATTTTTATCCGAGATTGTTTATTCGTAAGTATTTACAGGGGTGTATTTTATCATCCACATACATGTTCCCTCAATATGTAATATTGTTTCCATCCACTTTCAATAGTTTAAATCCAATTTTAACCTTAGGTGAGTTTTTAGTAAAGAATATGAAAGGAATCTTTTGTCGTTTTTCCGTACGAGGTACTTTTTGACTTTTCCGACAAAAGTACGAAGAATGTTTTTTTAACTTGTACGGCATGAATGGATTTTTAAAACATTACTTCAAAGAAGCTTCCTTTACAAGTTTTCAAGTTTATTTTTAATCAACTTCTTTTGTTTTAAAGTTGTATGACATGTTATGAAAGGAAAAAAAAATTTTAAGAAGAAAGGATATTTTCCTCAAGAATGGAGTTCAAGTGTTTTATCAAAATTATTTTCCATCTAAGATAATAAAGGGTTATATTTTTATCCCTATTATTACATTGATTTGATCATGTTGTGATGGAATTATTTTTATGAATTCCTTTATCTTATATTAATTTATTTATGATGTCATAATGTTTCAAGAATCCCATTTTTTATTACATGGGTTATGCGATGATGTATGATTTATGATTATGTGGCACACATAAGAAAGGATTCATTATAAGATGGGTGGGACCTATATCTCCCTCCAATGCATTGGGTAATGATTTTATATCTCATGAGATAGACATGGATGAAATGGTAGGTTATACCGGTTCAGTGAAACAGGACTGAAACGAGGGTTACTCGATTCAGAAAGGGACTTTGTCCACTAAGATAGTCTTGGCAATGAGTCATGACTAACAAGAAATGATTTTCTATGATTATGTGTGCATGCCACAAAGTTTCAAGTTTCATGTTATGATTATGGGGATCTCATTTTCACTTCTATGATTTATCCCATGTTATGATATTATGAGCTCTTTTGCAGGTTAAGATTTCCAAAAGCTATGTTCTTATGTATATGATGTGATTGATATTTCTTTTGTTTACCCTTACTGAGCATTTGAGCTCACCCTTTTATGTTTTCTTTTCCCCAGGATATAAAGAAAGGTTTTAGGTAAAAAAAGGAAGATCTTTATGGGAGATGTTGAAGATCTTTCCCCACGATTAGAATATTTTATTCCGAGTTTCCAAAGACACTAAACTATTACGATCCTTGTGTGTGTGTTTTTGTTATGTACTAAGTATTCCGCAAAAGTAATGTAATGTCCATGTATGATAAGCTTTGGGTCTCTACAGTTGGTATCAGAGGAAAGGTTTAGTCAACCTTTGGAAACTAGGACGCGAAAACATTAGTGAGATCCCTAGAGATATTTCTAAGGTATGTCTAGGGATGCCCCTAAGGATAAGTATATGTATAGGATATAGTCCTAGAACTATGGTAACGATATTAGATTAAACCAAAGATGTTAGATATTTAAGTTACTCCCCCTTTATTATGATTTTTGCCTCTCACACTATTCTTTTTTGGGTTTTAGAATATGGCTGGAAACAAGATGATTCACGATAATGGAGGATATGATGGACAATGGAATGATATTCTTTATGAGCAACCAAATGAAATGGGATTTGGAAGTCCAAACATCATTATTATGTCGAATCAGCAATCTCATAATATGATCAATAAAGTAAAATTTGGTAAGTTTCCTGACTCGGCTAATAAGAGAAAGATGGAGTTTCATGATGATCATAGAGGAAAGAAAGTTCAATTTCCCCTATGTAAATCATGTGGGAAAGGCATCAAGGAGAATGTTTCAAGGGAACTGGAAGATGCTTTGGGTGTGGAAAAGAAGGACACAAAGCAAGTAAGTGCAAAGGAAAAGGTTCGGTTAACACCATGGATGAGGATAATGGTATTGCTACGACATCAAAAATGGTTAAGTGTTTTAAATGTGGAATGTATGGGCATTATGCAAACAAATTCCCTAAGGGAAAGACTCATGAAGAGAATCAGTATGGTCATATGGGTAGTATTTATGTGGATGATGATGAAGATACTACAAATGATATGTGAGATGAAAGAATTGTTGAAGCTCGGTCAATGGTTTAAGAAGGTAGTGGAATGATTACATGTTTATCAAGTGTAATGTTGTACTATAGAATAAAAAGACATCTAAGGATTGTTACACTATTGTCTTTCCTTATGTTTTGAAAGTTTATGATGAATGGTATGAGTAACAATGAAAGGTTATTCAGATATTTTTTTTTGGAAAGTGGATGATATGCGCATAATGAAGTGATAAAGAGAAAATGAAATGTTTGACAGTATTCATGATCTCATGATTGATATAAGGACTAAGTGATATCATGGTTTGAGTATATAGAATTTTGAGGATTTTGGTATGTGGAAAGAGTTAGCTTTTAATAGAATTCATGTTTTCAATAAGGTTCAATGGGTATTCAAGAGAGTACAAGATTAAGGCCTTTGAATGTTTGGAATGTGACCAACAAGACATATCTTATGATATATGGGGATCAACGACAGTATTAAATCTCTGGTAATCATTTTCACTATATTATGAGAGTGGACTGCAGTATTATGGACAAGCCTAATGATTAAAATGGATTATGTTGGACATAAGTTATTATTGTTTAAGGATAGAAGATTTTCGATATTATTGATGGGATGTTATAGTAATGTAGTTTTAGAAAAAGGACAACCTGCAGGACGGGCGACAGCCCATCGCGTCGGACAAGGATGTGGGAATCGAACCCACAACCGAAGTGCAACTGGCCTTTATCGCCTACCACTGGCCTACAGGAAGTCCCTGTTTAGTAGAAACTAGTTTTATTATATTAAGCAGTATGATATATGAAGTATAAGTTCATTTTAGATGGACTTATGTATTTTTGATAACTTTTCTAACCTTTTGAGACAGATGGAATGACCCATCATTCTATCACATGATCTATTAACACATCACGAATGACAAATTCAACTTCATTTCTTTAAGAGATGAAGTAGAAATTGTCCAAAGAACGACAAATAGTGAGACTATACCAAAATCACGAAAGTATTTCTTCTAATTCCAATTTCATCAACTTTAGGGAAATGATCTTGAAAACCAAAAATGTTGTCCTAGTGCTCTTATATCTGATTAATCAGATGGTACCTTAGATCGTCACAAATTTATGGATTTTTGATTGCTAGCTTTTCCATAGCCATGTTCTCTACCACTCTCCATTAGAACATGATGGTTAGATTTCTCTTCCATATCCATATTTTCACCTATGTGGAAACCCAGTGATTAGATTATTTGGGTAACCGTTACGTTTCATACTATTGTTTTTAAAGATTGGTTTTGGTATTCCTTTTTACGATGTGGGTTTCTATTAAAGAAACTTTTGAATAGTAAACCATTTGTAACCCCGACGAATTTCGAGGGCGAAATTCATTTTAAGGGGGGTAGAATGTAACACACCGAGATTTTATGAAAAATATTCTTTTTAATTTCATTAATGTCTTGTGTTATACGCTACACCAAAAAGAGCTTTCACAACACACATCTCTGACTTGGCTTGAATTACACGCAATCGCGACCTTCCACGATAGCGTGTGTTGTACGCAACACCAATTTTCGCTAAACAACGATATGCTATTAAGATATTATTAAAACTAGACGTTATGAATAGTAATAACCACTTTTTGAAATTTAGTAAATTTTATTTTTCAAAATGGACTTCATTTATGGATTAGGAGTATCGAATTTAGCCTAAGGTGAAATTTTGGTAATTTTCGGATAACTTTCATATTTTGATGAATAGTGGAAATTACTAAATTTTAATTAAAAACAAATTTTTCAATCGAAATAATTAATAGTTATAAATTATTAATTTGATTGGTTTTAAAGTATATTTAGAATATATTTTTACAATTTAATACAATGTTGGACATTGGATGTAATTTCACATTTAAACCAGTTATAAACAAGTGTCAATCTTTTGATAGTTATTATCTCTTAAAAACACGCTATTTGTTGTGACAACGGAAATTAATTATAAAATGCAACTTATATGTTTGGAATTTTGTAAAATAGAAATCATTTTTGAATTCGGAATATCAATTATAGCCTAGGGTGAAATTTTGGTACTTTTCTGAAAACTTTCAATTTTTTATGAATAGTGAAACCACTAAGTGGTAGGTTAAAAACTGAATTTTTCATAAAACTTAATTTTACCGCTTCTGTGAATGGAATTTCAAAAATCCGACAGACACGGTTAATATCAAGGACTAAAATGTGGTTCAATGAGATGAAAATAATTTTTGGTGAATAGTAACTTTTTACTTTTTTTTACCACGGTTAATAGTAAATAGGGTAACTAAGGGTAAATATGATATTATTATTACCCTAAAACATGTCCTAATTCAATTGGACAAGTGTAATTCGATCAAAAACAAACTTAGGAATAAAATATGACCATTTAGGTCCACTTGGATTAGATTAGGACATTTATTATTAATTTATTTAAAGAAGGGTTAAAATAGTTAAAATCAAAGTTTAATAAGTAAATCATTTTTAATATGAGGTTATACATAAGATAAATTAGACTATAAATATTCATTAGAAAGATAAAAAGATTTCCTACATAATTATATTTTATTTATAATTTTTAGACTTTAAATAAATTAATTTATTTATGACACAACGATGATGCAGTAATTACCCTTTTAAGGAAATATTAACATAATTGATGTTATAAATGCTAAAGTGAATGTAATTTGAGACTTTTTATGAATTCCACTAATTTTATAGGTTACTATGATATATTAATGTTGATTTAATCAACTTGGTTCGAACATATAATTCTGTTATGACTTTCAAAAAAATCATATATCAAATAGTGTCAAAATTGACACAAAATAGTTTTTAAATAAAATATTATATTATTAATTGTTATTTTATTCCTAAAAATCTAAGGTTTGGCCAAATGACTTAGATAAGGATATATATATTAATAATAAACAATTTGTGGTTCGTTTGGCATGTTATAGTAAGTGTATTAACCTTATAGTGAAAGAAAACAAAAAGACACGGTAAAAGTTAAATTATTTAACTTAGAGTTAAATCTAATTGATAAGGTTAAAATAATACCCTAAACTTGTCTAAATCTTATTGGTTGATAGTATTTCGACCCTTCCCCACTTTAGCTTCGAAATAAGACCCTTTGGAACCATTATAAACCGATTTTGACATTAATATAAAATAATATTTTGAGGTATTCCTAAGGTGCCCCTCTCCTCCCTTATAAAAGGACACCTCCTCCCCCTCCTCCTCACACCAATTTGAGCACTCAAGCTCGGCCAAACCCTGCAAAAATCTCTTCTCCAATTCCCTAGAAACATCTTAGAGGTTCTGGTCTTCCTCAAAGACCAATTTTAGTGCCCTAAGAGGAGGTCTCAAAGAGGCGCTTCAAAGAAGAGGTAATTACCGTTACCAATTCTTTCATCTTTATTTCTTCTTCCACTTCTTCTTCTTAGGTTGTTTAATTATGAAGTAATAACATCAGTATCACTCATATACTGATATGTTATTATAAGTATTAAACAACCCTATTTCACCATCTATCCATCCTACGGAAAAAGAAATCACCGCGCGTGCGTACGTACGGAATACCGTCTCCACGCCGTGGTGTAATCTATTTTCCACCACCACCTTACATGGATGGGTATAATGGTGTAAAGAATAAATATACATAGTTATTACAACATCATATTGATTCTGATATATTGTATAATCCACTCCAATTCAATTCAATATTTATAGAAATGATATCATCGCTCGTGCGTACGTACGGACTACCGTCTCCACGACGCGATGAGATTCATTCTCCATGTTAACCATTTAAGAATGATTATAATGTATATATAAGAAATAATAATGAAATATATGACATTATAAAGCTACTGGATTTATGTATATATATACATATGTATGTCATCTACTTACTTCCATTTCAAGACAATAAGGAAAGGAAAACAGCGTTCATGCGTACGTACGGACTACCGTCTCCATGAACAGTGTTTTTCATTTTATTTATCTACCTATTATATATATATATATACTGAATATATATGATATATAAATCATATTTTATATTCTGTAAATGAGTAAATCATGATATAAGTAATAATGATGTCAAGAACAACAAGTCAAAACACCTACGATAAATGAAACGATTTTACCCAAAACGCTTCTTTAACATGGAATTTACAAAAGAACGGGTAATATAATGTCATAAGTGAACCATATATGATATCATAACAATGAATATGATTCTGTAATAAGTCAATAACATGATTTAAATCATTATATAGGAGGTTCGGACACTTACAAAGCAAGTCGGACCTAAGGTAAGGGAAATATCACAATCTCATTTTTATCCGAGATTGTTTATTCGTAAGTATTTACTGGGGTGTATTTTATCATCCACATCCATGTTCCCTCAATATGTAATATTGTTTCCATCCACTTTCAATAGTTTAAATCCAATTTTAACCTTAGGTGAGTTTTTAGTAAAGAATATGAAAGGAATCTTTTGTCGTTTTTCCGTACGAGGTACTTTTTGACTTTTCCGACAAAAGTACGAAGAATGTTTTTTTTAACTTGTACGGCATGAATGGATTTTTAAAACATTACTTCAAAGAAGCTTCCTTTACAAGTTTTCAAGTTTATTTTTAATCAACTTCTTTTGTTTTAAAGTTGTATGACATGTTATGAAAGGAAAAAAAAATTTTAAGAAGAAAGGATATTTTCCTCAAGAATGGAGTTCAAGTGTTTTATCAAAATTATTTTCCATCTAAGATAATAAAGGGTTATATTTTTATCCCTATTATTACATTGATTTGATCATGTTGTGATGGAATTATTTTTATGAATTCCTTTATCTTATATGAATTTATTTATGATGTCATAATGTTTCAAGAATCCCATTTTTTATTACATGGGTTATGCGATGATGTATGATTTATGATTATGTGGCACACATAAGAAAGGATTCATTATAAGATGGGTGGGACCTATATCTCCCTCCAATGCATTGGGTAAAGATTTTATATCTCATGAGATAGACATGGATGAAATGGTAGGTTATACCGGTTCAGTGAAATAGGACTGAAACGAGGGTTACTCGATTCAGAAAGGGACTTTGTCCACTAAGATAGTCTTGGCAATGAGTCATGACTAACAAGAAATGATTTTCTATGATTATGTGTGCATGCCACAAAGTTTCAAGTTTCATGTTATGATTATGGGGATCTCATTTTCACTTCTATGATTTATCCCATGTTATGATATTATGAGCTCTTTTGCAGGTTAAGATTTCCAAAAGCTATGTTCTTATGTATATGATGTGATTGATATTTCTTTTGTTTACCCTTACTGAGCATTTGAGCTCACCCTTTTATGTTTTCTTTTCCCCAGGATATAAAGAAAGGTTTTAGGTAAAAAAAGGAAGATCTTTATGGGAGATGTTGAAGATCTTTCCCCACGATTAGAAGATTTTATTCCGAGTTTCCAAAGACACTAAACTATTACGATCCTTGTGTGTGTGTTTTTGTTATGTACTAAGTATTCCGCAAAAGTAATTTAATGTCCATGTATGATAAGCTTTGGGTCTCTACAGTTGGTATCAGAGGAAAGGTTTAGTCAACCTTTGGAAACTAGGACGCGAAAACATTAGTGAGATCCCTAGAGATATTTCTAAGGTATGTCTAGGGATGCCCCTAAGGATAAGTATATGTATAGGATATAGTCCTAGAACTATGGTAACGATATTAGATTAAACCAAAGATGTTAGATATTTAAGTTACTCCCCCTTTATTATGATTTTTGCCTCTCACACTATTCTTTTTTGGGTTTTAGAATATGGCTGGAAACAAGATGATTCACGATAATGGAGGATATGATGGACAATGGAATGATATTCTTTATGAGCAACCAAATGAAATGGGATTTGTAAGTCCAAACATCATTATTATGTCGAATCAGCAATCTCATAATATGATCAATAAAGTAAAATTTGGTAAGTTTCCTGACTCGGCTAATAAGAGAAAGATGGAGTTTCATGATGATCATAGAGGAAAGAAAGTTCAATTTACCCTATGTAAATCATGTGGGAAAAGGCATCAAGGAGAATGTTTCAAGGGAACTGGAAGATGCTTTGGGTGTGGAAAAGAAGGACACAAAGCAAGTAAGTGCAAAGGAAAAGGTTCGGTTAACACCATGGATGACGATAATGGTATTGCTACGACATCAAAAATGGTTAAGTGTTTTAAATGTGGAATGTATGGGCATTATGCAAACAAATTCCCTAAGGGAAAGACTCATGAAGAGAATCAGTATGGTCATATGGGTAGTATTTATGTGGATGATGATGAAGAGACTACAAATGATATGTGAGATGAAAGAATTGTTGAAGCTCGGTCAATGGTTTAAGAAGGTAGTGGAATGATTACATGTTTATCAAGTGTAATGTTGTACTATAGAATAAAAAGACATCTAAGGATTGTTACACTATTGTCTTTCCTTATGTTTTGAAAGTTTATGATGAATGGTATGAGTAACAATGAAAGGTTATTCAGATATTTTTTTTGGAAAGTGGATGATATGCGCATAATGAAGTGATAAAGAGAAAATGAAATGTTTGACAGTATTCATGATCTCATGATTGATATAAGGACTAAGTGATATCATGGTTTGAGTATATAGAATTTTGTGGATTTTGGTATGTGGAAAGAGTTAGCTTTTAATAGAATTCATGTTTTCAATAAGGTTCAATGGGTATTCAAGAGAGTACAAGATTAAGGCCTTTGAATGTTTGGAATGTGACCAACAAGACATATCTTATGATATATGGGGATCAACGACAGTATTAAATCTCTGGTAATCATTTTCACTATATTATGAGAGTGGACTGCAGTATTATGGACAAGCCTAATGATTAAAATGGATTATGTTGGACATAAGTTATTATTGTTTAAGGATAGAAGATTTTCGATATTATTGATGGGATGTTATAGTAATGTAGTTTTAGAAAAAGGACAACCTGCAGGACGGGCGACTGCCCATCGCGTCGGACAAGGATGTGGGAATCGAACCCACAACCGAAGTGCAATTGGCCTTTATCGCCTACCACTGGCCTACAGGAAGTCCCTGTTTAGTAGAAACTAGTTTTATTATATTAAGCAGTATGATATATGAAGTATAAGTTCATTTTAGATGGACTTATGTATTTTTGATAACTTTTCTAACCTTTTGAGACAGATGGAATGACCCATCATTCTATCACATGATCTGTTAACACATCACGAATGACAAATTCAACTTCATTTCTTTAAGAGATGAAGTAGAAATTGTCCAAAGAACGACAAATAGTGAGACTATACCAAAATCACGAAAGTATTTCTTCTAATTCCAATTTCATCAACTTTAGGGAAATGATCTTGAAAACCAAAAATGTTGTCCTAGTGCTCTTATATCTGATTAATCAGATGGTACCTTAGATCGTCACAAATTTATGGATTTTTGATTGCTAGCTTTTCCATAGCCATGTTCTCTACCACTCTCCATCAGAACATGATGGTTAGATTTCTCTTCCATATCCATATTTTCACCTATGTGGAAACCCAGTGATTAGATTATTTGGGTAACCGTTACGTTTCATACTTTTGTTTTTAAAGATTGGTTTTGGTATTCCTTTTTACGATGTGGGTTTCTATTAAAGAAACTTTTGAATAGTAAACCATTTGTAACCCCGACGAATTTCGAGGGCGCAATTCATTTTAAGGGGGGTAGAATGTAACACCCCGAGATTTTATGAAAAATATTCTTTTTAATTTCATTAATGTCTTGTGTTATACGCTACACCAAAAAGAGCTTTCACAACACACATCTCTGACTTGGCTTGAATTACACGCAATCGCGACCTTCCACGATAGCGTGTGTTGTACGCAACACCAATTTTCGCTAAACAACGATATGCTATTAAGATATTATTAAAACTAGACGTTATGAATAGTAATAACCACTTTTTGAAATTTAGTAAATTTTATTTTTCAAAATGGACTTCATTTATGGATTAGGAGTATCGAATTTAGCCTAAGGTGAAATTTTGGTAATTTTCGGATAACTTTCATATTTTGATGAATATTGGAAATTACTAAATTTTAATTAAAAACAAATTTTTCAATCGAAATAATTAATAGTTATAAATTATTAATTTGATTGGTTTTAAAGTATATTTAGAATATATTTTTACAATTTAATACAATGTTGGACATTGGATGTAATTTCACATTTAAACCAGTTATAAACAAGTGTCAATCTTTTGATAGTTATTATCTCTTAAAAACACGCTATTTGTTGTGACAACGGAAATTAATTATAAAATGCAACTTATATGTTTGGAATTTTGTAAAATAGAAATCATTTTTGAATTCGGAATATCAATTATAGCCTAGGGTGAAATTTTGGTACTTTTCTGAAAACTTTCAATTTTTTATGAATAGTGAAACCACTAAGTGGTAGGTTAAAAACTGAATTTTTCATAAAACTTAATTTTACCCCTTCTGTGAATGGAATTTCAAAAATCCGACAGACACGGTTAATATCAAGGACTAAAATGTGGTTCAATGAGATGAAAATAATTTTTGGTGAATAGTAACTTTTTACTTTTTTTTACCACGGTTAATAGTAAATAGGGTAACTAAGGGTAAATATGATATTATTATTACCCTAACACATGTCCTAATTCTATTGGACAAGTGTAATTCGATCAAAAACAAACTTAGGAATAAAATATGACCATTTAGGTCCACTTGGATTAGATTAGGACATTTATTATTAATTTATTTAAAGAAGGGTTAAAATAGTTAAAATCAAAGTTTAATAAGTAAATCATTTTTAATATGAGGTTATACATAAGATAAATTCGACTATAAATATTCATTAGAAAGATAAAAAGATTTCCTACATAATTATATTTTATTTATAATTTTTAGACTTTAAATAAATTAATTTATTTATGACACAACGATGATGCAGTAATTACCCTTTTAAGGAAATATTAACATAATTGATGTTATAAATGCTAAAATGAATGTAATTTGAGACTTTTCATGAATTACACTAATTTTATAGGTTACTATGATATATTAATGTTGATTTAATCAACTTGGTTCGAACATATAATTCTGTTATGACTTTCAAAAAAATCATATATCAAATAGTGTCAAAATTGACACAAAATAGTTTTTAAATCAAATATTATATTATTAATTGTTATTTTATTCCTAAAAATCTAAGGTTTGGCCAAATGACTTAGATAAGGATATATATATTAATAATAAACAATTTGTGGTTCGTTTGGCATGTTATAGTAAGTGTATTAACCTTATAGTGAAAGAAAACAAAAAGACACGGTAAAAGTTAAATTATTTAACTTAGAGTTAAATCTAATTGATAAGGTTAAAATAATACCCTAAACTTGTCTAAATCTTATTGGTTGATAGGATTTCGACCCTTCCCCACTTTAGCTTCGAAATAAGACCCTTTGGAACCATTATAAACCGATTTTGACATTAATATAAAATAATATTTTGAGGAATTCCTAAGGTGCCCCTCTCCTCCCTTATAAAAGGACACCTCCTCCCCCTCCTCCTCACACCAATTTGAGCACTAAAGCTCGGCCAAACCCTGCAAAAATCTCTTCTCCAATTCCCTAGAAACATCTTAGAGGTTCTGGTCTTCCTCAAAGACCAATTTTAGTGCCCTAAGAGGAGGTCTCAAAGAGGCGCTTCAAAGAAGAGGTAATTACCGTTACCAATTCTTTCATCTTTATTTCTTCTTCCACTTCTTCTTCTTAGGTTGTTTAATTATGAAGTAATAACATCAGTATCACTCATATACTGATATGTTATTATAAGTATTAAACAACCCTATTTCACCATCTATCCATCCTACGGAAAAAGAAATCACCGCGCGTGCGTACGTACGGAATACCGTCTCCACGCCGTGGTGTAATCTATTTTCCACCACCACCTTACATGGATGGGTATAATGGTGTAAAGAATAAATATACATAGTTATTACAACATCATATTGATTCTGATATATTGTATAATCCACTCCAATTCAATTCAATATTTATAGAAATGATATCATCGCTCGTGCGTACGTACGGACTACCGTCTCCACGACGCGATGAGATTCATTCTCCATGTTAACCATTTAAGAATGATTATAATGTATATATAAGAAATAATAATGAAATATATGACATTATAAAGCTACTGGATTTATGTATATATATACATATGTATGTCATCTACTTACTTCCATTTCAAGACAATAAGGAAAGGAAAACAGCGTTCATGCGTACGTACGGACTACCGTCTCCATGAACGGTGTTTTTCATTTTATTTATCTACCTATTATATATATATATATACTGAATATATATGATATATAAATCATATTTTATATTCTGTAAATGAGTAAATCATGATATAAGTAATAATGATGTCAAGAACAACAAGTCAAAACACCTACGATAAATGAAACGATTTTACCCAAAACGCTTCTTTAACTTGGAATTTACAAAAGAACGGGTAATATAATGTCATAAGTGAACCATATATGATATAATAACAATTAATATGATTCTGTAATAAGTCAATAACATGATTTAAATCATTATACAGGAGGTTCGGACACTTACAAAGCAAGTCGGACCTAAGGTAAGGGAAATATCACAATCTCATTTTTATCCGAGATTGTTTATTCGTAAGTATTTACTGGGGTGTATTTTATCATCCACATCCATTTTCCCTCAATATGTAATATTGTTTCCATCCACTTTCAATAGTTTAAATCCAATTTTACCCTTAGGTGAGTTTTTAGTAAAGAATATGAAAGGAATCTTTTGTCGTTTTTCCGTACAAGGTACTTTTTGACTTTTCCGACAAAAGTACGAAGAATGTTTTTTTTAACTTATATGGCATGAATGGATTTTTAAAACATTACTTCAAAGAAGCTTCCTTTACAAGTTTTCAAGTTTATTTTTAATCAACTTCTTTTGTTTTAAAGTTGTATGACATGTTATGAAAGGAAAAAAAAATTTAAGAAGAAAGGATATTTTCCTCAAGAATGGAGTTCAAGTGTTTTATCAAAATTATTTTCCATCTAAGATAATAAAGGGTTATATTTTTATCCCTATTATTAAATTGATTTGATCATGTTGTGATGGAATTATTTTTATGAATTCCTTTATCTTATATGAATTGATTTATGATGTCATAATGTTTCAAGAATCCCATTTTTTATTACATGGGTTATGCGATGATGTATGATTTATGATTATGTGGCACACATAAGAAAGGATTCATTATAAGATGGGTGGGACCTATATCTCCCTCCAATGCATTGGGTAAAGATTTTATATCTCATGAGATAGACATGGATGAAATGGTAGGTTATACCGGTTCAGTGAAACAGGACTGAAACGAGGGTTACTCGATTCAGAAAGGGACTTTGTCCACTAAGATAGTCTTGGCAATGAGTCATGACTAACAAGAAATGATTTTCTATGATTATGTGTGCATGACACAAAGTTTCAAGTTTCATGTTATGATTATGGGGATCTCATTTTCACTTCTATGATTTATCCCATGTTATGATATTATGAGCTCTTTTGCAGGTTAAGATTTCCAAAAGCTATGTTCTTATGTATATGATGTGATTGATATTTCTTTTGTTTACCCTTACTGAGCATTTGAGCTCACCCTTTTATGTTTTCTTTTCCCCAGGATATAAAGAAAGGTTTTAGGTAAAAAAAAGGAAGATCTTTATGGGAGATGTTGAAGATCTTTCCCCACTATTAGAAGATTTTATTCCGAGTTTCCAAAGACACTAAACTATTACGATCCTTGTGTGTGTGTTTTTGTTATGTACTAAGTATTCCGCAAAAGTAATGTAATGTCCATGTATGATAAGCTTTGGGTCTCTACAAGTCCAGAGTTGATTTAAGGGTCCAACTTTGGATTGGTGGAAGGTGATCATCCCATCATCATCACAAGTTATGATTTCATGGGAATACTTTAATAAAACTTTCATCCAATGGATTTTACCTATGGAGTTAAAGGTTAGAAAAGTGGTAGAGCTATTGGGTGTTTTGTAAGGTCAGCAGACTGTGAAGGCCTTTGTTGACTGTTTCAAAGATATAGTTCTTTTTATCAGGAGATAGTTTCAATGAATCAATTGAAACCTCCCCTATTTGTTTGGATTATTTTTCCAAAGATTAAGGACTGATTCCTCTCATTCAGGGAAGTTATATTCAGGAAGCTAGTGGATGAGGCATTTATAGCCGAGCTGGTTTCTGGAGAGCTAGCGGTGGAAACCGATAGTCTAGTTTCTCTTGGTGTTCATGAAGGTTCCCTATTTAGAAAGAGGTGTATTCTATAGGAACCTAATACTGATAAATCTCCTTAAGTAGTCCTGACTTCTCATTCATCAGACTGTTCGATCATGTGCCTTTAGTTTGGTCAGTCCGGGCCTATGAAGCCATATTACCATAGTCCTCCAAAGGCTTGCCGATAATGTGGTTGTTTGGGTCATCTGGAAAAGTTTTGAAAGAATCATTTATATAAGAGTAAGTCCTGGTCATAGTTTTTTATCTCCTAACTATGGGGCATTATACACTTCAAACCATCAGGGATCTAGCCATAGGCCCTGGAGTGATGCTTTTCATACAGTCAGAAAATGCTTGGGGTGTGGGTAACCTTGAGCCAATTTTTTTATCAGATGTTGGATTGGGGATTTTCTAAGTTCTCCTTATTGTAACTTTCCTTTTTTTTAAATGTTCCTCTTATTTTAAGGATCTTTTTAGTTTTCTTTTCTGGGAATTTCTATTGTGTCCCCTTATAGTTGTGAATAGTTGAGTGATTATTTTTATTGTAGACCATTTTGAGTTTTCAGTTGTTCTTATTTTAGTGATTCACGCATCATTTGAAAATTATGAATCGTGATTTGGTTGGTTGGTTAGTTTGAGTTCCTTCCATGGGTTTCCCCTTGTGTTGGGGGTTTTTGGTTCATGGAGGAAGTTCCTGGTCCTGGTGTTAGAAAGTTCTAGATGGTTTCTTATGGTGGGGAGACCCACCATGGATCTACTTATGGTTTTCTCTAGATTTAGTTAGGTGTGACCTATGGAGTAAAAGTGTTACACTATAGAATCATGGTTTCACTTGTTTTTTTTTCAGTTTTGAACTCGAGTTTGGTTCCTCATTTGGCTGGGTGAATTTCTGGGGGAACAAATTTTTTGTTGTGGGGAGAATTGTCACACCTCAACTGCAATGTTTCTTTTTATTTTATTTTTTTCTTGGTGTTGGATCTTTTGGTTGAGGTCCAGGTTGAGTTTCTAGCATTATTTTTATAGTTTGTAGGTTTTAGGTGGTTTATGGACCTACACATGGTTAGTGAACATGATTTTAGAGGAAACCATGTGGCTAGTTAAGGATATGGGTGTTTCCAGTTCTTTTTGTTCATGCATAGTTTGAATTGCATGGCCTGATCATGGTTTGGCCCAAAATTTGTGAGCCAACAGATAAATCATGGGACTCTTGGGTGGTGTTTGGTATAATGTGCATGACTTGTTCATGGTTAGGGGAAACCATGCATCAATTATGCGAGGAGGATCTACAATTTGACAGAACCAATTTACATGGTTGGTGCACAGTTTCCAAAACCATGCAGCCAACCCATATGGGTGCCCCTTCCTTCTAGTTGGGTGTGAACGGTTTGGAAAACCATGCACCCAAACTATGTGACTTGCCCAGTTTCTTAAAAATATGAATTTATATCTTTTCCCCTCTTTAGTTTTAAACCCATTTTAAGTTTCCCATCCTTTAATCGACCTAATATTATAAGGGGGATCCTGAAACCCCAATTCCTTGTATCCTCCTCCTCCTTTGAAGCTCCCTTAAGGCCCCTAGGTGAGTTCTTAATTTTTTTTGGTCATTTTTATCCTCTTATTCTCTTTCTATCTTAGTTCCTTGGTTCTTATTGTCTTGGTTATCTCTTGGTTGAACCCTAGGGGGGATAGGTTTGATGATTGGTTTGGGTTTACTGGATATTAGGGTATGTGGTTTGTTTCTTGGGTTTGGTTTTTCATTCTTATAGAGTTTTGTTTCATTCACACACCGTTGAGGTAGGTGTCTCTATCCATTTCATTTTTGAAATATTTTAATTTATGCTTGATCTTTCATAATTAATTTAAAAGGGTGTTTATTATGATTGTTATGTGGTTTTTTAAATTTTGTGGTGTTATTATATTTGAAAATTGGTGAAAATAGGCTTCAAGGGATTTATTTAATTATGCTTATATATATATATGCATGTAAGGTGTTTGAGAAAATTACACTTAGCCTTTAAAGATGAAATTGGGTACTTAGGGATGTGTTTGTACTTGGTTATGTTTTGGTAGCTTGGTTTTCTTATGAAATTGATTTTGGTGTGTGTGGTTTTGGTGACTTCTATGGTTTGGTGCTTATGTGTAGACTCTTGTATTGGGTTACAAGGCTCTTTGTGATTCCTAAATTGAAACCTTTGGTATTTTAAGTCTTTCAAAAAGTGTTCCATTAGATGGGGGAATATTCATATGTGAACGGGTGAACATATGGATAGGAACAAAATTTATAATGACTTCAAGAGAAATTAATCCTAAAGCCCAATGGTTTCTAAATGGTTACCTGGTTTTCAAATGAATTCAAGTTGGTTTCAAATGTGTTTCCTAAAGCTTGGCCCATTTGGAATTCAGAAGCATGGTTTGGTTTCTAATTGTCATCAAAGGCTTGTTTGGAACCTTTCAAGCATGATGTATACTTTCAACTTTGTTTTGGAAATGTATTTGGGAATGGTTCAAAATTTGGAAATGTAAAGGCCCAGTTGGTATCTTACGATGTTTTGGAAATCAGGTTTAAAACTCTTGTGACATGTTGGAATGGTTGGTATTTTGTAATGGATTGATGTATGATGGGAACCCCTATATCTATCCTTCCAAGGAGAGGGTATTCACATAACTGGTGCCATATTTTGAGAAAGGCATGCATGGTGGAATCTATATGTTATTGGTTAATTGCACACATATAATGTTCTCCCCATTCTCTATGTAGTATTATCATGGGATTCTTCGGCATCATCTAGAGGGATGAGTGATGGTTGCTTACTGATCTCAATTAGATGAATTGATACCCCTAGATTTGATGATAGGTCAGGTGGGATGTTCCATTGGTGAAGTTAGTTTATAGTAGCTAGTTGGTTATTGACTATGGAGATTCACCATATTCCAATAGGCGAGTCCGAACAGAGTACATACAGGGATTGCTTCTAGATATGTTTAGAAAATTTCCATGATTATCATATGTATGTTCTTATTTATTTCTGATTCATCTTGGTTGTTTTTGTTGTTTAATTTTACCTATTTTTACCCACACTAGTCGTTTTATTCATGACATAATTATTTTATCACCTTGTTTGGGTTTTATTTAGAGTTTTGTTTTTAAATTGAGGATTTTGAAATGAAAACCTATTTTAAAAAAGGAAAGACATGGTTGATTTATTAAATGGATTTTTATAAATGTTGTATTTAGATCTTTAAATAATAAAACCCTATTTTATAAGTTTATTTAAAACTAGAATTTGTTGACTATTTCAAGAAAGGACATGCATGGATTCTTTGGTGCTTACCTACTGATATGTTTTATGCATACACCCTACTTGTGCCACTTTATGTTGATAGACCATAGCTATTTTTTAGGTTTATGTTTCTAGTTCGGGTTGCTTTTGGATAAGGTTAGTCTTATGGTTGGTGGTGACCAAGAGGTCACATGGAGATCACATACTTTCCAATTTGGATTTAGTTTTTTAGTTTATATTAGTTTATCTTTCTTTGTATTTGGTCTTGATTGTGTATTTATTGTTGTTCACTTATTATTGGTTTCTACTGTATACTCTGTTTTTGTTATTTATATCTGATTATTATTAGAAAAAATCATTCCCATCTATATTATATTTGATTCCCGACACTATTTTCTAGCTCGGGAGGTTCAGGAATACCACTCGGGTCTTATCATGGGCTGGGTCAGTTATTGGGTTAGATGGAAGCCCGACCTAGTTCATAACATTTTTCCTTTAGAAAGAGCCACTGCTATAGTGTTATCACATTAAACTATGATAGGGTCTTGACTTCTAGGCACAACATCAAAATTTTAGATAAATTTATGAATCCAAACTTTTTATTTAGATGCTTTGGAAGCCATAATATACTCAGAATATAATATATAATTAGAGGGAAATGGATTCTTTGAACTCTTCTATCTCACAGATCCTCCATTGTGAAAAAATAAATATCATAACCACAACTTCAGATCCTTCTTATCTGTATAAAATCTAGCATCTGTATAACCCTTAGTTTACCTAATATACTTAAGGATAACTTTAACAATAGTTCAATGTTGTTCACCTAGATCAACTTAATATATTCCTACCATATTCAAAGCATAGGAAACATCAAGCCTTATATATAACATGGAATACATGATAGATCATATCATATAAGTACATGGGATCTTACTCATTTTCTCTATTTCATACTATTTCTGAGGAAACATCTGCTTGGAAAGATATATACCACGTGACACTGGAACCAATCTCCTATTGTATTAGACCATACTAAACCTCTTCACTATTTGGTTAATGTATATATTTTTACTTAGTCCAAGTATCCTCTTTGATCTATTTTTCATGATCTTTATCCCTACAATGTAGGTTACTCCACCTAATTCCTTCATGGAGAAACACTTTCTCAACCATGACTTAACCTCTTCTAAGGCTGGTATCTCATTTCTAATTAGCAATATTTCATCAATATATACTACTATGAAAATTTCCATACTCCCATTAAACTGATTGTAAACACATGGCTCATATTTTTTCTTAATTAAACCAAATTAATTTATAGATTCATTGAACTGAATGTTCTATGACCTGGATACTTGATTTAATCCATAAATAGATCTATACAACTTGCATACCTTTTTATCATTTCATGGATCCACAAACCCTTCTAGTTGTGTAATGTAAATTTCTTCCTAAAGGTTACCATTAAGGAAATAATTTTTTACATCCATCAATAAAATCTCATATTCATGAAAATATTCTATAGAAATCAGAATTATGATAGATTTAAACATATCCACTGGATAAAAGGTTTTGATGTAATCAATTCCCTATTGGTATCTAAACCCTTGATCCACTACCCATGATTTATAGGTTCTAACATGAAATTTTATGTCCAAATTTCTATTTAATACCTATTTTCATCCGATGGGATTTACATATACTGGAAGATCGACCAAAACCCACACACAATTTTGGTACATGAAATCAATCTCTAAATTCATTGATTCTTTTTATTTTTCATATTCCAAGTTCTCTACTACTTCATTGTATGATAAAGGGTAATTATTTCCAACCAATAACGAGTCACCATATTCTATGAATAGAAAACCGTATCTCTATATTTATTTAACCACTTTAGTGCTTCTGGATAATACTTGTGCTTCAGGAACAACTTCTTCCATAGGGCCCTATGGAATATATTACCATACAAACTCTTGTATATTTTGAGAATAAACTTCCTAGAATTATAATTTCTCCTACCATCCTCCTTGAGGATATATTCCCTTTTAAGGAATACATCTTTCCAAAAAACTATAACATTTTTATCTAAGGGATCATATATGTAGTATCCCCTTGTTTCCATGGGGTAACCTATAAAGATACACTTCATTCCCTGAGATTTTAGTTTTTTTCTTAAGCTAGATTTAACAAACACCTCACACCCCATGCAATAGTATGCGAAAAAATGGGTTTATTTCCACCCCATAACTCAAAGGGAATACCATTTTCCACTTTAGACGGTACTCATTTTAGTATGTATACCACATTGTGTAATGAATATCCTTAAAAGGATAATGGAAGGCCTGTGCAACTCATCATTGACCTTACCATGTCCAACAATGTACAAATCTTACTTTCACTAAAACCATTCCATGATGGCGTATAAGAAAGAGCGAGTTTAGATAAAATAAAATACTCCCATTGAAAGTTGATAAACTCTTGGTTAAGATATTCACCACCTCAATCCGATCAAAGTTTCTTTATATTATTACTAAGTTGATTCTCAACATCATTCATGAACTCTTTAAACTTCTCAAAGGATTCATACTTTCACCTCATTAAGTATATGTAATCACACCTACTCAAGTATTTGAAAAAAATACATAAAGTATGAGAATCCACCTCTAGATTTTACTTTAAAAAGTCCAAAAACCCATGTGTCTACCAATTCTTGAATCTTTATAACCCTTTAACCTTGAAAAATAAATGGTGGTTTGGACATATTCCCTTTTAAACATGAATAACATCTTTCAAGTGGTTTAATCTCAATGGAGTCTAAGTAACCATCTTATTAGAGCTATGTTAAACACTTCTCTTTTATGTGACCAAAGTGGTGATGCCGCAACTGGGTGTGAAATGAGTTTTGTAAATTTGATTCATTGTCAATTTCCAATATCTAATTTTTTAAATTTAATAATTAAATACCATTATTTAGTTTTTCCATACCATAATATATGATATCTTTATAAAATTAGCTACTCTTATTTCCAAAGATAAAAATAAATCCATCCATGTCTAAAAAATAAACAGAAATGATTTTATTGGTAGCACTAGGCACAAAATAATAGTTCTTTAAAATCAAAACTATCCAAGTTATCAATTTTAAGTGGTATTATCCAATGACTAGAGTATCCAACCTCACTCCATTTTTAGTCCGTAGATCCACCCCACCTCTGTAAATCTTCCAAAATCTATGTGGTTCCTATATTTGGATTCAAATGTGAGCACCAAATGAATTATCTAATACCTAACTTATAGATATGGAAATATTTTAATTGATAATAAACACACCTAAAACTCCCCTCTATTCTTTGGCTAGGTGTAGTTACTTTTATAATGGCCTTTCTTTCCATATGAAAAACACACCACATTATGCTTCTTTTATTATAGATAAATATTCTTTTTTATTCGAAGGGTGGTGCTCTAAATCCTTAGACTTATAATGAGTATTTAGACCCTTTTACTTTATCTTAATTTTCTTATTCACCATAAGTACTATGTATTTATCACACCCCATGTCTTTATCAACTTGTAAAATTAGAGTAAGAATTTTTTAAAGGGTCTTCTCACTATTACTCATATTATAATTCATAAAAAAACTGGAGAAGGTTTTAGGTAGTGAGGAAAATATGAGATATGTGCCTAAATCATTAGGGATATTAAACCATAATATGTTTAAGAATTTTATGTATCCAATTATCTTGACCACATTATTCTTATCTAGTGCTGACTCTCCAAGATTATACATGAACAATGCTAAAAATCTCATATCTATCTTGTATCTCCTTCTCCAGATAAAGATCATGAAGGTGAGAAATGATTATATATGAATCCATATCCTCATATTGATTTAGAATCTTACTAGACATAGAATATGGAATGAAACATTGGACATCCATTTCATCATCCACATAATTCAGGTAGAGAGATATTTCTTCCTCACTAGACTCTTTTGCAAGTGACTAGGGAAGTGAGATTTCTAACACACATAATTTTTGTTCGTAGCATAGTATAATGTGTAAGAGCTGATACCATTACTTGAAATTAACACTAGTGAGAAGGTTATACTTCAATAGTATTGATCAAAGTGATATTGTTTAATTAGTGTGGTTTTCCATTTATACCCAAATTAAGAGAAAACAATTAGTAGTTCCTTTATTACCAAATTATATTAATAAATTGAAAATTTATTAATCTCCCATTATTTTTTTTCAAAAACCTAATATCCCTCACAATTAGTTTCAAAATATCCTATTGTAGATATATTATGGTAGAAAAGACCCATATTCCCTTTCTTATTACCCAAAATTGGGATTGATAAGTTAATTGAAGGGTTTTTTGTTGGTGTAACTCATCAACTATATTAAATCGTAGTTCCCTGATCTGTTGTGTGTGACTCTCCAATCCTAAAATCCTTGATAATGATTTCCTCAACTTTTTACTCTTATTTACACTAATTCTTACTTGGGAATTCAACTCTTGATTTGAACCAAGTTAAGTTAACCCAAAACTACAAGCTAAAGTTCCCCGATAATTGAAAGCCCTCCAAATTAAGACAGTGAATTACTTTGAACTATGGGTTTGACTCTACCACAAGTAATGAAATGCTATACTAACTTAATATTTTAGTTGAGGATTTTTTTATCATTATGTGTAAAAACTCAATTTTATCTTATCACATTCCTTTTTAATATTAAGTGGATTTTACTTTAGTGATTAACTACATTTGAAAAGTTTTATACATAATATGATTTTATTTTATTATATCTTTCATGCTTGTAAATTAATTTATTAAGTGATCATGTAGCATCGAAAAAAATAAATAATAAACCATGAAACTGATAAAAATAAAATATAAGTGGCATAATCATGATATTCTATAATGGTTAGTTTATTTATAGGATGATAAATTAACCCTCAATCCTAGGGTAAAACACCTTGGATTGTATATTAGTTTATGTTTTAGTATTCCATATTAGCTCCATGTATCACCTCAATTGATTTCGCCTTATATCTAGGACTTAGACCACCTCCTCTCACCTACCTAATATTTTACTCACATTTATGTGGACCATATAAGGGTATTTTACATAAAAGAAACTACTAGCATATATGCCCTTACATAATAAGGAGGGGGGATGACATGTTGTCCATCATTTTAATTTAAAGACAATAAAAAATTAAAAACTGACCAATCAAATACATAGGTTTGGTCTAATATCACCATCATCCAAACAACATGAAAGGAACATACATTTTCAAACTAGTTATAAATTAATTAGATTAATTATTTAATTAAGATAAAAAACCATGAATTAATTCAATTAATTCAATTTATCTTAATTCCATCCAAGAATCCATGAATTGCCATCATCCATAATTTAAAAAAATCAAGAAATTAATTTTATTTAAAATTAGTTAAGTAGAAAAGTTTACTTAGATGAAACACCATGTACTCATCCAAAATACCCAACATGATCCTTGTGCTTGTGAATTCCCTCAGCATCCAATATACATGCATAGTAGTTAATTACATGGCATGTAATGTTAAAAAAATGATATAAAAAATGAATGTGAATTACATTACATGTGATTCTATTGATGTAAATAGATTTCAGTATAATCAAGGACCAAACAAAAATTATATAGTTGGAATTTAACATATAAATTAATTTAATATACAATTAATAATCCTATGACATGGCATGTACTATCAAATAAATGAGACAAAAAACACATGTGAATAAATTTAATTTTATAAATAATTATTCTATTTATGTAAAATTAATCACACTATTTGTAGTAGACTACATGACATGTTCTAGGTTACACAATGTGTAATTGATTCTACCTGTGTTTGCAACACATGCTTAAGGAATGGGCATGTCGCCTTCCATAGATGTGAACGAGGTACATGGCATGTATCCATCTTACACGATGTGTGGCCTCAAAGTTTCACAATTTTTCAATCCCTGTGTTGTCTATAATATACACAAAAATATTAGACCCCTCATTTTATCCACCATAAAGACATGAGGACTACATGCCAAATACACATGTTACACAACATGCGGTTCTTAAAATTGTATTCTAGCCTGTCCTGATCTACATGATGATCCAATTTTGTTGTATCACTGATCCAATTTTATTGTGATGGTCTGATATTTATGTAAGATACAAATGATATACATAGTTATACATTTTGTAGATTGGGGTATATGTTGTGTACTCTTGTGTTATCCAAACATAAAATTATAATCTTCATAGAGCATTTTTTATGTATCTTCATTTTAACTTAACATGTTTATTGGTTATGTGAGTGAGAATAAAGAATGGGAAGAGAAAAAGATATTTGTATTTCAATAATTAATATATCTTAATTAAAAGAAGATGAAAATACATTCCATTTAATCAATGATTAATAAATAATTATAAATTAACCATATGACCCATTTGACACCACTTAGAATTTATGGGCATAGAAAAAGAACATGGTTGGCATGGTAATCTCAGATTGTTATTCTTAATTTATGAATAATCCACACTGTACATAACAAATGATTTCATGACCAATGAAATTCATATATTACACGTCTTGATTAATCACTATAACTAGAAGAGGAGGATCATCACATGTAATTTATAAATAATTTATAATCAGATCTAAAATTATATGAACATGTATTTATTTATTCATTGATGATATGGTGGACTTAATA
This sequence comes from Viscum album, assembly GCA_963277665.1. Lineage (NCBI taxonomy): Eukaryota > Viridiplantae > Streptophyta > Magnoliopsida > Santalales > Viscaceae > Viscum > Viscum album. The sequence goes on from OY728129.1 coordinate 1,406,056,667, forward strand.
TCATCATAATGTCAAAAAATTGATGGATTCAAGTGAAGAATCCATCTAGCACCGATCCAAACATGTACCATCATCATATAATCATTGGGTGCTAGCACAGATGATCCTGATCGATTGTATTATCATGGTTGATCATAGTATAAATTCTATTAGAGAATTATTAATTTCATCTCAATGTGTCACAACCCGTCCTACGGGGCCCGGACGTGACTACCCCAAGCCTGCCTTCCATAGGCCAGGGGTTGGTGACTAGCACCTGAAGGCTTTTCCCGAACCGGGAAGGCATTGCCTTAGAGATCTGTACTCACTCAAAAAGAGAAACTGAAGTAAACAACCAACAAAAGTAAGGTATAACCATGAGATTAAAGTACAACCACAAGTAAAAATGTAAAATGAAAACAATGGGACGAAATACAAGCCCTATAAACTGAAAAGAAATTAAATAGTTGTTGCATCTACGTTGAAGAAATACCTATAGGGTAGTAGTTGTAAGTCTGAATTAGAAGAAGAGGATCTCAACTGCTCCCATCGCACTAAGATCCACCAAGTCCCAAACCTCCAAAGTCTGCCTGGAGCATCAGTAGTTTGCACCAAACAGACACGTGCAGGCAAAGTCCGTGCAAGGGTGAGTATAACAATACCCAGTAGGGGACCCTAAGACCCCATAAGGACTCTCAGTAATCCATAATGGAAAACATCAAAATAAATACCACAAAGTTAATATCACAAGCATGATCTAAATCATGAATCACAAAGAAAAAGAGACAGCTCACTCTAATGGTATAACTTCAAGGTTACTGGGATAATGATGACTAGTCTTAAAGCCAGATCATCCTATCTATAGTAACTCTATCGTTGACCCATATAATTCACTGTATGTTGACCCATATTGGTCTCTAGATGCTGACCCATATTGGTCGCTGGTGGTGACCCGTATTAGTCGCTAGATGCTGACTCGTATTGGTCGCTGGTGCTGACCCATATTGGTCACTGGTGATGACCCATATTGGTCACTAGTGATGACCCATCCTGGTCACTGATGTATAGATAGGGATGATTAGTTTTACAACTAGATCATCCCACTCTGGAGATTCTGATGCTGACCTGCATTGGTTGCTCTTCTTCCTCATGTCACAACCAACCACTAGATTCCTGCACAAAGAACGCCTGATCTCCGAAAGATTCTGCTCCTCAAGCCATAAGTCAAATTTCAACTAGTATAAAGTCCCAATAATAAGTAACCTGATGATCTTTCATGTCATAAGGGTTCCAATGCAATAGATGGTTCATCAACCGGACACCCAGTCTATAAGTTATTGGCATTTTAGTGCCGAAGACCCGATTGGATTCAGAGTCAATCTAACCCTTCTATACTCCAAATTTATCCAAAACTATCATGGAGTATCTCAAAAGGACTATCTCACTCCAAGGATCCCAAAGCCACAGACGATTCGTCAAATAGATGTTCAGTTCGCAAGTTACAGCCAGTTAAGTGTTTCTGGACCTTAGAGGGGTTCAGGTTCGGTCTGACCCAACCCGACCCGATTCGGGTTGACCCGACCTAGTTCAGGTCGGACCCGGCTCGGTCCACCCTGGCGGGGATGGGCCTCAGTGGGCCTGGTTCACTGGGCCGCGGACCGGCCCGGCTCACCGGCTGGGCGCGACCCACCGAGCGACGCGGCTCAGGCTGCTATCACGCCCCATGTGGTTCGCCTCCCAAATGGCTTATAGAGACGTTCAGTTTCATTAAAGGAGGTGCCATATGACACCGCCTTATCACCTGAGGGACCCATAGAAGGCGGGTCCAACCAGCTCATCGCGGCTTCGATCCGCGACTCTCCTTCAACGCGGCGCGCGACGGGGCGCCGCCTCCACCTCCGCGGCCGGCCTGCTGCTGACCGCCTGTCCGGACACCGTGGTGCCATTCTCCTCCGAGGCTGGTGAGTACTAGCCACCGTATCTATGTCCGGAACTTGTCGTCGGTGTCTTTGCACTGGTACCGCATCGGCGGACCTTCCGCGGGCCACCGGGTGAGCTCCGGTGGTCTGTTCTTCTTTCCGAATGCGTCTACGACCCTCTCAAGATGTCATCGTCGCTGTGCACCTCCCATTTTCAAAGTTCCGTCAAGTTGGAAAATATGCCTCTGAAGAACGCAATAAGAACGAGGTGGTGGAGGGTCCTGGCCTTGTTCGTTTGGCCCACATCCTCCGCGTTAGAATTTTAACAAGTGGGATATTATTTAATTCATCTTTAATAAATAAACCCCGTTCAAATCCCCTAAAAAAACTCCTGAAAAAACGAATGAGTCACGGATCAACCCATTAGTTGGTTGATCTGTGTTCTTTGTATTAATCAAGAATTAAGAGAGGAAATAATTTAAACACATAAACAATTTAAACCCCCTACCATTTATGACTTTTTTTTCCGCACGTTCATCCTCGAGGGTTTACGGCGTCGATGACGCTTCCCGGTTCCGACCTTCGAAAGATGTTCTTCGTCATTCTTCTCTGTGGTGGAAGTGTGTTAGAGTTTCACTTGAGAATACTCCAAATCCTTTCTCTTTATTTTTCCTGGCACATCGAACTATTTATATAACCACAATGCAATGTTTCTATAATGATGCGACGTCACATTGTTATTCTTTTTCACTTATAAAATAACATAACTATTTTGCACCATTTAATTCCGTTTTAAGTTGCTGAATATGGGTCATCCATGTGTTTCATTAATGTTCACCATCGCCGCATTGTCGCTTCCCCATAGCGTCACCGTCCTCCATGAAATGGAGAGAAAATAATAAAATAATTCTTTTAAGTTATTTTATTAATTTTCTTTAAAAGTAAAAAAAATAACTTTTCTTCTCAGCCCTTGACGGATGAAGTTAAGTCGTTTCTAGGTGAATCCCGGCATTTCAGATTTAATGGTGCTCTCATATTTTTGATCCGAACAATGAGTCAAAAGATAGAAAATCTTGGTCGCACGTTTACTGAACATACCTTAAAAAAAGTTCATAAATTCATTCCGGGAACACCGAACCTCGGAATCATGCGTCATCAATTTTTGTAGGCTTGTAAAAAACTCAAATAATTTTAAAAAAATTTACATGGAATTTTTTAGTATTTACATTCTACCCACCTTAGGGATTTACATCCCCGAAAGCCAAACAATTCTACACAAACAAAGAGGGGTACTGGGCATGCATATGAGCCTCTTGCTCCCATGTGCTCTCCTGGAGATTCTCGTGCTGCTACAAAACATGCACCATAGGTATCGACCACCCATAAAAGATCTACTCCTGTCGATCCTCTATCTCCACCGGGTACTCCACAAAAGTCGCCCCGTCGTCAATCTCTAGCTTTCCATGGTCGATGATGTGAGATAGTTCATGCACGTATCTCCACAACTAGGATACGTGGAAAATATCATGCACCCTCTCCAACTACGGTGGAAGTGACAAGTGGTATTCCACCTTGAAAATCCCCTAAATAATCAGGAATGGTCCGATAAACCTCAGTGAGAGTTTTCCACCTCGGCCAAATCTCTATAGTCTCCATCGAGGGGAGACTCGCAAGAATACATGGCCCCCTCCTGGAACTCTAGTGGTATCCTTTTCCTATCAGCATAGGACTTATGTTGGATCTGTGTAGTCTTCACCTGCTCTCAGATGACCTGCACCTTTTCAATGGTATCCTATACCATCTCTAGGCCCACAAATGTTAGCTCTTCTGGATTCATCCAGCACAAGGGTGGTCTTCACGGTCATCTGTATAAATCCTCAAAAGGGGCCATACCAATAGTGGAGTGATAGTTTTTGTTTTAAGAAAACTCCACCAAGGGTATGTGGTCCTCTTAACTACGACCAAAATCTAGGACACATGCACAAAGCATGTCCTCCATGGTCTGGATGGTCCACTCAGTCTGACCATCTGTCTGCGGGTGAAAAGTTGTGCTAAAGTGTAGCTAAGTCCCGAAAGCCTCCTTCAATACTTTACACAACCGGTATGTGAAGCGTGTGTCATGGTCTGAGACTATCGTCGAAGACACCATGTGAAGTCGCATGATCTCCTGAATGTTGATATGTCCTAAGCTCTCTACCGAGCCCTTCTCTCGAATAGTAAGGAAGTGGGCCGACTTGGTGAGTCAGTCAATGATCACCCAAATGGTATCGTGTCCTCTTGACGTACATAGTAACCCCGTCAAAAAGTCCATCGATATCCCTTCACACTTCCACTCTGGTATCTCAAGGGGTTGGGTCAAGCCTGCTGGTACCTGGTGCTCAGACTTCACTTGCTGGCAAGTGAGGCATCTAAAAACAAACTCCGCCACAAATTTCTTCATCCCTGGCCACCATTAATGATGTCGGAGATCCTAATACATCTTCAACATGCCTAGATGTACTACCATGGGGGATGTATGGATCTCCCCCAGCACCTCCTCTAATAGCGCCACTGGTACAACTGTACGTCCTCTGAAAAGGATAGTGTGCTCCCCACCTTCAGAATATCTGTCAGGTGCATGACCTGAGTATATATGAGCACGTGTAGTCTCACAGCTGCTATCTCTAAGTTTCGCCTCCTTGAATCGTTGAAGGAGTGGATGGGAAACTACCATCCACAGAAGGTAGACTATCTCATCTCTATCCATGTAGGATATTTGAAGCGAGACTAACTGCTCTGAAGCCTTATTCAGTAGCTGCAGACTAGATCTATAGCAAAGTGAATCTGCCACTACGTTCCCCTTCCTAGGAGTATAGACTATCTCAAAGTCATAGTCCTGGAGGAACTCTATCCAATGTCACTGTCATAGATTCAGATATTTTTGTGTGAATATATATCTGAGACTCTTGTGGTCTGAGTAAACAATGAACCACTCATCCATCAAGTAGTGCTGCCACATATTCAGTGCGAAGACTACTGCTTCTAACTCCAAGTCGTGAGTTGTATAATTATTCTCATGAGTCCTCAGCTTTTGTGAGCCATAAGAAATCACTACATCACCCTACATCAGGACACAATTGTTTCTGGTCCCTGATGCATCATAGTAAACCACATAGTCAGCGCCCTCCTCTAGAAACCTCATGATGGGAGCGCTAGTCATGCTCTACCTCAGCTATTGAAAGCTCTGCTAGAATTTCTCTGACCACAGGAAAGATTTAACATTCTTCTTCAAGGAATTAATAGGTACTGCTACTCTAGAGAAATTAGGTACGAACCTCCGATAGTAGCCTGCTAATCCAAGGAAGTTCTACACCTCAGTAACACTCCTGGATGGCTCTCAAGAAAGTACTACCTCGATCTTTGCTGGATCCACTACAAATCCAACCTCCGAGATAACGTTCCCTAAGAAGTGGATTTACCGTACCAAGAACTGGCACTTCGAGAGCTTACCATAAAGCTGGTGCTCTAGGAGTATATCTAGAATTATCTTCAGGTGTGTGGTGTGCTCCTCCTCCAACACCGAGTATATCAAGATGTAATCAATGAAGGCCACCACTGAGCAATCGAGGTATGCATGGAAGATCCTATTTATGAGCCCCATGAACAATACTGGAGTGTTATTCATACCGAAATACATCACCAAGAACTCATAATAGACATACCGACATCTGAAGGCTGTCTTCGGTACGTCCTCATCCCATACCCTGAGCTGGTGATAACCTGATCTGAGGTCTATCTTCAAAAACCAATGAGCTCCCTTCAGATGGTCGAAGAGATCATTGATCCTCAGCCGAGGATACTTGTTCTTCACGGTCACCTAGTTCAGGTGCTAATAGTCAACACAAAGACTTAGACTCCCATATACCTTCTTGGCGAACAAGATCGGGGATGGCCATGGAGAAATAACGGGCCTTATTAACCCCTTTCTCTATAAGTCCTCCAATTATACCCTTAGCTAACAAAGCTCCATGGGAGCCATATGATATGATGGTGTAAATATTGGTGTCGTCTCGGGGAATAGGTCGATGTGAAAGTCTACCTCTCTGTGAGGAGGTAGTCCTGAAACATCATCAAGGAAGACATCAGCATATTGTTCCTCCACTACAGGATAAATCAGAATCCTTACGTTAATTTCTCTGAGGGTGAGGCTAGCCAACTCATGAGTAATCGGCTTCACCCTCCTCTGAGATAGTCCATCCTATACTGTAAAGGTTTACTCCTCAATGGTGTAGGTAAACCTGATCCCATACTCACGGGGCCCCCTACTGGTTATTGTTATATTCACCCCTGCATGGGCTCCACCCACACGTGTGTGTCTTGTATAGACTACTAACACTCCAAGGAAGAATTTGGAGGTTCGGGACTTAGTGGAGCTTGGTGCGATGGGATCAATCAATATCCTCTTCTTTGACTTTAGACTTACAACTACTACCCTCCAGGTAGAGTTCTGGGGTAGATACGACAACTGTTTACTTTCTTTTTAGTTTCTAGGGCTTATATTTCACCACACTATTTTCAGTTTACAGTTGTACTTGTTGTTGTACTTTACTCTCATGGTTATACCTTGCTTTTGTTGGTTGTTTACTTCAGTTTTCCTTTTTGGGCTGGGCCACGGCAGGCTCGACCCGCTGGGTCGCGGACCGGCCCGGCCCGTTGACTGGGTGCGGCCCGCTGAGCGATGTGGCCCAACCTGCTAGCGCACCCCGCCTCCCAAACGGCTCATTGAGCTGTTCAGTTTCATTAAGGGTAGTGCCAGGTGGAACCACCTTGTCATCCGAGGGACCCACATAAAGTGGGTCTAGCCAACTCACCGCGGCTTGAAGCTACATCTCTCCTTCAAAGAGGCGCACGACGGCGCGCCACCTCCACCTCCGCGGCCGACCCACTACTGAGCGCCTGTACAACCACCGCAGCACCACGATCCTCCGCGATCGGCGAGTGCCATCCACCGTCTCCATTGTTGGTGTCGGTCTCCGGTGCCGCCGCACTGGTGCTGCGCCGACGGACCTTCCGCGGGACACCGGGTCATCTTTTGTGGTCTGTTCTTCTTTCTGAACGCATCTACGGATCTCTCGGGATGTTTCCATTGCTGCGCACCTCCCGTTTTCAAAGTTCCGTCAAGTTGGAAAATCTGATTCTGAATAACGCAACAAGAACGAGGCGGTGGAGGGTCTAGGCCTTATTCGTTTGGCCTGCACCCTCTGTGTTATAATTATAACGAGTGGGATATTATTTAATTCATATTTAATAAAAAAACCCCATTTAAATCCCACCGCAACAACCTCCCTAAAAACAGATGAGTCATAAATCAACCCATTAGTTGGTTGATCTGTGTTCTTCATATTAATCAAGAAAAAAGAGAGGAAATAATTTAAACTCAAAAAAAATTTAAACCCCCTACCTTTTATAATGTTCATTGCCTCACGTTCATCCTCGAGGGTTTATGATGTTGATGATGCTTCCCGGTTCTGACCTTCGAAAGGAATTCTTCATCGTTCGTCATTCTTCACTGGGGTAGAAGTGTGTCATAGCTTTACCCGAGAATCCTCCAAATCCTTCCTCCTTATTTTTCCCAGAACGTCAAACTATTTATAGAACCATGTTGCAGTGTTTCCATAAGAATTAAACGTCGTGTCGTTATGCAGTTTTGCACCATTTAATTCACTGTTACGTTGCGAAATACGGGTCATGCATGTGTTTCATTAATGTAACCTGTCACCGATTTGTAGCTGCCTCACAATGTCTCCTTCATCCACGTAGTAGAGAGGAAAGAATAAAATAATTATTTTAAATTATTTTTTTATTTTTCTCAAAAATTCCAAAAAAATAACTTTTCCACTCGGCCCTCATCGGGCGAAGTTAAGTCGTTTCTAGGTGAATCCCAGCGATTCAGATTCAATGGCACCTTCAAATTTTTGATCTGAGAAATGAGTCAAAAGATATAAAATCCCGCTTGCACGTTTACTAAATATACCGTAAAAAAGTTTAGAAATTCATTCTAGGCACATCGGGCCTCAGAATCACGCACCGTCAATTTTTGCAGACTCGTAAAAATCCCAAATAATTTAAAAAAAAATTACATGGAATTTTTGGGTCTTTATAGAATGGATTGAGATAATTGGAGGAGAGATCAAACTATATATATCTATAACTCTCTCTCAAGTTTGAGAGAGCTTCTCTCTCTATGCATTGTCCACAACAAGAGTGTATATAGAAAGTGATATAATTAGATATTTATTATGGATAGTTTAGGGATAAAAGTTTGCATATAGAAACCTTTATAATTCTATAATTATTAGTTGAACCCATGTATAATAATAATAATAATAAAATATTATTATTAATCACTTGACATGCACATAACTTTAATAATATATAAATAAATATCATTTACATCATTTCCAACCAAACCATTATACTCAGTCTGCTTATCCTCCATGAAATTTAATGAACCCTAAATAGTAATAATTTATTTAGAAAATAAATATCACTACATTATTCATTGATAAATATAATAAATATTATATTTTCCAAACCTTAGAAATAAATATTTATTATTATTATTATCATTATTTAACTCACTTATTCTTTCAAATAATTTGTTATTAAATCTTGGAAATCAACCAAACCTGAATAATTATTAAATCAAAAAGCATGAATAATATCTATTATAACTTGTTAAATTCAACATGTAATTTAACCAATATTTTAAATACATTTAGTGTGTCACCCTCTAGGCCTATTTCTTAGTGGAAATAGGAGAGAATCCTAAAGTCCATGGTTAGAATCTAGCAACACATCAGGGAACCCATATAGAAATAAGTTAATGTTACAATGATATAAAACCGCCTATGAATTCTTACTATATAATACAATCCCTTTATCATGATATCTCAAATCAATAAGGTTTCATACTATTCAACACATGTACTTGAGGTCTCTTTTTTTGACTTTATTAAAATGAACTTTCCCACAAAACACTATGGCCATAGATTTATCCAGAAATTTCCATTACCATAATAGGGATTGAGATATGAAATACTATTAGTATATATAAGGGATAAATCCTTTATCACATTATCCATTAATTCAATATCACTCCTGAGGCACCCAATATATCCTACTTCACCATGAATATATGTCATCATAGTTTTCTTCAATACATCTTTTTTTTCAAGGAATTTTTATTCAGTACATCAATGTAAACAACTTATGGTATTCATTAATGATAACCTTAAAGTATAAGGATCAATACACACATCCATATATTAGATCATTAAATGACACATAAAATTTGGATTTCTTATTGGTAAGTATGTTCTAACAACCTCCCTTATTGGAGATTACCAAGGGTGAAAACCAAGAGAAGGTGACTCAATATATTATGAGCCTCCTACCCTTGATAACCTACATCATATATATCCCATCAAAAAATATCATCCGGCTATAAAATATGTACTCAATAATACTATCGTGGCACCTCTAGGTTCTCATCATAGCGGTGAATTTCTATTAAATTTTAGTTTAAAATATATTCTTAGGACATTATCACATAATATTTCATGTAGAGGAACAATAATGATATGATAATAAAATTCATTAATATTAAATAAAATGAATACATGTAATCATAAATTACTTATAAATTGGTTTTAGGGAACCAACTTCAACATGATTCCTGTCATAGTCCCATGAGACATGAGGTGGAGGGGGGGGGAGATGACATACCTTAAGGAATTTATTTCATGAGTTTAATTTAAATTTTGTTATTCCTAAATTTATTGATAATTTAAAAATCAAATATTTCTTTAATTTACTGAATGAGATGAACTGATTATTTGAGTATATGATAATTGATGTACAAAGAAGGTTTTTACTAGTATATTTTTTGTATAAAAGGATTAGTAACCATCTGATGAGAGATTTTGGAAGTTTTATGGTATTGTAAAAGAAAAATATATTTGTGTTAGGAATAAAGACATGGTATGGTGAAAGTAAAAGTTTATCTCATGACAAATAAGGAATATTGAATCTAGTTTCCATGTTAGTTTTGTAACAACCCACACAAGTATGTGTTGTTAGATTTAGAGAATAGTCGGGTTCTAAAGAGTATAATATGGATTGTTTTGATTTTTTTGAATTTAGAATAATAATTGAAACTTATGGATGGGTTTTAAGATATTAAAAGTAGGTTTACGTGGTTTTAATTCATGTGGGAAAGATTTGAGATGAGTTTCAAGGTGTTTGGTATATTGAAAAATGAATAAAGTTGGAAACAACAAGCCATTAGATACCTAGTCTAATGGAACCAGGTACCTGATGAAGAATTAGGGGTGGGGTGCTCCATGTTTGGCCACCAGGTAGTTGGTGTAGGTGCACCAGACACTCAAAAGTCTCGGTTATACTTTTTAAAAAGAGGGATAGAAATTTAAATTCAAATCACCCCTCTAAATTAAAATAATAAATGAATGATGGGTGAGGTACATTCTACTAGTTCTTCCTCCTCCCTTTGACCCTTATTTCCTATAGGACAGGGGCTGATTTGCTGGTGTTTCTTGGCTTGATTTAAGGTACGATCCTTCCTCTATATCATACTCTTATCCACTTCTTCATCCTATTTCATTTTACAATAATTAAGTCATTTCCTTCATTTATTTATGTATTTTCATCAATTGGGTTAAAATTGGTTGATAAATTGGTGTTTGGTGTAAAATGGAGTTTCGACAGTGGTGTCGAGGGTGCATTAAGAGTGGACCAGGGCCCATGTTTTGAGTTTTTAAAATTCTTATATTACTCAAAGAGGTATACCATTTTTATTTAAAATTATTTAATTATGAACCAATCATGAATTAATCATATAGTAACTTATAAATATGTTTAAGTATTATTTTTGGACTTTAATTGAGACAGGGACTCATGAAAGTGATCGATGGATGAAATAGACTTGGTCTGGTGGTTTAATCAGATAAAGTGAAGCATGAACCACATTATAAAGTGGTAACTCCATCTATGAGGTATGGGGTCACTCATTTTTTCCACTTTATATGTGGTTATATATATTGTGCTATTATAAGTGAGGGTAAGTGGGTGTGAGTGACCTAATATGGAACCATTATGGGTTACTATGCGTGAGATGAGTCTAGTTAGTTTTGTTAGAGTCATAATAGTTCCTTTGAGTATCATAATTGTTTAAATATCTACTAAAGGTTATGTTACCCATGGGAGCGTAGGTATTGAATATAATAGGTTCTTATAGGGTTTACAACCTTAATATATGGTTCTGGTGAACTATATATGTCTAATGTGATGGAGTATGACTTTTCCCTTCAGTAGTGGAAAGAGACAAGTCTTATATCATGTTCTTGACTAACAACCTTAAGGTTTATGTTACCAAGATAGGTAACTTTTAAGAGGGATCCATGAGTTTTGAGAAATTGCTTTAGAGGTTTATTGATATGGTTTAGGGAAATCTACCTAGGGTATTTTAGAAAGTCCACAGATCGATGTATGATTTATCTTATGGGTTAGTGTTTAGTATAGGCTAGTGGGTTAACCTTTAAACTAAGTCTCTAAGTGAGGGTGACTAATGAATTGGTATTAGGATTAGAACATAAACTAGTGTGGTCTTTTTTGATTTTAGGTGACAAAATATCAAAGGAATATTGTTGAGTTATTAGTCTACGATGGGTTTGAATCCTGACCTATGGATTAGATTTATGAGTCATGTTATAAGAAACCTAAGAATAATGGATATAAACTAGGTTTTGATACCACTAGTGAGGTGAGTTCTTAGAAGTAAAGGATAATCCAAAAGTGTACAAGTCTAATGAGCGAATCAATTAGTAATGATTATAATGTAGTTAGTGGTAGTATCATAGGGATAAAATTGGTTTATGTTAGGTATCAATTCACATGATGCATGAGAGATTATATCCAAGGGATATTATTGGCAGGGTATATCCTCCTGTTGATATTTATTTCAATGAATTTTATTTTATGATATGTGGTATCGATTTCTATGAGGGATAGTGGTGATGGTATTGATCTTTCTATTCATGATTCATCAAAGAGGAGTGTATATATATCTTCTTATGATTATAAGCTAATTCATAGGGTTGGGGTGATTTCAAAAACCTTTTATTAGGAAGGTTTCACATGGGGTTGGGTACTTCTACCAACCTACAACCAGGATGATTTTCATGTTTCATATTAGATCTTCATAAATTGGTGCCTTGGTCCAGAATATGAGTATGTTGAGTTTTATATTAGGAGTGTGCCTCTTGGGACTATATAATCACGATACACTATTAGGTTCTTACTTTATACTATTTATACACTAGTCTATTTTCAAGGGTTCACTTCCATAGGACTGGATGTTATTAGATATACTATGTCAATTATTTGGGTCTATATTCTTTAGAGTTAGATTTTTAATAATGGATATACTATTGAAATTATTAGGAGAACTTATCCTTATGTCTAGATGATGATAAAAATTTCATCCTATTGTTAAGAGGGGATATTTTGGGACCATAGAGGATTAGTTTATATACCTGATATTAAGAGGGGATGTTCTGGGGAAAGACACCCTTAGTATTTGAGTCAATTATTAGGAGCACTTCTTTCTGCAGATTATTTTTATGATCGATACGTTGTTCTGATTATTAGGGGAACTTCTTGTGACTATATGGGGATTGGTATTTTAGGTTACTATTAGATAGAGATATTTTGAGGATATATATATTTATATGATTAGTAGTGATTATAATATCAGAATGGGAACTTCTAGGGATATATATGTTTGGTAGTGATTGTGTTATTATGAGGGAATCTCCTAGGGCCATATAGTTAGTATTATTAGTTTCTATTAGGATGGAATATAACCCAATTACCCGACTGTTAGGGTGGATTCCTAAGTACACAATGGTTTGACTAGCGTATGCATGTGAGGTTTAAAATTTTTATTTTATTTAGAATATGTATGAAACTATATTTAGTTATTATCAGAGAAATAGTTGGTGGAGACCTTTTTAGTTTTTAATCACACCATACACATAAAAATTGGTAGATGTGAAAACTTTATCATTAAGATGTAGTATGGGGACGAACCCTAGTATATATGAGTAGGATAAAGGAACTTGATAATGATTTAGAGATAGCTTTGAGATGAGGTCGAGTATAGTGGTATGTCTCATTTTATTTATTTTCTCATTATTATGATTTGTATACAACTGACATGTTAAATGATATTTGTTGGGATATATTATTGTATGACTTGTATAAGTTACACATTTTATATCATTGTTTTTTTATATGTTATGATATGATTTTTTGGTAATTCTATATATGCATTACCATGTTTCATTATTGTTGATGTTTCTATCATTTATCTATTATTATTTATGATGATTCTGAGGGTATAGTCTCCCCACATATTTTTATTCAACTCTCATCACTAGTTGTTAATATTTTGTGTATGGGGAGGTGTTCTTGAGGTCCTATAGTGACTTGAATTGACACTATTTGGGATGACCTAGTCCGGGATTCTATAAGTTATTAGATCATTGCAAATTTTAAAAAATTATAATTTAATATCCTAATCTAAAATATTATTTTAGTGAATCTTTGGTATAATCATGGATGGGTGATTATAGTCCTCTTTCAATTATTTTATGCTATTGGTGGGGTGTTTTTTTATTTCGAGGGAGAGAACCGAGTATGTGTTTGTGTGTGTGGGGGTGGTAAACTAGTGTTGGTGACCCAATGAGAAGATAATGCACCCAAAAATTTATGGAAAATCATGGAAATTGTGTAAAAAATGGTTACATTTCTTTCTAAACATGAAAAAATGTGTATTTATTACACTTCAAAATTTACTAATTAAAGAAAGATAGAAATAAAAAGGGTGAAATAAACTAGGTTGATTTAATGTGGTTATAGATTTTAAAACGTAGTTTTTAAATATTATTTTATATACTTGATGGATTGTATTATTAGTAGTGTTGATTATGAAGTTATTATCTTTACATATGATTTTGACTTGTGTTGTGTGATATTTTTTATGATTCTATCTTGCAACATCCTACCTAGGTGTGGTATTTTTTTGGTTGGTATAGGAAATGTGGTAACCTAATATTTTATTATGAGAATTGAATGTAAGGTTCAAGGTGTTAAATCAACGTGGAAAACAAAATCATCAATCTTTTCCCACCCAGTGGGACCTTAAGGATGATGATCAATAGTGTGATAATGCATTTTACACTCATTTTATGACTATTGAGGATGCTATGTCTAATCTTCTCCATTACGAAATAACTCAATAGGATGATGATCAACAACATGAGCATATGTTTTTCCCTAATGGTGTGAAATTTTAAGATGCTTCCCATTATCATTTCTCTGTGATTTGAGATTGTGAGGATGCTCTATTTCACATATTCACCTTGAGTTGGGTACAAATAAATTATGTGGCATCATGTTATCTTAGTTATCACATGAGTTGATATTCTTGGATACATGAGCAATTATATGTGTTGTTATATATTTATTTGATGATTTTATATTCATCTATGTTATGTTGGTGCATTAGGGTTACATACAACCATACAATCACTTCACAAAAAAATCATAAATTTTTACACTATGAAAAGTGTTTGGGGTTGGATGGTGAAATCCTACTAGGTATATTATACTCACATCTTATACACACACACACACCACATATATGTGTTTTAATGACCCAACCCACCAAGGCCTTCCTGGATGGTGGAAGTCTGAGTTTCCACAACCCCCACGCATTTCTCCATAATCCCGGGGCCGATGACAAGCAATGAGAAGGGACAACTAAAATGAGGGGACTTTGCTTAATGTATATATACACACAAACCCAACCATATCCATGTATAAGTGTATAGGAATAAAAATAAAAGATAGTAACATATAGAGTAAAAACCATCATTTTAATAACCTATGGGTAATATAAAATAGCATGACATAGTAATCCAAAATGAAAGTGAAAAAATACAAGACCACCTAGAAAAGATGTACCAACCTGACAACAAGTGGAATAGAAAATAATTGAGAGAGCCCAAATCCTAATATCTAAGACCCAACCACCACATGCAGTCAATGTACCTGAGTATCCCTATGATCCACTAAAATCACTACCAATCTATCCTTTATCTACATAAGAGATGACACATGCATAAAAATCACATCCAGGGGTGAGTATATACATACCTAGTAGGATGCCCTGAAAACTGAAGATAGAGAAATAAAATACATGATAAAAGTAGCTATCTTGAACCAAATTAAGAGAGAAATGAAACCAAAAAACCCAAATATATATATATGATCATATAAGAAACCTGAATGAGAGATAAAGGGGATATATATCTCATAACATAGCCCAGGATGATGAGTCTACCAATATCTCCAAGAAGTTTGTCTCTGATGGCCAATATCTCATGTGTCTGAATAAGTAACCATGTGGAGAACCCACACCTCGCCACTGTGCCACACATTATATGGGGGAAAAAATCTATAAGTAGAAGACCCACATCCTAGTCCATCCGGGGGATTCCACTCAATATACAGGTAGAGGACCCATACCCTGATGTAAGAGGGGAATTCCACTCAGCATATGGAGGACCTACACCCTAGTATGATAGGGGAGCCACTCAGTAAGTACTAGTATAGGACCCATGACCTAGTGTGCCAAGGGGTTCCACTCTATACATAGAGGACCCACTTCCCAATATGGTAGGTGGTGATACTTAGTAAGTATTGATATAGGACCCACACCCTAGTGCCTCAGGGGGGTACCACTTGGTAAGTATCGATAGAAGACCTATTCCCTAGTGCATCAGGGGATTCCACTATATACATGGAGAACCCACTTACTAGTATGATAGGGGGTTCCACTTAGTATATAGATGATCCTAACCCTAGTTCCATAAGGTGATTCTACTCAAACTAGTGCAAGGAGTATGGGGGACCTGCACCCTAGTAAGATAGGGGGATACTAACCCCAAACTCTCTGATGATCCTATTTGATCCCTTCCATGAAAAATAATTTTCTAAAGAAGAATCATATTGGTAAAATTCCAAGTCATATCTCAAAATCCACTATGAAGGCCACCATCATGTTATATGTGGAAAACTGCTCAGTATAGGTAACTCATAGGCCAAAATCCATGTCCAGATGAAGGGGATATGAAAGGTGTAAGTTTCTTAAAAATAAAGTATATGGCATGAAAGGTACCCACATGGCATGTAGTCCTACTCAGATTTTTTTTGATGTATTCTAATATGGACATGGTTCGGTGGCCATGATACTGTACATGGTATGTATGGGGCCCACATAGTGGGTCTCGACCACCTGGGGCTTGACCGTGTGCACCTAGTCATGACTGTGTCTGTCAGGCCATGCCCGTATACTTGGCTATGTACCTAGTTTTTTTGGGTACCGGCCTTTGCCTGTGTACTCCCAAAGTACACAGAGTTTCCTCCCACATGGGGTCATGGGTGTGTACAGCTGTCACACAACCTAAAAATATATGGATGTTCATATAATTTGTAGACCAACAACATGATGTGTGATCCTTAACTATGATCTAAACCCTAGCACCACATCCAGGGGGTACTACACAACATGTGTTCATCAAACTACATGCTGTGTAGTCAGTTTTTTTCCCAAAAAAAGTCAATTTATTCATCGTGGATATCATATAAACTATTTACACCACAATTTTTGACTATTGACTTCTAAAAATCAATTAAAATCTAAGGCAAATACATTGGAAATCAAATTCCTAGCCTCTGGTGTCTTGAAATCAGAATCCGAACACCATCACGAAGCTCGTTGTGCCACTCGATGCATCTCCCATCGCCTTCCATCGACACTACGAATCATAGATCCATGGAGGCCTCAATCACATCACACAACCTATATTAATCCATCCTTAAATCTTCATCCCAATCATTTTTCATTAAAATACCATGAATTTGGAGGTTTGATCGCACTTGAACTTTCCCTGGAAATGTAGAACCACCACCCCGTGGTCCAATAATGAAGAACCTGGAGAACATTATGAATAAATGAACAATAAAAAACTAAAATCATTCATTGGTCAATCATTCTTGGACAAAGATCATATAAACAAGGAATCAGTAGTGAAAGAGAAGTGCAACAAGGGATATAATTAGATTAACATAACCAAATAAATATTTGGGGATCTTGTGAAGGATTAATTAATTGAAGATCAAAACAAATAAATATAATCCATGCTCAATAATTAAATCAAGGGAGGAAATCACTAATGACATGTCCTACATTAATATTGGATCAATCATTGGTTAAAACTGTATTCTCTAGTGATGTGGGTATCTCTCTATGTTCACTTCCAACCGATACACCTCAATTATATCATTATTTGTCATCCGATGTCGATCAACCAATGAATAAATCTCCCTTCCCTTCTCTTAGTTATAGTAAGGCCTATATAGTTAAACCTTGTAAAATCATCATAAGAGGGTATTTATAGATGATTTTAAAATTAGGTTATTTAAAATAAAATAAATAAATTCAATTATTTATTTTAATTAAGTTCACCACCAATGGCTGTCTCTATCAGACATCCCACACTATGGAGACCCAAACTTCTCATACATTAATATTACATCCCATTATACAAATATTTATTACATAAAATAAAAATCCATACCCTAATAATTTAGGTCTAGTGACTTTGAAAACATGGACACATAAAAAATAGGTTCATAGGTGAGCTACATAATATCCTACTAAGTTATTCATATCTAGAATCCTTCTTAGAAAAATTATACATAATATATATCTTCATATCCTGGGGAAAGAAAACATAAGAAAGGTTGATCTCAAATTACCAATATGGATAATCAAAGGATATACATAAGTATATTATGAACATAAGTGTATGAGAACATGAGCATAACATATGAAAACCATACCCAACATATAAAAGATCAGAATATTGATTCATGGAATAAATATTGGAAGTTTATATGACATGATTCATAAGGAAATAAAAGGGCATAATCCATGAGAGAATAATATTGGAATAAGAAATAAATTTGTGGAATGCACATAAGCATAGAAAATCCTATGTTAAGGCCACCCACCAAGACATTCAAAACATAGGCTTAGTCAAACCACCCATATACCTGCTTTGGGATTGAAATGACCTATCGTGTACCCTCTTTCGGTCAGGGGATAACCTCCCTTGCACCCTTTGAGCTCATATAACATTAATCGTTATCTAATGAATTAGAGGGAGATATATGCCCCACCCATCACATAATATAGGTCATACATATGTGTTCCACAAGATCATAAACATTCATAATATCATAACCCAAGAAATAAAATGCATTTCATAAACATTTAATCACATCATAACCAGTGTAAAATAGATAGGTTTTATAATCATTTCACCATTACATCATAACATAACACATAAAAAAAGAAGTGAGATATATAAGAATTATATCATGGTATAACCTGTGGAAGATAAATAGTTTGTATAAACATCATTCCATTCATGGAAAGAATAAGAATCATATCCTTGGATTATATCCCCCATAAGAAATAAGTAACATCAACATATGTATTCTTATATGAAAAATAATTTTGAATAATCATTTAAAACATTTATTGAGGAAACTATAATTTATGATTTTAAAAAAACTTTTTAAAACATAAAAAATTTTGAAAATAATTTTATTTGAAAATAAATTCAAAAATTTATAAAGTAATGGTCATGACTATGGTATGTTTTATTCATGTCGTACATGTTAAATCAAATATTCCATTCACATTTTTAGTAAAATCCAAACATGTATTGTTTGGAAAGTGACATAAATATTCACTTCAAAACATATATATATATATATATAGTAAAATAAGGGTAAAAATATTTTTTAAAAACCATAGGATAATAATAAAACTTTTTTGAAAACATCTTTAGAAAACACAGTTTTGGAAGAAAACATATTTCCAACCGAAGAGATAAAAAAGTTGATTTTTTCTTAAAAACATTTTCTCAATTAATTTAAGTACCGAAGTGTTGAAAAATGGTACTATTACTTGAAAAAATGACGAATAACTATAGGATAAAAATATTCATGATAATTATTGAGAGTTAGATCATAAGATTTCAACATTAAATACTTAATCATAAATAATCCTGACAAATGATGAGATTGAGACATAATTTTTTTACCACTTTAGTAACATTGAATAATAAGACCCATGAAGGAATAAAATAAAATGAAACCTAAAATATCATGAGTATGAATAAATTCATGATATCATATTCCAAATGGTCCATATATATGCCTCATTAAAGAATATATGTGCATAACATAATGTATGTCTCAAAGAAGGAAAATTGAGACAAAAAATCCCTTACTACTTTGGTAACATTTTAACCATAAAATCTAGGAAATAAATATGATCAAAGGTATATGTAAATAAAAATAATTATCAGTATAAGAATCATAAAATACATTCATGATAATTATACTTTCCATATAAAATAAATAGGTGGTGAACATATAATTCATCACATAGAAGTAAAAAGTGAGATGGAAATCCATTACCTTAAGTATTTAATTACATCATACTCATTAAAACCTCATGTATAATAAATATATGTTTATTATAAATATATTTATCAACCATATTAATATATATCATACCAAATAAAATTTAATTAATCCCTTTTATTACATGTTTAATAACAATTCCATGTTAAATTCTTGTTTTAGGCAATAACTAATTTGTTTTTCATGTATGTTTTCAACTTTTTATTTATTGTTCCTATTAATTAGATCATGGTGTTATAATATACATAATTTAAACCATGGTATAAATAAAATATATATTTATTATATATGTATTTAGAGTAATCCATAAAATTTAGTGATAATAAATGAAATACATTGTTCATGGAGACGGTAAGCCGTACAAACGCATGAACACTGTATCCATTTTATTGTTGGATTTAATGAAATAAAAGTAAATTATATATATATATATAAATATATTTTATCATTAAATAATATTTTTTATCTAATATATATCACATATTTTTTTATTAAATAAATCGTTAATAACTTCCATGTAATGCGTGAATGAATCACATCGCTTCATGAGGTGGTAGTCCGCTATACACTTGAACAACGTTATCATATTCCCAAAATATGGAGAGTATAAGGTACATGTGATATAATAATTAAAGAATTATAAAAATATCATAAATATCATATATAAACAATAAATACATCATTAAAACCATCCTCGATAGGTGGTAATGGAAAAACAAATGACATCGGTTTGCGAGGTGGTAATCCTCTATATACAAAGACAATGATTTTTTAACCCATTTAAAGGAAGTGGAGATGGTTTTAGGTAATGAAATTATCATAAAAATATCTTATTATATTTATGATACTAATTTTATTATATAATCATATTATAAAAATAATTTAAGGGGGTGGAGAAAGAAATAAATACAAAACGCTCGTTGATGAATGTTACCTTTTCTTCTGGTATCCTCCTTAGGTTTGAACTAAAGTTATCATTAGGTAGGATTTTAGTTAAAAAAAGGATTCTAGGATAAGGGGAGGGAATTTGGGAAGTTATTTGGGCAAGTATTGGCTGAACCAAATAAGTGTGAATGTGTAAGTAATAGAGAAGAGGGTGTGACCTTTTATAAGTGGGGGAGATGACACACTTGGTATTTTTGAAAATAAATAAGAGATCCCACATTTTTTTTATGTAAAAAGGGTAAAAAATAGAATATTATTAAACCTTATATGTTTAATAGTTAAAATACAGTCATCTAATAGTTATTAGACAAGTTTATAGGTAATTTCTACCCTTATATTTTTAGTTTAACCCTCGGTAAACCCATTTTTTTCTTAAAAGTGGTAAATATTTTTTACCGTTTTCACTATTAATTTCGGTCAAAAAATAATTTTAAATTAATATAAATTATATTACCTACACCATACATGAAGTGACGAGAAAATAGGCCTTTAAAGAATTTTTTTTCAAATGTTTACAAAGTTTTTATATCTAATTTCAATGTAAAATTGTTTCCAATGACCTATATTAGATTAATAGATGTATGATTGATCTAAATATAATTTAAAACCAATTTAAAATATAATTTAACTTTATAAATAAACTAAATTAAAAATAAATTTTCAATGAAAATTCAGTATTTTTCATTATTCATAAAAAAATGAAACTTTTCAAAAAAATACTAAAAATTCACACTATGATAATTTTGAAATTATAAATTTGAAAATTAAGTTTATTTTGTAAAATTAATTTTATAAAAGTTACAAATAATAATTTTATTATTATTCACAAAATACATAAATTTTAATTTTTGAGAAAATAGTATTTTTGAAACATATATAGACTTTACTGAAAATTATGTATTTTATTATCAATATGTTTTGTTTATATAAAACCATTATAATTAATATTTCAAAATTAATTATTACTATTAATATAACTAAGTTTAATAGATAGATTATAATGGTCATGTTTAAATAAATATATTAATAACATATCATGGTTTTGTTAAAATTCAGTGTTGCATGTAATGAAAGCTAAGCCAGTGTTGCATATAGAACAAGATTTACTTAGTGTTGTATATAATAGAAGCTTAACATGGTATTACATATAACATAATACATCAAATAAAATTAATTTATTTGAAAAAAATAATTTATAAAAACTCAAGGTGTTACATTCCACCCCCTTAAAAATGAATTTCACCCTCAAAATTCATCACTCTGATACAAAAAATGAGGATAATTATGCCTCATAATATCGTCAAGTTCCCACAGAGATTACTAAAACTAGTGGGTTCTCCATAAAAATTTTAATAGGTGAGTTGTATTATTTCATATAAATTTCTCCATATGATCCAAAATTTCCACTGGTTCTTCCTCTTAATAAAGATCTTACTCTAGCGATATGACCTCTGAGTTCAGTTCATGTGAACGATCAGGTATGTACTTACTTAGGAGAGATACATGGAACACATCATGGACTTGAAAGAGGGTCGGTGGAAGCACCAAGTGATAGGTTACCACCCCAATACAATCAAGAATTTCAAAGGGACTGATATACCTATGGTTTAGTTTCCCTTTCTAAATTTCATAGCCTTATTCTATATAGAAATTATTAGGAACACCTCATCACCAAATTCAAATTCTAGATCACATTGAAAATTTTCATCGTAAATTTTCTACCGATTATTAGCTACCTTGAGGTGTTGTTGAATAGATTCAATCTTATATACCATTTCTTCAGCTATCTTAGTCCCCAATATATTTATTTCTCTGACTTCATTCCATCATATTGGATATCTACATTTATTTCCATAGAGGGCTTCATAAGGAGCCATCTGAATTTTTGAGTGAAAGATATTATTGTAAGAAAACTCAAATAGAGGAAGGTTTTGATACCAACCACCTTAGAAATACAAATATAAATATCTCAATATACTTTAGGGTTTGAATTGATATTTCAAACTGACCATATATTTGAGGATAATACATATTTCTAAAACTCAACTCTATATCAAGATCACGCTGAATAATTTTCCATAACTTTTAAGTAAAACTAAAATGTTGACCAGGCACAATATAATGAGGTACTCCATTTAACCTTAACACTTCCTTAATGTATATATTAAAAATATAATCTATAGATTATTTTTCTATGATAGAGATGAAGTGTGATGACTTAGTAAGGCAATAAAAAACAACCCATATATCATCATGCTCTTTATATGTTTTGGAGAGTCTAATGAGAAAATCCATGGTGATGTTATCCAGTTTACATTTGGTATGGGTAATTTATGCAACATCCCCTTATAATTTTTTCTTTCAGCCATAACTTGTTGACATACCAAGAACCGAGATACAAACTATGAGATATCTCTCTTTATACCATCCCAACATAAGTACTATTTCAATTCTCTATACATCTTAATACTTCTAAGATGAATAGATAATAAATAACTATGATATTCCTATAAAAAATCATTCTTCAATTATGGTATGGATGAAACACATACACATTTCATAAACCATATCATTCTATCACAATCAAGGTTAAACTCAAGAACATTTCTAACCTTCTTTTACTGCTCTACATCTTCCTTCTATGGCTCTTTAACATTCACTTGGATAGATGGTTGAAGATTAAATTAAGAAAGATTATTTTTTCCTTTTATTTAGGATTTCAAAATCCATACTTTTAAAATCCATAAATATTGGATCTTTTGTGATCCTCATCATGGATAAGCTAGAATTATCATTTTGACTCAAAGCATTAGCCACCTTGTTCAATTTTACAGGTGGTAATGTATTGAGAATTCATAATATTTAATAAGCTATAATCATCATATTTGGTGCATGTTCAACTCCTTATTTGGGAATATATACTTCAAACTTTTTGTGATCATTATATATATCAAAATTTTCTCTGTAAAGATAATGCCACCATATCTTTAATGCAAAAATTACCACAGATACCTCCAAATAATAAGTTGGGTAATTTTTATCACGAACCTTCAATTTTTGTGAGGTGTAAGCTATAACCATATCACTATTCATAAGAACACATCCCAATACCTTATTGTATGAATCAATATAGATTAAAAACCCTTATCCACTACTGGGTAATGTAAGAACATGTGAACTGAATAGTCTTCTCTTAGGTTATGTGAAATTTTCCTCACATTCATCTATCAAGAGGAACTTTACTCCCTGTTGGGTTATCTTAGACATAGGATTAGATAGTTGTGAAAAATTCTACACTAACCATTAATAATATCCTGATAAACTAAGAAAACTATGGATCTCAGTCACCATGGTTGGTCTAGGTCAACATTCCATAACCTCTGTATTTTATGGATCTACTGATATTACCTCTCTTGAGATTACATGACCCAAAAAATGAAACCTTTTACATCCAAAATTCACAATTTTTAAAATTTTCATATAGTTTCTCCTTCGTTAGGGTCTTTAGTATAGTTCCCAAGTGGTATTCATGCTCTTTTTTTCTCTAGATAATTATATCATCTATAAATACCACCACAAACTGATCAAGGCAATCTCTAAAGAATCTATTCATTAAATCCTTAAAAATAAAAATGGAGTTAGTAATACTCAAAATCATCACTATATATTAATAATGTATATACATTATATAGAATTCCATCTTGGGTATATCCACCCTATTGACCCTTAATTGATGATATTCAAAATGAAGGTCAATCTTGTAAATGTTTTGATCTCCACGCAGTTGATCAAACAAGTCATCAATATGGGGAATAGAATACTTGTTCTTGATTATGATCTTTTTGACTCCTAATAATCAATGTAGAGTCACATAGATCCATATTTCTTTTTAAAAAAGTGAATAGGTGCACCCCAAGGTGACAGACTTGGATGAATGAATCCTTTATCAAGTTTTTCCTAGATTTTCTTCTTTAATTCCTATAACTCTATCAGGGACATTATATAGGGAGTCTTTGAAATTTTTGTGGTACTAGGTATGAGTTATATTGATAAATAAACTTCAAATTACGGTGGAATATTAGGTAACTATTCCAAAAAGACATCAAAAAATCCCCATACAATAGGCATATCATCAATGTTAACTTTCTCCCCAAACACTTGAGATAAACACCCCTTATGAATGGGAATCAAGACCCATTTAGTAGATGTGATATCCATCAGATGTTTTTAATTATCTCCATATTGATATTAATTTATAGATTGGTTTGGAATATCAAACGTGACTTCCCTTCCATAATAATTTATGTGAGATATATGTAGAGAAAGTCAATATATGCCTAAGATAAAATCAAATTCTACTAGAGAAAGAATGGAAATATTTGTAGGAAGCACATTACCACCAATGTTAACCAAAGAGAAATCATAAACTTGATATGGGAGCGTAATACCCTGAGGTATTTTCACTAATAATTATACATCCAATCATTTGGGTGGAATCTTTATAACCTTAAAAAAATTCTTTATATTTGAATGAATGGGTAGATCTAGATTCAAATAAGACATTAAAAATTCTAGAGTGGATGGTAATTGTACCTTTCACCATGTATTCATCTCACCCCTTATTATAAATAGTTATCATATGATATTTCTCCTTAAAACATGTCTTAATATTCTATGGTAATTGGTTACCATCATCAAACCTTAGACTTGGTAACTTGTTAGTATAATGCCCATTATCCTTACACTTAAAGCACTGAAGTGGGGGTGGTTTATTATGTGAAGTTTTCTATCTATTCACATTGTTATCTAAATTTTATCCATCACTTAAGAAATCAATTTCCTAATGAACTTACCTTACACACTTAAAAAATTTACTAGTACCCTTAAGGTAATTTACTCTATAATTTTTCCCACACTTTGAGTATAAAGGAAATACCATCTTCTTCTCTACATGGTTTTTAAAATTTCCTTTGAAATCCATCTCCCTTTTATTATCAAAATCATGAGATTGATATATAACTCCAACCTATATTTCTACCTTGACATCACATAGAACAATTTCTTCATAGTTATTAATGCCTCTTATGGATAATTCCATTTGAAGACCTTGTTTTAAGATACTGAAGAATCAATCAACCTTACTTTCAGGTTAGATGATAATACCTAAAGCTTACTTCATAAGTCATGTAAATTTTTCCTCCTAGGTACCCATATATTCATCATCACATTTTCATTGGGTCAAGAAAATCCTTCTCCATATTTGTACAGAGATTAATATACTTACTGAAAAAATAAGTTCTTTAAATCATCCTAATCCATGGTGTCAATTTCATCATATTGCCTTATACTCTTTATAATATTACGCCATTGATCCTCTTCATCTTTCAAATGGTAGAGAACCAAAATAATTTTTTCATGTTCCGAACACTGGATAATGGAAAATATATTTTAAGTGATACTGATACATTATTCAAAAACTAATTGATTATAATACCCACTGAAAGAAGGTGGATGTTTCATCATGAAGAACTCAACAAAATATTGTTCCCTCCTTTTTTTATATGGAATTATTACATGATTCATATCTTGAGAAAGTTGTGTGAGCATAGAAATGAGATTTTTTATTCTATCTCCCATAAATTTTGTATTCTTAGGAGGAAAATCATTCCATTTTCCATTTCACTTAGCATTATCTTGTTTCCTTCGGGTTCCAACCATTGAATAAAACCAAAAATCACAATTTAAGGAATAATAATCATAGTTGGAACCACATAATCATGAAACTACTTATAAGATAATCATTACACCTTCTTTTTAATATAATATACCTTAGGTTTATCCTAGGACATACATGATCATAACTTGTTAAAATCATTTATAATGGTTCATAAAGAAAATGTGGATTATTGAAATCATATCCCACAGGAGTGGAAAACTAGGTGTGCAGCAAGGTCGGTTGTCATGCACCAGTTCCCAATCTATTCTAGCTCAATACAATGTTTTTAGGGTTGTTACCACTAGTTATATCTATCATATAGATTCATATAATTATATTATCTATATATTTATGTATTTATAGATAATCCACACAATATATTCCTTACCAAAACGTTAGGCTGTTATCCTATACTTAGGCTTATCCTAAGGGTTCTCACTAAATTTTTCTCATCCCAGTTTCCAAAGGTAGACTACACCTTGATTTAATACCAACTATGAAGACCCAAAATTATTATACATTAATATTATATCCCATTATACAAATATTCATTACATAACATAATGATCCATTCCAGATCCATTTACGTCTAGTGCATTTGGAAACATAGATGCATAAACAATTGGTTCATAGGTGAGATACATTATCTCACAATAAGTTCTTCGTATCTAGAATCCTTATTAGAAAATTATACATAATAAATATATTCATAACTTGGGGAAAGGAAATATAAGAAAGGGTGACCTTAGATGCCTAGTAAGGATAAACAAAGGATATACATAAGCATAGTATGAACATAAGGGTATGCGAACATGATCATAGCATATGAAAATCATAAACTTCATATCAAAGATCAGAATATAGAGTCATGGAATAAATATTTATATTTCATAAGATATGAATCATAGGTAAATAAAATAACATGATCCATGAGAGAATAATATTGGTATAAGAAATAGATTTGTGTCATACACACAAGTATATAAAATCCTATGTCATGGATACTCAACAAGCCATTCATAACATGTTAGGCTTGGTATAACCACCCATGTACCTTCTTAGGTCTTAGGATAACCTATTGTGTACCCTATTTTAGTCTTGGGATAACCATTTAGTATCCATTGAGCTTATATAACATTAATCATTACCCAATTAATTAGGGGGAGATATAGGTCCTACCCGTCACATAATGAAGGTCATAAATATGTGTGCCATAAGATAATAAACAATCATCATATCATAACACATTAAATGAAATTGGTTTCATAAAAATTTAATCATATCATAACCTATGAAAAATATACATGTTTCATAATCATTTCATCATAGCATAACTCATCGAAAAAGAAGTGGGTTTTATAAGAATTCTATCATGGTATGACTTGTGGAAGAGAAATGAATTTTATAATCATCATGCCATCATAATCATAAACAATTAAAATAAATAATAATAATGGTATACTTGGATAATATCCCTCATAATACATAGTTAATATTAACTGATTTCATCTTAGATGGAAAATAATTTTAAAGAATCATTTAAAACATTTCTCAAGGAAAATAGACTTTATGATTTGAAAAACACTTTTAAAACAATTTTTTTAAAAATACTTTTCTTTGAAAATAACTTTGAAAAATTATAAAGGAAGCTTAAAATCAAATAATGTTTATGATTATTGTAATTTTCTTTTATTCCATACATGTAAAAGCAAAGATTCCTTTCATATTTTCAATAAAAGTTAAACAAGAATTGTTTAGAAAAAGACATGAATATTCCCTTCAAAACACATATGTAAAATGTAAAACATGGGTAATTTTCTTTAAAAAACTATATGATAATAATAATTTTTTTGAAAACATTTTTAGAAAATATGGTTTTGGAATAAAATAAGTTTTTTATTGAAGAGATAAATAAAGTCATATTTTTCTTAAAAACATTTTATCAATTAATTTAAGTACCAAAGTGTGAAAAAATGGTATAATTAATTGAATAAATCATGAATAAAAAGAGGTGAATAAAATTATTTATAATTATTTAGAGTTAGATTATAATATTTCAACATTGGATACTTAATCATAAACAGTCCTGATAAATGATGAGACTGTGACATAAAATATTTACCACTTCGGTAACATTGAATCATAAGTCCCATGAAGGAATAACATAAAATGAAACTTAAAATATAATTAGGATAAATAAATTCATGATGTTAAATTTAAATGGGTCAGTATATACACCTCATGAAATAATATAGGTTCATAACAAAATTTATGTCTCAAATAAGACAAATTGAAATAAAAATCCCTTGCCACTTTGGTAACATTTTAACCGTAAACCCCATAAAATAGAGATACTAAAAAATGTATGTAAATAAAAATAATTATTATTATAATAATAATAAAATACATTCATGGATATTATACACACCAGATAAAATAAATAGGTGGTGAACATGACATTCGTCTTATAAACGTAAAAAGTTAAACGAAAATTCCTTACCTTAAGTCTCGACTTCCGTCACACTCATTCAAACCTTATTTATAATAAATGAAAGTTTATGATAAATATATTGAAGAAAAATATTCATTTATATAATACCATGTATTATTTACTTAAGCCATTTTATTACCCTTTAATTAATAATTCCATGTTAAAATCACGTTTCGGGCAATAACTACTTTGTTTTTCTCATATGTTTTAACTTGTTATTTCTTGGTCCTATTACTTAGATAGTTATTTCATATTATCAAGATTGTAAACCATGATATAAATATCATATATATTAATTATATATGTATTTATATAAATCCATTAAATTTAGTGATAGTATATGAAATATACCGTTCATAAAGATGGTAGGCCGTACGTACGTATGAATGTTGTTTCCATTTTCTCATTGGATTGAAAGAATGAAAAGTAAATGATATATATATATATATTATAATTATAGAATAATTTTTATGAAATATATATCACATATTTTTTTATTAAACCCATCCTTAATACCTTATATGTAAAGCATGAATGAATCACATCGCTTCAAGAGGCGGTAATCCACCATACACACAAACAACATTTTCGTATTACTAGAAGATGGAGAGTATAAATTATATGTGATATAATAATTAAATAATCATAAAAACATAATAAACATAATAAATATAATATATATAAAAAATCCATCATTAAAACCATCCTTGAGAGGTGGTAATGAAAAAATGAATGAAATCTGTTCGTGAGGCGGTAGTCTGCTGTACACACCAACGATGATTTTGTAAACCATTTGATGGAAGTGGAGATGGTTGTAAGTAATTAACTTAATATGAAAACATATAAATATATTTATGATACCAAGTTTATTATATAATCATTATATAAAGATAATTTAATGGTGTGGAGGAAGAAATAAAATAAAAACGCTCGTTGATGGACGTTACCTCTTCTTTGGGTATTTTCCATAGGTTTTCACTAAAATCCTTCATAGGTTGGATTTATATCTCAAATAAGGATTATAGGATGAGGTGAGAGAATTTGGGAAGTGATTTTGGTAGGTATTGGATTAAAAAATAGATGTGAATGTGTGAATAAGAGAAGAGAGGGGGTGACCTTTTATAAGTGGGGGAGATGATACACTTGGTATTTTTGAAAAGAATTGAGTACTCCCACATTTTTCCTATGAAAAAGAGTAAAAAATGTAAAATTATAGAAAAGTTGAGGATTAATGGTCTAAATATGGAGATAAAATTGTTTTTAGACAAGTTTATAGGTAATTTCTACCCCTATCTTTTTAGTTTAACCCCCAGTAAACCCATTTTCATCGTAAATATAGTAAATAAGTTTTACTGTTTTCACTATTAATTTTGGTCAAAAATTAAGTTAGAATTATTATAGATTATAAATCATGATTATTACAAATATTGAATCCATTTTTTCAAATTAAATTCACATAAATGGGAAAAATTACTTTAAAATTAATCTCATAGACGTGACGAGAAAGCAAATTTTTAAAGAAAAAATGTTCAACAGTTTACAAAGTTTTTATATCCAATTTAAATATGAAATTGATTAAAAGGACCTAAATTTGATTAATAGATATATAATTTAACATATTATTATTTAAAACTAATTTAAAATATAATTTATAATTATAAATAAATTAAACAAAAAATACATTTTCAATTGAAATTTTGTATTTTTCAGCACATGAGCCTCTGCCCAATTGGTGAGGTATCCTTAAGTGTATCCACAAGACCCAAGTTCAAAACCAGGTAGAGGAATATTTCAGAGTACTGTAGCAGTACTGTAGCATGAACTGTAGTAGAAATGCACACTGTACAAGTACTGTAGCAGAACTGCACACTGTGCGGGTACTGTAGTAGGAACTGTAGTGGTTACTGTAGCATGTACTATTCGGTATTGTAGTAGCTGGAACTATTCACCTTGGGCCACCGGTTTGGGCTTGGAGTCCTTAAGGATTTATGTCCACCCAGGACTTTGGGTTAGTAGGGTTTGTGGGCCACCTTTAAAACCTTTGGGCCACCTCAAGGCCTTTGGGTCACATGCGGTTTCCCCTGATAGACTACAAAAAAGGAGTAGCCCCAGAAGAGGATTCAGAGCAGGTGAACTCACCAGAGAAGAGCCAAATGGATTTGTAATAATGAGAGGGTATGGATATGCCATTAGGTCCATCCTGTGCTTGCACGGGAAGCCTATCCAAATGAACATGTGAAGGTGAAGAGCTACTATCATGATGCAGATGCTGGGGAGGGGCAGTTCCTTGTAGATAGTCAGGTTTAATTCCCTAAGACCTTCAGGTCATGTAATCTCCTAAACCTAAGGGCTATGTAATCTCTAAGTCTACGGGCCTTGTAATGGTTCCCCCTCATCCCTTGAAAGGGGGGTTATCAAAAATCAATAAAAATAAAGGCCTTCGGGCCATTTGGGGGGGGGAGTATTTTTCACTATTCATCAAAAAATAAAATTTTTAATAAAAATCCAAAATATTCACCCTAAGAAAATTTTGAAATTTTGAATTAAAAATTAATTTTATTTTATCAAATTATTTTTCTAATTTTTTTAAAATTAATTCTATTATTGTTCACAAGATGCATAATTTTTTTTGAGAAAATAATGTTTTTGAAACAAATAAATATTTTACTAAAAATTATGTATTTTATTATAATTTTTTTATAAAAAACAATAATACTTAATATTTTAACTGTAATTATTACTATTAAAATAACTAAGTTTAACAACTAGGTTATAATGGTCGCGTTTAAATAACTATATTAATAATATATAATGGGTCTGTTAAAACTCAGTATTGTGTGTAACGCAAGCTAAGACAGTGTTTCATGTATCACAATATTAACATGGGTTTTTATATAATAGAATATTAACTTGGTGTTTCATATAGTAAAATCCATTAATGAAATTTAATTTATTTGAAAAAAAATAATTCACAAAATCTTGAGGTGTTACATGCACCAACTAACCTTAGGTCGCGTTAGGGGTAAACCCCACACTCCAGATTCAACTATAGTATTAGATTAGATATTCTAGACTCTATTCAAGATATATTACATTATTTTTGAAAAACTATGCATGCACAATATAAAATATATTTAATATTTTTATAAAATTAATTCTTGGCTCATCGGGCCTCAGAATCTCGCGCTGTCTCAACACTTTACCCCTGATATATTTCTTAATATATTTCAAAGTATTTTAATGAAAAAATATATTTTATACATTATTAAATCATTTAAATATTTTTATCACTAAAAATCACAAAATAAGAAAAAATGTGGGGATACTGATCCAACATATGGAACTCCCACTCCCAATATCTCTTCTACATGCTCCCATGCTGCCACAACACATGAACCAAGGAAATGGTCTATCCACATAGAATAATTTCATGTAGATCATAGATTTCCATCGGGTACTATATGAAGTTGGATCCATCCTCTATGTAAAACTATCACCAATTAATTACATGAGTAGGATGATGCATGTATCTAATCAGTAGCGACACATAGAAGGCGTCATACGCCCACTCCAACTGTGGGGGTAAGGATAGGTGGTAAGAAACCTCACAAACCCTTTTATAGATCGCAAATGACTCGATAAACCTTAGGGATAGCTTACCTACCTAAAAAATATCTATAATCCACATCATGGGGATAATCTTAGGAAAACATGGTCTCTATGCTTGAACTAAAAAGGCCTACAAAGTCATTATAAATATTATTTTTCCCGTTCTAGGTTGTCCTCATTTGTTTGCGGATCACTAAGACCTTATTTTTTGTCGCTCACACCATATTTTCCCAATAATAAATGGTTCAACGATCTCAGTACAACATATGGGTGACCTGTAGGGCCTCCCATATATGACCTTGAAAGGTTGAATCCCGATAATAGAGTGATATATATTATTATAAGAAAACTCTAAAAAGGGTAAGTGATCATTCCAAATCCATATTAAGTCTAATATGTAATACCTCAACATATCCTCTAGCACCTAGATAGTGCACTCAGTCTATCCATATGTCTTGGGGTGAAAATCTGTACTCATCCTCAGTTGGGTCTCAAATGCCTCATGTAGGCCTCTCTAAAACTATGAAATGAATCACAAATTGCAGTCAGAGAAAATCATTAAGGTAACCCCATGAAGGAAGAAGATATCCCAAACATACAATTAACATAAACTCTCCACTAAACACTGCTCCCTAATGGAGAGGTAGTGCATTGAACTTATTAGTTGGTCAAATATCACCCAGATAGCATCATGGCCTCTTGCTATCCATGGAAGCCTAGTAAAAAGTTCCATGGATATGCCATCCCATTTCCACTATGGGATCTCAAGAGTCTACAAAAAACCTGTCGGAACCTGATGCTTAGTCTTCACCTAGTGATATATTAGACAACAAGAGATGAACTTGACCACACTCTACCTCATTAAATCCAACCAAAACTTCTAAAAAAGTATCTATACATATTCCCTATACCAGGATGTACATCCAAAGTAGAAGTTTGAAACTCCCTCATCACCCCCTACAATAACATGACCAAAACCACCACCCATCCCTAGAAAAGGATGATGTGATTCCCTCCGTTAAAGAATCCATTAATTGAATCTCCTTACGATATCTATTCATGTAGGACGTGACAATCGATTTCTCCCAACTAAGACCCAATCACATGATGAAGAACTGGTGGATTCAACACCATTAAATAAATATAAGCTAAAACCCTATCCTACACCAGGGTTAGGTGTAAAAAATCAAACTACTCAAAAACTTCCTACACCTAATGAGAATGATACTTCTTGCTAAGATAATCTGCCACCACGTGTTCCTTCCCAGGAGTATAGAATATATCATAGTCATTGTCCTTCAGGAACACCAACCATAAAATCTATCTTAGGTTTAGATCTCTTTGTATAAAGACATAATTGATACTTTGATGGTCTAAACAAAAAAAATCACTCTCCCAAAAGACAGTGCCTCCACATCCTTAGAGAGAATACTACCACTACCAACCCCAAGTTGCGATTTGTGTAGTTATTCTCATGGGGTCTCAATTACCATTACCTATATGCGATCAACACATGCCTTTTCATTAACACACATCCGAGACCAACTCCATTGGAATAAAAATACAATAGGTACTCCATGACTTCCTATAGTAGCATCAAAATAGGAGAACTAGTCAGTATCAGAATCAACTCCTCAAAGCTCTCTAACACTTCTTATTATAGGTAAATTACTTACCTTTCCATATCAAGAAAATAAAAGGGGATTAAATCCTAAATAATTATACCATGAATATTCTATATTACCCTTACAATATAAGAAAACTCTAAAACTTTGACACATTATTTGGTGTCTACCAAGTAAGAACTATATCAATCTTAACCAGGTCTACAACTAATCCATGCTCAAAAAATGACATTCCCTAAAAAGTGAACCTCACAGATCCAGAATTTCCACTTTGAGAGCTTACCATAATTCTGGTGCTACTGTAGTAATTAAAGGACCATCATAAAGTGCTATTCATGATCCTCTTATGACATAGAGTAGATGAGCATGTCATCAATGAAGACATCAACAAATCAGTCTAAGTATGAGTGGAATATCTGGTTCATCAGATCTATAAACATAGTAGGGAAATTCATCACACTGAAATTCATCACCATGAAATCATATTATCCATAGTGACATTGGAATTCCAAATTTATAATAGCATCCTTGAGAACTCTCAACTCACTACTACAAAATAGGCCTTTAATAATGCTAAAAATGACCTTTATGAGCACTAGAGAAGCACTGAATACTGGAGAGAGATTAAAATCCCTAGTCTTTTATCAGTTCTAAAAAATCACTAATAAAGGGTTCCTTTATCATAATTTTAGAAGCCCTAATAAAGGACCCATTTATCAATTCTTCTAAAAGCGTTGATAAATAACTCCTTTATTAGTGCCTATAGAAGCATTGATAAAGGGTCACAATATAGTGTGTCGTAAGAGGACACTGCAACACCAGTGCAGTGTGCTGTAATAGCACACTACAACACCAAAAACTCCAAGAAATCATAAAAAGAAATTACCAATATAGAATTTAAATAAAATAAATTTTACAACACAAATAAAATAAAAAATATATATTATAGACATTTCAAACAATATTTTATAGAATTATATAAGTAAAAACAATTACATACGTTTAAAAACATTAGCGTTCCTTTTTCATTTGATTCTAACCCCTTATCAATAAAAAATGCACCTGTATAAGAAAAAATTATTATATTAGTAAAAATATAAAGAAATAAATTAACAGAAAGTGTTAATTTAAAACTAAAATTTGAGTCGTACCAGGAACACGGTGTATTGTATTGAGTTGAAGTTGATTATTCCATGTCACCCCATTTCTTGTTCATATTAAAGAATTATATCAGTGAAAATTAACTAAATGAGTATAAGATAAAAATGATACGTAAAATATTTAATTAATAGAATATATAATGATTATAAAACAATCCAGACTCGTTTTCTCTGTTTTGGCGATGTGCTGCATGTTTTAAACTAAAATGACACTTATATATTGAGAAGATGCACTTGGAGTCATACCAGTAACACTGTTCATTGGAGTTAGGTGAAAATAATTCCAACACATCTCAAATTACTTATGGATCATTTTTCTAAAGTATTGAAATAATTGAAATGTGTTTTCTCATTATTGAGTATGTCACTTTTGTTTTTTACTAAAATGTCATTTTATACCAGAAACACTGACTTTGAATCATATTGATCACATCATGTGTTGTTTTGAAATTATACTAATTACTAAACATAAAAAATGACATATGGATAATCATACTAAATTATCAAGACATTTTGAGTGTGTTTGATCAGTTTTCAGTGATTAAAACTTTTTGAACTAAAATATCGAATTTAAACTGATAACTGACACATTTAGTTATATCAGGAACATAATGTATCTTAATGAGTTAAAATTGGTTCCTAAATATCAAATATGACTTATGGATCATTTTCATAAAATATCAAAACAATCTGAATGCATTTCTTGGTTTTGAGTAGGTGAGTTGTCTTTTTTAGTAAAATTGATGTTAATTTTAAATAAAAAGTTTCACATTGAGTCCTAATGGTCACACCATGCGTTGTATTGAGGTTGGGATGATTATTAAACATTAAAAATTTCTTATGGATCATTTTAATAAAGTATGAAAATAATTGGAATGCATTTGATCAGTTTTGAGTAGGTCAGTTGTCATTTTTACTAAAATTGATGTCAATTTTAAATAAAAAGACACATTTAGAGTTATATCAGTCACACCATGCATAATATTGAGGTTAAAATTATTATTACATGTCTCAAATGAATTATGGGTAATTTTACTAAAGTATCAAAACAATCTGAATGTGTTTACCCAGTTTTGAGTACGTCACTTGTTTTTTTTACTAAAATGTCATTTTAAATTAGAAACACGCAATTTGACTCATATCGATCATATTGTGTATTTATTTTATGTGAGAATAATTTATACACATAAAAAATGACTTATAAATCTATTTAAAAAATTATAAAGGAAATATGATCATGTTTGCTCAGTTTTTAGTGAGTGACATTTTTTGAACTAAACTGTCGATTTTAAACTGATAACAAACACATTACATCATAATAGGAACATCATGTATAATATTGTGGTGAGGATAATTCATAAATTTCAAAAATTACTTATGGATCATTTTAATAATGTATAAAAACAATATGAATTCATTTTCTCAGTTTTTAGTAGGTCATTTGTCCTTTTTACTAAAATTAATGTCAATTTTAAATAAAATGACTTACTTGGAGTCATATCGGTCACACCATTTGTCATATTTAGGTAAAAACTATTCCTACACATCATTAATGACTTATGGATCATTTTAATAAATTATCAAAACAATATAAATGTGTTTACTTGGTTTTGAGTACATCACTTTTTTTTGTACTGAAATGTCATTTTAAACTGGAAAGACTCACTTTGACTCATAATGATTACATCATGTATCAATTTGATGTGAGTATAATTTATACACTTCAAAAATAATTTATGAATATATTTCCTAAATTATCAAGAAAATAAGAGCATGACTTTTTGGGTTTCAATGAGTGAAACTTTTTTAAAATGACGATTTTAAATCGATAACGAACACTTTGAGTCATACCGGGCACATCGTGTATCAGATTGAGGTGAGGCTGATTTATGAACACAAAAAATAACTTATGGATCATTTTATTAAAATATCAAAACAATCAGAATATGTTTTCTTGGTTTTGAGTATGTTAGTTTTCTTTTTTACTAAAATTAATGTCAATTTTAAATACAAAGAATCACTCATAGTCATACCGGTCATACCGTGTGTTAGATTGAGGTGAGACTAATTTCCATATGTCCTAATGTCACAAAAATATCATAAATATAAATGTTACCATGGTCTACATTGTCTTTATGTTTCAAATTGCCAACACTTTATATTTACTCGATGTTCTTAGTTGAAAAACCTTTCTCGTTGTTAAAAGCCAGAAGAGAAGAAAAATCTCATGTGCCCATTATATCACAAGAAGTCACCACAATGGGAACATGAGCTTCCTACACTCTTCTATATTTCAACAATGATAAAGGTTTTTTGGATAAGAACATCGAATCAATATACAATGTTGTCAATTCAAAAAATAAATCCAATGGAAATAGAAATCACAGTAACATTGGCAGAAAGAAACATTTTATCTCTTTTGTGTCTTGTTGGAGATAGTTGAAAGAAAAATATGACTTCCCAAAAGGTATGTTAAAAAAACTAAATAATTATTAGATAAAAATGATATGGAAATTAACTTACAAATATTAGATAAAATAAGGACAAAATTAATTAAATAAGTAGTATGAATTCACCTTTTCATGATGGTTGTATGCACTTTTGATGCATTTCCTTATTTTCAATAACTCAATTCTAGGCTCAAAGTCCAATCTCTCATGAACATGATAAAATTTGAACAAACCAACCCAAATTGAACAAAATATTCCACCTGTATAAGAAAATAATTATTATATGATTAATACTAAAAAAATTAGACATAAATATGAAACAATACATTAATTATATGGATAATGATTTTACTATGAAAAAATAAACATTACCACTATGATTGAACAATGGAGGGATATTTAAGGAAAGTGATAAATAATAACATTGTAGGGGTGAAAAGGTTTTGAGGGAGAAGAAGTATGTGGAAGTTTTTGTTCAGAAAGGTATGAAAAATGGAATGACCACCCCAACTTGAACAAAAGAATCCACCTTTATAAGAACATAATTTTTATATGAGTAATACTAATAAAAAATTAAACATAAATATGTAACAATACATTAATTATATGGAAAATGATTTTACTGTGAAAACATCAAGATTGCTTTTTTGATTGAGAAAAGGCAACATTTTTTCTTTTTCTACAATGGTAATGGAAGGAACTTGAAGGAAAGTGATAAATAAAACACTGAAGGGGTGAAAAGGCTTCAAGGGATAATAATTCTATAGAAGTTTTAGTGAATAAATACATGAAATATAGACACAAATATTCTAAAATAAACAAAATTTTCAAGGAATAATGAAAATTAAATAAATATTTCATTATATAATTTTTTGGTAAAATTGAGAAAATATTTGTAACATTACATTCACATTTTCCTAAAGGGTTTTCTTAGTTATGGTTTGTTCTTCCAAGTGATTGGTAACATCATTATGCGCATATGACATTGTCCACATGAGTTTTCAAACATTTAATTTAGATTATTCTAATGCAGTCAAGAACATATAATATTATGAGAAAAAACATAGTATATTAAAAACACTTTTACCTTATCAATGAACTCTTTTTTAAAGGTTTTAGGGATTTTGTTCCTCTATCGAGAATCCAAATACCATCTTTGTGGTCCCCTCTAATGTATAATACATTGTCTACATTGGGATGACATGAACTAATTATTTCAAAGAATTTCAGTATGCTTTGAAGAAAATGGGTAATTTATTTTAATAAAATAATTAATCCACTATGGTTGGTTTTATCCTTTTAATTTATTCAAAGGTGAAAGTTATAGACAAATTTAATCCTCATAATCTCATCTACCTAAAATTTATCATTGCATTTTATTGTTTGCCACAAATCCTCCACCTCTTGTGGACATGCACCTATGTTGCTTGAAATAAACTAAGCAGTAGTCATCCATGGGATGAATAATGCTAATAGTATTACAAGTAATCTAAAAGAGATGTGGGATGGGTCTTAAGGAAATAAAATGCAATAATAACTATTTAGGAGATGAAGATAATAATGATTCCAATTGTACCACATTGTGTTCTTGGTAGGGACATGTGTGAGGAATGTAGGGGGATTTCAGTGTGTGTGTGGGGCTATAGAAGTGTATAGTGGGATATCCATGAGAGGGGGAATTGTATGGTTGGGTATTAGTTGTTAGGGGCATCATTGTACTTTCATATTGTTAGTTTTCTATGTGTTGCAATTGGTAGTAGATTTTTTGTATGGTATGGGTTACGATTGGTAGTAGGTTGTTAGTTTGTTATGGATTATAAGTAAAAGTGAGTTGGGATTAGCTAGGGGACAATTTATTTGATTGTTCTCTCGCTCAACAGTAGGGAGGTGCTGACTTTGGGAAGTCATTTCTAGGCTCTATTGTGGAGTGGTCTTCTTCGATAGAGATTCTTACTCATACATCTTGTTCTTCTTCTTTATCCCCTACCCAATATAACCCATGATTCTACTATTGTTAGTAGTGAATACTATCTTTTTATAATCTCTCTATCACTTTCCTAAAAACATTTTATGATATATGAATATTTGGGGCCTATTTGAAATCTATATTTATAGAAGAAATCTCACTTTTAATACTTTCAATCCTCAAACCAAGACTAGTACTACCTCTATTAAAATGAGCCATCAAGTCTTTCTTAAATCTCCTAAATAAATGAAAATATAATATAGGAAATTAAGGAGTAATAAGAAACCCAAATATGATAAAAAAGAATAATAAACTATCATTCAATCAACTAGAAGACATACTCATGTAATATATATTTGTATAATACATATTTGGGTATTGCATAATATATATATTTGTAATACATATATTTATTTGTATAATATATATTTTTATTTCATATATTTTTTTAATATAATATATATTTGTGTTTTTATAATATATATATTGGTATAAAATATTTTTATAATATATAAATATATAATATATAATATATATTTATTTACATATAAATATAATATATATAAATATATAACAAATTTTTATTTTTTAATTGTATACATATAAATATTTGTAATATATTTGTATAACATATCTGAATAATATATATTTTTATAATATAATTGTATAAGATATTTATATAGTATATTTGCATAATATATTGGTTTAATATATTTGTATAATATATTTTCATAATATATTGGTATAATATATTTGTATAATATAATATAAATTTCTATTTTTATAATATATAGGTTTTCATAATGTATTTGTATAATATCTATCTATATTTTAAATATATATATATATATATATATATATATATTTTAAAATATACATGTGTGTGTCTATATATAAAAAATCCTATATTTTACACCTCTATCCAAAACCCTGGAACCTAAGTAGTTTTTAACTTTTTATTCATGAACCATGAGAAAAATCCTATTTCTTCCAGCTAACCAAGGAAAATTATGTTCATCCATAAACTTGGTATGTGTCTAACTTTTTCTAGGTTCAGGTAACATTAATTTGAAATATCATCTATAACAATACCCTTCCCCATAACATGAATATCTTTATCATTGACTAAATAGACATCGATGAAAAAATGAGATACATAATAATCCACGATTCCCTTCTTAGTTATAGAGTGGAATGAAATCTCAAAATTAATGATACATGATTCCAATGGAATTTTTAGACTCAATAAAAAACAGTTACATCCTTCAGTGGCATTGGGGTGGGTGGGTTGCGCCGAATCGGAAAGGGGCGAGGGTGGGGGAGTGTAATGAATGATATATAGCCCTATATTTTATCAAACAAACATTCCCAATAAACATTGTTGACCACAGGGATATACCGATGGTAAAACAAGAATGGTGATAAAAAAATGAAAAAAGATCTCGCCAACAATCAATCAATGATTGAGAAGGATTAGGAGAAAATAATATACCTTGGATTGAAGCTTTGAATCATCTGAGAGAAAGTAGAGATATCAAAAAACTGTAAAATGTTCGAGCCTTGGATTCATTCATCCTTTGAATTATTCGAGCCTTGGATTTGAGCCTTGAAATTGTTCAATCCTTCATTCAAGCCTTGATTTGAGCTTCAATTCATCGAGGAGGAGCACCGATTAAGGGTGAATTCCACAAAATGCTTCAGATATCGCGAGGAGTTTGTGACTAGTTGGGGTTAATTTAAATAGATCGAGATACTTTTATCAACGCTTCCAAAAAAGCATCGATAAAGATCACTTTTATCAGCATTTTTTAGCGTTGATGAAGATGTCTTTAATTAGTGATAATTAATCTTGCGCAAATAAAGGGTTTATAATTATAAGTATAAATAATTTTTTTGTAAATATATTTATATAATTATATATATATATTTGGAAAATATATTTAAATATAAATATAGTAAATATATTCTTTATTTAAATATATTTATTATAATTTTATAATTGTTTAAATATATAATTATTTATTTATAATTATATAAATACTTTAAAATAATAATAATATTTATATCATTATATATATTTATATAATTATTTATATATATATATTTAATATATATATATATATTTAATATATATATATATATATAAATATAGTAAATTTATTCATTATTTAAATAAATTTATTATAAATTTATAATTATTTAAATATATAATTAATTATTTATAATTATATAAATACATTTAAAAAATAATAATATTTTTATTTATAATTATAAATATATAAATGTATAAAAATAGTAAATATACATTTATAAATATATTTTTTAAAAATATATTTTTAACATTATTAATGAATATTTAATCTTAAGTGCATGCATGTTAAAAATGAGTGAAATTGAATAATAAAAAACGAGTACACTTTAACAATATTGTAAAATTGGATAAGTTTGATTAATTAAATATAAATTATAAAAAAATAGATATATACTGAAATAAATATGAATACACATTGAAAATATTTATACATAGTAAATAAATAAATATAAAGTAAATAATGGAAATTGATTAAATTCCCTAAAAAATATTTGTGTGTGTGCATTGTATATAAAAATACATTAATTATTTATATGTGGAATCAATATAACATAAATTTGATCTATGTAAAATTGAAAAATCAAACAATATTCAATTATATCCATTACTTAATACAATCAGTCAATATTTTTAATTCATATTAATTTTTAATTATAAACCATTATTCACTAAATGTATAAATATTTAATGTAAAGAATAAATATATTTTTTATTATATAAATCATATTTATATAAATTCACATATATCAATATATTTAATATATACTGTTTATTAACATTATCAATAATTATTTAATTAATAAAATGTTTACTATTTTTATCAATTTACTTATTTTTATTTTTATTTGTTTAATTTTCATTTTACATATATCTATATATTTAATATACAATATTAATCAGTATTTATAATTTTTATATAGTATAATTAATTTATTCATTTTTATCAATAATTATTCAAATAATAAATTTTTTAATATTTTTTTAATAAAATCATTTTTTATTTTTTATTTTTTTAATTATTTCATTTTATTCAGACATTTATCAGTGCTAAAAGAGAACTGATAAAGGATCCATTTATGAGCACTAAAAATAAATCAATGATAAATGGTAGTCTTTATCAGTGCTAAAAAAGCACTGATAAAGGACCCATTTATGTGCGCTAAAAATAAAGCACTGATAAAGGGTGGCCTTTATTAGTGATAGAAATAAAGCACCTATAAAGGGTTCCCTTTATTCACGCTAACAATAAAGTGCTTATAAAGGGTACCCTTTATCAATACTAAAAAATTGCGATGATAAAGGGTGCCTTTTATCATTGATTTTTTAGCACTGATAAAAGGTTCCCTTGATCAGCGCTTGTTTTAGTGCTGATAAAGGTTCCTTTTAATAGTTCTTTTTTCTAGTGATGATGAAGGAAAGTGTTGTTAAAGGCCTATTTTGTACTAGTGACTGGTGGTAGCTAAATCTGGGATTGATCTTCAAGAACCATATCGCATCTCGTAACTTGTCAAAGAGGTCATAAATCCTTGTAAAAGGGTATTTTTTCTTTATCATGGCCTGGTTTAAGTGATGATAATCAATACAAATACACAAGCTCCAATCCATCTATTTCTTGAAAAAAATTAGTGCTGACCCAGATGACACACTGGGTCTGATAAAAAACTTCCCTCAATGGTCCCCTAACTACACCCACATATCTTGGATCTTAGTAGGGTATATCTGATATTCTACAGAAGATAGAATAGTGGTCCTGGGGTACAATTTGATGAAAAAATTTATCTATCACCCCGAAGGTAGTCCTAGAACATCCTCAGAGGAGACTTCCATATAGTCCTCTATGACTGAAGGAACCCAAATGCCTGAAGATCTCGCTACACCAAGGGCTAAAGTCTCCAAATTATGGATGATGGGTTGTAGCTTCATTCTCATAAGAACCACTCCCTCTACCATGATATCTCTCTCACCCAAAAAAGAGAATCCATTCCCATCTATACAAAGGTATTTGAATCATCTATGATGAAATTCAATCTTGGCTTAGACTATGGAAAACCAGTCCATACCCAAGATGATGTCATAAGGTATCATCATAATGACCAAGAGGTCCCATGAGAAACTCTCTCTACTAAACTATAGCTCACACTGCTGGTAGATAAGTGATATCGAAGAATCATTCCCTGTAGGAACCTCAAGCCAAAGATGCTAGGCTAAATTCTCAACTAGTAACTCCAGCTCCCTCATCAGGAGTAAAGAGACAAAGGAGTGACTCACACCTATGTTTACTACTACCGATTCAAGAGTATAATAAACAAATATCACACCTCTGATGATCTCATGACCTACTAGGTCATAATTCCCCATAGCCTGTAGTTTCCTGTAGTCCCAAACACTAGCTTCCTAAGCCCAAGGCCTTCTGGCGGCGATGGTATAAATATCTTATAACTTCATCAACCACCAGTAGCTCCTCTCTCTGGAGCTACGCCTGCTCCTCTACCATCATTTCCTCCCGGGGGGCCACCCTGACATCACCTATGAGATCCATGATCATGGTGCTTCCTTTGTCGTGGCGGTCCATCCACAGTCTACCTTCCCTCCTTAGCACGTCGAGTCAGGCAATTACATTCCATATGACCTTTCCCATTAAATGTATAACATCTCCCTTCTCTAGGATTCCTTAGTCCTCTATGTAGTCCCTATGCCACATGACCACATGCTTGAGTCCAACAATGAGAAGGTCTCCTACACTAAGACCCTACTGACTGGTTCCTGCTATCTATTATAGAATACTCAGTCCCATGAAACCCATTCCAAGATTTAGCAGTATGGAATCCCTCATATTGGAATCTATCCATCAGTAGTTCCCACTCTAGTACTCTAATATAAGTGGGAATTCATAGGGGTACTAAACTATTACACATGTCTTTGTAGAGACCCTACTCAAATTTACATGCCTAGATGTAACCATCTTGAATAATGTTGAGAGAGCACTATGTAAGGTCAATGAACCTCACAAAATACTCAACTATTATCATACTACTGGGCTGTAGCTCCAGAATCTCCTAAATTTGAACTGAGCATATGAATGAGGGGTAGTACTCCTCATAAAAAACTATTGGAAGTCAAACCCTAAGAGTGACAACTCATCATGCGTCTATGTGAATAAACTTCACTAGCGCCCTACTATTTCGTAGAAAATATTGGATGCCAGCACAACCATCTAATCAGTTGGGGTCCACCCAA
This sequence comes from Viscum album, assembly GCA_963277665.1. Classification (NCBI taxonomy): domain Eukaryota; kingdom Viridiplantae; phylum Streptophyta; class Magnoliopsida; order Santalales; family Viscaceae; genus Viscum; species Viscum album. Next base: position 1,406,101,541 of record OY728129.1, read on the forward strand.
GTTTGAAGAATCATATCACTAACTCAAGCCAATCCTCCACTACCTGGGGATCTGGATCATCATGAAACATTAACGACCTTTGGTGTTGGAACTCACAGAGTGCGCTAAGCCTATGGGAATCCCCATACTGATCTACTAGTAAAATATTCTACTCGACAAGTGGGAGTTCTACTTCTTGTTGGTTCTGGTTTCAAGAAGAAGTGTGTAGTGGTGAGTGATATATTAAAATTTATTTTCATATTTCTATACTTGAAACCTCGAGAAGGGATTTTTAACATTAAATTTATAATTAATTTATTTAAAGTTATAAGAAATTAATACATGGGATTGAGATCTTTCGTTGATGTGAATGTTGACTATAAAACAAGACCCTTTTAGATTGCCTTTATTTCACTATGAGGATCCAAGGATAGAATCCCTCTAGCAGTGATCCACACATACTACTTTGATCTCCAAAAAATGTCAATAGATCTATAGGTGTTAGCATGGTGAATCTATTATATTGCATTGATTGTGTTGATATCTCATCCTTTGGTCTTGAATAAATCTCTCTTATTCTTCTCATTCTTGAGAGGGAGAGAGATGGAGGAATTGAGAGAAAATTCATTGTGTGCAACAATTATCTATTTTCGATTTCACTCCCTACACAATTGACATAACAGTATATTTATAGAGCTATAGTTTAGGTTTAAAATATTATTTAATTTCATGTCAGACATTAAAAAATATTATAACCTTTAATAAACCCCATGTCTCCTAATAATAATAATAATAATATTATTATTTTGTGGTTTGCGCCAATGTGCGCACTAAGAAATATTATTTAATCGGATTGTTAATTAATATTTTTCACTGGATGAGGTCTTGTTCAATTCAAAATCCTATAGAATTTATTGAACATATGAATAAATATTAAATATTTTATTCATTAATAAATATTTTTGATCGATAAAACATGAATAAAATTATTCATCAGCCATGAGAATAATATTAATTCTATTAATTAAATTAAAAAAGAATTTAATCAAGATCATTATAAACACATAGTGTATGGACCTATAGGATTATTTCTCATTATAAATATATGGTATTGTCTAAATTCCAAGATTACTGTACAGAAATAGGTCAAGGAACCTGAGAGGAAAAAATAATGTCATAACGATGAAAACCACATTTGAATGATTACAGTTTAATATAATCCCTTTGTCTAAATATCTCATTAAGAAGGTTTCACATCCATATCACCAACCTATATGCTAAATAATATTTTCTTTAACTATTTGAAATAAACATGTTGCTACACCATATCTATGGAATTTAGGGTGATAGTTATATTCCAATTAAAGGGATGAGATATCATTTTCCATAATTATAAAAGGGAAAAAAAATCCTTATATGACTTATCCATTAATGACATGTTAAATACGACGCACCCAATATACCCTACATCATAGAGAACATATGTCATCATGGTTTTCATGAATAAATGTAAGTGTATGAGGCATGATATACATTATTGTTAATATTAAAATCTAAGGACTGTTACACACGCTCACAGATAGGAATATATAATGACACCAAAACATGTGGAATTATTACTGGTATGTCTATTCTCATAATATACCATATTAGATATTTTAAAGTGCGATCTTCATGTGAATAAGCCTCATCCACTTATGAATACTCACACCAGATAGTCTATATACTATGTGTCCTATCATAGTAAGTTATCCAACCCCAGAACATTATTTAAGAATATCATCATAATACATCAAGGTTCTCATCATAGTTGGGAACTGTTATGACCTTATCAACGTGATATATACTTTAGGGAATTATTACATTAGATTCATGAAGAATAATGAAAAGTATATAATAATAAGTTTTATTAATATTCAATACATTTAATATACATGTAATCAAATTACAAACAATTGGTCCAAGTACTCCAACTCTAACAAACTCCCACATGGACTAGAGACTACTAACTATGACTTTTAGTCCACTAGACCTCACATGATAATAATATTTCCCCCGAGTCATAGATTTTGTCAATTGATCTTCCATGTCGTCTTTTATAGATATAATAATCACTACAACTTCACCTTTTGAGAAAAATACCTCACGAGATGATACATATGAAGTATGTGCTTCATCCACTAATGCGACCATGGATATTTTTGGAGAGCCACCACTATAGTATTTTCACAATAAAGTGTGATATGATCTTTATTTTTAAGTACTATGTAAATATCTTAGACCAAGTTGCACATCTATACTAATTATTTAGCTTCCTCAAAATCTATAATATACTCATACTCTACTATAAAATTTTCAACCATATCTTGATTTGATCTCTTCTAGATCAAAAAACCTCCATTCAAAATGAAGATGTATCCTGTTTGTGAATTCATGTCATCTTGATCAGTTTAAAAACTACAATCTGTATATACAATGATGAAAAGTTCTTCATATCCTCTATTAACCAGGAAAATATCTTTAGTATGCCTCAGATACTCAAGGATAGTCTTGATCTCCATCCAATGAAAATCACCTGGGTTAGTTTGATTTCACCCTACCACCCTTAATATGTAGGAGACATCTAGCATAGTACATAGAATATCATACATGAATGAACCAATATATGATGTGTATAAAATCCTTTCTATCCTATTTCTTTCATCATGTTCCTGAGGAAACATTTTCCTGGAAAGATTAATTCCATGTGACACTGGTAATAATCCCCTCTTGGATTGTTTCATACTAAATCTCTTCAGTATCTTATCAATTTATGAACTTTGAATCAGGCTGAGAAATCTTTTGTATCTATCATGATGGATTTTGATCCTAAGAATATATGTTTCCTTTCCTACGTTCTTCATAGAGAATCATTTATTCAACCAATCCTTAATAGACTGTATGAATGATATTTCATTTCCAATGAGTAATATGTTATCAATATATACTATTAAGAAAATTACTACACTCAAACTAAACCATTTTTAGATATGAGGATGACAATAATTATTTATGAAACCAAATTCAATTACTGATTCAACAAAATTAATGTTCCATGACTTAGATGCTTGATTTAATCTATAAATGTATTTTTTACAATTTGAATATCTTTTTGGAATCCTTTTGAGTAAAAAACCCTTTGGGGTGTGTTATATAAACATGTTTCTAAAGGTTCCCATTAATGAAGGTTATTTTTAAATCAATTTTATAAATATCATAATCTTGGTATACCAAAATGGAAAATAGAATTATAATGGATTTTAGTATTGAAACCGGTGAAACAGATTCATTGTAGTCAATGCCTTGATGCTATTTAAACCTAAGGGTGTAATTTTGGGTCGGGATTGCCTTGAAAAAAATCAGGCCACTAACCACTATTCAGGCTGGGCCAGGCCGACCTGAACAACCTCATGAGACGGCCTGAGCCCGGCCTCGGGCCGGCCTAAACTATCGGGTCGAGCTGGGATTTTTCAGGCAGAACCGGGCTTTTTCAAGTCGGGTCATGGTGGGATTTTATTATTTTCAAAATAATTTTTTGTTTTAAAACATTTTTTAACATTTATTTAAAACATTTTTTACATTTATTTTTAAACACATGTTTTTTACATTTATTTTTTAAAAACGTTTAACATGTTTTTTTGTAAAAACATTTATTTTATTTTCAATTAACATTTTACAATGGGTGAATATGTAATTTTTTTTTGTCTAAAATAGATTTATATATGTGAATCTATATATATTATGTGAAAATTGTAAAAAAAAATTAATGAGGGGTTGGGGGATATGCAACAGAGGGTGAGTTTAAAACATTATTATTTAAACATTTTTTTAACATTTATTTAAAACATTTTTTTATCTTATTTATAAATTTTTAAAGAGTTTGTTAATTTTTTTATTTAAAATTTTTTATTTAAAACATTTTTCAACATCTATTTAAAACATTTTTTTTACCTTTATCTTTAAATGATTAATTTAATTTTTTTTAATTTTTTTAAACACATGATTTTTACAACTATTTTTTTAAAATTTTAATGAAAATTTTTTTAAGTGTTTTTTTAAAAAATAATTATTTAAATGTTTTTTTAATTTTTTTTAATTTTTTTTATTTAAACCATTTTCTAACATTTGTTTAAAACAATTTTTACATTTATTATTAGAAGTTTAAATTAAAATATTTTTTTGGAACGCATGTTTTTTACATATATTTTGTTTAAAAATTTAACATGTTTTATGTTAAATTTTTTTTATTAACATTTTAAAGTGGGTGGATATGTTATTTTTTTCATAATATATTTATATAAGTGTGTGAATTTATATATATTATATGAAAATAAAAAAAAATAATGAGGAATTGGGGGTGCACGAAAGTGGGTTGGTTTAAAGAGTTGTTATTTAAACATTTTTTATCATTTATTTAAAAAAAATTTACATTTATTTTTTTAACATGTTTATGGAAATTATTTTAAGTGTTTTTTTAATTTAAAACATTTTTTAAACGTTTTTTATTTTTTTAAACGCATGTTTTTTACAAGTATTTTTATTAAACACTATACATTTTTTGTAAGAACATTTATTTTCTATTTTATTTATATTTTACAGGGAGAGTATGTTATTTTTTTTAAACGAATTTATATATGTGAATCTATATATATTATGTGAAAATAAATAATGAGAGGTTGGGGGGGTGCACAATAGTGGGTGAGTTATTTTTTTAAATATATTTATAAATATATATATATAGTATATATAATATATGAAAGTTTCATCATATTTTAAAAAAATTAATGAGGTTGGGGGGTGTGCGAACATCATTGGGTGAGTAGTTATTTTTTTTGTTAATATATAATAAGTTATTATATATATATAATATCAGAAAATTGTAAGAAAAAATTAGGGGTTGGTAGGTGTGTCACCGTGGGCGGGTTAATTTTTTTTTCTAAATAGATTTATATATAATATATACAAGTTTCAACATACTTAAAAAAAATTAATGAGGTGGGGGGGGGTGCACCAACATTATTAGGCGAGTATGTTATTTTTTTATTAATATACAATAAGTTATTACATATACAATATTAAATCATTGATATATATATTATTTATAGGTTTGTTTGTATATATATTATATTAACTCATATATATATATATATTAATGGATTTTTAAAAGCCACACTTAATTGATATATATTATTAATATATATATATATATATATATTATTAATATATATATATATATAATTAATGGATTTGTTTATATATATACTGTATCATATCATTGATAAATATATTATTAATAGATTTGTTTATATGTATATACCTATATATAATATGCTAGTTTCATCATATTTAAAAAAATTAATGAGGTTAGGGGGTGTATGCGAACATCATTGGGTGAGTGTGTTATTTTTTTGTTAATATATAATAAGTTATTATATATATAATGTTAAATGTTTGATATATATAATATGAGAAAATTGTAAAAATAATAATTAGGGGTTGAGGGGTGCGCCGCAGTAGGCGGGTTAATTTTTTTTCTAAATAGATTTATATATGTATAATATGTTTAATATATGCAAGCCACAACAAACTTAAAAAATTAATGAGGTTGAGGGACATACATGAACATCATTAGGTGAGTGTTATTTTTTTTATTAATATACAACAATTTATTATATATATATATATGATATTAAATCATTGATATATATATATATATATATATATTAATAGCTTTGTTTGTATATATATATTATTAATGGATTTTTAAAAGTCACGCTTAATTAATATATATTATTAATGGATTTGTTTATATATATACAATATTATATATATATATATAATTATATATCGTTGTACACACACACATTATAATTATATATAATAATAGTTATATGTATATATATACATTATTATATATATATATATAATTTTTTGTTAATATATAATGATATATATATACACACATATATCATTGATATATATATATATATACAGTCTGGTGAGAATATAATAGGTGCAGCGCCTGGGCTAGTTGGTCCAAGAGCAGCCTTGGAAGCCTAAGGTAGGGGGATCAAATTTCCCTACCAGTAGCTTCCCGATACATTTTTTACAGCGGGCCAGGCTTCATATGGGCCAGCAGGGCGGGCTTTTTCAGGCCGGCCTAGCCCAGCCTACGTGCCTTCTTGGATAGGCTCAGGCCCATCCTGAGGAACCTATGGTCTGAGCCTGGCCTGGCCCGACATAGGCTTTGTCAGGCCGAGCCGCTCGGGCTTTCGGGCTGGGCCTCTCTGGATTTCAGGCCATCAAAACAAAATTACACCCTTATTTAAACCCTTTTACAACCAGTTTTGGATTATAGGTACTGACTTGTCTATCAATGTCCAGTTTCTTCTTGAATACCAATTTTCAACTGTCAAGAACCAACCCAGGTCGACCCTGAACCGGACACCCAGGTCACCTGAGCCGGCCCGCGACATGGCCTCAAGCGCGTCTCCCCTTACGCCAGAGGTTGCCGACTAGCGGCGAGGGTGTAAGGTAAGTCAGGGGGAAGACTATACCCTCTTATCAAAGTGGAACAAAGGGACCAAAAATACAGCAATGGAAGTAGTGTAAATAATAATAAGAAAAGAGCGGAAACATTTTTCATTTATAAGGTTTGAATAAATTTGGTGAATGGCAGTTTATATAAGAGATGCATGCATGACATTCTAATGATACAATGAAAGTATTAAATCAAGCGACATACTTACACGTCAATGAAGAAGTAAATGAACAAAAGTCTCAAGCCCTGAGGGCGATCTCCATGAGCATCCTGAGCCCCAACTCGCTCCTTTGCTCCTAACTCCAAGTACAAGAAACAGCAACAACAAGGTCCTGCAACCAAATGGAATCTACTCGGGTACCCCAGTGCAATGGCGGCCCGAGTAGGGTGTGAGATATATATCTCAGTAGGCCGGAACCACCGGGGTCTAGCCCACTATAGACCATGAAATATAATTAAACAAACTGTTGATATTTTAGAACAATAACGACACAATACAAACAATAAACGCCCGTCCAGGTTCCAGAAAGGAAACCTGGCGGCACTACCTGCTTCGGCCCATAGCCGGGATGAGAACCTGTTTAAAACAACACAAGTAAATTTGGTTCATGCATAAAAACACTTTTTATCATTTTGCTCACTTACTCTATTTATTCACTTATCATTTCAACTCAGACTGGAAACCCACTCATTCTTACCTTTCTTTATTTGATCACAAATCACTCGGGTTTTACCCACATCTCTCATTATTTTCATAAATCATTATTATCATTCGTTCGGTGTAGATCACCATGTCTAACACCCCGTATCACATTTGGTGTAAATCGCCATGTCTAACACCTAGATAATCGTTCGGTGTAGATCACCATGTCTAACACCCCGTATCACGTTTGTTGTAGATAGCCATGTCTAACACCTAGATAATCGTTCGGTTTAGATCGCCATGTCTAACACCTCGTATCACGTTTGGTGTAGATCGCCATTTCTAACACCTAGATAATCGTTCGGTGTATATCGCCATGTCTAACACCTCGTATCACGTTTGGTGTAGATCGCCATGTCTAACAACTAGATAATCATTCGGTGTAGATCGCCATGTCTAACACCCCGTATCACATTTGGTCATCCAAATCAGATCTCAACTTTTTATAATCAATTCTCATAATTAATTATCCTTGTTCAACATTATGGAACTTGCACGAGCAATAGAAGGTAAACAAAATCATATGGCATCAACATGCCTCTATGTTAGGTGATTAATGACATTAAATGGTACAAGCTAACAAACTTGCTCAAGCAAGACATTCAATTCAAACTATTACATTAAATTTATAACTTAAAGAACAAGGAAAAAGGGGCATTTTGGCGGGGCACACCCAAAGGGGTGGCCAAGAGTCAAGGCGAGCACCTAGGGTGGACTTTAACATAAACGAGGGCCACAATGAGCATGAGCGAACCACCCAAGAATTTCAATAATACATAAAGAGGCATTGCCGGAAGGTTGCGACATGAGACACAAGACGTGGCATGACATAAGCGCCGAAGTAAAGGGAAGGGGGTAAACACCCTACCCTAAAAGTTCTAATTACATGTTAAGCCATGAACTTGGGAGGTGTCATGGGTCATTTATTATTTCTCAAGAAGCAACGTCATTTGAGGTAACCAGTAAGGTACAAGTACAAGCACGTCATTCATCAAGTATAATGTCAATCATAAAGAGTCATAAGACTTTTAAGCACGCAATCACAAAAAAGGAAATCTACTACTACACGTTTATTTTGAAGGCAGCTCACCTCCATTGGAGGAGTTTTATTAGAAAACATGCCATTACTTTATCAAACAATTCATTTAGTGACATTTATCATTTACTTTAAAACTCATTCAACACTTAAAAAAGTAAAGAAGCCAAACAGTAAGGAAGGCAATCATGAAATTCTATTGCTACATTTTTAGATTGAAGGCAGCGCACCTCGAAAGAGGGATTTTATTATTAAATCATTATTTTAGTGACCAAACAACCTCTTTTATCTTATTCCTGCAATTCACACAATTTTCACAGAAGCATTTAATCAGAACTAAACTTGCATAATTAAAATGCTAAGTGCAATATTAAACTCACTATTACTTTACTTAAATTTAAAGGGCAAGGAGAGGGACCCTACCTCAAGGTGGATCCATCCGTCCACTCCGGCTCTTGGCGCTTTCTAACTAAAGCTGTCACAGCTGCTCCCCCACGAGGCATATGTGATTTCACATACGTATAAGGAAACCTAGCCCCTATCCACACGCTCTGCATGGCCATGAGCGTGCGCAAGAGGATCCTTACACATATGCTTACACACATAAGCCTGTCTCCACTCACCTGCACATGCACATTTTATATATGTAATGGGGACAACTATCCCCGTACGTGTGTATATTCGCTGTCATGGACAAAAATACGCACGCCGGGGGAACCCACGTACATATAAATACATACCTATGCCTGCGCAGGTGAGTCGCCTAAACTCTGGCAGCCCGAAATCATACCAAAACCTCCAACGCACTATAAGACAACCACTACAAACCTTAGGACACAAAGATAAACCAATTTAAGCCAGGAAAAACCAACCAGAAATAATAAACCCTTACCTCGGGTGTTGGCGACAAACCAAAACGAAGGCGGACCCACACCGCGAGCTCAACGCACTACCAACATCAAGTCGGGGCTCATAAACATCAAAATCCCCAAATTTAACAAGTGCAAAACAAAGGGAAAGGTGAAAACCTCACCCCGAAACCATTCCGACGATCCGAAACCACCCGAACCGCTTCGCCTTCGGCGGCGGTTGCCGGAACGCGCGCTAAGGAGTCCCAACGGACCTTCCGCGCCGACCTAGAACAAGAGCAAGATGAAAAACCGGATCACCGCTAAGCCCTAGGGTTCGGCCGCACCACACCGGGCGTCGATTAGGTCGAAAAGAAGCCGGAAACGAGGAGGAGAATGGAGAAAATAGCTTACCGTGGCGATTCAAACCGGAAACTGGTGGAGATCCGGTGGAAATCGACAAATGGGAGAGGTCGGGGAAGGAGGCGGCGCCGTGGAGGGGGGGGGGCTAAGGGGAGAGGAGGGGGTGTGCGGGGGTCCTGGACGAGAGAGGGGGAGGGAGGTGTTTAGGATTTTTTTTCTTTTATTTTAATTTAATTTATTTTCATTTATTTTAATTTTAAACAAAAACTAAAAGGCACCCACCCGCACGGTTTTACCCGCACCGCCTGAAACACCGCGTGCAGCCCGCGCGCCTGCTACCGGATACCCGGGGTACCCCGCACGCCTAACCCGCACGGTTAAACCTACCGCGTGCGGTCCGATATCACCGCTTAAAACGGCTCCAGAACTCGGGACCTCGTTCCGAAGCTCAGTTTTAAAACCGACCCGCTGATAAAAGAAAAAGTTCAAAAACCTTCGAATTTTATCCGCTCTAAAAAAAATGGTTCGTTACAAACTACCCACCAAAAAAAAAACTTCTCGTCCCCGAGAAGCCTTTGGAAAACAACAAAAACATCACCCGACTCACAAGGGTCCTGAAGTTTCATTCAACCGGTTGTATTGTGCTTCCAACGCCCAAAGCACCTTTAAGAATTTTCTAAGAAGACTGCACTTAAGCCTTTACAACTCGAGCCAATGCTCACGTTACAACTGAAACATCAAAGCAGAGCTTACATCTGAGGCCATTATAGGGACCTCAACCCAAGAAAACAGTTGAATCACGATCGACAAACTAAAATTGGTCACGCAAGATTTCTTCGAAAGACATCGCCGACCCGAGATTCACACTCGCCCTTAAACCGACGACATGCTTTTAAAACTGTTCCGTTATCAACCACGCGTGCAACGAAGTCCTTACACGACGTTCGGTGATATTCTCAAGTCAAGCCATCACAAGACTATCATAAAACTATCGTGCCTCAGCACGAAGCGTAACTCCAAGAAACCGTGCATCCCACGCACAACCAGAGAGAGATCACGAAACAAACCATCAACTTTTAAACTTTAGCGCGGCGTACAACTGACACTATCTTGGTGTATCGAAGACGACGTCAAGATGGGGGACATGCTCGTCTCATCCATCAGAGTACACTAAGATTAATCCAAGGTCGCTGAGAAGATCAATCGGACCAAAATCTGATGCCTATTCCACCCGAGGCATTCGTATTCGTCCAAGCATAACCACTGAAACTCTTCCCGCACTAACGGAGTTTCTAAGGTGTTGTGCATACAGCCAACCTTATCACAGTCGTGCTGCCAAGCAAGCACTGACATGAAAACAGAAACTCATGCGACACTACCCACCTTAGGAGTGTCCATGTCGTCGTAAGAACTAGCCGCTCACCAGCGCGCTATTTTTGAAACACTTTAACGCACGGGTGACGTTCCTCGAACTACGATCACCACATAATAAGATCACACCGAAAACAAGGAAACTCAAGCTCTAAGGGTACTACCTAGCATGGGCTAGTCCCTTACGAAGCACACGCGTCGACCCTAACTCTTGGTCACACAAAACAAGGATTACTAGGCTCAAAAACCTCTTTCCATTTTATCCATTTCATTAATTCATTCCAAACTTTAATCATTTCAAAGAAGATCTTAACAAACCCACAAGTACTATTTCACAAAAAAGTACTTGGTTTTCAAATAACTCCCGACGGGAAAAACTGGCAAGTTGCAACAAACTTCCTCTTCAACATTTAACATTTAATGTTAACCAATCATAAATAGAAAATTTAGCATCTAAATTCCTTTTAACAAAGAGGCGACCTCATAAGGTCCCATTCATTCAAACTAGGTTCATCAAAAGAAACCATATCACAGTTCATTTCAATAAAACATGCCCCAACTGACCCACTCAGTCCAGTTGAGCATGTTTAAAAGTACACCAAAATTTCAATCAAAACTCAACAGTTTTACATTTATAACCATTTTCCACATGCAATGGTTAAACAAGGTTCAATCACATGGGTGGACACCTACCAATCGATAAGGTGCCCATACACCTTACCGCTGGAATTTGGTTCCCATTTATCAGATAAATTTTTCTATTTAACATTTAAACTTCAGCAGCCATCTTTTAAAAAGTTTGAAAACACGGTTTACCCTTTTCCCAATTATAAGGCGCTCATACACCTTATAATGGAAAATTGGTTCTGTCATAATCGCAACCAACAATTTCAGCCAAAGCAACCAAGCGCTTGCCAGCAAGCTAACAAGCCACTACAAACAGCTAACACAAAGCAACAAGCAGAAATCACTAAAACATGCTATAATACAGAGCATGACACACAAGCAAGATAGAAAACATGACATACTATCACCCAAACATGTTAACTATCACCGAAACATGCTTTCTAAAGAGGTGTGCTAAATAAATCCAGACTTGACATATTTCCAAGGCACACAATCAAAATCAGCAGGCATCCTACTAATGTAACTTTATGGCATGGCACATATGCATGACATGTGAATCTATAAGTGTCTAATATGATGCATGCAATGCAATTTCCTGGCCATATCGGGCCAAGGAAAATTTTCAAAACCTCTTCATAAACAAATAAGCAGTGGAAAGTACAAAATTCACCCAAGGTGAAATCACATCAACTGTAATAGCAAACAACATGAACATCAATTCCCAGCCCTAGCCACTTGGTCATTTCCCATACATGGGTTGATCAGTCCCAAGCATGGCTTTTAACCCAAGCGCCGACACATTCCTAGTCTCCTGTCTACCATCCCCGAAATAGTAAGACAAAGGAAAAGAATGAAACCTCCTTTGATACCATTTTGTCACGAACCAACCCAGTTTGACCCTGAACCGGACACCCAGGTCACCTGAGCCAGCCCGCGACATGGCCTCAAGCGTGTCTCCCCTTACGCCAGAGGTTGCCTACTAGCAGCGAGGGTGTAATGTAAGTCAGGGGGGGGAAGACTATACCCTCTTATCAAAGTGGAACAAAGGGACCAAAAATACAGCAAAGGAAGTAGTGTAAATAATAATAAGAAAAGAGCGGAAACATTTTTCATTTATAAGCTTTGAATAAATTTGGCGAACGACAGTTTATATAAGAGATGCATGCATGACATGCTAATGATACAATGAAAGCATTAAATCACGCGACATACTTACACATCAATGCAGAAGTAAATGAACAAAAGTCTCAAGCCCTGAGGGCGATCTCCATGAGCATCCCGAGCCCCAACTCGGTCCTTTGCTCCTAACTCCAAGTACAAGAAACAACAACAACAAGGTCCTGCAACCAAATGGAATCTACTCGGTTACCCCAGTGCAATGGAAGCCCGAGTAGGGTGTGAGATATATATCTCAGTAGGCCGGAACCACCGGGGTCTAGCCCACTCTTGACCATGAAATATAATTAAACAAAGTGCTGGTATTTTCGAACAATAACGACACAATACAAACAATAAACGCCCGTCCAGGTTCCAGAAAGGACACCTGGTGGCACTACCTGCTTCGGCCCATAGCCGAGATGAGAACCTGTTTAAAACAACACAAGTAAATTTGGTTCAAGCACAAAAACACTTTTTATCATTTTTCTCACTTACTCTATTTATTCACTTATCATTTCAACTCAGACTGGAAACCCACTCATTCTTACCTTTCTTTACTTGATCACAAATCACTCAGGTTTTACCCACATCTCTCATTCTTTTCAAAAATCATTATTATCATTCGTTTGGTGTAGATCGCCATGTCTAACACCCCATATCACATTTGGTGTAGATCGCCATGTCTAACACCTAGATAATCGTTCGGTGTAGATCGCCATGTCTAAAACCCCGTATCACGTTTGGTGTAGATCGCCATGTCTAACACCTAGATAATCATTCAGTGTAGATCGCCATTTCTAACACCCCGTATCATGTTTGGTGTAGATCTCCATGTCTAACACCTAGATAATCGTTCGGTGTAGATCGCCATGTATAACACCTAGATAATCGTTCGGTGTAGATCGCCATGTCTAAAACCCCGTATCACATTTGGTCATCCAAATCAGATCTCAACTTTTTATAATCAATTTTCATAATTAATTATCCTTGTTCAACATTCTGGAACTTTAACGAGCAATAGAAGGTAAACAAAAGCATATGGCATCAACATGCCTCTATGTTAGGTGATTAATGACATTAAATGGTACAAGCTAACAAACTTTCTCAAGAAAGACATTCAATTCAAACTATTACATTAAATTTATTACTTAAAGAACAAGGAAAAAGGGGCATTTAGGTGGGGCACACCCAAAGGGGTGGCCAAGAGGCAAGGCGAGCACCTAGGGTGGACTTTACCATAAACGAGGGGCACAATGAGCATGAGCGAACCACCCAAGCATTTCAATAATACATAAAGAGGCATTGCCGGAAGGTTGCGACAAGCGACACAAGACGTGGCATGACATAAGCGCCGAAGTAAAGGGAAGGGGGTAAACACCCTACCCTAAAAGTTCTAATTACATGTTAAGCCATGAACTTAGGAGGTGTCATGGCTCGTTTATTATTTCTCAAGAAGAAACGTCATTTGAGGTAACCAGTAAGGTACAAGTACAAGCATGTCATTCATCAAGTATAATGTCAAGCATAAAGAGTCATAAGACTTTTAAGCACACAATCACAAAAAAGGAAATATACTACTACACGTTCATTTTGAAGGCAGCTCACCTCCATTGGAGGATTTTTATTAGAAAACATGCCATTACTTTATCAAAAAATTCATTTAGTGACATTTAGCATTTACTTTAAAACTCATTCAACAATTAACAAAGTTAAGAAGCCAAACAGTAAGGAAGGCAATCATGAAATTCTATTGCTACATTTTTAGATTGAAGGAAGCGCACCTCGAAAGAGGGGTTTTATTATTAAATAATTAGTTTAGTGACCAAACAACCTCTTTTATCTTATTCCTGCAATTCACATGATTTGCACAGAAGCATTTAATCGGAACTAAACTTGCATAATTAAAATGCTAAGTGCAATATTAAACTCACTATTACTTTACTTAAATTTAAAGGGCAAGGAGAGGGACCCTACCTCAAGGTGGATCCATCCGTCCACTCCGGCTCTTGGCGCTTTCTAACTAAAGCTGTCGCAGCTGCTCCCCCACGAGGCATATGTGATTTCACATACGTATAAGGACACCTAGCCCCTATGCACACGCTCCGCATGGCCATGAGCGTGTGCAAGAGGATCCTTACACATATGCTTATACACATAAGCATGTCTCCACTCACCTGCACATGCACTTTTTATATATGTAATGGGGACAACTAGCCCCGTACGTGTGTATATTTGCTGCCATGGAAAAATATACGCACGCCGGGGGAACCCACGTACATATAAATACGTACCTATGCCTACGCAGGTGAGTCGCCTAAACTCCGGCAGCCCGAAATCATACCGAAACCTCCAACGCACTATAAGACAACCACTACGAACCTTAGGACACAAAGATAAACCAATTTAAGCCAGGAAAAACCAACCAGAAATAATAAACCCTTACCTCAGGTGTTGGCGACAGACCAAAACGAAGGCGAACCCACACCGCGAGCTCAACGCACTGCCAACATCAAGTCGGGGCTCATAAATATCAAAATCCCCAAATTTAACAAGTGAAAAACAAAGGGAAAGGTGAAAACCTCACCCCGAAACCATTCCAACGATCCGAAACCACCCGAACCACTTCGCCTTCGGCGGCGGTTGCCGGAACGCGCGCCAAGGAGTCCCAACGGACCTTCCGTGCCGACCTAGAACAAGAGAAAGATGAAAAACCGGATCACCTCTAAGCCCTAGGGTTCGGCCGCACCTCACCGGGCGCCGATTAGGTCGAAAAGAAGCCGGAAACGAGGAGGAGAATGGAGAAAATAGCTTACCGTGGCGATTCGAACCAGAAACCGGTGGAGATCCGGTGGAAATCAACAAATGGGAGAGGTCAGGGAAGGAGGCAACGCCGTGGAGGGGGGGGGGGGGGGGGTCGCGCGCGCGGCTAAGGGGAGAGGAGGGGGTGTGCGGGGGTCCTGGCCGAGAGAGGGGGAGGGAGGTGTTTAGGATTTTTTTTCTTTTCTTTTATTTTAATTTATTTTATTTTCATTTATTTTAATTTTAAACAAAAACTAAAACGCACCCACCCGCACGGTTTTACCCGCACCGCCTGAAACACCGCGTGCAACCCACGTGCCTGCTACCGGATGCCCGAGGTACCCCGCACGCCTAACCCGCACGGTTAAACCTACCGTGCACGGTCTGATATCACCGCTTAAAACGGCTCCAGAACTCGGGACCTCATTCCGAAGCTCGGTTTTAAAACCGACCCGCTGATAAAAGAAAAAGTTCAAAAACCTTCGAATTTTATCCGCTCTAAAAAAACGGTTCGTTACAAACTACCCACCAAAAAAAAACTTCTCGTCCCCGAGAAGCCTTCAGAAAACAACGAAAACATCACCCGACTCACAAGGGTCATGAAGTTTCATTCAACCGGTTGTATTGTGCTTCCAACGCCCAATGCACCTTTAATAATTTTCTAAGAAGACTGCACTTAAGCCTTTACAACTCGAGCCAATGATCACGTTACAACTAAAAATTCAAAGCAGAGCTTACATCCGAGGCCATTATAGGGACCTCAACCCAAGAAAACGGTTGAATCACGATCGACCAACTAAAATTGGTCGCGCAAGATTTCCTCGAAAGATATCGCCGACCCGAGATTCACACTCGCCCTTAAACCGACGACATGCTTTTAAAACTATTCTGTTATCAACCACGCGTTCACCGAAGTCCTTACACGACGTTCGGTGATATTCTCAAGTCAAGCCATCACAAGACTATCATAAACCTATCGTGACTCAGCACGAAGCGTAACTCCAAGAAACCGTGCATCCCACGCACAACCAGAGAGAGATCATGAAACAAACCAACAACTTTTAAACTTTAGCGCGGCGTACAACTGACACTATCTTGGTGTATCGAAGACGACGTCAAGATGGGGGACATGCTCGTCTCATCCATCAGAGTATACTAAGATTAATCCAAGGTCGCTGAGAAGATCAATCGGACCAAACTCTGATGCCTATTCCACCCGAGGCATTCGTATTCGTCCAAGCTTAACCACTGAAACTCTTCCCGCACTAACGGAGTTTCTAAGGTGTTGTGCATACAGCCAACCTTATCACAGTCGTGCTGCCAAGCAAGCACCGACATGAAAACAGAAACTCATGCGACACTACCCACCTTAGGAGTGTCCATGTCGTCATAAGAACTAGCCGCTCACCGGCGCGCTATTTTTGAAACACTTTAATGCACGGGTGACGTTCCTCGAACTATGATCACCACATCATAAGATCACACCGAAAACAAGGAAACTCAATCTCTAAGGGTACTACCTAGCACGGGCTAGTCCCTTACGAAGCACACGCGTCGACCCTAACTCTTGGTCACACAAAACAAGGATTACTAGGCTCAAAAACCTCTTTCCATTTTATCCATTTCATTAATTCATTCCAAACTTTAATCATTTGAAAGAAGATCTTAACAAACCCACAAGTACTATTTCACAAAAAAGTACTTGGTTTTCAAACAACACCCCATGGGAAAAACAGGCAAGTTGCAACAAACTTCCTCTTCAACATTTAACATTTAATGTTATCCAATCATAAACAGAAAATTTAGCATCAAAATTCCTTTTAACAAAGAGGCGACCTCATAAGGTCCCATTCATTCAAACTAGGTTCATCAAAAGAAACCATATCACAGTTTATTTCAATAAAACATGCCCCAACTGACCCACTCAGTCCAGTTGAGCATGTTTAAAAGTACACCAAAATTTCAATCAAAACTCAACAGTTTTACATTTATAACCATTTTCCACATGCAATGGTTAAACAAGGTTCAATCACATGGGTGGCCACCTACCAATCGATAAGGTGCCCATACACCTTACCGCTGGAATTTGGTTCCCATTTATCAGATAAATTTTCCATTTAACATTTAAACTTCAGCAGCCATCTTTTAAAAAGTTTGAAAACACGATTTACCCTTTTCCCAATTATAAGGCGCCCATACACCTTATAATGGGAAATTGGTTCCGTCGTAATCGCAACCAACAATTTCAGCCAAAGCAACCATGCTCTTGCCAGCAAGCTAACAAGCCACTACAAACAGCTAACACAAAGCAACAAGAAGAAATCACTAAAACATGCTATAACACAGAGCATGACACACAAGCAAGATAGAAAACATGACATATTATCACCCAAACATGTTAACTATCACCGAAACATGCTTTCTAAAGAGGCGTGCTAAATAAATCCAGACTTGACATATTTCCAAGGCACATAATCAAAATCAACAGGCATCCTACTAATGTAACTACATGGCATGGAACATATGCATGACATGTGAATCTATAAGTGTCTAATATGATGCATGCAATGCAATTTCTTGGCTATATCAGGCCAAGGAAAATTTTCAAAACCCCTTCATAAACAAATAAGCAGTGGAAATTACAACATTCACCCAAGGTAAAATCACATCAACTGTAATATCAAACAACATGAACATCAATTCCCAGCCCTGGCCACTTGGTCATTTCCCGTACATGGGGTGATCAGTCCCAAGCACGGCTATTAACCCAAGCGACGACACATTCCTAGTCTCCTGTCTACCATCCCTGAAATAGTAAGACAAAGGAAAATAATGAAACCTCATTTGATACCATTTTGTCACGAACCAAACCAGGTCGACCCTGAACCGGACACCCAGGTCACCTGAGCCGGCCCGCGACATGGCCTCAAGCGCGTCTCCCCTTACGCCAGAGGTTGCCGACTAGCGGCGAGGGTGTAAGGTAAGTCAGGGGGGAAGACTATACCCTCTTATCAAAGTGGAACAAAGGGACCAAAAATACAGCAATGGAAGTAGTGTAAATAATAATAATAAAAGAGCGGAAACATTTTTCATTTATAAGGTTCGAATAAATTTGGCGAACGACAGTTTATATAAGAGATGCATGCATGACATGCTAATGATACAATGAAAGCATTAAATCACACGACATACTTACACATCAATGCAGAAGTAAATGAACAAAAGTCTCAAGCCCTGAGGGCGATCTCCATGAGCATCCCGAGCCCCAACTTGGTCCTTTTCTCCTAACTCCAAGTACAAGAAACAACAACAACAAGGTCCTGCAACCAAATGGAATCTACTCGGGTACCCCAGTGCAATGGCAGCCCGAGTAGGGTGTGAGATATATATCTCAGTAGGCCGGAACCACCGGGGTCTAGCCCACTCTAGACCATGAAATATAATTAAACAAAGTGCTGGTATTTTCGAACAATAACGACACAATACAAACAATAAACGCCCGTCCAGGTTCCAGAAAGGACACCTGGAGGCACTAACAGCTTCGGCCCATAGCCGGGATGAGAACCTGTTTAAAACAACACAAGTAAATTTGGTTCAAGCATAAAAACACTTTTTATCATTTTGCTCACTCACTCTATTTATTCACTTATCATTTCAACTCAGACTGGAAACCCCCTCATTCTTACCTTTCTTTATTTGATCACAAATCACTCGGGTTTTACCCACATCTCTCATTATTTTCATAAATCATTATTATCGTTCGTTCGGTGTAGATTGCCATGTCTAACACCCCGCATCACATTTGGTGTAGATCGCCATGTCTAACACCTAGATAATCGTTCGGTGTAGATCGCCATGTCTAACACCCCGTATCACGTTTGGTGTAGATCGCCATGTCTAACACCTAGATAATCGTTCGGTGTAGATCGCCATGTCTAACACCCCGTATCATGTTTGGTGTAGATCTCCATGTCTAACACCTAGATAATCGTTCGGTGTAGATCGTCATGTCTAACACCCCGTATCACGTTTGGTGTAGATCGCCATGTCTAACACCTAGATAATCGTTCGGTGTAGATCGCCATGTCTAACACCCCGTATCACATTTGGTCATCCAAATCAGATCTCAACTTTTTATAATCAATTCTCATAATTAATTATCCTTGTTCAACATTCTGGAACTTGCACGAGCAATAGAAGGTAAACAAAAGCATATGGCATCAACATGCCTCTATGTTAGGTGATTAATGACATTAAATGGTACAAGATAACAAACTTGCTCAAGCAAGACATTCAATTCAAACTGTTACATTAAATTTATAACTTAAAGAACAAGGAAAAAGGGGCATTTAGGCGGGGCACACCCAAAGGGGTGTCCAAGAGGCAAGGCGAGCACCTAGGGTGGACTTTACCATAAACGAGGGCCACAATGAGCATGAGCGAACCACCCAAGCATTTCAATAATACATAAATAGGCATTGCCGGAAGGTTGCGACAAGCGACACAAGACGTGGCATGACATAAGCGCCGAAGTAAAGGGAAGGGGGTAAACACCCTACCCTAAAAGTTCTAATTACATGTTAAGCCATGAACTTAGGAGGTGTCATGGCTCGTTTATTATTTCTCAAGAAGCAACGTCATTTGAGGTAACCAGTAAGGTACAAGTACAAGCATGTCATTCATCAAGTATAATGTCAAGAATAAAGAGTCATAAGACTTTTAAGCACGCAATCACAAAAAAGGAAATCTACTACTACATGTTTATTTTGAAGGCAGCTCACCTCCATTGGAGGAGTTTTATTAGAAAACATGCCATTACTTTATCAAACAATTCATTTAGTGACATTTAGCATTTACTTTAAAACTCATTCAACACTTAACAAAGTTAAGAAGCCAAACAGTAAGGAAGGCAATCATGAAATTCTATTTCTACATTTTTAGATTGAAGGCAGCGCACCTCGAAAGAGGGGTTTTATTATTAAATCATTAGTTTAGTGACCAAACAACCTATTTTATCTTATTCCTGTAATTCACTCGATTTGCATAGAAGCATTTAATCGGAACTAAACTTGCATAATTAAAATGCTAAGTGCAATATTAAACTCACTATTACTTTACTTAAATTTAAAGTGCAAGGAGAGGGACCCTACCTCAAGGTGGATCCATCCGTCCACTCCGGCTCTTGGCGCTTTCTAACTAAAGCTGTCGCAGCTGCTCCCCCATGAGGCATATGTAATTTCACATACGTATAAGGACACCTAACCCCTATGCACATGCTTCGCATGGCCATGAGCGTGCGCAAGAGGATCCTTACACATATGCTTATACACATAAGCCTGTCTCCACTCACCTGCACAGGCACTTTTTATATATGTAATGGGGACAACTAGCCCCGTACGTGTGTATATTCGTTGCCATGGACAAATATACGCACGCCGGGGGAACCCACGTACATATAAATACATACCTATGCCTGCGCAGGTGAGTCGCCTAAACTTCGGCAGCCCGAAATCATACCGAAACCTCCAACGCACTATAAGACAACCACTACGAACCTTAGGACACAAAGATAAACCAATTTAAGCCAGGAAAAACCAACCAGAAATAATAAACCCTTACCTCGGGTGTTGGCGACAAACCAAAACGAAGGCGAACCCACACCGCGAGCTCAACGCACTGCCAACATCAAGTCGGGGCTCATAAACATCAAAAGCCCCAAATTTAACAAGTGGAAAACAAAGGGAAAGGTGAAAACCTCACCCCGAAACCATTCCGACGATCTGAAACCACCTGAACCGCTTTGCCTTCGGCGGCGGTTGCCGGAACGCGCGCCAAGGAGTCCCAACGGACCTTCCGCGCCAACCTAAAACAAGAGCAAGACGAAAAACCGGATCACCTCTAAGCCCTAGGGTTCGGTCTCACCTCACCGGGCGTCGATTAGGTCGAAAAGAAGCCGGAAACGAGGAGGAGAATGGATAAAATAGCTTACCGTGGTGATTCGAACCGGAAACCGGTGGAGATCCGGTGGAAATCGACAAATGGGAGAGGTCGGGGAAGGAGGCGGCGCCGTGGAGGGGGGGGGGGGGTCGCGCGCCCGGCTAAGGGGAGAAGAGGGGGTGTGCGGGGGTCCTGGCCGAGAGAGGGGGAGGGAGGTGTTTAGGATTTTTTTTCTTTTCTTTTATTTTAATTTAATTTATTTTCATTTATTTTAATTTTAAACAAAAACTAAAATGCACCCACCCGCACGGTTTTACCCGCACCGCCTGAAACACCGCGTGCAGCCCGCGCGTCTGCTACCGGATGCCCGGGGTACCCCGCACGCCTAACCCGCATGGTTAAACCTATCGCGCGCGGTCCGATATCACCGCTTAAAACGGCTCCAGAACTCGGGACCTCGTTCCAAAGCTCGGTTTTAAAACCGACCCGCTGATAAAAGAAAAAGTTCAAAAACCTTCAAATTTTATCCTCTCTAAAAAAAACGGTTCGTTACATCAACCAACAAGATTTATATCCACTGTATGATATACCAAAATATAGAATTGGTTTTGGTATATTCAATCTATTTTGGAATTCATGTCTTCTCTCCACATGGAAACATTTGTGCCACTTACTACCTTCTTGTAGTTAAGAGGATCATTATGATCAACTAATAATGAGTCACCATACTCAATTACTATAAAACCATACCATTATGGTTTTATAACCTCTCTAGTACTCCTATACAAAATTTGTGTCTTTGGGAAAAAATTTTCTTCCATGGGGATTTATAGAATTTTTTCCTACACCAACTCTTATGTATCTTGATCCTGGACTTCATCAAAGAATATCTCACTCCCACTATCTCTTTTATAGATAATATCCTTCCCAATAAATGTGGGATAGCTATCAACCATAACATTTTTTATAAATGATTTTATAGGTAGTATCACTTTTTTTCCTATGGGATATCCTATAAAGATACACTTTGAAACTCAGGGTGAAAGTTTGGTACCTGAAGAGGCCTTAACAAATGCTTCACAAACCCACACATGTATTTAAGACAACACAAATCTATTTCCATTTTTAATTGATATAGTATACCATCTGTCACTTTATTTGGAACTTAGTTTAGTACTTATGATACTATTTTCAATACATATCCCCAAAAGGATAATTGAATATTTTCATACTCATCATTTATCTCACTATGTATAACAAAGCGCGATTCTTACTTTCTCTTACACCATTCCATTGAGGCATATAAGGAGGAGTGAGTTAAGATAGTATCCCATAATCCCATAAATAATCATTAAAGTATTGATTAATATATTCTACACCATGGTCTGAGTGTATTTTCCTAATCTTTTTACCAAGATGGTTCTCAACTTCATTTTTTCATTCATTGAATTTATCAAAAAAATTTGACTTTTACCTCATGAAGTATACATATCCATATCTACTAAAATCATTATTAAAAGTTATGAAGTATGATTACCCACCCCTTTCTTCAATATGAAATGGTCCACACACATTGGTATAAAATAATTCAATAAGTTCTTTATCCCTTTCACCTTTCCCACTAAATGGGTCTTTGTTCATTTTCTTTGTAAACATGCATGACATATACCAAGTGGTTTTAGTTAAAAAGAATCTAAATATTAATCTTGATGTAAGTTACTCAATAATTTTTCATTTACATGACCTAGGAAGTGAAGCTAAAGTTGGGTGTGGTTTGAGTCATGTGAAGTAACTTCATTATTGGTTTCCATTACCTAGTTCATGTAATCCAATGTAGAAAGATCGTTATTTAAATGAACCTTACCATAAAAATGATATCTTTATAAAATAAGAAACATTTATTCCCAAATATAAAAATAAATCAATCTGTATCAAGAATAGATACATATATAATATTTTTGGTAATGGATGGAACATAATAATAACCTTTAAAAACCAAGATCATTCTAGTTGGAAACATGAGTTGGTAGTCCTCGATAGTTACAACATAAAGTTTAGCTACGTTGGATTCTCATAGATCTACCTACCCTTGTTTAATATTTCTAGTTCTACTTTGTTCCTATATCAGAATACATATGTGAGCACTATAAGCTATATTTAATACCCAATTTATAGTAACATATAAATTTCACTCAAAAAAATGCACCTGACGCATCCCCTTGCTTCTTTGGCTTTGTGAAATTTTTATTCTAGTGACCCTTATTTCCACATGGAAAATAGAAAACATCTTATTCTATGGATTTTCTATTGATCTTCCTCGTTTTATAATGGTGTAAAGAAGCTTTGGACTTAGAGTTCTTTGTTTTCCCTTTCCGTTTGTTCACTATATGGATGAAGGTTTTTTTCCACTTTTTATCCTTATCTACTTGGATAAGGAGAGTAAGAAGATATGGAAAATACTTCTCAATGTTTTTCATATTAAAATTTAAAACAAATATAGATAATATCTAAGGGAGTGATTTAAGAATGATATCAGTGCCTAGTTCTTCAAGGTGTTTAAACCCTAGAAACTTTAGGCACTTAATGTTTCCATTGAGATTGAATACATGAGGCCTAGACATGGTACCCTATCCAATCATAATATGAATGAAAACCTTGGAAATCTCAAACCATTCCTATCTATCTCTCTCATGATAAAGACCAATAATATTCTTAATCATGCTATAAGGATCCATGTTTCCATGAGACTTCATAATTTTACAAGACATAGATGAAAGTATAAAACATTTAATGTTGACCACAACATTAATTTTTTTTTATAGACAAGGAACTCTTCACCACTTACCTCCGGGGTAGGAAGATTAGGCATTTAGAATTCTAGCATGTAAGATTTCCATCCATGGCATAACACAACCTGATGGCATCTAAATCACTCTTAGATGTTATTGCCAATGAGGAGGTTTTATTTCTTTAATATTGATCATTGGTATTGTGTGGATGAAGAGATTTCCATTTTATTCTATAATTAAAGAGCAATTTATTAGTTCTTTTTATTGATTAATGTGATAATTAATTAATTAATTAATTTTATTAATTAAATATCCCACTATTTTATCAAGTCTCAATAGTCCTCACCATCAAACTCAGAATGTTTAGTTGCTAAGAAATTATAATGGAAAGGAACCACATTACTTTTCTTAATGACCCATACTTTGGACATGAATACCAGAAGAAAGTAATTAGGTAGGAAGTTTTTCCAACTACGGGATTACAACTCCTTAATCCATTGAGGAGATTCCCCTATCCTGAAATCATGACTTTGATTTCCACAACACTTTCCTCCATATTTTTATTGAACATAATTTATCCATTAATGTCATGATCTGACCCACTACGACCCACCTGGCTAGCGATAAGCTGAGTGTGAATACCCCAAACCCACCTCCATTTGGCCAGGGACTGGAAACCAATACCGAGTAGGCATAAAAATCACATGGGAGGCCTTATCCTAAGGTACCTGAATACACACAAACATCTCTAATCCCATGAAATGATGAAATTTAAAATATAACTGATACCAAATGAATGCACACATCTAGCCCCACAATCCAAGTATAAAAAAATAATGGAAATTGATAAGGGCCAAATACAATCCCACCAATTTTTTAGTGAATTTTAACCTAATATCAAGAGGAGAATATATTCAAATGTGAATCTTGGTATGAAACACAGTCCGTCTATCCCAAATATGACCGTTGTATTCTCTTGGTCCACTAAGAACCTTGTCTAATAATTTATCTTCTACATAATCCACAACATGTGTGGGAAAATCCCATTTAGGGGTGAGTATACAATAACCAATAGGAAACCCCAAAATCAATAAGCATATAACATCAATAGTAGTATTCAAATCATCATAGGGATAGGTCAACGATCTATATAACGAGAACATATGGATATACTCATATAAGACATAAAGTCTGAACGTAAGTTCCTAACCGTAATTCCATCCTAGGATTTCTACTTGAAGGTTCCATACAACACTCATTTGGGAAAACAAACTCCATGAGTTAGATAACACTGATGGAATCCATCAGAGATGTCGTGCTCATTGGGTATCACCATAATAAGTATGTGCTAAAAGTATGAAGATATCATTACATAGATAGGGATCAAACCTAGGACCATGGGGTATACTAACAACTGAATATGGATTAACCCTCTAGGTAGGGGATTGATTCCCATGTAGTGTTTGTCATGACGATTTCGAGAACCCCACCTAGGGAAAATGATGATGATAAAGGATCTTACTTTGGTCCTCATGGAGAAATTCTAATAACTCTATCCAAGACTAAAGTTCATCATAGAGGATCACCATCCTATGTACAAGATTTTATTTCATAATAAACCCTCAAGGAAAAGAATCAAGGGAGCATACCTTGAAAAAAATTTTCCATGCTGAAGAGAACAAGGGCTCCAAGCCATCTTTAGAAAAGTAAATAGTGTGTAATATAAGTACACAATGTGTCTCTTTGGTACTGAGTGTACCTGTGTATCATGTACCTTTACCTTTTTCATGCCCGTGTACACCCACTAACACAAAAATCTGCAAGGCTAGCACCAGACTTTATCAACGCTCACAAAAAAGTGCTGATAATGGGGCCTTTTATCAGCGCTAAAAAGAATGCGTTGACAAAGGACCCTTTTATCAGCACTTCTTTTTAGCGCTGATAAAATACCCCTTTTATCAGCACTTTTTTTTGCACTGATAAAAGGGTTCTTTATCAGTGATTTTTGGAGTGCTGATAAAGGGGACCCCCCCTTTATCTGCTCTGGAATTAACAACGCTTTTTTAGCACTGTTAAAGGCCATTTTTAGCACTGATAAAAGGCGTATTTA
Organism: Viscum album; assembly: GCA_963277665.1. Taxonomy (NCBI): domain Eukaryota; kingdom Viridiplantae; phylum Streptophyta; class Magnoliopsida; order Santalales; family Viscaceae; genus Viscum; species Viscum album. The sequence goes on from OY728129.1 coordinate 1,406,127,841, forward strand.
TATTAGTGACCTATATGTTCTCGTGTACTTGGCCGTGTCCAAGTATAAAAGTATTCTCATGTACTCCTGGACTGGTTGTCTCCCTAGACTTGTGCCTGGCCATGTACTTCTAGAGTATACACTGAGTCTCCAGGTTGGGTCACACACCATTTTTCACATGTCACATTCCATTTAATAATTATCTCCTATAGGTAATCCCTAGATCCATATTCAAGGCCCCACAAGTTTTTTATTCGAGGATTACATACAGTGTACATCAGGATTTTTCTAGAACCTGAAAATCTTCACGAGGTTGCCTCTCCCATCACCTTTGTACATGATTTATACCACCAAATTTTCTGGTGGTGGCAGATCTGGCCTGACCAATCCTCACTATCTTCTGCTCACTGGAATCCAGTCACCCAACTCAATACGGAACCATTGCTGTCCTGTTATTCCACTGCCACACATCAAAAACACACAATGGGTATCCCAAAATTAGAACCGATCGATAATACATCATATTCATTCCCCCAAAATTGAACCTAAATAAAATCCTTAACCTTGGTATTGATTCATTTTTCTAAATAACAGTCACACAACAATTGAGTACTATGTATTCATCGAACTATTGGCCAAAGCAATTTCTCACAATGAATGTACAAAGAATAAGGGAAGAAATTTACACAAAAAAACACGAGGAATGAACCTCATCCAATGTCCATGTTGGTAACGACTTATTTCCATTAGAACAATGAACACAGAGATATGAATAATCAATTATAGAAATTACCAATCCCAGATAATATCTAACCACTACCTGCAATACACTTGATCCATGAATCAATTTTTTAGTTGATCAATTTGTGTTTTCATAGGAAGAATCAATTGGGGATATTTCCACATAAAAAAAATCTTACCTTGATATGAATTAATCACCGATGAAGAACAAATCCTCATTTTTTTCATTGGAAGAATCCTTGAATTCCTCTGTACACCAGTTGGCGATCCATAATCCGGTTGTTGTTCTTCCAAGAACAATACCCCAATTCTATCTGTCAAATGTCTAGGGTTATGTGGATAACCATAGGATTTTGTCTCTAAAAATGTATATATAGACTACATTAGGTCACAGTGAAGAAAATAAAATAAAATAAATAAATTATTTTATTTATTTACTAATCTGTCTATGACTACATTAAACCTGAAAATTAAATGTGCTCTAAGGTTACGTCACGCCTAAGATAAAACCCATGCTATGAATTCAAAGAAAACCTAAAATTTCTAATCCAAATCCCTATTTGTGAGTTATTACACTTTTTAAGGAAAACTTTGCAGACATCCAATTGATATATTTAATATATTTCAAACATAAATTATGGGCTCACCGGGACTCAGAATCACGTTCTGTCTTAGCACCTGGTCTCTAAAATATCAATAGATATATTTGAACATTTTAAATGAAAAAAATACATTATATTATTCCCACCTTAGGTATTTAAGTTTTGTAAAGAAAAAAAACAATACTACAAAAAGAGATGCAGGTACTGAGCATGAATCTGGGTTTTCTGCTCCCAAGTACTCTCCTTAAGATTCTTGTGCTGCCGCTAGACATGAAGTAAAGAAATCACTCACCCATGTAGGATATTATCATGTAAATCCTCAATATCTACTAGTTACTTTGTAAAAGTATCTATATCCTCTATGACTATCTCACCCTAGCTGATAACATGTGATGGGTCGTACATGTACCTACTCATCTGCGACACATTGAAAATGTTGTGCACTCAATCTAACTGCGGGGGGTAGAGCTAAGTGGTACACCACCTTTCTAACTCTACATAGTATTTGGAATGGGCCAATGAATATAGGATATAGATATCTACCCAATCCATATCTCAGAAACCCACATTGAGGTGTGACCCACAGGAACACATTGTATCCCTCCTCAAAATCCAAAGACCACCATAATTGGTCCGTATAAGACTTACGATAGCTTTGTGAAGTCCTTATCCACTCCTAGATGATTTAAAACTTCTATTTCATGGATTGAACCAACTCTTGGCCCATAATTAAGGACTCTTTTGGGTCAGTCAAGCATAGTGGTGACCTATAGGTTTGCTCATACATGGAATAAAATGGTGCCATACTGATGGTGGAATGGTAGATGTTGTTGTGCACAAACTCAAAAAATGGTAGGTGATCCTAAAAACTATGGAAAAAGTATAACATGTAATCTTTAAACATTTCCTCTAAGACCTAAATGGTCCACTCAATTAGTCCATTAGTATGAGGGTGAAAATCCATGATCAAATGGAACTAATTCCCAAAGGATTCTTGCATTACCTTCCATAACCGATATGTTAAGTGATAATCATAGTAAAAAACAATATTTGAGTGAACTCCATAGATTTATACTATCTCTTGCACATAAATCAATCCAAAAATCTCTACTTAAATTGGATCTTCGATAACTAGGAAGTGGTACAACTTAGTAAGTTGATCTACGATCACCCAGATAGAATCGTTTCCTTTAGATGTCCATGGTAACCCCATCATTAAGTCATTTGATATCTCGTCCCAATTATACTCTGGAACCTCAAGGGGTTGAGCCAAACCCACTAGAACCTAATTCTCAGCCTTTACTTAATGACAATTAAGGCATCAAGAGACACACTCTATTTCAAAGGGGTTGAATTACTTTTTAGGTTTCCAACTAAATCAAGAGAAAAGAATAAGATGAATTTTTTTATCTCAAGTGGGTCAAGATAAAAAGAGGAGTTTTCTAGATGCACTATCAAGGGGGAGCTAAAAATTCAAAAGAATTATCTTATTCAGTATTCATAAGTTGTATTTATTTCTTCATACATTTGTTTTCAATTGATATAGATCTTTTTATTAAAGAAATAAGGATTGAGAAAAATCAGACTCATGTATTGAAATCGTACTGGCAATTCAAATAAAAGTATGGATAAGGATATGAAGTTTTAATAAGAGTCGAGAAGCTTCGAGAATAGTTAATTAATTCAAAATACACTTGTTATTTTAGAGTAAATTAAGATTTGGGTGAATTTAAGTGTGCGATATTTTTTTTGGGATTACCACTAAAGTCACGCGAGGGACACCTATAAAAGGAATAAAGTACACTGTACTTTTCTGATGACTGATGTAATATTCATGAGAGAGAAGCTAAGAGTTTTAGAGAGAAGAAAAATTTATGTAATCACTTTTTTTTGATTTTTTTGACATTTTGAAGTGAAATAGAAGATACAAGATCACAACATTGTATTTAGATATTTACCATACTATGCTTGTCGATTGTACTTGGATGATTATCTTATCGGGCTGGATTAATCGGATCGGGATTTCTATAATAAGATTTCTAGACCGAGGAATAATTTTATGGGGTTAATCATACTCAGGGATTGAAGTGGTTCCGATTCATTTATATTATAATCTAAAAAAACTGGACTAAAAGAATCGTACTTGAGAGAATCGTACTTGGAGGAATTAGACTCAAAAAATCAAACTGAGTTTTACTTAAGAAATTCCAGGAACTTCTTACCTTCTTCTGGGTAAGAAAGTGAAGAAGTGTTTTCAATTAAATAAATTTATAGAATTGAAAATAAACACGACTAACATGAGTTTTTACAAAATCATTGTATTACCCTATTTGTGCTAAGAGGGTGCACAAAAAATATTGGATTTGTTTACATAGTGATACATGAGTGAAAGGGTATATCCTACTCAGTGTAATCAAAGGATTTATTTATAGTGGATTGTATGGTATTAGATCATTTCCAAACCATACCAAGGATTTAGATATTCTTATTGAATAGAAAACCTTGTAAATATTTATGTTTCTATGGATGTGTATTGGATTTGTTTTCAGTAGGGAATTGAAATCTTTAATAGAAGGCAAAAGTGTTTTCAATTTAAAATAAACGTAAAAGAAAAAGTATCATCGATTCACCCTCCCCCTATCAGTGATACAACCATCCTGATTAGGAAGTTACACTATGTGTCCCATAATAGTACATTATACAACCACAAAACATTATTCAACAATATCATCATAATAGTTCAAGGTTCTCATCATAGTAGAGAACAACTATGACCTTATCAATGCAATGCATACAATAGGATATTATTACATTAGATTTAGGAATAAAAATGAAAAATATGTAATAATAATTTTTATTAATATTAAATACACCAAATATAAATGTAATTAAATTATAAATTATTATTCCTAGGACATGAACTCAAACACTACCTACCCACCTTGAGGAAAGACCTCAAGTGACAGCCCTTGAACTGATGCATCATCACTTATTAGATCGTCTTCATGATCTTGAATTGGTAACCAGAATGGCTATCTTTGTGGAGGGATCCTGAAAGTAATTAAGAAATACCATGATATAATGATAATATATATATATATATATGGGTGGATGAATCAATATGGATAGTCAAAAGACTCAATCCCATATGATTCATGTACCAATTTTCTCTACATCCAATGTCTCAATATTCCGAGTTGATAAGAAGGTAATCAAAGTCTTGGCCTCTGAACCAAAATTATGTTCCCTAATTTGAAATCCAAACTCAATACACTTTGAAACTATTTCCCTAAGTCCCAACCAATCCTCATCATGAGTATAACTCAAAAAACCGACCTGAGGATGGAACAACTTTGATACCACTTTGTAATGACCTAACCCACTTCACTTGGCTAGTGGAAGAAAACCTCAAGATCACCTCCATAGGCTAGGAGCCAGTTACAAGTTTTGATAAGGCATAACTAAAATGGTAGGCCTTTTTCTAAAGTATCTATACACATGCACCCAAAAATCTCCTTACAGAAGTGAAAAGGAATAAAAATAAAAGACAATAACATCTTGGGTAAAAACAATGCATATAATAACCTCTAGGGAATAGAAAAGAGTGTGGTAGAATAATATAAAATGAAAATGAAAAAATACATTACCACTTAGAAAATATGTCCTAACCTAAAAACAAATGTAAAAGAAAATAGCTTTGAGATCTTGACTCCTGATCTCCAATCCCTGACCACCATATGCGGTCAATGCACCTATTTATCCCTATGATTCTCTAAAATAACTATTGATATTTCTATTGTCTTCATAATACATGACACATATGGGAAAAGACCATGCATGCGTGGTTATATACATACCTAGTATAACACCCTTAAAACTAAAGAGGGAGCAATAAAAGAAATAATAGAAGTAGTTAGATCAACCCAAAACAAGAGGGAAATAAAACCTAACAACATAGATATATATATGATCTTATAATAAATACATATGAGGGATAAATGAGATATTCATCTCATAGACCACCCCAAGTTAATGAGTCTTCCAATATATTGAAGAAATCTGTCTCCAATTCCCAACATCTCGTGTGTTTGAAGAATTAACCATGTGAAGGGTCCACACCTCGCCACTATGCCACATAGTCAAGGGGAAATAATCTCTAGGTAGAGGTACCATTACCTAGTCCGTTAGGGGGATTCCACTCTGTAGATAGGTAAAGGAACCACACCATAATGCGATAGGGGGATTCCATTAAGCATATCTTGGACCCATGCCTTGGAATGCTAGGGGGTTTCACTTGGTAAGTATCAGTAGAGGACCAGAACCCTAGTGCACCAGGGGGTTCTACTCTATACATGGAGGAACCGTTCCTTAGTATGGTAGGGGTTCCAATCAGTTTGTATCGATAGAGGACCCATGACCTAGTGCATCAGGGGGTTCCACTCAGTAAGTATCAATAGAGGACATTCAACCTAGTGAATCAGGTGGGTGCCACTCATTAAGTATTGATGGAAGACTTGATCCATAGCATGTCAGGGGTGCCAGAATATATATGGAGGAACCATTCCATAGTACAGTAGGGGGTTCCACTTAGAATATAGAGGATCCTCAACCTAGTGACATAGAGGGATACCACTCAAATTAGGGCAAAGAGTATGGGGAGACTACACCTTAATACGATAGGGGGTTTCCAACCCTAGACTCTCTGATGATCCTATCCAATCACTGTCATAATAAAGCATCACCTAAAGAAGCATCATGATTGGAACATTCCAAATCATATCACAAAATCCACAATGAAGTATACGATTGTGTTCTATGTGGGAAACTGCTCATGACATGCTACCCATAGTCTAAAACCCAAGTCCATATGAAGGGGATATGAAATGTGAGAATTTCTCAAAAAGGAAGTGCACAACATATAAGAGACACACACAATGTGTGATCCCACTCTACTACCTATAAGCATTCTCCTATGGAAACAGATTGTTTGGAATGTCACCATAAACAATGTGTATGAGGCCCACATAGTGTTTCTTTCACACATGAGTCCTATCCATGTGCACCTAGCTATTCTCATGTCCTTCAGGTCATGTCCACATACTTATCCATTTACCCGGTTGTGCCTAGGTACTGGCCTATGCCTGTGAACTACCAGAGTACATGGCCTGTCCTCCCACATGGTTTCTTGGAAATGTACAACCAATATACAACCTGGTAACTCAGGAAGGGTCACATAGTGTGTGACCTAGCCATAAGGTGTGTGATCCTTAACTTCACTTGAAACCCTAACACCACATCCAGGGGTACTACATGGAATGTTCTCATCAGACTATACACTGTGTAGTAATATTTTCTATAGAAAGTTGAGTAATTCACCAAGGATATTATATCTTCCAATTATGGAATGATTTCTAGACATTGACCACTAAAAAATTTGTAAATATAAGGTTAAAACACCAGAAATTGATTTCCCATCCTCTGAAGGCTGGAAAAAGGAATCCAGACACCCAAATAAAGTCTGTAGCATAACTCGATGCATCTCCCACCACTTTCCATCACTAATCTAGACCCCAGATCTAGAAATTAATCAGAAACACCATGAAACCTATTTTTATATATCTGAAAATCATTATCTTAGTCATATTTTACTAAACCATAATGAATTTGGGGGTTTGATCATGCTTTATCCCACCTTGACAATGTTAAACCACCACCTCATTGGACAACATTGAAGAACAAAAATATAATTGGGGATAAATGCACAAGAATAAAGTAAAATCCTTCTTTTTTCAAGCATTCCTGGCTAATGATCATATAAACAGGGAATCATGGGTGGAGGCAAGGTGAAATAAGAGATATAATTGGATTAATATAACTGAATACATTTTTGGGGCTCCTGAAAAAGATTAATTGATTTAAGATCAAAATAAGATCAATACAATCCATGCTCAGTAATTTAATCAAGGGTGGGAACCAAAAATGAAAATTCCAGCATCAATATTGGATTGATAATTGGGGAAGAATACATCTTCCAATTATTTGGGTATTCAATTGCTTTTATTTCCTACCGATCCACCTTGATCCAATTGTCGTTCATCATCCATTGATGACTCGAAAATAAAGAACACACTCCTCCATTATCTAAGATCTAGAAAGGGACATATGGATAAAACTTGGTAAATATTCATAGGAGGTTATTTTTAGGGTATTTTAAAATTAGTTCATTTAAAATAAAATATATAAATTAAATTATTTATTTTAATTAAACAAACATCCAACAACTACTTTTACCAGACATCCCGCATCAACCAACCATGATTCATATTAAACTTTGGTCGTATATTTTCCATTTGAGACTCCGTTTAGGATATATTTAACTATTTATAAAAAAATATGTTTGTGTGATATAAAATATATTTAATATTTTTATAAAATTAATTCTCAGATTACCGAGGCTCAGAATCTCACAACATCTCAGCACCTGGATCTAAAAACATTTCTTAATATATTTCGAAATAATTTCAAGGAAAAAATAGTGTATTTACATGTGTATGTATTTTTTTCATGATCCAAATAGGGGAAAGTGTTTTATGATTAATGGTTTATCCTTTTAAACTGTTCAAAATAGAGGATCAATATAAAAATTTATTTTGAGACCGAGTTCGTTTTGTGTTTTGGTGTCTCCATACATATTTTATTTTCTTTTGGGAATTATTTTTCATAGGTCAACCCAAGGGTGATCGCATTCATTCCTTTTTTATGTATAACTAAATATCAGTAAAACATTTTATCTATTTTGGACATGTCTCATTGATGTTGTGCTAGTTATTTATTTATATTACTATAATGGTTATCAATAATTATTATAATTAATATTATTAATATTATTGAATATTTATTGATTTATTGTCTTATTCTTGATCTTTTGGGTTATATGGGACATGATATTGGTATATATAATGTACATATGGAAATATCAACCTAATGGTTTAGTGAAACCCTCAATACTTGTTGTTAACCTCTAGTGATTAGGGATTATGATTGATATCATGTGAATATTCAAGTCAAAATTTGAGTATCTCACCTGACTTCATTCCAAATTTAATATATTTAGAATTTTTTGAAAACACCAGATACTATTTTAGGTATGAGGAAATAAAAATAAACAAATTAAAAAAGATCTATCATTGTTATGATAGTATATATATATATATATTTTTGTATTTCAAAATGACTAGTACATACCTAGGATAATAATCAACAATAAATGTAGTCCCTAAAAACAAAACTCTATTATGATATAAAAGGATAGGACATGTGGATTAAAGGGGGATGGTTATGATATTAAATAAATGGGTTTTGATTGATATGACCATAATTAAACTATCTTCATATAAATATTCCATAAATGGAAAATTTAAAAGGACCATCTTTAAGGGACTGCTTAGTTTTCTCTTAATTATTCATGACTACTCTAATAAAGAATGTATTTACATTCTTGTGAGATATATTACTATTATAGATATCCTATACTAGAATGGTATAATATAAATTAGTAACATAACCATCATAATTACCATCACCTTGGTGAAATAATTATATAAAAGTGATTCCATAATCATATTCCTTTAATGAACATAATTTTTAATATCCATTTATATAAAACCACCATTTCAACTCCTAATGTAATAGACACATGACAAATGGTAAAAATTCTAAGAATATCCAAACTAATAAGAAAAGATATGGAAACATCCTATATTACCAAATTGGAAGGTTATTTCCATAAAATTTTGGAATACACTTGATATTCCTTGAATTGATATGAAAAATATTGAGTATAACATTAGTATCTCAAATAATTGTTGAAACCAAACTCTCCACAAAAATTTGTATCAAAATATTAACCTTTAGGTCTTCGAAAGAAAACTATACCATGATCTAATACCAATTTAAGGGGGGATTAATTGAGATACCAATACCCTTGGGGGTGGGGGGTGAATCCATGTATATATTTATACTTCTCAAATTTTACAAACTCACTCATTAAACAATTATTTATCTCATTGATAAATAAATACCAATGTTTTTTATTTTAGTTCAACAAGACAATGATAAATCTAATAAAATTATGATAAACATTTAATTTTTCAATTTTATATATTATATATGAATGAATAAATCCTTATAATGAACTGGAACAATCCATGGAAACATTATTCACATGTATAATCTACTGAATATAAATTATAAATGAATATCCTAAACTCACGATACATGAAAAGTATCTTGACTTCAAAGTTCAATACTAAAAAATGAACAATGACATAATAAATAAGATAAATAACAAAAATATTATTATTATTTTTAAATCATCAATGGCTTAATAACAAGCTTCAAAATATATGAAATTTCATGTAAGAAAAATATAAACAACAGAATTTATAAAATCATAATTTCTGTAACTCTTTAGTGACTGATTTTTTTGATTTTAGAAAATATCCAATACAAATGACTACCTAAATACTTATATTATTGAAATTATTAGTCATATTAAATAAAAAAACTGATATATATCTTTAAAAAATAGAAATAAATTTATATTATCACAACTTCAACCGATGCATTCTTAAAACCCTTTGTGTCAAGAATTCTAACTTTAATTTAAGTTATTCCACTGTAATACATGATTCAATGAAGTCATTTCATGAATTAATCTTTCTATTTTTTATCAATGAGTCCATTAATTTATCTATTCTATATTTATGTCACTATTCACCAAGGCATACCCCATAACTTCCACTTTACCTATTAAATTTAAATTTTAAATTCAAATTCATCTAATTTCCAAAAACTACTATGAAACCACTTATAAATCTCCACTTTTAAACATAAAGCTTACATTAAATATAATTATATAAATATATATGAGATAATGATTCTATTTTTATTCATCCCATGAATAAAATATCAAAATCATGAAATATATCAAAATCTGTCAAAATCTTACCAAAAGTTACTGGGTGTGACCAGAAGGCTTATTAAAAAAGTACTCATAGAATGAACTTATATCTCAACTATTATAAATCTAGTGAAATGAAACTCAAACTCTGGTGGAAGATAGATATGTATTTTCCTCTAACTTATACATCCATAACTCTAGTTTTATGCCACTAAAAATTTAGTAGTCTAAAAAACATGCATTTTTCTCACTCTTCTTATTCTAGAATTATCCTTAATTCCTTTTTAAAAATCTTGCATCCATACTATCTATAGAAAATATTTGAAATGTTTTATATTAAAATAAATATTTAGAAAATAAAATACCACATAGTAGAGACCATGTATTCACGTTGATGCTCAATTAAATTAAAGTTCATTCATTCAAAGAGAATAAACTCCAAACATCAAATTGTCATTAATCCAACTCTTTTAACATAATTTTAAAAAAAATATTATAATTAGGGGTAATAATTCTCTTAAATCCTTAATTATAATATAGATAAGGTTAAATAAATATCAAATTAATATTAAAAATAATTAGGATACCAAGATTCTATTATAGAAAATTACCACACATATAAATAAGTTTGAACTCGTTCAAGATACCTAAATAATTTCTTAACCACATGAAGATTTAGGTGGAGTATCATCCTATTGACTATCCAGGTTCTAAAAATACTTATAAAATAAATTAAGATAATTAAAAATATAAATATAAAATATGGTTAGGGATCATGATTATTATTTAAAGGAAAGGGATAAATTATAATATACTTATTTATTTTGTGGTCAAATGTAGTTTAATTTTATTAGTAGAAGATAATATAATAAATTTATACCATTAAATTGAGTAATCAGATATTAAAAAACATTTTTAATATATAATTAGATGAATAAATTTATATAAGTATTCCCAAATACATTTTTTATAGAATTTTATCAGAATGTTTTTTTGAAAACCACATAATGGTTTGAAATAATCATCAATAAAATGGTATATACAATTTCACTATTACATTACTAAAAATAATTTTATATTTATATTATTTTATGGTTTTATTTATTTTTAATAGTATTATTTAGTGATAATTTATTTTATTCTCAAAGTTTATGATATGTTAATTGTTTTTAAGTATATGACTATTATAAGTCTTTTTAAGGATCCACTATAAGATAAGTTTTAAATTAAAGGAATTTGAGTAGCTAAAAAATTTATAGGGTAACACAAAACTTTTTTATTAGTAGTCACCTAAGGTTTATAGTGAAATAAATTATATAAAATATATTTGATTTGGAAATATAATAGGAATCAATAATGCCCAAGTTAATAGGAAGACCAAGTAATCCGCATTAGAAAGCTCTAAAATGGGAGATCAAGTATGTTACAGGTTTTTGTAACCTATGATTAAATTGTGGATTAATTATAAATAACATCAGGATATGAAAGTATTTTTCAGATAAAATTACGCTAATAATTAGAAAACTTGTAAATACAACATTAGTTTTTTTACAAATTATTGTATGCCCATGTAACTTGTTGTAAATTTACCTATAACTAAATCTAATTGTATAGTTTTAACCAAAATATAAAATATATCTTATGGTTAAGGATAATTATAAATGATCTTGGATTATATATTTAATATCCCCCCCTCATCCATTGGCTTAGGAAGAGGTAGGTGGTGCAACCTAGACTTAGGTGACATACCCAAGACACGAAAGGCTGACAATAAATTCCATGAGATTCATAAAAATTTAGGGGATGATTTTACCTTTGAAAATAAAATGAAAAAACCAAGATAAACACAAACAATCAACTACTAAACAATGCATTAATACAATGGAATAAAAATCAAAGTAAACCAAACCAAACAAAACTATATTAGAGTACAATATAGAGACCAAGACCAATATCAGTGTACAAAGTGGAAAAAAAAACTACCAAGACTCAAAACATGGAAGAAAACAACATAAAACTCACCACCCACTCCATGTTCTAACTCCAAAAGACATGTCCATGGTATTAAAATGCATCACTAAATAAATAAGATACCTTGACTTTACCTGTGTCTCGATATACAATATCTTCAAATACACCAGAATTCCCAAGAAGGGGGTGAGTATAAAACTTTGTAGGATTTCCCCAATTAATTACCAACTCATTACAGTATTATATAATAAGTTAGCACATGTTTATAAAACAATTTAATGAAATTTTAAGCTGTTTATATCAAATCCAAAATCATTTCTAAGGAAAAAAATTTACATGGAAGGAAACAAAACAATAATTTAAAACCATTTTCAAATAAATTTGGCATAACCCATTCCATTCCACACATCCTCACATGAATTCTCAAGTGATAGTTCCATACTCATGAGCGGTATCTCATCAATCCACCATGTAATCACAAGGTAAACATATACCATGTTCCCCAATGGAACATACCCCTTCCACAGGGTCACATCAATGAAAATGAACAAACACCAACCATTTATTCAAAATATCATGCCAAACCAATTGTGCTAAAACATTTCAATAAAGCAATTATTTTATTAAAAAACATTCCCTCAAAAAATTTCCATGAATAAAAAAACCATATTTTAAAGTCACCATTTTAAAATCATGAAACAAATCACTTTCCATAAAACAATAAATTTCCACAATTTCACAAACCATCATTAAAGAGGGTTTCCATCAATCATTGAACATAAATTTCATAATTCATCTCAATTAATTCAAAAACTTTGAATTCGAGTCTTCACTTTATAACTAATAGGAGTAGACAGTGAAGCCACCTACCTCACAACCTTAGTAAAAAGAAAATAATGATACTAAATCTTTAACAAATTGGATTAAAACTCCTTATAACAACCTTAGATATTGTTACCCTTAAGCAAAGAAACCAGATCTCAACATGATTGGCATAAAATGACATGAATATATCCCAAACAGGATCGATTCATGAATCCAATAGAGGTAAGAAGAATAAAACCAAGGAAAAGAACCAAGAACAGACACTTACCAAGGAATTCGGGCCTCCAAAGCACTTATATTTTCTAATTAATAACTACTAGATCAAGAGGAAAGGTATATATAGACTTTTAAAGGAGTTGAATTAATGTTAGATTCAGATTAGGTGAAAAAAGAGTCATTAAGGAGGTAATCCGAGTGAGATCCACATTTTTAGGATCTTGTTTTTAATGGTGAATTGTTTGGGTGCACAGTTAGGAAAACCATGCACTAACCATGCTCTAGACACTTCCTCCAAACACCCCTCACATGGTTGGATCATATGGTTATAAAAACCATTCAACAAACATTCTAAACCCATATTTTCAACATTATATGGTTTCTCTTAGGTGGCGGCATGTTTTGGCCAAACCATGCACTTAACCGCGAGCTTACCCAGTAGCCACTGTTTCAGTTGCACGGTTTCTTGGATGGTGCTTAATGGTTTCCACTAACCATGATCGAACCATGTTTCTCCAAAAAAGTCTAAAAAACTTTTCAATATTCCTTTTAACCTCCTAAAACTTAACCCAATTACTTTATCTACATAAAGACATAAAAAAATATTTAATTACTTGAAAATTTGGGTACTAAATTATCCCCACCATTAGACTTTCCATTCCTAAAAAGTATAAAACCGCCATTATCTTGAAAGAGTTCAGGACATTACATGAACATTTCGTTCTCATGCTCCCACATTTTTTCCTGATTCTAACTAAGTTTCCATAAAACATGTACTAGACTGATGCTTTTCCCATGCAAGAATTTCTCTTTCCTATCCACAATCCGTACTAGCACATGAACCAATGAAGAATTAGGATCTTGGTCAACATGATCCCATCAAATCACATTATTAGGATCAAGGTGATACTTCTTTTACTGAGATACATGAAACACATTATGCATTGAACTGAAACTTATTGGAAAATCCAACTGATATGACACCTCACAAACCCATTCAAGTATCTCAAAAGGGCCTATATATTGGGGAGAAAACTTTACCTCCTTCCCAAAATGATGATTCCAAAGACTTGGTGTGATTCTCGAGAACACATGATCATTCCCCTCAAATGACAGAAACCATCAATGATGATCCACATATTATTTCTGATGACTCTACACTATCTCTATCCTCTTTCTAATCAACCGAATCTTCTCCATTGTCTCTTGCACAAGGCTTAAGCCAATTAGTAAATCAAATATTCCCCCCAAAAAAGTAGTGATCAATAAGGACACCCATAAAATGATTCAAAAGGATGTATCGAGGCCTGGTAATTGTTTTTATATGAGAACTCCACTAATAGTATATTCTATTCCCCTGAGCCACCAAAATCCATTACAAAATCCCTAAGCATGTCTTCCAATGTTTGTATCATCCCTTCAGATTGTACATCCATCTGAGGATGATATTCCATGATCACAGTCAATTGAGTTTGATAGAGAAAATTTACGTGCATATTTTTAATAAAATAATGATGATTTTTTAATGTTTTTAAATGATAAAACACATGTATTTAATTTTTTTATAAAAATATTGGGCAATTTGGATTATAGAATGAAAATGATAAAAATTGTGAAAAGTGCTTAATTCTGGATTTTTTGACAGATTTTTACCAAAAGGGTATTTTGGTCATTAATTTTAAAATATAATTTAAAATTTAGTTAATCTTTTTTTTATAATACTAATTTTATTTCATTCAACTTTGTCTTCTGGACCAGGAGCTGATTCATCCATCTAAAGGGCTTAAAAAATCAATGAAGTTTATGATTTTTCTAGACAGACAGCTTGGACCCCACCACCGTAACAGAACCACAACTTGGGCTACACACATCCAATTGAGGTTTTTCTACATGTGATAACATGAGTAAAAATAAGGCCATATCTAAAACAAATATGGGGGAGTTTTTAAGTCATTATAGCATCCATTTAATGCTATACGTTTGGAGGAATCTTCCTGGAAGCTTTGTCCAAAAAAAAACCTACAATGAAAAATTCATAACTCTTTAATAATATGTCAAAATGAGCTAAACTTTTGAGGGTTAATGGATAACACATTAGGGAACAACCTTTATAAAGGGGGACACATGTGAATAGGGCATTTATTGGGATAACAACGTGCAAAATTGTGGATTCAAGAATTCTGCCTATAAAAGGAGGCCCTCACCACCTTCCCAAATCATCCCATTCTCTATTTCATTACTTCAATGAACCAAAGAATAGATCTCCACCGAGATATTCTAGACAAAAATATTCCCCTTTTATTTTTAATTTTTTTATTTTCTTTATTTTTGTTTTAGTTTTCAATTGTAATTTATATTTCTAAAAGATTAATGCATTGTTTTTATTTCTGTGTCCACCCATCCACCCTGTTTTCTTCTTCATATTTTATCATTCTTTGCCTATTTTATTCTAATCATATTATCCACTGTGAAATCTTCACCTAAAAAATTAGTGGTCAACCTAAGACTTCACCCGAGGGAGGTATGTGGTAATTTCATTTATTCTGTACATAAATTCCTATGTTTTATTAAGTTTGGGATGAGCAGGAGTGATGTGCACGGGTGTGGTGATCTTCCACCACGACAATGATCTGAAACTAATTTATATTCTTTTATTAAATCTTTTACCTCCCTTATACTATATACAAGCTCTTCATATGATGGAGTTGAGCCATTCAGTGGTTGAAATTGCATATGATGGAGCTGGGTCTTGGAAGATGTCACACTCTCGATCGAGGTGTGCCATGAACCCTGATTATAGGAGGAGGTTAAGTTAAGATTGATAAATTCATTCAAGATTTCACACCAGTAAATAAAATAATAGTAATTCATGAATGAGATATCATAATTTAATTATCAAACTTAATTTAAATACCAATAATGAGAAAGATGGAACCCACAAACCAACCCATAAAGGCCAAGTTCTTTCTCAATTAATTGCATTTTTTCATTGAATGTTATTTTTATCTTTTATTTAAATTAAATTGAATTATATTACTAGATTAAATAAAAATATTTAAAAATAATTAGTTTATTTAAATTAGATTAAGTGAGTGAATGACTGAAAAAGCTCCTCAAGAGAGATGACCCTGGTCAGCCTCTATACTGCACTAGGAATATTAAATTGCTTTTTCCACACCCTACGACAGACACGTGTCAGAGTCCCAAGGGATTACTATAAGGACATTCAAAAAGGAGACTTAAATTGGGAGTCTCTACCTGATACTATCAAAATTGTTATTCCACGCCTCTTTACCACTTCTTAGTTATAGATTTTTGATAAGTCTTCCACCATATGAGATTCATGAATAGGGATGAAATGAGCTGACTTAGTGAGGTGATCCACTATCACCCATATGTAGTCATGTTTCAGAACCCTCTTTGGTATAACTATCACAAAATATATTGCTATCTACTCCCCTTTTCAAATATGAATAGTTAAATATTGCTGCATACCCGCTGGATGTTGGTGATCTACCTTAACTTGATGATAGGTGATTAACCTCACAAAAAACTCAGCTACTTTTATTTTCATTCCAACCCACCAAAAGTTTTCTTTCAATGTATTATATATCTTATATATTCTAGGATGAACAACCCATCTCAAATGGTGGTAAGCATGCATGAATTTCTCCTAACATTCCAAAGGTATGACCATCCGGTCTTGAAATTGAAAAACCGATCCTCATCCAAGTTTCCACCCCTCAATGGTATCCACAAAATTGAGTTTTGACCAAACAAAAACACATTCACAATCAGATGTCTGGACCTCTATAACATTTTTAACAAAATTATAAACAAAAGAAACTAGAAAGAAAACTGCAATAGTACCTCAGTATTCACAGTCCAAGTGCATGTCAAATTATCACCAACATCAACTACCACTGATCTTAAGTCTCTTTAGCCAATTGACTATATAAATTACTAATTAATGCATTCACAAATGAATTTACTTTAACAAATGTATACATCAACTCAAAGTCTAACATTTGGAGACACTCCATCCATATTCTTTTTCATAGATTCAAATATCTTTGTGATAAAATGTGTTTCAAGATATTATGATCCGTAAACACTATAAATTTATCACCAAAGAGCTAATGATTCCAAGTCTTTAAAGAATGGACTACTTCAAATAATTATAAATCATGTTTTGGGTATTTATTCTCATGAAAATTCAACTGTCATGATCTATAAGAAACAACAAAATCTCCTTACAAGAGAGAAAATACCAACCCTGACCCTGAACCATCATAATACACCACATAAACTTTTCATAATTCTTGAAATATCAAGATTTTTATTAATGTAATACAGAATTTAATCTCTTGAAAATACTTTTGTTATTCATTTTTCCATTGGAATTGATCATTTTACTCATCAAATCTATCATTGGTGAAGCTAGTCATGAAGATTCATGAAAAAATCATCAGTAATAACTAGATAGGCCAATGAAACTACATATCTCAAAGATATTATTTGGAGGTTTCCAAAATATCATAGTCTCTCTCTTTTATGGATCCATAGAAACACATTCTTTAGATATAACATGGTGAAGGAAATGTAACTATTGTATAAAAAAAGATCACTTTTAATGATTTTATTATAACTGATAACCCTGAAACATACCCAACACTATCACTAAGTGTTTCTCATGTCAACCTTTGTCTTAGAATGAACCAATATGTCATCCAAAAACACCACCAAAAAATAATCTAGATACCTTTAAAATATCTGATTCATCAATACTATAAAGACCATTGGCGCATTCATAAGATAGAAAGGTATAACCACATACTCGTAATTGGAATATCTAATACTGAAAGCTATATTTAAAATATCCTCTTTCCAAACCCTAAATTAGTGATATCCCAAACAAAAATCTATTTTATAGAACAACTGGGCTTCTATAAATTTATGAAATAGATCATTAATTTATGAAAGTGGATTCTAATTCTTTATCATAATTTGGTTATGCTTATGATAATCCACACATATCCTTATAGTTCACTCCGCCTTTTTCACAAAAAGAACCAGTGCTGCCTATGGAGATGTATAGGTTGAATGAACAATTTTCAATACAACTCTTCTAACTATACTTTTAATTACCTTAATTTTATTGGTTTCATCCAATATGATGGAAGTGATATATGATTGGTCTCTAGTAAGATATCAATCCAAAACTCCACTTCTATTGTGGGTGGAAACCCAGATTTTTTTTGGGAAAAAAATCACGAAACTAGTCCACTACGGTTGGAAAATATCTAATCCCAATATTATATATATATTCCAAGGTCAAATATACTAACTAGTATGAGATAGTTCCAACCACTGGTTCCAATAACCATGAACCACTTTCTTTCACAATCTGATCTCCTCTAAAGATATGCTCAATGCCATCATCAGTTGTAAAACTAACCCTTTATCTATAATAATGAATGTGATCTTTGAACATTGTCAACTAATCCATACCCAATACTAATTAATAAACATACATATCAAGTATAGAGAAATCCCATATCAATGCATCCCCATCAATAGTTATATAATACACTTTGTACCTAAAATTTTGACATTTTCTTTGGCCAAGAGTACTTTGAAGTTTCAAAATAGAAGACACCATCTCAATTTGAAAACCCAAAAGACCAAAAACACAAGAATTAATAAATGAATGGGATGCATGTATATCAAACAAATCTTTCATAAGGGTGGAATTCAAAATAATAATACCACTCATTGTCGATGGTCTAGATTGGTCATCAACAATCACTTTCTCATCTCCAAAAAATTTCTTACACACAGAAATTTGTTATATGTTACCCTATTGAGATTGTAATGGTTGAGGGGTAATGGTATTCCTATAATCACCATGTATTACTCAGTTTTTATGATGAAAATTATTCTACTACCCTTATCCCATTAAAGCATATGATGTCTGCAAAACATGAGATGTGTCCTGAGTAACCAAACTTGGAGCACTACGACAATAAAACCATTGATGTGAAATCTAGTTGCAATTATGGAATAATATAGGTGGTTTTGTACAATCTCTTATAATGTGACCAAAATAACCACATTTAAAACTTCCTAGCTTAATATTTTGTTTATTAAGAAGATTCAACAATCCATCCACCAGATTCTGAGTCATACCACTACCATGAAATTTGGTTTCTTTCTTCCCCCTATTCCTAACATTAGAGTTCCCACCATTTCCCCAAGGCATCAACATACTTCCTCCATCCGTATTACCTGAGATGAAACTTTCTACCACCATCACTCTATTGACCATATTCTTATAATATGTTATAAAAATATTGAAAATATTTGAGTGAATTTCTATCCTCAAACCTGATTAAAAAATGTGTGCCTTTATGGATGAACTTATAAAAAATTCCATTGAAAAGTACACTAAAGTAATAAATTTATCTACATAATCCATTACCAAGATATTATCCTACTTCAAGTTGAAATATTCTATTATTATATCAATTATAAATGTGTGATGATATAATTATTTGTTGAATAAATTTTCAAAATCCTCCCATTCAATGATTGGGTCTAATTTAGCTTGAAATTCTAAATACCACCACTGGAGTTCAAGATCCTACAAAATGTATGTTTCCAACTTGAATTTTATCTCAATTGGTGTTCCTAGGAAATAAAATATTTGATTCATCCTATTGAGTCACATTTTTTTTTCTTTTTCTGTATCACCTCGTAAGATGTGTGGATTATGGTTCTAGAATTGAACTGAATGATCCACTTTCCTTGGTTCATAATTTTTGTTCCCCCTATCCACTAATTTAAAATACTAGAAAACAATATAAACCTAATATTGGTTTATTTGTGGCTTAGGTGAAACCACATTCTTATCAACCTCTTGATTCACGCTCAAATTCACCCAAGAGATGAAGGTAGAACGATCCTTATAGTCTAGCTTGGGTTGTTCAATCCACTGAGACCTTAGATGATACCCAAGATACACAACCTATGAGATGGATTTTTGGATATGATGTTTACAAATTTGGGTTGATTTTAGATGGGTTTAAAGTTTCTATAACAGATTTAAGTTAATTCAAATTAATATAATGAGTTGATCCTAGGTTATCGCTTGGGACGGATCAGATGAATTCGTTTTTTAAGGATTTCAATTTCATTAACTCGAGAAGGATTCATTCAATGAATTCAAAATAACCTCATCACATACTGGTTAAAAACCTTAAAAAACACATGCTAATAACCTATACACTTGTAGGATCATTTTGATGAGTAATCCAAGGTAAAGGATATTATTAGCACATAAAAGTTGGGTGATGAAATTCAATATGGAAGAGGAAGACAGAAAATCATTGAATAGAAGAAACTCAAATAAAAGAAATTAATAAAAATTTAGAGAGTGAGAAATAAAATTCAATACTGCCCCCTTATACTCCCTTTTATAAAATCATAAAAGAGTTATCCCTACATTGATTACATGTCCTCAACGGAAGTGGGAAGTAGACTTATGAGGGTTGAATTGAAAAAGTAAAAACAAAAACAAAAATCGATCACTCCACCGTTGTGTGATAAATCTCACAAAGTATGATGTGAATAAATTCACCCATTTAGGCAATGGTATCAATGTGATTTGTATAATAATATAATAAGAGTAAATTAAGAACTTTTATTAATAAACTAAGGTGAATTGAACCACTTACATGAGAAAGAAATGCGATAATAAACACAAAGCAGCAACATAACACTACAATGAAATAAAGCACCAAATATTCTTAAATCCTCCAACAACACTGACTTAAATAGGAATTTTGGGAGTCTTGGGTATATACTCCAACCGTAAAAATCATCCCACTTTATTATGACAGGCCTAGTGTGGTGGAAAGTAAGGGAGAGTGGACTTCTTTATCCTTGACTTGAAGTGGAAGCAGACTTGCTTCCACCAAATAGACGTACCTAGATGGCCTTCTATATGGCATAATTAGAGGATGACATAGAAGAAAAAAGTTTAGCTCCGGATATTTCCTAGATCTCTATAAAATTTGAGCCCATATGAATATTTGGTTTCCGAGATATGATTAAATTGGTGGGCTGTTTTTATGGGCCCCCGAATCTGGCCCATAATTTTATCTCTAAATTAGGCCGCCTGAATCACCACAATGGAGACCAAATTAGCACTAGATCCTGAAGAATTATATGTTAATCTATATATATTATATCATACCACAAAATTTGGGCTTCAGTGGGTCTTTATTGTGGGCCCCACATTCTCATTAGTGGGATGATGTCCAATCTGCCTTCTCCAAAATTGTTTCCTTTCATCGCAAAATATCTCCATCATCCTTTATAAATACTCCATTGATACTTGAATGAAAAATTTTCATATTGAAGTTTAGATCCATTTCTAAAAATATCAAATTAAAATATGGATAATAACATTCGTTAAAATCAGATGAATCATTGGGCCTAAAATGGTGTACATTAGGCGTGCATAAATGATGAGAATGGATGTTTAAAATTAAAATCCACTATCTCAGGCCGATAAGATCAAAAATGGATATTTAATACCATTAAAATTTAATTAACATAAGTATTTTTACTGTCTAATCACACCCCCAACTTGAGATTTTCTTTTCCGGAGAAAAATGTATCTCAACAATATGAAATTCAAATTCCCTTTTCCAAAAACATTTTAATACACAATGATCCCCAAAAAACCTTATACCAAACAATCATGAAACCCATAAAAATATTTTAAAACATGATAGTTTTATAAGCATATCCCTATCCCAATCCCATTCATTTGTTCAAATTCATCGACATATTTCATCCAATATCAATTAAGAGTGATGATGTGTTGTGCATCACATTAGACATGGGGGTTCATCTTTATTAAAGAGGGAAATAATGGAAGCTCTAGGTGGAATCACATTTCAATATTAAGATGAGTATTCATTTTTTTTTGTTTTTTTTCAAATTTTCCATGGTAATTGAAATTGAAATCGAAAGAGTCAACCCCTGTAGCGAGGCTTTGACGATGAATCCAAGGCTCAAAGACCATAGGGCACCAAGTGAACCCCACATACTCGAGCATCATCTCGAGTTAAATCAGTGAAAACAAATTCAAATTACCAAAAATAGAGATAAAATTACTAACTCTGGGCCAGAAAACTATGTAGTCACGATCCCCAGGTGCCAAAAGCCACGCATTAGGTCATTTCATTGCTCTACGCGCAAATTTATTCTTTTTTAATTTTTTTATTGAATACTCATATTAAAACTAAAATGATCACCAAACCTATGATATTTATTTGGGAGACCCATGAACTCAAACTAATACCCCAATATCCAAAGGACGTGCATTGTGATTCTTTTTTTATTTGGGTGAAAATATAAACAATAAAATATCACATTTTACTGCTACACTTTCAAAATCTATGCTCATGAAATATAAATGGATTAAAATCAGAATCAGGGCATGATAAATTATTTGATATTTAGTTTCATAGTATACAATGTCTATTATCATGTTCAGGGATAAAGAAAATTTTCATTTCATTAAGGCACACTTTTTTTTTCAAATCATTGTTTTTTTGACACAAAAGCAATATATTTTTTTATATACCCCCAACATAAAATTACACTATCCCTAGTGTTTAAAGAAAAGAAAATTTAGAAGGGGTTAGAGTTAGAGAATGAGAGTTCAAAAAGGAAATTGAGAATGATTATCATGGAATTAAGTCCCCTGGTGGTTGAAGTTGAAATTCTTGCTGCTCCCTTTTAATCCCTTGATCTCTATGTCTCTCTGAGAATTCTCTAGTTGAAGAAGAATAAAAAACAAACAAACAAAATACAACTATATATTTATATATATTTATTTATTAATATAATAAAAAAGTAAAATATAAGTATATATACAAAAATTATAGAATAAGGAAGCACCATAAGCCGTAGGTTAGTGGTAAGCATGCACCCCTGTCTCCCTTCGGTCTCGGGTTTGAGTCCCCATAGCTTCGCTGGTTGTGACGGGGTTTTCCCCACGACCTACGATGTGGAATTTTAATTTTATTATTATTATTATAATATATATTTTTTATTTTAACACATAAAAATAAAATGAACTGATGATACATTGTCTTCTTTTTAAATTTCTGGGTATGGTATTACTCAAGGATCACACCATGTGACACAGATGAATATGGAGCTCCACTTTCATACTCATCCATAATCATAATAGAAGAACATGTCAACAATATATTTTTTTTATTATTTTAAAATATAAAAATGATTCATTAATCCTATTTAAAATATAAAGTTGATTAAAACAAGAAAATGATTGGAAACTTGAAACCCATGGGTTGCCTCCCATGCATCGCTTTGTTTTACATCGTTAGCTCAACGTGAATCCACCAAACTTACCCAATACCAACTTTCAAAATTTTAAGGACCCTATATTTCTCCACTTACACTTTATTGTGATTGATTATTTGTTTAGAATTTGTGTCTTGTACAAACCTATGTTCTACAATGAGTGGTAAAATCCAAGGAATATCAGAAATGGTTGATCCGGTTTCCTCTGTAGTCTTGCCTAAGACATCAATGATCATTCCAATTTTTTTGGTTTCAAGAGAAGAATGAATTCCAATTGAAAGGTCATGTTCATACCCTATGAAGGGAAAATTGATTGGGTAAGTAAGGATAATAATTTTGAGCTCGGGTTGGATAGGACATTCGAACATAGGTTGAGATTTTGAATCAAACTCAGTTTCATTTTCCAAATTCCTCAACAAAATTGGTTCCTTTTGAGTAAAATATTCAACCAAAAAATTGGAAATATTAGTTTCAATATTGGGTATAGACTTTAAGTTCATTATTTCTCCCAATGGTGTAGTGATTTTTAGTTCTAAAAAATTGTTAATGGAGTAATATTCAGAACACTCAATCCATGATGTCAATTTTTCCTCTTGTGAATACAAAAAATCAGTTTCCTCTTCATTTAAAGACCCTTAAAAAATTTCTTGATTAAATTCCCCTACCCCAAATCCAAAGTTTGGTTCTTCAATAAATTCATGAGAGGTTTTCAGGAAACTAGACTCTCCACATAACGTTTTGGAAGGTACAATTGGTGTAGGGATGAGTTCCTCATAAGTATTAATGCATTGCAGTTCTAGTCTCAAAGATGATACCTTAGAATTAATTATCTCCATTTGATTACAAATTTGTTCAATAAGTGTTAGAAGAATAGAATTTGTATGATTTTGAACATCATGTACTTCCCCAAGATTTATCTCTTCAACCATCCTTGAGAGGGCTGGAAATTTATCCTTTGAATATTCATCTTCCCAATGATTGTACATGTCACCAGGTGTGTGGTAATTAATCAAGGGTTGATCAAAGAAATTTACTAATTTAGAGGATTCCCAATGTTGATTTTCCATTTTATTCTAGCATGAGTTTGTGAAATGGAAATTTGGAAGATAATCCATTGGAGATGACAAAAGTTGGAATCTAGATTCTCAGGACACACATAAATAGAAAGGGTAAAGATAAGAGAGATGTAGGTGATAATATAGAATGTGGGGTGAGAAAAGGATGAAAGTTTCTAAGATAACTTACTTGGGTCCCCAGAAATTGTGCCAATTTTTTTTTCACCCAAATTTACCCAAGAGATGAAGGTATATTGATCCTTGTAGTCTATCTTGGGTTGTCGAATCCACTGAGACTTAAGAAGATACCTAAGATACACAACCTATGAGATGGATTTTTGGATATGAAGTTTCCAACTTTGGGTTGATTTTATATGGGTTTAAATTATCACTATTAGATGATCCCAGGTTATCGCTCAGGTGGATTGGATGAATTCCTTTTTTAAAGATTTCAATTTCATTAACTCGAGAAGGATTCATTCAATGAATTAAAACTAACCTCACAACCTACTGGTTAAACACCTTCAAAATCAAATTATAATCACCTATACACTTATAGTATCATTTTCATGATCACTCCATGGTAAAGGATCTTATTATCACATAAAAGTGGGGTGATTAAATTCAATATGGAAGAGGAAGATAGAAAATCATTGAATAAAAGAAACTCAAATCAAAGAAATTAATAAAAATTTAGAGAGTGAGAAATAAAATTAAATCCAACCCATTTATACTCCTTTAGATCAAATAATTAAATATTTATCCCTCCATTGATGACATGTCCTCAACAGAAGCGTGAAGTAGACTTACGAGAGTGGAATTGAAGAAGTAGAAACAACAACAACAATCGATCACTCCACCGTTGTGTGATAAATATCAAAAAGTATGGTGTGAATAAATTCAAAAATTTAGAAAACAATATCAAAGTGATATGTATAAGAACAGAATAAAAGTAAAGTAAGAACTTTTATTAAGAAACTAAGGTGAATTGAACAACCTACATGATAAAGAAATGTGATTAGAAACACAAAGTGGCAGCATAACACTACAATGAAACCAAGCACCAAATATTCTTAAGTACTTAAACACAAGTGCCTTAAATAGGAATTTTGAGAGTCTTGGGTTGAGCCTCAAATAGTACAAATCATCCCACTTGATGTAGGCCTAAGGGGGTGGAAAGTAAGCGAGAGTGGACTTCTCTATCCTTGACACGAAGTGGAACCCAACTTTCTTCCACCGACCAGACGCGACTAGATGGCCATATATATGGAATAATTAGAGTGAGACATAGAAGAAAAAAGTGAATCTAAGGATGTATCCTAAATCTCTGTAAAAGTTAATCCCAAATTAATTTGTGGTTTTCGAGATATTATTAAATTAGTGGGATGTTTTTCTAGGACGCAGAATCTGGCCTAGAATTTTATCTCTAAATTGGGATGCCTGAATAATCACAATGTAGACAGAATTACCACTGTATCCTAAATAATTATATGTTCCTATATATGTCTGATATCATCCTAAAAAAGTTGAGATTTATTGGGTCTATATTGTGGGCCCCACATTCTCATCAGTGGGATGATGTCCAATATGCCTTCTCCAAAATTGTTTCCTTTTATCACCAAATATCCCCATCATCCTTTATAAATAATCCATTGATCCCTGAATGAAAAATGTTCATATTGAAGTTTATATCCATTTTTAAAAATAAAAAATTAAAATATGTATAATAACATACCTTAAAATCAGATGAATCATTGGGCCTAAATTGGTGTACATTAGGCATGAAGTGCACAGATGATGAGAATGGATGTTAAAAATTAAAATTCACTAACTCAGGCCCATAAGATCAAAAATGGATATTTAATACCATTAAAATGTAATTAAAATATGTATTTTTAATGTCTAATCACACCCCCAACTTGAGATTTGCTAGTCTCAAGAAAAATGTATCTTAACATTATGAAATTCAAATTTCCTTTTCCAAAAACATTTTAATAAACAATGATCACAAAAAACCCTTATACCAAACAATCATGAAACCCATAAAAATATTTTAATACATCATAGTTTTATAGGTAGATCACAATCCCAATCCCATTACTTTGTTGAAATTAATCACCATATTTCATCCAATATCAATTAAGAGTGATGATGTGTTGTGCATCAAATTAGACATGGGGGTTCATATTTATTAAAGAGGGAAATGATGGATGCGCTAGGTGGAATAAAATATCAATATTAAGATGAGTATTCATTTTTTTTTATTTTTTTTATTTTTTCAATTTTTCCATGATAATTGAAATTGCACTCAAAAGAGGAAACCCCTATAGCGAGACTTTGCTGATGACTCCTAGGCTCAAATACCTTAGGGAACCAAGTGAAGCCCACATAATCAGAAATAATCTCAAGTTAACTCAGTAAAAAAAAATCAAATTACTAAAAATAGAGATGAAATTAATAACTATGGGCCTGAAAACTATGGATTCATGATCCCCAAGTGCGGAAAGCCACACATTTTGTTATTTCATTGCTCTGCGCACAAATTTATTTTTTTTAATTTTTTTATTCAATACTCATATTAAAACTAAAATGATCACCAAACCTATGATATTTATTTTGGGGACCCCATGAACTCAAACTAATACCCCACTATCCAAAGGACGCGCACAATGATTCTTTTTTTATTTGGAAGAAAATATAAACAATGAAATATCACATTAGACAGCTACACTTTCAAAAATCTATGCTCATGAAATATACATGGATTAAAATCAGAATAAGGGCATGATAAATTATTTGATATTCAGTTTTAAAATGTACAATGTCTATTATCATGATTAGGGTTAAAGAAATTTTTTCCTTCCATTAATGCACACTTTTTTTTTTCAAATCATTCATTTTTTTGACACAAAATAAATATTTTTTTTTATCTCCCCCAAACTTAAAATAAAACCATCCCCAGTGTTAAAAGAAAAGAAAATTTAGAAGGGGTTAGATGTAGAGAATGAGAGTTTAAAAAGGAAATTGAAAATGAGGATCATGGAATGAAGTCACCTGGTGGTTGAAGTTGAAATTCTTTCTGTGCCCTTTTAATCCCTTGATCTCCATATCACTTTGAGAATTCCCTAGTGGAAGAAGGAAAAAACAAACAAACAAAAAAAACTATATATATATATAGATATATATATTTATTCATATAATTAAAAAAAGTAAAATAAAAGTATATATACAAAAATTATAGAATAAGGAAGCACCATAAGCCGTAGGTCCATGTTAAGCTCGCACCCCTGTCTCCCTTCGGTCCCGGGTTTGCGTCCCCGAGGCTTCACCGGTTGTGATGGGGTTTGACCCACGACCTACAATGTGGACTTTTAATTTTATTATTAATATTATATATTTTTTATTTTAACACATAAAAATAAAATGAACTAATGATACATTGTCTTCTTTTTAAATTTCTGGGTAAGGTATTACTCAAGGACCACACAACGTGACACAGATGAATATGGAGCTCCTCTTTCATACCCATCCATACTCATAATAGAAGAACAGGTCAACAATCTATTTTTTATTTTAAAATATCAAAATTATTCATTAATCCTATTTAAAATATAAAGTTTATTAAAACAAAAAATTTATTGGAAACTTGAAAACCATGGGTTGCCTCCCATGTAGCGCTTTGTTTAACATCGTTAGCTTGACGTGACTCCCCCAAACTTACTCAATAACAACTTTCAAAATTTTAAGGACCCTATATTTCTCCACTTATACTTTATTGGGATTGATTATTTTTTTAGAATTTGTTCCTTGTACAAACCTATGTTCTACAATGAGTGGGAAAATCCAAGGAATATCAGAAATAGTTGATCCAGTTTCTTGTGTAGTCTTGCCTAAGACATCAATGATCATTCCAAAATTTTTGGTTTCAAGAGAAGAATGAATTCCAATTGAAAGTTCATGACTATACCCTATGAAGGGATAATTGAGTGGGTAAGGAAGGATAATAATTTTGAGCTCGGGTTGGATAGGACATTCAAACACAAGTTGTGATTTTGAATACAACTTAGTTTCATTTTCCAAATTCTTTAGAAAAATTTGTTCTTTTTGAGTAGAAGATTCAACCACCAAATTGGAAATATTAGTTTCAATAATGGGTATAGACTCGAAGTTCATTATTTCTCCCAATTGTGTAGTTATTTTTATTCTGAAAAATCACTAATGGAGCAATATTTAGGACACTCAATCCATGATGTCAAATTCCCCTCTTGTGAATACAAAAAATCAGTTTCCACTTCATTTAAAGAACCTTCAACAATTTATTGATTAAGTTCCCCTACCCCAAATACAAAGGTTGGTTATTCAATAAATTTATGATAGTTTTTCGGGAAACTAGACACTCCACATAACATTTTGGAAGGTATAATCGGTGTAGGGATGAGTTCATCATAAGTATTAATGCATTTCAGTTCTAATCTCAAAGATGATACTTAGAAATTGATTATCTTCATTTGATTACACAATTGTTCAATCAGTGTTTGAGGAATATAATTTTTATGAGGTTGAACATCAAGGAATTTCCCAATATTGATCTCTTCAACAATCATTGATAGGGCTAGAAATTTATCCTTTGAATATTAATCATCCCAATGATTGTACATGTCACCAGGTGTGTGGTAATTAATCAAGGGTTGATCAACGAAATTTAATAATTTAGGGGATTCCCAATATTGATTTTCCATTTGATTACAGCATGAGTTTGTGACATGGTAATTTGGAAGATACTTCATTGGAGATGACAAAAGTTGGATTCTAGATTCTTAGGACGCACACAAACCGAAAGGGTAAAGATAAGGGAGATGTAGATGAGAATAGAGAATGTGGGGTGAGAAAATAATGAAAGTGTATAAGATAACTTACTTGGGTTCCTGGAAATGGTGCCAAAATTTTTTATCACCCAAATTTACCCAATAGATGAAGGTATAATGATCCTAGTATTCTAGATTAGGTTGTCGAATCCAATGAGACCTAAGAAGATACCTAATATAAACAACCTATGAGATGGATTTTTGGCTATGAATTTTCAAAATTTGGGTTGATTTTAGATGATTTTAAAGTATCAATAATAGATTTAAGTTAATTCAAATTAATATAATGAGTTGATCCTAGGTTATCGCTTGGGGTGTATTGAATGAATTCCTATTTAAAGTTTTCAATTTCATTAACTCGAGAATGATTCATTCAATGAATTCAAACTAACATCATCACCTACTGGTTAAACACCTTCAAAAAAAATTCTAATCACCTATACACTTGTAGGATCATTTTCATGAGAACTCTAAGGGAAAATATCTTATTATCACATAAAAGTGGGGTGATTGAATTCAATATGGAAGAGGAAGAGAGAAAATCATTGAATAAAAGAAACTTAAATAAAAGAAATTAATAAAAATTTAGAGAGTGAGAAATAACATTAAATCCAACCCCTTTCTACTCCCTTGGATCAACTCATAAAAGAGTTATCCCTCCATTTATGATATTTCCTCAATGGAAGCGAGAAGTAGACTTACGAGGGTAGATTTGAAGAAGTAAAAACAACAACAAAATCGATCACCCCACCGTTGTGTGATAAATCTCACAAAGTATGGTGTGAATAAAGTAACAAATTTAGAAAACAGTATCAACGTGATATTTAGAATAAAATAATAAGAGTAAATTAAGAACTTTTATTAATAAACTAAGGTGAATTGAATAATTTACATGAGAATGAAATGGGATTACAAACACAAAGCGGCAACATAACACTACAATGAAACCAAGCACTAAATATTCTTAAATTATTCAACCCCACTACCTTAAATAGGTATTTTTGGAGCCTTGGGTCAAGACTACAATAGTAAAAAGCATCCCACTTGATTATGGTAGGCCTAGTGTGGGTTAAAGTAAGGGAGAGTGGAATTCTTTATCTTTGACTTGAAGTGGCATCCAGCTTCCTTCCACCGAACAGACGTGCCTAGATGACCTTATAGATGGCCGAATTAGAGTGGTCTATATAATAAAAAAGTGAATCTACAGATGTATCCTAGATCTTTGTAAAAGTTAAGCCCAAATTAATTTGTGGTTGACGATATATTATTAAATTGGTGGGATGTTTTTCTGGGCCGCAGAATCTAGACCATAATTTTATCTCTAAATTGGGCCGCCTAAATAACCACAATGGAGACCAAATAAGCACTGGATCCTGAAAAATTAAATGTTTTTTTATATGTCTTCTATCAACCCAAAAAATTTGGGCTTTAGTGGGTCTGTATTGTGGGCCCCACATTCTCATCCGTGGGCTGGTATCCAATCCTCCTTCTCCAGAATTGTTTCCTTTCATCGCCAAATATCCCCATCATCATTTATAAATCCTACATTGACCCCTGAATGAAAAATGTTCATATTGAAATGTAGATCCATTTCTCAAAATACCAAATTAAAATATTGATAATAAAATTCCTTAAAATTAGATGAATCATTGGGCCTAAATTGATGTACATTAGGCATGAAGTGCACAAATGATGAGAATGGATGTTCAAAATTAAAATCCACTAAATCAGGACCATAAGATCAAAAATGGATATTTAATACCATTAAAATGTAATTAAAATATTTATTTTTATTTTCTAATCACCTATTATGTTTGGTTTCTTCAATGCCTAACTGATTCCATTTTTTATAAACAAAGTAAAATACCATTTAATCTCACTCTTTAGCAACTTAAGGCTTAAAAATTTAAAATTTACCATATCATGCATATCACAACAATGCTTTAATAAATTCAATAATTTACATTTCCAAACCATTTTTGAAAATTTCACTGTGATTTTTAAAATAAAACCATTTTCAACGATTTTAAAAAATCAATATATGTTCAGCACATCATAAAATACTACTTGAAATGAATTATGAACTCCTAGTGGGAATTCATTTCTATCAATGCATGAAATTATCTTCTCATCAGCTAAACCCATGATAATGAGGTTCAACTCCTAAAAGTGTCTCGAAAAAATCATGCACCCAACTGCATGGTAACTTGAAGTTCAACATATATAGGTTATAGATACCTATTTATGCTCTACATTTCAAGTTTAGATGATCCTACTCCTTGCTACCATCCTAACTTAAGGACTAAACAAGATTGATTTGTCAAATCTAGGACCAAACAAATTGATTCTATTTATAACATCCCATCCCTCACCCGTTGTCTTGGGAAGATGCAGGTGGTGCTACTTGGCCTTAGGTGATATCCCCAAGACACCAAAGTTTGGAAATAAATTCCAAGGGATTAATAAAAATTTGGGAGATTATTTTTTCCTTTGAAAATAAAATGACCAAACCAAGATAACCACAACGAAAAAACCACTAAATGATGCATGAATACAATGAAAAAAAAACTCAAATTAAACCAAACCAAACCAAACCAAACTATATTAGAGTACAGTGTGAAAACCAAGAACACCATTAGAGTATAAAGTGAAAACCAAAACCAACAAGACTCAACGAAATGGAAGACAACAACTCAATAACTCCAAACCTGCTCCAAGATTCATCTCTATAATCCTTGTTTGTGGTATCATGATGAATCACTAATGAAATTAGATACCTTTCCTTTACCAGTGTCTCAATATACAATATCTAAAAACATAACAAAGTGTCCACATAGGGGGTGAGTATAAAACTAAGAATAATTTACCCAATGACTTCCCAACTCATGACACTAGGTTATAGAAGTTAACATATTTGTATAAAATAGTTTAAAGAAATTTTAAGAAGTTTATATAAAATCAAAAACCATTTATATGATATAATTTTTTTCCATAGAAAGAAAACAAAAAATACTTTAATTTTTTTTATTAAATCCATTTGGAATATCCTATTCTATTCCACACATCCACACATAAATTCCCTGGTGGTAGTTTCATAATCATGAGTAGTCTCTCATCGATCTAGAAATCCATCACAAGGTAACTATATACCAAATTCCCCAATGGAACACACCCCTTTCGTAGAGACACATCAATAAAAATTAACACACGACAACCATTTATGCCTAATACCATGCCAAACCTATTATTCCAAACCATTTTAATATAACAATTATTTTATTGAAAAAAATTTCCACAAAACCTTTTCATGAATAAAAAAAACATATTTTAAATTCAAAAATTTAAAATCATGAAACTATTTACTTTACAAAAAATAACTAATTTCCATAATTTCACAAATCATCACTAAATAGTGTTTCCATAAATATTTTCAAATCAATTTCACAATTCAATTAAAGAAATTCAATCAATTTGAAACCAATCCTTTAATTTATAACTAATAGGATTTTATAATGCATCCACCAACCACATAACCTTAGGTGAAAATAAATAAATACAAAAAATATTTAATAAACCAGATTAAAACTTCTTATAACATCCTTAGATATTTTTCACCTTAAACAAAACAACCAGATCTCAACATGATTGGAATGAACCAACATGAATATATCTTCAATAGATTATATTCATGAATTTAAGATTGGTAGGAAGAAGAAAACTAAGGAAAACAATCAAGATCATGTACTTATGGGAGAATTTAGGCCTCAAACATACTTATATTTGCCAACATATCGTTCTTGGATCAAGAGGAAAGGTATCTCCTTCCTTTGGAATGAGTAGAATTTGTGTTAGGGTTGGATTGGGGAAAAAAATAGTCATTAATGTGGTATTCTGAGTAAGATCCACAATTTTAAGATCATGTTTTTAATGGTGTAAGGTTAGGGTGCACAGTTAGGAAAACCATGTACTAATTGTGAACTATCCACTACCTCTAAACACCCCTTACATAGTTAGACAAACTGTGTGCCAATCGTATTAAACCCTTCTATCCAAAATCACATGGTTTCTTCTAGGTGGCTGCACGATTTGTCCAAACTGTGCACCTAACCACATCCCTACCTAGTAGCCACTGTTTCAATTTTATGATTTCATGGAAGGTGTTTCATGGTTTCTATTAACCGTGGTCAAACTGTTCACCTCCAAAAAATCCCCAAGAACATTCCAAAACTCCTTTGAACCTCCCAAAACTTAACCTAATTACTTTATATGCAAAAAAATAAAAATAAGGATTAATTAACTAAAATTAAGGGTTATAAAATATTTTATTAATGTAACTATATATTTTTAAAACCAAATTACTATATATTTTCCCAACAAACAGGCATTCACAAACTAGTTTCAAAAAATAAAAATTGTAAAATATGGACATATTTGTATAGGAACAATTACACTAATAATATTAATATTTATATGATTACTAAACCACATCCATATGAGAATTTTATTCACTACCTATGTATGGTTAATTTTGTATTTAAGGATTTATATTAAGAATGGGGATTAATTTAAATTCTTCATGAAATTATTAAATATATATTTTTGAATGGTGAAGATTATCATATAAATGTAATTATTTATTTTAGATGTTTTATTTTAGGATTCTATTTAATTATGATTTTTGGGATTGTATATGGGTCTGATCTTGATTATGTGTTTGTTTTCTAGGACCCCTTCCCTGATATTCACATTAGTTGGGACTACTGGCCAAGTATCATGATTATTCTACCTTTACGAAACCCTCTTTCATTAATTAATGACTTATTTGGGCATATGTGTTTATTTGGATGTGAGTTTCCTTTATTATGTTCTAATAATGCTTGATTTATGTGTTAATTTCATGGACTATAAATGTTGGGAACATTTATTTTGAGAGCAGTGTAAGATTGATCATGACTAACCTTTTCTATATACTTTACCTATAGTTAGGGGCTTAAAATATCATTCATTATTCTATTTTTTTTATTAAAAAAATGATAGAAAAAGGTTGAACAAGATAGAGATATAGAAATAGATATATAATAATAGAATCATAAAAGTGTAAGGATGGAGGGTTATAGGTTCTTACTTTATGGAAATAAATCTAAAATGTTTTCTAGGTTATGTATTTACTCATTATTTTTATATTACCCCATTATTTTATTATATAATTAGGTTATTTTTTTTATATATAATTTATCTTCATTAGGGTTTTTACGTAAGTAAAATAACTTTTAGTTTAATCTCAAACCAAGTGTTTCTAGATTAAAATAGTTATCAAGTTTGTCAAAGAACCAATTTTAAAATTTATGGTGATAAAATAAACTTAAAAAACATATAAAAATTTATAAAAATATTGAATAAATGTTAAATATCACTAATCTTGATCATTTTTGTGTCTCTAGCATAAATACAATTGGATAATTAATTACATGCACTTAAAATATATT
The DNA here is from genome assembly GCA_963277665.1 of Viscum album. Classification (NCBI taxonomy): domain Eukaryota; kingdom Viridiplantae; phylum Streptophyta; class Magnoliopsida; order Santalales; family Viscaceae; genus Viscum; species Viscum album. The sequence goes on from OY728129.1 coordinate 1,406,162,947, forward strand.
TTAACATGTTTTAAATACTATTTCTAAATAAGGCATCAATATAGGATTTTCATATTATTATTCATGGAATACCTATAGAATAAAGAGTACTATTTAAAAGAAGGAATTTTTTTCCATATTAAAAAAAACATTTCAATGGATAGTTGATGACACCAATGAGGATGAAAAAACTAATTAAAATACTAAAGTTTCAAAGGCTTGTTGAAGATGTGATAAATCCAGTCATAGTGTTATTAGTTTTGTTATAACACTTCTTATATCGATGAAAATTCAAGGAAGATTGAAATATTCTCATAATAATAGAAGTTTTAGAAGTGATATTGTAGTTGAATCTAATTTCCAAATGATATAAATAGAGAAAAAATTTGAATAAAGAAACTATGAAGCTGGATGAAAATAATTTGATAAGAGGAAAATAATTTTTGAAATAAAAGGATATTTCTATGATAAATACTAACACATTCTAAAAAGGAAATAATTTTTTTATTAAGTAAATATTCCCTACCATATGACTCTTCATGAAGTGAATATGTAATAAGTTATTTGTAAAGGAAATTGATGTTAAAAAATTTGTATAATATCTTTACATATACTAAAGTATGAATTGTGAAACATATATCTTTTTGGATGATTATCACTATAAAAAATATAAAGAAAAAATCTATTGTATCTTATATTAATTTAGTGAGTATAATGCATAAGAAGATGGTCAATGAGTCACATTGAAGTAATTTTTGGGATATTACTTTTTTTATATTAAGGGATTTATTCAGTCTAATATAGTTGATAAATGTTTTTTGGTACTAGGTTGACCTAAAATACCCTGATGAAGAAATGTAAAGCATGCACAAGACATAATGATTTTACTTGGTTCACCACTAAGGGATTATCAAAGGATAATACACATGATGATGTGTCAATGAACCAGAATATATTATAATCACTTTCAATGGATTCATATGTTTTGGTCATGTTCACTCTAGACCAAGACACACTACCTGTATAAGGTTTTGGAAAGATTAACTGTCAATCCTAGGGCCACCATCTTTGTCTCCTTCATGAAAAAATTTAGTGATGGAAATGACCAGTTTCTTGATGTGTAGGTCTCTCCATGCACAATATAGTAGTATTCTTGCATCATATCTCCAAATACAATGCTTATTTGAAGTACAAATTTGTTTATCTTCTAATATTCTAAGTAATGAAAGGATAAACACCTCAATGTGAGAGTTGGGTCTTCATCTTCCATAAAATACAACAACGATTCTTATTCCGAGTGAAGATAATTCCAGAATAGAATTATCTTATTTCTATCTCCTTCTTTAACACCTATATATTTCTGCATAATTATTATTATTTTCCTTATTATCTTAGGAATATAGATATTTAATTATGTTTAGGTGGTCTTGTTTCTAGATAATCGATATTTTTTATCTACTCTTATTTTATATTCTAAACCAGATATATCAAATATTATATTATTTATCATTTTCATAACTATTAACAATAGTTTTTATTTGTTTTCTATGAAACCAACTCTTAATAAAATGGGTGGGATTGACTATACTCTTCTCATCTAATGAGATTATGCCAGGTGTACCTCACATTTTAATATGGTTATTAAGTTCTATTCTAACCGTGTTAATTTTATGAAATCTCATGCCATTTTCAGATATTAAATTATAAATAAATCAGCTAGATATTATAGAAACTGCCTGTTTATGGAATAGATCTATTATCTATGATATGGTATACTTCTTCCCCAGCCCAATCACAACATGATAACAATCTTCACAGTATGATTCCTAGTCAACAACCATATCTATAGACTTCATGTAATATCTTCTATTTAAATCCTTGAAGATAAAAATGCAATTATCATACTATTCTCAAGACTAAAAATGGTCACAACATGACAATATAAATCATTACCTGATTCATAGATCTTTAAAAAAAACACTTCACCTTTTTCTCATGAAGAAGTTCCAACATGTGTTTCACCTCTTGTTCTTGATCGATTGTGGCATGAAGCACTTCAACAATGTGTGCACCTTTAAATTGGAAGCACCACTGAAATTCACCTTAATATACTTCATGAAATATGTATTTATCTCATGATGTGATCATAATAAATCATAAAATATGGCTGATAATAGAAATCAAAATGTACAACTGGACACTTATTTTGAAACTCAGTCTTACTTGTCACATAGATACTTTTACATTTTAGGCTCTACCATTTTCACAAACTAGTCATGATGTGACCCCTCTTCTTATAGAGTAAACCTTATTAGAAGCTCTAAGATAATGGTTTGTAAGTATATTTCATGGTGTGACAATTCTTGTCCCCCCATTGGTAAAGTATAAAACATTACATTTCACTAATAATCATTATGTATATGCCCCTGTGCAAAACTTTGAAAAATTTCTGAAAACTGAAATATATTATGTACAAAAATAAAAAACATATGCATAAATGGTGAATCTATAAATTTTACATATTTTTATGCTTCCCATAGACTCTTAATTTCATGTAAACAAGGAAAGTTTTTCCCTTTACCAAATTTTTATGATTTATAATCAGAACATGTTACTTGTGTTCACACTACGGTTTATTCCTATAACTTCTAAAAAAAATTAGAAAATTCCTCCATCCATTTTCAAACATATTTAGATTTTATTACAACAAAATTACATACTTTTAGTTATTCAATAACTTCCTGAACATCCAACTCATCTTTCATTCTTCATTTTCTAGGACAACTCCAAAATCAGAATAACTTGAATAACTTTCAATTCTTTCAATATACACAAAATATTTATCATATTTTATGAGTTTATAAATTCTATCTCTTTGAATATATCATTATATTCCATGAAAAACTTTAGAACATATAAATTCTATAACAATACCATTTTTCTCAAACTCAAAAACTATTTTGTTCACTTTTATGCATTCAAAAAGTTCAACACTTTGATTAAACCGCATTCTAGTTGAAATCCTTTATATACCTATCAAAAATAAAATAGTTATTATAAAAAAATTCAATACACAACCTATTGTTTGTGAGAAGGCCCCCATTTTTTTTTCTAAAAATAATGTAATAGCCCATGCTTCCACGATATGTTTCCCTTTGAATAATGCAATAGCTTTCATTGTACGCAACTTTGAGATTCTAACACACCGCGACCAATCAAATTAGACATTATGAATAGTAATACCCACTTTTTTAAATTTTAAAAATTTTATCTTTCAAAATGGACTTCATTTTTGGATTTGGAATATCAAAATTATCTTAGGGTGAATTTTTGGTATTTTTCTAAAAACATTCAATTTTTGATGAATAGTTAAAAATACTGAGTTATTGTTTAAAACCAAATTTCTATTTAAATAATTATTTAGTTTATTTAAATTTATTTTAGGTCAAAATAGATACATAATACCTATATAAGTTCAATGTAATTAATTGGAGTTATTTTATAATGAGTTTAGATATATAAAAAGTTTATTGAACTTTCTATCATCTTTTACCCACTTCCTAGAAGAATTTTCAAATTTGCATAAAACTTAATTTTCCGCTTTTGTGAGTTGAATTTAAAAAATCCAAGAAACACAGTTAATATCCGTAAGTAAAATTTGGTTTAATAAGATGAAAATAATTTTTGGTGAATAGTAACTTTTTACTTTTATTTACCACGGTTAAAAGAAAATAGGGTAATTAAGGGTAAAAATGATATCATAATTACCCTAACACATGCACTAATTCTATTTGATAAGTAAAATTCGACAAAAAGCTACCTTAGTAATAAAATATGAACCTCTTTGGTCCACTTGGATTAGATTATGACATTTATTAATATTTTATTTAAAGAAGAGTTAAAAGAGTTAAATTCAAAGTTTAACAACTAAACAATTTTTAATATAGGGTCACACACAATATAAATTAGACTATAAATTTTCATTATAAATATAAAAATATTTTCTATATAATGGTATTTTATTCATAATTTTTAGACATTAAATAATTAAATTTATTTATGACACAATGATGGTGCAGTAATTACATTATTAATGAAAGATTAAAATAATTGATATTATAAATATCCAAATAAATATAATTTGAAACTTTTAATGAGTTACACTAGTTTTACAGGTTAATATAAAATTCTAGGGTTTATTAAATGAATTTTTTTTGATGCAATAATTCTGTTAATAATTTAACAAAAACAAAATACCAAATAATGTCAAAATTGACATGAAAGAGTTTTTAAAAAATATATTATATTATTAATTGATATTATATTTCTAAAAATCTATGGTACATACAAAGGAATTAAATAATATTATATATGTCATTAATGAACCACTTTAGATTCTATTGGAAGTTTATAGTTAGATTATTAAACATATAATATAAAAATACAAAGAGACATGGTAAATGTCAAACTATGTAACTAAGAGTTAAATCTAAAAGATAAGGTTAATATAGTGACCCAAACCTGTATAAAACCTATTGGTTGAGTGGGTTTCAATCCATACCACCTTAGTCTTGAAATAAACCATTTTGGAGCCATTAGAAAGCGAAAATGATTTTATTATGAAATAATATTTCAATCTTTTCCTAAGGTGCCCCTCACCTCTCTTATAAAAGGGCACTTCCCCTTCTCTCAAATTCACACCTTCAAAGCCATTTGGCTCATCCAACCCCTACCCAAATATACTCTCAATTGTCCTCACTTCATCCTATATTCCTTCCTTTAGTTAAAAATCCAAGCTAAGAAGCCCTTTTGATCAAATCAAAATGAAGAACCCGAAGAAGAGGTAAATATTTCATCACCTCTTTCAAGTTATTTTCTTCTTCCACTTCCTATTTCTTTATTTTTTACATTCTAAAATAATAAATCAAGTAAATTATACATACTATGATGTTATTATAAAAGTGGTACAACCATATTCATTATTTTATCCATCCTATAAATGACAAAGTCACCATACATGTGTACGTACGGATTACCGTCTCCACGTCGTGGTGTAGTTTGTTATTCAAACACTTTATCATTTGGATAGGATAGTAATGAGTATAAATGATTTAAATAATAAATATAATGTGATAATTATTCTTTATATATGATATAACATCAAATTATATATTATTTTTATATCAAAAGAATGATATTGTTTCTTGTGCGTACGTATGGATTACCGTCGCCACGAACGCGATGAGATTCATTCCCCATCGCATCCATTCAAGACTAATTTTAATTTGATGATTAAAAATAATGTTTAAAGACTTAATATCATTCTGAATATGAATAATATACATCATATCCATAACAAACATTACTTAACTAACAAATCATATAAAGGAAAACGAATCAGTTAACACCTGAAACGATGATACTACTGAAATATCATTAACAAAGCAATATTAAAAGATCATAAATGATATCATATTTATGTATATAGTTCTTTTATAATTTAATAACAATTATTTAACTATTTTACAAGAGTTTAAATTACCCTCGACCAAGGAAAAGTACAAGGTAAGGGTTAATTTCACAATCTCTTTATTATCTGAGGTTGTTTTTACGTAAGTATCTACTGTGACTTCTTTATCATCCACATCCATGTTTTCTTAAAAATGTATTTCAAGAAATTTTTAATATTTACTAGACAATAGGTTAAATTCATTTATACCCTTATTTGACCTTATATGTTTTGAAAGGAATCTTTCCATCGTTTTCCAAACAAGGTACTTTATGACATTTTTGACAAAATTAAGGTAAGAATGTTTTTTAACTTATATGGCGTTTGCAGCTATTTTCTTCCATTATAACATCATCAAAACTTCCCTTAAAATCTTATCAGAATATTTTAAAAATAAATGTTTCCTTATATAATTATATGACTTTTAAATTATTTCAAAATAGAAATATATATTTCTCTAATTTTTTTTCATTTCATCTATGTCAACATCCTTTGATAGATTTTAAGCTTATTTTATGTTGATTTATTATGATAAAAAACTTTCATATTGTATTGAAGTTTTTGTGATATGTTTGACTATGGATGTGTTATTTTTACACCATTCATGGTGTATGGATAAAGTATTGACATTTCGTATGCTAGTTTTAATACGAATGTTTATGTTATGTTTAAACCTTTTCATATAAGGAATGCATTGGACTTAGTAAGTGATGGGTGGAGACCTCTATAGCTCCTCGATGCATTAGTAAGTCTCATGATACAAACTAGTGTCTTGTCATAAGGCCTTGAAATAATATTATTTGTATTCTTGGCACAAGGCCTTGACTACGTGGTTATGAAGTCTAGCATTATTCCTTCCATCTTTATAAAAGTGGCTATTGATATTGAATGTAATTATTCGACTAGTAGAATATCCACATGAATAAGTAAATGGAATTATTTGATTTTATATTTTCCATATTATGCTGAATTTCAAGTTTAAAAGGCTTTTTTTAGTCTTATACATTTCCTTAAAGTTTTATGCTTATTTATGAAAGTTTCGGCTATATTGTTATCCTTACTGAGCATCTGAGCTCACCCATTTCTATGTTTTATTTTTCCCAGGATACGAAGAAGTATATTATGAATGACCTACAGGGATAGTCTAAGGGATATGAGTGTTTCCTATGGAGAATATTTTGTTTTAGTTTTTTATTTTATAATGTAATGTAAAACTTATGAATGTATCATGTATTTCCAAGGTTACTAAACTAATTGGTCTTTAGAGACTTGATCTTTTGTGATCATGCCAATGTTATGTAATAATATGCCGAATCTGGGTGACTAGTGTCAGGGCATTAGAGTTGGTATCAGAGGAAGTTTAGTACAAACCTTGGAAGCTAGATTTAGAAAAAATCCGATTAGAGAACATTAACCTAAGATAGACTTTAAGGAGTAGTATAGAAGAACTTCCTAGAATTTTGGTACTGTAGATATTTTTTGAGTTTTCAAAGAAATAAACCCCTGTCTAGATATGAAAAGGTAGAGGCGGCTCTGACACAGATGTACCTAGGGGTAAAACTAGAAAACACCACTTTGAGTTAGACTCAAACGATAACTGGTGCACGACAACGGTCCTTGCTGCCCTCTTGGTTACGACACTCCCAAGAGATATGCTTAGGACAATTCTTATTTTATTTACAAACCATTATGAAGGGTTATGAGTATTTACTTCCTCAAAGAAAACATTTTTATGATTATGGATTATATCCATAAACTGTTCAATTTATGTTAACCATTTTACAAATTTGGAATTATGTATTTCGATCCCTAAACTAATCTAGTGTATACCATTGTTTAGAAATAGTGCCTAATGGAAGGAATGGAAACCATATCAATGCACGTAATACATGTACATATTTCCATCCTACTCAAGATAATTATATTGGAGCTGGTGAAGCAACTGGTGCTAATCAGCTTATCACCATACTGGGAAAACTCACTCAGGTTATGAATAATAACATTACCCGTATGGAGAACCCTGATCCACAACGTGGAGGATCAATGTTGGACCGATTTATGAGGAAAAACCACCAACATTCAATGGGACTAAGAATCCATTTGTAGGTGAGCAATGGATAAGTTCCTTAGAGAAGATATTTCATGCTTTGGGGAGTAGATAAAGGGAAACAGTTGTCATAGCAGTTTGTCTCCTCATGGGAGATGCTGATCAATGGCGGTCATTGATTCAAAACATAAATAAAGATGATGAATTATCAAATATGGAATGGAGATATTGTAAAGATATTTTCTTAGAAAAATATTTTCCTCGTGACCATCGAGCGGATATGCAAAGGAATTTTTTGAGTTTGAGACAAAAGGAGGATGAGAATATTGCAAAATATGTGGATAACTTTACAAGGTTAGCAAGGCATACTGCATATTATATACGTAACCCAAGAAGTAAGATTGATCATTTCTTTCATGGGTTAAAACCATTTTCCTTAGAGCATTAGTCTCACAATCCTTCTCGTCATATGAAGATATTGTCTCATGTGCTATCAAGACTGAAAATGAATTATCTAACTCTTATGACTTTAAAGAAAAGCAGAATAAGAATAGATCTACTGAAAACTATGGAAATGGAAATAAGGGGAAGAAGGTAAATTTTTAACACCCATCCTATGATAAATGTGGCAAGAAACACCTCGGTACTTGCCTGAAGGGAATGATACTCTGTTATAAGTGTGGTGAAAAAGGCCACCAAGCTCATGATTTCAAGGGGAAGAAAGAGGCTGTCAATGTTGAATGCTAAAATTGAATAGAAAGGGGGAATTATGCAAATGAATTCCCTAAGCGCTAAGGAAAATTACCTAAAAAAAGTCCAAGGGATCAAGGAAAAGATTATGCTATCACTACTACTGAGGTTGAAGCTCCAAAAGACGTGGTGGCATGTAATTTAATGGTTTCCTCAAGTTTAGAAAATGCTTTATTTGATTATAGATCATCGCATTGTTTCATATCTTTCCAGTTTTCTAAGAAAATTAGATATTTTCAATTTTACTTAAAAAGGGATTTGTCAGTCAAAACACCTAAGGAAAGTATCATTACAACAATGTTTTGTGAGTCATTTCCCATTAGGGCATATAAATGTTCTTTATCTACTGATCTCATCATCATACCCATGATTATTTTTGATACAATCCTTGGTATGGATTTTCTTTCAGACCGTGATTAGAAAATTTATTGTAATAAGAAGAAGGTTATAATTCTCGATAATGATAAGGAGTACCTTATCTTTAGAGCAAAAACGTCACCACCTGATTCTTATCTAGATCCACCCCTAGTAGCTCAACTAAATTAAATTATTTTGGAGGAAGATAATGAAATAAATATGGGTGAGTAAAGGAATGTTCAAATAGAGGAAGTACCTATTGTGCAAGAATATGTTTATGTGTTTACTGAAGATTTACCTGGACATCCTCCAGAATGAGAAATTGATAATTACATTGATTTAATTTCTCGTTCAAGGCCCATATATAATAACCCTTATAGAATGTACACTATGAAATTAGTGGAACTAAAGAAACAACTAGAGGAATTGAGTAATAAGGGATTTATTTTCCCTAGTTTTTCTCCATGGGGATCCCCTGTTATTTTTGTTAAGAAGAAAGATGGATCTATGAGGTTATGCATTGACTACAGGGAGATCAATGCTATAAAAATAAAGAACAAGTAGCCCCTACCTCGCATTGATGATTTATTCTACCAACTTCATGGAGCTCAATATTTTTCAAATATTGACCTTTGATCTGCATATCATCAGTTGTGTGTGAATAAGGAAGACATTACGAAAACAACATTTCAAAACAGGTACGCGCATTACGAGTTTATAGTAATGCCTTTTAGGTTGACTAATTCACCCTCTGTCTTCATGGATTTAATGAATAGAGTTTTCAAGGAATATCTTGATGACTTTGTAGTGGTATTTATTGATGATATCTTGGTACACTCCAAAATCTATGAAGATAATGAAAATCACTTGTGAATTATTATAAATACTCTTAGAAGAAATGAATTATTTGGGAAATTTAGTAAGTGTGAATTCTGGCTTCAAGAGATTTCTTTTCTTGGCTATATTGTCTCTAAGGATAGAATCTCTGTTGATCCTTCAAATAAAAAGGCAATCCATGAATGTCCAACACCGACGAGTATAACTGAGGTATGTTATTTTTTTTGTTTAAAAGGTTATTATTGATGTTTAGTCCAGAATTTTGCACAGTTGGCTAACCCATTAACAAAGATCACATGTAAATGGGTTAATTTTTTTTTGGAAAAAAGAGTTTCAAGAATGTTTTTATGAATAGAAGAGAAGATTAGTCAATGCTCCTATCTTGACTCTATAATCAGGGAACGATGGGTTTGTTATTTGTAGTGATTCTTAAAATAAAGGAATTGGTTGTGTCCTTATGAAAAATTATAGAGTAATTTCCTATGAATCATGACAGATAAAAATTCCTAAACAAAACTATCCTACTCATGATCTTGAGTTAGCAGCTGTAATATTTTCTTTGAAGATATGGAGGCATTATCTCTACGGTGAAAAATGTGAGATATATACCTATCACAATTGTTTGAAGTATATTTTCTCATATAAATAACTTAACATGAGGCAAAGGAGATGACTTGAACTACTGAAGTATTATGATTTCACAATACAGTACCACTCGGGGAAGGCATATAAGCTTTGAGCAGAAAGGATCATGGAGTTTTGAACAAGATGAGCGTTGAAAGGGATCCAATTTTTAGAAATCTAGTGAAAATGGATATGCGAATAATCATGGAAGGTGAAAAATCAATACTTTTTCAAATGGTTTCTAAACTATCTTTACTAGAAAGGATAAAAAGTTATCAGACTGATGATGAGGAGTTTCAAAAGAAAATTAAAGCTGTGAACGATGAGAGATTCAGTGACTTCATATATGAAGATGGGATTTTGAAATTTGGGAAGACACATTGTGTTCCTGATTTACCTGATCTAAAAAGGGAATGGTTGGATGATGCTTATAGCTCCAATTTCTATATACAACCTGGTAGCACTAAGATGTATAAATATTTGAAGGATCATTTTTGGTGGGACAACATGAAGAGGGAGATTGCTGATTTTTGTGTCAAGATGTATGCTTTGTCAACAAGTGAAATCTGTAAGGAAACAACCTGGAGGAGTCATGAAACCTCTTCACATACCTGAGTGGAAATGGGATAATATTACGATGGACTTTTTCATGGGGCTACCAAAGACACCTAGAAGGAATGGTGCAATATAGGTCATTATTGATCGTCATACCAAGTCAACACATTTTCTTTCCATAAGAGAAGATTTACCACTTGAACGTTTAGAAAGACTATATATTAATGAAGTTGTAAGATTTCATGGAGTACCCCTATCAATTGTTTCTGATCATGATCCTCGTTTTACATCAAGATTCTGGAAAAGTATTCAGAAGGCCCTGGATACTGAACTTCATTTGAGCTCTACCTACCACCCTCAAACTGATGGACAATCAGAAAAGACTATGAAAAACTTATAAGACATGTTTAGATCTTTCTCACTTGACATTCAAGGTACGTGGGATCAATATTTACCTCTGGTATAATTTTCCTATAACAATAGCTTCCATTCAAGTATTCAGATGGAACCATATGAAGCATTATATGGAAAGAGATGCCGCACACCAACTTGTTGAGATGATGTTGGTGAAATAAAAATCATAGGCCCAGAACTTGTTGAGGAAATGATGGAAAAAGTGAAGGTTATATAAACCCACATCAAAGAAGCACAAAGTAAGTAGAAGAGCTATACTAATAACCAAAGGAAGGATTTGGAATTTCAGGTAGGAGATCATGTTTTCTTGAAGGTATCTCCATGGAATGGAGTTATATGATTTGGTAAGAAGGGTAAATTAAGTCCCAGGCAAATCAGGCCTTTCGAAGTTATAGAATGAATTGGGGTTGTAGCTTACCGTTTGACAATGTTGCCAAGTCTCTCCAAAGTTCACAATGTGTTCCATGTATCACTATTGAGAAAATACATGCCTGACCCAATTCATGTACCCGCCTATGAGGAAATTGAACTGGAACCTAATTTGTATTATTGTAAAGAGCCCCTCAAAACTCTGGATACCGGGGAACAAGTGCTGAGAAACCAGACGACTCGTCTAGTAAAAGTTCTATGGAGAAACCATAAGATGGCAGAGGCAACGTGGGAACCTGAGGAATTTATGATGAAGAACCATCTGAATATTTTTTTTGTAGTATTATTATAGAAATTTCAAGGATGAAATTATTTTAAGGAGGGAAGAATGTAACACTCCATGCTTCCATGGTACGTTTCCCTTTGAATAATGCAATATCTTGCATTGTAAACAATTTCGAGATTCTAACACATCGCGACCAATCAAACTAGTCGTTATGAATAGTAATACCCACTTTTAGAAATTTTAAAAATTTTACCTTTTAAAATGGACTTCATTTTTGGATTCTGAATATCGAAATTAGCTTAGCGTGAATTTTTGATATTTTTCTAAAAACTTTCAATTTTTGAAGAATAGTGAAAAACACTGAATTATTGTTAAAAACTGACTTTTATTTAAATAATTATTTATTTTATTTAAATTTATTTTAGGTCAAAATATATACATAATACCTATATAATTTCAATGTAATTAATTGGAGTTATTTTATAATGAGTTTAGATATATAAATTTTTTATTGAACTGTTTACCGTCTTTTACCCACCTCCTAGGAGAATTTTCAAATTTGCATAAAACTTAATTTTACCGCTTCAGTGAGTTGAATTTAAAAAGTTTGAGAGACAAGGTTAATATCAGTAAGTAAAATTTGGTCCAATAAGATGCAAATAATCTTTGGTGAATAGTAACTTTTTACTTTTATTTACCATGATTAAAAGTAAATAGGGTAATTAAGGGCTAAAATGATATCATAATTACCCTAAAAAATGTACTAATTCTATTGGATATGTATAATTTGACCCAAAAAAACCTTATAAGTGAAATATTAACCTATTTGGTCCACTTGGATTAGATTAGGACATTTAATATTATTTTATTTAAAGAAGAGATAAAGAGTTAAATTCAAAGTTTAATAACTAAACCATTTTTAATATAGAGTTAAAAACAATATAAATTTGACTATAAATATTCATTAGAAAGATAAAAAGATTTAATACATAATTTTATTTTATTTATAATTTTTATACATTAAATAATTGAATTTATTTATGACACAATGATGATGCATTAATTACATTATTAATGAAAGATTAAAATAATTGATATTATAAATATCCAAATAAATCTAATTATAGACTTTTAATGAATTACAATAATTTTATATGTTAATATGACATTTTAGGGATGATTAAATGAATTTTTTTGATGTAATAATGCTGTTACAAATTTAACAAAAACAAAATACCAAATAATGTCCAAATTGACATAAAAGAGTTTTTAAAACAAATATTATATTATTAATTTATATTATATTCCTAAAAATAAAAGGTTCACCCAAAGTAATTAAATAATATTATATATTTCATTAATGAACTAATTTGGGTTCTCTTGGAAGTTTATAGTAAGTTTATTAACCATATAATATGAAAATACAAAGAGACATGGTAAATTTCAAACTATTTAACTAAGAGGTAAATCTAAAATATAATGTTAATATAGTGACCCAAAATTGTATAAAACCTATTGGTTGAGTGTTTTGTGATCCATAACCACATTATACTTGAAATAAATCATTTTTGAGCCATTATAAACCAAAAACAATTTTATTATATAATAATATTTCAATCTTTTCCTGAGGTGCCCCTCACCCCTCTTATAAAAGGGCACTTCCCCTTATCTCAAATACACACCTTAAAAGCCATTTGGATTGGCCAAAACCTGCCCAAATATACTCTAAACTATCCTTAATTTATCCTAGAGGCCTTACTTTAGTCATAAAGATAGCCTAAGGATCCCTTTTGATCAAATCAAAAGGAAGAACCTGAAAAAGAGGTAAATATTTCATCACCTCTTTCAAGTTATTTTCTTCTTCCAATTCCTCTTTATTTGTTGTTTCTATTCTAAAATAATAAATCCAGTATCTTCTATATACTTTGATGTTATTATAAAAATGGTACAACCATACTAATTATTCAATCCATCCTATTAATGTCAAAGTCACCATACGTGCGCATGTACGGATTACCGTCTCCACGTCGTGGTGTAGTTTGTTATTCAAACATTTCATCATTTGGATAGGTATAATAATGACTATAAATGATGTATATAATAAATATAACATGATAATTATTCTGTATATATGATATAACATCCAATTAAATATTATTGTAATATCAAAAAATGATATTGCCGCTCGTGCGTACGTACGGATTACCATCTCTGTGAACGCGATGAGATTCATCCCCCATCGTATCCATTCAAGACTAATTTTCATTTGATGATTAAAAATAATGTTTAAAGACTTAATATCACTCTGAATATGAATAATATACATCCTATCCATAAAAAACATTACTTATGTAACAAATCATATAAAGGAAGACGAATCAGTTAATACCCAAAACGATGATACTACTGAAATATCATTAACAGAGCAATATTAGAAGATCATATATGATATCATATTTATGTATAAAGTTCTAGTAAAATTTAATAACAATTGTTTAAATGTTATATAACAGGTTAAATTACCCTTGACCAAGGAAAAGTACCAGCTAAGGGTTAATTTCACAATCTCTTTATTATCTGAGGTTGTTTTTACGTAAGTATCTACTGGGACCTCTTTATCATCCTCATCCATGTTTTATTAAAAAAATTATTTCAAAACATTTTTACTATTTAATAGACAATGGGTTAAAGTAATTTATATCCTTATTTGACCTTATATGTTTTTAAAGGAATATTTCTGTCGTTTTCCAAACAAGGTACTTTATGACCTTTTTAACATAATTAAGGTAAGAATGTTTTTCTAACATATACTGCAGGTGCAGCTATTTTCTGCCATTATAACATCGTCGAAGATTCCCTTACAAGATTATAAGAATATTTTCAAAATAAATGTGTCCTTTTATAATTATATGACTTTTAAATTATTTCAAAATAGAAAGAGATATTTCTCTAAAAAAAGTTTTGATTTCATCTATGTCAACATCATTTGATGGATTTTAAGCTTATTTGAAGTTGATTTATTATGATACAAAACTTCCATATTGTATTGAAGGTTTTTTGATATGATTTACTGTGGATGTGTTATTTTTACACCATTCATGGTTTATGGATAATTTATTGACATTTCATATTCTAGTTTTAATACGAATGTTTATGTTATGTTTAAACCTTTTCATATGAGGAATGAATTAGACTTAGTAAGTGATGAGTAGAGCCTTCTATAGATACTCGATGCATTAGTAGGTTTCACGAGACAAAATAGTGTCTTGCAACAAGGCCTTGACAAAATATTATTTGTAGTCTTGGCATAAGGCCTTGACTATGTGGTTATGAAGTCTGAAATTATACATTCCATCATTATGAAAGTGGATATTGATATTGCATGTGATTATTCGACTAGTAGAATATCCATGTGAATAATTAAATGGAATTATTTTATTTTATCTTTTCCATATTATTCAGAATTTCAAGTTTAAAAGGATTTTGTTATAGTCTTATACATTTCCTTAAATGTTTATGCTTATTTATGAAAGTTTCCACTATATTGTTATCCTTACTGAGAGTTCATGATCACCCATTTCTATGTTTTATTTTTCCCAGGATACAAAGAAGTATATTATGACTGACCTGTAGGGACAGTCTAATGAATTTGAGTGTAGCCTATGGAGGCTATGTTTTTTTAGTTTTTCATTTCATAATGTAATGTAAAACTTATGAATGTATCTAGTATTTCCAAGGTTACTAAACTAATCGGCCTTTCAAGACTTGATCTTTTTGTGATCATGCCAATGTTATGTAATAATGCACCAACTATGGGTAACTAGGGTCAGGACGTTACAAATACCACTATAAATACTACACCACCTTTTAAATAAAAATTATTTAAAACATTGTATAGATTAATGGTGTCTTTTGATCACTTCCCATTTGTTAATATAATTAAAATGATATTCTTATCCATATTTGGATTTTATTCTCTCCCCTTCCTTAAAAAAATCCTTAGGGGTATCTATTCAGATATACTACCCCTTTTTTAATACAAATCATGCTTTATATACTCTTTATTCTCCCTCAAAAGATTTTTTGGGGAAAGCTGAATCGTCACAATTCCTAAAATATAGATTGAGAGTTAGTTCTCCACTTTTGACATGTAATTATTTTAAAAACCATTTTGATAGTTGGATAATTCAAAAACTTTTAAAGACATATTCCTCTTCAAAAACCACTTGATACCACTAATTGGCTTAAAACACTCTTAAACCTGTCAACAATTTAAAATTTTTCCTTAAAAACACTGTATTGTATTAACTGATTTTAAGCTTGCCTCAATTATTAAACTATTGAATCCCATTTCCACCTTTAAACCTATAGGTTCTAATGACCACTTTTTGATTAAATAATTTTTTCTTTTACCACTATTAGAACTTCATAATTTTTATTTCATCCTTGATATTACTTTTTTTTACAAAACAATTCCATATTTTTCACCTTTAAAGCTTCAAAGAAATTCTTCTCTTCAACTTTAATTAACTCAAATATTGTTAGATATTTAATTTACCATTCAATAACGAGTCATTAAAAAAATTCTCTAATCCTACTATGTCAATTTCAGTATAAAAAACAATATTTTAAATGAATAACTTTAAACTTTTCCATGTCGCTCAATTAATTCTAGAAACACTTTTAGCTTGAGATTTTACTCCTTCCAACACAAAACCCTAAGATATCAATCAAAAATACACATGAAAATTAGTGAATAATCTATAAGGAAAAAAGTGTTCAAGTCATACCACATGTTGATCTAAATAACACCACTTTTTTATGATAAACATGTGATACCAATTTCCATACACCATTATTTTTATCTTCACATGGATTATTTTTTTCTGGACAAGGATAAACAACCTTAAAATTCTAATCACCAACCCCCTGGATGACTTTATTCCTTGGAAAAAAATTGAGATATTTTTTAGCTTCGTAAAACCACTAGTTGGTTATGAAACTTCCTTCCCAGCATCTTTTGGTATCCTGAAAAGTAATTAGCTCATACCACATTATAATAACATAAATAAATAATCATAAATTTATTGAATGATATTATTTTTTAATTAACATCCCTAATTATTCTTTGGTGGTATGATTCCACTTAAGATATGTACTGATATCATTTATCAATCATCAAATATTTCTTGATTCCACAAGATATTTTAGAATTGGATTTAACACCACTTTAACTTTATATTAGGATCTTTATAGTTTAAACTTATTCATTATAGAATATAACTATAGATTCATATTATAAGTACAAATTAGTTTTAACACCACTTTTTGAGTCAAATTAGGGCCTTTATACCATTTTTTTATTTTTTGTGCCTGATTTTTATTAGTAACTTTAATAATTCTGATTCCACTTGTTGAATTTATCAACTTTTATCACATACACAACCTATTTCATCTCATACAAACCACATGGATGATATCTCAACTTTAAATCTTCATAAATCCAAACAATAGTTAAAAATTTGAAATACACAAAGAGAGGGGTACTTAAACATCCTCAAATGGAAGAGTGTGGTTGGTCTTGGTGAACCAATGCTTTGCATCTAGCTTAATTTCAATCCCTTGTAGTGGTTTGCCTTTTAGTGTTACTAATTATAAAAATTTCATTCAAAATTTTATCTTTGTTATTATCAATTATTGTCTTGTGATTTACCTATATTTTTAAATTAACCCCACATTTACATGTCTATTATTTTTATGCACAACTATTGCCTCTTTCTTCACAATTCATCTGCTATAAGAGGGTTCTCCCATTGTTGTTCATCTCTTTCATAGTGGTATGATTTATGAAATTACTAAGGCATGATTCATGATTATCCTATTTAATATAAATTAGAGTCACTTTAGAATTACTTTTCCCTGGTGACAATTTCTTTAAATGTTCATCTACTTTTATCATTATTGGAGAAACATCATTCTTTATCTTCCACATATATTTTATTTCTCTATATGAGGTCTGTTGTTGGTGTAACATCATTAGTGATTAGTTAACCCTTTTTTTCTTAATTATTATCCTCCAAAATAGTAAATATATTTTCTAGAATAATATATTTTATTTTTTGAGCATTATATTTCCATTTTTCAAAGGAATTGATAAATTTATCATGACACATTTAACTTCACTATTATTTCATTTTCTATCTTTATGAACCAAGTTAAAACAAATAAAAAAAATCCTATTAAATTCATACCACATGTACTAATTTCTTGGTTGATATTTTTATAAAAAATATTTTTTACTATTGATACCATGGGCTTCTATAAACACACTCATATTGTGTCCTAATATCCCACAGATGTAGCAATTTGTGGCTACTTTCTTTTAAGAGTCATCTATTTTGTATTTTTTTGGAATCTTCTTCTTACTAACTAATTATAAATTTCAATATTTGTGGTCTATAATAGTTTATACTTATATGGTATAGAAATTATTATTTTCATTAGATTTTTTCGACTACTTATCAAGCTTCTTGATCTTCTCAACCTTCTCCTTTAACTAGGTTTCCACTTACTTCATCCTCGAACAAATTATCTTCTTGATTTTATCATATCCTTGAGTTGAGTTTTGAGAAGAATAATACTATCTTTTAAATCCTTTTATATGGACATATATTCTCCCACTTAATGTAAAAGTTCTTCAAATAATACAATTTTCCCCTTTATTTTTGGAACCATCTTCATTATGTCATAATCCAAGGTGAACTCTATTTCTTTAGACTTTTATTCTCTTTGAAAATATCTTATATGAATGCACAATCCACTTGGTGAATTAATTATAGTCAATCAAACTTCTCAAACTAGGGTTATATCTTATCTTTATCATTTTATCAATACTATCCAAACTAATTACTAGAAGTTATTTCCTTGTCATCCAATGAACAACTGTCCTCTCTAAATTCCAAGGGGAAATATGAAATTATATATTTTTATAAATCTCCCATAATAAAGTTAAAGCAATAATGATCAATAAAATATATCTGGATTGTAGATTACATATTCTTAGGAGTCTTATTTTTCTTATTATTTTTATTCATAACTTTTAATATAAGGAAATATTCATGGATTCCCATTAAAAAAGTTTATTTTCATATCTTGAGGCAGGCTCTTTAAATTTATTCTCCCCCACTAATTTCTCTTATATCACTTAAAATGTTTTTTACATATCCAAGGTAGTAGAAAAATGAGTGGTTTTATTGTATTCCTCATTATAAAAATATTTAGTCAAGATCTTATGTAACCTTTCATCACTAATTATTTCAACATGTTTGGTTAAATCAATATATTGAAACATATACTCCATGAACTCTTTACCGAAAGACATAGGAATATAATAATCTCCTCTTACCAACCATCAAAGTAATTTAATCTAGAAATGGTGGAATCATCATTGAATACACATATGTAGAAAATCCAAAATAGATTTATATATTTAACTAGAATTCAAAACCTTATGACCTCAATACAATTTATTGAGACTAGGTTGACCTAAAGCACCCTACGAGGGGGAGGGGGGTGAATAAAGGTGCACATCGATTAAAATGTTTATATTCTTTTAGTCCCATAGGATGTATAGATATTTCCCCATTATTGGAAGGAACACATTAAATATCTCACCCGCCATACCACTAATGTCACCAAATAATAAATACAAATTCATAAATGTAAAGTACACACAAGGTATATTGATTTTACTTGGTTCACCACTAATTGAATTCAAATCATTTTTTAAAAACCACTTTATGGAAAATTTGGAACCATATATAAACATTCAAATCAACAACAAACATGGAACCTCCAAAAACCATGTTCACCGTAGATTTAAAAATTCAAAAAATTCAAACAACACCAACTTATTGCTCCTCGAACCATCACCACACACCCTATTCAAATTTCAAAAAAAGGTCCACATAAATTCATTGAGCCACAACCTACATCCAGATGAGACCATAATCAACCACTACATCACCACCATCAACACAACACATATTTCACAAACATAGTTCCATTGTACACTAAAAAAATCATCGTTAACACCAACACCATAACTCATCGTCACTAATCAATCATCGTCACTATCATCTCCCGAAGATACCCACTCAAACTCACTTCCCAAATAACTTTTAATACCACATAGTAGCTCCACCTCAGAGAGAATAGTGAAATCCTAGATCTAGAGCAAAAAAATGGGCTTTTTCTAAAAGAAATAGTGGAAAGGCCATCTCTAACTAGGAGACTGTAAACTGGGGAACATGATAAATGAGAAAATACATGAACAAATCCTACCTCAGAATTGACCTCCCTGAGAATCCATGCTAATGTGACCCTCTTCACAAGTCCAAAGACACAAAAATGCTAGAAGACTCTAGACAGAATCCACCAAAACCCACCAACACCATGAGACAAGACTCCACTGGGAAGAACACATCCACAAAAACCGGAGTCACCAAAGAATCCAAAATGAGGAAGAACATATCCAGACACCAACCAGTCAATTCTCCCCTTCACTAATGCTATCCAAGATGCATCAAAAAAATACTTCCTATGTCGACACCACACCCAACGTCGAACTAGAAACTGAAAAGTGAAAACCCCCAACAAAAACAACCCTAAATCACTAATAGCGAGGAATAAAGAGTGGGATTGTAACCTGAGGAGGAAACATGGAAACAAAGATTAGGGATGAAACCCATGAAGGATACCTAGAGATGAAACACTAAAGTAATAATTCTAAAAGAGCTTAGAGAATCCTCAATCCCCAAAACACTTCCCCAAACCTTGGTGTACCCTCTACTCCAGATCCGACTTGGATATGAGCGGTGGAACTCATGGCCAGAGCTCAGTAAGGTGACTGAGAAAATCCATCATGGAGCCATAGGAGGAGAAACATGGAGAGGAAATAATTCGAATAGGATAAACCCTATGAGAGAGGGGAAGAAGGTAGAGAGTTGAGAGCACTTGGAGAACTCAGGGAATGCGGAGAATATACATGATGATTTACTGTTGTACCAGAATCCATTATAATCACTTTTTATGAATGCATGTTTTTAGGTCACAATCAATCCATGCTAAGGAACACTTACCTAGAAAGGTTCAAGAAATATGAACTATTGATCATAGATCCATTCCCTGTCCTCCTCCTCCATGCATCAATTCAGTGAAGGAAATAATTATTTTATAGATATAAAGGTTTCTACATATTCAAAATTGTAGTCTTATTGCATCACAATTCCTAATTTGACACTTATTTGAAGTCTACAGCAATTTCTCTTATAATATTACAAGGTCTATTTGGATCAATACCTTTATGTGAGGGTTTTTATTCTACAAAAAACAATGGAAATAACTTTTCTTTCAGATAAAGATAATTCCACTACGGAATTACATTATACCTCTCTCCTTCTTCAAAAACTATATATTTTATTTTAATTATTATCCTTTTTATTATTATCTCAGGAATATAAATATCTAATTCTATCTAGGATCTATTGTTTTTAGAAAATCAATATTTCTCATCTACTTTCCTTTTACCATTTGAACTAGATATATCAAATATATTTCTCTCTCTATTTTTTGAAAAAATTTACCAATAATTTTTATAATATTTTAATGAAACCAACCATTAATATAATGGTTAGGATTTATTATACTCTTATCATCTATTTAGATTATTATAGGTGTTCCACACATTTTAATGTAGTACTTATATTCCAATTAAACCAAGTAAATCTCCAAAAATATTATGTCATATCCTGATATTAAATTCCAAATAAATCCTCCAGATATTTTTAAAACCACATGTTCATGATATGAATTCCTTTATCATGGAATGGACTACTTATTACATTGCATGATTTTTTCCTGAAAAAATTTTTAAATGTGATATACCCAGTCAATAAATAGATATGTAAAATTCATGCAATATTTTTTATTTAACTTTCTAAGTATTGTATCATAATTATAAGACTATTCTAAAGTGTCAAATATTTTATGGCCTAATAATCTATATCAAAAAGTGATTCATGTATCTTTTACAAAATAGTGTTGAACACTATTCTCATGTACAAGTGCTATGGTGAGTTTCACTGTTTTCTCTTGGTAGGTTGGGATATGAAAATCTTACATAGTTGGAGAACCATCAAATTACTAGTTCCACTAAAATTAAATTTAATATTCTTCAGGATGTGGATATTCATCTCACAGTGTGATCATTAAAAATCCTAAAATATGATTGATAATAGATATCACAATCCAAACCTAAACACTTATTTTGAAACTTACTATGACATATTTCATGGTGCTACAACCTAGATGTTATATGCTAGATTTTTTGGCAATACAGGTTGGATGTATTAAATATATGATGATAAAAGATCTGGATTCTAATGAAAGATTATTATATGGAGTTCACATGGTAGAACTTATGGTGAGATGTGTGAAAAAACCTTTATATCACTATATATGAAGAAATTGGATTTGAATTATTGAGATTGAGGTGTAAATTTAAATTTAAATCAATGGATTTTGATGATGATTAATATGATTACTCAATAATATTTAAGCATTTAAAATAATTTGAGATTATAACGAGTTATCTAAAGTTTCATAGAAGTATTTTGGTTAATTATACACCACAAAATGAACCATTCCATGGTGATTAGTAATAATCCATATTAGATTAAGAAATCATTGGAGTGAAGTTTATATGGGAATCTTTTAATATATTTCAGAGTGTCAAGATCATGGTTTGAAATAATCATGTTAGCCACACTATGAAACTTAGTGTTTTTAATTGGAATAATCCATATATAACATAAGAAGGCCCATTATGGGAGTCATGGAAACTTTGACAGTCATGGTGGACATATAAAATCATTGAAGACTTAGAAATATGAAAATGTAATGTAATACATTTCATTGAACATTTGTAGGACCATATAGATATAAATTAAATTGAGAACCTGATGTTTTTATAAATGGGGAACTTATTTTTACCACACCATAGAACTTATTGTTTTATGCTAAAAATAATTCCTATATTAAATTAAGAGTCTCAACATGGGTGTAGTGGAATCCAATTTAGGTTTATAAAATATATGTATAAAATTTTCACATAGAAAGAATAACATCATGTAGAAAGGAATGTTACACATCATGGTTTTGGGATTCATAGAAGAACCATAAAGTGACTATGGAGTAAGGGGTTTTGAAGGCCTTTTAAATCTAGAAGGTTAATATATCGTGGTATTTGGTGTAATATTTCATGGTCAATTAAAATCCGATCCCAATATGAGTGTTTTTATAGTAATAAATTTCATAGAGTTTGAAAAACTAGAGGTTACATCCAGTTATACTAATTTGTCACTACTAGAACCAATTATTAGTTATTACTCAAGCTTTAACAATCCAAATTTATTTTAACGGTGAATATTACTTTGAAGATTATCTGAGAGATGACATTGAAGCTATGTAAATTAGAGTTAGTTATGTGGTCGATTTGGAATTTGAAATTCAGTTCTCCCAACTAAAAAGGGAGGGACTATAGTGGAATAAAATTATAATAATACTACTATAAAAAGTGATAACGAACAATAAAGGAAGAATTAAGAACAAAAAAGAATAAGTAATTATGTGTTTCTTGAGAGGAGTAAGGAAGTCAGTAACATGGGATTTTGTTGAATATCTCATTTAGGAATATAGAGTTCATGCTGAATGAAATTATATTGATGAATAGTCTTGAAAATTAGAATCTATTGTGTACATTTATGAAAGAAGTATTTATGGATTATAATTTTTATATTTTGTTAGTTTAAGTTATAAAGAAAGATTATATTGAATAATAATTCCAATTATGGAATTATTGTCTAGATTATTTTATTATAGGGAAAGTTTAATTGAATATTAAAGTATCAACTCTTCTCACACGGAGTTATTTATATCTGGAATTGGATTATAAAGTAGTTTTTGGTTTACAGTAAAGCATATAAACTTGAAATATGATGAATAATTCTTGTACCAAACTTATAGTTACCTTCATTTCATCAAAATAAGATGAAAATTACTTGTCCATAAATTGATACATTCACCATAACAATGCACAAATGAGAATAAGAGGGAGTGAACCTTAGTGATAAGTGATTTTAAGTAAAACAATACATAGGTAGTGAGATTTTGTGAGGATTGAACTTACTTAAACATTTTATCCACAAAAACAATGAGTTAGAGTGGATTGGGTACACCATCACAATGCTAAGTGTATGCTCTTTAGATATACCATAGTGTAGGTGAACCAAGTAAAATTTGAGCGTTACAACATGGGTTAAATTCTTCAAATATGCATGATATATAACATGGATGACTTTAATAAAGGGAAAAATAATTAATTGTTGAATAGTTTTACTTATAATAATGGAAGAAGATCTCAAGGAAAGAGAATAGGAGAATTTTTTTAAATTTTCTAACCCCCTGATTCAACACACTTAGGGAGTCTTGGGTTACTATAAGCGGTATCAAATCCAATATGTTATATTGTGGATTCAACCTAATATATTAATACTATTAATATTTAAATACTATCCATGATATGGATCCAATATTTAATGTTCTTTTATTTGATTAAAATAAACTTTCTAAATGGAAAAAAAATTTCATGTCTTATTAAGATGTGTATGTTGGAATCCATTGTAATATTTTGGTGATTATATTTGTTTTGTGAAGTTAACTTGTAATTACTTATGATATGAATTAAAAAATATGGATATTTATTTCTATTATAATAATTTATTAAGGTATACTCTAAAATAATATGCATTGAAAAATATATCCAAATATAATAATTATAAAGAAATATATATCAAAATGGAAGAGTTGTTTGGTGAAAAATATATATTCAAAGAAGAAGGACATATTGAGGATTCTTCTACATGTTTAGAATTTGAACCAATTGAAAATATGGATATTAATTCAATTGATTATTAATATTATGTTTCTATAAAGAATAAGGCAAAGAACGTGAAAAGGGTAACCAAGAAATTGTGATTTCCCAAGGATTTGAAGAAAATAGATTCATTATTTATATGTAAATATAACTCTATAGAATATTATTCTTGTAAATATAAAAATTTAGTTTTTATATAACTTAATTACTTATCGGATGATAATAGAAAATAAGCAACCTCATTATATGGTAAATTTGGGTATTTTCTATGTAACAAACAAGAGATGCTTCAAGCCTTGATATGCGAAGTAAAATTATTGAAAGCTAATGATTAAAATAAATTTTCTAATATAGATATTTGGAGGAATTAAATAGAAATATTATAAAGGAAGATTTTAATTAAAAGGAAAAAATTACAATAATGAAAATAAATATTAATAAAAAAAGTGTTGTAATTTAATAATGTGTTCATAATTTAGAGTTAATCATGAAAAAAGAAAAATTTCATGAAGTTTTAATTACTTTCAAGAGATAAAAATGTAATAGTAAGTAAAGGTTTTACTTTTTGAAATTAATTCTTATTTTGATAATTTAGAAGGCCAATTTATGAAGAAGTATTCAAAGATTTATATTCTTGAAAGAGAGATTTATTTTTTATAGAAGAATTTAAACATAGAAGTTTTTCACATGGAGACTTCAATCAACATCAATAAGAATAAAAATATGGATTTTATAGAGAATAATAACCAAAATGAAATATTTTGAAATAAAAAATATCAAATTAAAATTTTGAATAATTAAATTTTTTTATCATTATTGGACACATAATTGATGTGTATAATAAAAAAATTTAAAATGTAAAATCAGGGGATACCTTCTGATACATCATATCCATGGAAGTCTGTTGAAAGGTATGAATATTTATTTGGGATATATTATGTTTTTGGTAATCTTAGTCATATGTAGAAGCACTATAACAACAAGAGTAATGGAGGTACCAATATGAGATCCCTTACTTTTATTTCAAAAAGGATATAGGAATGGATGAATGATAAATCTATTCCACTCAGGAAAAAATTCCTAGAGTTAGATGATTATGAATTAGGAATTCAAGGGAGAATAACCAAATTCTATTTGATGGCTTATTTATAGTTTCCATAATGTATATAAGATAATAAATTCAAATTTTATGGAAGGGTTGGACACACTATGGATGTGTGTGAAAATAATATAAAGACAAATGTTCAAATAAGAACTCAAAAGTTAGATCATGATATCTCACCATAAGAAAAAAATCATGGATTTTAAAGATAGTAATGATAGTAGAACATAGAGTGTGTGTCAAGTAATGAATGTTAGTAAATCATATAAGCCTTCTTGGAAAGATAAGTAACAATCCGGGAAATAAAATAATAAAGAATAATTTTTTTCATAGTTAACAAGGAGGAAAAGAAAGTTGAATGACTAAGGGGTTTAATCCATACCACTATAAAAAAAGACTAATGGAGTTACCCATACACAGATAATGAAAATTTAAAAATAATGTAGATATAGTGTATTGAATAAATAAAATTTTACCACTGAGATGTTTCTTACTAAGGAAATAAATACCAGATTATACAAGAAGAATCCAGGATGTCCTGTTATAAAAAAGAAGTAAGATTTCACTAGTGGAATCATTAAGAATATTACCACACATGGAACTTGTACAAATTCATAGAAGAAGAAGCATTGAAAAAATAATTTCTAGAGGAACAATGCATTAGTAGTTTCATTGAAAGGAATACTACTAAGAAGGATGGGAAGAAAGATAGAATAAATTGGTTAGTTTAGTACGTAAAACTACATTCCTATACTTGATGATGTTTTGAGGTAAAACTATCCCCATGATATTTTTTTCTATACCTGATTATTAGAGTAATGTAAGATTATGGGGGAGATATGATCCATGGGAACATGTACTTTGTGTGCTTTAGTAAAATAATAATATGCATCATATGTTCATTAAAAGAAGATAATTACTAAATGAAAAAGTTGAAATCTATTTTTATAAGTGGTATTACTATAAAATGAGTAAATTCATATGGTGAAAAGTCAAAAAATGAATAATAAGTTATATAAAGGATTCTATGAGAAATAAAAATTCCATATTGCTATGCATGCTAGAATGGTGAAGTATAGATAGTACCGAACTTGATATGGAATGAAATTGGTTTCACAATCCTATTTGAAGTTTTATGAATGGAATAAATCCATTATTGTAATTATAATAAGTGTATTAGGCCTTACCAAGAGGTCGAGGTTTCAGAATATGTAAATAGACAACATATTTAAGAAGCAACTATATTCATGGAAGAATATTCATTTTATTTTCTTATAAACTAGAAATATGGTATTATATGAGTGTATTTTAGTATACTGAAATTATTTTAAGAAGAAATTAATTTGGATCAATGATTATTTTGGTTACTATAAGTGGAAATGATCATATATGAATTGATAAATCCTATAAAGAGGGGAGGATAGTGAATATAAAGTGGTATCACTAGCTTCCCATTGAAAAGTGGAATCAATTTATTCAACATGTGGAATATCTCACACTATTATAATTAAAAGATGATTCACTAATAGTTTTATGTCATTGTGATTAATATCATTGGAAATTTTTTCTTTAAGGAATTAAATTTCACATATTTCAAGTGTTTAATGGAATGTAGTGAGTGATACAGAAAACATTGATGTTATTAATATAGAATATTGTTTTATTCACTATGTTTTGACATAGTGGCCTAGATTATTTTTTGACAACTCATTTAAAAGTGGTAAATTAACTCACTATAATTTCTTAATAGGAATAATGCTATTAGTTAAAGTGGATTTATACTGAAGTTATAATGATGTTTTATTGAAGAAAGTTTAATGATTTTGATATTACTCTTACACATGGAATGAAAAGAGTTTTGAAGGTGAATATGAATAGGGATAATAATCTCGTAATACGGAATTCTTAGAGGTATAAAAATATATTTATTTCTATTTAATAACTGGTGTAAAAAGTATGTTAAAAATGGGGGAGTAAATATGGTGTTGATACCCCAGTACCATTCTAAAGGGGTGAGGTGGGGGGGGGGGTTTGGAAATAAACCTTTTCATTTTATTGAAAAAGGTAGGGTAAAAAAGTGGTCCATAAAATCCCATAAGTTTAATGGATTTTAGATTATAATAGGAAGGGGGAATGATTATCTCCATCTATATAGTCCATGGATTTTATGGATTCATTGTAAACAAAATCCATAGGGGGATAATGTTACAACCATGAAATTATATGTTGTATTTGTTGATAATATAGGTTGGATTTATTGGAGACATAATGATGGAATATATGGACACTCATGGAATATATGGAGATGAATTTCACATGTTATCACTTTTGGTGAGATATGTAGAAACAAGTCGGTATCACTATATATAAAGGTCTTGGATTTGAAATATTGAGATTGAAGTGGAATAGAATGTCTAAATAAATATATCTTGATGATTATTAATATGATTACTCAAGAATATTCAAGGCTTGGAAAGACTTTTAGCTTATAGTGAGACATATGGACTTTCATAGAAGTATTTTGGTGAAGAAAATACTCACCATGACATAAACTACACTATGGTGTATCTGGATAATTCATTTTGGACCCAGAAACAAATGGAGTGAAATTTACATGGAAATTTGGTAGATCATTTTAAAGTACAGGTATTTTAGTATGAAACACTTAAGCTATCCACACTATGGAACTTGGAGTTTTAAATTGGGAGAATCCCTATGTAATATGGGAAGACCCATTATAGGAATTTTGGAATCCATGGTAGTCATGATAGACACAGGAAATCACTAAATACCTATAAATTTGAAAATAAAATACAATATATTTCACTGAGAATTTGTAATCCCATGGTAATATAAATTAGATTGAAAACATAGAGGTTTTGGAAATAGGGAACATATTTGTACCACCCCGTGCAACATATCCTTTTGTGTTTAAATAATTTATATTTATAATGGGGGGGGGGGGTCACAACATGGGTGTAAAGGAATCCATTTTGGTATTATAAAATACATGTGTGAAACATTCATCTAGAAAGAACCACACAATGTAGAAAGGTTTGTTTCCCGTCAGATTTTCTGGAATGAGAGTATAATTGGTAAGACACAATAGAGTATGGATTTTTGAAGGCTATTTCAATCAGGAAAGTTATTATGTTTTGGAATTTAGTGTACCATTATATTTTTAGTTAGACTCAATTACCAATATAGGATTTTTTATAGGATACCACATAGTGGATTATGAAAAACTAGAGGTTACATATATTTTTGCTAATTTAGCACTCATAAAACCATCTGGAAGTAATGAATCGATCTTTAACAACCCAAATGTATTTCAATGGTTAATATTAACTTGAATATGAACTGAGAGATGATATAAAATCTATATAAATCCGTGGTAGTTATGTTCTTGAGTTTTAATTTTCAATTCACTTATCCAAACTAAAAATAGCGGGAGTTTGGTGGAATAAAAGTAGAACAAGACTACGGTAAAAAGTGAAAATGAATAGAAAAAGAAGAATAGTGAACAAAAAATAAGAAGGAACTATGTGTTCCTTTAGAGGAGGATGAAAATAAAAAACATAGACTTTTTGTGAATATCTAATTTATGAAGATGGGGTTGCTACTAAATGAATTTTCTTTGAAGATCAATCTTTAAATGAGAAAGAACTATACATATTTGTAAATAACAGATTTATGGATTATCATTGGAATATATAGTTCCTTAGATTAATAAAGAAAGATTATGATGATGAATAATTATAGTGTTGGAATTATTACCTATTGTATTTCTACCGTGTTAAGTTTAATTTTATATTAAAGTATCAACTCATCTCATAAAGAGTTTTTTATGTTGTGAATTATATTTAAGAGTAGTGTTTTTTACACTAAAGTATCTCAAGAGGAAATATAATAAGTATTCAAGTATTAAAATTTGACTGAAATTCATTTCATTAAATTGGGAATAGATGTAAAATAATATAAACTAATACCTTCACAAAAGTAGTGTGACCCTTGGTGAGAAGTGATCGTAACTAAACCGTTTCATAGGAAGTGATCCTTGGAAATGAGTGACTTTACCTACACATTATATCCACACAAATAGTGAGTTATAGTGTATTTGGTATGCCATTAGAAAACTAAGTGGATGCTATATGAATGTAGCCCAGTTCAGGTGAAACAAGTAAAGTATTCATGTCACTCTATGATTTACAATTTGAACATATACCTGATATCTGATGTGGATGGATTTGATAAAGGGAAAAGTAATTAAGGTTGAATAGTGTTACTTACAATAAGTTAATAAGATCTAAAGTAAATATCAATAGAGAAAAAGTTTAAATATACTAAAAACCTGATTCACCCCCCTCTTAGGGTGTCTCAGGTTACTATAGATGTTTTCCTTTATGTTTCAAGATTTACCATTTTCTCTGACTAGTAACAAAATGAACCATGTTCCTATAGTATGAGCCTTATTATAAACCCCAAGATAGTTGTGTAAATATATTCATCCTATCATAATAATTCTTCTACTTCTCCTAATGGAAAATTTTAAACCTTTAAATTTCACTAATAATCCTTATATATGGTTCCCTATGAATACTTTTCCAAATTTTAGTAATCTAAAATATTTTATGTATCAAAATAAAACCCATATGAATACAAGTTGACTCCATGCCTTTATTGTATTATTATTCTTTCCATATACTCTTACTTTCATGTATACAATGGAGGTTTTTACCTTTTCCAATTTTATATAGATTCTAAATAGATCATCCTCTTCCCTGATAACTTATTAAGCATATAGATTCTTCAATAATACCAATTATATCAAACATTAATACGTTATTTGTAACTATTATACATTAAATAAATTCTAAATTTAGAGTAAAACACATTCAAATTCACATCCTTTATATACCTATCAAAAAATACAACAACTATTGTTAATAAATCCAACATAAAATCTCCTGGTTGTGACAATGTTCCATTTAAAAATAAAATTCAACTAATTTATATTTAGTTACTCATGAAGGTTGCATTGATATAATTTTATTAACTGATCTAAAGTATAAAAATACAATTCTATAATTAATAGAGTAATATCTAGTCGAGGTTGATGTTAAAAAAAGTAAATTTTATTAATGTTTCAATAGATAATTTGTGTCCATTAAATAAGGATAATTAAAGTATTTTATCGAATATAGTTTTCAACACATTCTAAATTTTTGGAATGTTAGTTGAGTATCCTTCCCTATATTTTTATTTTGTGATTATTGAAAAAGATAAATGTATATATTATGTAATATAAGGGGAAGTGTAAGTTTAATAAATAATGGGTTATATATTTTAGATAGAGATCAGTTTTGGAAAATGGTTTGAGATTAAAGAAGATAATAAATAGGTAACATTGAGTTGTGATTACTTTATCATATTTCCAATACCTAGTTCTATAAATTAGGAATAGAGAAAATTTATTAATATCTCTTTGTTATGAGTTAAAATTTTTATCAGTTAGTATCACTTTGGTAAGTTGGTATTATTTTTCATCTGGTATCATTTTTCAAATTGTATCAATGATTTATATTTCGTTTAAAAAAGATTGAGATGGTTTACTAGGACCCCATTACTATTACCCATTATGATATTCAGATAATACTTATTAAAGTTATATTGATGACACAAATATATTTTGTGACACCCCAATACTTCATAGTACGTTATCTCTTCCAAGTAATTCAATAACTTGTACTGTAGGCAACACCAAGTTCGAGCACACCATGACTTACCAAACTAGCCGTTAAAAAGCGATTATGAATAGTATTAACTAAAATTTTAATTTTATATACTCAATATAATTTTAGAATCCATATTATATGTTTCTTAGACATAATATAAGAACAAATTTATTTTTTAGATAAAAGAAGTTTTTTTCAAAAAATGCAATTTTACCACATTTTAATGGAGAACCTTTTTTGAAACCAATATTTAACACATTTATATATTCAATTTAATGAAATTAAATTATTCTTTATAAGTGGGATATAAAAATTTAGTTTGGATAAATCTTTGGTACTTTTTTGATAGCTTTCATATTTTGATGAATAGGGAAAAATACTAAATTTTAATTGAAAAGAACTTTTTTAATCAAAATAATTTACAGTGTTAAGTTATGAATTTGATTGGTTTGGAAGTATAATTAGATTATATTTTTATAATTTAATACAATTTAGGTCATTATAAAATATGTTAAATGTACCCTCTACCAAAGGAAAGTCCAAGGTAAGGGTTAATTACTCAATCTCATTATTATCCGAGATTATTTTTGTGTAAGTATTTTCTGAGATATATTTATTATCCATGTCCATGTTTCATAAAATAATTTTCAAAATGATTCTTTTAAGGAACTATTTAACTAAAAAATAATTTAAAATGTTTTAAATATTTATTCTTCTAAATCATTCTCATAAATGTCCATGTTTTTAAAATGGTTTTAAGGATTTATTTATATAGACATGAATGTTTTAAAATGTTAATTCCTTTAAAAAGTTTCAAAGTGGTATGAGATACTTTGATTAAAAAATATCTTTTAAACATATTCCATTATAAATTATGAGACTTTTAAATGATTTCATAAAAAAGATATTTCTCTCAAAGGGTTTTACTGATTATTTTCAACTATGTCAACATCCTTTTTGGATATTATTCTTGATTGAGGTTGATTTATAATAAATACAATCTTAAATATTTTATTGAATGAGTTATAATATTTTTTACTCTGAATGTGCTATTTTTATACCATTCATAGTTTATGGTTGAAGTATTGACATTTCGTATGCTAGTTTTAATACGAATGTTTATGTTATGTTTAAACATTTTCAAATGAGGAATGCAGTGGACTTAGTAAGTGACAGGTGGGGCCCACTATAGCCCCTCAATGCATCGGTAGGTCCCATGAGACAAATTAGTGTCTTTTCATAAGGCCTTGAATTTTTTTTAGTCTTGGTATGAGGCCTTGGCTATGTGGTAATGATGTCCGATGTTAGGCATTCCCTCATTATGAAATTAACTATTACATGTGATTATTTGACTAGTAGAATATCCATGTGCATGTTTATATAGTAATTTTTGATTTATTTTTTCCATATTATGTTAAATTTTTTGTTTAAAAGTCTTTTGTTTTTATTACACATCTTTCCTTAAAAGTTTATAGCTTCCACTAAATTATTTACTCTTATTGAGCATCTGAGCTCACCCCTTTCTTATGTTTTGTTTTCCCAGGGTTCCAAGAAGTGTATTATATTTGATATGTAGGGTTAATCTAGGGGAATAATGGCATTCTCAATGGATTATATATATTGTGTTTTATGTTTTAATGTGTAATGTAATGTTCATGTATGCAATATATTTTCCAAAACTACTAAATTGATCATTCCTTCAGGACTTGATTCCTTGTAATCATGAAAATGTATTAAAATAATGCACTGAATCCAGGCTTCATGGGTTGGGAAGTTACAGTTGGTATCTGAGAAAGTTTAGAAACAACCTTGGGAATAGATT
Source organism: Viscum album (assembly GCA_963277665.1). Classification (NCBI taxonomy): domain Eukaryota; kingdom Viridiplantae; phylum Streptophyta; class Magnoliopsida; order Santalales; family Viscaceae; genus Viscum; species Viscum album. The sequence goes on from OY728129.1 coordinate 1,406,196,327, forward strand.
TAGATAAACTCTAATTTTGAAACATTACCCTAAGATAGACTTTGAGGATTATTATAGAAGAAATTCCTAGAATTTTGGTAATGTAGAGATTTTGTGAATTTTCCAAGAAATACATCCCTATCTAGATACAAGCAGGTAAAGGTGGCTCCAGAACAGATGTACCTATAAGTGAAAACTCTTATAAAAAGTTTTAGGCTTGACTTGGGGTATCCTGGTTCATGACAACAGGCCTTGCTGCACTCTTGGTTACGACATTTCCAGGGGATATGCTTAGGATAATTCACATTTTCTTTAAAAACCATTATGAAGGATTTAAGAGTAAATAATTCCTTAATGATTTTTTTTATGATTATGGATTATATTCATAAACTTTTCAATTTAAATTAGGTATTTTACAAGTTTGGAATAATGCTTTTCGATTCATAAACTAACATAGTGTATTCCATTGTTTAGAATGGTGCCCAGTAGAAGGAATGAGAACTCCAGCAATACGCATGATCCAAAGATAGATAAGGATCATATCTTTCATGGTCTTAATCCAAAATTTAGAAGAGAAATATTCTCCCATGTATTCTCATCATATGAGTAAATAATATCATTTGTTAATAAGATAATTAAATAATTCTCTGAGTCTTATGGTTTTGAAGGTATCCCAGAGAAGAAAAGGATTTTAGAGAGAAAGATAGATAAAGAGAAAAAAGGGAAAGAAGTATTTTTCCACATGGGATAACTGTGGAAAGAATCAACTTGGTAAATGCTTGAAGGGAATGTGAGTTTGTTATAAGTGTGGATAAAAAGGATACCATGTACGTGATTGCAAGGGTAAGAAAAAGGTTTCAAATGTACAATGCTTCATTTGTAAGGAGTTGGGACACTACGCAAATCAATACCCAAATCATCAGAGTATGCCCCAAATGATGCTATTGTATAATAATCAAGTTATGATACTACCACAGATAAAGAAGAATGACTAGTGTTCTTATGTTTTTATTAAATAATTATTTCATTTGAGTGTGGTATCAACGATATACTATTTATATGAATTATGGAAATAAATAAGGATTTTACTGCAATACTATTTCATTGAGGATTTGAGATTATATGGTTCAATGAAAAGTGACTCAATAACAAGTTAAACTTTTTGAAAAAAATACATGGTTGAAGGAAAGAAAAACCATTATATGATTCTGATACTTAGGTAGTGATTTTGGAATAATATATTATTGATTTGGATAAATTATATTCGATATTCTTTAATACTTTGAAACTAATTAATTGTTTGTTTATTCCATTATTATTGGAGTTTACAACATTTTTGGATATAAGGAGTATATATAGTATTATATAAGGATTAAGGGAGCATGAATGTAATCAATAAGGTTTTATGGTAATTCAGGGTGTTACCGTGTTTTAAAATAATACATGATGAAGGTATTCACATGTTTTTACATGGTAAAAAAGATCTTCATTGTGTTTACCTTCCTTATAAATTTTGGACTGTGAGTTTGGACAGAAGTATTTTGGACAAGTCTAAAGGTTGGAATGGATTAAGTATGACATTGGATACTATTGTTAAGGTTAAATCAATTCTTAAGAATTATTTTTGGATTGTTATAAAAAGGAAAACCTGGAGGTCGGGCAACAACTCGTCACGTCCAGCAAGGCCACGAGACTTGAACCCGCAACCGAAGGGAGAAAATGGCACATCACCTACCACCAGCCTACATGATGTCCTAGTTTGTATAATGTAGTTTTTTTAAATAGTATAAAAAATGAATTATAAATTCATTTTTTTGGAACCCTATACGATTAGGATAAATATAATATTTTTGAATTCTATTATCTTTCGGAGTGAAAGATGAGTTTGTGGTAGGAATTAGTTGAAGGATGAAGCTATACTTATCAAGTGTGTTTTTTTCCTATTATTGTATGAATAAATTAATTCTTAAAATTTAGGGAAGGGATATTAAAACCAAAAATGTGTAACACTAATACCTTATGTTTTGTTGAACCGATGATATTTTAAATCATCATAGATTGATGGCTTTGAGGCCCTTAATTTTAAACTTGTTTGTGATTGATGACCTCAATCACACCCTATAAATATTTACATTTTCCCCCCAATTATGTGTCTCTAATTTACACAAATGTTCTCCTAATCAAGATCATAATTTGGTGGCGACTTTTTCATTTCCCTTTCCCTCTTATTAAGACTAAATTTTATTAACCCAATTTCCGATGTGGGTTTTCCATAATGGTATTTTTTATTTTTTAACCTTTCATTACAAAGAACAATTTCAAATTGTGAGGACGAAATTTATTGAAGGAGAGAATTTAACACCCCAATATTTCATAGTACGTTATCTCTTCAAAGTAATCTAATAACTTGCACTACAAGCAACACCGATTTCGAGCGCACCACGAGTTACCAAACTAGCCGTTCAAAAAGTGTTTATGAATAGTATTAATTGAATTTTGAATTTTATATAATCCATATAATTTTAGAATCCATATTATGTGTTTCTTAGACATAATATAAGAACAAATTCATTTTTTTTCAGATAAAAGAAGTATTCTTCAAAAAAATGAAATTTTACCGACTTTTAATGGAGAAACCTTTTTAAAACCAATATTTAACTCTTTTATATATTAAATTTAATGAAATTAAATTCTTATTTAGAAGCAGTATATTAAAATTTAGTTTAGATAATTTTTTGGTACTTTTCTGATAACTTTCATATTTGGATGAATAGTGAAAAATACTAAATTTTGATTGAGAACAACTTTTTTAATAGAAATAAATTACAGTGTTAAATTATTAATTTTAATGGTTTGGAAGTATAATTAGATTATATTTTTATCATTTAATAAAATTTAGATCATTATAAGTAATTTCACATTTAAATTTGACATTAACACAAGTCAATCTTTTGATAGTTTTTACTTTTTAAAAACCCACTTTCGTTTTGACCACGGGAATTAATTTTAAATTAATTAATAAAACTTCTCTATTTTTAATTTGGTAAAATAGAATTTATTTTTTAATTCGGAATGTCAAAATTATCTTAGGGTGAATTTTTGGTATTTTTTCTGATAACTTTCAATTTTTGATGAATAGTGGAAAACAATGCGTTATTGTTTAACGTCAAATTTTTATTTAAATAATTATTTATTCTATTTAAATTTATTTTAAGTCAAAATAGATATATAATACCAATATAAGTTCAATGTAATTCATTAGATTCATTTTATAATAAAATTTGATGTATAAAATTTTATTGAACTTTTAATGTCTTTTACCCACCTTCTAGGTACATTTGAAAATTTTCATAAAACGTAATTTCACCGCTTCTGTGAATTGAATTAAAAAAATCCGAGAGACATGGTTGATATCAGTAAGTAAAATTTGGTTCAATAAGATGAAAATAATTTTTTTGAATAGTAACTTTTGACTTTTATTTACCACGGTTAAAAGTAAATAGGGCAATTAAAGGTAAAAATGATATTATAATTACTATAACAGATGTCCTAATTATATTGGATAGTTGAATTTAGACCAAAATAAACCTTAAGAATAAAATATGATCCTTTTGGTCCAATTTTATTAGATTAGGACATTTATTATTATATTATTTAAAGAAGAGTTAAAAGTGTTAAATTAAAAGTTTAATAACTAAACCATTTTTAATACAGGGTTATACATAAGATAAATTCGAATATAAATATTCATTAGAAAGATAAACATATTTTCTACATAATGGTATTTTTTTATAATTTTTATACATTAAATAATTATATTTAGTTATGACACAATTATGATGAAGTAATTAATTTATCAAGGAAAGATTAAAATAATTGATATTATAAATATAAAAATAAATTTAAATTGAGGATTTTCATTCCATACATGAATTTTCTAGGTTAATATGATATTTTAGGGTTGATTAATTTTTTTTGAATTGATAAAGTTTTTTTGACTTTAACAAAAACAAAATACCAAATAGTATTAAAATTAACATAAATGAGTTTTTAAAACAAACACTATATTATTAATTGATATAATATTTCCAAAAATCTAAGGTTTGGAAAAAGTACTTAGAGAAGGTTATATATGTAATTAATGAACCACCTGAGGTTCTCTTGGCATTTTATAGTAATTTTATTAACCATATAATATAGAAATACAAGGATACATGGTAAATGGTAAGCTATTTAACTAAGAGTTAAATCTAAAAGATAATGTTAATATGGAAAACTAAACTTGTCTAAAACCCATTGGTTGAGAGTATTTTGACCCATAACCACCTAATTCTAGAAATAAATTCATCTGGAGCTTTTAGAAACCGAAAATAATTTTATAATTAAATAATATCTCAAACTTTTCCTAAAGTGACCCTCACCTCTCTTATAAAAGGGTACTTCCCCTTATCTTAAAATCACACTTCCAAAGCCATTTGGCTCAGCCAAAACCTACCCAAATCTCCTCCCAAATTCTCTCACTTCAACCTAGAGGCCTTACCTTTAGCAAAAATCTAACCTAAGGAGCCCTTTTGTTCAAATCAAAAGGAAACACCCAGAGAAGAAGTAATTATTTTATCACCTATTTCAAAGTTATTTTCTTCCTCCACTTTCTCTTTCTTTGTTATTTCCATACCAAAATAATAACTCCAGTACCTTCTACATACTGTGATGTTATTATAAATATGGTATAACCATTCTAATTATTCTATCCATCCTATAAATGATAATGTCACCATGCACTACTGGAAATAGAGAATTTCCCAACGGTTTAGAACCATTGGGAAAGGCTGGGGAACCGTTGGTATGTGTTATACCAACGGTTTTGCCAGCCGTAGGCAAGTAAGCCATTGGGAAAAACTTTTCCCAACGGTTTACAGTGAACCATTGGCATAGGTGGAGAAAATTACCCTATCCCAACGGTTCTTCAAAACCGTTGGGAAAAAACATTTCCCAACGGTTGTCAAACCGTTGTCAAAGTGCTGAAAAAACCCTATATCTATTCTTTCCCAATGGTTTAAAACCGTTGGGAAAAGTGTTTTACCAATGGTTTTATAAAACCGTTGGTAAAACAAATCCAAGATATTCTATGCCAACGGTTTTGAACCGTTGGCATAGCCTCTGCTGGGCAAATTGCCCAGCAGCCCTGCAATTTGCCCAGTAGCTCCCCCAATTGCAACCAGGTCTCCAATTTGACCACCACCTGGTGTGGTTTTGTGGCTTACCTCTCATATTTCAATCCAATTATTGTACCTGCAATAAACTAACACATACATATATAATTATTGTACCTACAATAAACTAACACATACATATATAATTATTGTACCTGCAATAACCAACTAACAATCACATATAATGGTGGAACTACACACATCCATAATTAAATTAGAATTGATAACGTAATTATAAACATACATAGTTCGTTTAGAATTCAATTTAAAATTTAGATGACAATTATATGTGGAATCCGGAAGTCAATTCATAATTTAATCGGTTTTTTGTATACCATATATTTTTACCTGAAATAATGTCCATTTTAAACATAATACATACACCTGGAGTGCTACCGGCCACACCGTGCCTCGGATTGAGGCGGGGTTGACTCGTACACATCACATATGACCCATTTATCGTTGTGATAATGTATCGACACAATCCGAATGCGTTTGGTCGGTTTTCCGTATGCCAGTTGATGTTTTTCAATTAAAATGACGTACTTTTGAAACAAAAGGCAGACACTTTGAGTGGTTCCGGCCACGCCGAGCCTCAGATTGAGGCGGTGTTGACTCATACACATCACATATTACCTATGGACCGTTCTCCTAAAGTTTCAATGGAAACCGAATGTGTTTGGTCATTTTTTCATATGTACTTAAATTGTTGTCCATTTTAAGCAAAAGAGAGCCACTTAGAGTGATTTCGGCCACACCGCACCTCAGATTGAGGTGGAGTTGACTCGTACACGTCACATTTGACCCATGGATCGTTGTGCTAAAGTATCGACACAATCCGAATGCGTTTGGTCAGTTTTCCGTATGCGAGTTGATGTTTTTCACTTAAAATGACGTCCTTTTAAAACAAAAGACGGACACTATGAGTGGTTCCGACCACATCGCGTCTCCAATTGAGGCGGGGTTGATTCGTACATGTCACATATGACCCATGGATCGTTCTCCTAAAGTTTAAATGGAAACCGAATGCGTTTGGTCGGTTTTCCGTATGTACTTAAAATGTTGTCCATTTTAAACAAAAGAGTGACACTTAGACTAATCCTGACCACACCGCGACTCAGATTCATCCCGGGTTGGCTCTTACATGTCACATATGACCCATGGATCGTTGTGATAAATTATCAAAAGATTCCGAATGCGTTTGGTCGGTTTTACGTATCCCAGTTGTTCTTTTCATTTATAATCATGTCCATTTTAAACAAAAGAAACAGAGTTAGAGCGGTGTCGGCCACACCGCGTCTCGGATTAAGACAGGGTTGACTTGTACACGTCACATATGACTCATGGATCATTGTGCTATAGTATCGATAGAATCCAAATGCGTTTGGTCGTTCTTCCGTATGTCAGTTGATGCCTTTCACTTAAAATGACGTCCTTTTGAAATAAAAGATGGACACTTTGAGTGGTTTCAGCCGCACCACATGTCTGATTGAGTCCGGGATGATTCGTACACGTCACATATGACCCATGAAAAGTTCTCCTTAAGTTTCAACGGAAACCGAATCCGTTTGGTCGTTTTTCCGTATGTACTTAAAATGGTGTCCATTTTAAACAAAAGAGAGCCACTTAGACTTATCCTGGCCACACCGTGACTCGGATTCATCCCGGGTTGGTTCGTACACGTCACATATGACCCATGGATTGTTGGGATAAATTATATACAGATTCGGAATGCGTTTGGTCGGTTTTCCGTATGTCAGATGATGCTTTTCACTTAAAATGACGTCCTTTCGAAACAAAAGACGGACACTTTGAGTGGTGCCGGCCACACCACATCTCCAGATTGATCTGAAACCACCGTGAAACATTCTAATTATTATTTGTGATGTGTACGCATAGACGGCATGTCAATCGGACGTGCGATTTGCACGGTACGACTCAATATTCGTGTTTTAAGTGATGCGCGCGCTTCGTAAACGCGCGTGAGGGGGGTCCAAATGTGCCGAACGAAGTTGGAATGGCCTGAAATCAGACGACAAATACGGGAGAGTGATTTATGAAGTGGTCGAGTAGACGGCACATCAATCGGACGTGCCGTGCGCCCGCGGTGACCGACAACGCAGTTCTGGTGTCATAAACGGCCAAAACGGGCGTCCAACGATCAAAATCATAGCGGACGACCTCAGATTGACCTGAAACCACCGTGCAACATTCTAATTATTATTTGTGACGTGTACGCGTAGACGGAACGTCAATCGGACGTGCGGTTTGCGCGGTACGGCTCAATATTCGTATTTTAAGTGATGCACGCACTTCATAAACGCGCGTGAGGGGGGTCCAAACGGGCCGAACGAAGTCAGAATGGCCTGAAATCAGACGAAAAATACGGGTGAGTGAATTCTGAAGTGGTCGAGCAGACGACACGTCAATTGGACGTGCCATGTGCCCACGGTGACCGACAACGCAGTTCTGGTGTCATAAACAGACAAAAAGGGCGTCAAACGGTCAAATTCATAGCGGACGACCTCGGATTGAGCTGAAACCACCGTGAAACATTCTAATTATTATTCGTGATGTGTACGCGTAGAAGGCACGTCAATCGGACGTGCGGTTTGCGCGGTACGGCTCAATATTCATGTTTTAAGTGATGCGGGCGCTTCGTAAACACGCGTGAGGGTGGTCCAAACAGGCCGAACGATTTCGGAATGGCCTGAAATCAGACGACAAATACGGGTGAGTGATTTATGAAGTGGTCGAGCAGACGGCACGTCAATCGAACGTGCCGTGTGCCCGCGGTGACCGACAACGCAGTTCTGGTGTCATAAACGGCCAAAACGGGCGTCAAACGGTCAAATTCATAGCGGACGACCTCGGAATGACCTGAAACCACCGTGAAACATTATAATTATTATTCGTGACGTGTACGCGCAGACGTCATGTCAATCGGACATGCGGTTTGCGCGCTACGGCTCAATATTCGTGTTTTAAGTGATGCGCGCCATTCGTAAACGCGCGTGAGGGGGGTCCAAACGGGCCGAATGAAATCGGAATGGCCTGAAATCAGACGACAAATACGGGTGAGTGATTTCTGAAGTGGTCGAGCAGACGACACATTAATCGGACGTGCCGTGTTCCCGCGGTGACCGACAACGCAGTTCTGGTGTCAAAAACGGCCAAAACGGGCGTCAAACGGTCAAATTCATAGCGTACAACCTCGGATTGAGCTGAAACCACCGGGAAACATTCTAATTATTATTCTTGACGTGTACGCGCAGACGGCACGTCAATCGGACGTGCGGTTTGCGCGGTACGGCTCAATATTCTTGTTTTAAGTGATGCGCGCGCTTCGTAAACGCGCGTGAGGGTGGTCCAAATAGGCCGAATGATTTCAGAATGTCCTGAAATCAGACGACAAATACGGGTGACTGATTTATGAAGTGGTCGAGCAGACGGCACGCCAATCGGACGTGCCGTGTGCCCGCGGTGACCGACAACGCAGTTCTGGTGTCATAAACGGCCAAAATGGGCGTCAAACGGTCAAATTCATAGCGAACGACCTCAGATTGACCTGAAACCACCGTGAAACAGTCTAATTATTATTTGTGACGTGTACGCGCAGACGGTACATCAATCAGATGTGCGGTTTGCGCGGTACGGCTCAATATTCGTGTTTTAAGTGATGCGCGCGCTTCGTAAATGCGTGTGAGGGGGGTCCAAATGGGCCGAACGAAGTCGGAATGGCCTGAAATCAGACGAAAAATATGGGAGAGTGATTTCTGAAGTGGTCGAGCAGACGGCGCATCAATCGGACGTGCCGTGTGCCCGCGGTGACCGACAACGCAGTTCTGGTGTCATAAACGGCCAAAACGGGCGTCCAACGGTCAAATTCATAGCGGACGACCTCAGATTGAGCTGAAACCACCGTGCAACATTCTAATTATTATTCGTGACATGTACGCGCAGACGGCACGTCAATCGGACGTGCGGTTTGCGCGGTACGGCTCAATATTCATATTTTATGTGATGCACGCGCTTCGTAAACGCGCGTGAGGGGGGTCCAAACGGGCCGAACGAAGTTGGAATAAACTGAAATCAGATGACAAATACGGGTGAGTGATTTATGAAGTGGTTGAGCAGACGGCACGTCAATTGGACGTGCCATGTTCCCGCGGTGACCGACAACGCAGTTCTGGTGTCATAAACGGCCAAAACGAGCATCAAACGGTCAAATTCATAGCGGATGACCTTGGATTGACCTGAATCCACCGTGCAACATTCTAATTATTATTCGTGACGTGTACGCGTAGACGGCACGTCAATCGGACGTGCGGTTTGCGCGGTACGACTCAATATTCATGTTTTAAGTGATGCGCGCGCTTCGTAAACGCGCGTGAGGGTGGTCCAAATGGTCCGAACGATTTCGGAATGGCCTGAAATCAGACGACAAAAATGGGTGAGTGACTTATGAAGTGGTCGAGCAGACGGCACGTCAATCGGACGTGCCATGTGCCCGCGGTGACCGACAACGTAGTTCTGGTGTCAAAAACGGCCAAAATGGGCGTCAAACGGTCAAATTCATAGAGGAAGACCTCGGATTGACCTGAAACCACCGTGCAACATTCTAATTATTATTCGTGACGTGTACGCGCAGACGGCACGTCAATCGGACGTGTGGTTAGCGCAGTACGGCTCAATATTCGTGTTTTAAGTGATGCGAGCGCTTCGTAAACGCGCGTGAGGGGGGTCCAAATGGGCCGAACGATTTCGGAATGGCCTGAAATCAGACAAAAAATACGGTTGAGTGATTTATGATGTGGTCGAGCAGACGGCACGTCAATCGGACGTGCCGTGTGCCCGCGGTGACCGATAACGCAGTTCTGGTGTCATAAACGGCCAAAACGGGCGTCAAACGGTCAAATTCATAGCGGACGACCTCGGATTGACCTGAAACCACTGTGAAATATTCTAATTATTATTCGTGACGTGTACGCGCAGACGGAACGTCAATCGGACTTGCGGTTTGCGCGGTACGGCTCAATATTCATGTTTTAAGTGATGCGAGCGCTTCGTAAACGCGCGTGAGGGGGGTCCAAACGGGCCGAATGATTTCGGAATGGCCTGAAATCAGACGACAAATACGGGTGAGTGATTTATGATGTGGTCGAGCAGACGACACGTCAATTGGACGTGTCGTGTGCCCGCGGTGACCGACAACGCAGTTCTGGTGTCATAAACGGCCAAAACGGGCGTCAAACGGTCAAATTCATAGAGGACGACCTCGGATTGAGCTGAAACCACCGTGAAACATTCTAATTATTATTCGTGATGTGTACGCGTAGACGGCACATCAATCAGACGTGCGATTTGCGCGGTACGGCTCAATATTCGTGTTTTAAGAGATGCGCGCGCTTCGTAAACGCGCGTGAGGGTGGTCCAAACAGGCCGAACGATTTCGGAATGGCCTGAAATCAGACGACAAATACGGGTGAGTGATTTATGAAGTGGTCGAGTAGACGGCATGTCAATCGGACGTGCCGTGTGCCCGCGGTGACTGACAACGCAGTTCTGGTGTCATAAACGGCCAAAACGTCCGTCAAACGGTCAAATTCATAGAGGACGACCTCGGATTGACCTGAAACCACCGTGCAACATTCTAACTATTATTCGTGATGTGTACGCGCAGACGGAACGTCAATCGGACGTGCGGTTTTTGCGGTACAGCTCAATATTCGTGTTTTAAGTGATGCGCGCGCTTCGTAAACGCGCGTGAGGGGGGTCCAAATGGGCCGAACGAAGTCTAAATGGCCTGAAATCAGACGAAAAATACGGGAGAGTGATTTCTGAAGTGGTTGAGCAGACTTCATGTCAATCGGACGTGTCGTGTGCCCGCGGTGACCGACAACGCAGTTCTGGTGTCATAAACGGCCAAAACGGGCGTCCAACGGTCAAATTCATAGCGGACGACCTCAGATTGAGCTGAAACCATCGTGCAACATTCTAATTATTATTCGTGACGTGTACGCACAGACGGCACGTCAATCAGGTGTGCGGTTTGCGCGGTACGGCTCAATATTCGTATTTTAAGTGATGCACGGGCTTCGTAAACGCGCGTGAGGGGGGTCCAAACGGGCCGAATGAAGTCAGAATGACCTGAAATCAGATGAAAAATACGGGTGAGTGATTTATGAAGTGGTCGAGCAGACGACACGTCAATTGGATGTGCCATGTGCCCGCGGTGACCGACAACGCAGTTCTGGTGTCATAAACGGCCAAAACGGGCGTCAAATGGTCAAATTCATAGAGGACGAACTCGGAATGACCTGAAACCGCTGTGCAACATTCTAATTATTATTCGTGACGTGTATGCGTAGACGGAACATCAATCGGGCGTGCGGTTTGCGCGGTATGGCTCAATATTCGTGTTTTAAGTGATGCGCGCGCTTCCTAAACGCGCGTGAGGGTGGTCCAAACGGGCCGAACGATTTCAGAATGACCTGAAATCAGACGAAAAATACGGGTGAGTGATTTATGAAGTGGTCGAGTAGATGGCACGTCAATCGGACGTGCCGTGTGCCCGCGGTGACCGACAACGCAGTTCTGGTGTCATAAACGGCCAAAACGGGCGTCAAATGGTCAAATTCATAGCGGACGACCTCAGATTGACCTGAAACCACCGTGCAACATTATAATTATTATTCTTGACGTGTACGCGTAGACAGAACATCAATCGGACGTGCAGTTAGCGCGGTACGACTCAATATTTGTGTTTTAAGTGATGCGCGCGCTTCGTAAACGCGCGTGAGGGGGGTCCAAACGGGCCGAACTATTTCGGAATGGCCTGAAATCAGACGACAAATACGGGTGAGTGATTTATGAAGTGGTCGAGTAGATGGCACGTCAATCGGATGTGCTGTGTGCCCGCGGTGACCGACAACGCAGTTCTGGTGTCATAAACAGCCAAAACGGGCGTCAAACGGTCAAATTCATAGCAGACGACCTCGGATTGACCTGAAACCACCGTGCAACATTCTAATTATTATTCGTGACGTGTACGCGCAGACGGCACGTCAATCGGATGTGCGGTTTGCGCGGTACGGCTCAATATTCGTGTTTTAAGTGATGCACGCGCTTCGTAAACGCGCGTGAGGGGGGTCCAAATGGGCCGAACGATTTCGGAATGGCCTGAAATCAGACGAAAAATACGGGTGAGTGATTTATGAAGTGGTCGAGCAGACGGCACGTCAATTGGACGTGCCGTGTGCCCGCGGTGACCGACAACGCAGTTCTGGTGTCATAAATGGCCAAAACGGGCGTCCAACGGTCAAATTCATAGCGGACGACCTCAGATTGAGCTAAAACCACCGTGAAACATTCTAATTATTATTCGTGACATGTACGCACAGACGGCACATCAATCGGACGTGCGGTTTGCGCGGTACGGCTCAATATTCGTGTTTTAAGTGATGCACGCGCTTCGTAAACGCGCGTGAGGGTGGTCCAAACGGGCCGAACGATTTCAGAATGGCCTGAAATCAGACTACAAATACGGGTGAGTGATTTATGAAGTGGTCGAGCAGACGTCATGTCAATCGGACGTGCCGTGTGCCCGCGGTGACCGACAACGCAGTTCTGGTGTCATAAACGGCCAAAACGGGCGTCAAACGGTCAAATTCATAGCGGACGACCTCGGATTGACCTGAAACTACCGTGCAACATTCTAATTATTATTCGTGACGTGTACGCGCAGACGGTACGTCAATCGGACATGCGGTTTGCGCGGTACGGCTCAATATTCGTGTTTTAAGTGATGCGCGCGCTTCGTAAACGCTCGTGAGGGGGGTCCAAACGGGCCGAATGAAGTCGGAATGGCCTGAAATCAGATGAAAAATACGGGAGAGTGATTTATGAAGTGGTCGAGCAGACAACACATCAATCGGACGTGCGGTGTGCCCGCGGTGACCGACAACGTAGTTCTGGTGTCATAAACGGCCAAAACGGGCGTCCAACGGTCAAATTCATAGAGGACGACCTCAGATTGAGCTGAAACCACTGTGCAACATTCTAATTATTATTCGTGACGTGTACGCGCAGACGACACGTCAATCGGACGTGCAGTTTGTGCGGTACGGCTCAATATTCGTATTTTAAGTGATGCATGCGCTTCGTAAACGCGCGTGAGGGGGGTCCAAACGGGCCGAACGAAGTCGGAATGACCTGAAATCAGACGAAAAATACGGGTGAGTGATTTCTCAAGTGGTCGAGCAGACGACACGTCAATTGGACGTGCCATGTGCCCGCGGTGACCAACAACGTAGTTCTGGTGTCATAAACGGCCAAAATACTGTCCATTTTAAACAAAATAGAGACACTTTGAGTGGTGTCGGCCACACCGCGCCTCGGATTGATGTGGCGTTGACTTGTACACGTCACATATGACCCATGGATCGTTCTCCTAAAGTTTCAACAGAAACCAAATGCGTTTGGTCGGTTTTCCGTATGTCATTTTTTGTTTTCACTAAAAATGAAGTCCATTTTAAACAAAATAGAGACACTTTGAGTGGTGTTGGCCACACCGCGCCTCGGATTAAGGTGGCGTTGACTCGTACACGTCACATATGACCCATGGATCATTCTCCTAATGTTTCAACAGAAACCGAATGCGTTTGGTCGGTTTTCCGTATGTACTTAAAATACTGTCCATTTTAAACAAAAGAAAGTCACTTAGAGTGGTCCTGACCACACCGCATCTCGAATTTAGGCGGGGTTGACTCGTACACGTCTCAAATGACCCATGGATCGTTGTCTTAAAGTATCAACACAATCCGAATGCGTTTGGCCGGTTTTCCTTATGCCAGTTGATGTTTTTCACTTAAAATGATGTCCTTTTGAAACAAAAGACATACACTTTGAGTTGTTCCGACCACACCACGCCTCGGATTGAGGCGAGGTTGATTCTTACACGTCACATATGAACCATGGATCATTGTCCTAAAGCATCAACACATTTCGAATGCGTTTGGTCAGTTTTTCGTATGTCACTTTTTGTTTTCACTTAAAATCTTATGGAAATTCATATAGAATATTTTTATATCATATTTAGTATGGATTAGATTTTAGTTGATCGTGCTATGAAACATTTCAGAGCTAATGAAATTAAGGATGGTGGAGGGGTTGTCCGGGGGGCTGTTCGGGGGGGCTGTTCGGGGGGGCTGTCCGGTGGGTGTCCGGGGGGCTGTTCGAGGACCAAGGAGGAGGGTGGGGGGGGGGGGGGGGGGGGGCTATGCGGGGTCTATCCGGGGGGTTTTTGGGGGTTGTTCAGGGGGTTGTTCGGGGTTGTTCAGGGGTCTGTCCAGGGGTTGTTCAGGGGGTTGTTCAGGGGTTGTTCAGGGGTTGTTCAGGGGTTGTTCAGGGGGTTGTCCAGGGTTGTTCAGGGGGCTGTCCGGGGGGTGTTTGGGGGGTTGTCCGGGGTCCAAGGGGGAGGGTGGGGGGGTTGTCCGGGGGGCTATCCGGGGTCCAGGGTGGATGGTTGGGGGCTGTACGGGGGGCTGTCTAGGGGGCTATCCGTGGGGCTTTCCGGGGGGTGTTTGGGGGGTGTTCGGGGTCCAAGGGGGAGGGGGGGTTGTCCAGGGTCCAAGAATGAGGGGGGTTGTCCAGGGAGTTCTCAAACACACAACCACTAAAAGACAACAACATCCATAAAAACAGAAAATATATAAAAATAACTCAACTCCAATACTATACTACGAGTCTAGATAAAACCAACAACTAGAATAGATTAAACATCAAATCTCAATAATATAAGTCAAAAATGTAACGGATCAATATGTCCCACATCAGCATCACCATCACCATCATCATCATCATCATCACCCTCTTCATCGTCCTCCTCATCGTCCTCACCCTCCACAGTGCCTTCCTCCTCGTCTTCGCCCTCCTCCTCGCCCTCCTCATCTCCCTCCTCTTCCGCATCAGACTCCTCGCCATCATCATCTTCAAGCTGGATATCGGACTGACCACCACTGGAGCTGCCACCTGGTGCACCATATATATAATGTATCGACGACATGTATTCATCAATCGCTGGGCTGGCCTCTGCTGGAAGTGTTGGACATAGAACTTCAATAAATTTCATAAATGCACTATTTTCCCTAGCAGACTGTTCTGCCGTCTCTGTGGCCCTTTTCTCAGCCTGTTCTGCCTGTGCCCTAACTTGCTGCAGCTCGGTGGCACTACAACTCATACCTGAGGCAGGCCAATACCTCGTTGGGGCTATCCTAGGTCGGCAACATACTCTGCTAGAATGATCCTCTCCCAACACCTGATGTAAGTGATCAGATGGCCCAAAATTGTCTGCTTCTTGGGAAGCGAGGGCCTCTAAAGCATCCTGTTACAAATATAAATATATTATTAAGTTACAAAATAGATATTAAAATATAAAATCAACAGATTAAAACTTACAATCTGCTGCTGAGTTGCTTCGTTGACAGCACTTCCATCCTTTTTTCGTCTACTCGAGCAAAACTGTTTTGCTCGAGGCACACATCCTTCAATATTTTGTACTTTCCTATTAAATGACATTGAAAACAAAAGTTATATAAAAACTTTATCAAATGATTAAATAATTGAGGAAACAAAAGAAAATGTAAGTCGTAAAGAAAACTTATAAACAATTGTCATACCTGCTGCCTCTCATGATCCAGCATCGTCGTGCGTCCTAGTGTATGGAGGTATTTTTTTGCATCAATGTTTTTTTATTTTTTCCAGATGATTCCTAAATAAAATTAGATAATGAAAAGGATAATATTAATGAAAAAATTGAAAGTTATTATTTAAATACCTAAAATGTAATTCATACCTTAAATTGGGTACTCGTCCAATGAGTAATCATCTGACGATACTGCTCTATAGGACAATCATCCACGACTGGTACAACCTCTAACTCAGTGCCAACTCTAGCACGCCAGCCAATATACAGCTCATGCTTGTAGGCTCTCCAAAGATCGCCTAAATCCTTTAGACGTTCCAGTCGTGCACCCTCACTATCAGGAAAATTAAATCGAAGATGAAATCAAAATATTAATTGATATAAATAAAAAAATAATTCATGGCATTAAATACAACATATTTTTTTACCCATATCTCTGCCCAAGATCTATCTTTGACCTCATGTGGCAAATGTCTCCACGACAGCGGGCTGACGGGAATGATGTCGGAGTATTTGGCAAGCGTCGCCAGAAAACTCCGACATTGCTGCCCTATTTTCTCAACCATCTGATTGTCTTCATTATATTACACCATAACCTGTGTGCGACGGTTCCACACCGAACGCATGCGTGTACAGCCCCGCCCCCGCCTCCTGTCAGTAGATGTATCTGTCATGAAAGAAAAACAAATATTTTATAAAAACATGTTATAATGAAAATAAATATTGCTATAAAAATTTGTTAGGGTTTTATAAATATACCTGCGCTAGTCTGATCAATGAGTGGCGCCGGATCCACAGAACCTGATGGAACACCCTCTGGTGGAACAGGAGTCGAAGATGATGGAATATAAAAGCTCGGAGAGACAGAAGTAGACGGAAAATAAGATGGAACAGCTGTATGACCTGATGTTGTCTGGGGAGTGGGAATCATCATGGGATGTGAAAATTATGGGGCAGAAGGTAGTGAAAACATGGGAGGCCTAAATACCCCGTGTGTCCCTAACGACACACCGGGATCAGAATGTGGGAAGGCTGAAATGTCGGTGGGAGGGGCAGGGTCTAGTCGGGCACGCGCAGCTCTACGTCCACCTCTGGTACGAACCCTCCTCGTACCACCGGCCTGAGTACTAGGACCAGTACTAGGCTCCTCGTCGAATAACTGTCGACGTAACGGTGGATCCTACAAAAAAGTTTACAAAATTAATTAATCACATTACATTATATATTCTGTATGTATATATATATATATATATATATTTGAAATAAAGTACTCACTGTAGGCACTAATGGTGGAATGCCCATCTCCTCCATCCGACGATTGTTCTCCGCCATTTTTTTTCTTCGTCTCTCTTCAATTGGCTGCATTTCCTGCATTTGAAAACAAATATGTAATTAATTAGAAAAAGAAAATTAATGTGTAAACCAAAAAACTAAATATATGAGGGAATGAGGGGATTCATTGGTAATTTAGCTATCAATTGTTTTAGAAGAGCTTTAATGAATTTAATAAAACATACAAGTTGTAATTTTAGTTAGAAATATTGTTTGATTTGGTTTGAATACAGTTCAATTACAAATTAGAAAATGCAATTCAAATAAAACAGCAACCAATAAACATTTAAAATTCACATAACGGTCAAGTCAGCTAAAACATATTTGTGATCAATACTAAATAAATATGAATATTACCAACCTTAACAACCCAACTCAAGGTAAACCAAAAGAATTGAGAACATGGATGAATGATTCTATATATTTCCAACCACAACTTCAGGTTCACAATCAACTCTGACAATTGAGATATTGGAGTCATCAAAAGAAATAAATGGATTGGTTCCAATGGCAATAGGGACAGTGTCAATTCCATCATCAGCATCATCAAAAATATGTCTTGGAATTACTTCAACTATGACACCAAATTCAGGTTGAAGTTGATCTTTGACATAAAAAACTTGTTTAGCCATTGATGCCAACACATATGGTTCTTCGGTAGCAATAGTGCGGGTCATATTAATTACTCGAAATCCACAATCATCAATAAATGTGCCATGTCTTGTCATCGAATCAAACCAATGGCATTTCATCATTGTGACTCGTCCATGAGAGTAATAATCCAATATTATTATTTTCTCAACGACTCCATAATAACCCACATTTTCAAGTCGCGGTCTACTATCTGATGCACTGGCATAACAATCTGTTGTGGCAGTAACCATAATACCATCATGTTGTGTTCTCCTGTTTTTGGCTCGTTCAGTGACAATAAATCTGTACCCATTGATAACAATTGATTTACAGTCACGAACCACGATATTAGGACCAAAATCCAAAGCTCTTATTTCCTCAGAGACAGAGTCAGCAGACAAACTCAATACCTGCAATATAAATGACAGTTAAACTTAAGTAAATATTTAAATAATTAATTTAAACAGTAATATTTTTACCTTCAATTTTAACCAAGCAGAAAAATCTTTGCTATGCAAAGTCTCTCTCCTTCTCAAAGATAAAGAACGATGCTTTCTATTTATCATTGTTTTATGTTCCCTGTAGATAAAAAAATATGAATAGTTTAACAGATATATATGTAAGATATACATATTCAATTTTGTTACCTGATATAGTTATCGAACAAATCACAGTTGAACAAAACTGTGCGATGTGCCATCTCCCGCTCTTCATGGCTTAATGCCTTCAATGTATATGATCCAGGAATTCCTCCTGTTTGAGGAAGTGATGGAAAACTGGGTTCAATTTGCTCATATTGTTCTTCTTCATTTCTCATTGGTCTGTTCATTCTTGTAGTAAGATCAGACAAATACATCGAACAGAAATCCATACATTCTTGAGCTAAGTAACCGTTCACGATAGAACCTTCGGGATGATTCTTGTTTCGAACATAATACTTTAATGTGAACATATTTCTTTCAGTTGGATACATCCAACGAAAAGAAACAGGTCCTCCGAGAAGTATTTCAGTTGGAATATGGACAGTCAGATGCATCATGCATGTGAAAAATGATGGGGGAAATATTTTCTCCAACTCACACAAAATTAATGGGGCATCTGTCAACATTTTTTTCAAGAAAGACTTGGACAACTTCTTAGCACAAAGATCTCTAAACAAATGGCACAACCGAATAACAC
This sequence comes from Viscum album, assembly GCA_963277665.1. Lineage (NCBI taxonomy): Eukaryota > Viridiplantae > Streptophyta > Magnoliopsida > Santalales > Viscaceae > Viscum > Viscum album. Next base: position 1,406,215,368 of record OY728129.1, read on the forward strand.
CCACCCTTACATTATTGGACAAAAGATGATGGATTGCTATTGGAAGCAAATCATGTAGTAGAACGTGATAATCATGAGTCTTCAAAGATTTTAGCTTCAACTCCCTTCTGTTGACCCGTTTAGATATGTTGCTTGAATAGCCATCAGGAACTCTAATAGTCTGTAATACTTCCAAAAATTGTTTTTTTTCAGTAGGTGTCATCACATAAGAAGCACATGGAAGTTGCCATTTATTTTCACTGATACGCACAGGATGCAATTATGGTCTGATGCCCCAATCCACCAAGTCACGTCGAGATCGTAAATCATCTTTTATCTTCCCCTTGACATTTAGAAGAACTGAAATCAACATTTCACATATATTCTTTTCAATATGCATTACGTCTAAGCAATGATGTAGCAAATTGGTTGACCAATAAGGCAAATCAAAAAAGATACTCCTCTTCCTCCAATTGTAACAGGTTTCTGTGGAAACATTCTTTCTCTTTCCAGATTTCATTTGACCCTTCCCGAATGAGAAACTGAAATATTTCAATTCATTAAGCACATCATTTCCAGACATATGCTAAGGTGGATCATCAGTCTCTATATTATTATCAAATCTTCGACGATTCATTATATATGGATGATCCTTTGGTAAAAATCGTCGATGTCCCATAAAACTGAAACTACAATGATGTTTCAGTCTTCTGGATCGTGTATTCTTCATACAAACAGGACATGATAGTTTTCCCTTCGTGCTCCATCCAGACATCATTGCATAAGCCAGAAAATCATTGATCGTCCACATAAGCGCAGCATGCATCTGAAATATGTCTTTCGAACATGCATCGTATGTGCGCACACCCACATCCCAAAGAAGTTTCAACTCTTTTATTAAAGGTTGCATGTATACATCAATATCAATGCCGGGATCAGAAGGACCAGATATGAGTATACTCATGAAAGTGAAAGATTTTTTCATACACAACCATGGGGGAAGATTATAAATGTGTATAAAAACTGGCCATGTGCTGTGCGAAGTAAGCATCTGCCCAAAAGGATTAAAACCATCTCATGAAAGACCCAGCCTCACATTATGCACGTCAGCTGCAATATCAGGATGTCGAGCATCAAATCTCTGCCATGAAAATCCATCTGCAGGATGAACCAACTCATCATTAGTCTTCTTTCTCTCGGTATCATGCCATCTCATTTTTATTGATATGTCATCAGACATAAAAATATTCTGGAGTCTGGGGATCAATGGAAAGTGCCACATTACTTTCTGTGGAACGCGGGATGGTGTTCCATCAGATTTTGACTTCCAGCAGGATGTGCCACATTTTATAAATTCATTTCGTTCAGCGGTTTCTTCCCAGAATAAACTGCAATCTTTCGGGCAAGCATGAATTTTGTTTCTGGAAAATCCAAGTTCTTCAACTAACTTCCATTCCATATTTTGGTTTGAGGGAATATCTACATCATCTGGAAGTAAATCCTTCAAGAGGGTAAGAATGTAATCGATTGCTGTATTAGAAATCCCATACATAGTTTTTCCATGAAACAATCGGATTAAAAATTCCAGCTTTTTCATTTTATCGCATTGTCGATATACTGGAGTCGTGGCAGCATCATTCAATTTTTTCACCCTATCAATATCATCATTTTCACTAGATGCATCAGTTGTCCTCATATCGACATCTTCTTGAGTCGAAATCCTTTCTTTTTCATGATGACGAATAAACGGAAACCGATCATCTAACAAATTCTCCATTCCAGTCCTTTCATTTCGATCATCACCAATTTGAGATTTCATTTTCTCCCCATTGTGATACCACACAAAGTAGTTTGCTTGAAAACCATTTTTGGTTATGTGGTAGCTGAATTCTTCACGACTCAACCAAGGTCTACCAACACAATTGGAACATGGGCAGTGTATGCGACCACTATCTGAAGCATTGTGAAATGCAAAATCTATAAAGCTCTCCAATTTTTTTTGAAAATCGCTTGAGATACGATCGGTTTCATACATCCAACTTGTGTCCATTCTGTAAAAAGAATTCATATAAGTCATTTTGTCATAAACAATTCAATAGGATTGAACTTTAATAGAAAATACATTTAAGTAAATGATAAAGGAAGAAAATAATCATGGTATCAACTACACATGTGAAAAAAACATACTAATGAGTTATTGAAAAAATGTAAAACCAACAAGAACTTAATGTGTTATCACATCAGAGCATGCCTCATCCCATAACCATATTAGTAGGGTACCCTCGTGGACAGCCCCACCCACCACCGTGGACAACCCACCCACCCCCGTGGACACCCCCTACCCCCTAGACAGCCCAACCACCCCCGTGGACAGCCCACCCACCCCCCTCGACACCCTTCTCCCTATGGACAGCCCCTCACCCCCTTGGATAGCCCACCCACCCCCCTGGACACCCCTACCCCCTGTGGCCAGCCCACCCACCCCCCCTGGACAGCCCACCCACCCCTCCTTGACAGCCCGACCACCCCCGTGGACAGCCCGTTCACCCTTGTGGACAGCCCGCCCACCCCCGTACCCCCCTGGACAACCCGTACCCCCCGGGATAGCCCCGCCCACCCTCCCAAACAGCCCACACCCCCCTCCCCTGCAACCCCACCACCACCACCTAGACATACCAACCCCCTGGACACCCCACACACCCCTCCCCCACCAGGACACCCCACCCAGACCCCCAGGACAGCCCACACCCCCTGGACAGCCCCGCCCACCCCCGTGGACATCCTTTCCCACCCCCGTGGACAGCCCCGCCCACCCCCGTGGACAACCCACCCACCCCCGTGGATGCCCCCTACCCCCTAGATAGCCCAACCACCCCCGTGGATAGCCCACCCACCCCCCTCGACACCCCTTCTCCCTATGGACAGCCTCCACCCCCTTGGATAGCCTGCCCACCCCCCTGGACACCCCTACCCCCTGTGGCCAGCCCACCCACCCCCCCTGGACAGCCCGCCCACACCTCCTTGACAGCCCAGCCACCCCCGTTGACAACCCATCCACCCTTGTGGACAGCTCGCCCACCCCCATACCCCCCTGGACACCCCTTACCCCCCCTGGATAGCCCCGCCCACCCTCCCAAACAGCCCACACCCCCCTTCCCTGCAACCCCACCACCACCGCCTAGACATACCACCCCACATGGACACCCCACACACCCCTCCCCCACCAGGACACCCCACCCAGACCCCCAGGACAGCCCACACCCCCTGGACAGCCCCTCCCACCCCCCGTGGACACCCCCTACCCCCTAGACAGCCCAACCACCCCCGTGGACAGCCCACCCACCCCCCTCGACACCCCTTCTCCCTATGGACAGCCCCCACCCCCTTGGATAGCCCACCCACCCCCCCTGGACACCCCTACCGCCCGTGGCCAGCCCACCCACCCCCCCTGGACAGCCCGCCCAACCCTCCTTGACAGCCCGACCACCCTCGTGGACAGCCCGTCCACCCTTGTGGACAACCCGCCCACCCCCGTACCCCCCTGGACACCCTGTACCCCCCTAGATAGCCCCACCCACCCTTCCAAACAGCCCAAACCCCCCTCCCCTGCAGCCCCACCACCACCACCTAGACATACCACCCCCCTGGACAACCCACACACCCCTCCCCCACCAGGACACCCCACCCAGACCCCTAGGACAGCCCATACCCCCTAGACAGCCCCGCCCACCCCCGTGGACAACCTTTCCCACCCCCGTGGACACCCCCTCCCACCCCCGTGGACAACCCACCCACACCCGTGGACACCCCCTACCCCCACAATCCATTATCCAAAACATATCAAATTGGTTTGAACACAATCCATAATTCCTACAATCCATTATCCAAAACATGTAAACGCGATAGCCTCCCCCAACTCTGATTTACATGTTTTGAACACTCTCCTTCCAAAAATAGAATACAAAAACATTAAAGAAGTCTTCACAAACACAAAAAATATCCTATTTAGATATTAATTTCAATAATCAATTAAACCACCAACACCTGGAAAAAATCTATTCATTAAAACAACTACAACAATATGGTTGAGATCAAATTTTACCTATTCGTATGGGGGTGTACCTGTTGGGATGGGGGGTGCTGGTGTTCTGATTCGCTAGAGCAGTGGAGGGATGGGGTTCGCTATAGAAGCGGAGCGAATAGATTAGGGCTCTGTCCAAATGGGGAGAGGAGATGGAGATCTGGAATTTGGGGTAAACCTTTGCCAACGGTTTATAAAAACCGTTGGAAAAGGCACACATTTCCCAACTGTTCCAGTGAACCGTTGGGAAAGGGTCCACCGAAATTGCCTTTGCCAACGGTTTTGTTAAATCGTTGGCAAAGGCGCACTATACCAATGGTTTAAGTAAACCATTGGTATACTACCATTGGGAAAAGGCTAAATTCCAGTAGTGATGCGTGCATACGTACGACTTACCGTCTCCACGCCATGGTGTAATTTGTTATTCAACACTATGTTATTTGGATGAATATAATGATGAGTAATATGTATATAAATAATGAAAATAACATTATAATTTCTCGGGAAAATTAATATACCATCCAATTCCACACCTTTTAATCATTAAGGAAATGATATCGCTGCTCGTGTGTACGTATGACTTACTGTCTCTACGACGCGATGGGATTCATTTACACATTCACCATTCAATGGTGATTATAAAAATATATATATTATTAATTAGTTTGTAATATATGACATAATAATGCTACTGGATATATATATATATATATGTATGTATGTATATGTATATGTATGTACTTACATATATCTTATTCACTTACTTCTGTTCAACACGATATGAAAACGGAAACAGTGTTTTTGCATATGTACGACATACCATCTCCATAAATGGTATTTTCCGTTTCATATATATATCTATGATACATATTTATATTATAAATATATGTGATTTATAAATCATGTTTTATATTCTGGAATTATTTAAATCATGATCTAAATGATACGATCAAGAATAACAAGTTAAAACACGTACGATAAAGAAAGAGATTATTACATGAAATGTTAATTTAACCTGAAATTAATTATTAAATGGGTAGTATAAAGTCCTATATGAATCATGTATGATATAATAAATATAAATACGGTAATGGTATATTTTAATAACATACTATGGTTATTATACATGAGGTTAAACGTACCCTCGACCGAAGGAAAGTGCACGGTAAGGGTTAATTACTCAATCTCATTATTATCTGAGATTTTTTATGTGTAAGTATTTTCTAGGAAATATTTATTATCCATGTCCATGTTTCATAAAATACTTTTCCAAATGATTCTTTAAAGGTAATATTTAACTAAAAAATCATTTTAAATGTTTTAAATATTTATTCTTCTAAATATTTATCATTTATGTCCATGTTTTCAAAATGGTTTTAAAGATTTATTTATATGGAGATGAATATTTTAAAATTTTAATTCATTTAAAAAGTTTCAAAGTGGTATGGGACACTTTGATTCAAAAATATCTTTTAAACTTATTCCTTTATAAATTATTAGACTTTTAAATGATTTCATAAAAAAAGATATTTTTCTCAAAGGGTTTTACTAATTATTTTCAACTATATCAACATCATTTTTAGATATTATTCTTGATTGTGGTTTATTTATTATACATACAATCTCCAATATTTTATTGAATGAGTTATTATATGTTTTTACTATAAATGTGATATTTTTATACCATTCATGGTTTATGGTTGAAGCATTGACATTTCATATGATAGTTTTAATACAAATGTTTATGTTATGTTTCAACATTTTCATATGAGGTGAAAATATAGTATCTTAAGGTAATGAGCGCTCTCGGGAGATCCACTCTCAGGAGAGCCCTAGGGTTTTGATGCCGGGTGATATGGGAAGGATGGCTCTTGGCAGCGAGATTCGTCCGGGAGTCACCTGTGCAGAGGCGTTTTCTTCAGGCAATGACGCAGACAACTCTATGGTGGTGAGTTTCTTCAAAGGGTCTCCAACGCGGTGGAGTTTTCTCAGCTCGGATTGCATTCGTGGATCTGGAATACAGAGGTGGTAGGGGTCGATGGTGATCCGAAGCCTACGATGCCTTTGGATCTTCTTGAATCCTAGAAACCATACCGGGCTTCAGCCGTGGATCTGGGTTGAACTTGTGGAGCAGGGTTCCGACGGTCGGGTCAGCGGCGGCGTGGGTTTCCGTAGCGGTGAGGGTTTCAACAGTGGTGTGGTTATTGGTGTTGGTGACGGTCAGTACCCTCTTTGATGTTGCTTCGGTTCAATTTTTATGGTTTATTTGGATCTGGCATGTTGTCTCTTATGCATTTTTGACTCTTATGTGATGTTGCTTCGGATTTGGTTTTCTGGTTTCCTATGAGTTCAGTCTTCTGATGTTTCGTGGTCAAGAGGGTTTTGGTTTTTTGATGTTTTTGTTGATGCTACCAAAAATAAGGAGTTGGTGTGTACTGATCAAGAGATTTCAATTTGGTGGTTGATAGGGTTGATCCAGTTTGGATGTCCTTTGTGATGCTGATTTTCAGTTTTATGTTGAACAATACGAATAAGTTTGTGGCTTTGGGTCTCAATTTTATGTGTTGATGGAAAAGGCGACACAATGGTGACAATATGAGGTTTTAATACCTATTCATCCCATTTTTGGTTTTCTTGGTTCTCTACTCTGGTTCTAGGATTCCTCCTTTCTCCCTAAGGCAGAGCAACGCGGTGGTCTCTTTGGTTCTTTGGGATGTGAGTTTGAGTGGCCAGTTAAGGATGATAGACATAAATTATCAGTTTCATGGTTTTTCGATGAATTTTGGGATTTGGGATTTGGAATGTTTTCTGTGGAGGTTTTTTAATATTGAAATGGGTGGGATTGAGGTAGTTTTTGGATGTTTGTTTAATTCTGAATTTTGGAACTAGAACTCTACAAAGATCAGCTCTAGATGAGGATTCAGTGCATGAAGCGTCCATCTGTGCATGAACATTCAGATTTGGATGAATGAGAGGGTATGGCTCTACCATATGTACCAGTCCTGTGAAAATCTGCACGAGACAACATGCTGAGTGGTCATGTGAGGGTGAAGACTTGACTAATGTTGTAGTTTTTGGGTAGGGGAAGTTCCTTGTAGTTTGGATCTGGGTCATTTCTTGTATTCTGGGTTTCCCACTTTTTCCTCAAAAGTTCTTTTGAAATAAAAATTTAATTTTTAGTCAGTTATATGAGGAATGGAGTGGAATTATTAAGTGATGGGTGGGGCCCGCTATAGCCCCTCATTGCATCGGTAGATCTCATGAGGAAAACTAGTGTCTTGTAATAAGGCCTTGACAAAAATTTTATTTGTAGTCTTGGCACGTGGCCTTGACTATGTGTTAATGATGCCCGACATTAGGCATTATCTCATTATGAAATTAACTATTACATGTGATTATTCAACTAGTAGAATATCCATGTGAATTTTCATATGGTAATGTTTGATTTATTTTCTCCATATTATGTTCAAGTTTATGTTTAAAAGGATGTTTTTTTATTACACATCTTGCCTTAAAATTTTATAGCTTCTGCTAAATTATTTACCCTTACTGAGCATCTAAGCTCACCCCTTTCTTATGTTTTGTTTTCCCAAGATTCCAAGAAGTGTATTATGTTTGATATACAAGGTTAAGATAGGGTAATAATGACATTATAAATGTATTATTTATGTTTTTTTATGTTTTAATGTGTAAAGTAATGTTCATGTATGTAATATATTTTCCAAGGCTACTAAAATGATCGGTCCTTCGGGACTTGATTCCTTGTAATCATGAAAATGTATTAAAATAATGATCTGGATCCAGGATTCTAGTGTCGGGGCATTATATATTTTCTTAAAGGAGATATAAGAAAATATTTTTAATACTTTAAGGAGTAGAAATACCCGAAGGGGAAGATTACACTAGGAGAGAGACTCTTTAATGGATCACTGAAGTGTTAAACCTAAAAAGTGATGGAGTGTATTAAAAAGGAACCATTAGTATAATTATATAAATTAAAACATTTGTAATTTTGAAAATACATCCTTTTGAATTTATTTTTAATAAGGTCAAGTGAAGAAAACATGGATAAAAAAGATATAAATATGTTAGATAAATTATTGGGAATGAGAGGAGGAAATGAAGAGTAGGAATTTTATATAGCTACAACCTTGTTGCTGAAAATAAATTGATTACATTGAAAAATATAGTAGTAAAATGAGTGAGAAGGAAATTTTGTTTACAAGAATCCCAATAGTGGATTTATGTTCCTTTAGTAGAAAATAACATAACATATTCATCTACACATTAGAGTGCAAGTCGAGATACCCTTGGAGGATAAGTGTTGGTTATTTTTTTTGGTTTTTACATGTCTAACTGCTTATTTTGTTTTATTTAACTACAATATATTAATCTTTAAATATGTTTTTAAAGAATAAGTTTGGTTTTATAAAAGAATCATTTATTTCATATCATATGTCTGATTTATTTTTTTGAGGGAATTTTTTCCCTAGTGATCATGATTCATCCCTTGCCACTAGTTTATAGTATATGATTATTGGGGAATGCAATTTATCATTTTTGGTATCCTGAATGCAATAACTGATATTTAGGAATCATGGTTAAGGATTTTCCACCTCATGTTCACACTTGTATTTTTTTTGACCGTGGACTCACATTCCTAAGGTGGGTGGTTATTATAATGAACATGCAACACTTTGAATTATGAATTGAGTTAGAGAGGATGGGTGTTTAACTCACCCATGAAGGGTATTTTTTCATAGTCTTTGAATCAATTATATAATTAAGATATATTCATGAAATCCTACCCAATAACAATACTAATTACCCCTATTGTGAAAGCAATCCATAAAAACTATACATCAATGTGACCATTTTTATGTATCAAAGGTTATAAATCTATATGTTTGAATGGTTCTCCATTTTACACCTTGTTTATTTGTTACACTATATTTTAAATCAATAAAGTTGATAAATATGGAATTTATCACCATCTTGTGTGATGGTAGGTGTAGATGAGTTGGGATTTCACCCATGAGAAGTGCTACTTATGTTTCCCAATGAATTGAATAAAAAACCCACAAGGTTCGATGTATATTAATGAGACACATTATAATTTTTAAGGAATTTTGAAAAGGAACATTTTGGTTTCTTTTAATGTTATGAAACTATGAAAAAATAAGTTCATTTTAAGGTTATGTTCCCGGGTCTATGATGTGCCTTTTACGTTTGTGCAATTAGAACCATGACATGCCTTTTATGGTCAAGAAATTAAGAACTATGATTTTCCTTTTAAGTTAATGAAACTAAGACCAATTAAGTTCGTTTTAAGGAAATTTTACAATCACCATCATATTTTTTTTAAGTTCATATGAACAAGGTCTTTCTCTAAGTAGTTTAAGGTCATTTAGAATGGACTATAGGTGAAAGGAAGCTAGTAATGGTCGGTGGAGGACTTAAAAATGAGTGACCCTTTATGGTTTGACCTGAAATATGGGTTAGGTGAAGGTATATTGAGGATAAAACTTGGTTGGATTCCTGTTAATTCCTATGGATAATTAATTGGATAAAATGATGCTCATTGGATGCTTAAGAGATATGAATACCAGTGTGAAGTATCCCAGATGAGCATCTTGATCCAGGAGCAGTTTCACCTGTGGCCTAAATATAATGACCCTCATTATCAATGTAATAAATTATTTAGTATACTCACAGGAACATACCAATTTATATGTATCCCTAAGGGACATTATCTATAAGATTATAGATTTCTATTATCAAAGGACTATATGATCAAAGGAAAGAATATATATGTTCATGATGAATTAATCATGTAAATCAGGTGGATTAAGAAAATCACATGATAAAATATAATTTTTAGGGTTTTTATCTTGTTGAATGGAGGCTAATAAGGTCTTTTAGTCTAATATAAAGGTTTAAATACCCATATAAGGAATATATTTATAAGGGATAACCAATGGTAAAATTTTATCTAGAAGTGATTCATTGGGAAGAGGCCTATATATACTTTTGGAAACCTATGTATCACATAAAATTTAATCCCTTTACATGAATGGATTTGATCCTCAAATGGTTTAGATTATTAAGGTAATAAAATGCATATAAATTATGTTGGAATACCTCCCTGAATGAGTCAGTCAAGGTAAACAAGGGGGACTTATGATGATCTTACACGGACCAACCCACATGATATTTATATAGATGATAATTGATTGAATAAATATTATGTGGGATGATACCCCCTCTTAAAACTTAAATTTAATGTCTATATGAGGAAATTATTCTCCAAATACCTTCTCATGAATGAGTTTTTTGAAAATGATGCAATTTTTATAACATAATTCCCTAGGTAATTACATTGTTCTCAGAATTCATGTTTGGGGTTTTATTTATAGAAAATTTGTTTAATCATTCAACTCAGGATATATGGAATCAATTATACATAATAAAATTACTTCATGGCCTCTTGGATCTTATACCTCAACACCAAAAATTATAAACTAACCATGGGAACTTTATATGTCCATAAAATATCACCACCACTTCTTCATAAATGATAAAAACATTAATCGATATTTCTGCATCCACAAAGCATCATAGATGTAAACAAAAAAACCATTAGAAACAAACTTGATGGCCATTAGTAACCCCCACACATTGGTGTAAATTATAGCTAAGATGTGTGCTTTGAATGTGATCATAAAGGGTTTCTGGTTCTTTTTTCACATAAAATAGGGTATCACATAACTTTTACACCATTTTCTTATTTCTTCAAAATGATTAATTTTTATTTTCATTAAGTTATTCCCTTCCAATTTTTTTGTTTGAATACTCTTAAAAAACCATTCATTTTCTTTTCCAAGAATGAAAAATTCCTCCCTTATAAATAAATTTAATTAAAAGTTATAGGATCAAGTTATAAGGAAAATAGGGTGCTTCACATAAAATATACAAATATTGTATACTTAGAAGTCCAAAGATCACCCATACCCCTATAAACAGGGGGGTAGATTATTATTATAATCTAGTTTTAAATAAATGAGGATCCTTTTAAAGTTTTGCTATTTTTTTCATAATATTTAATATATTCCTTTTCATAAAGTTTATTAGAAAAATTATTACACAATTTTATTAGAGACCACATAAAAATTTAGTGGTTGTAGTCCTTTTATTATGAAATATTTATGTGAGAATGAGAAGAAATTCCGTAGTGAACCACCACATAAGTTTTATGTGATATTCTTTCCTTTTCCCAAATCTTTCATTCTTTCTGAAATTTGAGAGTCTGGTCATTAGTTTTTTGCAGAGACAATGGATTTTGGTTCATATAACCTCTCTAATTCAATAAATATTGCCAAATGTGGGGCTATCAACTCTAGGAATACTAGTGCTGACCCACTGTATAATGTTACATCTCAGAACAAGGCCCTTAAAAGTCTTATTGAAAAAGAGTTCAATGATTACCTATTATCGAATAAGACACCGTTTTATAATTTCAGAATTTACAATGATGTACCAATTCCTATAACTGACCAAAATATACCATCAATATGGTTTTGTATCTTTTATCAATAATATTCAAATGAACACTTTTACCGAGGTCCACATCATCCCATAAGTGTATTAGGGAAGTTATTACATCCTGTATAATTCCAAATTGACTTAGAATGATCAAAATTATATTCACCAAAAAATTGAACAAGATTAATCATCTATATTTTCTACTTTAATGAATAATTCCAATGGAGGATGGAATACACAATAGGATCTGCACCATGAAAGAAATTTCTATGATAAATGGGCTTGGCCTTTCTGGGTTTATCAAAGCTACATATAATCCATTGAGCATATACAATAAATCAAATTATAATAGGTGTAACAAAATTAAAAATTCATAGTTTATCGACATATAGATCTCTATTAAGAATTAACCAGTCAGTGGTGTCTAGACACAAACATCGTCCATCCACAATACAGTGAATTAGGAATCAACTTATGTTACATACAAAAATAAATTGACTTATTAATTCTTGGGGATACGTATGATGAGATTCTTATGGGATCCATTATTTTGGAAGAAGGTGAAAAATATCCTCATTTAGTGAAGGACCTATTATATGAGGCCCAAAGAATACTTTGGAAAGGTGTTCAACTACCTATGAGAATCCATTTTAAGGAATGGGTTTATGTCTTCCAATGGAAAAATGGGTTGAGGCCGATGGTAAGGTTTATAAAGAAATTACTTTTTTTTGTTATGATTGTAATATTGAAGGTTCATATTGATTTATTTTGGAGGTAGGATAATACACCACATGGGGTTATGAAACCAAACTAGTTGTTATGGTTTTCACATTGGTGACAATGATAATGCTAGTAAAAAGACAATAAATAGACATTTATATAAAATTTATCAACCAAATATACTATATATTGGATTATATACAATCTTTAAACACCTCTTATTGGATTAGTGGCCCAATATATTTCTTTCATAGTTTTTAAATAGATCATTTTATGTGATATGAGTTTTAGAATACTGGAAAAATTCCTTGTTTTTTATTTCATCCCACATTTCTCAATATTTTCAATGTCTAACCATTACCCCTAAGAATCAATGATGTTACAAACATATTAAGTAATTATTATAAGTTTTTCTTTATTTACTTATGTAATTTATTCTAGGATGGTTATTGATAATGTTTATGGTACTCATAATGAGTGGACCTTCAACATTTCTTCTAGGATGCAGTTCTAGTAGCTCAGGTGGATGAGCTGATTATCAGAAAACCCTATACTTTGAATGGGTTATTACATTAGTTTATGTTAATTTAGAGAGTTTTCACACTACCTTATACTAGATTTTGTAATTAATGAAACCATTATATATTTTACCAGTTTTGGTTGATACTAGAACATACATAGACAAATACCAGAATCACTATAGTACCCAATTATTCCCCAAAGAACTTATCATTGGATTACAACCAATATTAGAAAGAGCACTAACCAAAAGGAATTATATGATATTTTTTCCAATGGGTTAATAATATTTTTATCTCCCAAATCCCATGACCTAAGATTATTTTGGAACAAATATTTGAAATGAAAGATTTCCAAACCAAGAATCCTAAACAACATAGGGACTCCTAGAATTCGATCCCTATTTATATTTAAGGGAGTATAAATCTAATGTTCTAAATGAAAATTTATAATGACATCGCTAGTGTCAATCTAGATATGCCTGTGGTAAGTGATATAATAGGGAATGATTCTCTTGTTGATTCAGTCCATGAAGCCAATTAAGAGGCAATAGTTGAATATCTTTCCCCATAAACTTCCCTATTTAGACTGCGCCCTTCCATAGTAGACTCAATTATTTATTACATACCTCTGGGGATGGATGATTCAAGATCAAATCCAAAGGATACTGGTGAGAATTGAGCATTGAGGAATTGGGCCTGGGGCCAAGTCAATGCTATTATTATAGAGACACTATTTGAGAAAATAATAAACAAGGATAAAAGTATTCATTATCTCTTTTAGGGTATAAGGATGTATAGTTTTTTATTACCAGATACTACATAATATTATTCACTAAAATTTAATCATTACATAGTTAAAAAAACTAAATAAAGGGACCTTCACACATTGAAATATATATACTTCCACATGATATTGATAAAGTGAAGTACCTGGGAGTTGAATCGATAAAGGGATGATGAATCACAACTGTGTAACTGGATAACAACTCATGTGAAAATGATATATCAATATGATCCATTTATAACAACCATGAAAATACAACTATAAGAAACAATATCTTAAAATGAAATTATTAATAATAAATGTCATAAACATTATACATAGACTGACAAACTATATTCATTAGCTGTAACATAGTCAAGAAAATAAGATTGTCTACAATGATTAATTGATTCCTCATACCAAGTCTTAGTAAATTTATATAAATTCTCTATCCATATCCTATCATAATTTCCTTCACTATTTTCCATTTTTTCTTATAATTATTTCCTAAAAGTACCCATCTTGTGGATTTTCCTACCTATTTTCCCTAATGAATGGGAAATTACTTATCCCAAATTATTGATAATTTACTAAAATATTTACCTCTTTAATTATCAATCCTTGAAAATATGTGAATACTCAGAGGTAATAAAACCATAGTAATTAAATCCACCAAAATATTAAATGGGAATATGTTGAGTAAATCATAATATCAAAATAATTAAATCAAATGATGAAAAGTATGAATCTATTGACCATCCTTAAGTATTGTATTCCTATATGTATATAAGTGATATAGATACAAAACTTTTATATATAATCACTATAAATATAGTTGGGTTAGATACACAATACCTTTACCATCACTACAGGCCTTGGTCAGTCCATTTGGATATGAGGGAGTGAATTAATTAGCATAATTGACATCATGAAGGGAAATTTTTCATAGAAGGATAAATGATTAATATAATAAATGATCAATAGGGTTTAGTCTATATGAACTAATATATATGTGATAAATAGAAAGGTGGTCTAACATTTTCCTAGATCTTTAGACCTAGTGAGCATGACATGAAATTTTCTAGGTCCAAAAGGTTCCCCATATCCTTTTTGTATTATAATTTTTAGATATAACTTTTTCCTAATTATAAGGAAAGGATTAACGGAAAATAACTTGGATTCTTCTTAGTCATCCCTTTATTAGTTTTCAAATTGATAATATTTTCACCCTTTTCTCTTTTTAATGCTCTAATTTTTTCCAAGTATTTGCAATTTTTTGGCCTAATGAGTGAATTTTTTTTCTTAGGCTTCCCTTGATGGTGTTTAAACCTAGAGAGGACTATGTATCTTTCATTTTTTAGTTTAATGTATTTAAATACAAATAAATTAGGATGGTATTTAAGGTCAAACAGATTTGGCCAAAAAAGGATGAAGTTTAGGGTTATATAACTATGAAAAAATAATGTTGTTTTATATAAAAAATGAGGGAGAGAAAAAATTTATGTGAATTTAAAAACTCATACTAGTATAGAAAAAAATGGGAAATGGTGAATTTATTTAATGTGCTTGGACCAATGTAAAATGTGATAACCCAAATTGGAAGTTTGGGAGTTAAAATCAATTGAAAAACTTTTGAATTTGGGATGAAAGTGATGTAAAAAATAACTTGAATTGATTTAATCTAAAAATAATGAAATAAAAATATTTAGTAAAGGAAAACCACTGACCATATTCAGAATGATAATAATGTTACTATACATTTTGGAAAATATAATGAGGAAGATAACTGATAAAATTTGAATGATAATCCAAACTATATTTCTATTGAGGGTGTATGAGGTTAGAGGATATTTTAATTTAGGATGTGAGCATGCCTCTGGATAGTTATATCCTATCCAGATACATGGAATGTTTTAGGATTCAATATACTCATTACCAGTATCCATGGAATATTTTTAGTGATTCAGATACTCAAGGAAAAAATTATGGTATATATAAATAGAATATATAGATTGTAATTTGAAGACTTTGGTTCAAAACTAACCATGATTGGGTTGTTAAATAATGTATAGGGTAGTGGAAGTGATGAGGATTTACAGTTGGGTCAATGATAGGATATCTAAGAATTGATAAGTATCCTATGACGACATGGATCAATCCAAACATAGTTCTAGAAATTAAATTTGTATTATCCTAATGTAGAGTCAAATATAGAAATACTTGACATGAATTAGTAAACCCAAATGTTAGAATGGTGGGAGAGAGTGGGACGTAAATGGAATTTGCAGTTGGGCCCAAGATAAGCGATATGTAAATCACTATATATCCTATTATTATTGGAATAAATCTATATAAAGTTCTTCAAAAATATTATTTGTGAAGATTTAGATCATATATAGACAAAAATGAAATGATTTAATCTTAGAGTCAGGATGTGGATGGGAAATCTAACGTGAATTGAGCCCAAATAAAAGGATGGGATGGGGATTGGAATGAATGACATATGTTATTGGGTCCATAATAAGTGATCTAGATATAATTAGATATAATTTAATTATAGGAATCCAGAAACTTGTAGTTCTAAGGAAAAAGTATCTTTTTAGATCTAGCTCATACATAGGGGAAATAGTAGTGAAATGGATGGGTTTCCTAGTGAGATATGGGAGAATGAAGTCTAATATGAATTGGTTAGGTCTCAAAACCAATTAGAAATAAAATGGTTCCATTTTAACATCGATCCATTAGAGAAAAATCTAGGTGAACCGAGGAATTCCCAAGAACTAGGATATAGTGGGAAGGTTTGGGTGAATGAGAATTATGGATGGGTTTGAGGTGGGAAACTCAATAATCACTACATATCATGTAATAATAGGAATAAATCCATATGTAGTTGGTTTATTAGTTTTATATATAGATTATAATCATATACATGGGAAAATAAAATAGTCTATCCTTAATGATGAGTTATTGAAGAAAACCTAACATAAATTTACGAGGTCTCAAAAATTTGGAAAAAATAGACTAATGAGAATTAAAACTTACATATGAACCCAAGGAGGAGAACCATGTGTCACTATGAATCCTATAACTATAGGAAACTATATGTAGATCAATGAGATCCAATGTACAGATCTGGCTCACACACAAGAAAAATGAAATGGTTTTCCCCTAATATTGAGTCTTTAAAGGAAAACTAATGTGAATTGGTGAAGTATTAAAAAACAATACAAAATGAGAATTTTAAGTGAATTAAATTTTTAGTCAAACCAGGATAATGCACCTGAGTATCGCTATATATCCCATGGTACTGGGAATCAAGACACATATATTTCTTATTAAATCCTCTATATATAGATTTTCCTCATGCATAGGGAAAATAGGATGGCTCTATATTAGTGTTAGTATTTTGAGGCAAACCAAATGTGAATTGGCGAGTTCTTGTATGCCATGGGGGAATGATGAACTATGGTGAATGCAATTTATGAATATACACGGGGAAAAATTAATTTATTAATATGTATCTTATAATAATAGGAATCAATCCACGCATAGTTCTTGGAAATGGGGGGAATTGTTTTCTCAATGTAGTATAAATGGAAAAAACATACATTGGAAACTTTTACATAGATCAATATCTCATATAAATAAATCAAGTCATATAAAATAGATTTATCCAATAAATTTATTAGTCATGTGGGATGGACCCTAATGTCATGCATTTTAATGTCTTGTGAAAATAAGAATATTTCCATTTAGTTTAAGATCATGCAATAAAAACCATGAATTATAGAGTTTAAATTAATGTAGTGAGGACTTAATGTCATTTACTTTAACATCATGTGAAAATGACTTAGCTATACTAATGTGAACGAAAATAAAGTAATTATTTAGGTACCTCATATTGGTGGGTGGTGTGATACACTCTCTATTTTCTATGATCAAAGAATATGAATTTTTGGGTTAAACCCTGTGAATGGTGAAAATACATTACCATTTTGATTCCAATTTTGGTGGCTTCTTCGGTAGTTCATTGGCATCCTTAGGGACAATACCGATTCCCCTTGGATAAAATATCATAGGTGAAACTTATTTTCAAACACTTATACAAAATGGTTATGATGGAATTTTTGATTATATAGTGTGTGTAACCTTTTTTTATCAACTCATTATAACTCATCAAGTTGTATTCGAGACCATTCATATTTGAAAAAATTATAAAAAATGGTAATTAAAAGTGATGGAAACTAAAATTAATTGGGAAATGGCACTTTTTTTTATTATACCAATGAGTATGGGTTCACTTGTGTAACATTGTGGATCATGGTGAGATAGTTCTAAAAAGAATAAAAGATATTACATGGAAAATATTTTTTTCCCTATCCATCATCTTCAAAAGAATATTAGATAGATTTTAATGTAGTCCTCCATCTATCTATTTAACATTATATGATAATGAGATGTATGATTGGACAAGATATTATACTCTTGGTATATATTCTTTAGTTCTAAGGTGCAGAAGTTGGTTCCATTGTTTGTTAGGATTGTGCGAGGGACTCTGAGGCTGGTGATGATATTAGATTTCATGAAGTTAATGTTTATTTTTTTTTCTTAAATTCCTTTATTTATATACTTTGACCAATTTAGAAAAGTATTCAGTAATAATAATAATTTACTTAAACTACTTGATTTTAGCCATATGGAATGGACCTATGAAATCTATTCCTCATATGATGAATGGAAAAGAGTATTTGATAGTGTACTATAACTCCAAGGGTTTATGAATAAAATTAGAATAAATTTCCCATGATTGGCACTTTTTGGTATATCCCATGCTATCTTGTATCATTGATGGATAAAAATATCCAAGTTTTCCTGACTAATGAGCAACACAAGCACCAGTGTGGACTTCTTACATAATAGTGAGGGTCTCTACTCCTTCAATACACCTAAGAAAGATACCATAAAATCCTATTGTGTATAGTACATTTTGAGAATTTAGTCTATCATAAAGGTTTAAATTAGCTACCCAACAATATATTTCTTCCTTCTTAGAGTGATCCTATGAGAGAGCCCCATTTTAGAGATACTCCACTATAGGTGACATATAACAAGCTATGGTGTCGATAAAAAAAAGGTGAATTATCACCTTATTCTTAGGTATTATTAAACTTATTTATCTTCTATAGGTCTTCACTGATGAATATAGAGACCACCTTATTGTGCATCATATTAATAATTATATTTTATAAATCTAGGTTTTCTAGGGAAATAGATTCATTTTTCAATGGATCATATTTAACTTCCTAGGAGCATGAAATGTAGGACCACACTGGCTCTGAAAGGAAACCGTGACATCGATTCTCACACATAGTGAAGGAGAGGTATCAACTTTTTTTCTTGATGGAATAGTCTCTATTTATTTTCCATATAACTAAATTTTAATCACTGTTGATATTTATTCAAGAAATTAGTTGTTGTAGAGCTATTTACAAACCTATTATAAGAGATTGATATTATTACTCATTGTCAGGACACCCCTCTAATAGGAGAAAAGAATATGGTAGAGCTATTTTTTTAAAGAAATGATCAAAATATCCAACATAACCTAATTAAGACTCGGGGTCTTCCATCCATTTCCCATATGGTATTTTAGAAGCATTATCAATATAGAATTTCCATGTTTAGTATGTATCATCATTAGAGAAACTTCTTCTCCATAGATTTTTATGTATAATGGTATCTCTTCTTGGGTAGGGTATGTAATAAAGAAATATGAAAGATATTATACCTTTATCAACTACAGGGATACAAAGTGGATGTCAAACTGTTATTGGATAATAACCCACCATGTTAATCTTTATGTCAACATTGGATTACTAATAATGTATTATAGTTGTTCTACATGAGAAATTACATGGAATTAATGATGCTTTAGATAATTATAAATCTTATGTACCACAAATATCATTGTAAGGAAATTGTTCTTGATATAAATATATCTTGTCTCAGATTCCAAAATCATTTTTATGAGGTTCTAAAGATTATTATACTTACCTATAACATTTTTTTGGGTAAGGATTTCACCAAGAGACCACTCCATAGTTTCCACATAAAGTATGAAAGGATTTTATTCCTCCAGTTGAATAAAAAATATAGGATGAAAAATATAATTATCAAGGACATTGAAGGCCTTATGTTAGTTTTCATCTCAATGGTTTGTCACTATTTTCTTCATCAGTATTATGAAGGGTAATATTTTACTAGAAAAGTTTTTAAATATGTGACTGATATACCACAAAGATGAGGAATAATATCAAGTATTTTCTTGATCTTCTTAGGTTCGATTTCAATACTGAAATTACATACCACAAAGATGAGGAATTTCCTTGATGGTACATTGAAGGAACATTTAAATGGATTAATTTTCAATATATATTAATGAAACTCCTTGAACAATACCTAAATTCAAACAAGGTGATGAAAACACTAGTGGGGTTTCACTACTATACCATCGACATAACATTCCATTATCTTTAAAATAAAGGACTTAAAAATAAGGTTCATTGTATGATCTAGAGTAGATCTATAATTTTTCATGTCTAAGGGAATTAATTGGTATAAATATACCCATTTTTGTGCCCTAAAGGTATTTTATTATTCATAATAAATGTCTATTCAGATATTATTGTATTGATAATATCCATATATAAATAAAAGTGATTGAAACAGGAATATCACATTAATTAGAAACTACATGATTGGGACTAAAAAAATGTCCTCTGGGAAATGGAAATTCAAATACCTGAAGTGAACACAATCTTTGATTTACTCATTATTCTTCTTAATGGGATAATGTTTGAATTCCATTTTGGGTATTTCAATTCCTGAATAAAGTAATATTTGACTAACTTATCAAATTTAGATTCCACCTTAGTGACATGGGTCTATTTCATTCTTTTTTTTCATATTTGAATTTTTTTGGCTATCTAGAAAAGCTAAATGTTTAGTGTCTACTTGAGGATCTAAACCAATAACCTCTATCTAATTCCATGAAAACACATAACAATTTTGATTGGGAAAGATGACATGTTATTTTTTTCTTCAAAATTCATAGTTTCACTGATTAGTGTTGGTTTTTGGTCTTATTTAGTACCCAAAATTCTCCTACCAAATTTAATCAATGGTGGTTGAAACACCCTATTTATAGGATGGTGGAGAATCCCTAATATCTTCCTCTTCTTAATTATTGATAGTGGAAGATGAATTGATCTCTTGAAATAATATTATTGTGTCATTATTTTTGTCAAGATTACATATATATTGGGATTTTAAGGGCACATCATGCATAAATTACACTATATAAAAGGAGGAGAATGTGAATATATCCTATGTTCACCATTTAAGGTTCATGTCCAACTTATCAAAGATACTTGGTTATACTGACTGAATATTAGTTAATCCCATGATCAAATAGTGATTATCAAGGGAAAACTTTTTTCACATAGACTATATTGAACATCTTCCAATATTGATGTCAGTTTTTAATGGATGCATCCACTTAACTATCATATGAGAAGAAGATGATTGGAGGTTTGGTCTCATTGTCTAACACAAAAAGATAAATCCACAAATACTGAGCTTTTACTTTATTGGTTTTATGGGAAACACAAAGTCTTTACCCAATTCACTCAATGGATTGATGAGACCATATTACCAACCATTATGGGAAAAAATTTGT
This sequence comes from Viscum album, assembly GCA_963277665.1. Lineage (NCBI taxonomy): Eukaryota > Viridiplantae > Streptophyta > Magnoliopsida > Santalales > Viscaceae > Viscum > Viscum album. The sequence goes on from OY728129.1 coordinate 1,406,236,712, forward strand.
GTGGCATCAATTACTAATGGTTGTTTTCCCTCCCATTTTAATACCCTTAATTAATGTGTTTGGATTCATGAGATTTGTAAAGAGATATGTCACCATAGAGTACCACATTTTTTAATAGAATATTTTAGGCATTTTTAATATGAATATGGTACAAATAAATGCATATTAAGACATGGACTTACTATAAATTCATCGAAATTCTGGTATTGGAGGACCACCATAAATTCAGATTCATGGATGAGATCTCCCAATTGATTCTTAAACATGAAATCTATGTTTTGGACCAAGTTGATATTGATTCCAAATCCATTTTGAGTAATGGATCCAATAATTTCACATCATTGAGATTACCCAAAACTTATAGTGGTCTAATATGTCCTTATATGGTAGTTTATTATCCTTTTTTGGTGAATGAAATAATGGTATGGAGCTTAGTGGAACCTATTTTTGAATGATATTTATAGTGACATAGACTTAACATTCATGGATATTAAGTCATTTTAGATAAATATTCATCACATTACAAAATTATATGCTCGAGTATCATAATATCTTAGTGTATTTAGAAACTTGTAACACAATATTATAACTTGGTGAATGATATTCAATGTTTCCAAAAAAGATATTTCCATTTAGTACTTCTACTTAAAACCATTATTTATAACCTAGGGAAAAGAAAAATAAGAAAGGGTTGGGCTCAGATGCTCATTAAGGGTAAAAAAGGGAGATATATAATCATAACATGATCATAAGGGTATTAGAACATGATCAAAACATTTAAAGATCATTCCATTCATATCAAAGATCATAATCAAGAGTCATATCATAAATATTAGTGGTTTATAGTACACGAATCATAAGGGAATGAAGAACATAATCCGTGAGATCGTAATAGAGTAATAATACATGGAATTGTGGAATACACATAAAAATATAAAATATTATGTCAAGTTTACATACCAAGACCTTCATAACGTGTTAGGCTTGAGATAATCACCAACATACCTACTTCAAGCTTGGAAATCCCTACCATGTACCCTCTTGTTTCATGATTGAGATGCCCTCAAATATACCCTCTTATTTAGAGCATGGTATTCCCTCCCACGTACCCTCTTGTTTTGGTCTTGGGATGACCTCTTGTGAACCCACTTATTTCAGGCTTGGGATACCCTCCAGTGTAACCTCTTGTTTCAATATTGGGATACCCTCCCATGTACCATCTTGTTTTGTTCTTGGGATGCCATCCTATGTACCCTTTGAGATCATAAAACATTTATCATTACCCAATGAATCATAGAGAGATATATGTCCCACCAATCACATAATGAATTCATACATGCATGTATCACAAGATAACAACACATTCATCATATCATGAACCTTAAAAAGAAACGGGTTTCATAAACATCATATCATAACCCATGAAATGAAATGGGTATTATAAATATTTAATCATATCATAACTTGTGAAAAGATATAGGTTTCATAATCCTTTCATCATAGAATTACCCATGAAATGAATCTGGTTTCATAATCATTTTATCACGGTATAACCTGTGGATGAGATACAAGTTTCATAAATAACTTTTCATATTAACATAAACCATTCAAATAAATAATAATAATGGCGTCCTTAGATAATATTCCTAATAAATAATTAACTATATAAAAGGATTCAAAATTAGACAGGGAATTATTTTGAAAGATCAGATGAGGCATTTATTATTGAAAATAACCTTTCTTTGAAAGTCAATTTTTAAAACATAAATCATTTTAAAAATCATTTTCTTTTAAAAACCACTTGGAAAATTATAAATTAATCTTTAAAAATCATTTATAACCTTTCTCGAGAAAATATCCATTCCACTTAAAAAAATATTTTTAAATAATAAAACATTTTTAAAACCTTTATCTTTTAAAATAACCATGAAATATTATAAAGGAAGCTTTGAAAATCATTTAAAACACTTTTTAAGCACAAAACTCTTTCAAAGAACTTTTTCATTGAAAAAAACTTTAAAACAATGAATTTCTATAATATCAAGTAAAAAAATTCTTTAAAATTATCCTTGTAAACTTTTCAAGGAATCTTTTAGGAAATTAAAGTCATGGCGATGGGTAAATCCATACATGATAAACATTCTTTTTTGCATCATAAAAAGTTTAAAAAAGTTCCTTGATCATAAAATGACTAAGAGATTGATTTTATTTTTTTTATTTAAAAGGTAAAAAATGGGTAAAAATATATTTTATATACATCATATTAAAACATTTTTTAAATAATTTTTAGAAAAAATAGTTATTTGAATAAAAATATTTTCTGACTGAAGCGATAAATAACTTGAATTTTAATAAAAACAATTTCTTAATTATCTAAAGTACAAAAGAGTGAAAAAATGATACCAATACATGGAGATATCATGGATAAATATATAAGAATAATTTTTTTGAGATTTATTGATAAATGGATCATATTATTTCATTAATGGAATCATAATCATAAGAAATATTGATAAAATATGTGATTTTAGCAATAAACCATTACCACTTTGCTAGCTTTGAATCATAATACAATGGAAATAATAACATTACATGAAGCTTAAAATACCATGAAAAGAATTAGATTCATGATATAACCTATAAAATATTAGTATATACACCTTGTAGAAGAATATTTCTTCATAAAATAGAATGTGTCTCAAAGAAGGAAAATTGAGACAAAATTACTTTACCAATTTGACAACTTTTGAACCATAAACCCCATGAAAGTGAGATCATAAAATGGATATATAAATACCCATAAATTTAAGGGTAATAATAATACTATACATTCATGGTAAGTGTATACATAAAAAAATAAACTAGTGGTAAATAAGGAATAAGTCTCGTAGAAATAAAAGTAAGACCACAAATACCCTTACTATGTAAGTATCTTTTGAATCATGAAAGCCATGAAAGAAAAACATCAATTGACACATTTAATATCCTGAAATAAACTAATTTCATGATATAAAATTTCATAGAGAAGTATATACTCCATACAATAATAATATGTATTGAATATAACATACATATCACATAAATATATGTGATATGAGAAAACGTTTACCTTAAGTCTTGAATTTCTTTGTACCCGTTAAAACCTCCTCTTTTTTGGGTAACCCATTTTAGTTTGCACCAAAGGGATTACCTGGATGGAATTATTCCCAAATTTAGGATTATAAGAATATAATAGAGATTTTAAGAGCATATTTGGTCAGGTTTTGGGTGATCCAAATGGCTTGAGATGTGTGAATAAGTGATGGGGTGAGTGCCCTTTTATAGTGTTGGAGGGGTGTCATTCCTGTAAATATAAAAAGGTAAACACTATAGAGAGGTCTCCCTAACACAATGTTCCTCCAATAATTGTAAATTTTTTATCCAAGGGAGGATATGGTCTAAATATGTCCATCCAATGTAATTTTTACATTTGTCTATGTTATTTGTCTCCTTATGTTAAATTTTAACTACTAAGTAATCTTGTTTTTACCTTAATCGCTGTAATTAATTTTAATTACTTTCACTAATATTTTTGGTCAAAATCTAAGTGTACCTTATTAGATATTAGAAATTATTGTGATTCAAAATATGAAATCAATTTTTCTCAATTATAATCATAGAAGTGTCAAAAATTAATTTAAAATTAATATTGTAGACGAGACACAACAACAAATTTTTAAGTGAAAATGTTCAAAAGTTTGAATTATTTTTATATTAAATTTCAATGTGAAATTAATTAAAATGACCTAAATGGGATTAATTTATGTAAATTATATCTAAATTAACTTTATAATTCAAAATATAATTTAAATACCCAAATAAATTAGATGAAAAATAAGTTTTCAATTAAAATCTAGCGTTTTCACTATTCATCAAAAAATGAAACTTCTCAAAACAATACCAAAAATAAACCTAATGTAAATTTTTATATTTATATTTCAAAAATAAAGTTTAGTTTTTCAAAAAAATAATATAGAAGTGTCAAAAGTTATATTTAAAATGGGTTCACCATTAAAAGGTGGTAAAATCACATTTTTGGAAAATACATCTTTTTATTCATAAAATTAGATTTATTATAATCTTACTTATATAAAATATATTGGATAAGTGTAAAAAAATGTGATTTAATATATATAAATTTTATTTAAAACATTCATAAAATTTGTTTTTTTAATTTATTGAGATAAAACTGTGTTTGTACATAAAAAAATATTTTTTGTTGAAAAGTAATTTATTTATTTTAAAATAGTTATTACTTTAATTTATAACTAATTAATTACCAATGGATTTATTTTATTCACTTATTTAAATAATATTTTTAAAATTTAGTTTATATTATTCTTAACTTCCATTCCAATAGATAGGTGGTAACTATAATAATATTTTAATAACAATATTAATAATATATTGTAGTTTGGTAAAACATATCCTTTCGTGTAAGGAAAGATATCAAAGGAACTCAGAATTGTGTGTAACATAATACAAACATATATTTTCATGTACCGTAAGATAATATATGTGTTGTGTGTAGTGAATGTTTAACTTGGGGTTTATGTGAAACACAATCCAAACTTAGTGAGTTCAAATAACACAAACTCTATTCAGTGTTGCATGAAATGCAGAATATTGAAAAGGTTAATTTAATTGAAGAAAAAAAATTCACAAAATCTTAGGGTGTTACATTATACCCCCTTAAAATTAATTTCTCCTTTGAAATTCATATTTTATATTATAGGATTAATACTTGAAAGTTCCTTTTATTGAACCCCACATCATAAAAATGAATACTAAAACTTCCTTTAAAAAGGGAAAGTTGGGACCATAATGGTTACAAAAATTAACTCATAACTAAGTTTTTTCATTGGAGAACATAGGTTGGGAGTGAATGTTGGTCATGGAAGAAAAGAATAAATAATTATAGATCATGACTGAGTTCATTGATCCCCAGTAAATAAATGATCAATGGAATGTTAAGGTCCCCAAAACCATAAATATATGATGATTTATAAGATGAACAATTCAATAAAAATGAACATATTAGGATAAATATTCTTCAATATCCTTTCCCAGAGTCTAGTAATTCTTTTACTATCGAGGAACATAAGGAAATATACTTACTTGATTTCAATATTTTTCATATGAACAATATCACCCTTAAGTTTTTCTTCGATCAATTTCCACTTCATCCCTTACTCCAAAACATTAAAATGAATTTATTATCCTTGAATCACTAATGGATCATGAGACCTATGGATATACTAAAAATTCATTCTATCCATCTTCATTTATCATCAGAACAAAAGGTTATCATAGGTTAACCAATATGCATAAATCCTCATTTGGAGAGATAATTTCTTAAATATATAAGACCACATTTGAATTTTAACTTAAACCATTCCACAAATGGTTAACCTTATAACCATTCAAAAATATAATTCACCCATTATTCCTTAAATAAGATCTTATCTTATACCATTATTTTATTGGATACTTGGGTTCATCCTTGCATTGATAGGATATTAAATCTGACTTTTTTTTTCAAAATCCATATAGAGGGAGGTAATCACATGAAACTTCACTAAAGGATGAACACTAAGATTATCATAGGCATTAAACATACAAAATCAAACAAGAAATTACTAACTAAGGAGTGGAGGATAAGTGTTCCCTAATTATCATGATTTACTTCATCCATTATGATTGTATAATATTTACCTTAGTCCTTTCTCCTCTAAGGTTGTTGTATCTTATCATCCATATTATTCCTTGGATTGGGGAACTTGTTAGAATAATGACCAAAATAAATGGAATTGAAACACAGAAGTGTGGGAGGTGCATTCTGTGGGGCTTTCTCATTAATCACATCATTAGAAAACTGCTTCCCATTACTTAGACATTCAACTGTTCAATGAAATTACCTTCCACAATTAAAATATTTATTAGTACCCTTAGTAAAATTCCCTCAATGTTTATTCCCACACTTTGTGCATAATGTAAGTCTCATTTTCTATTCTAAATGGTTTTTAGATTTTACTTTCAACTCTATCTTCCTTTCCTTGTCAAAACCATGAGTTTGATGAAAAACACCAACCTCCATTTCTACCTTGATATCAAATCAGATAACTTCTTCATAGTTTATAAAGTCTATTATATCCATTTCCTTTCTAATAAAAGGTTTCAAGACACCTAATAATTGATCAATTTTGATTTTATGTTGGATGATAATACCTGTAGAGTACCTCACAAGCCTTGTAAAATTTTCTTCATAGGCACCAACCGATTCATCATCCTTATTCTTATGATCCAAGTATTACTTTTCCAACTTTGTATGAATAATATGAAGAAATTAATTATTGAAAAATAAGTTCTTGATGTATTCTCAATCTATGGAGTCAATTTCATATTGTCTCCTCGTATTGTTAATAAGATTCCACCATTGATCAGACTCACCATTCAGACGATAGACTGTTAGATTGATTTTTTCATTCTCTGAACATTGGATAATGGAAAATATATTTTTGGTGGTATCGATTCATTTCTCATAAACTAATGGGTCAAAAAAACCATTGAAATAATGTGGGTGTTCCCTCATGAAGGACTCACCAGATCGTTGTTCCCACATTTTCTCGTTTGGATGTTCTCCATGATTCATAACTTCAGAAATTTGTGGGAGAATAAGAATGAGATTTTTTTCATTCCATGTAAAATAATGTTTGGTTACTTAGGAGAATAATCACTAAATTTTCTATTTCATCCCTCATTAACATGGTTCCTTTTTTTTTCATCCATTGACTAAAACCAAAAAACAGAGTAAGAAATAATCATCATAGTGGGGAACCATGTAATCATGAAAAAAAAACACTTATAGGATGTATAAATCACGACACCATCATTTTTTAATCAATGAAACCTTATGTTTACACTAGGTAATTCATATTCATCATCTATTTAAATTATTCATGATAGTTCGTAAAGAGTTTGTTAATTCCCAAAGTATATCCTATGGGAGCATCAAAATAGGTGTACAATAACAACCATTTTCATGACCCAGTACTCAATCGAGTCTAGCTCTATACTGTGTTTTTGGGGTTGTTACCCCCATATAAATCTGTTCCAGATCCACATACACTTATTATATCTAGAAAAGGATGCATTTCTAGAAAACCACTCGTACTATCCTTCACCAAAATTCTAGGACATTTTCCTATACTTTAAATCATCCTTATAATTATCCTTAGAGACACACCTAGACATATCCTTAGAAATCTTCCTAGGTATCTCACTAAATATTTTTCATCTTAGTTTTCAAAGGTAGACTAAACCTTTTTTTGACACCAAATATATGACCCATGCTAAACATACATGGATATTACAACATTTTAGATTAATATTTAGTACATTATAAAAAATACATGCCCAAGGACCATAATAGTTAAGTGTCTTTGGAAACTTGAAATAAATTCTTTTAACTTGGTGAAAGATATTCATTTTTTCCCAAAAATATCTCCCCCTTTAGTACTTATAATTAAAACTTTTATTCATAACTTGGGGAAAAGAAACATAACGAAGGGGTGATCTCAGATGCTGAGTAAGGGTAAAAAAGGGAGATATGTAAGCATAACATGAGCCTAAGGATATGAGAACTGGATCATAACATTAGAAGATCACTCCCTGCATATCAAAGATAATAATCAAGAGTCATGGAATAAATATTATAAATTCATAAGAGATTAATCATAATGGAATAAAGAGCATAATACATGAGAGTATAAGAGAGGAATAAAGCATGGAATTGTGGCATACACATAAGCATATAAAATCCTATTTCAGGGATACCTACCAAAACCTTTATAACATGTTAGTCTTGGGATAATAACCTGTGTACCTCCTTCAGGATTGGGATTCCTTCCCGTATACCCTCTTGTTTTGGGATTGCGACTCCCTCCCATATACCCTATTGTTTCAAGCTTTGTATACCCTTACATACACCCTGTTGTTTCAGGTTTGAGATTACCTCCCATGTACCCTCTTGTTTCGGGCTTGGGATTCCCTTTAATATACCCTCTTGTTTTGGAATTGGGATGCCTTCCCATACACCCACTTGTTTTAGGACTGGGATTACATCTTATATACCATTTGATCTCATAAAAAATTTATCATTACCCAATGCATTGGGGGGATATATAGGTCCCACCCATCACATAATGAAATCATACACGCATGTGCCATAAGGAAACAAAAAATTCATCATACCATGACCCATAAAAAGAGATGGGTTTCATTAATATCATATCATAACCCATGAAATAAAATAGGAATTATAAAAATTTCATCATATCATAACTTATGAAAAATTGATAGGTTTATAATCATTTCATCATATAATAACTTGTGAAAGGAAGCTGATTTCATAATCATTTTATCATGGTATAACCCATGGAAGAGATACAAGTTTCATAAAAAAATTATCATTTTAACATAAATAATACGAATAGTGTCCTTGGATAATATCCCTAATAAATAATAAACTATATTAACAAATTCCAACTTATATGGGGAAGGATTTTGAAAGATCACATTAACAATTTCTTAAGTAAAATAACATTATTTTTGAAAATCACATTTTAAAACATAAATCATTTTCAGAATACTTTTCTTTTAAAAACCACTTATAAAATTTAAAGTAAGCTTCAAAAAACATTCAAAAAATTTCTTTAGAAAATATCCCCTTTTTCTTAAAAAATGATTTTTAAATCAGAAAACATTTTAAAAACCTCTATCTTTTAAAATGACACTGAAAACTTATAAATGAAACTTTGAAAATAATTTAAAATAATTTTTAAACATAATTTTTTTTGAAAACCCTTTTCTTTGAAAACCATCTAATAAAATTGAATTTCTAGAATATTACGGAAAAAATTTATTTTAAAAATAACCTTGTAGAATTTCAAAGTATGATTCAAGGAAATTACATTCATGATGGTGGGTAAATCAATACATGTCGAACATTACTTTTGTATCATAAAAAGTTTAGAAATGTGCCTTGATCAGAAAATGACAAGGTGATTCCTTTTAATTTTTTTATTAAAAAGGTAAAACATGGTTAATTTTATTTACACATCATAGTAAAATATTTTCAAAATCATTTTTTATAAAACATGGTTTTGTGATTAAAACAAATTTCAGACCAAAGAGAGGAAGAAAGATGAATTTTCTTAAAAACAATTTCATTATTATTTTAAGTTCCAAAGATTGAAAAAATGGTACCAATATATGGAGATATCATGTATAACCATATGAGAAGATAATTCATGATATTTTTTGCGCTATGGATCATAATATTTCATAAATGGAAGCATAATCATAATCAATCTTGATAACATTGAATCACAATAATATGGAAATAATAACATTACATGAAGATTAATATACCATTAAAAGAAAGATATTCATTATAGAACATGTACAATGGAATTATATACACCTTTTATAAGAATATAGGTTCATAACATGGCGTGCGTCTCAAATAATGCTAATTGAGACAAAATTACTTTACCGATTTGGTAACTTTTGAACAATAAACCCCATGAAAGAGAGATCATAAAATAGATATGTAAATACCCATAAATTTAAGAGTAATAATAATAGAATACATTTATGGGATGTATATACACCACAAAAGAGAAATGAGGCATGAATATTGCATAAGTCTCACAGAAATAAAAGTGAGACTAGAAATCCTCTTACTACTTGAGTATCTTTTGAATCGTGAGATCCATGAAAGAATAACAAAAATTGAAACATTTAATATCATGAAATAAATTAAATTCATGATTTTAAATTACATAGAGTAGTATATACAACACAATAAAATAATATGTGGTGAATATAACATATATCTCATAAAAATACAAGTGATACGAGAAAACCCTTACCTTAAGTCTTTACTTTCTTCATACCCATTCAAACCTCCTATTTTTCGGGTAACTCATTTTGGTTTGCACCAAAGAGATTTCTTGGATGGATTTCTTCCCAAATTAAGGGTTCTAGGATTAGGGGATGGATTTTTGGGGCTAATTTGGCTAGTTTTTGGGCGAGCCAAATGGCTTGAGAGGCGTGAAGAAGTGATGGGGGAATGTGCACTTTTATAGTAGAGGAGGAGTGACATTCTTATAGGTATAAAAAGGTAAAAACTACTGAGAGGTATCCCTTACATCATGTGCCTCTAAAAACTGTAAATTTTCGATCCAAGGGAGTATATGTTCGAAATATGTTCAGATAATGGATTTTGGACATGTGTCTAGGTTATTTGTAAATAACTGAGCCTGAGAAACCAGAATAAGCCCTTATAATTGATGTGTGAGTTTTTTTATTGAAAAAATATACTTGAATAAATACACAACAACACATAAAACATAAGATCTTTTACCTTCCCATGTTCTGGAGAATTAGAATCTGATATTACATTCAAATATAAATGTAAAAACTCTAAAAAAACATTAATCAAAGAAAAATTAGAGAAATGATTCAAAGTTAGAAATTCATAATAGAACTTCCACTAAACCTATAAGAATAATTTAAAATACATGGGGAGAGCACAAAAATTCCTAGTAAGGGGTTTTAAAAAAAGACCATTAAGAAATAATTGTTCTTCAAAAAATTTCTTTAAAATACATGCTTTAAATCATGAAATTAACATTTCCTACAACATTCCATCAACATTTTCTTGAGAGGTTATAAAATAGCTTTTAGTATAAACTTATGCTCAAAATTGATAAACTTACTTAAGAATTATAAATATAATGCATTATAAAAGCATGCATGCACATGAATAGAAATTCATGAAGTTCCACCTATAAGTTAGATATTGACCAAACATAATCATTCTATGAAATGAAAGAGGTACAGATAAGAATTTACACATGAATTAATATTTATTAAGAACTGCACATAAAATGATATCATTTATCATTATGTCTTGGAAACTAAATATTAATCTTTCTTTATAAATTAATTTCTATATAAGTATATATTTTAAATATAAAAATTTAGGCCATGTTCACATGGAAATATTAAACTGATTAATACTGGTTCATAGGATAATAATCATTTTCCATGATTACTTCACTCGTTGAATAATCACTTGGAATTTCACTTACTAGAATCATTACAAGGGAATGTACAATTCATGAAATCATAAAAATTCTATCATGGGGTTGTTCCAATACCATAGATAACCATTTTTTCAAGGCCTTGTGCCAGGACCTAGTTTGTCTCATGAGACCCACCGATGCATCGAGAGGCTATAGTGGGCCTCACCCATCACTTAATAAGTCCTATGCATTTCTAACATTCCTAATAAAAGTATGTCTTTTAAATCAAAGTGTCCCATACCACTTTGATTTATTTAAATATTATCATAGATGAAATAAATTCATTAAACGATCCAAAGTGTCCCATACCACCTTGAAAATTTTAGTTATTAATCCATGTATTATCATAAAAAGATTCATCTCATAATTAATTTGATCATTTTTTAAGTCATAAATAAAATTAATATTGAAATAAATTCATATTCAATCAAAAATACACATATAGTTTTGTCTTTCTGAAATAATTATATACAATAAATAAACATGTTTCACACATAAATTTTTCAAAATAACTCATTTCAACAAAAAAAACTTTAAAATTATAGAAATATTATTATTTAATAATTTTTAAAGTTATCCTAAAATTTAAAATGAAATCCTAAAATTATTAGGAATGCGAGGTATGTCGCATAGCCATGATTATATAAAGATACACCATCCTTAATTTAAATATATCCTGATGACATTCTATGTTAATTTTTTATAAGTCTGAAAATAAACTTATTAACATGTCAATACAATTATATACATGAAAAATAAATATTTCATCCTTATATATATACATATACCTTGATATATATATATATATATTTATATTTATATATCCTTATGTATTTGAAAACAATTTTATCTCATATATATACATGTTTCACTTTCATTATTCAAAAAATATAACAAATGTTTAATATGTCAATAATTATATATGTGTATAATTGATATTGAATTTAAAACATTCATTGTCATGAAATACATGTTTGAACAAAACTTCTATAAATGAAAAAATTCATTAGAGGATGAAATATGATATCAAATGAAAAAATTTGATAATAAATTATGTTAAAGTAGATTTATTAAAACATAATTTTTATAGAACTAATAAATTTATGTAACCAAATCAAATAATTAAACTCACTATACATCCATAAATTAAAATACGATTTAATATTAATAATATAAATACGATAAATATTTAATCCCACATTCATTATGTGTTCTAAAAAATAATTTCAAAGTCAGATAGTTATACATACATATGTATATATATACACATATATATGTATATATGTATTTTTATTAAAAATCAACATAGTTTGTAAAAATTAAAAACCATTCCTTATAAAATCATAATAATAAAAATAAAACCGATACTAAATAATTTTAATAATAAAACCATATCAAGAAATATTTTAAATAAATAAAACCCTCATATCAAAATAGAACCATAGTACATTTTTATCTTGAATTCAAATTAACAAATAACAGAAAAATTCAAGAGTTATTGGTGCGATCCTATATAAATGCAATGGTGTGAATACACAGCGCATGAGTAAAAATTGATAAATTAAACTCATTACAATTTTGAGAAATGAAAACCATAATTGAAAATATAATTTTCACCCTTAAAAAATAAGTTTAAACATAAAATACTAAATCCCTTATGATAAATGATCAAAGTAAAAAGAAATTAAATGTTTTATTTGGAAATAAAAAAAATATTTTTTTGAATTATATTTTTCCATTTCCTTAAAAGTTTATGATAAAATAAATATATAGGAAACCATGTAAGCATATATTTTGGAAAATATAATTTAAACCCCTACATAATTTTGAAAATGGAATACTTAAATTTCTTGAAAATTAAATTAGTATTTGAAAACAAATTAAAACAATTTCCCTTACTTGAATTGATGGAACAAACAGAAACACTTCTGTTGATAGAGACCCCCTTTTTCCAGACTCAAAATTGATTTTCCCCAAAATTTATTTTACACACTGGTTCAAGTGGCTTTTATATCCATTGTCTCGATAGAGGTAAGTTTGTATTGCAAGATGGTACACATACTCAAGTGGAAATTTAAAAAAAATATTACTGCATACACACACAACCTGTGCAACACAATTGACAGAAATAATATGATAATAACAAAAATAGGGTGAGCCAAAAAACGACAATTAAAAAAAATACCATTATAGATATGGAAATTGATCGAATAGACAACCACAAACATGATTAAGGAAGTATTCATTGGACCCCCAAGTCAAATATAAACAAATTAATTCTACCAATAAAATAAGTAAAGGAGGTGAAAATCATTGTTATACAAATATCAGATCACAAAAAAATGACAAGAACCTGTATTCAACCAAAATAAAATCAGAATCCTACAAAGAAAAACCTACCTCGATAGGTTGGAGTGGATTTGGAATCGAAGCCCTAAACATGATGCTTGGATAGATATTGCTGGAAACCGGGCTCCCAAGCCGGAATAGGACCCCCATTAGTGGCCAGTCCACATTCAGTTAGAGGGGAAAATAGCTCGGCCTCGCTACTTCATGGCTCAGCTTCCTTGAGGAGCGGAACAATACGACGACATCCCCTACTTGTGACCAACCTCAACTCTCCATATAAACCATGACCTGAATGAATCCCAAGAACCCCAATACCTGAGTTGAAACCCTAGACCCTCCCTACATTGTAAGAATCCTGCGCTCCCTTTCCCCCAGCACGACATGCCTTTACGGACCCACGATTCTTTTTTTTATCATTTTAAATTCATTTTATTATTATTATTATTATATCATTATCATTATTTATTTAATTAAATATTATAATATATGTATAATATATTATGAGTTTAAATTTAATATCAAAATAGTTATAATTTTATTAAATAAAATCATAATATTAAAATTTTTATAAAAGTCAATTTAATAAGAATTTATAAATTAAAAGTAATAATTATAATATATTTATTTAAACTAATTTTTTCTTAATTCATAATTTATGAAATTGATAGTTATAAATATAATTTAATTATAAAACAAAACTTTATAAAGTAATAGTAATAGGTTTATAAAAATAATTTATTTATACTTTATAATTATAATTTCGTATATATATATATATATATATATCATATTTTGAAAATCAAAATTGGTAAAAACAAATTAATTATATTTTTATATTAATTATTTAGATAAAATTTTAATAATTAATTTAAATTAGATTCCTAAATTATAACTAGCTTATTTTAGTATTTTAATCAAAACAATTATAAGGAATTTATGAAATAGAGTGTCTTTAAATTTAGGATTTATTCATCTAAAGAATTTTATTAAATAATATTTTGACAAAAATAATTATATTAATATATTTATTTTAAAATAAAAAATAAAATAAATTTGAAAACTATAAATAATATTTATAATTTTATTATATTTAACTTATAATAATCAAATTAACTAAAACACTTAATTCCAATTATTATTTTTAATGAAAATTGTCTTAAAAAAATATTATATGTTGGTATTAGTTAAAAATAAATCCATTTAATAAAATATATTTTTAATAAAAATATGCTTAAAATTTTTGGGCTATTACATTATTCCCCCCTTAAAAACAATTGTACTCTCACAATTTGTTTCGGCAGACTAAACAAAATTCTGAATTTCCATCTCCCGAATTAAGGAAAACTAGGACCGATAAACTACTAGAATCGACGACATATAATCTTCCAAGTTGTCTAGACCATTCCTCTTATACCAACTGTAAAGGCCCAATCTTGAGAAACCAGACTCAACACTTACAAATGCTGTGTTTTTTTGATGAAAAAATATAATTGAATAAATACAAAACATCAAATAAAATAGAGAATATTTTACCAGACCAGGTTCTGGAGAATTATAATATGATTTTACATTCAAATATAAATGTAAAAACTCCAAAAAAACATTAGGCAATGAATCATCAGAGCAACACTTCTACATTATAAATTCATCATAACACTTCCACTAAACCTATAAGAATAATTTATAATACATGGGGTGAGCACAAAAATTCCCAGTAAGGGGTTTTAAAAAAACCATTAAGAAATAATTTTTATTTAAAACATTTATTTAAAATAAATGCTTTAAATCATGAAATTAAAATTTCCCATAACATGTAATCAAAATTTTCATGATAGGTTCTGAAACATCTTTTAGGATAAACTTATGCTCAAAATTTCTAAACTTACTTAAGAGTTATAAATAGGATGCATTATAAAATCATGCCCGCATGTGAATAAAAATGAATGAAGTGTCACCTATATGTTAGATATTAACCAAACATAATAATTCTTTGATATTCCAGAGGTGCAGATAATAATTTACACATGAATCAATATTTATTTAGAACTTCACTTAAAATGATGTCATTTATCATTATGGCTTGGAAACTAAATATTAATATTTATTTATAAATGAATTTCTATTCTAGTATATATTTTAAATATAAAACTTTAAGACATGTGAAGTTAAGAATATAAAAATGTTTAATACTGGTTCATAAGAGAATGATCATTTGCAATGATTACTTTACTAGTTTAATAATCACATGGAATTTCACTTACTAGAATCATTATGAGGGAATTAATAATTCAGGATATTATAAACATTCTGTTAAGGCCTCATACCAAGAACATACATCACTATTTTTTCAGGGACTCATTCTAAGACCTAGTTTGTCTCATTAGATCTATCGATGCATAGAGAGGCAATAGTAGGCCTCACCCATCACATAATAAGACCTATGCATTCCTCACATGTCTAATAAAAGTATGTATTTAAATCAAAGTGTCCCATACCACTTTTATTTATTTAAATCTTATATAGATAAAATAAATTCATTAAACGATACAAAATGTCCCATAACACCTTGAAAAGTTTAGTTCTTAATCCATTTATTATCATAAAAAGATTCATCTCATACTTAAATTGATAATATTTTTTGTATGTCATCAATAAAATGAATAATGAAATAAATTCACATTCAATCAAAAATTCATATATAGTTTTGTCTTCTTGAAATAATTTTATACTATAAATAAAGGTTTTTCACACATAAAAATTACAAAAGAACTCATTTCACTTAAAACAACTTGAAACTTATAGAAATATTCCTATTTAATAATGTCAAAAGTTATCCTTAAATTTAAAATGAAATCATTAAATTATCAAGGATGAGAGTTATGTCACATGGCTGTGATTATATTCATATGAAACATCCTTTAAATATATCACGATGACATGTTATGCAAATTTTTTATAAATTTTATAATAAACTTATTAACAGGTCAATAAAATGAGATACAAGAAAAATAAATGTTTCATCATTTTATATATACATATAACTTGATATATATATATCCTTATATATTTGAAAATAATTTTATCCCAAAATAATTTTATCTCATATATATACATCTTTCTCTTTACTTATTCAAAACATATAACAAATGTTTAATATGTCGATAATTAGACATGTATATAATTGACGCTGAATTTACAACATTCATTGTCACAGAATAAATGTTTGAACAAAACATTGATAAATTAGAAAATTCATTGGTAGATAAAATATAACCTCGAATTAGAAACTTTGATAATAAATTATGTTGCAGAAGATTTATTAAAAAATAATATTTATAGACAAAACATATTAATGTAACAAAATCAAATAATTAAACTCACTAGACATCCATGAATTAAAATATGATTTAATATTTAAAATATAAATACTATAAATATTTAATCCCTTTTTCATAATGTGTTCTAAAAAATAATTATGCAAAGTTATATAGTTATACATATATATGTATAAATGTATTTGTATTACAAATCAACATAATCTGTCTAATTTAAAAACCTTCTCTTATAAAATCATAACAATAAAAATAAAACCCATACTAAATAAATTTAAAAATAAAACCATATTGAGAAATATTTTAGATAAATAAAACACTTATATCAAAATCAGACCATAGTACATTTTTATCTTGAATGCGCATTGAAAACGAACAAAAAAAATGCAGGAGTTATCTGTGTGCTGAAATATAAATGCAATGATGTGCATATGCAGCGCGTGACTCAACTTTGATAAATTAAAACTATTAGTATTTTTAAAAATGAAAACCATAATTGAAAATATAATTTTCACCCTTACAAAATAAGTTTAAACATAAAAATACTTAATCTATTACGATAAATGATGAAAGTAACAAGAAATTAAACGTTTGATTTTGAAATAATAAAAAATAGATGCTTGAATTATATGTTTCTATTTACTTAAAATTTTATGATATAAAATATAGATATAAAAACATGTAATAATATATTTTAGACAATAAAATTTTAAAACTTACATAATTTTGAAGTTGAAATATTTAAATTTCATGGCAAGAAAATTAGTATTTGAAAACAAATCAACACAATTTTCATTACTTGAATTGCAGGAACAAACGAAAATATTTCTGTTGATGCAAACTTCCTTTTCCAGACTCCAAATTGATTTCCCAAAAAATTTAGTTTACACACCGGTTCAAATGGATTTTATAGCCATAATCTCGATAGAGGTAATATTGCAGTGCAAGCTAGTACACAGACTCAAGCAGCAATTTGAAAAAAAAAATATTACTGCATACACACACAACCAGCGCAACATAATTGATAAAAATAATTTGATAAAAGTAAAAATAGGGTCATCTGAAAAAACAAACATTAAAAAAAATTCCATTAGAGGATATGAAAATCGATTGAATAGAAAACCACAAATCAGATTAAGATAGTATTCATCGGACCCCCAAGTCAAAGATGAACAAAGTAATTTTTCCAATAAAATAAAGAAAACGATGGGAATATCATTATTAAACAAAGATTAAACGAACAAAAAACAACAACAAGAACTAATGTTTAACCAAAAGAAAATTAGAATCCTACAAAGAAAAACCTACCTCGATAGGTTGGAGAGGATCTAAAAACGAAGCCCTAACCTCAATGTATGGATCACTTCCACTAGAAACTGGACTCCCAAGCCTGAGTTGAACCCTCGTCAGCATCTGTTCCTCAATCAGTTGGTGGTGAAAATAGATCAACCTCACATATTCGTGGCTCGGGTTCTTAGAGAAGCAGATTAGCTTGACGACATCCCCTTCTTATGACCGACCTTGGCTCTCACAAAAAACCTTGACCTGAATGACTCCCAAGCACCCCAACGTCTGAGTTGAAACCCAAGACCCTCCCCAGATCAGATGAATCCCGTTCCCCCTTTGCCGTTACACGAAAAGTCATTACGGACCCAATTTTTTTTTCATTTTCTATTTATTTTATTATTATTATATCATTATCATTATTTATTTAATTAAATATTATAATGTATATATAATATATTATGAGTTTAACTTTAATATTAAAATAGTTATAATTTTATTAAACAAAAACATAATTTTAATAATTTTTTAAAAGTCAATCTAATGAGAATTTATAATTTAAAACTAATGATTATAATATATTTATTTAAACTAATTTTTTCATAATTTATAATTTATTAAAGTGATAATTATAAAAATAATTTTATTATAAAACAAAACTTTATAAAGTAATAGTAGTAGTTTTATAAAAATAATGTATTTATACTTTATAATTATAATATCATATATATATATATATATCATATTTTGAAATTAAAAATTCATAAAAACAAATTAATTATATTTTTATATTAATTATTTTGTTAAAATTTTAATAATTAATATTAATTAGATTTATAAATTATAACTTTATTATTTTAGTATTTTAATCAAAATAATTATAATACATTTATGAAATATAGTGTCTTTAAAATTTCGGAATTATTCATCTAAAATATTTTATTAAACAATATTTTGAAAAAATAATTAAATTTACGTAGTTATTTTAAAAAAAATAATATAAAATAAATTTTAAAACTATAAATAATATTTATAATTTTATTATATTTAACTTATAATAATCAAATTAATTAAAAAACTTAATTCCAATTAATATTTTTGTATAAAATCAGCTTAAAAAATATTATTTGTTGGTATTATTTATAAATATATAAATTTAAACAAATTATATTTTTAATAAAACTATGATTAAAATTTCTAGGCTATTACATTACTTGGCTTCTTAAATTAAAGTTTAACTACTAGGTAATCTTGTTTTTACCTTAATCACTATAATTAATTTTAATTACTTTCACTATTCTTTTTGGCCGAAAAACTAAGTTGACCTCATTATAAATTATAAATTATGAAGATTCAAAATATGGAATCCAATTTTACAAATTATAATCATAAAGTGTCAGAAATTTAATTTAAAATTAATCCTATAGATGGGACGAAAAAACCTGTTTTTTTAAAGTGAAAATGTTCAAAAGTTTGAATTATTATTACAACCAATTTCAATGTGAAGTAAATTCCAATGACCTAAATTGGTTAAATTTCGGTAAAGTGATCTAAATTAACTTTACAACCAATTCAAAATAAAATTTAACTATATAAATTAATTAGATTTCAAAATAGTTTTCAATTACAATTTAGTGTTTTAACTATTCATCAAAAAATGAAACTTCACAGAAAAATACCAAAAATTAATCCAAAGTAAATTTTGATATTTCAATTTTAAAAAAGAGGTTGATTTTTAGAAATAAAAATTATAAATGTTTCAAAAATTATATTTAAAATGGGTTCTCTTTTAAAAGTGGGTAAAATTAACTTTTTAAAAAATAAATTTTTTTTCTTCATAAAATTAGATTATTCTTATCTTATACCTATTAAATATATTTTATGAGTGTCAAAAAAAATTTATTGAATAAATATAAATCTAATTGAAAGCATTCATCAAAAGTTTTTCCTTATTTATTGAGATAAAATTGTTTTTATACATAGAAAAAATATTTATCATAGAAAATAAACTTATTTATTTTAAAATAGTTATTACATTCATTTATTACTAATTTATAACCAAAGGATTCATTTTATATACATGGGTCAATAAGATTTTCACAATTTAGTTAATCTTATTTGTAACTTCCATTCTAATGGATATGTGGTAAATATTATAATATTTTAATAATAATAATAGCATATTATAGTTTGGTAAAAATTAGCCATGTGTGTAATGAAAGATATTGAATAAAGTCAACATTGTGTATAACACATGCCAAACATAGTGTTGCATGTACCACAAGATAATATATGTGTTTCTTTTAGTGCAAGATTAACTTGGTGTTGTGTGAACCACAATCCAAACTTAGCACTTTTATATAACACAAGATATATTCAGTGTTTCATGAAATGCAGAGTATTGAAAAGATTAAATTTATTTGAGAAAAAAATCCCAAAATCTCAGGGTGTTACAATATGTATCACCTATGACCAGTTCAGTCTTAAAATCTCTAGGGCCTGAAATGGACTCAGTAAGACCATTTCTATGTTATTTCAAGAGATGAAGGGTTTATAGGATTAAAATCCTAACAATGATAAAAAATATGTTCTTTAATATGTTGTACTTATAAGGCAAGGGCCTTTCCTTCCTAAGATGTGATTTTTCCTAAATTTGGGGTTTAGGGGTCAAAAAAAATTATGATGATAACTACCTTAATTGATCCAAACTAAGGAGTATATTTATTTTACAATGTTCAGGCTGAGTTTAAATTTCTCTATCCTAAGGATAACTGATTAAAATTATAAATTCTAATTGGTCCACTAATATAATTGGGTTAGAATAAGCTATAGAAGACTCGGGATCAATTTTATGTTCTCATTGAGCTTGTTATAGTATCTACCTCTAAGTCCCAACCACATGTATGATCTCAATGAAAATGATGCCTAAACATAGAGGTCTACCATGGACTCACCTTCCCTAGTCATTACATCCTATTCTATGCTTTGGGGGGGGATTATTCTTTATAAGAGTCAAATTCCATAGAGAATGGATCCATGAAATAGATTATGTTAACAAAATTATATTATGGATCATCGTTAGATGAAAATTTTGTTTGGTGGGGTGGTTCCCATACTTCTAATGATGGGTGAAGGATATCCAATATGGACCAACTTGGGTTCTTATGGGGATTCTCTTACCTTGATTTATTTTTTCAATTTCAGTTATAGAATATTTTTTAAGATTATGAAGATTAAGACATCACCTTGGGTATTTATTAGGTGTAATGGGGCTTTGACTAGATAATTCAGAAATTCCCCGATGGTGGAATGTGCATGATTGACTAATTCTACGGTCATCCAATAATAAAATTTCTATACATTTCTACATGAGACTTTGTTACACTCTCCCTTTTTTTCTAGTTGTATATAAGACACATTAGTTACTCAGGTAAGGTGATGAACCAACTTTACATTCCTAGTGTCCATCATCTTATAGAGAAAGTATTTGAAGAGAAAGAACAATTGTATATTGTTCCCGAATATTTTATGATAAAGGAAATAAACAAGTTAATTATTTAGACCAACCACTATTGGTATTGAATTTTTGTAGTTTAACCTGATTATTTTTCTAAGCTGGTAATAAAATACCTTGGGACTTGATATTTTTAGAATTAATAGACTTTTTTCTTTATATCCTTAAATTTCCATCATATTTGTTCATTATTTACATTATGAAGTTGGAAATTTTAGTGCTTCTTAGGGGGAGGTACCATATGATGGTAAAAAGAGCAAGGGTCAGAATTGACACTAGTTCCAGTTTTAGAGTAATGTTCACTATTTATTCCTTACTATATTTATCTCCCTATATAAATTATGATGTCCAAGAATTTTATTTGAAACAATAAAGGGAATATTCCAAAATTTGTGCCATGATAACAAATTCTATTAATCTATGAGGATATTTCAATAGGTTGAGAAATGTTTTTAGATCATCTGAGATGTTGTTTGTAAAATTTTCTGACAAAGTTTTTTTATAGGATTTCCAATTTGATAGAATAGTTTAATCGCTTCCACTAGGTGATGAAATCCAAAACCCAATCATTTTCACAAAAATTTCAGTTTGAGTGTTCAAGGATAGTTTCATTCCTCATTTTTGAACTAAAATGTCAGAGGAATTATCACCAAATCTCTTCCAAACCAATAATAGATTTGGATTATAGATTGTTATAACAAATGAAAGTGGTCCCTCTAAAGTTTATAGGAAAAATCCAAGATTCACTTCTTCATACTTATCTGGTGTACCAATATAGGACCACATTGAGATGAAAAATGTGTAAGTTTTTTCTCCAGATAACCTGTTCTATTAAATTTCAAGATGTTAGGATTCAAAAAGTTGGGGAAATGAGGAGTAAAATTCATTTTCTCAGGATATTTATTACTCTATAGTTTCACTTGTTATTATTAACCTTCTATATTTTCCATTCAAGTAGTGAGATTTTCAATGGATTCATGGAGCTCTTATGGTATTACCTATGGAGTTAGTATTTGAGTGGGAATGGTTGGTGAAGCTTGATATGGTCATTTTTTATATACTTTTGGTTGATAAATGGACTGAGTTGTCCATGAGTATTTCACCTAAACTAGTGGTAGTTATGCTCTCAGTAGAGGAAAATATTGATGATCATATGATGTCAGGGTTTAGTAAACTGATTGAATTAATACTAGGTTAATTGGAAGGATAAAATATGCTCTTACTGGTCAATACTATTCCACTTGTTGAAAGGTTTTATCCTTGAGAGGCATGATAGCTTCAGCCTAAGAGTTTCAGTCAATGTGTATGTTGCCTATGTGTAATTCATTATTAAGTATCATGAACTTAGATTTTAATCATACTTGGAAATATTTTCCCCAACATATAGTGGATAAAATTATTCAGATGATGGGTGGGATATGGATATAACCATACCTTTCCCCTTTTCCTTGATAGAATCCCATTGAGTTTATGAAAATGAAATTTTTGGTGGATCTTCCAAGTCATGATTCTACCTTTTATGTCTTGTATAGGAACCTTATTATTACACATAGTGTATAATTTATTCCAAATAAATCCCTCCTCATCATGTTCTTATGTATTTGTATCATGATCCTCATTATCTACGATGTTTTTATTTATAACAATCACCAATGAAAATAAAGCAGTAAGAATCAAATCATCATCTGCATAAAAGCAGTAATGATCCTCATCGATGTACATGTATACTTTGAGGCATAGATTGTAATATTATTTTAAGATTTATCTTCTATAAAATTTCTTGGGATTATGATCCCTTTTAGGCTTCAATTCCCTCCCTTTGTTATCATATTTAAAGGAAATAGAAAATTGTTTTTGAACAATGATCATGAGTGAATCTATTATAATTTTCATTGAATGCGAACCTATTGGTGTGAATGAATCATGAAATTCCATTCTATAAAACCAAAATGGTGGTTATTTTAGAGTCGATCCTATTTTAGGAATGATTAAATTTCTTAGAGTAAGGGGAGGTGAAAATACCCCCAATCCTATGGACTATGGCAGACCTTCTCTAGATATGGTTGATACCACACCCTATTGTATGTTTAATGGTTATTGCGGTGATGATAGAGGTAACACTGATCTTATCCCTATGGGTCATGACTACTCTTGTTACACCAATAAAGGTTTTATTACATAATTCCTTAGCTTTAAATCTTACACTCTAATATTTCATGGGTGTAGTGTGTTTTCTATCCACTATAGATGAGAGGTTTCAACAATTAAAAGTGGTTCAAATTTCATTGTATTTTATTTGAAAAATTATTTGCTAATTTAATTTTTTTAGAATATTGATATAAGTGTAGGTCAATATACAATTCTCTTTGAGTTCTCATTTTATGAGATTTATTGAAGATGACATTTCATTAGATTGACCAATTAGAATAATTAATCTCAATACCTGAGAGTTAGAATGAGGGAATGACACTACAAGCTACCCTATCTGAAATACCTTATTACCCCACAAATGGAATGAATTAAAAATCTCCATATTCACCCCACCACATGGTGTACATTTTAGGAGAAACATCACCAATTATTTATAAGGGTTTATTCAATCCATTATGGTAATGTTTTTGGAGGTACTCGTGTTATTTTTCTTATTTGGGAATTCAATTTGCTGAAAGGGTTTCGAAGTAAACCTAGGAACAATTCTCATCCAACAACATGATATGATCAATATATTTCTCATAAGGTAAGTTCCTAGATATGAGATTTTGGAGAGTTTCCCAAATGTTGTAATGAAGATGAGGTATATATTACTCTTATAATGACTTATGAATATTATAATGAAATTCGTAAATGGGCTATAATATGATTGGTATTCTATGTTTATTCAATTTTTTTCACTTGATGTTAGGAATTTTCTAATCTTAATTGACTGGTTCCTCAACCATATTTGACCATAAAGGTCACTCTCCCACCATTTCTTTAAAATGATTAGGATTATTTGGTATATCATTAGATGAAACTTGGATTTTTTGATACTGGGGAGGAAATTATGATGATCATTTCCTTGTTTTTTTGATTGGCTAGGATAAAACACCACGTGATGATAGCGAATTTTCTGGTGAACTTGACATATTATTTTCCAATTCCCCTCAATATGAGTCACTTTGGAATTGTTATGACATGTTTATAACTTTAATGTGGAGAATATATGTCATTTAGAGGAGGTAATTAAAAAATTAGTTCCTTGGGGAGGATCTACATGGTTGTGGATATCATATTATCCATCATGAGGTGGTCCTCCTCTTTTTCTGTTTATTATTTCACTATAAAGAGGACCTATGTGGTTATGGATTTCCTATATTTCTTTATGGGTAGGATATCTTATTTAGATATATATATTTTCATAGGAGGGACTCTGCAAAATATTCCTTAGGGATGATCTCTAGAGCTATTATATTGATCACTATAAGGAGGACCTCTATGATTGATGGTTTATTTGTTACTAACATGGGGATATCCTCTATTTTAGTTTTTTGATACTTTTACACCATGTATGTGACCTTAATAATAATTGAATAATGCTTTATTTATAAGGGGAGGACCTTCCTACCAATTTTGATTTTCACTATAGGGAGGAACTCCATGGATGAAATCATGGGGAGGACCTTCGTGATTATTGGACGATGTTACACCACAGGAATGGCCTCTACAGATGGTCTTCATGTGGCTGTGAGGTGTGCCTTCATAATGAGGACTTTGGGGAGGACTTATAGAGTTTTCTGTTTTTTCCAATGGGAGTACCAATATGATTGGTGAATTTTTGGTGACCTCTATTGATAGGACATCTATGATTAGTGTTTCTATTATCCAAGGGAGGAACTTCATGAAATGTTATATGGGGAGGACATCCAGATCTATTATTGGATATATCACTATACGGAGGACCTTCACAATAGTTAACATTTCAATTGTTATGGGGAGGACCTTCATGACAGGTGCTCTTGGAAGGACCTCTAGATACATTGTCTATTATATCACTATGGGTTTTACCTTTATAGTGGTTATCATCTTCCCCATTTGATGAGGGGATTACTAAACTATCCACATGTGGATTCCTTAACATGATTTAAGTATTATTACCAATAGTGATTTTGAATCACCCTTAAGTTACCATTTGGATATGATGGATGGTTCTATATACTTTTATGGGATTAGAAATAGAGACCTTCCATTGAGAATGAATAGTGGTTAACCCTCAGTAGGTACTCCTCCTCAATTCCATAGTATGAATGACCATAGTGGAAATGATAATAACAGTTTCCGATATAAAATATTTATAAGTTACAGATGAGCGATGATTATGGTGACCATGGTTGGTGGTATTCCTCATAGGTGGATGTTAGGTGGACATCGAGATGTAATAAACACCCCCTCCACCTCCCTAAGGTAAGGGTGATATGTGTTTCTTTGTTATTTTTAGAGAATTATGAATAAGTTTAATTTGGTGATATAGTCCACTTGTCATACATTGGCCTATCATTGATGGGACGTCCTTCGGGGATAAAACTCTTCAAAGATTTCATTAGATGCCTATAAGATTGGGATGGAATTATTGAGGTTTTATGATCAAAATATGGTGTTCAACAATTGTAATTGGATATTTTGGGTGGGTGAAAAAACATGTTGGGGTTTAGGGGAGGAAATAATCATTACTATAAATGGATAAATCTAGATTAAAACATTCTGAAGATGCATGAGTACCTAAGTTGATCCACTATTTTACCCAACCTGGATGGAGAATTTGATACTTCATGATGCATCACACGATGATGCAATTTAGATTTGAAAATACAGATATTAGGAGAGAAAAAAACAAAAAACAAATCTATGAAATATCATAAGTAAGAGTGTATAACAAACCAACCCATTTCATAGGTAAACAATTTCACATTGGGTTCACCATTTTTTTGTCCCTACATACATTCACACCCATATTTTATTGGATATGGATCCACTTTCCAAAGGTGTCTGGTCATTAGAATGAAATAAAAATACTAATAATTTCAAATCCAGGTCAAGGGGATTGGTGGTTAGCTCATCCCATGAATAGTATTATTTCTTATTCTAGTAATATCTTATATATGTTAGACATGTTTATGAAATATTTCTTAGAAAAAATATTTACTATCCTTTTTGTGAAAGTAATAAATCAACACCATTCATCAATATAAAAATTTGTGTGTATCAGTGGTTCTTTATATTTATGTATGATAGGATCTCTATATCCCTCCTCATTGACTGGTTAAACTATATTTTAAATCCATGTAGTTAAACCCTCTGAAATTTATTTCCATCTAGGGAGGTGGTAGGTGTGAAGGAGTTTGGATTCCACTGATGAGAAGGGATAACTATGTATCCATATAAAGATAATATAAACCCACATTGTTTAGTGAATTTTAATGATAGACACTATACCTTTCATGGTTTGGTGATAAGGACCATTGTGTTTCCTTTAAAGGTCACATGTCTTGGTCCTATGACTTGCATTTTAAGTTCATGAAAATATGAATTTTGATGTTACTTTAAGTCCATGAAACTAAAACCATTGAATTTTGTTCTAAATTCATTCATCTTGTCCCATAATGTCTTTTAGTATAAGGTCATATGACTAGAACCATGCTCCAAACAGTTTAATTTCATTGAAAAAGGACTACTTGGTGAAAGGTACTTGACAATGGTTTTTTTGGGATTTAAATATGATAAACTATTTCTTTTTTGACCCAAAACGTGGTCCATGTAAAGGTAGGGTGGGGATTATAATATTTTGGAATCCCATTAATTCTCATTGATCATTAATTTGATAAAAAAGTCTGATTGAATGCTTGATATCTATGAAAAACAATGTACAATATATAGGATCATCATCTTGAGATAAGAGAGGTTTTATTAGTTTTCTAAATATAGAGACCTTGATTATAAAGGGAATACATGATTGGTTATATTCTAAGGACCTTACTAATTAGGGAGTAAAACCAAGGGACATTTTTTACAATATTTTTGATTCCTATTATCAAAGTAATACATGATTAAAGGGAAGAAAATTGATGTTAATTTTGAATTGATCATGTTATTCATATGGATTTAGAAGATTTATTGATATAATGGACTTTTTGGGGTTTTTAAAAGGTAAAAGGGATCTAATAATGTCTTTTGGGCCAATAGAAGTGTTTGAATACCCATAAAAGGAAACCTTTATGGAAGGTATGGAATTTGGTAAAATTTTATATATAAGTTATTCATTAGGAATAAGTCCATTTATAATATAGTAAATCCATGTGATATATAACTTTTAGTCCCTCTCTGTGAATGTGTAAGGTCCATAAATGGTATAGAGTATTAAACAAAGAAACAAAATTGAAATTACATGGACAAACCATCATGAAGAAGTCACATGGGGTAAACAAGGGGGTATTAGGATGATCTTACATAGAATTACTTGAAATATATTTATATATATGATTCATGATTTTATAAATCATTTTTGGGAATCCACCTCTTCATAAAATATAAATTTAAAGTCTACTTGAGGAAATTTATCTTGAAAAATCTCCACATGAAATAATTTATCACAAATGACGTGATTTCTCAACCTCATGCCTAATTTGTTTGGGTATTCTAAAAATAAAATATGAAATCTATATTTATTGGAAATCCTTGTAACAATTAATAAAATTGTAACACCCCAAGATTTTATGAAAAATATTCTTTTTAATTTCATTGATGTCTTGTGTTGTATGCTACACCAAAAGGAGCTTGCACTACACGCATCCCTGACTTGGCTTGCATTACACGCAATCACGACCTTCCACGTTAGCGTTTGGTGTACGCAATACCGAGTTTCACTAAACAATGATATGTTATATAAACTAGACGTTATGAATAGTAATACCCACTTTTTGAAATTTTATTTTTCAAAATGGACTTCATTTTTGGATTCAGAATATCGAAATTAGACTAAGGTGAAATTTTGGTATATTTCTAAAAACTTTCAATTTTTGATGAATAGTGAAAACACTAGGTTACTATTTAAAAACTGACTTTTTATTTAAAAAATTATTTATTTTATTTAAATTTATTTTAGGTCCAAATTGATACATAATACCTATATAAGTTCAATGCAATTCGTTGGAGTCATTTTATAATAATTTTAGACATATAAAAATTTTATTGAACTTTTCACCGTCTTTTACACACCTCCTAGGAGTATTTGGAAATTCACATAAAACATAATTTTACCGCTTCTGTGAGTGGAATTTAGAAAATCCAAGAGACACAGTTAATATCAAGGACTAAAATGTGGTTCAATGAGGTGAAAATAATTTTTGGTGAATAGTAACTTTTTACTTTTATTTACCACGGTTAAAAGTAAATAGGGTAATTAAGGGTAAAAATGATATTATTATTACCCTAACACATGTCCTAATTCTATGGGATAAGTATAATTAGACCAAAAACAACCTTAGGAATAAAATATGACCATTTAGGTTCACTTGGATTAGATTAGGACATTTATTATTAATTTATTTAAAGAAGGGTTAAAATAGTTAAAATCAAAGTTTAATAACTAAATAATTTTTATTATAGGGTTATACATAAGATAAATTAAACTATAAATATTAATTATAAAGCTAAAAATATTTCCTACATAATGGTATTTTATTTACAAATTTTCGACATTAAATAATTTATTTTATTTATGACACAATAATGATGGCGTAATTATCTTATTAATGAAATGTTAACATAATTGATGTTATAAATACCCAAATAAATGTAATTTGAGACTTTTTATGAATTCCACTAATTTTATAGGTTAATATGACATGTTATTATTGATTTAATTAACTTTGTTTGAACTAATCATGCTGTTATGATTTTCACAAAAATCAATTACCAAATAGTGTCTAAATTGACATAAAATAGTTTTTAAAACAAATATTATATTATTAATTGTTATTATATTCCTAAAAATATAAGGTTCTTCCAAGATACTTATATAATGATAGGTGTATCATTAATGGACCACTTGGGGGGTCTCTTGGATGTATATGGTAAGTTTATTAACAATAGAATTTAAAAATACATAGTGACATGGTAAATGTCAATATAATTAACTAAGAGTTAAAACTAAAAGAAAAGGTTAATATAAATACCCAAACCTGTCTAAAATCTATTGGTTGAGAGGATTTCGAACCATCACCACCTTATCTTATAAATAAATAAATTTTTAGATATTAAAAACCGAATATGACTTTATTATAAAATAATATTTTAAGTTTTTCCAAAGGTGCCCCTCTCCTCCCTTATAAAAAAGGCACCCCTTCCCTCTTCTCTTCACACCCTTTTGAGACTTGAAGCCCGTCCAAACCCTGACCATTTCTCTTCTCCACTTCACTAGAAAAATTATGGAGGTTCTGGCCTTCTCAAAAGGCCAACTCTACTTCCTTAAGAGAAGGCTTAAATGAGGTGCGTCGAAGAAGAGGTAATCTCTTCTTCCGATTCTCTCAAGTTTCTTTCTTCTTAAAATTCTTCTTATTTAGTTGTATCATTATAAAGTAATAAAATAAGTATTACTTATATACTGATATGTTATTATAAATATGAAACAACCCTATTTCACCTACTATCCATCCTACGGAAAATGAAATCACCGCGCGTGCGTACGTACGGAATACTGTCTCCACGCTGTGGTGTAATATGTTTTCGACAACCACCTTACTTGGATGGGTATAATGGTATAAATAAATAACTATATATGATTATTTTAATGTGATATTGATTATGAAATATTATACATACACTTCAATACAACTCCACGATCATGGGAATGGTATAATCGCTCGTGCGTACGTACGGACTACCGTCTCCACGACGCGATGAGATTCATTCTCCATGTTAACCATTCATGAATGATTATAAAGTATATATAATAAGTAATCATGAAATATATGACATAAAAATACTGTATTTATGTATATATATATGTATTTCATCTACTTAATTCCATTCAATTCAATAAGGAAACGAAAACAACGTTCATGCGTACGTACGACCTACCGTCTCCCTGAACGGTGTATTTCATTACATTTATCGATCTATCATATATATATATATATTATATAAATCATGTTTTACATTATGGAATTAATTAAATCAGTATATAAGTAATAATATCAAGAACAACAAGTCCAAACACGTACGATAAATAAAACGATTTTACCCAAAACACTGCTTTAACCTGGAATTTAAAAAAGAACGGGTAATATAAATTCATAAGTGAACCATTTATGACATCATAACAATGAATATGATTCTGTAATAATTAAATGACATTATTTAAATCATTATACAGGAGTTTTGAATATGTATGAAGCATATCGGACCTAAGCTAAGGGATAATGTTTCAATCTCAATTATTTTCTATCTGAGATTGCTTATACGTAAGTATATACCGGGGTTATATTTATCATCCATGTCCAAGTTTTATAAAAAAAATTTCATGTATTTTTAAATTCCTTTTTACCCATTTTGACTTTTACTACATGGTATGTAAGGAATCTTTCTTTTGATTACCATACGAGTTACTTTTTGACTTTTCCGACAAAAGTACGAGGAGAATATATTTTTTAACTTATACGGCATGAACGGATTTTTACGGATTCATAATGCATTATTTTCATGAAGTTTACTCTATATGATTTCATTCTTATTTTCAATAAAATAATTTTCTTTTAAAATTTCATGGAATTTTGTGAAAATAAAATGATTTTTAAGAAGAAAGGATATTTTCCTCAAGAATTATTTTCAAGTGTTTTATCAAAACCATTTTCCATATGAGATGACATTATTTCATATGTGTATGTTTCAAGTATAATATCTCTATGATTTATATGGTTTCACTTTTCTTATGATGAATTATCCATTTGTTTTATATGTATTATGTGATGATGAGATGATGTTTATGAAACCCATTTTATTCTTTGAGTTATGATGAATGTTTTAAGTTTATTTTGTGGCACAAGTAAGAATGATTTCATTATGAGATGGGTGGGACCTATATCTCCCTCGAATGGATTGGGTAAATATTTATATCTCATGTGATAGACATGTATGGAATGGTAAGTTAATCCGGTTTAGTGATATAGGACTAGAACGAGGAGTGAACTCGATTCAGAAAGGGACTTTGTCTACTAAGATGGTCTTGGAAGCAATGCCTTGGCTACTATGGAAATCATAACATGTGCTGAATGGTTTCTACAATTACATGATTTATTCCCATGCTATTTTATCAAGATTGATGTTCCTTTATGATATATGCCTTACATACTTCCAATATTTATGTCTTTGCTCAAGATTTTGATGTTTAGATTTTATGTTCAAGCTTTTTCATTCAAATGTTTATGGATTGTTTTATGTTCTCTATGATTACCCTTACTGAGCATTTGAGCTCACCCTTTTTATGTTTTCTTTTCCCAAGGATATAAATAAAAGTTTTAGGTAAGAAAACAAAAGGGGGAGATCTTTATGGGATAATTTGAAGATCTTTCACCATGATTAGAAGATTAAATTCTGAGTTTCCAAAGACACTAAACTATTACGGTCCTTGTGTGTCTGTGTTTATTATGTATTAAGTATTCTGCAAAAGTAATGTAATGTCCATGTACGTCAAGCTCTAGGTCTTTATAGTTGGTATCAGAGGAAAGGTTTAGTCATCCTTTTGAAACTAGGATGCGAGAACTTTAGTGAGATCCCTAGAGATATTTCTAAGGTATGTTTAGGGATGTCCCTATGGTTAAGTATAAGTATAGGTTATAGACCTAGAATTAGGGTAACAATCTTAGAATTTAACCTAAGATGTTAGATATTGAAGGTAATCCCCCTTTATTATGATTTTAGCCTCTCACACTATTCTTTTTATGTTTTAGAAAATGGTTGGAAATGGGAAGATTCACGATAATGGAGGATATGATGGACAATGGAATGATATTCTTCATGAGAAACTGAATGAAATTGGATCTGGAGGTCCACATATCGTTATTATGCATAATCAGTAATCTCATAATATGATCAATAATCTCAACTTTGGTAAGTTTCCCGACTCAGCTAATAAGTGAAAGATGGAGTTTCATGATGATCATAGAGGAAGGAAAGTTCAGTTTCTATCATGTAAATCATGTGGGAAGAGGCATCAAGGAGAATGTTTCAAAGGAACTGGAATATGCTTTGGGTGCGGAAAAGAAGGACACAAATCCAGCAAGTGCAAAGGAAAAGGTTCAGTTATCACCAGGGATAAGGATAATGGTATCACTACGACATCAACAATTATTAGATGTTTTAAATGTGGAATGTATGATCATTATGAAAACCAATTCCCTAATGGAAAATCTCATGAAGATAATCAACATAGTCATATGGGTAGTATTTATATGGATGATGATGAGGAGACTACAAATGATATATGAGATGAAATAAGTGTTGAATCTTGGTCAATGGTTTAAGAAGGTAGTGGAATGATTGTATGTTTATCAAGAGTTATGTTGTATAGGTAATTTAATGGTACTATGGAATAAAGAAACATCTAAGGATTGTTGCACTGTTGTTTTTCCTAAATTATTTGAAAGTATATGTTGAATGGTACTGGTAACCATGAAAGGTTATTCAGATATTTTTGGAAAGAATATGATATGCACATAATGAATGGATAAGAAGGAAATAATATGTTTGATAGTATTCATGAGCTAATGATTGTTATAAAGACTAAGTGATATCATGGTTTGAGTATACAGAATTTTGGGATTTTGGTATGTGGAAAGAGTTAACTTTTGACAGCACTCATGTTTTCACTAAGGTTCAATGGGGATTCATTTTTCAAGAGAATACATGATTAAGGCCTTCGAATGTTTGGAATGTGACCAACAAGACATATCATATGATATATGGGGATTAACGATGGTATTAACATGCTTGTTATACAAACTCTCTGGTAATAGTTTTCACTATAATATGAGATTGGACAACAATATTTTGGATAAGCCTAAAGATTGGAATGGATTATGTTGGACAGAAGTTAGTATTGTTTAAGGCTAGAACTTTTTTTATATTATTGATTGAAAGTTATAATAATGTATTTTTATAAAAAAGGACAATATGCAGGATGGGAGAAAACCCGTCACGTCAGACAAGGTTGTGGGAATCGAACCCACAACTGATGTGTGACAGACCTTTATTTCCTACCACTGGCCTACAGGAAGTCCCTGGTTATTAGAAACTAGTTTTATTTTATTATGCAGGATGATAGATGAAGTATAAGTCCATTTTGGAACCATATCTGATTAATCTCACCATAGATGGACTTATGTATATAACTTTTTCGAACTTCTGTTTGAGACAGATGGAATGACCTATCATTTTATCGCCTGATCTGCTAAAACTTCGTGAAAGACAAATTCGACTTCATTTCTTAAAGAGTTGAAGTATAAATTGTTCAAGGCACGAACAACGGTGAGATTATACCAAAATAAAGTAAGCATTTCTTCTATTTAAAATTCTTCAAATTTAGGGAAATGATCTTGAAAACCAAAAATGTTGTCCTAGTGCCCTTATATCCGATGAATCAATGGTACCCTAGATCATCACAAATTTATGGATTTGTGATTGTTGGATTTTTCATAGCCATGTTCTCTACCACTCTCCATCAGAACATGATGATTAGATTTCACTTCCATATCCATATTTTCACCTATGTTCTCCTACGCGGAAACCCAGTGATTAGTTAAATTGGGTAACCGTTACATTTCATATCTTAGTTTTTAAAGATAAGTTTTGGTATTCCTTTTTACGATGTGGGTTTCTATTAAAGAAACTTTCGAATAGTAAACCATTTATAACCCCGAAGAATTTCGATGGAAAAATTCATTTTAAGGGGGGTATAATGTAACAGCCCGAGATTTTATGAAAAATATTCTTTTTAATTTTATTGATGTCTTGTGTTGTACGCTACACCAAAAGGAGCTTACACTACATGCATCCCTGACTTGGCTTGCATTACATGCAATCATGACCTTCCACCTTAGCGTATGTTGTACGCAATACGGAGTTTCACTAAACAATGATATGTTATATAAACTAGCTGTTTTGAATAGTAATACCCACTTTTTGAAATTTTATTTTTCAAAATGGACTTAATTTTTGGATTCGGAATATCGAAATTAGACTGGGGTGAAATTTTGGTATTTTTTTGAAAACATTAAATTTTTGATGAATAGTGAAAACACTAGGTTACTATTTAAAAAACAACTTTTTATTTAAATAATTATTGATTTTATTTAAATTTATTTTAGGTCAAAATTAATACATAATAACTATATAAGTTCAATTCAATTCATTGGAGTCATTTTATAATAATTTTAGATATATAAAAAATTTATTGAACTTTTCACCGTCTTTTACACACCTCCTAGGAGAATTTGGAAATTCATATAAAACATAATTTTACCGCTTCTGTGAGTGGAATTTCAAAAATACAAGAGACACATTTAATATCAAGGACTAAAATTTGGTTCAATGAAATGAAATTTTTCTTGGTGAATAGTAACATTTTACTTTTATTTACCACTGTTAAAAGTAAATAGGGTAATTAATGGTAAAAATGATATTATTATTAGCCTAAAACATGTCCTAATTATATTGGATAAGTGTAATTCGACCAAAAACAACCTTAGGAATAAAATATGACCAATTAGGTCCACTTGGATTAGATTAGGACATTTACTATTAATTTATTTAAAGAAGGGATAAAATAGTTAAAATCCGAGTTTAATAACTAAATCATTTTTAATATAGGGTTATACATAAGATAAATTAGACTATAAATATTCATTAGAAATATAAAAAGATTTAATACATAATGGTATTTTATTTATAATTTTTAGACATTAAATAATTTAATTTATTTATGACACAATGATGATGCATTAATTATCTTATTAATCAAATGTTAACATAATTGATTTTATAAATACCCAAATAACTGTAATTTGAGACTTTTTATGAATTCAACTAATTTTATAGGTTAATATGACATGTTAGTATTTATTTAACTAACTTTTTTCGAACTAATCATGTGGTTATAATTTTCAGAAAAATCAATTACCAAATAGTGTTTAAATTGACATAAAATAGTTTTTAAAACACATATTATTTTATTAATTGTTATTATATTCCTAAAAATATAAGGTTCTTCCAAGATAATTATATCATGATAGGTGTATTATTAATGGACCACTTGGCAGTCTCTTGGATTTATATGGTAAGTTTATTAACTATATAAAATAAAAATACAAAGTGACATGGTAATTGTCATTCTAATTAACTAAGAGTTAAAACTAAAAGATAAGGTTAATATAAAGACCAAACCTGTCTAAAATCTATTGTTTGAGATGATTTCGACCCATCCCCACCTTATATTAGAAATAAATCAATTTGGAGCTATTAAAAACTGAATATGACTTTATTATAAAATAATATTTTAGGTTTTTCCAAAGGTGCCCCTCTCCTCCCTTATAAAAAGGGCACCCCTTCCCTCTTCTCTTCACACCCTTTTGAGCATTTAATCTCAGACAAAGCCTGCCCATTGCTCTTATAAACTTAACTAGAAACATTCTGGAGGTTATTTTCTTCTCAAAAGACCAACTCTACTTCTTTAAGAGACGGCTTAAAGGAGGTACGTCGAAGAAGAGGTAATATCTTCTTCCGATTCTCTCAAGTTTCTTTCTTCTTAAACTTAATCTTCTTTAGTTGTATCATTATAAAGTAATTACATAAGTATTAATTATATAATGATATGTTATTATAAATATTAAACAACCCTATTTCACCTACTATCCATCCTATGAAAAACGAAATCACCGCGCGTGCGTACGTACGGAATACCGTATCCACGCTGTGGTGTAATCTGTTTTCGACCACCACATTACTTGTATGGGTATAATGGTATAAATAAATAACTACACATGATTATTGTAATGTTATATTTATTATTAAATATTATAAATACACTTTAATACAACTCCACGATCATGAGAATGGTATCATCGCTCGTGCGTACGTACGGAATACCGTCTCCACGACACGATGAGATTCATTCTCCATGTTAACCATTAATGAATGATTATAAAGTATATATAACAAGTAATCATGAAATATATGACATAATAATACTGGATTTATATATATATATATATGTATGTCATCTACTTAATTCCATTTAATTCAATAAGGAAACTAAAACAATGTTCATGCGTACGTACGGTCTACCATCTCCATGAATGGTGTATTTCATTCCATTTATCGATCTATCATATATATATGTATATATATTATATATAAATCATGTTTTACATTCTGGAATTAAGTAAATCAGGATATAAGTAATAATATCAAGAACAACAAGTCCAAACACGTACGATAAATAAAACGATTTTACCAAAAACACTTCTTTAACATTGAATTTAAAAAAGAACTGGAAATATAAAGTCATAAGTGAACCATTTATGACATCATAAAAATGAATATGACTCTGTAATATGTCAATGACATTATTTAAATCATTATACAGGAGGTTCGAATACGTACGAAACATATCGGACCTAAGGTAAGGGATAATGTTGCAATCTGAATTGTTTTCTATCTGAGATTGCTTATACGTAAGTATTTACTGGGATTATATTTATCATCCATGTACAAGTTTTATAAAAATGTTTTCATGTATATTTAAAGTCCCTTTTTACCCATTTTTGACTTTTAGTACATGGTATGTAAGTAATCTTTCTTTTGATTACCATATGAGGTACTTTTTGACTTTTCCGGCAAAAATAAGAGGAGAATATATTTTTTAACATATACAACATGAACGGATTTTTACGGATTCATAATGCCTTATTTTAATGAAGTTTAGTCTAAAATATTTCATGGTTATTTTTAATAAATTAATTTTCTTTTAAAATTTCCTGGAATTTTGTGAAAAGAAAATAATTTTTCAGAAGAAAGGATATTTTCCTCAAGAATTCTTTTTCAAGTGTTTTATCAAAACCATTTTCCATCTGAGAAGACATTATTTCATATGTGTATGTTTCAAGTATAATATATCTATGATTTACAAGGTTTCATTTTTCTTATTATGAAATATCCATTTGTTTTATATGGATTATGTGATGATGGGATGATGTTTATGAAACCCATTTTATTCTTTGGGTTATGATGAATGTTTTAAGTTTATTTTGTGGCACAAGTAAGAATGATTTCATTATGAGATGGCTGGGACCTATATCTCCCTCCAATTAATTGGGTAATGATTTATATCTCATGAGATAGATAGGGCTGGAATGATAAGTTAATCCGGTTTAGTGATACAAGACAGGAACGAGGAGTGAACTCGATTCAGAAAGGGACTTTGTCCACTAAGATGGACTTGATAGAAATGCCTTGGCTACTATGGAAATCATAACAAGTGATGAATGGTTGCCACAGTTAAATGATTTATTCCCATGCTATTTTATCAAGATTGAGGTTCCTTTATGATATATTCCTTACATACTTCCAAGATTTATGTCTTTGCTCAAGATTTTGATGTTTAGATTTTATGTTCAATATTTTTCATTCAAATGTTTATGGATTGTTTTATATTCTCTATGCTTACCCTTAATGAGAATTTGAGCTCACCCTTTTTATGTTTTCTTTTCCCCAGGATATAAATGAAGGTTTTAGGTAAGAAAACAAAAGGGGAAGATCTTTATGGGAGAATTTGAAGATCTTTCACCATGATTAGAAGATTAAATTCCAAGTTTCCAAAGATACTAAACTATTATGGTCCTTGTGTGTCTTTGTTTATTATGTATTAAGTATTCTGAAAAAGTAATGTAATGTCCATGTATGTCAAGATCTGGGTCTCTACAAAAATCATATTCAGAAAAATTATATATATTAAAAGATGTTTATGACCACTTGGAACGTTTACTTTGATTCCATAAATGATGAACCCACCAAGTGAACTTCACATGGTTGTAGAGGATCACCACCAATACTTTTAAAATGATAAAACAACTATATTAGAATTAAATGGAAATAAATTATCACTTCCACATATTAAAAAATAATTAAACTACTACAAAATAACAATTCTACTACAAGGTAACCCCCATAGTTACACCACAAACAATGATCAAGTCACATACTTTGAATGTGGCTATAAATGGTTTCTGGTTCTTTCGACTGCATAAAATTTAGAAATACATAAATTTTACATATGATAATTATTTATTTTTGGTGAGGCATGTATAATTTCTTAAAATCGTTCCATTTAAAAATTTTCCTTCAAATATTCTTGAAAAGGAAATTATTTTTTCATTTCTAAGTGCCAATAGAGGAATAAAAAAAGTGTACTAGATCATGGTTTTAAGTTGAGACTTGGTAAGACTAGTAGGAATAGATTTAGGATAGTTAGTACTCAAAAGGATCATATAAAAGGTATATATAGCATATTTATATCATATATCATGTTTTCATAGAGTTTAGGTATTCCAAGTGCCGATAGGATATCTTATTGTATAATAGTTTGTTTTGTTCTATAAGTGTCTACAACAACATTATGTTGAGATAGGTAATGTTTTCATGCATCATTATATGCATTAATAAATAAAATATATATATATATATACATGTATTTTGAATATGATTTTATTATCATGATTTTTTTAAAATTGTTTCATTTTATTCTTTAATTTTAAAGTGTTTTTTGAAGATATTTTCTTGAAAATATTTTTTTGAAAATATTTTTTTGAAAAGATTGTAGTTTAAATTATTTATTTATACAATGTTGAAAAATGGAATCAAAAAAGGAAAGGATTATAGGAAATTGAATATATTCACATAGATATATATTTGTATTTTAGGTTAGAATATTTAGGTCCCTCATGTTCTATGCAGATGGGAGTTTTATAAAATGATTTGTTTGATTTGAATTTTATAGAATTATACAAATGACAATAGGAAGAGAAATTATTCATTATTAACAAGATGGAATCATGGAAAGTGTTCCTAAAATATTGAGTTTATTATTTGAGTTTATTTAAGTACATTAAAGTGGAGTGGATCAATTTTGACAAAAATTGGTGCATCAATCCTCAAAATTTCAAAAGAAATATTCTCCTATATTTATAAATGATGGTGGAATATAAGAAGATAAATATTGGTTGGATATTTTTAACCAAATCATACATTTAACTTATAATAACATAAACATAAATGTATAATTATATGATTATATGATCAAATGGGTATCTTATAAGTTATGAGAGACGATTTTAGAGGAAAAGAAAAATGATTATCTGATATGATCCAGATTAAAATCTTGTTCTATTATAGGAAAATATATGGAAATATATCAAGACTTTATGGTCCTCGAGATGGTAACTTTTTACCTCATCATTATAATGGATTGGATGGTGATTTTAAAGGATCATGTTGACTATTATATTTATAGAGTCACTTTAACTAACTAGATGGGATTATGCATACTTTTTATGGAGTTTGAGATATTCATGTGAGTTGGGTATGACCTATTTTTTGATACCTTATAACTTTGTCTTACAAAATGGATGGGTTTTATAATGGAATAGTGGAATAAAAAATTATCTCTATTTTTTATCAATTTTGGTTTGGTGAATTGATGTGTTTCCTAAATACTTCTCAAGACTACCATCAAAGATATTCATGGTGTTATCTATGAAATTATTTCCAAGAATAAGTATAATATACTCATTTTCATATCTCATGGTAAAAAAGGGTTATGAGACATAAATATATAATTATATGTTCTAGAAAGAATTTTATTTAATTGGATAAATAATTTTACATGGGTGGAATTAGTTTTTTTTCTAAGATGGATGATAGTATTTTTTATTATGTACTAGCTACCTAAAATTAAACCAGTTGATGGAGAAGAATAAATACTATATTCCTCAAATTGATGATCTATTTGACAAGTTTAAAGGTGAAATTTAGGTATCAAATATTGAATTAAAGTCAAGATATTATTAGTTAATAGTGAAGGAAACATATATCCTGAAGATATACCTTAGGAGAAGGTATAAAAATTATGAGTTCTTATACATTCTAGTTGGAGTTACAAATGTTCCTCTAATTTTTATTTCTTTTATTAGTCTTATATTACACATATAACTTGAATAATTTGTTTTTTTTATTTTTTAATTATATTTTTTACTCAAGGTTAGAATAAAACCATAGAATAAATTTAAGAATCATTATAGAGACTTAATTTTAGAACATGTTATATGAAATAACATTAAAATTCCAATTTTAGATCCAATAATTAAATTTCTTAGGCATTGTTATCTCTGAGTAAAGTATTTTAATTAATCTTGACAAAGTTATTGCATTGATGTATTAGGAAGATTCAAAGAAAATTTTGAAATTTATAGGTTGATTAGTTTATTTAGATATTACAATCTTTTTTTCCAAGATTTTTAAAATTTAGAATCATCAGAAATGGTTATAGATATAAAGGGTGTTAAGTTTGAGTGGGATAAGGAAGACCGATGACATTTTTAAAAAATTAATAGAATAAAGACATTGGATGCAATTTTGATCTTACATGAATATGTAAATGGATATTCAATGTATTGTAATGACTTTGGATCTAGTTTCGGATATATTATTACATAAGGGGATAACATGGTGGAGTATGTGATATGACCAAATGTGACGTTGAATTCACAGAATAATTGATTAGATTATAAATTTGTAGTCCCTAAATAAAATTACTACTAGGGAATAATAGAGTGGCAGTATAAGGTAAAACCCACAGGGATAACTGGTAAGAAAGCAACTATTTGGACCAAACCCTTTGAAAGGATTCATCATGTTCACTCTTAAAATTTATATCTTCTAGAACCATGTGGTTTTGATTTAATTCATATAACTAAGAAGGGATCAAGATCAATTTTAGGGATCTTGGCATAAGATAACCCTAAATCTTGCTTGGAATAATCTTATGGCTTATGTTGTGAAGTGGTGCAAGGTTCACCAATTGGTGTTGGTCAAACCAATTGGATATATTTATGCTAGAACTATCCATTGGTCTAGGTATAGGTAACAAGCTAGGTAAATTACACTTACCTTCTATACAAAAATCATCACATGCTAATTGTGATAGCCGTCTCAACTCCAATTAGGTCAGGTTCATTCAATTGAACCTCCCATGGTCAAGGATATGAAATAGAATTTGATGAATTTTTTTATCCTAATTAATATCCATAGGGTTACCAAGGATCAATTCATGGGTTCATTAGGTTACAAAAAACCCTTACTCTTAACCCCTAACCCTAAGAAGATTATCTAAGCATGATGGTATTGATAAAAAGAAAAGTAATATAGAACACACATAAAATAATCATGAAATATTAGATAAATAAGAAATACACAATTTATAATAAGAAAGGTTAAATATAAATAATTAAAAATCAATTTAAATCAAATTAAACACTTACTTGGAATGAATAAACAGCAAAGGAACAATAAGAGTTGATCAAGAATAGAGAACAATATCGAAATCAGGCATCAAAATGAAAGTGGAATCAAAACAGATGAAGAAAAAATGTATAATGGTTAAAAAATAAAAAGGATTTGACAAAAAATTAAAGGAATGAATTAAAAATGAGTTTAGATGAGAAATTAATAAAAATGGTGGAAGAAAAATTGGAGAAAACATATTTCTTCAAACTCTACCGCATGGAGGAGGTGCTAAAAAATGAACAAGATAAAAAAGTACACTATGTGTAAAGGATTCACATTGTGTAATGGTTTCAAGTGTCTTTTTACTGAAATATATCCATAGTATAATTAGGATATATGGTGTGTATTTGAGATCCAAAATATCCTCTATAAAATCATCCCGTATCTTTGACTGGGTGGGACCTTGAACTTTTCATGTCATGTAAACTTTGCACCCCACATATGTGATTCAATTTCAAAAGGATTCTAAATTTTAAATTTTTATGATTTGTAATGAATGTACATGTCATGTGTGATTTTAATTCACATAGAGTCTTTACAGGTTGTTTTGTGGCTCTGTAGGCTTTCTGTGAATGATGAATATATTTCCGGTATATTGTACATGACATGTAAAACCTCTTTTTTTAACTTTTAAAAATTTATTACTTTGATTCCAAAATTCAAAATTCCTATGAAAAAATAATAACTCTATGCATTATCAAATAAAACATGAATATACATTACATAAATGTATCCAATGTATATGTATATAAATTCATCTTATCAAATTCCCTAACATTTGAATAATTTTCTATCCTCCATCAAAAAGCATCTCAATAGTTATTTCAAAGGAAACAATTTTTAAAATAAGAAACATGCATTATAACTAGAA
This sequence comes from Viscum album, assembly GCA_963277665.1. Taxonomy (NCBI): domain Eukaryota; kingdom Viridiplantae; phylum Streptophyta; class Magnoliopsida; order Santalales; family Viscaceae; genus Viscum; species Viscum album. The sequence continues at coordinate 1,406,279,897 of OY728129.1, forward strand.
AAATAATACTATGTGTAAGTAGAAAAAATCATTTCTCCTGAATCAATATTGTAGAGAAAACATGTTATTCCTCATAGTTAAATTCTTTAGCCATATTGTTTCTTCCTTTAATTTCAATTTCATAACTATTCTTCAAATACTATACCCAATTTTTAATTTACTTCATAATAAATTTTCTATCATCATTCAAGGAAAAATTTAACAATATTTATGGTCATACCTTAAATACATGTTCCAAAACATTGACTTTATTAGTTCTTTCATCTCCACTTTGTAAGGAGAGATACAAAAATCAACCATGAGGGATTTAGCAATAAGGTTCAAATAACTTTTTGGTGAGGTCAAGTGGGTATAAAATTAAATTCTATATCAAAATGTGGGTAATATATAATGTATAATTCATGAAAATAATTAACAATCCAATTAAGTAACTTCTATTTGATAAAGTGTTCCCCTTCTTCAACTACTTAAAGAAGGTCTATGAGTATATCAAGTGAGTATCAAGAATACACCCATGATCCTTTCATTTTTCCTTTTATTAATTTTTCAAAAAGTATATCTAGGATAGATATCACATCCATCATCTAATAACATATGATCCATCATAGGATTAATTGTTCTAGTATTTTTAATTTTCGACCTTCTTAATACACAACCGAAAATATATTTTTTAATTTCTTTTTCTCAAAGGAATAGGTTAAGAGAATAAAATTAAAAAATAAATCATGGACCACATCATATCAATCTAGTTAAAGTGAAACTATATGTATCCTCAATACTAACATCCCATGTCCATCAATAGTGAAAATTTCCCCACCCTTTTTCTAAGGATAACCATGCATCATACCAAGAATAACGTAAGAAGAGATAAAAGTATTAAAATAGATCCATTCCAATATGGTTATTCATGGATACTATGGGTTAAAAAAAGAAAGTATTTATAGGTATATATTAGGAAAAAGTGGAACACATATATTTACTCAATCATTTTAAAAGTTTATTTTTTCAATCATAGCCTTAATAAGATCTCAATTTATGTTTTGATAGGTATAAATATCCTAGTTATCTCTTGATAAATATGTTCAAAAAAGAATATGATAGTGTAACTCCAGAATCCTATGAATAATGAGAGTATACAAAAATAACTAGAAATCACTTTGGGTTAAAAAATCCATTAATTAGTTAATGAAAATAAATTTCAAGAATCTTTCATTTGAATTAAATTACTCATCTGAGAAATCATGCTAAAAATTATAGATAAGAATAAAAATGGGTTTCAAAAATCTTTAATACAAATTTTTATTTTATTTAAATGTGTGTAATGATATTTTATGTTTAAAAAACAATTTAATTAAAAAATGACTCATAGATTATTTAAAATTGGTAATAATCCAAGTGCATTAATAATAAAGCTCAATAAAGAACCCACACACTTAAAATGATGCATTTCCATGATTTTTTTGAAAGTATCATGGGATAGATATCAATATAAGTATAGAAAAAAATTAAATTGAAATTTTTATATTGAGATTAGGAAATTGGGATCTTTTTATATTGAATGTCATTCTCTAGGGAAACATGTTGGATTTTGAATTGAATTTGGTATACTTGAATAAAATATAGAAAAAATACATGAAATTTATAACACATTATTCTATAGGGTTAAAAAGAGTTGGAAAAAATGGCAGGTACATATAGTTGACAAGTAAGGAAAATCATCTCGGATAAATGTAGCGAGGTACTATATTGTATTTGAAGATGATCTAAGAAAAAAATTATAGTAAAGGAGAATCATAAGCCCTAATAACATGAATGATGAATGAAAAAAATGGGTTGCCTCCCATAAAGTGAAAAAAATTTCTTCATAATCCATACAAATAGACAAGATAATTAGTTAGTGTCATTCATGTACTGATAAGTCCACTGCCTATTACAAGAATTAGAGGTGGAATAATCGAGATCATAGGGATGCTTGGTAGGATTAACCACCTCTAGATGGTACCGACCATGAAACTTGTATGGTATAAAGAGAATATAATAATTTTGTGGAGGAGGATTCTATTGAGTATGGATCTGTAGTGAGATATCCTCAAGCTGGTGCTTGATGTTAGCCATATATTAAGACATCTAATGTAGAAGGGTAGATGGAGGTGGGATAGGCATGCCAATAACTATAGAGGATCCATAAGATCTATAAATTGATAAAATAATAAAGTATTAAAATTTAAATAATATAGCAAGAAGTGAAGTGAAAAACCTTATCCCATCCATATATATAAGAAATTACACAACTAGGAAAATGAGATACAAGTAGTACAAAAAATAGACACCCAAAGAGAGTAAAAAATGGGGAAGGGGAATGGACATATCTAAACAATAAAATCAATGTATCCGATATCCACATCACAAATCCACTCCCAAATAGTGGGTTCCTATAGTTAGCCTACCCTATCTATGTCATCAATGTTGGAATGAAATAGGGGATTGACCGCCATTGTGGGTACCGTGGTGCAAGAAGCTATCTGAGTCAAGTTTGGAGGGGGTGAGGTGCTGATCCATATGTAGGACATGTGTTTAGAATATGGATCTATGAAATAAACCTCATATGGAGATATAATGGTGGGGCCCTTTACCTATGTGTCATTCTTCTAAAGGTACTCATTCTAGGTTGTGGGGTTAGTAAGATCAAGAAGTAGGTCATTCAAAGAGGAATGTGGTGTGGGAATGGATGAATAAGCTAGGTAAGTAGGTGGGTGTGGGTGGAAAGAGGAAGGTAATGGTGGAGGGTGTGGGGTTGTTAAGTGAGATGAGTCAGTGTATGGAACAGAGATCCAATTATATAGTTGTCACTAGTTCTCTAGGATATCCTAGAGAAATGGTAAATGTTCTATGGGAATGGGTGAATGGCATGTGGATTCAGTAGAAAAAGGGGTGTTTGTAGTGAAAATATGGGTAGAAAGAGTAGTGTAAAGGAAAAAGGTGGTAGAAGGGGTGGAAGTGGTGGTGGTAGGTGGTATGGTAGTGGTATTAGGTGTAGAGGTTTTGGTAGAGGTTTTGTAATAGTGGGTGTACATAAATGGGTAGGTGTGGTTGGGCCCACTGTGTGATGAGCTAGTTCCTCATTAGTATCCTCAACATAAGTTGGCAGCCACTGATATATGATGCCAATCTTTGTCACCAACCCCATAATATGGATTAAAGTGAGATTGAAACTCTCAATTGTGTTGAGGGAAGTGAGAGGCTGGGAAGTATCAAAGGAACGACGATTCCTAGCTATATGTGTAATAAAAGGCACTCCCATCAACATACCTTGAGACCTCTTTGCCTGAGTCTGGTATAACTCCCTAAACTTACTGTCCTTGTTGATAGTTGGGACACCCATGGATGACTCGTAGATGAGTACCTCAATCTTCCTTATTCTCCCATGAAAATACCCTATGGCTAATCAAATACGAGATAATGCTCGTTGGTGAATCTGTAAGGTAAAATCACAGAGTTGGGAAATATTTTCCGTGTGAAGATCATAGGGGCTCTGCAGATCTCTAGAGATCCTCACGCAAATCCATGTAGCATTATACTTTTAGTCTTGAGATATAATGTAGGGAAGACCATGGAGGTGATGAAGTCGGTGGATTAGATTCTGAGGTTGATAGTAAAATCCCCAAGGGTGATCTCCCAAGGCCTACCTCTAATTCTAAATTGGTCAGTGTCGATGGTCAGCTCAAAGGTGGCTAAGAAGTTGAGGAAGAGATCCCTGAATTCCTCCCTGCACACTTGGGTGATGGGTGAGATGTGCAATCATTCTTTGGGGTCAAGGAACTCATGGTGGATCTGAATATGCTTAAGAACAATGAGGTCCAGTATCTTTTTGGTCCTCATAGGCTTCACTTGGAGGTGGACCAACCTGGCCTAGTGCTTTGGTGAATAGAAGTAGAGACATGAGTGGATGTGCATGCAATGAACACCCTTATACCCACTAGAAATAAAATGTGTATTTTCATAGGTGGAATTAGAGGCAAAGGAAGATGGTAAGGTGTAGGTGGTGGAGGATCCATTTGATGCTTGGGTGGTGGGGGCATCTCATTATTCTCAATAAAATGTTTTTTGAGAGATGTGGGGAAAATTTTTGGTGTAGGATAAGTCTGAATGGAATCCTAGGTGAGAATGACAAGGATTAGGTGATGCTAGAATAAGAGGGGGATGGTGGAGGAGGGATCGGTGGCTGGTGGAAATGGAGGAGAGGGTCAACCAAAAAGGGGGGTCCGGCATGTGGAGGAGAAGGGGGGGGGGCGTGAACAGAGGATTCATGACATTTTAATGCTTCCCCAAAAATTAAACATCGTTTATTGGATACATGACGTGCAATTATTGGGTTTATTTTTTCAAATTTTTGAGATTTACACACTTTTTAAAGGGTACACGATGTGTACTTGTAATTTTCACCCCCTTTTGGGACAAGTCCTTTTAAAAATCCTATATCTATGATAAAACCTTCCTAATGACTAAAATAACCTATTATAACCTATTAAACCAACCCTAGGTTTCCTCCCATTTAGTTATTTATTTATTTTCTAGAGTTAGACATGTTTTGATTCAGATAATTTCAACAATAATGGAGAACATCTTGTGGAAATGCTCTTAAAATAGAGGGTTCAAATGGTGGTATGAAAGTTTTTGTGAGAGATGTAGTTTAATTTTTGTTCTTGTGAGAACTGGATCCTTTATCAATAGATGGTAGTTTCTTACTACCATTTTTACTAGTTACATGGTGATCTTTCTTATCAGTAAGACAGATGGATTTAAAATTCAATGAATTTTCACTTTTATTAGAATCCTTCACCAAATTGAACATAACCTATTGTTTACAAACCATGAATATAAATATCCCTTAGTCTATATTAAAGATCCCCTAACCAGTGGTGAGACATGGTATTTTAAGAATTAGGGTAATATATACTTCTTATTCCATGTCTAGGATATGGAAATTAGTATGGAAAATAAATTTGCTTATTTTTACTAAGACTTCCTTGAGAAATCCTTGAGGATTAGTGAATTAACGATTAGTAATTTTGAGCAACACTGTTGTTGGTTTTTGTTCGTTGAGCCCCATATTTTGGAATACAATCATATACATTATATTTATACTTAATCTTAGATCACACAATGCTCTCTCAAAATTTCATGTCCCTATAGTACAATGAATTGAGAAACATTTGGGGTCTCTCATTTATGGAGGCGATTTATAGTACAAAACTTTGGAGAATTCTACATTTACGCAGATGAATACAAATTCAACCAAATTACTTTTACATGAAATAATATCTTTAAATAATCTTTCATAAGTAGGTATTTAATAAATTACCTCTACAAATGGAATGTTCATGTGTAGTTATTTAAACATATTAAGGATTTATTTTATATTGTACCTTCTTTTTGGCCTGTTCCACCCTTTTAAAAAATGGTAGATGTGGCTTGTATAGTGGTGGTTCTACATACAGATTTTTATTTTCAGGATACTCCTTATATGGATCTATCTTAGTTGGCTCCAATTCTAATGTTCTCCCTCGACCATCTTTATCAGATTTTTCAAACTAATTTTTCTTACCTAAGCATGACTACTAAAAGTCCAACATATTTCCACTATTTAAAACTATATTTTTATAATCCTCAATTATATGGTGTTAAATATTATTAGAAAAAGTACATGGTATTCAATTAATAAGGTTTTAATGATTTTCCCCATTTGATGCTCCAGGTTTTATAGTGCATCCTTTTGGTTTTTCATTTAAGTCTATTGAGTTGTCATCCTTTGGTCCACTTTCTACATGGAGATATTGAATAGGTTTTCAATATTGGATTAGAGAGGTTTGTATTATTGAGGTGATCTTAGTTGAGCCTATTGTTACTAATACTATTAATCTTGTATAAACTTTTGAGTTCTAGGAAAATGTTTCTGAAATTATTAATGTGGTTGAGAAGATGGACCTTATGGTGGGTACCCGAGTGGTCCCTAATTCCTTGGTGGCACCAGTCCACTAATTTTCTAAAAATAAACATGGTATTTTATTGACTATTTATCTAGTCTCTAATGATAGTTTTTCTATTGATATTGTTGGGGAAGTGGTTACTTATGATTTTTTTATTATAGTTGACATAATTACAATCTTTTAATTTGGGATTCTCTATGAATTACCTTTAATCTTGGTTTAGGTTCATGCCTATGCATTTCTCATAAGATTTGTTCTCCATCATATTATTATGAGGGAATGATGGTGAATTCGGTAACTAGAAATACATGTGATTCATTATCCGGGATTTTACTTGTGCTGATTGGTGGTTGGTATCCTCTACTTGGAGTATTCCATATTGGGGTAGTCTTATATCCCTTTACCATAGACTAGAATTATGGGAGACTTCATCTATAATGGATTGACCCACTTTAGGAATATTAATCATGAGTCTTCCATCAGAAGTATCATCTATTATGGTTCAAGATGGAGGTATAATTCCTTGATAGAATGTATACAATTAGAAGAAACACATCTAGTACATGATATAGGAACTTGTGGGTTAGCTCCTTAAATATATTCCATACCTCCCAACTTGATTTTCCATCCACCAGACTAAAATTTCAAATTTAATTTCTCTTCTTCCAGGTTTGGATGAGTGGGAAATATTTATCAAGGAATTTCTTGGCTAGATCTTCCCAAGTAATGATTGACTAGGGAGCTTAGCTTTTAATCCAATCCATGGCTTGGTCATGCCAGGAGAACAGAAAGACACAGAGTCTGATTACGTCTGCCGAAACAACATAGTTGTGAAAGGTATCAAAAACCTTCAATAAAATTTAAATGTGTTAATGAAGGTCTTTTTTTGAATCCCACTAAATTTATCCATGTTTTGGATCATTTGAATGAGTCCAGACATGATTTCAAAAGTATGCGCTTGAATTGGTGGCCACACAATACTGGGCATGAAACCTCTTATGGATGGAAAGTCGTAGTCCATTATGGTGTGATCCTTCAACGTTGGCCCCTCATCCTAATTGTTAGGTGGAACATATTGGGGGTTATGAAGGTGTGGCTGTGCAAGATCATTCTACCCATCCAATGAATAATTTCAGCATGTAACAATTGATATATTGATCTTGGGATAAAAAATAAGTGGTTCTTGTGTATCCAGGATCCTTGAGTGAGTTAGGGGACCATGGAATATGCACTATCATAAAAGATCCAGGTGAAGGTTTTAGTTCATAAGAAGAAAATTGTAAAAAGAGAAAATGGGAAGGAGAAAGAGAGGAAAGCGGGAGGGGGTGAGGTAATCCAATGTTCGATTCGAAGGATAATGTGCCTACAAAATAGCAGTCCATAGAAACTGTGCCAAAATTATATGCACCCACCCAAATCATTGATTTCATGTAGGTGTTGATCTGATTATAAATTTATATTCCCAAACTGCACTTACTATTGGGGTTTAGTAGAGCAGTAGTGTGGTGTTGGACCCACAAGGATCACCAGTAGGAAACCGAAAATTCAAACAAAACCCTTTGAAAGGATTACTCATGTTCACTCTTCAAGATATAGTTTTTAAATAATTAGGATGTTTGTATTTATTTCATATAACTAAAAAGATATCAGGGTCAATTTTAGGGCTCCTAGAAGAAGATAATCCTAAATCTATATTGGAATAGTCTTATGACTTAGGCCATGAATAAGTGAAAGGATCACCAATTGGTTTAATCAAACCAATTGAATCTAACTATTCAAAAACCATACCTTGGTCCAGGTATAGCTAACAACTGATATGCATTACACTTAACTTATATGAATAAAACATCATAAAGTAGTGTTCATATCCTTCTCAACTCCAATCAGGGTTGGTTCATTCAATTTCCACTCCCATTGTGAAGACTCTGCAATAGAATGTGATGAATTTTTTTAACCTAATTACGAGCCATAGGGTTACCAAGGATCAATTAATGTATTAATTAGGTTCCAAAACACACATAATCTCGACCCATAACCCTAATTAGATTAACTTCACATGACGGTATTGATCAAAATAAAAGGAATATAAAACATACTTAGAATAATCATGAAATGGGTTATAAATATTCAATACACAATTTAGAACATTAAATAAACAAGATAAATAATTAAAAATAAATTTAAATCCAATAAAAAAACTTACTTATAATGAAGAAACAACGAATGAATGAAAATCTTTGATGAAGAAAGACGAATGATATTGAAAGAGATCATAAAAAAATCAGAATCAAAATGGGAAAATAACATATTTATAATGGTCAATAACTCAAAATTATTTGAAAAAAATAAAAGTAATGAGTTAAAACTATGTTGGGATAATAAATAAATTAAAATGGTAGAAAAAAATGGGTGAAAACATAGGTATCTGAACTCTGTAGTGTGGTATAGGTGATGGAAAATAAATAGACTCAAAAAGTACATGATGTGTAATGCCTTCACATAATGCACTTATTTTAAGTGATTGTCCTAACATCTTCATGTCATGTAAGTAGGCTACATGTTATATATTTGAGATCCAGAGTCTCATCTATAAAATAATCCCTTATCTTTGACTAAGAGTAACCTCAATCTTTTGACTTCATCTAAACTATACATGATGTGTATGTTATTAAATTTTAGTAGTTTTCTAAATTTTAAATTCTCACAATGTGTAATGCATGTAAATATTGAGTATGAGAATCACATCTTGTAGAGTCTTCATGGGTTGGTTTGCGTCTCTACATGCATGCTATAAATATTGGATACATGTTGTGTATGTTATACATAATGTGTATGTTATACATGACATGCAAAGATTTTTTTTTTGAAACTTTTAAACATTTCTTCCTTGGAATCCAAAATCCAAATTCCTAAAAAAACAAACAATAACCTAGTGAATTATCAAATAAAATATGAATAGACCTTAAATATATGTATCCAATATGTATATATAAAGTCATATTATTAGTATGTATTGATAAATATACAACCACAATAGAGGAATTATACTACTCAATATATAGACTTATAAGTGGTGGTAATGCTTTAAAATGTTAGATATATTAATTTTTGGGGAGAATTTTATAGTTTATTTAGATTATAAAAGTCTAAATTATATTTTCTCATAGTGAGACTTGAACTTAAGGTAATATACATGGTTTTATTATCTTATAACTTTTGACTTTTATTTGTGTTATAAACTTGGTAAAGATAATGTTTTAGATGATTATTAGAGTAAGAAAACTCAATTAGTGAATGGAGAATAAATCTAGAGGAAATCGAAGGGTATGTTGGTTAAGTTGAATCTAGAATCCTAAAAGAAGAGAGACCACAAGACATTATATCATATTGAGGTCACTTATGTTCTTGGGAATCATGTTAAGTAGGTAGAAATGTTTGGTTATATATATATAAACATCAATCACACCTTAAATGATGTAGAGACCATTTAATAGTGAATATTAGTTAAAAACAAATGATTTATTTCAGGAATAGAGTGGTGATTCCCTTAAGTCTTGAAAAATATGTTATGATGGATTCATAAATTTAGTTATTTAGTGCATCTTGGGTTGATGAAGATGCATACTGATTATTAAAGCTATGTTTTTGGTAAAGTATGAATGCATTGAAGGAGGGATTCCCAAAGTTAAAAAAAGAAATGTCTTGGGAAGAAGGAAACATAATTTCACCCAAATTCTGAGGGGAAGTCAAATAGGTGAACCCAAGTAAACACTATATACGCCACCTAGTTTCCCAATATTCATGTGTATGTCACACCAACACACAAAACTTTCACGCTAAACCTTATTCACCCAATGTTTTAGATTTTCTTATAAATAGGCCCCTTTGACTCCTTATTTTCACTATTCTATAAGATGAATATGAAAATTGAAGATCTGATTACCCAAGTCTTATTCCCAAGTCTAGCACCCTAGTCTTTTACTTGAGTCCTCAAATCCATTTTGTATCTTATTTAAGATTAAAACTAAAGGATACTAACCAAAATAGTGGGCAATGGAGTTAACCAGGGGTTTCAAACTAAGAAAGGAACCACTTAACCCTATTCTTTCAACACTAGAGTGGATTACCCCAACTTAATCACAAACATAAGAATTATCCTTCCAAAAGTATCTCTAAAGACCACCCATAATTAGGGAAAAACTTCCCCCAAGTCCCATCACCTAAAATTCAGCTCACCTGAGTAGCAGTAAAGTGACACTTTTCCCAAGTATCTCTTATTTGAAGCCTCTTGTTTTACCTCACTAGGGATAACCACCTTGGTTTCATACACTAGGGTGAACCAACTTGGTTTCCCCTTCCATGGAAAACCGCATTGGTCACCCCCAATAAGGAGAACTACCCTGGTACCCCCCACTAGGGTGAACCACTTTTCTCTCCCCTATCTCGCTTGGAAAAAATCTAGTTTATTCTCCTTAATAAGAAAATATACCATATTAATTTCCAATACCAAGGAATCATTAACACCACAGATTCAATGTTAGATAACTTCGTCACCCAAGTATCCTAATTGGGCCTCTAATTACCAATACATCCCCTAAGGCCACCATATTTACACGATCAAGGTATGAACACCGACATGAAAACCTTTAATTGCATATTTCCTTGATTAAAAGAGGATTGGGAATCATCCTCCCAAATAGGTATAACCCTTGTGGGAATCACAATACTAGATTACTTTAATAATGTGTGTCCCTATCAGAAGGATCTTGGAGAGTCCTCTCTTAGATCGATGGTGGATTTCTTCTATATCCATCAAACTAGGTCGAATAGAGCCTTACTCCTAGAGTAACTCCCAACCTTTCTTGCTAGGGGCCATACTTCCCATACCTCCATATCTTTACCTATCTTTGGGAAGACTTCCATATGATAGTATGTGCCTCCCATTAAGTATAAGACCCAAGATAATTCCTATTGGTAATGTCACAAACATGCCAAGGATACTCACCCCATGCTACCTCAATGCATAAACCCAATTTAGATCTAATTATACACTCCAATATAATGTGATAAATCTTACATTATATCTTGTTTCTAACCTAATAATGAATCACATGGGATTACAGATTTGGTTTGATCACACTGTAAACACAAATTCTTCCTTATTGGGCCTCCTCCTTAGGTGTAACCCCCAACTATATTCATATGGGCCTCTCACTATGTGTAAGCCCCAACCCATCTCCTAAACATTCCCATTGTATAAGACATATAATATATCTCTCATGAGAATATATTACCTATGAGGTTCATTCTCATAGGACCATATTCCTTGTGAGAAAAACATAATCTCATTGGCTCATATTCCCTTTGAGGTTAAACTGAAAGGGTTGCTGATACATAAGTTCCACGATAACCATTGCTAGACACCTTTCACATAGATATTGAAATTGAATGACATTAAACTGTGCGGTACATACCTACCTCAAAACCATAAAATGTGGAAATCTAACTATATGGGATTTGATTCCTATTAAATGAGATACATTGGATGTGTCCCTAAGGTTCAAACCCAATAGAAAAAACATATATATTTCCCATTATCGAGTCATATCACTATGACCCTAGAAATCCTAACTCATTGATACATATTCCATTAATGATATTCCACTAGGTCCATATTACCTACATACCATCCCTATATTAGGAATAATCTTGATAAAATCATGCCCCCACTTGAAGATCCGTATTATCTCAAGGTATTATCACATCACTCTTTCTATTCCATATTTCTCACAAGAACCATTATCACAAGGGCATATTCCTTGTGAGACTATCCTAATCTCATTGGGATATATTACATTTGAGGTCCACCAAAAAGAGAACATATTTTAGAAATCCCACACCAACCATTGTAAGGAACCTTTCACCTAGATCTCCTTGATGAATGATGTCAAAATGTAGGGACAAAGACTTGTCACAAGAGCATAAAAGGTATGATGTGTCCTGCTAAGTGGAACTAAAAATCTTTGGTTCTAATTCATTTTTAAGGATACATAAGAACCCCATATCATGGGATTTATCCCAAAACCATGAAAACTTACCACGTCCCTCAAAGGTGATAAACTTCAAAGTTCTCAACTATGAATAATTAAACCATATCCCCTTAAAATTAGGCATCACCAAGTAATAGTAGAACAAGATGGTAGAGATATGATACATATAGATGGTTTTATTAATGTAGGACTTATGATAGATATAAATGGTGACATTTATGGATAACATTTGATGCATAATATTTTGACATTAATACATGCTAATGAAAAACCACTAGTTGGGGGGTAATCTATTATGCATTGGAATATGAAAAAGATTTATGAAACATGTCTTAAATATATAATAGGTTCCAATAGTAATAAAGAATTCCCTAAAAACATTTGATGATCCTATCCTCACATTATTTCAAATGATGTTCATTCTAAAGAATAATTGGAAAAACACCCTAGTGACCACCTACATTAGGAAATTAGGCCCGAAGTGATGTTCTCAATGAATGGTAATAGATGTGGGATCCATATGAAGTTTTTAGTTTCATGGACCACATTCCCATTATAAATTAACTGAAAGAAAAAATAGTAACCCTAACATGAATCTTTCAACTATGATACTTATTCACAACCAGTCATCAAGATGTTATCATGAAAAAAATCTCCATATGAATCATTTAATAATGAAAGTGATTGGTAAAACATGTTTTATAATTGTGAATCTACATTGAATGGTTTTCTTATCTGTGTTTGTTATTCTTTTCATAACAAGCATAAATTCCTTAAATCCAAAATCCTGGAATTATCTCAACAATATCCATATGACTCAACTACTTCCAAATATTGTTTCTTGCAAACCAAAATACAATGTCACCCACCCAAATCCTTCAGTGCCAATTGAAAAACGTACTAGTGAAGGTGTACCACCATAATGGTAAAATCCCAAACTTGTAGGTTGTGTATTACACCCTCCTCAACATAAATATTCAATGACTATCTACATAATGATGTATCATGAAGGATTATGTGGAATATCTTGCTACCTAAAACCACTATATAAGTCTTTCCTTGGAGTGCAATAATAAAAACCTCTTGTATCTTAGGGAGGCCTATCCAGAAGTCAAATATGGATTCACCTTATTTTAGGAGATGCGTAGAAGGAATCCTATTAACCACATCCATCATCACCATATGGAATCAAGAACTTAACAGTCCACTGAGGATTCCATCTAAGAAACCCCTTTATTTTTCATGTAAACCCCAGAATATAAGAGAGATCTCTAGGTGTGGGGATCTACCTACCATAGGTAGTATTCCTATATCCCCACTCCCCATGAAGAAAACTACCAACAAATCTTGACAACAATCAGTAAGTAGGAAAAAATTCTTCGTACCACACACCAGGAATAATTGAACACTTTGAAAGAATATGATGAAGTATATTGACATATCCCATTAGTAACTAGGGATCAGGTAGACATTCCCACCCCTAAAAATCAAGCCCGCCTACATATACTAGTAGGAAATTGAGGAGATAAGCAGGCACCTGTTCCTGCTCCAACCCAGGAAAGGGAATACATCCCTATTCCCATAGTAGAAATCCATCAACATATTTTGGTAGTAATGGATGGGAAGGAACATATCCCTTCCCATATCATACAAAACTTCCAATATATTATAGTAGTGCTAACAAAATATGGTCATTGAAATATCCTAACATCAAACAGGGGGAAAACACCAAATTATGAAACCTCCACTAGCAAATCTACTCAACATATATCAATTGGAAATAAAGAGCTAGAAGACATTCCTACCACAATTTGGGAGGATCATTGGTATATCCCAATAAAGAAAGAACTTCTGAATTGGTCACACATTACCATTACAAATGGAGACCAATGATTCATTACATGGAAAAATTTAGGGTATACACATATTCCCACAAAATCTTGAAGGACTTTCAAATATATTATGATATTTACTTGAGAGTAGGCATAAATTCCGTCCCCTCGTCAGTGCATGTATTGTAATTAACATATCATGATAGAATATGATAAACAAACAAACATTCCTACATATTCTGAATAAACCCATCATCATAATTTGATAGAAACATGGGAGTCACCTAAGATGACTCTCATATATGAAGGTTTTCATCTAAAACACACAACATAAACTAACCAATAGAGAATATTTAATAATAATTCTCCCTAGGGACATCACAAGCAATAAGAGAAAGCCCATATCCCTACCCTACTCAGCCTTGAAATTCTTAAGTCTCTAAAACATATTTCAACAGTGGCTATGGAATCTACCAAATAATTTCAATGACCTAAACCTAGAAGACCGGAAACAGTGAATTGTTTTAATACATTGGTATGATTACAAGGAATTAAATCCTGTAGGCCCGATCAGTTTATAATTCTTAAAAAATAGATTACATACATGAACCTTACATTAAAGTTAAAGACATAAAACATAATATAGATAATACTTTGAGAATGAAATTATTATCCCAGCTTAACCTTACATATAAGTCATAATACACTTCTTAGAATCCTGGTAAAATAAAACATAAGAAAGTGGTGATCTCAGATGCTTAGTAAGGGTAACCGTATAACTGAAGACAATATGAATAAATCATCATAAACCTTATGGTAAGTTTTATAACTAAAATACAATCCCTTTAAACATAATCTTGTGCACAATATGAAAATAATAAATAATACCATAAAAAATAAGCATAACCAGGTATATTCTACTAGTATAATAATCAAATGGAATATCTATAAATAATATCGTAATAAGGAAACAAAAAATGATGAACATATGCACTATCAAGATGTATCCTCAAGATAGCTACTGTTAAGATCTATTCTCAAGACAGTTTAAGTCGGTGGGTAGAAACCCATCTTATTTTTGTTAAAATCTATCCTCAAAATAATGTTAATCTTCTTGGAAAACAAATGAAAAGGGGTTTTCATCAACTAATCACGTCTCCTAAGACCTACAGGAGCATCTGGGGCTATATCGGGTCCCTACTGTCACTTACTAAGTCCAATACATTCGTCATGTGAAAATGATGAAACATAAAAAATATAACCTTTCATATTAAAAACTAGTATACGAAATATAAATACTTTAACCATAAAACAAAAATTGTAACTAAATAGCACACCCATAATCAAACTGAATCATAAACCATTCATTAAAATATGGAAAATGATATCATAAGAGATCAACCCCAATTGACCATAAGATCCATCAAAGGATGTTGAAATAGATGAAAATAATCTATTAAAATCATTAAAAATATCTTGAGAAAAATTCCACTTTTCATTGGAATCATTTATTCAAAATCTGAACACTTATAAAAGAAAACATTTAAAAATATATTTTTGAATAAAAGTGTCTCATACCACTTTGAAACTTTTTAAAGGAATTAAAATTTTAAAACATTCATGCCCATATAAATAAATCCTTAAAACCATTTTGAAAGCACAAACATTAATGATAAATATTTTAGAAGAATAAATATTTAAAACGTTTAAAAATATATTTTAGTTAAAGAATACCTAACATAAAACCTAAAAAAGATTCCTAATGAATATTTTTTAAGAAACATGTACATGGATGATAAATATTTCCTAGTAAATAATTACGTATAAATAATATTTGATAATAATGAGATTGTGAAATTAACCCTTACCATAGGTCTGATTCCAACCATATGTGTCTAAAACTACTATATTGTGGTTTTAAACATATACTTGTTAAAGAATCAAAATAATATTTATGATATCATATATGATTCATTTATGACTTATATTACCTGTTTATTAACAATTACATGTTAAAGTTACGTTTCCGGTAATAACTGCTTGGTTTATCGTATGTGTTTTGACTTTTTATTCTTAATTGTATCACTTATATCATGATTTAATTACTTATGTAATATAAAACATCATTTTATATATCATATATATTAAGTATATTAAAATATATATATATAATACAGAATGAAATACATCTTTCATGGAGATGGTAGGTCGTACGTACGCATGAACGTTGTTTCCGTTTTCTTATCACATAGAATGGAAGCAAGTAAATAACATATATGTATATATATTAATATATTAGAATTATTATTTCATATATTTCATACTTATTCATTACATATCTTTTTTATAATCATTCTTAACTTGTTAACATGGAGAATTAATCTCATCGTGCTGTGAAGACTGTAATTCGCACGTACGCACGAGCGACGGCATCGTTTTCTTAATGGTAAAGGGGTAAAGAAATGGATGGTATATTAATTATAAAGAATAAATATAATGTAATATTTATTATTTATGTCCATTATATTCATTACTATACCCATTTAAATAAATTATAGATGAAAAATAGTTTACACCACAATGTGGAGATGATAAGTCATAGACATACACGCATGGTGATATTATTTTTCATAGGATTGGTAAAATAAGGAATACAGTTTTACCATAATCCTAAAAAATATCATCATATGTTAGATTATGGAGTTATTACTTTATCATGGAAAAAACTTAGGAAAAGGAATTATAAGAAGAAAATTACTTTAAAAGTATTGGTAATACAATTACCTCTTCTTCGAGTGTCTCCTTTTATTTTCACAAAAGGACTCCATAGGCTGGCTTTCTGCCCAAAGTATGACCTATAGGATGAAGTAAGGGAATTTTATATGATAAATGGGTAGGGTTTGGCCAAAATAAAGGGTTTTATAGGTGTGAGTAAATGATAAGCAGATGTTCCCTTTTATAAGCGAGGGGAGCGGCACTTTAGGAAACTCCAAAACTATTAATTTATTATAAAATTAGTTTTCAATTTAAAATAGCTCTAAAGTGAGTTATTTCAAAGGTAATATGAGTATGAGTCAACATAATCTCAACCAATGAATTTTATACATGTTTATGTCAAAAAACCAACCTTATCTTTTGGCTTTAACCGTTAGTTAAACAATTTAACTCTTACCGTGATAACTTTTCATTTTACACTATACGGTTAATATATTTACAATAAAATTCCAAAAAATTACAATTTTATCATTTATGAAATATTTAGAATTATCCTAATTATTTGGATGAATTATAGATTTTAGGAATTTTATATCATTTAATAAAATATTATTTAATTTAAAATCCAATTTATGTCAATTTTGACACTATTTATTAATTGACTTTTAAAAAAAATCATAACAACTTGATTCCTTTGAAAAAAACTACATTAAATCATCAATAACATGCCATAGTCATCCAAAAAAATCATGTATTACATAAAATATTTCAAATGATATTTATTTTAATATTATTAATATCATTTATATTATTCTCCCTTTAATAAATCAATTACTGCATCATCATTGTGTCACAATTAAATTTATTTATTTAAGTTCTAAAAATTATAAATAAATTATCCTGATATAGATAAATTTTTTCTATTTTTAAAGTATATTTGTAGTTGAATTTGTCTTATATATAATCCTATATTAAAAATGATTTATTTATTAAAATTATGATTATGACATTTTTATCTTATCTTTAAATAAAATATAATAAAAGTCTTATTCTTACCGAAGTGGCTAAAAAAGATCATAATTTATGCCAATGTTTTATTTTCATTGAAACCCACTTATCCAATTAAATTAAGAAAAGTTTTAGGGTAACTTTTAAATATTATAATATTATTTTTATATTTAATTACCCAATTTACCCTTAACCGTGGTAAAAAGAATTTTTTTTTACTAATGTCACTATTCACAAAAAAAAATTAAGTTGATCTTATTTGATCAAAAATTCATTAATAATTACAACCATGTATGTCTATTTTTCTAATTTCCTTTCACAAAAATATTAAAATTACGTTTAATGATAATCTCGAAAATTGTCTAGAAGACGGGTAAAAGAGACGTTCAAAAGATTAATAATTTTTTTATATCTAATTCTATTATAATAATGATTCCAACGAACTAAATTTGATTAATATATGCATTATTTATCTATTTTAAATTTAAAATCAATTAAAGTAAAAAAATTATTTAAATGAAAAGTCAATTTTTAAATACAGTGTAGTATTTTTCACTATTAATCAAAAATTGAAACTTTTCTGAAAAACACCCAAAATCACCCTAATTTAATTTTTATATTCCAAATTCAAAAATTAATTCTATTTTGAAAAATAAAATTTATAAATTTCGTTATGTAGTTAATATTATTCATATTTTCTTTTTTTAAATGGCTAATTTAGTATATCGTGGTACGCTCAAACTTAGTGTTGCGTGCAACAAAATCAATTGAATTTATTTAAAACAAAACATACCTTGAAATATTTGGGTGTTGCATTCTCCCCTCCTTCATTAAATTGGTCCCCATCATTTTTAAATTTGGGTTCGGTAACTAAGGTTTGACTGTTCAAAAATTTCTTTATTGAAATCCCACATTGAAACAATGGTCGATAAAAGGTCTAATTTAAATTAAATAAAGGGAAGAATAGAAGTTACTAGAGATAACACATAAAAGGGTTCCATGTAGGAAAACATGGAAATGAAATAAAAATATATCCACCAATTTATGATGGAGAGTGATAGAGGACATGGTTAAGAGAAATTTAACAATCACAAATATATTGATCTATGATGATCTAAGGAACTATTTTATTCATCGAAAAAAGCACTAGGATAGAATTTTTTGTTTCAAGATCCTTTCCCAAGAGTTAAAGAATTACTTTACTACTCAGATAAGAACTTAATTGATTTCTTTTAATTTCATAAGCATAAAATCATCATTTCGTCGTGCTTTGATCGATTTTCACTTCCCCTATTACACCTATAAAATAATGTTCAAATTGAAATTTGTGCGCCTCAAATACTTTCGATAAATCGTAAGGACCGAAAGTATTACCTTAATCCTCTATATGTTTACTATAACCAAAAAGGTTAGGCAAAAGTATATTATAAATCATAATTTAACCTCAAACAATAATATCCAATGTTCAACTTACTCCATTCCAATATTAAGACTTTTCCAAAATACTTTTATCCAATAATAGTATAAAAGGTCTCTAAATTTCCAATATCAATATTAACATCATATTTTCCTAAAACATAATTTTTCTATTATTAACACATAAAAAATATGAATACCTTGATCACATTAAAACCTTGATGAAAAATTTCATGCTTCAAAATCATTAATTAGTAAGTACTGTTGTATAATCCTCACATATTGCATAATTCTTATAATCAGTGCATTGCTAATAAAATATTCAAATTACATAATCATTGAATCCAAAATACAAAAATACATTAATTATTTGATTTTGACTATAATAATAGTATAAGATTGACCCTAATCCATTATATTTTTTGAGCTATATTTCCTCGATGCTTAGGATATTTATTTTCATAGTGCCCCATTTCACTACAATTGAAACACAGAATATCAATCTTTTATTTCTTCCATTTGCATTATTTTTCCTTGTTAACCTTTTCTCTCCACTAATAACAAACACCCAGTACTTTCAAGCACTTCCCAGGGTGATTCTTTCCAAAATTATCACATATAGAAAAATCCTTCTTTCCCATCTTCCCTTTATCTTTCTCTTACTCCACCATCCTCTTCTTCTATTTCTGTCCCTTAAAGCTATAAGACTTAGAGAATTATTTCTCAATCATGATAGAACATGAGACTATATATTTTTATGATGAGAATTTTTGAGAGACAAAATCATTTTAGATAAATGGATTTAACCCATCAAATAAATGATAAATATTTATCCTTGTGTTGCATATATAGTTCGTAGTATGCCTTGCTAACCTAATAAAGATGGCCTCATATTTCGCAGCATTCTCATTTTCCTTTTTCCTTATACTTGGAAACCTCCTCTCCATATCAGATCTATGTTCATGAGGGAAATATTTTTCAAATAAAATTTCCTTAAAATTTTTCCATTCTAGGTTTGTTATTTCTTATTCTTCTTTCATGTTTTGAATTAATAAACACCATTGATATTCATCCCTAGAGAGATGATAAACTGCCATGACAACCTTATCCCTTTCGTTGCTTCCTAAATCATTAAATATATTCTCTAAGGAACTTATACATTGATCAACTAAAAATGGATTTGTAGTCCCATTGAATGTTGGAGGTCGTTGTCTCATGAATCAATCTAACATTGTTCATCCATGTTGGGGAACAAGATACTCCACACAAGTAAGGTTATTGTTCATAACATGATTCAACTGTCCCAATATAGTTACAAGTTTCCCGAGACCAGCTGTAACTCCAGATCCAACATCATTATCTTTCATAAGAGGTAAATCCCTATATGGATTATGTGTGTTGATACAGTTTACATTACTTCTATTAGGCACCATTTATAAACAATGACATGCGCTATATTAGGATATGAATCATAATTCATAATTATAGACTAGTAAAATACATAACATAAATTAAAAAATTTATTCATATATAATTTAATAATCATAAAAATGGTTTCTTTTCAGGAAATATTTACGTATAAATCCTTTATAATGATTTTCAAAGAAAATGTAAATTTTCCTAATTATATTCCCCAGGAGTGTTAAACTATGTGTGAAATAAGGCCCATTTTCATGTACTAGGTTACCTCGAGTCAAGCCCAGAACACCTTGTCAGATTTAATACATCTAGGTACATCTATTCCAGAACCACATCCACTTATAGTATGCATATAAGGATTTATTTATTAGGAATACCCACATAATATCTACATTAATAATTTTATAAGGTGCTCTACTATACATATCCTCAAAGTATATCTTAGGGTAATGTTCCATAATCTATGTTTTCTAAATCTAGTTTCAAAGGTTGTTTCTAAACTTTCTTTGATACCAAATGTAATTCCCCAACCCTAGAAGCCTAGATCTAGTGCATTGTTTTAATAAATTTGCTCGATTATAAGGAATTAAATCCCAAAGGAAGAATAAAATTAGCAGTCTTGGAAAATATATTACATACATGAAACATACATTATAATTCAAAACATAAAATAAAACATATATAACCCTTTGAGAACGCCATTATTCTCTTAGCTTAACCCTGTATATCAGTCATAATACACTTCTTGAAATCCTAGTAAAATAAAATATAAGAAAGGGGTGAGATCTGATACTCAATAAGGGTAAAAGTACAATGAAAGGTAATATAAATAAATAATCATAAACCTTAAGGAAACATGTATAACTGATACAAAATACCATTAAACCTAATCTTGAGCATAATATGAAAAAATAGAAAATACCATATAAAATAATAATAACCATTGATATTCTACAAGTTGAATAATCACATGGAATATCCATAACTAATATCATAATGGGGGAAGGCATAATTATAAACATCTTCACTATCAAGATATATCCTCAAGATTGCTACTATCAAGATCTATCCTCGTGACAGTTTAAGTCTCTAGGTAGAAACACATCTGATTTGTGTCAAGATCTATCCTCCTCACATTGTTAAACTACTTCTAAAACAAACGTGAAGGGCTTATTATCCACTAATTTAATCTCATGATACCTACCAATGCATTGAGGGGATATAGTATGCCCCACCCATCACTTAATAATTCGAATACATTCTTCATGTAAAAATGGTGAAACATAAAATACATAATCATTCATATTAAAAACTAGTATACGAAATATGAATACTTTAACCATAAACCAAGAATGATATCTAAATATCACATACACAATAAAAATGAATCATTAACCATTCAATAAAATATGGTAAATGATATCATATGAGATCAGTCTCAATTAGGCATAAGATCCAACAATGGATGTTGACATAGATAAAAATAATCTATTAAAATCATTAAAAATATCTTGAGACAAATTACCATTTTTCTTTGAAATCATTTATTCAAAAGATGAAAACTTATAAAATAAGGAATTTGAAAAGACATTTTTGAATCAAAGTGTTCCATACCACTTTGAAACTTTTGAAAGGAATTAATATTTGAAAATATTCATGTATATATAAATAATTCCTTAAAAACATTTTGAAAGCATGGACATTAATAAGAATGATTTTAGAAGAATAAATATTTAAAACATTTAAAAAAATGTTATCTTTAAAGTGTACCTTACATAAAACATTAGAAATATTCTTTCTGAAAATATTTTTAAGAAAAATGGACATGGATGATAATTTTTTTTGAATAAATACTTACGTATAAAAAATATCAGATAATAATGAGATTGCAAAATTAACCCTTACCATAGGTCTGATTCCCTCCATACATGTCTGAAGCTAATGTATAGTTGTTTTAAGTATATTATTAACTTACACAGAAATCATAATAATATTTATGATATTATATATCATTCATTTATGACTTTATATTACCCATTTATTATCAATTCCATGTTAAAACAACATTTTAGGTGATAACTGCTCTGTTTATCATATGTGTTTTGACTTTTTATTCTTGATTGTATCACTTAGATAATTATTTAATTACTTAAATAATATAAAAAATTATGTATATATCATTCATATTTAATAAATAGAATAGAATACACTATTCATGGAGACGGTAGGTCGTACATACGCATAAACGTTGTTTCCATTTTCTTATCGTATTGAATGGAAGAAAGTAAATAACATATATGTGTGTGTATATATATATTATTAAAGTATAATTATTATTTAATATATTTCATACTTATTCATTATATATATATATTTATAATCATTCTTGAATGGTTAACGTGGATAATGAATCTCATCACGTCATGGAGACGGTAAGCCGTACGTATATACGAGCGGTGATATCATTTCTTTTCTGGTAAAGGGTTAAATAAATGGATGGTATGTTAATTTTAAAGAATAAATATCATGTAATATTTATTATTTATATCCATTATATTCATTATTATAACCAATGAAATAAATTATAGATGAAAAATAGTTCAGACCACGACATGGAGATGGTAAGCCATATGTACGCATGCATGGTGATATTATTTTTCGTAGGATTGGTAAAATAAGAATATGGTTGTCCCATAATAATAAAAACATCTAATAATATATTATATTCTGGTTTTATTACTTTATTTTTTAAACCACTTTGGAAAAAGAAGTAGAATAAAAAAATAACTTTGAAAAAGTTGGTGAAACAATGACATCTTCTTTGAGTGTCTCTTTTTAATTTGCACAAAAGGAATCCTTAGTTTGGATTTTCCCCTAATGTATAGACTCTAGGATGAATTGAGAAAATTTTGGAGGAGAAATGGTTATGTTTTTTCTGAAATAAAATGTCTTATAGGTGTGAATAAAAGAAAAGTAGATGTTCCCTTTTATAAGAGAGAGGAGGGGCACTTTAGGAAACTCTTAAACTATTAATTTATTATAAACTGATTTTCGATTTCAAATAGCTCCAAAGTGAGTTATTTAGAGAATATTATTATTATGGGTCTAAATACTCTAAAATAATAAATTTATAACATTATTAGGTCAGAAAGGTGACCTTATCTTTTGGATTTAACCTTTAGTTAGACAATTTAACTATTATAGTGACAACTTGCCTTTTTTACACTATATGGTTAATATAGTTACTATAAAATGCTACAATAACCCCAATTGGATCATTTATGATATATTAAATATTATCCTAGTAATTTTGATGAATTATATATTTTTATGAATTTTTTACCTTTTAATAAAATATATATTTTTTAAATATTATTTATTTCAATTTTGACTATTTATTAATTGAGTTTTTAGAAATTCATAAAACATTTATTCCTTCAAAAAAAACATCATTAACTCATTAATAAAATATCTTAGTCATCCAAAAATTCATGTATGGAATCAAATATTTCAAATGATATTTATTTTGATATTATTAATATCATTTATTTGATTCTTCCTTTAATAAATCAATTACTGCATCATCATTGTGTCACAATTAAATTTAATTATATAATTTCTAAAAATTATAAATAAATTATCAGGTTGTAGGGAAACATTTTATATTTCTAAATACTATTTATATTTGAATTTATCTTATTTATAATCCTATATTGAAAATGATTTAGTTATTAAGATTACGAGTATGTCATTTTTATCATATCTTTTTATAAAATATAATAAAAGTCTTATTCTTACACAAGTGGCTTAAAAAGATCAAAATTTTGTCCTAAGGTTGATTTTGGGAGAAACCCACTTATCAAATTAAATTAGGACAAGTTTTAGGGTAAATTTTAAATATTATAATATTATTTTTACCTTTAATTACCCGATTTACCCTTAACCGTGGTTAATAAATACAAATGTACTAAAGTTACTATTTACCAAAAAAATTAAGTTGATACTCTGAGATCAAAAATTTCATACCAATTACAACCATGTATATCCTTTTTTTTTGAAATTCCATTCACAGAAGCGGTAAAATTACACTTATTGTTAATTCTGTAAATGTGGCTAGAAGACGGGTAAAAGAGACATTGAAAAGATCAATAATTTTTTTATATCTAATTAAATTATAAGAATGATTAAAATCACATAAATCATATTAATATATGTATTATTTATCTATTTTGAATTTAAAATAAATTTAAAGTAAAATAATTATTTAAATGAAAAAGCCAGTGTTTAACTACAATGCAGCATTTTTCACTATTCATCAAAAATTGAAACTTTTCAGAAAAATTTCAAAAAATCACCCTAACCTAGTTTTGATATTCAAAATTAAAAAAATTAAGTTTATTTTGAAAAATAATTTTTATAAATTTCATAATGTGGTTAATACTATTCATAACAACGTTTTTAAATGGCTAATTTAGTATATCATGGAATGATTGAACTCAGTGTTGTGTGCGACCCAAGCTATTGAATTTATTTAAAAAGAAACATACTATGAAATATTGAGGTGTTACAGTCATAATTAGATAAATTAAGAAAATATAATTGCAAAGGTTCTCCTCAAAATATTTCTATCAACATCTATGGAGGTCCTCCATAGAGTATTATCCATAAAGATCATCCCCATGGTGGTATCAAAATTGATCATGGTAATTCATATAAGGATATGAACAACATACATACTCATAATTGATAGAAGATAAAATGTCAATAAGGTTCCCTCTTTCCATTGTCCACCCTGAAGTCACTACCTAGGGAATATCCTATTGGAATCTATATTTTAGAAGGACGTTGATCTACAATGGTTGTCCTACCCATGATGAAATCTGTTGTGAAGGTTCTCCCCATTGTGATATTTCTCTTTTATAAGAAGTTCCTCCTCTTTCTTAATAAACCTTGAGAAATCCCCCATACCATGAGGTACTCTAGATATTTTATTCAGTTACACCATGTTCCCTATTTATGATGTGTGATATTCTTTATTAACTAGAAGAAAATCCAAGGTAGCTGTTTTTTTCCAAAACCACATTTGGATTGGTTAGCTTCCAATATAACAGAATAGATTCCCACTAATAGTGATTTTATTAGAAAAGTAGCCATAAAATGATCACATTGGTTTGATTAGGTAGAGGTATATACCACTGTAGATAAAGATAATGTCAGTATGATGAATAAATAACTATCCAAAGACAATATAAAGGTCATGTTATATCCTAGGTCCATGTCTCATTATGACATTATGAAGGCCTTAATAGAAGAATTCACACACCATATTTGTCTAAATATGTGTTTTAATCATCATTATCTGAAGGGAAAACTTATACCTTAGTGGATTCTGAAAACCAATTTAAGGTAACCGAATGACTTCACCATAAGATACACTTGGCTATCCTTTTAGTAGCGTGTAGATTGAAATTATGAAAATAGTGTAGATACCTTCAATGTGCATGCCATTATTCCTTTAGGAAATTGTGTTATTTAATTTATAATTCTCTATCTGATATGAAAATTAAATGATGGGGTTGGAATGGAGCATTGTATTTTATTCCACTCCCAAGTCAGTAAAGCTCACCACTAGAGAAATCATATAATGTTATATCTTCCATCCATGTTTAACTATTGGAATTTTCACTTGTTGGTTGGTTATTCAGTAGGGCCCCATAACATCAAAACCTTACAAGCCATGGAATAGGAAAGAACAAGACATCAAAATACTCTTACATAAGGCATATAAAAATGTTGAAATAGATTCTCATTTTATAAAAATAAAGTATCTATTTGAAGAACATCCCTTAATAGTGAACGAGACCCTTTAAGAACATGAATTACACACATCTCATGCTTGAATGAAACCTCACAAAATCCAAAAGGCAATAATTTTTTTATAGAATCAATAATATAAGTGGGACCCCATCCCATTGTAATTAGAGAATTTTTACCATCATTACCACCCATAAGGTCATCAAATCCTTATTGAGTTGAAGATTTTGGAATGGTGGAATCAATTCCACTCCCTCCTATAGGGATGGGGGGATTTTTTTCACATTCTCCTTCTACTCCACAGTGGTTGGCCATCTCTATGACGAGAGATACATGAAAATAGATAACCTTATAGTTCCTCCCTCTCTATGACCTATATTTATCTTTGGAGATGTACACAATAAGGGTTTTAGAGACCCACTCCTGATTAATCTCCATAAAAAATCCCAAGGGAGTATTGGATGGATTAGGAAAGGCCTCACAAGAGATGAAAACCAAAATGGTCCACAAAAAATGGAAAGTATAGGGTGGATTATAACTTAAATATTAATGAATATTCAGAAGAAAACTAGTATCCTTATCCCTATGATGGGAACATGGGTCTGGAGGTAGTCTACACATCAATGAATTCCATTTTCATTGGACACACTAATGATTTGAATCATGATTATGAAATAGTAGAGTGGGAGATAGAAGTTTCTATCTAGAATAATTTACACACTGAAATTTTTGAAGATGTTATGCGTACTCAGCAATAGGGGTAGACCCAAAATCTACTAGTACCCTCGAATGCTCAGCTACCACCTCTTTTAAGGACTTTAAACAAATAAAATCTATAGGGTGTGTCTGTAAAAACCCAATACTTTATCAATGGAAAATCCCTTCTTATAATTATGTCATATAATCACATGAAATCACAACATAATGAATTACTAATTACTATGTGACCATTAAACATAATATTGTCACTTCCGTGTTTTGAATTTTGAAAATCTAACAGACACAGTTACATTCATTAAGATATTTAGAGTTTGATAGAATCAACTTAGTTTTTGATGAATAGTAACATACCCTTGTGAATAGTAACATACCCTTGTGAATAGTAATGAATAAAAATTTGACCAAAAAATAGAAACTTCACTAATGAATGTATAAATACAATTTAGACATCTTATAAGTGAAGAAACGATCATAATATAAGTATTGATATTTTTGTATGTCATAAATATTTTAGTTACAATTTTATGATTAATTTAATAATTTAAAATTGAAATTTATTTGCATAAAATTTAATCATTAATTGTTATTTTATTTTATTATGGTTTTAAGAAAATTTTATGGGACCTTGATTAATTTTTCAAGGTGTTATAAAATGAGTTATAGTTTTAATGTTGTTTTTTTTCAAATAAATAATGATTTTATTTAAAAATTAAATAAATAATATCTGGGAAATTATTTTTGAAAAATCGAGTTCATTTTTGGATTTTACACATCGAAGAATAGTTATAGTGAATTTTGGGGATTTTTCTAAAATACTTGAATTTTTGATGAATAGTAAAATATGATAATTCACAATAAATGCTAAAACCTGAATTTCTGCATCATTCTTGAGTCATGAATAATGTAAATGGAAATTGGTTCAAACTCACATGCACTTATTACTATTTTTGGTCACAATCATCAATCACCATTTCTTTTCTCGAGCAATATAATTAAATAATGAATTAAATATTCAAAATTACTTCTCCCCTCCACTATAAAAAACCACCCACACTCCCCTCTTCTCTTTACTCCTCTCAAGCCCTATTCTTGGCCTAAGTTCTATACAAATCACTCACCAAGATCCTCCCAATGTCCAAAATCCCTTTGTCTCCTCAAAAGACCAAATCTTATCCATTTAAGAGGATCTCAAAGGAGATAAACTCAAGAGGTAAATTTCTCTTTCTGATTCTTTTATTTTGATTCAAGTTCTTTTATTTTATTGTTTACTTCCTCACCTATATTCACCAAAATAGTATGATAAATCCATTAAAATACATATACTGTAATGATATTATTCTAATGGGATAGTTTATCATAATCTCTCCCTCCCCTTCTTTTATTCTATAAATGAAAATATCGTCTGAGATGTGTTGATTTATAACATTCAAGGATGATGGGTCTTCAATTTGCATTACCATATTTTATAATGGTCATGAAACCATTTTAATGGTTGAACTAGATCATAATATATTTATTTTATCTTATTTAATGTTTTGTAATCCTTATACATTCTTGATGTAAAATAATAATACAAAATAAGTTAATTGTGAGAAAAATCGCCACATTAATCCAAGAGTTCATAATTAATGTTTTATATAATGATTCACCTTAACTAAAAGTAAGAAAATTAAATTTAAAACCATTTAATATTTTTTATGTTCACTAATTTCATATAAATTCAATTCTGGACAACCACTGTCACCATACATGTTTATCCATTTATATATATAAGTAAACTGAACATGAAACAAACAGACCCGAACAATGAAATTGAACTTCATAACCAATCAAAAACATTATGAATGAACTAAAAAAGGTTATATTAAATCATTTAAATGTAAAATAGGTTCTATAATTATTAATTAATTAACCTAATTTTATTATTCAAGTCATTTATATCAAGGGAAGAACACCATCATACTTAAGGTAAGGGATCCCCTCTTTCTCACATTTATTCAAGAATCTCCTCTATGTTTTTCCCTTTTAAATATAATTTTTAATGATGGGGTATGATTTATGACCTTCCCCATAATTCCCTAATGACGTATAAAAGATGATAAATCTATTTATCTCTCTTTAATCCCTCCTAATTACACCCAATATCATGCCGATATTGAGTAAGGGATTCTACCCGAACTGCCTTTATTCCTTTGGGTTGCTCTATATTTATTTTTACCCAAAATGAAGTTGTATTTTATTTTTATATAAAAATTATACATACTATTTATATTCTCCAAAATCATGTTTCAAGATCCATCCCTCATTCTCTTTTGGGGATACACATGCTTTTAAGTTACTCCATCCTCAATACTTCCAAATAAGAAAACTCCTTTTAAGAGAACTTCCAAAATTTTTACACAATTTCAAGTGCACCCTACAATTTTTTAAGCCACCAATGTTTTTATAAAATTAGTATTTTTATTATTAAATATTATTGTTTAACTTTTGGTTTTATATAAATGATTATTCCCTTTTCGATTTTAAACGCTCTTTAGTATTTTCCTTAAAACCGCACTAAAATGTTTTAATGCTAATAATTTCCTAAATACTCTTATTAGATGTTATCACTTTTGTTTAACATAATATACCATGCTATATGACTATTTTACCTTATTAATTTCCTTATATTTTTTAATTGATTTCCCTCATGGACACTTTCATAACACACCCATTCATTATGCTTTATTACATGAATGTAATACCCATTTCTCTCCACGGGTTTCCTTATGATTATGTATGAATGATTATGTATGATTATTAATGTGCAAAGAATATTCATGAACATGTTAAGATGGGTTCACCCATATATAATTCCAATGCATTGGGCAAAGTTTAGTCTCATGAGACGTTATGTTCAACGGTCTTGGCAGTTAGCCTTGACTCCTGCTACATGTGCAACAGTCTTGGTGGTTAACCTTGACTTGTTCTAATCTATGTGTAAAGAGCCATGAATCCTGATAAATTCATGATTTATGTGTCTTCCACAATACTATTAATTCATTTTTATATGATCCCATTTTTATATTTTATGATTATATATTCCATTTTATATGATTATTTCATGATCTCTAACACCTATGCTAAAGCCTTATTATTATGTCTAATCTATTTATAGGATTTTAGATCATCCCTTTGTTCATGTGATCCCCAGGGTACCCTATGAAGATTTAAGGGCTTAAAGGATGTTAGGAAATGTTTTTGAAGATAAAATAAATAAGTGTTTTTAGTCCCATGTTTTATGTTTTATGTGCCTATTCTTTAATGAAACTAGACTTCACGACCCTTGGCTTTTACTATGATGTTTAATTATGATTAAAATCAAGTAATTATATGTTTAAATGTATATTGTTTGTATAGTTAGTATCAAAGCATGGTATAGTTATTTTTGGAGATTTGGAATAGATAAATTTAGTAATAACCTTAAGGATGAGACTAAGTATAAGAAAACACCCCTAAATTTTGGTAAGTATAGAGTAAGAGGTTTATCAATAAAATACACCCCTATCTAGATAAAAACAGGTAGAGGTGGATCTAGAACATATGTATCTAGGGGTAAAATCCAAAAACACCACTTTGAGCTAGACTCAAATGAGAACTGGTGCACGACAACGAGGATTTTTTCACTATTGGTTTGACACTCCCGAAGGATATTCATTAGTAAACTCACGAGCTTATTACAAAAAATTATTAAGGGAATAAAATAAAGTAGCTCATAAGAATATAAGCTAAGAAAACGATCAAAGATAACCTATATTGAAACATAGGGAATCACAAGTTAAGATATACTTATCCTTTACAAGTTTATCCTCTTATGTTCAAAGTTTCCTTTTTATGATTAATAGCTAAGTATTAAATCCATATAATTGTACATTATTTCTCTTAGATAATGAAAGAAAATAGAAGAACACATGCTAATAATCAATGTGATAGGAAATGTGAATATTTACCTAATGATATGCCTAATATGATGGGAACAGGCGCTCAAAAATTCATGATAGTTATTTCTAAAAAGGATCATGTTATGAATAATAACTTTAATCATGTAGAACTCCCTACTTCTCCAAGGAAAGAGAAATTTGTCATTGAATCATTCATGCAGAAAATGCCTCCCATGTTTAGTGGATCTTCTGATCCCCTACTCATAGAATAGTGGATTAACTCCATTGAAAAGATATTATCTATCCTCCAATGCTCAAAAGAAGAGAAATTCGTACTAACGGTTTATCGTTTTGATGGGTAAGTTGATCATTGGTAGACACTGGTCAAGAATAAGAAGCCCTAATAGGAAATTGATTCCATGGATAGGTAGGAATACAATAGAATGTTTTTCAATAAATATTTTTCCTGAACCCTATATCTCAAGATGGAAAGAGAGTTTATCATACTCAAGTATATTAAAGATGAGTCAATCGGGGCGTATGAATAAAAATTTACACTGCCTGCATGGTATGCCTCCGGCTTTTTCATGAACACCGAAATCTGGGTGAATCTCTTCTATGGAGGACTAAAGCTGATTCAACAAAAAGTGCTGGCTATTTGAGACTTCAACTGCTATGAAAAGATTTTAAAGTGTTCCCTCAAGGTTGAAATGGAGATCAGAGACTCTCAGTAGTATCATGGGTCCAGTGACTAGAAGAGGAAAATTAAATCTCATATGGGCAGTCCCACAAATAAATTCCATGATGGGAAGAAGTTAGATCATCCCACATGTAAGAATTGTGGGAAGAAGCATCCTAGGAACTATCTAATGAGAACTAGTAATTTCATAAAATGTGTAAAGTTGGGACATCTGAATAAAAAATGCCGACATGATATGAAGAATCCCGCAAATGTGGAGGAAGAAAGGAAGGTTCAGATCAACAATTATCCTATAGTGTAGTGTTACCACTACAAGGAGCATGGGAATTATGCAAACAATTTCCCTAAGTCTAGGGTTGTCAGAGGTAATCAACAACAACCTCCAAGGAAACAAGGAAGGTCTTATGCTATCACTACTCCTAAGGTGGAGCCGAAAAATAATGTGGTGATAGGTAATATAGTTATTCATTCAAGAATAGTGAATGTACTATTTGATTTTGGTTATACACATTCTTTTATATCTTGAAATATTAGTAGAAATATTCAAGAACCATCTCAAAATTTGGTGGATAAGTTATCTGTGAGAACAATGAATGGGGAAATTATTGGGTCCATGGTTTATAACTCCTCCCCAGTTAATTTTTTTAGAATGAATCTCCCTGAAGATCTTATCATACTTCCTTTAGTGGATTTTGACGCTATCTTGGGAATGTATTGTCTATCTTTATACAAATCCAACATCAAATATCAGGAAAGGGAGATCACTCTTCACATCCCAAAGAATCCTCCAATTATTTACAAGTGTAAGGAGGAAGATGAATCTACTTTATAATCAGTGTCTCAAGTGTGGATATTAATTCCTTATGATCAATAATCTCTTTCTCAAATGATTGAGACAAAGGAGAGAATCAAGATTGAAGACATGAACATCGTGAGGGATTACACTGATGTATTCTAAGAAGCGTTTCTCTATCTTCATCCTGACTGATAGGTTGAGTTCTCAATTTAATTTATTCTTGGATCTCTATATATATCAAAGAAACCTTATATAGTGTCCAGCGTAGGGCTAGAAGAGTGGAATAAGTAGTTGCAGGTGAATCTAGAGAAGGGTTTTATACGCTCGGGTGATTAATTGTGGGGTGAGCCAGTCCTCTTCATCAAGAATAAGGATGGATCAATGTCCCCCTGCATTGATTATCGTGAGCTCAATAAAATCATGATAAAGAAAAATTATCCCCTACCACGGGTAGATTAATTGTTCGATCAGCTTCGTGGGGCCAATTATTTCTCTATGACCTTCAGTCAGGATATCACCAATTAAAAGCAAGGAAGGAAGACATTCCCCATACTTCCTTTCAAACGTAGTATGAACACTATGATATCATAGTGTTTCCCTTCATACTCACTAATTATCCAAAAATTTTCATGGGTTTAATGAATATATTCTTTAGAGATTAGCTCATCCAATTTGTGGTAGTCTTTATCGATGATATTCTGATATACTCCAAAAGCAAGGAGGAACATGAGGAGCATCTGAATACTATTTTAAAGACTTTGAAAAGGGATAAATTGTATGAAAAGTACCATAAATGTTCGTTAGGGATGGAGGAAGTATCATTCTTAGGTCATGTTATCACCAATAAAGGGATATCTATAGACCCTTCTAAGAAAAATGCGATTGAATAGTGGCCTAGGCCAACATCTGTAATAGAGATCCATAGAATTCTGGGTCTAGCTGGGTATTGTCGAAGATTTGTGAATAACGTTTCATGATTTTCAAACCCAATGACCAAGATGACATGGAAGGGAGTAAAGTTTGTATGGACTCAAGAATGTGAATATTTTTTTATAGATTTGAAAAAGAGGCTAATCATTGAGCTAGTACTCACACTCCCAACAAGTAGAGAACTCTTTATGGTGTACAATTATGATTTAAAGAAGGGCTTAAAATGTGTGTTGATGAAAAATGATAAAGTGATAGCCTATGCCTCAAGGAATCTGAAAATAAATGATAAAAACTATCCTACACATGATTTGGAGTTGGAAGTTGTGATACTTGCATTAAAATTCTGGAAGCATTATCTCTATGGGGAGAATTATAAGATATATACTGATCACAATATTATCAAATATATATTCAGAAAAAAATATCTTAATATGTGTCAACGAAGATGGATATAGCTCATCAAAGATTATGACTGCTCAATCCACTACCATACTGGTAAGGAAAACAAGGTGGAAGATTCCCTAAGTAGAAAGGATCCTATGTTTTTATCAATGATGAGAATTGAAAATGATCCAATATTCTTAGATTTTTTGAGGATGGACATGGGAATCATTAAGGGAGGAACATCATCAATCCTTTCCCAAAAGATTTCTCAACCATTCCTCATGGAGAAAATAAAGGATGCTAAAAAAAGATATGGAAATTATGAAAAGGGTGGAAGATATTAAAAATGGGTAATCCTCATAGTTCATGATTGATGAGGAAGTAGTTGTAAGATTTGGATCACAATTATGTGTACCATCTGATTTATAGATAAAGAAGGAGCTTCTTAAATAATGCACATAGCTCAAAATTATCTATCCATCTAGGGAGAACAAAGATGTATCGAGATCAACAGGAGAACTTTTGGTGGGATAATATGAAGAAGGATATTGCTTAATATACATCAAAGTGCCTTGTATGTCAACAAGTAAAGGCTGAATGATAGAAGTCTAAGGGGATGATGAAACCACTACCCATACCAACATGGAAGTGGGAGAACATAACCCTGGACTTTGTCAATGGAATTCCAAGGACATCCATAGGAAATAATGCTATATGGTTCATTATGGATCATCATATAAGATAAACTCACTTTATCACAATTCAAGAGGAATTCTCATTGAATCAACTTTAGCAGATATATATCAAAGAGGTGGTAAGGCTACATGGAGTACCACTATATATTGTATTTGATTGAGACTCGAGATTCACCTCGAAGTTCTGGAAAATTCTCCAACATGCTCTAAGCACTGAACTGAACATTAACACGTCCTATCATCCTCAACCTGATGGCCAATCTAAGCAAACTATTCAGACACAAGAATATATGTTGAGAGCATGTTCTATAGACATAAAATGAGGATGATACCAACATCTTCCACTTATTGAATTCCTCTACAACAATAGTTTCCACTTGAGAATCAGAATGGCACCATAAGAGCCCTTTATGGGAAAAGGTGAAGAACACTAGCATGTTGGGATAAAGTCAGCGAGCATAAGCTTATAGGACCTGAAATGGTCAATGAAATGGTGGAGAAGGTGAAAACCATTCCGCGGAAAATTAAGTCATCCTAAAGTCTATAAAAGAGGTATATAGACAATCTTTGATAATACCTTGAGTTCAAATTTGGAGACATTGTATTTCTATGCATATCTATATGGAAGAAGGTCATGAGGTTTTGAAAGAAAGTAAAGTTAAGTCCCATGTACATCGACCCCTTTAAGATTCTTGATCGTGTCATGACTATGGCCTATTGACTGTCAATTCAACCTACCATGTCCAAAGTACATGATGTATTTCATGTATCCCTCTTAAGGAATTATATACCAGACACTTCACATATACTTATTTTAGAGGTGGTACAGTTGGAGAATGATCTTTCTTATGAGGAGCAGCCAGTGAAGATCTTGGATCATAGAGATAAAGTTCTACGAACAAGACTACTCACCAGGTCAGAGTACCGTGGAAGAACAATAAGTATGAAAAGGAAACATGGGAACTGGAGGAGGAAATGAAGGAAAAGTACCCGCACCAGTTTATGGCTTAGAATGTTAAAAAAGAAATTTCAAGAGCGAAATTTCATAAGTGATGAATAATGTAATGACACAATGTTTTATCAATGGAAAATCACTTATTATAATTATGTCATATAATCACATAAAATCACAACATAGTGAAATACTAAGTACTATGTGACCTTTAAATATAATGTTTTCACTTCTGTGTTTTGAATTTAAAAAATCTGACATACACAGTTGTGTTTAGTAAGATATTTAGAGTCTGATAGAATCAACTTAGTTTTTGATAAATAGTATCATACCCTTGTGAATAGTAACAGAAACTTGTGAATAGTAATGAATAATAATTTGGACAAAAAATATAAACTTCACCCATGAATGTATAAATACAATTTAGATATCTTATAGGTGAAAAAACGATTATAATATAAGTATTTATATTTTTTCATGTCATAAATATTTTAATTAACATTTTATGATTAATTTAATAATTTAAAATGGGATGTTTTTCTCATAAAATGTAATCATAAATTATTATTTAATTTATTATAGTTATAATATAATTTTACAAGACTTTGATTAACTTTTGAAGGTGTTATAAAACAAGATATAATTTTAATGTTGTTTTTTAGAATTAATTATGAATTCATTTAAAAATTATATTAACCAATTTGTTTTTAAAAAATGGAGTTCATTTTTGGATTCTACACACCGAAAAATGGTTGGATTGATTTTTTTTGATTTTTCTAAAATACTTTAATTTTTTATGAATCGTAAAATATAATAATTCACAATAAATGCTAAAACCTGAATTTCTGCATCACGCTTGAGTCATGGATGATGTAAATGGCCCTTTGTTTGAACTCTAATGAACATATTACTATTTTTTGTCATAATAATCACACAATATTTCTTTTCTTGAGAAAAATAATTAAATAATGAATTAAATAGTCAATATTCACTCATCCCCTGTACTATAAAAACCACCCATACTCCCCTCTTTTCTTCAATCCTTTTAAAAATTGTTCCATACCTAAATTCTACCCAAATAACTTCCCAAGATCCTCCACTACTCTAAACAACCCTTTTTCTCTACAAAGTACCAAATCCTCTCCCCTTAAGAGGCTCTCAAAGGAGATAAACTTAAGTGGTAAATTCCTCTTTCTGATTCTTTTATTTTCTTTCAAGTTCTTTTCTTTTCTTGTTTATTTACTCATCTCCATCCACCCAAACGGTATGATAAATCAATTAAAATAAATTTATTGTAATTTTATTATGATAATGGGATATTTTATCATAATATCTCCCTACCCCTTCTTTTATTATATTAATGAAAACACCGTCCGAGATGTGTTGATTTATCATATTCAAGGACGACATGTTTTCAATTTGCTTTACCATATACTAAACTATTCATGGAACTATTTTAATAGTTTAACCATATCATAATATATGTATTTTATCTTGTTTATTATTCTGTAATCCTTATAAATTTACGATGTAAAATAATAATATAAAACAAGTTAATTGTGAGAAAAATCACAACATTAATCTAAGAGTTTATCATTAATGTTTTATATAATGATTCACCTTCAACACAACTAAGAAAATTAAATTTACAACCATATAATCTTTTGGATGTTTAATAAAGTTTTATAACTTCAATTTTGGACAAACACTCTCACCATACATGTATATCTGTTCAGATATATAAGTTAACCGAACATGAAACAAACAGACCCGAACAATGAAATTGAACCTCATAACCAGTTGAAAAGGTTATTAATGAACTCAAACAGGTTATAATAAATCAATTAAATGTAAAATAGGTTCTTTAATTATTAATTAATGAACTTAATCTGATTATTCAGGTCATTAATATCAAGGGGATAACTTCATGAGACTTAAGGTAAGAGATCCTCTCTTTCTCACATTTATTCAAGAATCTTCTCCATGTTATAACCTTTTATGTATAATTTATAATGATGGGGTATGATTTATAAACTTCCCCATACATACCTTATGATTTATAAAAGATTATAAATCCCTTTATATCTCTTTAATCCCTTCTAAGTACACCTGATACCATGCCGATATTCTGTAAGGTATTTTACCCGAACTGCCTTTATTCCTGTGGGTTACTCTATCTTTCTTTTTAACCAAATGAAGTTGTATTTTATTTTTATGTAAAACTTATAAATAATATTTATATTCTCCAAAATCATATTTCATTATCCATCCCTCATTCTCTTTTTGGTATATACATGCTTTTAATTGACTCTCTCCTCGATACTTGCCAATAAGCAAACTCATTTTAAGGGAACTTCCAAAATTTTTACACAATTTTATGTGCACTATACCATTTGTTTTAAGCCACTAATGTTTTTATAAAATTAATATTAATATTATTAGAACCTTCTTGTTTTAATGCTAGTTTTATATAAAATATTATTCCCTTTTCAATTTTAAATGCTATTTAGTATTTTCCTTTAAACTGCACTAAAATGTTTTAATCCTAAGAATTTTATAAATAATATTCTTACATGTTGTAACTTAGGTTTAAAATAAATTACCAAGATATATGTCTATTTTAAATTATTAATTTCCATGTATTTTTTAATTTATTTCTCTCATGGACACTTTTATGATACGCCCATTCATTATGCTTTATGACATGAATGTGATACCCATTTCTCACCATGGGTTCCCTTATGTTTATGTATGAATGTTTATGTGTGATCTTTTATGTGGAAAGAATATTCATGAACATGTTAATATGGGTGTTCCCAGATATAACTCCAACTCATTGGGTAATGTTTAGTCTCATGAGATGTTATGTGCAATGATCTTGGCGGTTAGCCTTGACTCATGCTACCATGTGCAATGGTCTTGGTGGTTAACCTTGACTTATGATTCTATATGTTCAATGAGGCTTGAATCATTCTAAAGTCATGATTTTGTTTGCTGGAAAATACTATGAATTCATGTTTATATGATCCCATGTTTATATGTTATGATTCTATATGCAATTTTATGTAATTATGTCATGATATATAACCCTTGTGCTAAAGCCTTATTCTTATGTCTAATCCCTTAATGGGATTTTACCTCATACATTTTTTCATGTGATCCTTAGGGTACCCTATGAAGATGTAAGGGATCAAAGGAAGTTAGGATATCTTTATATTTATTAAATAAAGAAGTGTTTTTTAGTCCCATGTTTTATGTTTTTTGTACCTAGTCTTCAAAGACACTAGACTTCATGATCCATGGCTTGTACTCTGATGTTTAATTATGCTTAAAACCATGTAATTATATGTGTAAAAGGCTAGGGTTTCTATAGTGTCTATATCCCATATATCATGAAAATGAATTAAGCCTCTTATTATGAAAGAAAAGGTTTCTCAATATTTAGTATCGATAAAGGTTTTAAAGTGAATTATTACTGATTTAGTCAAGGGTAAAACTACTACGTGGTATACTACTCAAATAGTGACTCATGAGTCTCCTCTATTGAATCTCCCTTAGTATAGAGAGGCTTCTATAACAATGAGTTTAGAATATAGTCAACTAATTAACTCAGAATCCATGAATTCCGTATATCTGGACCTAATGGTTGGAGAATATCTGGAATTGCCTCCACTAGGAAGGCATCTAAAATCATATTCGTTGAGATGCCCTATTCAAACCTGCAATGGTCAGCAATATATGTAGAAAATATTACCATATCATGATATACTCACTAACTCTGCTCAAATGTCTAACCAACCAACCATCTAATCAGAGAAAATTGAATCCATTGAGTATCTAAAAGATCGAATGGAAGCCATGGAAAGGTGGAGTGCAATAGT
The DNA here is from genome assembly GCA_963277665.1 of Viscum album. Lineage (NCBI taxonomy): Eukaryota > Viridiplantae > Streptophyta > Magnoliopsida > Santalales > Viscaceae > Viscum > Viscum album. The sequence goes on from OY728129.1 coordinate 1,406,319,116, forward strand.
GTAACCAGGAATAAATCCATACCCTAAATGGGTGGGAATATGTCCTCCCCTACCTAAATTAAGAAATAAAAAATTCTCAAATTTAATTGACACTAGGGATACAGATTAACATTTGATTCATTTCATATCTCAATGTGGAACCATGATAGGAACTCTTATAAAGTAAAAGACAACTAGGCTCAAATGGTTCATATAGAACCTTGATGGATCAATATTTTTCTGGTATAACTATTTTATGACTAGATAAATAATAGAATGGGAATAACTCTATTATAAATTCCTATAATAATTCAGATCAATGTTTAGGAATGCAATATTCATTGACCTCTCAAACTAAATAAAGGTGAAAATGAGAGATTCTTAGAATTTATTGATTAGTTTAAGGGTTGGACCAATTACTTGAAGTAAATAACTCCCTCAAGATGATTTTATGAGAATATACATAGATAATCTCAAATATAAATAAAAAATACACTCATACCTACAAAATATTTAGACCAATTTCATGATATTTACATAGTTTTGTATAGTTTTGGAAGATTGCATTTGGAAAATTAAGCCCATGCCTCGACCAACACCAATAACTCAATGAAATAGAACAAGAAAAGTAGAAAAAACAACAATTATGATTAATAAAACAATGAAACCTACTTCAAAACCCAATCCTAAAAAATATAATATGGTATATCCTCCTAAATGAAAATAAAAATAGAAGGAACCTCTTTAGGAAGCTAAAAAAGAGTAGAGGAATATACTATATGGAAGCTGGAATAATAAATTTTTTTTTATAATATGATCATGTTCTTCGATACTTCATCATGGTTATGGAAAATAATTTTTTAAAGATTCCAAATCCCATGTATCCTAATGAAGTTGGCCTCAGTGACTTCTTGAATTATTTCCAATTTTATCGAATATTGGAGAACACCAACCAGGAGTGAATTTTATTGAATGAGATCCTCCAAAAGATCATAGATTCTAGACAATTCAAATTGGGAAAGACACCAGAATAATTTTATTACATTCCTACAATCTCACTAAAAAAGAAGGGGAATCATAGGAAGTCCCAAATAAGTATTCTCAGAAGATTGATGATTGGATTATAAAAAAGATGGTCAAATGTTCACATTCTATTTTTCAGATGTTTCTAAATCGACCAACTGTGACCCCAACCCCCTCTATAACAACCAAGACAACTTTTTTGTCACTATAGTATTATAAGAGTCAGTATTTTAAGAACTGAAATAATCAACACAACAAGAATGAAACGTTGGATAAACACATTCCAAGGTCTAAAATGGTTCAAAACATATCATATTTGTTTCCTCGACACTGGGATGAAGGGAGACACCCCACAAAATAGTTCAATAGGAACCAATCCCTCAAACAGAATCCGCACAAGATGAATATTCTCAATAAAACATGATCAAGGCAATCCAATTGGAAGATATCTTCTCTAATAGAGAAAATAATTACGATCCTGAGTTCCCCTTTCACATTCAGGGAGTAGGAGAAAGTGTTCTATTAGGATGATGCAGTTTGGGGATATTGGGTCTACATGGATATCTCCATTCATTTCATATCCCTATTGAAAGTATATATACCATAAATACATGAAGAAAATTACTTCAGTGTGTACAATAAGAATACTAATCCACTCCTAAAATATCTAGAAATCATTTAATTCTGATTATACTTGTGGAACAATTTCCTAATAAAAATCTTCCAAGTCAATGTCAAATTGTAGGTAAGTTGACTCAACCTAAGAAAAAAATGATTCCATTGAATTCTATTCAAGTAAAGTTGCCATCAACACCGGTGGTCATAGATCCAGGTCTCAAACCAAATATCAACCCTATACGTGGAAGCAGAGGCCTCTATATTAGAAATATGACATCTTGAAGTATTTAACCATTATTTTGACCAAGATTTCAATTCTTGATGCCCTTAATATTTCAAAGGATCTTTAGGAAGTACTTTTTGATGATATATGAATCCCTAAAAAGTTTAAAACTGAGATTTATACCACATTTTTTGATGCTTTAACTGGGGTGGCCCACCTCATGTGTTGCGGTGACGCTGACAACTACATCGTACCCCACATTCCTACTTTCCAAAGGTGGGTGAAATTAATCACTTTCATAGAGATGTATTTGCCTTGATCGAAACGGGGTGATGGGATGTCAGTTCCTTCTTCCATGGATTCCTCCTTGGAATTCATCTCCTAGTCCGAGTCTCCCTCATAGATTAAGAAATGGTTCATGAAACTCAATCCTAGTTCCATATATTTTTGGATGCCGGTTAATTATGTTGCTTCTATCTAAAAAATACAAGGGGTCTTGATAGGGATGAATCCTTCGGTTTGGGGAATAATCATGTTGGACATTGCTGGTATGTCTGGACATTAGAACATTGGCCACTTATATCTTCCTCATAGGAGGGAATCTCATGGAGGCATATAGAGCATGGAACCAAGGCATCCCATGTAAATCACGGGGTATCTTATGATAGGGTCATGTATTTTGAGGTTTTCCTCAGATATAACATGTTTAAAATGAGGTAGTAGTGTGATAGGTCATGATTATAACGTCTTGCAGAGATAGTGAGAGGCTGATCAGAACACCTGGTAGAGTCAGATCAAAGAGATATATCCCTTGGAGGCAATACCTTGATGTTTTAACTAACGGATGGATTAGAATTCTCAATGAGAGAGGATTGAGGGTGGTGTGTCTCATAAAGGGAAGATGTCACACTGTGAAGGGGTACGTCCAAAGGAGGGAGGCACCAATGTTTATCAAATGGATGGGTCATAATTCCCATTGAGAGCAGACTCATGGAGGTGTTTCCCATAAAGGGAAGATTTCACACCATGAAGGGGTACATCCCTAGGAGGGAGGCACCAAGTTTTATCAGATGGATGGGTCAGAACACCCAATGAAAGCAGATCGAGGGTGGTGTGTCCCTTAAAGGGAAGATTTCACACTACGAAGGGTTACATCCCCAGGATGGAGGCACCAAGGTTTACCATTAGGTGGGATTGAACATCATGGAGGTGTCCTGTGTATCCTTTCTAGGATAAAATGATCAAAACCTACATAGTTTGGTGAATGAAGTGGGGATTATGCATGTGATCTTCCCTTCACATGGGTATTTTTCTTGGTTAGATTATGTTGGATAGTGTGGGAATTACGCATGGGAGGTTCCCAGGTTACACTGGGATTAGTAGTGATTGATGGGGATTACATGTAAGAACGTCCTAGAGGGATGGCATGATCACATCAGGATATGAAAGCCTAGGTAAAATTAGGGCACAAATGGATGAAGTGTTGGGTGGAGCAGATGGAATAGATGGAGGTGTTTTAGGGTGTTGGGATTGATCCTTAAGAATATTTCCTATCTATCCTTGTTAGTTAGGAATCTAAGTCCACATAGTTATTAAGGGAGAGTTTGGGCTTATAACAATGAGGATTCCCAGTCAAAATATGGAATTTGGTTGGGGATTTTTTATAGGATCTACCCCAATGAGTTGTCATAATGGGGCTTACACTAGGATGGTTCCCCATTGGAAATGATGGGGATTACACATTTGAGTGATCCAGATGAGAAGAGGTTAGATGTCACAATGATTTCAAACCTCTAAAATTATGCGTGTCATGCTCGATTTGAGAAACAATTGGGATAAATATACCTGACTATCATATCGTGGAAGATGAGTTGATGAGAGATTGTGTGGGGCATACCCATGTGATATACTCGATGAGCATGTCACTTTTTGTGATGAGGATCTCATTACACATGAGTATGATCTCATTCTATGTCATTCACACACATATCATCCTATCAAGGATAAGTTGGGGCATACATGTGGAGACTACCTAAGGTGCCCATGGAAGAAAATCTCAAAGGGAGAGGGATGGAGGATTGAGAGATCGGGATGTGAGAGGATCCTAGTTCCCATCCCCTCTCTGGTCCTATGTGGAGGATGTCATTCCATGCAAGGAGGATCTTATTCTATGTCAGTAATACATGGGGAAATCATAGTATTTCCACATAGGTTGAGATCACAGTTTAATGTCATCTGTTGAGGAAATTAGTGCTAAACAGTTTAACTTCCTACAGCTCAGACATGGGGAATTCACTCCTCACCCCTTGGACCTAGATAAGCATCGCACATTCACCCTTGGGGTGGACATGTATTCTGTAATGGAAATGTGTAACCGTTTTAAGTAATGATCAGTCGTGGGGTCCATGTTGGTGTATGTATACTGAAAATAAAGATTCATTATCATACCTATGCTGAAAAGAAAGAGTTATGGCACTGCAATAAGGGAAAATTCCCAAGGGAGTAAAAAATCAATACGCACAATCCTAGAGGGATTCATGGAGGAGGGTCTAGTGAATTAGGGGGCCCCGCTAAGAGGTTCTTCAAAAATATTGGGTACTTCACATAGAAGAGGGAGCTAGTTGAGGAAAGAGATTCATGATGCATGGTTCCCCTGCATTGAAATGAAGTCAGAAGATGGAAAAGTAGTGATTCAAAAAGACTAAATGCTATTTGAATCCACAAGTACCCCAGAGGGCCTTATTCTTCTAAGAGGGGAATATGACTTTTCCAAAGGCATCTCCAACTTATATGGGGGTCATTAGAAACAAGGGAAAGTGGGGATCATGATGATCCAATAACTTGGATGATCCATCATTCGGTTGGGTTTGAGGTGCTTGGGTGCTTCATGAAATGGGAGATGATAAGACAAATGGTCAGGGTAACCATGGATTTGAGATTGAATGAGACGGATATTTATAGGCCTAGTGTGTTAAGATTCTCAGAGACACGATGTAAATATAACATTGGATCTATGAAAGGCCATAGCTCCATTGGACTCACAGATCCATCCATTAAATTCATTAGTACGGTCGCGGAGTGCATCATAATCACGGGGGTCTCATCATGTCCTAAAATGTTCAAGGTGGAGAAGGGACATCCATTAAGGTGGTTCATGAGGAAGAACCTTTAGAGTATTTTGGGGCAGTTTGAGCTTAGATTCCATATCGAACAACCGTTGACCTTCTCCATTTATACTGGGTAACATATTTTAGTTCCAAAAAATGCCTCCCATTCAGAACAAGATCTTATGGGAAAAGAGGGTTGGATCTTGAGGGTCAATCACCAAAACATGGCTTATTACGAAGATAGATCTGGTGTTGGCCTCACAATTCATGCGGGTTCCTAGGCCGCTGTAAATATTTCTTGGCCGTGTGCCTATAAATAGAACATGGGGGACCCCCTATATGTACCAGATATTCAACAAAACTTTCCCTGGTTTCTATTTTCATAAATATATTCACCCCGTGAATGCATCTTTGTGAAATGAGTTTCCAAGATCCTTGCGTCTCAAATGATGCTTAACAAATCAGACATTGCGATATGTTGTTTTCTTAGAAAAACATACTGATTATGCTGAGACTCTATGATATGGTTCTTTGAGAATGAACTTCCTGAATGACCTTTGTGAATTGACCTAGAAAACTACCTAAGTATTGATTTTTTTGGCCACTCAAGAAGCTACTGAAGAGGTCCTTGAAGATTCTGATTAAAGGGATGAAATGGCGAATGACATCATGACTAGGGAGTATGTTCATAGATACTCTGACTATAAATCACTACTTTCACTACTATTAGAAGCTTAGAGGGACTATCCTCTATGAAATAGGTTTTCATTGTATGAATTTGGTTTAAGGGATGATGTCTTCATCCCGCCGATGATTAGGTAATAACCGACTTAATAGTTTAGGGGAGTTCCAGGACATCACCAGTGGCACATGGCTGATGTAGGACACATTAAGAAGGATCACACAACCATCACTTCTGACTATCTCTACAAACACCAAAATAAAATCGATGAGTGGCAGTTGGATAATGAAGCTTCTCCACCACAATACTAGAAATCCTCAAGGATGGCTTATGAAACCCAGAGAATGGATGGACTGAGGATTTAGATCTGCATCAGGGTGGTAACTTCACTGAAATGTGGGCCTCAAATTACTGGGCATGCACATCTTGCACTAATTTTGATGTAGAGTTGATGTGAGTTGGCCTGTATGAAGAAAAACAGGATTCCTAGTTCCATGTCTACCAACCATGGGAGTTCATGCCCGAAGTACTAAGAAGATGATCATCAGGGACCAACACATTCCATCTCCATCACAAGGAGGTTGAAATTATCCTATGGTAACTCCATTATATTTTTAGGTTCCCTATTTTAGGGTCCATGTATGACGAGTTCCTCCTCATAGATAATGCATGAGAGGATTAGGAGAAACTGTCATGTCTGATTAAGGTGCTACTAGATTTGGTGTATGGCACTACTAAAGAAAACCATGGGATGAGGGATGTCTATTTCAAGGAGTGGTTTGGTTACTTTCTGAACTTACCGATGGAGGATCCCATTGAGGGAGAAGAGGTAGCCAATAATCTACCAACAAGGTCTCACAATTATCAGAGATGATCCCAATGAGGCAAGGATGTCTCTTAATAGTGAATACTGGAGGATAGACAATGGAAGATGTGAGGGTATAACATCATTACCAGACCTCAACCTATATTCAGGTTGGATGGGTTCATTACGTAACTTATCCATGGGTGGATGTTTTCGGTAATATATGCACACATGGTGGATGCGACTGAGGAAATTCATCATGTCAGCGATGCTGGTAATAGGGAATCACATCAAACTTAGGGACCTAGTGATTGAAAACCTGTATAAAGTTATCCAGCATATCAGCGAGGGGAAGGAGATGTTGCACATGTGCAGACCAATCCACTTTATTTAGGTCTAGATGGTAGCGAAAATGGGAGGCTATGAGTACCCAAATCCCATATCACCTCCTGAGAATAACTTCTATATAGTGATTTTGAATATCATGAGAAGTTTCATGTTCAATCTAGGCTTGACGATAGTGCTGAGAAAAGTTGGGTGGGAAGATCAATCCATTTTTCATCCATTCACTCTATTGATGAGGGTCATAAATAATGATGGTATGAGAACTGAAGAGTAGCGGTCATATATCGTGGCCTTTAAAGGTGGAGTATTAGTGGCACAAGTGGACTGTGAGCCGATTTTCAAGCCATACAACCCACATCAATTCGTGAGGCAGTTCAAGTGTTTACAAGGGCTGACTCCGAGGGTATACCTGGGAGTTCATCATGAAGAACACATATGTGTGATGAGGCATATCTAGATCATGTTCACATGTGAATATAAAAAGATGTAGAATGAGATTCTTCCATCCAATAATATATACAATCTGACCTATACGTACCCAAATATTTTGGAGGTTTCTTATCCAAGAGAAATCTAAGGCAACAAAATATCCATTCTAATGAAGGATTTCATTAGGGATACGTCCGAATGATAGAGAGGGAATGACATATCAGTAGGAATGAGTGACATCATGGCGGTGGTGAAGCTGTATTAGAGTCAATAGCTATGGTTCCTTCACCAAATAGAAGTGAAGGAGCACAAGCAACAACAGGTGTAATCCTCTCAATCAGTTGGACTAGGGAGGAAGGGGGATCATCAAGAGGGTTCCATAGGATACCTACCTAATCTCATGGGAAGAGAATATACTGTGTAGTCATTCTTGAGGATGTTGTCTACCCTAAAGATTTAGAGATATGAGATTTCAATAGATAATTACTTGACCAAAGAAGTATATCAGACCACCTTAGAAACCATGGGATGGAACTTATGGGGATTTTTAATGCCAACCCTGGATTCCTCATGTCTTAGGAAGAGAAATAATTACATGTGGTGAAGTTGGTAGACCTAGTGAACTATAGTGGCACTGTGCATCTGATAACAGACTAGGTGAAAGTATTATTAAATATGAAATTTCCACCAATACTGTTGGACAATGAGCTAGAAGAATGATATACCCTACTCTAATAATTAGAATAATCTTGGTGGGAATCCACTAATGTGGGGTGCCCCCCAAAGGCTGGTGAAATCACAGACTCCATTGGGAAATTCACATAACATCTCTAGGTAATCTTTAACTTACTAGTATTCTTGCTACACATTACATTATGATTCATATAAAATCCCCAACTAAAATCTATTTTATGTAAGAGTATCTTTCATGAGGTACCCTACTGATGGGGAAGGAGGCAGAACAACCAGTGCAGAGGACTAAGCCCCGAGATCTGTGTCTAGGAAGAAAGTGGTCGTGGGGTCAACAGAAGCTGAGTAGGACACCCCAAAATACCTGTAGACATCCGTAGTTTCTGGTGGGCCACATCCTGGGATCCCAACAGTGAAAAACCAAGATCATTATATGATACTTATCAGTTTCCATAAGTTTCTTTACTTATAGAGACACATCTATTGTTCCTTTATCAGGTTGACTGACAGAATTTCTATCTGAACGGTGCTGGTATTGGCAGGTGATTTACTATGGGAAGTGGTTGGAATATTTGAGGTTTATTTTCTGATAATGGAGATGATACATGAATATCTAGCTGCTCGAGCTAACCAGTCCATGGCCTCGAGTGAACAATCTATTGTGGTTGTGGGTGTGACCACTTGTGGGGCCAAACTCGGGGTTGATAGGGACACCCTTATGAAGGTGTGGTCAAGTGATGTTGACCAACCCTATGACATAGAGACTAGACCTTATGAAATGATTCCATAGGATGATTTTTCTACTAAAATTTTGTCTACATTTCTAAAGTTCTATCTTGTAGATCCTGAGGACATGGATGCATTCAATTCTGATACAGTCAAGGAAAATTAGATCATCTAGGTCCTAGTGTGGATTTTCATCAAACGTTTCACTGAAAAAGTTCTAGTATCTCATTGGATGAGTCATATGGGGTCACTTCACCATTGGATATATAGTCTATAATCAAGAAGGGATGATTCTATAGGTCTTCACATGTTAATCTATGACTACCTTATTGAGAAGATATGGGAAATAAACTAACATCTAGACTGATCCTGGAATTAGGAGAAATTCGAAACTATCTGGAAGCTCTTGAAGGTCCAACCAAAATATTCAGTGCTTGGAAGAGCAATAAGATAAGTGTTCCTATTTTTTTCCACTCAAATGGATCTTGTCACATGACTGAGGTCCCAGTTGGAGGTGGCTGAGGATTAGACAAGATAGGCACCACATCAAGTGGATGATCCTCATGCCGAGCATGACCGAGCACCGATCAATGAAGATGAGCTTTGCCCAAAAGTATATGAGGATTAAAGAGAGATCAAGAGGATACATCAGAACTTGGAGACCACACGATGAAGGTCAGAGGATCTAAAGTGATCAATCATAGGAGCAGATCTATAGGGGCACTTTTTCTAGCACTTATATGGATGTTCCTGTCCACTGTAGCAATTATGGCTCATTTTTGACACTTTTTTGTGTTCATGGACACATTTTTTTCTTTCTTAAATTATATCACCTCAATAATGTTTGTGAAAAAACTAATGCAAATCTCTTAAGATCATGTGGGTCATGCTCGGTGTGAGAAACAAGAGATTACCACATAATCGTTCACTTTGTTTGTGAGTGACAGACAACCATCGAACACTTGGGGTATGATATTATTGACCAACCATCAGGAGAATTAACGATGAAAGAATATGTGACTAGAGAAAAGAGATATCAAAATAGCCAACTTTCTCTTCCCAATGTGCGCTAGTGCACGAACAGGATAATTCCAGGGGTGTTAGAATCAATCCAAACAAAGGGGAATGAAAGTGTGAATCACGATGCCCAAAATTCAGGATGTGGGGATAATGGAATGACAATATAGGATTTCTTCTGACCATATTTGAAACACAGTATCCATACCAATATCCTGAAATTGGAACAACCAAACGATTCTTGACTGTTGAACATGTTCAAAACATAGAACCTAACTTGAAATGTCATCTGATGTCTTCTGGAATATTGGCCTAAGATGGTAGGTGAGCTAAAGTGGCATAAGTAGGCCGTTAGGGGGTCCCTTAGGGCATGAAAGAGGATGTGGATCCAAATGAGGGAAATTAAAAGCATGGGAGTGGAGTGATGGAATGTTTTAATGGATTAAAAAAATATTGAAATTACACCACCATGGATTAGATCACATTAATGTAGGCACATTGTTCTGAACAAAGATCAAAACCATCTTTTTGGGAAGAATTCTTAGGTGAGGGCCTCAGATGTCTTGTAGTTTTATGTCTTGAAAATGAGGATGGTGAACACATAGTTTAACTTTTTACAGTGAGGATGATGCATGAAATAATTCAATTTTGTGTGATCTAGACGCGTCCCACAGTTTACCATCATGTGACTAGGACATTTCACACAGTTTAAATTCATACATCCTGGACCATAGCTAAAATTTTAATGTCATATTTCATGGATGTTGGAAATTTATATTCCCAGTACAATTGTGTGGCATGACGGAAATAAACCTTAAGTGAATGAGGCCAAGGAGGTCCACATACCACATAAGAGTTATGGAATAGATATAGAGAAGGAATATTTAATATGACAATGGAAGAATACCATATCGAGGTTCTTAGTTTAAGGTTATAGAGTTAGAACCATGAAAGGGGTGATTGGTAAGTAAGGGTCAACCGTTGACCATGTTTGAAACACATAGAACATTACCATACCAATCAAGAGGGAGAGAGAAAATGTGGGGTCAAACATTGGCTAAGTTCGAAACACATGAACCACTGTTTGTTACCGAAAATACATTGGGGAATTTTCCCCTAATTGGATGTGATATTTAGGTGGAATGATACCACCACCATTAGGGGGGTCCATTTAGATACAAAAAATGGTAGAAACTCGAATCAAGAAAGACTTGAAATGTGGAGTGGAGAATACCAGAAGGTGGAGTCTAAATCCAGGCCATGAAAGGAATTTAAAGTCATGCTGCTCAGACTATAGGGGATAGAAATTGTTTAAGGTTATAATGTTTGGACCTATAAAATGGATATCCCAAATGGATATTTACAGTGTGATAGATTAACTAACCCAACGTGAATGAGAGAAAGGAAGTCCAACACCACAATGAATATTAATATGCATTAGCACACATTTTAAAGTCATGATTTCTTGGAAGTAGGATTCTAGTTTAATGTCATGGAGTTTGGGACATAAATACCATGTTGGTTGACACCTTACTAGAATCCTAATCTTGTATGATCCATGCTCAATGCAGGAAACAGGAAATGGTATCGGGGATCTTCCAACATGTAGGAGTGCATAAGAAATAAAAATAAATCAAGTCAACATTTCAAAGATTTGGGTTAGAAGGGTGACCTGTGAGGATAGACTACTAAACATGTTAAAAAATAAATGAATACTACATAACCATTCAAGAATAGGGCAAGAAAATTCAAAATAAACTATTTACCAGGTTTGAAAAAACATGATTTTCAATTTTTTTAACAGAGATCCATTAGGGTGTTTGTCCAAGATGGGAGGTGATCTGAAAGAGGAATAAGACCATCACCATGAAGGGTTATATCTAGATGTGATGGAGGATGGAAACCCAGAATAAGAAAGGATCGAAGTGTGAAATGGGAATAAAAAAACCCAAGCATTGAGTATAGTTCAAAGTAGTATTGCATGAACCATAATCAAGGCCAATGGGAAGAATATTTGAAAGATCTTGTGATTGGGCCTGAAGAAAAAATTTCCAGGCATCTCTACGTATCCCACGAGGATGAGAATAAAGCCACATGTAGTTCTTGAACACAGTGGGGAAGGATACCAACACTGGTAGGGGTAATACTCTATGCCGAGGAAACTAAGGCATCCCATGGTTATCATGGGGCATCTGAACTTGATCAGGGTAAGGTTGCAGTTTAACGTCATGCATTGAGGATGTGGAATTTTAGTTTAAGTTCAAATATTTTGGATAAATATGGGAGGTATCCCATGTTTATGGGTATTTTTTGGTTTCTTAATAGACCCGACACGAATGAGACCAAGGAGGATCAACACCACATGACACATCCCAAAGGAGGCCTTTACACAATTTAAACTCATGATGTCTAGTCTTGATCATCTAGTTTTGAGGTCATAGATATTGGACCATGATGGAAAATGTCTCAAATAGACATTCACAATGTGGTGATATAACAAACCCAACATTAATGAGGCCAAAGAGTCCCAACATCACACAAAATATTCTAGAGAACATCCCATATATATTTTAAATTCATATTATGTGAACTATGATGAGGATGAGGGATGAAAAGATCAATGTATTTGTGGCTATGATCGATGAAGAAATGCTTGGTAATCACTCTGTATCACATGAGGAAATGAATCAAGACACACATAGTTCTTGAAATCCAATGTAGTTTATTGTCATGAGATAAGGACAAACATAAACCAACCTGAATGAAAGTAAATAACATGGCTAGACCCAAGATTAAAGGTCCAAGAATAACTACAAATCTAATAAGTATGAGAATCAAGACATACATAGTTATTGAAGGGAACCCCCTAAGTAGGTTTAATCCATACACAGTGAGGGGGCATTGTGATTTGGGTGGATGGAGTAGGATATAAAATCCAGGCATCAATGCGTATCCTGTGTAGATAGGAGTCAATCCAAACAAAGTTCATAGAGATTTAATGGTAGGTAACCGATTACAAGAGAAATATTGAAATAGTTTAAGTTCTTTTGATAAGACCAATCCATGTAATTTAATGTCATGCAGTAAGGACATAGGTTTTTACACAATTTATAATTATGAAACTAGGGAATGAAGAGATAGGATAATTCCCAATGGAGGTGAATGGTGTAACCATTATAAACCTGATGTGAATGAGGATATAAGAGGCTCCCATGCCACACCACAAAATCCCAATGAAATATTTGTCCAAGGGGATGAAAGGTTCAATTTGTGGATAGACTCAAATATATAATGTTCAGGAGTTCCTACATATCCAATAAGGATGGGAATCAAGCCACACAAAGTTCTTGTAGATGGCATTATAAGTGAATGATACCAAAGTTAATGTCCTCTTGGGTGAGGAAATCATGTTGTTGTGCAATTTATCATCATACAACTATGAGGTGAGGGAAACAATATAAAACCAAATAAGTATGCAAGTTAAGAGGTGATGAAGTGTTATGAATGAGGCTAAAGTAGGCCCACATCACTCCGTATAATCCGAAAGATATTTACGAACAATTTAGATTCATGGTGAATAGATGTGGAGGTGAGGATTCTAAGCAGAAATACGTGGAGAAATGTCATGAAAAACCCAATGTGAATGAGGAACAATGAGGTCCAAAATCACACAAAACATTCCTAAGAAGAGAGAATACATATTTTAAAGTGATAAGGTTTGTACTTGGGTACCCAATTTAACATCATGTTTATGGGATGTGGGTACATGTTTTTGAAGGTCATGAAAAATGTTCCATGAATGTTGTGCATTTTAACATCATGCATTTAAGATGATGAACATGTAGTTTAACGTTATACGGTAAGGATGAGGTGGATAAAGTGTTCAAATAAGGATGTGTATATTGTTCCTACTATATCCCGATGTTAATGAGGATCTAGTAATCCCTATACCACTCTATACATTTCTATGTTGAACTTTTACACAATTTAAATTAACGATGTTTGGAATCAAGTTCCAAATATAACTTCATGTGCCCAGGATGTTGGTTGCTACGTAGTTTATCATCATATGGCTTGGACATTGATTATTACACATTTTATCATCATGAGACTGAGATTATTTTTGTTACATAGTTTATGGTCATACAACTTAGTCTGAGGACCCCATTCATGTAAAATACTGCTTGAGGAACTTGGTGTTGGTTGGAGGTGTGATGCGCTCTCCACCCATGGCGACCAGGGAGTATGCACCATTAGGATATAAATTATGAAAAATGTATGAACCTTTCCTCTTCGGTTACAACTTTGGTAGCTTACTACCAGGTATAATTAGTGTTCAAATATCTAACCCTGTATCACCTTGGAGGGAAGATCAGAGGTGAACCTTCTTATTGAACTCTCTGGATATATTTTATTTTGGTGCCTCACTAGATTGTGCAAGGATAGAAGCTTGTTATCATTATGGGATTCCAGTTTATATAGATAGACCTCAAATATCATTTCTAACATCTTCTAATCATAGATATCTATTTGGCTAATTGGAAACTAGATCTTAATGGGAATAGATTCCTCTGTTCCATTCACTAGGGAATATGGAGTCACCTAGTTGGAATTTTGGGTTGTGGTCTTATAAGCACAGAGGGAATTGGGGACCTTATCCGACCAGATTTTCTTATCCCTGCCCATTATATTCTGAAATATGTTGGAGAGGTTTTTTTTGAATCCCTCGATCTGGCCATTTTCTTTCTCATGGTAGCAGGAAGTATGGTTGGACCAGATACTGTACTTGGTGTACACACTCTTCAGTTCAACTACTAAAAATTTGGTTATGTTTTTGGTGAGAACATTATGATGGAATCCAAATTGATATATGATATTGTATCTCATTAATTCAACAACCAATTGGGATTTTAATTCATTGATAGGGATCTCTTCTTCCCACTTGGAGAAGAAACCCATTATGGTAAGAATTAACATGCACTAACAAGTTGTCGCTAGTGGATATGGCCATACGACATCGAGTCCCCAAAACAAAAAGAGACAAGATTACTTAGTAGCGTAGAGAGAATATAATATTAAATGAAAAAATATGGCATGGATCTATCATTCTTGACACATCTTGGTGAACTCGATACAATCATGAACCATAGTAGTCTAGAAGTATCCCAACCTTCAAAACTGAGGGGAGAGATTCAAATCTACCATATGAGAACCACAAGAATTGTCATGGAATTATTGAATAAATTAGGGAATTATGTCTCATTTAATTAAAAAGAGGATAATTCCATCAAAACCATGTTTTTATAGGGTTTCCTTAAGGTTGGTTCTACTTTGGAGGGTGAACTGAGCTACATGTCAAAAGATTCGCTAACGTTAGGTTCTGTCCACTGGGAGAGTGCCATGTTGGAGACAATCAACAATGAGAGTTGTCCAATAAGAGGTTTCTTCAGCTATGGGGGGATCCAGAGGTCCTAATGTGGAAGCACCTATATTCAAATGGTTTAACTGCTGGTTGTTATCATCATCTGAAATGATAGGAGCAATGAATCTTCAATGCACCAAATGAATGAATAGATCATCCATGTTAGGCTCTATAAGAGAAGTGGCTAGACCAGATAGAGAATCATCTTGACCATTCTGTGACTAGAGAACGTGAGTAATCTATAGACGGTAAGGGAACTGGGCTATCAACTTTTGACCATACTTGAGTAAAGGCATGGGCTATGGCTTCCTGAAGATGTAATCACCGTTTATTTTCTTGATGACTAACTTAGAGTCCCCTTTCAAATGTAGTCGAGAGAATTAAATATTGAGAGCCATATCGAGACCAATAATGATAGACTAATACTCTTCTTTTTTGTTCATGCTGCCCTATAATAGCAGGAATGAATAGGACATGACAAACTATTTTAGGGTGATGAAGATGATTCCTAGACCCACTCTATTGATCTTGGGATTATTGAGCCTTCTACCGACTTGGATCTAAGAGGAACCATTGAAATTCATCTACCAACAATGAACAAATTGGTCAATAGAGAGGAAAAAATCATCTATGAAATTAAAATCCAGAGGCATTTACTCAGGGACTGAATGAGTAGCCAAAAATTCAGCCAACACTTGACCTATAATGGCCTTCTGTGGGATGAATCTGATGTTAAACTACTGAAGAATCACCACCCAACATGCTATAAATCCTAGAAACATTGTTTGAATTAGGATATACTTTATTGGATCCATTTGAGACACAAAATATATCTCAGGATGTTAAAAATAGTGATATAACTTCTACACCGTGAAGAACAACACGAGGCAGCTCAACTCAATAAGAGTGTATATGGACTCTATGTCGAGGAGCATGCTACTCAGATAGTATAAACTGTTCTATGTCCCATAACCATTCCTCTGAGTGAGTAGGGTGCTGAGGGATCATTCCAGGGTGGTCACATAGAGAACCAAAGGCCTTCCCGAGACAGGTGACATTAGAACTAAAGGTTGCAATAGATATTTCTTGATCTCCTCAAACATGGTCTAGCACTCTTCATGCCATTGGTAGTTGACACATTTATTTATGAGAATAGAAAAGGGTTTAAACTTACTGGCTTGATTTACAATGAATTTTTATATGTATTCTATGTGGTCTTGGAGGCCTTGAAGCTTCCAGAGGTTGCTCATAGGAGGAATCTGGCTGATGGACTTGATCATTGCTGGGTCAATCTTGATGCTTCTGTATCTAAAAATGAAACCGATAAACATTCTAGTGGTAACCCTGAAATCAAATTTCAAGGGATTTACCTTTAACTTCTATAATTAGAGGAAAACAAACATTTTCTTAAGAACTATGATATGTTTTTGACACTAGAAATATTTGACCACCAAGTTATCCATGTAGAATTCCACCAATGTTCTTAGGATTAGTTTGAAGATGCAGTGTATGGAACACTAATAGGTATATTCTTCATTATTCAGACTAAAGGGAATCACTTGAAAGAAAAGGGTTCATTGTGGATATTTTAAGGTGGTGGAATCCTCATCTTCAAGGGACATCCATATCTGATTGTACCTAGAGTACCCATCCATGAAAGAGAGAGCTTGGAACCATGTTTTTCAATCGATCAAAAACTACATCATTTTTAGGGGAAAACAATCCTTTGAACAATGGAAGTTGGGATCTTGGAATTTGATAAAAACACTGATATTCTATTTCTTCTTATCAATTGGGATAATGTTGGAAAGCCACTTCAGGTACTGAACTTCCTTAATGAAGATAGATTTGATAAGCCTGTCAACTTCGTCCATGACCATGAAACCATGGGATAAATGCATCTTTCTAGGAGGCTTCTTGAACCCGCGATGGATTATGGGGAGACCCAAGATGGAAGATGAATACCTGAGGGTTCATCCCTAGAATCTCATCATAGCTCAAGGAAAAAACATCATGTCTTTTATTCAATAAATCCATGTAGTACTACCGTTTCTCTGTAGGAATGGATGAACTGATTTGTGTTGGACTTGGATCTTCCTTGATACCAAGATTCACATGAACTAGATCATCGATGGTGGTGGAAATGCCTTCCTAAAATACAAGAGTAGCATCTTCCAAATCCTATTTATCGCTTATAGAAAAGGGGTCATTGGGAGGATATAGTTCTTTTAGGATGACTAATTATGGAGGAAAATTGGTGCTGGACTGGGTAGTGGTGGAATCTTCTTTAGGAGACTCCTAAACTTTTGAAATCATGGAGATAGAGTTTTTTATTCCAATTTCATCAGGGCTTTAAGAAAAGGGTCCATGCTTGATGTTGAAGCAATGGTGATAGGTTGTCTTGTGATGGTTCAACCTGGCCCAGAGTAACAAGCGAGTATAGAGAACAATTATACCCATGGGGTGAACGTATTGAGACACGATAAGAGTAGGGAGTTCTGGTATCACTTGATCCT
Source organism: Viscum album (assembly GCA_963277665.1). Classification (NCBI taxonomy): domain Eukaryota; kingdom Viridiplantae; phylum Streptophyta; class Magnoliopsida; order Santalales; family Viscaceae; genus Viscum; species Viscum album. Next base: position 1,406,336,698 of record OY728129.1, read on the forward strand.
GAATTGTGTAGGAGTATAGTGTAGTCTTCTGATATTCTTTGTACCTATAGATACAGTTCTGTTTCCTCTCAAAAATGAAAAAAACAATTCCCCATGTCTGGCGTTATAGCCTCTAACTGGTGAGTCAGTTTGATGAATGGATCATATAGATATATCCACAGGTTGGATGTGAGGGAGGTGTACTAAAACTTGATGGTCTGAGTATGATTTTAATTTCTCTGTTAATAGTCTGTATGTGTATAACAATCTTCACAAGAGGTGAAAGGAGAAGCATCACCTTGGAGTATTTCTACTCGACCATTGAGGGAGTACTTGAGGCACTGGTGATACGAGGAGGGGAATTCTACATGTAGATGGAGCCAAGGAATTCCCATAAATGCATTGTAAATTGTGACATATGAGACAAATATGAATTAAGTGTCTATTACCAAACTATCGAACTGGGTCTTCAGCTGTATCCTACCACACGATCTCTGTTTGGTCTTCTTATACACCTAAATTTTTAGGTTAGAGGGGCTCAAACCTACTTCAGTGAGTCCCAGCCTACGGAGAATCTGGGTCGACATGAGATTGATCCAATAACCTATTTCAAATAGATAGAAGAAAACCTAAATTCCATTTAAATGGATGATGATATACATCAAGAATATTTTCCCATACATGAGAGAAATCTCATCCTCCCCAGAGAAAGAGAAAATGACCTGGAATTATGACTACTTGACAACCTCATCACGGAAAACCATGACTTCTGTAAGCTCTGTTTAAAACATGAGGGGAATATATAAGGATTTTTCAAGGTATTTTCATATCTTTTATAATAGACAAATAGCCTCGAGGATCAAGATTTTGGCAGGAATGATGGAATGGTGCTTCAACACATCGTATATCCACATTAGGTTCACATTTCCACCCATAGGAGGTTGCTCAGTGGTGGAAAGTACAACATTCATTTTTGGATAAATAACTGGATTCTAGATAGTGATAGAAACATCCTTCTTCCTATTGGAAAATATTCCAAGAACAAAAAATGGATGACTGTCAGCTAACTCAGGTGTGGCCATAGTTGGATGTGGCTAATCATGATGAGTTCATGGTTGTTCTTTTTGGTCGATGGGCATGATCACTGGTGGTGATGAGTCCGATAGAGGGGGATGAAAGGACTATTCTTGCTTATATCTATGTAATGACTACTGTCTAGTCACAATGTAATGCATGACCTAGATTGAATCACTAGACTGAGCATTCTGGCGGCTTATCTATACTCAACATCTCCTTTGATGGCGTAGACCAGAGACATTGGGAGGGATCGATTGATATTCTTATTCATTAGGAATCATATAGGGATCCACCAATTCTATAGTATTCATAGAAAAACACTTTTGATCATCATCATAGGAGTCCTCCAATGCTAGATGGGCTCTAGGTATGAATCCCACCTCTGAAGGCATGAAGTCATTAAACATATGATATTGATTCGAAATCAGTAGTGAAATTTTCTTTCCCTTATTCCATCACTACCTACTCTTTTGAGATGTTGAAGGATGAGAAGTGTATGTAGAAGTAATATCTGGAGAAGTCACAATGGAATTTGGTGGTTAGATTCGACCTAAAAAGGCAGAAATGATGTTGTGGGTGCGCGAGACTACCATGAGAGACAAAAAATCATCATACTTCTGAGTCCCACAACTAGAAACTTGCTTCCACTTGCTGGAATCCTCATTTTTGATGTTATGAATAACCAAGATGTGTGAAAAATTTGATGAAACTTCACCCAGCATAATCACACCATTTTCTACCTGGTCCTAGAGACAATCCTTGAACACATAACACTTCTTGATTGTATGTACAAGAATTCAGTGGTAAGGTTAGTGATCAGGGTGATCAGTGAGATCAACATCATGGGGATTTCTATATTCTGGTAGATTCATAATCCCTTGTTCCAGAGCAATATATAAATAATCAGTAACCATGGCCTTTGAGAAAGAGTAGTATCAGTTTCCCTTATCTAGAAGGGGATCTCTGATAACCTGGAACTAAATATGGGGATGGAGGATGATGAGGGGATAGAAACAAATTCTATTTTCTAGATGGTGGATCCTACCAAGGAGGTTCCTAAAAATTCCGGGGTTGGTGAGGCAGAGCTTTTTGAGGCTGCTGTCCTCAACAAGGTGATGCCTGGAGAGGCTCTACGGGAAACAACTCTAGTAGCTCTGGAGTCCCCCACCTATACTGAGATAGCCATTTCTACCTTATAGGATCTTCTTGCAGGACCTATAAATGGAAAATATGCACCTTCATGGAATGCTACATGGATTTCTCTAAGCATTGAGACTTTGTAGATAAATCCTGGAATCCACCTGGGAAATTTTGAGTGATGAGGGTGGGAACCAATTTAGTATTAATATTCCCGATGCACATTGTCAATAGATTCTCCTAAGTAAGCGCCTTGTTGAGAGAGTATGTAAGTCCTTTATACCCAGTGATGAAGTGAAAAACACAATAATTTGACAATTTATTATACTTGAAGAGGTCAGTAATAATTGTATTGCATGTAGTGGAACTGATCTAGTAGAGAAACTACCTACAGAGGTCTTCCCAACCTGTGATAGAACCAATGGGTAAATGGATGTACTAGATGAATGAATTCCCTTCCAATTTTTAAACAAAACATTATATCTTGGATGCTTCCTACTGCTCCGGGGTTCCCAAAATCGGTTCACACCTGGAGATAAAGATGTACATATTCTACATCGGTCCACTCATCCCATCAAAAGGGGTGAATCTTAGATTCATGAAATCTTGGGGAGCTTACATATCATGGACACTGGATACATCTTTCTGTCAGGTGGGATCACCACCTATCATGTTTCCAAGGATTTGAGATGAGTAGTGAGAGTAGCTATCAAGTCGTCCTAGTGGGGATTTGTGTCTTTATGAGGAATCAAGACTACCATTGCATTTATAGGATCATCGACTCAGAAATAAAGAAAATTGGATCATCGAGAGATATGCAGAGAAGCCTACAGAACGACTTGATCCAAATCCCAAAGAGGATCCTCATACTATTCATGTGGATTTATCAATTCATACCATGGTCACTTTCTATACCTTTCAGGGTGTGCAGGATCAACAATACAGACTCAGATCAACTGATCAAGGATGATTTATAGTTTCCCCTACTGGCTCGGTGGAGGAGGAACATAGTCTTGCCGAGGATCACCATAATCTGGATGTTTTTCAGTGAGGAGCTCATTGATGATCCAATTCTGCTCTACAACCTACCATCATAGAGAAAATATTGTATGACCTTCCTATATACTTTTCATGGGATCATGTGTATTTGGTCCCTTGATATATACATCACCCTTTTTGAGATTTTGGCCAATGGGAAACAATTTAAAAGGTTCCCCTAGACTGATGATCTGCCTCTTCTAGTGAGTGAGAATACTGATAGGTCCACGTACTGTGCTTCCCCAGTAAGCTAGTTCTTTATTTAATACCCTATTTTTATGTTCACATCCTTAGGAAGCGTTAGTTTATTCATGTTTACTATGAAAAAAACCTATAGTGTCCTCGATGTCATTGGGTGAATCATGATACCTCTTGATAGAACAAAAGTGGAGAGAGATGTAATATTCCTAGACACAGATTTTCACATGTGGGGAAGATTCTTCAATGATTATGTAAAGAACTATGAAGCATTGCACATATATGAGTAGAAGGGTCTGGTGGTAACCAAGTGATTTAGGATGCTATGCCACTATAAGTGTTTCCATATCAACCAAGTGGTGATGCTATCCGATTTCGTTGAAGTGATCTCTCCACTTTGGATATACTAACTAACGGTCGAGGAGGAGAATGTGCCTCTATTAGATGGTTTTGGGAAATCATGAGATCTCATACTCAGTGACAGTCTCTGGAATATTGAAGTCGGGAAAAATGTCCAGCCAGAAAACCACTGACACCTGGTCGACGACTAGAGTGTCCCACAAGATACCATACTCACAATCGGGTCTCATTTATTGGATTCCCCAAGATCCAATTAGTTTTGGATGATAAAATGGGAAAATCCATTATGTGGACTGCTATGGTGGTGGAATATTCGATGGATAGATCGCTTCATGAACTGACTGATCATTGTGTGCTGGGTTGTCACTCGGAGGCGGTCCCAACCACACCATCGTATCACTGTATGTTGGGGTTCCAACCACCGAATCGTGTGAAAGCGAAGAAGCAGTCATATGTGGATCCACTATATGCTCATGGTATATCATGTCCCATAAATTTTCTCCATGATCATTTGTAGAGGTAGAGAATGAAGCTGGTGATGATAAAGAAGACTGCACCACGAGATCATGGAAGGGAGCCAAGTCTTCCTCTTCATGCATGAACCTGTGAAGGGATTCATGGATCTTTTAAACAACTCCTTTCTAAATTAAGAATCTCACATACATGTTTTCTTCCCCAGAATTTGATGCATAATATTGGGGGGAAGGCTCTATCATCGAGTCAGCCCTGGCTTTAAAATTTGAGAAGTGAGAAGGATCGACAATTACCTGGAACTTCCATGAGTTATTCCTTCGGTGGCGATGGTTCTCCCTTCTACCATAGGATGGTTATTTAGGGAAAGAAACCTTTTCATCATGAGGAGGACCTTCATGATATTGGTTTATTGTGTGTGGAGGACCTATGTTTTTATTTTTTTGGATACAAGGAGGACCTCCATATTGGTTTTCGCTGGAATGAGGAGGAACTCTACTCTGTATTGTGATGATGGTATGAGGAGGACCTTCATACTTATTGTTGATGAAGTGGATGTGGTGGTGGTGGTGGGGGGGGGGGGTTCTCTGATTTGGTGAAATATAGAGTGGGAGGAACTCTCCTAAAGCTGGGAACTATACGAGGAGGACCTTCACATCACTGTTTGGAGACACAAGGAGGACCTTCATATCTAGAACCATAAGCATGTGGAGGACCTCCATACCAGGTGTCGATGAAGTAGGGAGGGCATCCACTTGGTATGATTCTAGTAACATGGGTAGGACATCTATTTTGGGTGTGAGAGTAGGGAGGACCTCCACTATAATTGGATAATACCTGGGGATGGACTCCATAATAAGTCTCATGATCACAAACTAGCCAGTAATGGTTGCTGGAGATTCCAGTAGCTAAAAGATTCAACCCAACTGTCCTGTGAGGCGATTGAGGGCTCGATCCCAATCGGGCATCGAGGAGTCCCTACTCAATAGTATATAAAACTTTGAGGAAGTAATTGTTAGTGGTAGGGTCCATTGGATTTGTGGAAAATTATGCCCCCTGAGGGGTATCCTCCTGAGCTTGGGCCCATCATTGGTGTCTGGTGAGTCAGACCAGGGATGGAAGAGTAGGGGAATGTTTCACCTATTCCTTGTCCTGGAGGACCTTTTTTTTGGTGGAGTTGACATGGCCTGGTGGGATCCCTACAAGTTGAATCCCAGGAAATGGTCATTTCTAGGGTGACCTGAGTGTCCCCTACCTCTTTATCATAGGGGAGTGAGTTGAAAGATCATTATGAGGAGTGGCTCCCATAGAGGTTTTATCATTGGGTCGGGGGAAAGGGGCTCCCTGCACGTCCCTTTGGGGTAGCGATGTCAATGAGGAACAAAATCCTCCAGGTACAAGTGAGCCATATCCCTTGTGGGAATGACTTCCTACTGTTCATATCATAGTATAAGGGTGTCCATCACTCTCCTATGGATTATTTCAGAGTGTGAGATGGGGTGTGGGAGCCTAGTAGTTGATGACATAGAGGACATTGTAGTAGAGGTGGGGTCATGTGTGATTGATACATCGAAAGTTATTCTTATCTTACATTGGAGGTATTCGGTGAGCAATTTGCTACAGCTTGGGTTCAACAAGGTAAGAATATTTAGTTATCAGTAAGAATGTTAGAAAATCAATACCCAACGCCCTATCATTGTATGATCTTCTATGGATGGATAGAGAGATCAACTTCGACGATGTCCCAGACTGGGATTCCCAATGTTCAACTTCCCAAACTACTGGCGAGTTCCACATTGGGCCCATTATTTTTCTTAATAGGTCCTGGCATTAGATAGCTAGATCTAGAGAGATGATTATCTATTGAACTTATATCTTGAACTCTACTAGTCCCCACATTAAGGATAAGAGATTCACGCCAGTTTCACCATTTCTATTTTTGATGATTTCACTAGGGCACCCTATCTCCCATGTTGTTGTGAAATTTACGATTGTATTGTAACCCAAATTACCAATTTTAAAAATTAGGAAACATTCATCACTTTATCAGTGATTTCTACTCTTTGATTGAAATGGGATGATGAGATTTATGTTCTTAATTCCATTGATTCATCTTTGGAATTCATCTCCTTATTTGGGTCTCCTTCATAGATTAAGATGTGGTTCACAAAACTCATTCATGGTTCCATCTCTCTTTGGATTCCATTTAATAACGCTTCTTCTATCTGAACATTATAAGAAGTCATGATAGGATAGATACCTTTGGTTAGAGGAGTAGTCACATTTAGAATAACTGGCATGTCTAAACAATGGAACATTGGTCACCTATATTTTTCTCATAGGGGGAATATCATGGAGCCATCTTGGGCATATACATGAGGAATCCCATATCAATCATGGGGTATCTTATGCCAATGGTATGTATTCTGAGGTTTTCCTTTGGTATCACATGCTTAACACTAGGTATAAGTGTGATAGGTTGTGAGTTTGATGCCTTTCATAGATGGAGAGAGGCTGATCAGAATGCCTGGTAGAGGTTGACCAAAGAGATATATCACCAGGAGGGAATACCTGGACGGTTTACCAAATGGATTGATCAGAATACACAATGAGAGTGGACCTGGGGTGGTGTGTCCCATGAGGGGAAGATGTCACATCATGAAGGGGTATATACCTAAGAGGTAGGAACCAAGGATTACCAGATGGATGGATCAAAACTCCCAATAAGAATATACCCTTGGTGGTGTTTCTCAAAAAGGGAAGATTTCACATCATGATTGGGTATGTCCCTAGGAGGGAGGAACCATGGTTTACCAAATGGATGGGTAAGAACACCCAACGAGAGAGGAACCAGGTTGGTGTGTCCCATAAAGGGATGATGTCACACTATGAAGGGGTACATCCATAGGAGGGAGGCACCATAGTTTACCATTGGGTGGGACTGAAATGGATGGAGGTGTCCAACATACCCTGCCTTGAAGGAAAGGATCAAAACCCGTATAGTTAGATGGAATGAGTGGAGAGTACACATGGGATATGATCTTTGTAAGAGGATTAATCTTGGTTGGATTATGTTGGATTGTGTGGTGATTACACATGGGAGCTACCGAGGTGCTTCTGGGTGCATAAGTGATAGATGGGGATTATGTGTAGGAATGACCCAGATGGATGGAATGATATCACTGAGATGTTGTAGCCTGGGTAACATTAGTTTGGATATGGATTATGTGTTTGGAGAAGTGGATAGAATAGATGGGCGTGTTTGAGGGTGTTGGGCTTGAACCTTAGATAGGTTTTCAATGTATCCCAGTTAGTTAGGAATTAAAGTCCACATATTTATTGAGGGTGAGTTGGGGATTATACCAATGAGGAGGCCCAATAAAAATAGGAAATGTGGTTGGGGAATACGTATAGGAGATACCCAAATGAGTGGGGCATGATGGGGATTACACTAGGATGGTTTCCCATTGGACAAGTTGGGGATTACACATTAGATTGACCTAGATGAGATGAGGTTTTATTTCATGGTCATGGCTAACCTCTAAGATCATGTGAGTCATGCTTGGTGTGAGAAATAAGTGGGAATAATAGATCTAACAATTGTATTGTGAAACATGTGTTGACGAGAGACAGTGTGGGGATTACACATGTGAGCTGCCTGAAGCGGATTGTGCTATGTGTGATGAGGATTTTATTCCATGAGAGGAAGATATCATTCCATATCATTCACACACATAACATCCTATCAAGGATACACCAGTGCTTACTTGTAGAGACTTCTTGAGGAACACATGAAGGAAAATACCAAAAGAAGAGGGAGGAAAAATTGAGATCATGAGAAGTGAGAGGTTTTCAGTAACCATCCCTTATTTAGTTATATGCATAGGATGTCACTCCATGTGAGGAGGATCTCATTCCATGTCAGTCCTACCCGGGGAAATCATAGGCTTTCCACATTGGGTGAGATCATAGTTTAACGTCATGTGTTGAGGATGTTGGCTTTAGGATGTTTAATCCCATACAACTCAAATGTGGGGAATTCAATCCTCACCCCGTGTAATTACATAAAAATTATACATTAACCCCTAAGAGGGATATGAATTCATTAATTCCTTGGTGAAATGGTTTGGAGGAATGACCAGTAATGGGGTCCAAGTTAGCATACTGATGCTAAAAAGAAAAAGGCATTAGAGTACTTATGATAAAAATAAATAGGTATGGCACCGCAACATTGGAAATTTCACAAGGGACCAAGAAATAATTACACACAAGCCTGGAGGGCTACATGGAGGAGGGTCTCATGAAGTAGTGGGCCTCATTAAGAGGTTGTTTCTAAAGATCATATGCTTCATGGATAATGAAGGGCTCATGAAGGAAATGGATTCATGAGGCATAGTTTCCCTAACTTGGAATGAAGTTAGGAGATGGAAAAGTAGTGCTTCGTGAATACTTAATGCTCCACGAAGCCTCAAGTACCCTAGAAGGCCTTTTCACATCAGTGTGGGTCATGATCCTTCTTGAATGAAATCAAAACCTTAGGTGGGGTTCATTCTAAATAAGGAAAATGGGGCCTCATGATGCTCTATTACCTTGGATGATCCATCGTTCTGTTGGGTTCGCGGTACTCAGTTGGTTCACAAAACGGGAGATCATAATTTGAAAGGTTGGGTTAACCATGCCTTTGATATGGAATGAGCCGAATATTTATAGACTCATGGTGTTGAGATTATTTGAGGTGTTACCAAAATAAAATTTGGGATTCAACAAAGGCCATGACTTCATCGGACTCAAAGAGCCATCCGCCATGTTCTTTAGCATGGTCCTGGAGTTTGTCATACTCATAGGGATTCTAACTTGGCCTCGCACATTCATGGAGGGGAAGATACCTCCACGTAAGTGCTTTACAAGGCAGAACATTTGGAGGATTTTGGGGTTGTTTGATCCTGGATTCCATCTCAAATGGCTGTGTTCCTTCTCAACTTATCCCGAGGCATGTATTTTGGCACCAACAACCGCTAAAGTATATCTTGTAGATACTGACCCAAATGAGTGTCATTGGGGAATCTATTTTAAATATTAGGATAGGGAGACCACCATACATGAACATAAATCCCTTATACATATCAGGAAATTTGGATGATGTAAATATTGTTCAATCTCTTATTGTAGTGGGTCCAGGATGAATCTCATCTCAGCCTGGATGTTTTGATGTGTGGGATACAATGATGCCAATTTTTATCCCTACTCTCCAACGATCCAAGGGTATGAAAAGAGTGAGAAACATCACCTTGGGTGAATCATGATTATATCCCAATTCATAGAACTTGTTTCTAATTTAGAATTCACGGTTATTCATTAGGATATAACATTCAATGTTCTATTTGGAAGTCCATGGGTTGATTTTCATATGAAACTTCACTCATTGTATCGCTAATGAATTAAATACTCCATAAATTGATATGATGGAGTGATGCATGGAAATGGTGATGCTTTTTACTCCCTAAAATCTCAATACATACATGTAATATTCTATCATAAGGAATAAAAAAATCCAGTGATAGGTGATGGTATCCAAACCATTGCCCCAAATGGTATAGAAATATCTCTTATCAACACATTTCATGAACTTAGTGAGGACTATGTATTTCATATTAATTGAGTAAAAATAATTTATCTAGTACTAGTAAATAATTGGGTTATTAGAATACCATTTGAATATATATATAATTTGATCACCTTTATATCATATGATGATCAAGTACCTACCCTCACAGAGTAGGTTCCATAGACAGAGTAAGAGATAATTTAATTGCACATGAAAACTAATCTCTCTCCTAAATGGATCTATATGTGGTCCAACCTAAATAACATTCATACCATACAACCAATTATCTTTTACCATATTATTCTCAACCCTTTATGAAATATATAAACACATGGACATGGCACATTTTCTCCTGTCTCTATGATATTGATCATGTGAGCTGAATTTTTCCTCATAGGATAAGACTTTAATCCTAGAAATGGTAGTGATTTACTGGATAATAATGACCAAATTTTATCACTAGAATATCAGGGGATCCTTTCATCACCTCTTGAATTCTAAACTTCCCCACCTCATTTGAAGAAAATAAAAATTCCTCTATAATATCTCCTTAATCTCAAGATGTCAAGACTCCATTACTTTCTATGATAGTAGGTAATAAGGAGAGAATATATATAATATTCCTAATGATAATGCTCAGGCATTGGAACTTTTAGATTCTAAAGATATATCTCCATAATTCATAGAAGATAAAAATTACCTCACATTGTCTTTTGGCTATGAAAATATTTATTAAATACTTAATTTAACAAAAATTGATGTAGAAGAACAAGATAGAGTGCATATCCAGAGTACCTAGGACAATGATGCTCATACATTAGTTCTCTCAAGACCCAAAGACACCCACCCATCAATTATAGAGGAAAATAATGAACCTACATTATTTCCTAGTTCTGAGAGTATTCCTTCATCACCCAATTCCACTAAAAATAAAGAAGAGGAGGATAATTAAGAATAATAAGTAGTGGAAGAAGATATAAAAGATCCCCCTACATAATTTTAGGAAGATATCTCTAATAATATAGATAAAATCAAAAAAGGCAATCTAGATATGGTGGAATACCCTCAACCTACCTGTATCAGTGATACCATGTCACCTGAAGAGAAGGATACATTTATCCCTTTCTTAAACAGTATTGGGATGTTTTCACTAGGAATTGAACATAATTTCTTGGACTCCATCCTGATGTAGCTACCCATGATTTGGGTCTTTATGAAGAGAATAATGGATATAAATTGGTAGATGAGTGAATGCATCCAACTCATACTTCTAAAGTCAAATATGAAGTTGAAAATATTATCAAAGTCAAATTTATTTGATAAGTTAAATAACCAAAATAGATTTTTAAAATAATACCTATAAATAAGAAGAATATTTATATCAAATTTTTCATCAAATATATGGATCTCAACCATCATTACCCAATATATGACTTCCCATCTCCAATCACAAAAATTTTAATCAATTCAGCTGTTGGTTTCTAGTCCCTCTCCATCTTCGATGTGTATTTTAGCTATAACCAAATATGGATGGAACTTAAAGATGAAGATTTAATTTCATTCAAGAATCCATAAGGAGTGTATTTATATGAAAATATTCCCTTTACTTTAAGAATATTGGTGATTAATATCAATGCACCATGCATTATATTTTCAAGCCCTTTTTTGGGAAGACCATGAAATTTTACATCAATGATTAGGTTAAAAAAATATGAAAACAACCGTGATCATTTATTCGACCCAAAAACAAGAATCTATAAAATGTTGCAATACAACCTAAAAAATAACCCCCTTAAGTGTTATTACAGGGTGACATTAAGAAAATATCTTCGGTTCATGGTGTTCTATCATGACATTAATGTAGACCCTAAGATGATCAATGTGATCCTTAACATGAAAACTCTTCAAAATAAAAATTATTTTAGGAGAATTAAACGATGACCCACTTATATAAAATGGTTCATAGTGATCTTGGAAATTAGAAGACTCTACTTTTACAAGAACATAATGAATGGAGTTTCCTATTAGTGGGATGAATATTGTCAGGAGGCTTTCAATAACCTTAAAAAAATACCATTCAACCCCACTGCTCTTGATTTCTATTGTATAAGGGAATATAATCATCTTATACATGGGAACCCTCAAACGATCACTTAGTTCCATTCTTACACAAAAGAATAAAATTTGAAAAGAAATATGTATCTCCTCTCTTAGACAAACTATTCTAGATACTAAGACTTTATATTCAAATATCAAGATAAATTTCCCTGCATTGATCTTCATAGTTAAAATGCTGAGGCACTACCTATAGAATTATGAGGCCCATTTGGTCTCCTATAATGATATACTAAAATATATCCTCAACCATTCTATGTTTATTGGATCGTTAAAATGGAGAGCGATCATTGTAGTAGTTTAATCTATAATTTGTACCATAAAAATTGTTAAATGTAAGAAATTAGTAAATATTTTAATGGAGAATCCAACTTTAGAAATCATGATTGTAAGAATATAATTTCCCGATGAATAGGTATATTCTATTCATGAAATTCCCTCGGAATGAGAGATATATTTGAAGGGTGGTCTTAAATGCACAAGAGGAAGAATGATAGAAAAACCAAATTTTAATATTCAACTAGTGGATTGTTCTTATATCTCCATCCAAGGAAATCCTATCATACTATTTCATATTGTTATAATATACACCAACAATGAGGAAAACTTATAATTTCTCATCAGTGATTTGGAATTGGATCTATAGGTGAAAATTTCTTAAATAAATTTAAAGGGTGATTCAAAGTTGATAATAAAGAAAATTAATGGAGAATATTCCATCAATAAAGAGTAATTCATCCCCCTAATTAATTATATATAAGGGTTAATGGTAGGATTGACCTCTGAGAGAACACTGTATCATGTCCTACATTCACATAATGATCATGCAGATGCATTGGCTAACCCAACCACAACCTTGGTAGATTTAAACTAGGAACATTTGGTCATCAATGTTACACATCACTGGGTGGTGTCCCTATTTATCAATAGTGATAGATAAGAGATTAATGTGATAGAAACTACTCCTGAAAAAGATGTGTCAATGACCTCACTAAATGATACCAACATAGAATGAATGCCCCCATATTGGGCTACCTATAAAGAAGAATAATTCTCTAAGATAAATCCAAGAGAGAACTAATATGATGGTGGGATATAAACATTATCCTTTATGAAAACATGAAAACTCAAAATGTTCTCTATGATTGTGGATTTTATTAGGTGCTCCTCAGATTCCTTGATGAAGGAGAGACCCATATTTTTATGCAAGAAGTCTACATAGGTATTTTTAGTGATCATTATTCTATAACCAAGCCATACAACTTAATTAAGTGGATTATATACTTCTATCCTTCAATGAAACAAGACTTCATGAGGTTTACTGGGAAATTCCAGGCTATCTAGATATATGATAATTTCATGCATTAAACACTAAATTTATTACTCACCATTACATGTTATTGGTCATTTTCCATCTAGGGAATTGATATCATGGGATCATATACCATAGCTATAACTGAGTAGTTTGAGTAGATATTTACCACCAAATAATTATTCTCTATGTGGGTTGAGTTTATATCCTTTAAGAAGGTTGTAATTAGACTATAACCAACATCATGAAAAAAATATCATTACCAAATCCTTCACAGAATATTAACTGATAATGGCACCAAATTTTACAATTTTGAGTTAAAAAATATGTATCATAAATACAAAATTCAGTCCAAACACTCATCCTACTACTATGAAATAGAAAATGGATAGACTGAGGCTTTTAATGCGAATCTACCAGTCATACTTCAAAATAAAGTGTAGAAGTAAAATAGGTATGATTTGATAAACTTCAACATGATTTTTGGTATTATTTTACCACAACCTATATGAATACATAAGTGACCCCATGTTTTTTATATGAAAAAATGTAGTACAACCCATATAGGTTTAGCTACCCTCACTACACATTTCTGTATATGACTAACTATATAAAGATAAAATGTCTTAGAAGTGCTTGTATAATTAGGAATGACTCAATGAGAAGAGATTGAACACCCTACACAACTTGGGAGTTCATTAATACCAAGTTACATAAGATTTCAATAAGGAAGTTTTCTTCTATTTGTTCATCCAATAAGAGATGGTATTAATTCATAGAACACCAATGATTCCTAGGATGGAGAAACCAAAACTCAAACCAAAGTTGGTGATGCCCTAGTAATACACAAGGTTTACTCTATCAGAGCCTATATCTTATTCATAGTGGATGGAGAATGCATTACAATAACTACCAATTTAAGGTTATTAATAATTAATTTTCATAGAACTCATGTCACTCCTAAAGGTCCTTATCATATGACATTAAACTACATGGCATAATCATCCCTATCACAAGATGATAAATTTCATTACACAAGTCCTATATGAAATATTTTAAACTGCATATCATAAAATCCCAACATTATAATTATAAACTATGTGTAAAATTTCCTAATCACATGATGTTAAACTACATGATAATATCTTGATAGTATGAAGTTAATCTATATGAAAACCACCACACCATAGTTCCATCTTTTTTTGTATGTGCCGGAAATTCCCCTATCATATGGTCAAGTTTGATAAGGGTAATTATCCAACTACTTCATATTTATCACACTAAGAATGAATGACATGATCTTAAAGGACTTGGCTGAAAATTCAGTTTAGCATGAATATGTTCCCCGTGACCAAATCTGGAAATAATGATCTATCCTACATGACCTTAAACTACTTAGAACAACCACTTCTGCATAGCCTAATTTCCCCACATAAGATCTAGATCTATATAGGAACCCTTAGAGAATAATTTTTCTATTCACAGAGGATATAAATACCCCATTACTTACATATGACCTCAATATATTAATGGATATTATTTTGAATAACTACATGTGTCTTGATTCTTAAATACCTCAAGAAACATAGTGATGCCTAAATCCTTTACCCTAGGCCAACCAAAATTTAAAATTATCCTTCACACATGTAATATATTGATATAAAGATTGTATCTTTCTATATTTATAAGAGGTTAAATGGTCATGGATATGTTGGATGACCTTCTCGAACTATCATAGAAAAACAAATATAAAAGCACTACTTTCCCTGCATATAAACCAAATCCATGTAGGGGAATTTTTTATTAAGAACTATGTATTGTTTGATTGCTATTTTTAAATGATACATTGTGATTCCTGGAAATTATATTCATGTCCCAACCAAAAATTAAAACAAATAAAATTCCCTATTTCATATTATTGTTTTGGATCTTCTCATAATATTTAATTTATCAATGGTATTTCACTTTGATAAAGACCAATCCCCCCTATGCATGAGCGTCATCTGCATAAGGAATAAAGTATAATAATTATAAGTGGCTCAATTATTATTTTTATAGGATAAATAGTGAAACCTAGATCTCATATCTATGGACTAGTTATGAATTACATCAATTATAATTTCTTCTCTCCCTATGTATGGGTCAAATTTAAATTAGAGATTATAGTAATGATTTACCAGATAACCCACACTAATAAAGGAGATAAAATAAAAATGACCCATACAAGTGTTGGAATACCCTTCACCCAAGTCCATCCCTTCCCAACATCCTCTAAAACAAAAAATCATATAATAAATACATATGGATTGATTCCAACTTTTATAGGACATATAGTGACACCTGAATTATTTTTCCAAGGCCCAACCACAAATCCTACCAAAACATAATCTTGTATTGAATTCTACCATGATGATCTCAACCCTCACATAGAACTCAAAAAATGTTATAGTTTTTTCATGTAATATATCTAAACAAAAGGCCTCCATTATGTGTTTATATATCCATAGACCTATGCTATTATAAAATGTACCCTTTTTTTGGATATCAACAAACGAGTCCTTATCGCATAATGATAAACTCCATGACACATAGTCCACCATGAATGAACTTAAACTACTCAGAGTTCCCTTCTATATGTATTCAAGACACTTTTATGAGATCCATATCCATGTAAGGGTACCCTATGTAGGATGAATCTCCAAAAAAATATCATAATAAAATGTTCCTTTCTTAGTATTATATCTTATTTTTTGGATCCTCCACTACAATATAAGGACTCTAAATGGATTAAATCAGGATACATGTACAAAATTTATTTTCAAGACCTATCCTTGAGTCCTTATTTACTTCCAACCCTTACAAAAGGAACCATAGAAACTTAATCATGGAAATATCAGGCCTAAAATTCCTATATAAAACTTTCTGGGCATCCTTTCTTTCATAAATCACAGTTTGTTCTTTGTTTGACTTGGATTATAACAATGTTTTCCCTGGATATTGGTAATAAGAAAATATAACTCCAAAGGAAACCTTTTCTTGACTATGAATATTGTGCCCTCGATATGGCTCTACATATATGGCCTCGATTTATCTTGTCAACTAGAGGCAACTTCATCCTAAAGGGGAAGATCCTCTAAATCCCAGATGCCTTCACAACATTATAGTGGGGGTCATATTTCAAATATGATCTACATTAATCAATTTTTACATTCTCCAAATCACTATTCCAATTATAAGAACCTAAAGTTTTTATTTATAATGTCTCAACTCCCTATTCAAAAGGTTTTCATACATTCTTACCCATTGGAACATGTTTTGTTTGTTATTATCATTCATTCGTTCTACGCATCATAACCATAAAATATCACACCTCCCATTTGAGATGGTTTATATTGGAATTGGGATCCCAATTCACATTATATTTCACATCTATATTTCTATATAGGTTTTCCCACATTACATGTGGTTAAAGATATATGACCTTAAATTCAACAACTATTGGTCAAAGATGCACGACCTTTGTTAAAACCAGTGACACCCTTAGGTGGAGGGATTGAATTATAGTATTGATAAAATTAAATATTTTTCATTATCATATTTCATCTTTATTTTGGATCTTGTTCCCAGGTGGGTAGTAACTATTCTCAACCTATTACTATTATAAGAACAATCACCAAAACAAATAAAAATATATAGGACAGTAAATCAAGAACAAAACACAAAGACTTTATAAGGTTCAACAGAAAGGGATAAATCCAATGATCATACACCGATGATGTGTTAATGTGATAAAATCAATTAAGATTCACTAGTTCTATGGATACAATGTTTGGGTCATGGTAACTTCATGCTTGGCTCGCTGCCTTTATAATTATCTTGGCTCAGTTACTCCACGCCCAAGGCACACTGCCTCTTATTCACTTCCATGCACTAATTTCATGAAAAATATTCTATAGTTTATATATTTTTAGGTATATTTATTATTTAAATAATAATATGGTATGTCTATATCTAGAGTGAGGATTTTATTACATCATAAATCCTAATTTTATGCACTATTGTTCTTCTTTTTTCTGTAATATTCTCATTTTCTCTTAGTTGAGATGAACTCCCTAATATGGTGGTTTAGTCTTTATCTTTCAAAATATTTCTACAATATTACATCATTAATAGATGAGAATAATTACACACTACAATTATCCTATTTTCCAATTTCCTCTCCCACGGTGAGATATAAAAAAGTATACTCTCTCTTTTTCACCACTTTAATTGGACCAGATAAGTCAATAGAATCATCTATGGATATTCTCTTATTATATATAAATATTTCATGAATATAATTTATACAATGTTCTATCATGGATCAAATTATACCATGAAATTAACTTATGGATAGTGTACCACACCTCTCATACCACATACTATACTTCACAGACTAATCACAGTGCTTCACAATGATTTCATTGAGCTCCCATCCTTCATGAACATACTTTATGGTTACCTCCTACTTGTACCAGACTACATGGGATATACATCCTGGAATCATATTCATAGAAACAAACGTATGGGATACTCGTCAACCCACTCTAATTCACATAATAAAACTCATAGAACTACATTATTGAACAAAACCTATATACTCCTCCTATATTGGTGTGACTATATGAAACAAACCTTGAAGACACCTCTACCGCATATTTTATCTCATGGGACAAACTTCACAGTACCAATCCCCATGAAATCCCTACCTCAAAAACTGTATTTTCCTTCCATCATCTTATAAATATTCTATGAATTTTCTTTAATCTTTGATTGATCCTTAATGAAATAATTAGTAGGGTATTTTTAGGAAAATCCTACAAGAGATTCCACTAATCCTCAAAATTTCTATTCAAACTTTTAGCAAATATGATATGTGTATTTTCCTTAATCATTTTGACTATATAATTGAATCTAACCTAACACCACATAATATAGCTTCATGTATAACATACTAGATTTTAAGACTCATGCATTCCTTCCACCAAACCATGAACTCTCTTCTATCACATAATAATAGGTTCCCTTACAATTCATAGTTGTGTACCAGCCATATGATTTATGACCAAAAAATATATTGTGTAGGACATGTTGTTGACCATACAAACCACTTTACATCTCCTTGAAGACTTCACATAACATAAAAAAACTTCTCCATAAAACCCTAGCTTCTCATCTCAATTTTTCATGAAAACACTAGAAAACAACACCATTTTAATTTCATGTTTTGGGCTTATAAAATTTTAATGAATGTCACAGTCTTCCAAATCTATATTTGAATGATCCAATGGTTTAAATTCAAATTGAAAATTAAACCATTGGTATCAAGACTCAGTTCAATTTGTATTAGACCACCATGAGAAGACATATTTGTGGAGAATGAACAATATCCATGTATTTCATGTTTATCTACTTTGTTTTAACAATGTGGAATTATGTGAATATTTTCAAGATACCAAGAAGCTGATAGAAAATTAATATAATTCCCAATAATTGGCCCCCCTATTATAAATAGAAATTCAAAATTTGGAATCATCTAAATAATTATTATTAGTCCAAATATATATATATATATATTTAGGTAGATTTGGTAATAAGGACTCTTGGTAGTTTAATATTATCAAACAAAGAAGTCTAGTGAATAATTAAAGATCATTCATACCAAGTGGTACCATGAGGTTATATTTAATAAGTGGTGTTTTTTTATTAACATGTGTTATGTATCACACACTTTTAATTAATTTATTATTTATTAAATATTTTTTGTTAGTGTGATTGAGATCACAATATGATTTACAAAATAAAAAAGTAATACTTCTATCATCTATGGAATTAAGTGAGTGACATGGACAATGTTGGTGTTTGTTTTCTTAAACTGTTTTTTTCCAAAAATGAGTTATGAATTAGTAGTCTTAGAGTATTTTTTTCATAAATCAAGGATAATTGGTAATTAAATTTGCTAAAAATATATTATAAGTATGAAAATATAAATAAAAAATTTCCTCTAAGCTTAAAAGGTGGTAAAAAAGAAATGTTTCTATCAGAATTTGATAGATGGAGATAAAGGTGAAATATAGAGCCCAATATTTTTAGATGAATATTTAAAAATATTCACTGGAATGGGGAGGCCTTTAGATTTAAACCTATGGTATCACTTGGGTATAGAATAAGTGGATGAAAAAGGGGATAAAAATATCTCTATATTTGGATTTTAGGATTTTGAGCAGAATTTAACTCCCCTACACATTTTACTCAAGATCATTGAATATATGATGAATGTAGATTATTGAATTAGGTGGATTATATTTATAGATTAAGTCACCCTTATGAAATTTTATGAGAAATGGGGAGTTAAAATAAAAGGATGGTATGAAAATAACCAAAGGGGTTGAGAAGCTATTCAAAGGACCTTTTAATTTTGTTGTCAAAAATGTTTGGAATCATGAATCCATAAGTGTCACGAATCGTCCCAGTGGGGCCCGAGCCGCAACTCCCCAAGCCCGCCTCTAATAGGCCAGAGGATGGTGACTAGCACTGAGTAGGCATGCTACTAACATGGGAGGCATTGCCTATAAACCTGTACACATGCACAGACATCTCTAAGACCACAAAGTTAAAAATTTAAAACTACTAGAAAAGGAAAAGATGCATGCATACACTAAAACCCAACCACAGAGTATGACAGGAAAATAAAGTGCAAGAAAGTAAATCCCTGGGCCAAAAGTACAAGCTCACCAGAAAGAAAGTCTGTAACAAGGTCCAACCAGTAAGGAAAGGTACTGGGACTATAATCTGTAGCCGTAGGAACACACCTCGTCCTGTCTGATATCACTGGACACCGTCCGGTCCTGGTCCGCCTAGAATCCTATCAAAGGCTCGCTCGTCTGCACAAGATACGAAATGTGCGGGAAAAACCCGTGTAGGGGTGAGTATAACAATACCCAGTAGGACACCCCGAACCCACAAAGGAAATAAAATGAGGGAAAAATACCACAAAGGAAAAAAATACAATCATCTCCACACAGTATATGTCTATAAAACATAAAACAAGAATATCCAGATATACTCATGCACGATCCACTATCGCGAAACCCACCACTAGGATCCAGCTCGAAGATTCCACTAAGCACATAACAAGGAAAAAAACTCCAAGGTCTGAAAAGAGAGATATGAAGTAATCATTCCAGGAGAAGACACTCCAAAAGTACTTGAGAACATGATGCTCAGATGAGGATCACAGCCAAGTCATGTGGTGATTTTGACAACTCAGTCTGAGCTAATCCGCTAAGCAGAGGATCGGCGCCCAGGTAAAGTTGGTCACGTCGATACCAAGAACTCTACCTAGGGTTCCAGGAATGAATAGAGGATCATGCTCTAAGTCTCATAGAGGGGATTCCAACAACTGTATTCAGGGAGTTCTGCTGAAGGGATCATACTCCTGTGTAAAAGAAATGATACCAGTACCTTCAAGGAAACATCAAAGGGTACGAATCCTAAGATAACTAGTCCAAGTCACAAAATACAAGTGGCTCAAGTGAAACAAGAAAAGGTTACATGGCGTGTAGTATGGTTACACGCCGTGTTCCTTGACCCTGGGTACTGCCCGTGTATACAGACCATGTCATACGCCCAAGCCGTATGAAACCAGACTGCACAACATGTAGAAAAGTACACGCCATGTTCGTTGACCCCAGGTACTGCCTGTGAAAATGGCCCGTGTCATTTGGGTTGTTGGGTATAAAGCAACTACACGACGTGGAGAAAATTACACGCCATGTCCGAGCACCTGGGCTCGCTCCGTGTATGTTGGCCATGTGCCCGTACATGGTCTCTGCCAGTGTCCGTGTCGCCTGCCTGTGTACCAGTACACGGGGTATCCCGTGTATCTGGCCAGGTCTGGCCAGGGAGGGGTATACACGGAATGTCCTTGGACGTGTACCCTGCCAGTGTCCATGTACTCCCGGAGTACACGCCAGGAGGTCTGCCGACGAACACATTTTGTGTATCCCATACTACACGGTGTGTAGTCGGGAAATTTACAGAAGCGTCGTCTTCCTCCGCGCGCCTCGGCTAATCCTCCAGATCTTGATCTAACCACCCGATCATCACGAAGCTCCGGATTTGGGGTCGTCCGACCCCTATGAAACCGATTCTGTCGGTTTCGGGCTTCCGATCGGCCTTGAAAACCAATCTCGACCAATCCGCATGAAAACACTTGAAGAATGGGAACTTCCGAACCATGTCGATTTGTCCGCTTCCATCGCCGCCGCACCTCCATTAGGTCATCTTGATTTTGGATCTTTGATTTCGGATCGTTTCACCAACAAACGAGCATGGAACGATCGATTTTCCCCAAGAACGCGAAGAATGCGCACGAAGAATGCATCAGAATCGGGAGAAAAAAACACACCAATCGAGAGGGACGAACCTCAATCGATGTTTGTGTCGATCTTGGTTCATCACCATTAGAAGGTTGAGCAAAAACCAAAACAATCTCAAGAATCAAATCCCACGATTCCTGCAAATATCCCACCCCACAAGAACAATCGATCCGCGGGCTAATCTGTTTGTGGATTATACCGCGTTCATCATGGAAATAAAAAATGGGGAAGAAAAATCACAACAAACATCCTACTTGGATTTCCGCGGTGTTCGTTGGTGAAGATCCAGTCACCGCGTCGGGAGGTTTTCTCCAGAGCCTCTAGGGCTTCCAAGGGTTTCAGGGTTATGAGGTTTGTAACCCTAGACCCTGTGCAAGCCTTTATTTAAAAAGGAGGATATACGCTGCAATAGATTTAATAGAATCTCGCTGCAGAAATAAAATATTTTTATTAAATATTTTATTACTCTTATGTCCAAAAACTAGATTTCAACACCGACCTGCGCCATCAGATGTTAGGCCTCGCCTAAGGTAAAAACGTTGTTCTAAACTCAATGGTGCCCTCAGATTTCTGATCTAAGCACCCGTTCAGGAGTTATTCCACTTTTTCAGGAAAACCAAATGCACGAGTTATTTAATTATTAAATTAAATTCAAACATTTGTTCCGGGCTCACCGGGCCTCGGAACCGCACCCCGTCTCAGAGCCTGGTCTCGAATTAATTCCCATATAATATTAAAATAATACATGGAGAAATCCAGGACATTACACCACACCCACCTTAGGGCTTTTACGTCCCCGAAAAGCCAAAACAATGGTTACTCAAAAAGATGTGGGTACTGCATGCGAATCTGAGCCTCCCGCTCCCACGTGCTCTCTTGGAGACCCCCCATGCTGCCACCAGACATGCACTAAGGGAATAACTCACCCACAAAGGATATTTTTCTGTCGATCCTCGATCTACACTGGGTACTCAGCAAAGGTCGCTCCATCATCGATGTCCAGATCGCCCTAGTCGATGACATGCGATGGATCATGCACGTACCTTCGTAGCTGCGACACATGGAAGACGTTGTGTACCCGGTCCAACTGAGGAGGTAGAGCCAAGTGATACGCCTCCTCGCCAACTCTACTCAGAATATGAAAAGGTCCAATGAACCTCGGAGATAGCTTTTCTCCTCGACCAAATCTCCGCAATCCCTGTCGAGGTTAGACTCGAAGGAACACATGGTCTCCCTCCTCGAACTCCAAGGGCCTCCGCCTCCTGTCGGCATATGACTTCTTCCGACTCTGTGCAGTCTTCATCCACTCCTGGATGACCTGCACCTTCTCTGTAGTAGCTCTCACCATCTCTGGGCCCATGAGTGCTGAGTCTCCTGGGTCAGTCCAGCAAAGTGGCGACCTACAAGGTCGCCCGTATAGAGCCTCGAATGGGGCCATACCAATAGTGGAATGATAACTGTTGTTATAAGATAATTCCAACAGTGGTAGGTGATCCTCCCAGCTATGACCAAAGTCAAGTATGCAAGCTCGAAGCATATCTTCTAGGACCTGAATGGTCCGTTCTATCTGACCATCAGTCTGGGGATGGAATGTTTTTCTTAAGCGTAACTGAGTCCCAAAAGCTTCCTGCAATCCCTTCCACAATCAGGATGCGAAATGAGCATCATGATCTGAGACGATCATGGATGACACTCCATGAATTCGAACTATCTTCTTCACTTAGAGGCGTCCCAAGCTCTCCAATGAACTCTACTCCCGTATGGCTAGGAAGTGGGCCAACTTGGTGAGTCGATCATCGATCACCCAGATGGAATCGTGTCCCTTGGACGTACGTGGTAGACCCGTCACGAAGTCCATGGATATCACGTCCCACTTCCACTCTGGAACCTTAAGGGGCTGAGTCAAACCTGCTGGCACTTGGTGCTCTACCTTTACTTGCTGACAAGTAAGGCACCGAGAGACGAACTCTGCCACACCCTTCTTCATTCCTGGCCACCAGAACTAACGTCAGAGGTCCTGATACATCTTTTCTACACCTGGAGGCACTGCCAAAGGGGATGTATGAAACTCCCTCAAAACCTCCTCCTGTAATGTCACTGGTACTACTGTGTGCCCTCTGAAAAGAACAACGTTCTCCCCACCTACTGAATATCGCTATGCAGCATTACCTGTGGATATCTGATCACGTAGAGTCTCACAGCTAGCATCCTCGCGCCGTGTGTCCCTGACTCGCTGTAAGAGTGGAGGGGTAACAACCATCGACTGAAGGTAAGATCCCTCATCTTCATCCACAGAAGGATAACTGTAAGGAGGCCAACTGCCTTGTCACCTCATCCAGCAACAACGAACTAGATTTCCTACTGAGAGCATCTGCCACCAAGTTCCCATTCCTAGGATTATAAATGATCTCAAAGTCATAATCCTGGAGGAACTCAAGCCATTGACTCTTTCTCAAATTCAGATCCTTATGAGAAAAGATATATCTAAGACTCTTGTGATCAGAGTAGATAGTAAACCACTCGCCCATCAGGTAGTGCCGCCACATATTCAATGCAAAGACTACCACTGCCAACTCAAGATCATGGGTCACGTAGTTCTACTTGTGTGGCCTCAACTGACATGAGCCATATGAAATCACTTCTTGACTCTGCATCAGGACACAAACAAGCCCGGTTCCTGATGCATCGCAGAACACTACGTACTCGACACCCACCTCTGGTAATATCAGGATCGGGGCACTCATCAAACTCTGTCTCAACTGCTGGAAAGCCTGCTGGCATCTCTCGGTCCACACGAAAGGCTACCCCTTTCGGGTCAAAGCTGTCATGGGTTCTGCAATCCTGGAGAAATCATGGATGAATCTATGATAGTATCTTGCCAACCCAAGGAAACTACGCACCTCCGTCACGCTCCGGGGTGGCTCCCATTCTAGCAATGCCTCCACCTTGGTTGGGTCCACTGCTACGCCATCTGCTGTGATAAAGTGTCCCAGAAAGTGGACCTCTTGTAACCAGAACTGACACTTTGAGAGTTTCCCATACAACGGGTACTCTCAGAGTGTGTCCAGAACCATCCTTAGGTGTCTCGCGTGCTCCTCCTCAGACGCAGAGTACACAAGGATATAATCAATGAAGACCACTACAAACCGGTCTAGGTATGGCTGAAAGATCCAGTTCATGAGTCCCATGAACAATGCCGGGGCGTTCTTCACGTCGAAGGGCATCACCAAGTACTCATAGTGACCGTAGCGACATCATAAAGCCGTCTTCGGTATATCCTCATCCCGTACTCGCAACTGGTGATAGCCTGATCATAGATCAACCTTCGAGAACCATCGTGCCCCTCTCAACTGGTCGAAGAGTTCATCGATCCTTGGTAGTGGATACCGGTTCTTTACAGTCACCTAATTCATGCGCTGGTAATCCACACATAGCCTCAATCTCCCGTCTACCTTCTTGGAAAATAGCACTGGGGCCGCCCAGGGTGAAATGCTAGGCCTCACAAAGCCCTTCTTATGCAAATCGTCCAGCTGCACCCTCAGCTCACGAAGCTCTGCAGGAGCCATCTGATACTCTGATGCTGATATCAGTGTCATCCTAGGTTTCAACTCAATGGAGAAATCTATCTCTTGATGGGGAGGTAGCCCAGGGACATCCTCCGGAAAGACGTCCTCGTACCCAGCCACTACTGCTGGAAACCGAAAAATCTTAACATCTATTGTGCCATGGGCTAGGATAGAAAACTGATGTGAAATCGGTTGTGGCCTCCTATGCCCGAGTCCATCCTGCGCTTCCTGGGACTCTCTTTCACCGACAAAAGAGAACCTCGTTCCATCACTGCGGACACACCTCACCCTTCGCCTAAAACATTTGATCTGGGCATGAACTGTGGATAGCCAATCCATACCAAGAATGACATCATAAGGCCTCGACGCTACCACCAAGAGGTTCCAACCGAAACTCTCACCTCCAAGGGCCAGGTTACACTATCTATAGAGGTGTGTGATCTCTGAATCTTCTCCAGTAGGTGTTTCTAAGCGTATGGTTAAAGGAAAAAACTCAACTAGAATCCCAAGGTCTCGAACAAGATAAGAATCCAGAAAGGAATGACTATCACCTATGTCTATCAATACGGCAGCCAAAGTAGAAAACACACAGATAGTACCTCTAATCATTCCGGGAGTACCTGGGTGATAAGCCTCTGCCGCCTACAGCTGTCCTTGCCTCTATCCACCAGCTCCCTGGGCCTGGGGTGGACCTCTTGGGGGTGGTGGTGGAAAAGGGTCAAAATGTTGACCACCTCCAGCTACTCTCCCAACTCACCTACCACATCCGCCGACCCGCGGATCTGTCTGCTCCACACATTGCCTCTGCCTCGGCGGTCCATCCACTACTCCTGTGTCAGCAGTACGGTGGGTCGGACAATCCCAGGCGAGATGTCCCCTACCATCACATGAGTAGCATCACCTCTCTCGAGGCTGGCTGAATGCACCCTGCGACCCCTGTATGGAAGATCTCTTGTCCTAGGATCTCCTCTGAAAATGTATCCCACGCCTGGTTCCCTTACGTCGGCTCCCTGCTGCCGAGGTCTCTACTCCAGCTCGCCCACTACTAACATCTTCTGGATGTCTCTGCTCTGCCAAGAAGCTCTCGACCACCACATCCCGCTCGATCACCCCATCATAAGTAGGAATTATCATAGGGATGATGCTAGCTCGGATATCTCTTCCCAAGCCTCGCTCAAAATTCCAAGCTCTGAAGTACTGATCTCTGACCATATCCATCGAGTACCGCAAGAGGTCGGTAAACCTTGACGAATAGTTGGCCATCATCATGGTTACCTGCTGAAGCTGAAGAAGCTCCTGTATGCGTACTGCTATCAGGGTAATCGGTGAAAACTCCTCTCTGAAGAGACGCTCAAACTCCGACCAAGTGAGTGTTGCATCGTCGTGAGTCTGGATAACCACACTCCACCATCGTCCTGCCGAGCCCTGCAGAAGTCTCGCTGCCAAAATCACCATCTGGTCTACCGGTGTCCTGACTAAACAGAAGACTCTGGTCACCGCCTCAAGCCAATCCTCTGCTGCCTGAGGGTCAGGCTCGCCCCGAAACCTAAGGGGTCTCTGTCTCTGAAACTCATGGAGTGTGTTCAGCCTGCGCTCCACCTCCACTGGTACACTAGGCACTAAACACTACTCCACAGGTGGTAGGATAACTGGAACACCACCTGGTGGTAAAACTAGGTTATCTGGTCCCTGTATTGAGTCTTCATCACTGAGGGGGTCATCCTCATTATCGACCTGCTGATCCTAGTGGGTGCGCGTAGCGGAGGAATCTTATTAAAGAATTAAGATGTATCACAGTCAGTGAGTATATCTAGAGAGCTGTCTCAAAAAGGACATGGAAACCACAACCCAATCCTATATGATGCATGTACCATTATTCTCCCTGCAACTAGTGTTCTCAGGTTCTGAGTCGAAAATCAAGTTATCAGAGTCCCGATGTATGGATACGTCGGTCGCCCGCACCAACACTGGGGTCCCTGGCCTGAAAGCTGAACCCGAAACACTTAACACTATTTCCCCGCACCAACTCACAGACTCTCGGTCATAAGGTAGAACCGACCTCCTCTGATACCACTCTGTCATGACCCGTCCCAGTGGGGCCCGTGCCGCAACCCCCCAAGCCCACCTCCAATAGGCCGGGGGCTGGTGACTAGCACCGAGTAGGCATGCTACTAACATGTGAGGCATTTCCTATAAACATGTACACACACACACACACATCTCCAAGCCCAAAAAGCTGAAAAGTAAAAACTACTGAAAAAGGAAAAGATGCATGCATACACTAAAACCCAAACATGGAGTACAACAGGAAAGTAAAGTTCAAGAAAGTAAATCCATGGGCCAAAAGTACAATCCCACTAGAAAGAAAGTCTGTAACAAGGTCCAACCTGTATGTAAAGGTACTGGTACTGCAATATGTAGCTGTAGGAACACACCTCAGCCTGTCTGATCTCACTGGACACCGTCCGGTCCTGGTCCGCCTAGAATCCTGTCAAAGGCTCGCTCGTCTTCACAAGACACGACACGTGCGGGCAAAGCCCGTGCAGGGGTGAGTATAACAATACCAAGTAGGACACCCCGAACCCACAAAGGAAATACAACGGGGGAAAACTACCACAAAGGAAAAAAATATAGTCAGCTCCACACAGTATATGTCTACAAAACATAAAACAAGAATATACAGATATACTCATGCACGGTCGGCTATCGTGAAACCCACCACTAGGATCCAGCTGGAAGATTCCACTAAGCACGTAATAAGGAGAAAACACTCCATGTTCTGAAGAGAGAGATATGAAGTACTCGTTCCGGGAGAACACACTCCACAAGTACTTGAGAACATGATGCTCAGATGAGGATCACAACCAAGTCATGGGGTGATTCCGATAACTCAGTCTGAGCTAATCCACTAAGCAAAGGATCAGCGCCCGGGTAAAGTTGGTCACGTCGATACTAAGAACTCTACCTAGGGTTCCAGGAATGAATAGAGGATCCTGCTCTAAGTCTCACAGAGGGGATTCCAACAACTCTATTCAGGGAGTTCTACTGAAGGGATCATACTCCTGTGTAAAGGAAATGATACCAGAACCTTTAGGGAAACGACCAAGGGTACGAACCCTAAGAGAACTAGTCCAAGTCATAGAATACAAGTGGATCAAGTAAAACAAAAAAAGGTTACACGACGTGTAGTATTGTTACACGCCATGTTCCTTGACCCCGGGTACTGTCCGTGTATATGGCCCGTGTCATACGTTCAAGACGTATAAAACCGGACTGGACGACGTGTAGAAAAGTACACTCCATGTTCTTTGACCCCGGGTACTGCCCGTGAAAATGGCCCGTGTCATTTGGCTTGTTGGGTAGAAGGCAACTACACGACATGGAGAAAAGTACACACTGTGTCCAAGAACCTGGGCTCGCTCCGTGTACGCTGGCCATCTGCCCGTACACGGTCTCTTCCCGTGTCCGTGTCACCTGCTCGTGTACCAGTACACGAGGTATCCCGTGTATCTGGCCGGGTCTGGACGGGGAGGGGTATACATGGCGTGTCCTTGGCCGTGTACCCTACCCGTGTCCATGTACTCCCGAAGTACACGCCAGGCGTTCTGCCGACGAACACACACCATGTATCCCATACTATACGGCGTGTAGTCAGGAAATCCCCAGAAGCGTCCTCCTCCTCCGCGCACCTTAGCTAATCCTCCAGATCTTGATCCAACCACCCAATCATTACGAAACTCCATATTTGAGGTCTTTCCACCCCTAAAAAACTGATTCCGTCGGTTTCGGGCTTCCGATCAGCCTTGAAAAGGCATCTCAACCAATCCGCACGAAAACGCTCGAAGAACGGGAACTTCCGAACCACGTCGATTTGTCCACCTCCATCGCCGTCACACCTCCGTTAGGTCGTCTCGATGTTGGATCCTCGATTTCGGATCGTTGCTCCAACAAACAAGCGTGAAACGATCGATTTTCCCCAAGAATACGAAGAACACGCACGAAGAACGCATCAGAATCGGGAGAGAAAAACACAGCAATCGAGAGGGACGAACCTCGATCGATGTTCGTGTCGATCTTGGTTCGTCACCGTTAGAAGGTTGAGAAAAAACCAAAACAATCTCAAGAATCAAATACCATGATTCCCAAAAATATCCCAACCCGCAAGACCAATTGATCTGCGGGCTAATCTATTCGTGGATTAGCACGCGTTCATCATGGAAATCAAAAACGAGGAAGAAAAATCACAACAAACATCCTACTTGGATTTCCGCAGCATTCGTTGGCGAAGATCCGGTTGCCGCGTCCTCATCGCCGCGTCGGGAGGTTTCTTACAGAGCCTCCAGGGCCGAAAAGGGTTTCAGGGTAATGAGGTTTGTAACCATGGACCCTGCGCAAGACTTTATTAAAAAGGAGTATATCCGCTGCAATAGATTTAATAGAATCTCACTGCAGAAATAAAATATTTTTATTAAATATTTTATTACTCTTATGTCCAAAAACTAGAATTCACCACCGACCTGCGCCGGAAGATGTTAGGCCTCGCCTAAGGTAAAAACGTTTTTCTGAACGCAATGGTGCTATCAGATTTCTGATCTGAGCTCCCGTTCAGGAGTTACTCCACTTTTTCCGGAAAACCGCACACGCGCATTATTTAATAATTAAATTAAATTTATACATTTTTTCCGGGATCACTGGGCCTCGGAACTGCACGCCGTCTCAGAGCCTGGTCTCGAATTAATTCCCATATAATATTAAAAAAATACATGGAGAAATCCGAGACATTACAATAAGCATGAAACATTAGAGAAGTTTTTTGTATACGGAGAAAGATGGATTTTTGATAGTATTGAAAATAAAATCCAAAGGGGGAGAATATTGGAATCAAAGGTTTTTGGTGTTTAATTTATTTTCAATCACAAGTATATTGTCAATCACTAGAGCCAATTTTATACTTGATGATGTGGTTCACATGGAAATAATTTTGTAGAAATTAAAAGGGAACATGTTTTTTGTTTTGGGGATATAATTTCATATCTAGATTCTATGGATAAATTAATGGAAAATCAAGATTTTCATACATTTATAGTAAATATTTTATTGAATATTATGCATGAAAGAGAAGAAGAAATTATAGAATATGTAGATTTTAGAAGAGAAGAATATAATAAATATTTAAAAATTTATCCTTTTCTTACAAGTCATACATTTAACACAATATTTACTGCTAGCCTTGGGAAATATAGAGCTCCCCCTTAATTTTTTCACACCAGTCAGATATGAAATTAGCCCTGTAAACTAAAATCTAGGTTCTCTTTTAATTTCTACATAAGTGTTTTCATGTGCACTACATCTCCATGTATTTAGTGGGATGAAATAAACTATAACATACAAATGATTCAAATATATTTAACACCAAACACCTTTGGTTCCAACATTCACTCCATTTTATTTTTTATCAATACTATCATAAATCCATCCTTCTATAGATGAATAAAATATCTAAAACATTTCATGGATATAGATTCATTATTCCTTACATTCAATCCTAATCCAATAAATGACAAGTTTCAATAAGAAATTTTAAGAGAAAATTGTATAAGTGGTTCCATTCAGAGCATCACCACAATGTTGGTTTAGAGAAAAATTTTATGCAAAGGGTTGGTCCATCATGACCAAACACAATCCTCTATTTTAGGATTCTTTATGTACCACTAAACCTATGAATTTATATGTTTTTAATATATGTTAGATGTGGTACAAGATTATGTGGGAGATATAATCCATGGGGGGGTGAGTGTGTGTTTGTTGAAAGGGAAAAAGTTTATAAGATGAATGATGATACATGAAACAAGTGGTGTCAACATTATTAAAATTTACATATGGTATCAGACTCATCAAATGGTGTAAATTAACTACTATAATATTTAATGTTATTTATGTAAATCACATGTTGATAAAAAAGTTAAATAGTCGATGAATAAACTAATTTAAAAATTAATAGGTTCCAAAGTAATATTTTAAGGATATAGTGATTCCAAGTCACATTTATTATTTAACCATTTGTATTAGGACTCAATTTAAGTGGTATTAAACCACTAAACAAAGTAAAATTGGTAGAAAAACAACCTCATTCTTGTATTTTATATTTATCTATTTTTTTTATAATAATGTGGTATCTACTTAATATTTTCTGGATACTAAGAAGCTCCTGACAAATAAAAAACATTCCCAAAAAGTGGTATCCCAATTCCAAAGAGTAATTTAATATTTAGTATCAGATTAAAAATAGGTATCAATAATTGGAATCAGTACAAATTTAGATATATTATTGGAGAGTTAGTAACAATTACTCTTGCATATTTATCCTCATTCAATAGAGTACTATGAAGAATTGAATATTATTCATACCAAGTTTAACTACGTAGTTATCTTTAACAAGTGGTTTCAGTTGGACTAACATGTGGCTTGACACTTTTTAGAGTGAGAACTTTCTGGCATCATAACTCATTATTTGATATTCTATTTATGTTTTTTTCATTGCACTATTCTTTATTTATACCATATGAGATCAAATCCCCAATGGGTTGTTAGGTATTTATATTTCACAATATTACTAAAGAAACACTTCTTTTCTAGATGAGAATAATTCCATACTGGAAATACCGTCTTACACTTTATCCTCATACAGGACTAGATATAACATATGATATGCTCTCTTCCTCACTACATTAAATAGACCGGATAAGTTAATGAAATCTTGTATGTCTATTCTATGTTTCTGTTTTTAGAATCTTTCCCAAATTTGATTTATGACAAGAATCTCTGGAAATCATTGTCCACCATAAAATCACCTCATTGAAGGTGTACCTCACCTCATAGAAAGCATACTGCACTTCACGAACTACACACATCACCTGAAAAGACCTTGTCATGATCTCCCTTGCTTTGTGTAGAAACTTTGTGGTTCCCTCCTCTATATACCAAACAACACCAGATTGACATAGAGGAATCAAATTCATAATAAAAAATCATAGGAATTTTCTCCACCCACTTTACTACAAAAAATCATCCTCCTAAAATTTCCTTTGAAAATTGATCTTGTAGACTCCTCCTTTAAAATAACGCCTTCATGGAATAGAGCTTATGGACACCTTTTCAACATATTAGGTCTCATAGAACTAACTTTGTGGAATTAGACTCTAAGAACTCTATATTCTATAGACCCTATTCCCATTCATCGATATTACGAAGAGTCTCTATATTTTCCCTTATCTCTTCTCAATCTTTAATAAAATTATTATCTATGTATTTATCAGAGAATAGCTCTAGAGATTTATATAATCATAGAAATTACTATTCAATCCTTCGATAAATACACTATATAGACTTTCCTTCTACATTATGAAGACATAGTTGACTCTTCCTTCCAACTGCACACTAGAATCCGCCTAGATGCTACATACTCTAACTTCATGGATCACATACTAGATTTCATTATTTCATTTTGTTAAACCATTAAATCGCTTTCGACTCATAATCATGGAATATCTTCTACCTATAAATTACATACTAGCCTTATTATTTCTATGAATTAACTCTTTGAAATGTGAACTCAACTACAGGAGTTTTTTTCTTGATCACATGGAATGTCGTGCTTCTCTTAGAAAAATCCATGGAACACAGCAAAACTTCTCTAGAAAAATCAAGTTTTTCATGTATAAATTTTTTTAGAAAACACTATAAAATGAACCCATTTTGATTTATTATTCAATGTTTCTAACTTTTCAACAAATTTCATAGCCTTATAAATATTTAGTATTTATTTCTTTGATATACTCCACATATTCAATAGTTTATTATTCTCTTTCAATTCAAATATTCTACACGATCTTTACTACCATCATAGGAAAATATAGAGCTCCCCCTTAATCTATATGCACCAATCAAATATTAAATCAGACCCCCAAACCATAAACCTGGTTCTACTTTAATTTATCTACAAGTGTTTCTATGTACATGTCATCTCTGAGTCTTCAATGATATCTAGTTATTGGTAGTATTGAAGTGACCAATAAAAAATATAACACCAAACACCTTTGGTACCAATAAACTCAAACTCTAAACTGATATTTATTCAAGTAGTAACACCATAAAATATTGGTGAAAAAGATATAAAACATATAAGTATAAACCCCCATAAATGGAATATTGATCAAAATTCTAGTCTTCACTCTCTATGCCACTGCATTTCAGGGATTAGGAATAATTTTATTTTAAATTGAAAATATTAATAATGCTTATATGGCCCTTTATATGGACCTAAGAAAATATTATTCATGCTCACTATACCCACTAGTTCAAGAAAATGTTAGTTTTTATACACATCATATCACTTTCTCTTGATTATGTGGTGCATACATGGTGGAATAACCTTTAGGGAAATATAATAATTCTTGAATATTCATTATTTCCATGAACCTACTTCATTTTATAAGTGTTTGAATCCACAAAAACCTTTCCTTGGATATCAGTAACTAGTGTATTCAACCCTAAGAGAAACATGTACTTAACTATGTATACTATACCCCCTATTTGGATCTGAATATGTTCCCCATGAAATGTAATATCAACCAAAAAAATATTCATCCTAAAAGGGAGGATCCTCCAACTCTATATCCCATAAAACAATTATAGTGGAACATGTCTTTTGAATATGGTCCATGGAAATATACAATATATGTGCCAGGCCTCATCATTTCTGATTCAAACTTCTTATGTTATGATTTACACTACCCATAATCTAAATATTCATGTCGATCTAATACCATCGATGTTATGTACTCATGCATAAATATCAATTTTTTTGTGGTGAATGTTTTACATCTAACCCTTGAAATTTTAATTGATCCTCATCATATGACCTTAAACCATATGACACAGTAGTCCAAAATTCATAACCATTAACTGAATGCTCCCCTTCTTGGTATAGTCTATTTTAGTAACGTTCCTTCTATACATGATGAGTTTTTCCTTTCCATTTCTAGTTGTACTATCTCATCTATTTGTTAAAATCTATGAGACCTTAACCTAAAAACATATGTGGTCAAATCCATTCATCTTAAAACACCAACCTTGTTGGTCAAACTTTCGTAACCTAAAAATAACTAAGTAAAGAGACATAGAACTCAACAGGTTGAAAACCCTCAAAGGGAAACCTAGATAAATTTTGAGTCTCCTCTTTATGGATACACACCTAACATTATTCATGTAAAATTGAGGAATATAATTTTAAGAGGCATAAAACTTATTATGTTGATAAATCATAAATGGAAACCTAAGAAAAATCATGGACATTTACTACTAAGTATCATCAATATGATTATTAGAAAAAAATTTTGGGTAGCGAAATAAAATAATCATAGATTTTATGGTCCAAAATATGACCTTATCATAATCCAAGATATGCTCAATAGGCCCCTTATCCCAGAAAAAATTCAAAATATTTTTCTGTTGCATAATCCAGAGAATATCATCCTAGAGGATCTATGAGAAATGTGTAAAGATATAAATTTAGGTGATTTGGACCATTTTTATCATTTAAATCCTTATTCCAAATTTTCCATTTGTGATCCACATCTTGATGAGTTGAATCATTCCACCAAATGGAAAAAATGTAGTGTTACGGTGATGGTATTTATGATTATACCCTTCTGTGAACCAAACCTAGGAGTAATTCATTTTGACTCATGTTTTTGGTGACCATAATTGAACTTTTTTTATTTATGATTAAATGTTTAAAAATTTCAAATTATCTTGATACTATTTTATCTATGATTTTATAGGGTATTATTAGGGTGATGCAAAATAAAGAGAACAAATAAAACTGATAAAAACATATGTTTTAATTCATTAATCAAAAAATTAGAGGACCATCCATATATTAGAAAATCTCATAATTATAATGATACATCATAAAATATCATCTATGGTATCTAGAATCTCACTAATATATTTATCATATCCATTTATGTTGTTATGAATTTTACTTAGTATTTTATTTTTTATCTATTTAGCAAGGATAAGACTATACATCTCAGTATCCACCATTTTAC
Source organism: Viscum album (assembly GCA_963277665.1). Classification (NCBI taxonomy): domain Eukaryota; kingdom Viridiplantae; phylum Streptophyta; class Magnoliopsida; order Santalales; family Viscaceae; genus Viscum; species Viscum album. The sequence continues at coordinate 1,406,372,088 of OY728129.1, forward strand.
CATCAACTTGGGCTTCCTCTAAGAGCTTATGTTGTTACTAAAGATCTATCTAGTGATATATAACTGCTTCTCAAGGTGACATACATATTAACTTTTCATTAACCATGTGTTGTTTCTACTTGACTAATCCCACATAGTGGGATTCATATTGAAGCACCATGAATCAGATTTTGGTAGAACAAGAATTTGATTGTACCTCCAGAAGTGAAACCGAATCCCCCTTTTCTTATTCTAATGTTTTATAATCACCTTGATTTTATCATAAATGGATTGAAAATGAATACTTCCACTTCTGGGATAGAAAATTTGATTGTGAAATCAATGAAACTTCCTATATAGATCAATGACTAGGGTTTCAAAAAACATCTTTCATATATTACCCCAATCATGTTGATAAGTAGTGTGATAAAAGTAAAACAACACTTCATTTATCTTAGTGTATATGTCAAAGGGAGGGATATATTCTAAGTTGAAATCACGGAGGGTGAGCTTACTGATGGAAATGTTCATGCTAATTCCTTCTAATATTTTTGAAATTGAAAAAGACCCGACCTCTATACACTGATGTTGCTAAGATGTGAAATTTGGAACCTCCAAAGATGGAATGTTTGTTTGTGACTATAGTTTTAAAAATGGCATAAAAAGATAAATTTTAGTAATTAAATTCCATGGCTTATAGAAGTTGAAATGAATAGTAATCTAATTCTGTTGGCATGATGGATTCTATAGCTACTGCCACATCAATTTACCACAACATCAGAGAAATCCCCAAATAGGTGTCTGCTCATCATTTATGATTAGAGAATTTCCCATTGAAACAACCTAAGATGTGGCTTCTGATGGATTATTTTAATTCCCTATCATAACCAAAACACTCACCAAGCCTTAACCATCCTTTTATGACAACCATTACCTTAATATGTTGAGCATGAGTGTCAAGGAGGGATGGACCATTAGGAGGAAACTTATAGGATACCACTTTAGGTTGGCCTAACACATATTCATCCCATTTAGGAATAGTTAAAGGATTGAAAACTTATGTTTCCAAGCATGGCTAATTACAAGAAGACTCCTTTAGGAAATATATAAGGGTCAGTTGTATCTATAGTTTCTAGGAGAACCTTCAATATGTACAGAGACTCTAGGAGTATAACAAGACTTACTAAAAAAAGTAAGTTAGTAGTTATTGAATGATATAAAAATTATTATCAGTATACATACATGATTATTTAACTCCTTCACTAACAAGATAATGCCGAGTTATCACAATTTTTATGTTTACCTCCATGGATGTGACTGTGTTATTAGTTATTCGAAATTTACCCAAGGTATCTTTATTTATGTTTTATGGAATTTCTTCAAATCTCTTCAAGGAAGAAATTGAGGTATAATATGTGGTTCATAAATTCTCATCACCAATATTCAATTCACATGTATATGTTCTAGAAAAACCAAATATGGGTTCAAAAAATAAACCCAATGAAATACACATTTTCTAATGTCTTTTCTCTACACTAATGTTTCTTTTATGACGGAGGGAGTTTATACCATACCCTATCAAAAACTAGTATCAAAGAGGGAAACTGATTATAGTCTCATCCTATATATTTATGTATGAGACTCTAGCCTAGTGTTAATTCCCCTATATCTAGAGAAGATGATCACTCCACCTCAATGGGGCTACCAGCTATAGTGTTCCATGGAAATTTCATTAGAAACAACTCTTTTTCCACTCTCTACAAATTTAGGGGACATTTTCATCAAAAATCGTTTCCCATTTCAAATAATAGATGAATAAATATTATATAATGATAATTACATCCCCAGGATCAACAAATTAATCTAACTTTCTCATAGATTGATTTAATACTCCTTCAGTAGTAGCACACTCCATCATTCACTTCACCTATTTTGTGGAAGAGATATATATTTTTGTGGCATATATGAGAAGATCCATATATTTTATTCCATTTACCACCTATGGAGGTTTGGTATCATAATTAAAGTATGGGAATTCCCATATATCCCTGAGTTGAGGAATACATATGCCGAATTGGATAATCGACCATAGACACCTAGCATCAGATGGTACTCTAAAATTCAGACTTCTAGGTTGTACATAGTATGAGGAATCCAAAAATATCTATGAAGAGGAATTTGGATACTTTGAATTTGTTGGTTTTGCAGGACTTTCAGTCTTAATCAATATTTTGGTAGCTAGAGCCTGGATCTCTTCTTGCTGGTGGGTATCTTCACACTGGCGAGTCTCTTCCCATCGGTGATGACTAGATCCTATTAGATAAATTCTTTCCTTCCTTGAATATTATACTCCGAGTCTTTATGTTGTTCATGGTCAATTACATTTTAATGACTCGATGCTTCATCATTATCTTCCTCTTAGTGAGCCCATTTTCCCCATTCTCCATTTCCTAGAATTTTAGCATTGACAAATTGGGGAACACAAGACACATTCATTCTTAAAGGGTATGAATATATCTAAGAATTCACATATATTTAACTAATCCCAATGGACGTGATCACTAGTGGAAATTTGATGTCAGCTAGGGTGTATTTCTAATCCAACATCACCAAAAACTTTTATACTACCATGAGATCCTTCTCTACAAAAACATCTATTGGACGTGATTATGTTTAGTTGTTTCAAGAACATAAACTATCATGAAAATATTTACATCACATATTCTTGACAAATAATCTTACATTAAAACCATATAACCCAGACATGGTCTATCAGAACCATTATATAGAATAATACTTCATAATTAGCCATGTAATTCTAAAAAATCATCCTAATGGGAGGATCACTATATGTAAAGAAGTTTAATTTTGAGTATATGCTAAAAATATTTATAGTTGATCCATAATTTAGAGAGTGAGGGAGGTCGAATTAAAAATACAACTTGGATAAATAGGAAAAAATTGCATATGGGGATGTTGAACTCACTAAAGAGTTCATATGAAGTTAAATACACCACCACCCATCCCCATAACACCTGAAATGGGCCCATGATATAGAAGGGGGATGTCCCTATTTAGAAATAAAAAAGGAATTGATGGATTTTTACTAGTATGGGTAATTCCAACGCCACATGCTCTCCCTATGCCAACTTAATTGCTATGAAAAATGAACTTGCCCTGACACTATCATTGGAGTCACAGATTGGAAGTATATACACACTCAATAACATCACCAAAAATCTCACTATAATGGTTCAAGCAGAGATGCTGGGTTTAACCATGTGATCTCATTCTTCTTAAAAGCACTACTCTAATACATGCCAATATTTTCACAAGATTCCCCACTTTGACATTATGGTACATGATTTTTGTTTTTGGATACTCGACCATATTCTATGAGGATCTAAGAAGGACTTAATACACAACTTGAAATGGATGTAATAATATGGATTAAGATCATCCACTATGATTTTCAAAGTCAACCTAAGCAGTTCACTAACCAATATGGGTGTTTTCTAATAATATTTCCATATTTATTTTGGGGTAATTAATTAATCATAAATATCCCCAAATATGGGTTCCACTCAACACTTTAGAAATATCCTACACTCTAATTCCCGCCTCACCATGTTTCAAGTGAAAGGATTTATTTTATGGGATCCAATAGCTCAATAACTCTAGATCCAAGTTAGAGTTATTGTGTAAATATTTCAGAAAAACCCAAATAGATTCATAAATAGAAACTAATTATAGTTTACTCTAGAATTAATTACCTTTCTTAGACACCTAGTATACCTAAATACACTTAGTTCTAACACTTCCTCTTGGGAAAGGATCACAGTCTTCATTCTATCCCTCTGATTGATTAATAATAGAATTATGAAACATGGATGATATATAATGATTCTTGTTATGAGAAATGTTAGGTTGTGTGTCTAGAGAAGTTGTGTTGTGATGCATCAAGCACTTTGGGAAATTTCCTCCCTTATTGATTTAGGTTCCTTTGGAAAAAATATTTTCTTTGGTCTGGTATAATTTCTCAGTGAACCAAGAGCATCGTATATAGGCATCTGGCCTTGGGATTTTCACATCTATCAATATCCTATGTATATATAATGGATGGATCTTGGACTTGGGATATTCTTGACGTGATAATATCCATATTATACGACAAGAAAAATTCTCACTTTCGATAATAACCATGTTAAAAAATTTCAAGCATCTTCTGGATACAAACAACGACCTCATCATTTGAAGTATTGACTACAACTAGAGGTAATGTTTTCCTATAATAAGGAAATAATAGTCCATTATGAATGAGATAAGTATGAAAGGAAAATAATTGAGTCAAAATTAGGAAAAGGCAAGAACCACTTGGATAAAATTTGAATAAGGTAAAAATTAGTACACCCAAGTTGTTTTCTTAAGTACTTCACACAATTAGATCGTATAATTACTTTTCCCAACAAACTTAACTCAAATTAACCACCATATGAAATCACATAGAGATTTTTTTAAGGCATTCACCCATCTTACATGAATCACACAAAATCACTTAGATATGGGTAATGGATACATACATGCATGTATCTCAAGGTAGCATGAACATAATGGTGACCATGCATCAATTGTTATTTCCCATGATAATACAAGATATGGATAAAGGGACCCACATACACTATTTTAAAACAATAATGGAGGTTTATGTGTGACACTAGTATAAAACCATTGTGCTTATGTACCGGTTCTAATCAGATTCAATTTGAATGTGGAATTATTTAGGGATCAATTTTTAGTAAAGCAAAAATAATTTAAAGGAGGGATACCTGAAGTATATAAATGAAATTAATAGGAATACATAAATATAATTTCACTATAATCCCTATATAACTACAAAAATGTGTGCCCAAGTTAACACTATGCGCACCACCTATGATCCCAGCATTGACATGAAAGTCATACCATCATGAAACACTTGTGCAATGAACCCCATTTACCCAAGGTTTTAAATTAGCCTATAAATAAGATCCTTGAGTTCCTCATTTTATCTCTTTTAGATGATCAAGTGATAAGTCAAATCCTTTATCACCCACATCTCTCACACAAGTCTTGAACCCATATCTTGTGCCTAAGTCAAAAAATCCCTACAAGTTGATTATTAAAGCCCAAAACCATTCGATACTAACCAAAAGAGAAGTTAATAGAGTTCCCCATGGGTTTTAATCTGAGAAAGGTACCACTTCCCCCTAGTATATCAAATATAGGGTGAAGGAACCTTACTCAATCACACACTTTAGGGACAACCTTCTAAAATAATGTATGGATACCCTTTATAACTAGGGTAAAATGTTTCTCAAGTCCTGCCTCTGAGAATATTACTGCTCAGTAGTACAGGTAGGGGACCACTTCACCCAAGTATCACTTGGGTAAAGAATTTTGTTCACTATCACTAGGTAAGAACACCTTGTTCACCCTTAATACAGTAAACCACCTTTTCTATAATCACTTGGGTAAACCACCATGGTCAACCCCACTAGATCGAACCAACCTGGTCACCCTCACTAGGGTAAAACACTTTTATAACGCTAGTATTACTTGAGAGAAATCCTATTTAATCTCCTTACTATGTTAAGAAACCCTATTCTGATCTTATACCAAGAAATCATGAACACCTTGAATTCAATGATAGAGAATGTTTTCAGACAACTCTCCAACTTGGGACTCCAATTACCAATACCTCTAATAAGGTAACCAAATACACATGGGAAAGGAATATACACCAATGTTAGACCATTTTATCATGGATTCACTTTATAAGAGGTGGTATAGAAATTATCCTCTTAGATAGAGAATCCCTACTTGATTAAGCCCCTAGAATTTCTTATAGGGGGATATAATTCCCCTTCTTCCACATCTCACCATATCTATAAGATGGAAAGAGGATGGAAGGATGGGAATTACCTTAAATATAAGACCCAAGATGATTCATATTGGTGATGTCACCAAGTCACCAAGGATACCCACCTTGGGATGTGTCAGTGTGTAATTGATGAACCTAGAATTTTCACATATTATATAATGTATTTCAATGTTCTAAATCCCAAAAAAGTGTTATTTTATGGTCAATTGTCACATTTTTATGTTTTAGTGGTATTTTGAGCTCAAATGCATAAATAGCTTAATTTTGGGGTTTAACTGTTTTATTTAACTTCAATATTTCAGACATATTATTTTCCCCACTGAACCAAATTGTGAAATTCCTTTTTTTTGGTTTAATTACCTCATGTTCCAAATTTAATCCTTCTGGAGTCCCAGCTCAATCAATCATTTGGAGGCCCAAAATCCGGTCATAATCCGGACCTCGAAAACTGTGTGCATATTTGGAATGTTTTAAAGCAGAGAATTTATCTCGACTCTGAACTATCCAATGGAGCTGATATTCTACAAGGAGCAGGGGAGAAATAAATTAACATCTTTCATTAATTATTCCACGTCTTAATCATCTGGTTTCAAGGACTTAATGTCATTGGAAGTCGGAGTTGTGGAAGATGAAGAGTCACTTTGGAAGATTAAATGTTCTGAACTAAGATAGCCATAACTCCTTCATACATGGACCAATGAGGCTAAATTTTGGGGAGGGATGTGTAAGAAGATATGGAACAACTTTCAAGAAGGAACCATTTCCCAATTCTGGAATTTAATGGGTGTAAAAGTCGAAGCAATCCAGAGGACATAATTGAAGCGATATTTCTTCACCCATTTTTCCTATAAATATGTGTCTCCTCTCCTTTTTACAAGGATAACCATTTTCAAGGGGAAAGGTTGATTATTTTTTGTTGTAGTAGTCATTTTTATTTTTAATATATATTAGTATATATTTCCTCTTCATACCTCCTTTCTTCCATTTATTTTATTTTATGTATTCTCCCACCGTTATTCCCTTCTCAACTCCACTAAAAATGGAGAACTAACCTCGGTGCTTGTTCGAGAGAGGGAATGGTGGGTTGATTGAGTTATTGAGCTTTAATTTTATTATCATTTATTCAATTATAAGAATTTTGGTGTTGGTTAAATTGATTACAGTGAGTGGTAGACCTATTTTCTCTTCCACCAATTTCTTCTTCTCATTTATCAATTTTGCTTCCCTTCACTATTTGTGTTGTGCATACGGTGGAGCATGACATGAGTTGTTATGGTCAGCGAAGAGGTCTCCTAGTTTACTTTAGGAAGAACATTACCCTGTATACAGAGGTCTCGGTATGGGGTGATGAAATTTCAAATGAGAAGGTGAGGTGTGATAGGTCTTGATCACCTCATTGAATTCAATTTTGAGATTATTTTTAAACAATGATATCAACCACCACGACCTCCTAAGAACAACTTCCTACTTTCTTTCTTCTAACTTCATTCAGTATTGCATTGCATTATTACATATATTATATTTATATTTTATTCATTTTAAATTATTCCCCCCCATTTATGTTTTTTTATATTTTTATATTAGTTAGATTTTAAATAGTGATAATAGAAAGATAGTGCGTGTGAGCGGCCTCATTGTGATCGACCCTAGGGAGTTCCACTATGGTACATTTTTAGGTTAATAAGAATTTAATTGAATTGTGGTTCACAAAAAAACCAATCTCATCAATTTTGCGCCGTTTCCGGGGAGGTCAAGTGATTTCACTATCTATTTTTGATAAAAACAAACAAAAAAATTAAAATTTTCAAAAACTAAAAAAAAGTGCTTCATTGAATATCATAATTTTTTTTGGTCGAGATGGATTAATTTAGTGATTTTTCATATGCTTGTCCTAGTAATGAATTGTATAGTAGGGAAAAGTCTATTATGCTATAGATGGAATATGATTATGTGATGATTCAAAATAATTTCAAAATCTTTGAACAAGCATGCAAGATGGTGGCATCGCTGGCGGCTGAAGTTGAAGAAGTTAAAGTTCTATGGATGTAACTAAAAAAACAAAAGAACGAAGCTAAAGAAAAATATGTAAATGTTGTTCCACCAACATTTGAAGTTGAAAACCCCAAGGAGGACTTGAATATTCAATTTGAAGATGCAATCTTCACTCCTTGGCCACTGCATGAAGTGGTTCCGGAAGATGTCATGCCAATTGACACAACTGTGGGAGGTCAACATGTTTTGTATAATGATTGGTTAGATTTTTTCAAATACCAAAAGGTAAGTGATTATCCCATCTTATTAAAAGATGAATCAGTACCTCTATACCCATCTCTTTCTTTGGAAGAAGATGAAGAAGTCCCTCCTGAAAAATAATTCCCAGTGGATTTACTTGAAGAGATTGTATTTCAAGATGACCTTCACGAAAGGGAAGATTTTTATATTGATTCCTCATGTTTTAATCATATCCAAGTGGAATTATTTTCTAACATCCCTTATATTTTTTTTTGAAATAGAATCACTTGAACATGACCTGGATGTTGAAGTCGAAGTGGCCTAAGAAGTCATGGCTAATTTTGAGGACCCATTCTTTATCCTGCCCCCATATTATAAGTTGTACCACATGGAAAAGGGGGACGAGCTGATTTACACTTTATGTGGGTTCCTAAAAGACATATATAAGTTTATGATCATTGGAAGAAAGATGTTTTGGTGGTTTCTGAGAAAGAAACCCTACCCACCATCCGATTGGGGTTAAACTGCTCCAACTGCTGGACTAGGGGCAGTAAAAACCTAGCACCCGCTTGGGGGTCAAACCAAGCATTATCCTCTTTCCTCTCTGTTCCTCTTTATTTTTATTTATTTTTCTCATATTTTCTTTATTTCATGCCTTTTAGGCCAATTGGTAGTATCTAGGAGCTTAACTCAGAGCTGCCACTGAAAAATAATGTTAGGTTGTATCTTTCCTTCCCTTTATATTCCTTCCTTTATATTGATTTTGTGTTGAGCTGTAATGAGGGGTATTGAAATCTAGGTGGAGGAGTGTCAACCTGATTAGTTTTTTTGTGAGAATTATTTTTATTTTTATATTCATCTTTTTAGGATTATTGAGATTTAATGAACATTCTAACCATTTTTGACACACTAATTGATTTTTAAGAAGTTGAGATGATTTTTGATTAAATGGATTTTATATGATTGTTGATGTGAGAAACTGTTTTCTTGAATTGGATTTTAAAGAATTCTTATGAGTTTGACCGATTTTTGAAATCCATGCCCATGAAACACTGACTCAATATATTTTTCCTATCCTGTGAGGTATTCTGAACCATTTTTGAAATATTATTTCTAATACCCACACTTTCTTGAGAGAATCTTAGATTTTGTGTAGGAACCAGAACTTGTGATTTTTCTCTTTCGAAGATTTGGATTTCATGGAATGCTCTTGATATGATTGAGGCATTTGTTTGGCTTGCCATATTTTATCTTGAGACCTACCTTTACATATATCCTTCATTAGCCCTTATATTCCATTAATTGACTTATAGGTTTAAGCCACATTACAAGCCAAATTTTCTATACCTACCTGAACTCTTGGGTTTTTGCGTGGATATTTCAAGATTGAGTGTGGGGGAAGGGCCTTTCGTGTGCGTTCTTGGGATGTGCTTCATTTATGGGTGATGTGAGGTATGTGTCAAATTTTTGGGCAGTTGATGATAAAGATCAAATTGGGCATGGGTAACTCTTTCATTGTGCTTTATTGTTTTATCTGGTTCTCCTTCAAAAAAAAAAGAAAAAAAAAATGAAAAAATGGAGGTGAGCTTGAATTTACCATTTTACTTACTTTTATGACTCATGTACCCATATAAATTCAAGGGCATGATGGCCATTCATTCATTGTATTCAATTTTCAGCTCATTATCCATGAAAAGAAATCAAAAAAAGAAAAGAAAATAAAGCTGTGCCTTTCTAGAGCTTTAAAAAAAATGAAAAAATGAAAAAAAGGGGAGAAATTGGATGCAATCATCCATTGGATTCATTTCCTGGCTCATGTCCCATTTCATACAAAAAGGTTCGGTGTTGTGTAACACATTATTAAGGGGATTGAGTGAGGTTCATCCTGTGTTTTCACTTGATTATTCATGCATTGTGCTTAAGAGTTCAACCTCCTCTTTGTAGCCTTAATTTTTAAATCATTTACCCACCATCCCTAAGCCACAAAATTCACCTGGAAAAATTCCTCCTAATTAAATTCATTTACAGGTTTCACGCTATGGAGATATGATAATTGTCACAAGACTATTGTGATACATGCACTTTCCATGTATGAGCATAACTCCAGATTTAATTTTGCTTGAGTGAAGAGTGACACAAAATTTAAGGTGAGGTAAGTTGTTATTGGGCCATGGATGGATAGTTGAGGTTCAATGAATTTAAATTTGAGGAATGAAAATTATTGGGAATTATTTTTCATAGAGGATACATGATGGAATTTCATTTTGGAAGAGATCATTTATGTTTTCTCATTGATGATTTTTGTGTGAATTTTGATCAGAATATATGTTGATTGCCCGGGAGTGCAACAATTAAGTGTGGGGGAGTGATGAAGCTAGAATTTTCACATATTATATAATGTATTTAAATGTTCTAATTCCCACCAAAGTGTTATTTTATTGGCAATTGTCACATTTTTATGTTTTAGTGGTATTTTGAGCTCAAATGCATAAATGACTTAATTTTGGGGTTTAACTGTTTTATTTAACTTCATTATTTCAGCCATATTATTTTTCCCACTGAGCCAAATTTTGAAATTCCTTTTTTTAGGTTTCCTTACATCATGGTCCGAATTTCATCCTTCTGGAGGCCCAACTCAATCAATCATTTGGAGGCCCAAAATCAGCTCATAATCCGGACCTCGAAAACTGTGTGCAGATTTGGAATGTTTTAAAGCTGAGATTTTATCTCGACTCTGACCTATCAAATGGAGATGATATTCAACAAGGATATGGATGAGGAATACATTAACATCTTTGATTGAGTAGTCCACATCTGAATCTTATGGATTCAAGGACTTAATGTCTTTGGAAGTCGGAGTTGTGGAAGACGAAGAGTCACTTTAGAAGATTAAAATTTCCACACTAATATAGCCATAACTCCTTCATACCAGGACCAATGAGGATAATATTTTGAGTAGGGATGCGGAAGACGATATGTAACAACGTTAAAGAAGGAACTATTTACCAATTCTGGCATTTAATGGGTCTAAACGTCGACGCAATCTGGAGGACATAATTGAAGCAATATTTCTTCACCCATTTTTCCTATAAATATGTGTCTCCTCTCCCTTTTACAAGGATATCCATTTTCAAGGGGCAAGGTTGAGTATTTGTTTTTTTAATATTTATTTTTATTTTTAATATATATTAGTTTATATTTCCTCCTCATACCTCCTTTCTTCCATTTATTTTATTTAATGTATTCTCCCACTGTTATTCCCTTCTCAACTCCAATAAAAATGTAGAACTAACCTCGGTGCTTGTTTGAGAGAGGGAATGGTGGGTTGATTGAGATATTGAGCTTTAATTTTATTAAAATTTATTTAATTATAAGAATTTTGGTGGTGGTTAAATCGATTACAGTGAGAAATAGCCCTGTTTTCTCTTCCACCAATTTCTTCTTCTCATTTATCAATTTTCTTTCCCTTCACTATTAGTGTCGTGTATACGGTGGAGCATGACATGAGTTATGATGGTCAGTGAAGAGGTCTCCTAGTTGACTTTAGGAGGAGCATTACCCTGTATGCAGAGGTCTCGGTATGGGGTGATGACATTTCAAATGAGAAGGTGAGGTGTGATAGGTCTTGATCAGCTCATTGAATTGAATTATGAGATTCTTTTTAAACAATGATATGAACCACCACGACCTCCTAAGAACAACTTCCAACTTTCTTTCTTCTTAATTCATTATGTATTGAATTGCATTATTATATATATTATATTTATATTTTATGCATTTTAAATTATTCCCCCCCATTTGTATTATTATTATATTTTTATATTAGTTAGATTTTAAATAGTGACAATAGAAAGATAGTGCGTGTGAGCAACCTCCATGTGATTGACCCTAGGGTGTGCCACTATGGTACATTTTTTGGTTAATAAGAATTTAATTGAATTGTGGTTCACGAAAAAACCAATCTCATCAATTTGGCACCGTTTCCAGGGAGGTCAAGTTCTTTCACTATCTATTATTGATAAAAACAAACAAAAAAAATTAAAAATTTCAAAAACTAAAAAAAGTCCTTCATTGAATATCATTATTTTTATTGGTTGAGATGGATTATTTTAGTGAATTTTCATATTCTTGTCCTAGTACTTAATTGCCTAGCAGGGAAGACTCTATTATGCTGCAGATGGAAGAATATTCTGCGATGATTCAAAATAATTTCAAAATCCTTCAACAAGCATGCAAGATTGTGGCATCGCTGGAGGCTGAAGTTGAAGAAGTTAAATTTTTATGGCTGGAATGAAAAAAACAAAGGAACCAAGCTGAAGAAGAAGAGGTAAATGTTGTTCCACCAACATTTTAAGTTGAATAACCCAAAGAGGACTTGAAGATTCAATTTGAAGATACAATCGTCTCTCCTTGGCCATTTCTTGAAGTGGTTCTAGAAGATGGCATGCCAACTAATACAACTGTGGGAGGTCAACATGTTTTGTATAAAGATTGGTTAGATTTTGTCAAATAAAAAAAGGTAAGTGATTCTTCCTTCTTATTCAAAGACGAATCAGTACCTCCATACCCCTCTCTTGCTTTGAAAAAAGATGGATAAGTCCCTTCTAAAAAAGAATTCGCAGTGGCTTTGCCTGAAGAAATTGTATTTCAAGATGACCTACATGAAAGGGAATATTTTTATATTGATTCATCATATTTTAATCATATCCAAGTGGAATTATTTTCTAACATCCCTTCTAATTTTTTTGAAACAACATCTCTTGAGCATGCCCTGGTTGTTGAAGTCGAAGTGGCCAAAGAAGTCATGGCTGACGTTGAGGACCCATTCTTTATCCTGCCCCCATCTTATAAGTTGTAACACATCAAAAAGGTGGATGAGCTTATGTACTCTTTATTAGGGTTCCTAAAAGACCTATATAATTTGAGGATCATTGGAAGAAAGTAGTTTTGGTGGTTTCTGAGAAAGAAACCCTACCCACCATCCGATTGGGGTTAAACTGCTGCAACTGCTGGACTAGGGGTAGTAAAAACCTAGCACCCACTTGGGGGTCAAACCAAGCATTATCCTCTTTCCTCTACATTCCTCTTTCTTTTTATTTATTTTTCTCATATTTTCTTTATTTTATGCCTTTTAGGTCAAGTGGTAGTAGCTAGGATCTTAACTCAAAGCTGCCACTGAGAAATAATGTCAGGTTGTATCTTTCCTTCCCTTTATTTTCCTTCCTTTATATTGATTTTGTGTTGAGATGCAATGAGGGGTATTGAAATCTAGGAGGGGGAGTGTCAACCTGATTAGTTGTTTTGTGAGCATTATTTTTCTTTTTTATTCATCTTTTTAGGATTATTGAGCTTTAATGAACATTCTGACCATTTTTTACACACTAATTGATTTTGAGGAAGTTGAGATGATTTTTGATAAAATGGATTTTATATGATTGTTGATGTGAGAAACTGTTTTCTTAATTGGATTTTCAAGCATTCTTATGAGTTTGACCGATTTTTGAAATCAATGCCCATGAAACACTAACTAAATATATTTTTCCTGTCCTGTGAGTTATTCTGAACCATTTTTGAAATATTCTTTCTAATACCCACACTTTCTTGAGAGAATCTTGGATTTTGTGTGGGAACCAGAACTTGTGATTTTTCTCATTCAAAGCTTTGGATTTCATGGAATGTTTTTTATATGATTGAGGAATTTGTTTGGCTAGCCATATTTTATCTTGAGTCCTACCTTTACATCTATCCTTCATTAGCCCTTAGATTCTATGAATTTCCTTATAGGTTTAAGCCACATTACAAGCTGAATTTTCCATACCTACCCTCACTCTTGGTATTTTTGAAGGGATATTTCAAGATTGAGTGTGGGGGAAGGGCCTTTCGTGTTCATTCTTGGGATGTGCTTAATTTATGGGTGATGTGAGTTATGTGTCAAATTTTTTGGGCAGTGGATGATAAAGATCAAATTGGGCGTGGGTAAATCTTTCATTGTGCTTTATTGTTTTATCTGGTTCTCCTTCAAAAAAAAAGAAAAAGATGAAAAAATGGAGATGAGCTTGAATTTATCATTGTACTTCATTTTATGACACATGTACCTATCTAAATTCAAGGGAATGATGTTCATTAATTCATTGTATTCAATTTTCCACTCATTCTCCATGAAAGAAAAATAAAAAAAAAGAAAATAAATCTGTGCCTTTTTGGAGCTTTACAAAAAAAAAGAAAAAAAGAAAAAAAGGGGAGAAATTGGATGCAATCATCCATTGGATTCATTTCCTGGCTCATGTCCCATGTCAGACAAAAAGGGTCGGTGTTGTGTATCACATTCTTAAGGGGATTGAGTGAGGTTCATCCTGTGTTTTCACTTGATTATTCATGCATTATGCTTAAGAGTTCAACCTCCTCTTTGTAGCCTTAATTTTTCAATCATTTACCCACCAACCCTAAGCCATAGAATTCACCTAGAAAAAGTCATCTTGATTAAATTCATTTACATGTTTCGCGCTGTGGAGAGATGAGAATTGTCACAAGACTATGGTGATATATGCACTTTCCAAGTATGAGCATAACTCCAGATTTAATTTTTCTTGAGTGAAGAGTGACACAAAATTAAAGGTGAGGTAGGTTGTGATTGGGCCATGAATGGATTTATGAGGTTGGATGAATTTAAATTTTAGGAATGAAAATTATTGGGAATTTTTTTTCATAGAGGATACATGATGGAATTTCATTTTGGAAGAGATGATTGATGTTTTCTCATTGATGATTTTTGTGTGAATTTAGATCAGAATATATGATGATTTCCCGGGAGTGAAATAGATAAGTGTGGGGGAGTAATGAAGCTAGAATTTTCACATATTATATAATGTATTTAAAAGTTATAAATCCCACCAAAGTGTTATTTGTTGGGAAATTCTCACATTTTTATGTTTTAGTGATATTTTGAGCTCAAATACATAAATGGCTTAATTTTGGGGTTTAACTGTTTTATTTAACTTCATTATTTCGGACATATTATTCTCCCCACTAAACAAAATTGTGAAATTCCTTTTTTGAAGGTTTCCTTACATCATGGGTCGAATTTCATCCTTCTGGAGGCCCAACTCAATCAATCATTTGGAGGCCAAAAATCAGCTCATAATCCGGACCTCGAAAACTGTGTGCAGATTTGGAATGTTTTAAAGATGAGAGTTTATCTCGACTCTGACATATCAAATGGAGCTGATATTAAACAAGGAGATGGAGGAGGAATAAATTAACTTCTTTCATTAAGTAGTACACATCTAAATCGTCTGGTTTCAAGGACGTAATGGAATTGGAAGTCGGAGTTGTGGAAGACGAAGAGTCACTTTGGCAGATTAAATTTTCCACACTAAGATAGCCATAACTCCTTCATACCTAGACCAATGATTATAAAATATTGAGGACGGACGTGAAAGAAGATATGGAACAACTTTCAAGAAGGAACCATTTCCCAATTCTGGCATTTAATGAGTCTAAAAGTTGAAGCAATCCAGAGGACGTAATTGAAGCGAGATTTCATCACCCATTTTTCCTATAAATATGTCTCTCCTCTCCGTTTTACAAGGATATCCATTTTCAAGGGTCAAGGTTGAGTATTTTTTGTTTTAATAGTTATTTTTATTTTCAATATATATTAGTTTAGATTTCCTCTTCATAACTCCTTTCTTCCATTTATTTTATTTTTTGTATTCTCCCACCGTTATTCCCTTCTCAACTCCACTAAAAATGGAGAACTAACCTTAGTGCTTGTTCGAGAGAGGGAATGGTGGGTTGATTGAGTTATTGAGATTTAATTTTATTATCATTTATTCAATTTTAATAATTTTTTTTGGTTAAATCGATTACAGTGAGCGGTATCCCTGTTTTCTCTTCCACCAATTTCTTCTTCTCATTTATCAATTTTCCTTCCCTTCACTATTTGTGTTGTACATACGGTGGAGCATGACATGAGTTGTGATGGTCAGTGAAGAGGTCTCCTTGTTGACTTTAGGAAGAGAATTACCCTAAATTCAGAGGTATTGGTATGGGTTGATGACATTTCAAATGATAAAGTGAGGTGTGATAGGTGTTGATCACCTCATTGAATTGAATTTTGAGATTCTTTTTAAACAATGATATCAACCACCACGACCTCCTAAGAACAACTTCCTACTTTATTTCTTCAAACTTCATTCTGTATTGCATTTCATTATTATATATATTATATTTATATTTTATGCATTTTAAATCCCCCCCAATTATATTATTATTATATATTTATATTAGTTAGATTTTAAATAGTGACAATAGAAAGATAGTGCGTGTGAGTGGCCTCCTTGTGATCGACCCTAGGGTGTGCCACTATGGTACATTTCTAGGTTAATAAGAATTTAATTGAATTTTGGTTCAAGAAAAAACCACTCTCATAAATTTGGTGCCATTACCGCGGAGGTCAAGTGATTTCACTATCTATTTTTGATAGAAACAAACAAAAAAATAAAAAATTTCAAAAACTAAAAAAAGTGCTTCATTGAATATCATTATTTTTTTTGGTCAAGATGTATTATTTTAGTGATTTTTCATATGCTTGTCCTAGTACTAAATTGTCTAGCAGGGAAGAGTCTATTATGATGTATATGGAAGAATATTCTGTGATGATTCAAAATAATTTCAAAATCCTTGAACAAGCATGCAAGATGGTGGCATCGCTGGCGGCTGAAGTTGAAGAAGTTAAAGTTCTATGGCTGGGACGACAACAAAAAAAGAACCAAGATGAATAAGAAGAGGTAAATGTTGTTCCACCAACATTTGAAGTTGAAGAACCCAAGGAGGACTTGAATATTAAATTTGAAGATGCAATCTCCACTCCTTGGCCATTGCTTGAAGTTCTTCCGGAAGATGCCATGCCAACTGATACAACTGTGGGAGGTCAACAAGTTTTGTATAAATATTGGTTAGATTTTGTAAAATACCAAAAGGTAAGTGATTCTACCATCTTATTCAATGATTAATCAGTACCTCTATACCTCTCTCTTGCTTTGGAAGAAGATGAAGAAGTCCCTCCTGAAAAAGAATTCCGAGTGGCTTTGCCTGAAGAGATTGTATTTCAAGATGACCTACATGAAAGGGATGATTTTTGTATTGATTCGTCATTTTTTAATCATATCCAAGTGGAATTATTTTCTAACATCCCTTATAATTTTTCTGAAACAACATCACTTGAGATTGCCCTGGATGTTGAAGTCGAAGTGGCCAAAGAAGTCATGGCTGACGTTGAGGACCCATTCTTTATCCAGCCCCCATCTTATAAGTTGTACCACATTGAAAAGGGGGACGAGCTGATGTACTCTTTATGTGGGTTCCTACAAGACCTATATAAGTTTAGGATCATTGGAAGGAAAACGTTTTTGTGGTTTCTGAGCAAGAAACCCTACCCACCTTCTGATTGGGGTTAAACTGCTGCAACTGCTGGACTAGGGGCAGTAAAAAACTAGCACCCGCTTGGGGATCAAACCAAGAATTATCCTCTTTCCTCTCTATTCCTATTTCTTTTTATTTATTTTTCTCATATTTTATTTATTTCACACCTTTTAGGTCAAGTGGTAGTAGTTGGGATCTTAACTCAGATCTTCCACTGAAAAATGAAGTCAGGTTGTATCTTTCCTTCCCTTTATTTTCCTTCGTTTATATTGATTTTGTGTTGAGTTGCAATGAGGGTTATTGAAATCTAGGTGGGGGAGTGTCAACCAGATTAGTTGTTTTGTGAGCGTTATTTTTCTTTTTTATTCATCTTTTTCGGATTATTGAGCTTTAATGAACATTCTGACCATTTTTGACACACTAATTGATTTTGAGGAAGTTGAGATGATTTTTGATGAAATGGATTTTATATGAATATTGATGTGAGAAACTGTTTTCTTGAATTGTATTTTCAAGAATTCTTATGATTTTGAATGATTTTTGAAATCCATGCCCATGAAACACTGACTAAATATATTTTTACTATCCTGTGAGGTATTCTGAACCATTTTTGAAATATTCTTTCTAATACCTACACTTTCTTGAGATAATCTTGGATTTTGTGTGGGAACCAGAACTTTTGATTTTCTCTTTCAAATCTTTGGATTTCATGGAATGTTTTTTATATGATTGAGGAATTTGTTTGGATAGCCATATTTTTTCTTGAGTCCTACCTTTAAATCTATCCTTCGTTTTCCCTTAGATTCCATGAATTGCCTTATAGGTTTAAGCCACATTACAAGACGAATTTTCCATACCTACCCACACTCCTGGTATTTTTGCGTGGATATTTCAAGATTGAGTGTGGGGGAAGGGCCTTTCGTGTGCGTTCTTGGGATGTGCTTAATTTATGGGCGATGTGAGGTATGTGTCAACTTTTTGGGCAGTGGATGATAAAGATCAAATTGGGCAAGGGTAACTCTTTCATTGTGCTTTATTGTTTTATTTGGTTCTCCTTTAAAAAAAAAGAAAAAAACCAAAAAAATGGAGATGAGGTTGAATTTATCATTGTACATCATTTTATGACTCATGTACCTATCCAAATTCAAGGGAATGATGGTCATTCATGCATTTTATTCAATTGTCATCTCATTATCCATGAAAAAAAATCAAAAAATAAAATAAAAATAAAATAAAGTTGTGCCTTTCAGGAGCTTTACAAAAAAAATGAAAAAATGAAAAAAACGGGGAGAACATGGATGTAATCATTCATTGGATTCATTTCCTAGCTCATATCCCATGTCATACAAAAAACGGTGGTGTTGTGTATCACTTTCTTAAGGGTATTTAGTGAGGTTAATCCTGTGTTTTCACTTGATTATTCATGCATTGTGCTTAAGAGTACAACCTCCTCTTTGTAGCCTTAATTTTTCAATCAATTACCCACCGATCCTAAGACACCGAATTCACCTGGAAAAAGTCCTCATGATTAAATTCATTTACATGTTTTGCGCTGTGGAGAGATGATAATTTTTACAAGACTATGGTGATACATGCACTTTCCAAAGATGATCAGAACTCCAGATCTAATTTTTCTTGAGTGAAGAGTGACACAAAATTCAAGGTGAGGTAGGTTGTGATTGGGCCATGGATGGATTTATGAGGTCGAATGAATTTAAATATGAGGAATAAAAATTATTGGAAATTATTTTTCATAGAGGATAAATGATGGAATTTCATTTTGGAAGAGATCATTGATGTTTTCTCATTGATGAATTTTGTGTGAATTTTGATCAAAATATATGATGATTGCCCGGGAGTGAAATAGTTAAGTGTTATATTATGTATTTAAAATTTATAAATCCCACCAAAGTGTTATTTTATGGGAAATTTTCACATTTTCATGTTTTAGTGGTATTTTGAGCTCAAATGCATACATGGCTTAATTTTGGGGTCTAACTGTTTTATTTAACATCATTATTTCGGACATATAATTTTTCCCACTGAACCAAATTGTGAAATTCCTTTTTTGTAGGTTTCCTTACATCATGGGTCGAATTTTATCCTTTTGGGGGCCGAAATCCATCAATCATTTGGAGGCCCAAAATCAGATCATAATTCGGACCTCGAAAACTATGTGCAGATTTGGAATATTTTAAAGATGAGCTTTTATCTCGACTCTGACCTATCCAATGGAGGTGATATTCAAAAAGGATATGGAGTAGGAATAAATTAACATCTTTCATTAAGTAGGACACGTTTGAATCATCTTGTTTCAAGGACTAAATTGCATTGGAAGTCAGAGTTGTGGAAGACGAAGAGTCACTCTGGCAGATTAAATGTTCTGCACTAAGATAGCCCTAACTCCTTCATACCTGTACCAATGAGGCTAATAGTTTGAGGAGGGACGCAGACGATGATATGGAACAACTTTCATGAAGTAACCATTTCCCAATTAGGGAATGTAATGGGTCTAAAAGTTGAAGCAATCCAGAGGACATAATTGCAGCGAGATTTCTTCACCCATTTTTCCTATAAATACGTGTCTCCTCTCCTTTTAACAAGGATAGCCATTTTCATGGGGAAAGGTTGAGTATTTGTTGTTGTAATAGTTATTTTTATTTTTAATATATATTAGTTTAGATTTCCTCTTCATACCTCATTTCTTCCATTTATTTTATTTTATGTATTCTCCCACCGTTATTCCCTTCTCAACTCTACTAAAAATAGAGAACTAACCTCGGTGCTTGTTCGAGAGAGGGAATGGTGGGTTGATTGGGTTATTGAGATTTAATTTTATTATCATTTATTCAATTATAATAATTTTACTGGTGGTTAAATCGATTACAGTGAGTCGTAGCCCTATTTTCTTTTCCACTAATTTCTTCTACTCATTTATCAAATTTCCTTCCCTTCACTATTAGTGTCATGCATACGGTGGAGCATGACATGAGTTGTGATGGTCCGCGAAGAGGTCTCCTAGTTGACTTTAGTAAGATCATTAACCTTTATAAAGATGTCTCAGTATGGGGTGATGGAATTTCAAATGAGAAGGTGTGGTGTGATAGGTCTTGATCACCTCATTGAATTGAATTTTGAGATTCTTTTTAAACAATGATATCAACCACCACGACCTCCTAAGAACAACTTCCTACTTTGTCTCTTATAACTTCATTCTGTATTACATTGAATTATTATATATATTATATTTATATTTTATGCATTTTAAATTATTCTCCCCCATTTATATTATTATTATATTTTTATATTAGTTAGATTTTAAATAGTGACAATAGAAAGATAGTGCGTGTGAGCGGCCTCCTTGTGTTCGAACCTAGCGTGTGCCACTATGGTACATTTTTAGGTTAATAAGAATTTAATTGAATTATGGTTCATGAAAAAACCACTCTCATCAATTTGGTGCTGTTTCTGAGGAGGTCAAGTACTTTCACTACCTATTTTTGATAAAAACAAACAAAAAAATTAAAAATTTCAAAAACTAAAAAAAGTGCTTCATTGAATATCATTTTTTTGGTCGAGATGGTGTATTTTAGTGATTTTTCATATTCTTGTCCTAGTACTGAATTGTATAGAAGGGAAGAGTATATTATGCTACAGGTGGAAGAAGATTCCACGATGATTCAAAATAATTTCAAAATCCTTGAACAAGCATGCAAGATGGTGGCATCGCTGGCGGCTGAAGTTGAAGAAGTTAAACTTCTATGGATGGAACGAAAACAAAAAAAGAACTAAGATGAAGAAGAAGAGGTAAATGTTGTTCCACCAACATTTGAAGTTGAAGAACCCAAGGAGGACATAAATATTCAATTTGAAGATGCAATCTTCTCTCCTTGGCCATTACTTGAAGTGGTTCTGGAAGATGTCATGCCAACTGATACAACTGTGGGAGGTCAACATGTTTTGTATAAATATTGGTTAGATTTTGTCAAATACAAAAGGTAAGTGAATCTCCCATCTTATTCAAAGACGAATCAATACCTTTATACCCCTCTCATTCTTTGGAAGAATATGGAGAAGTCCCTCCTAAAAATGAATTCCCAATGGATTTTCCTAAAGAGATTGTATTTCAAGATGACCTACATGAAAGAGAAGATTTTTATATTGATTTGTCATGTTTTAATCATATCCAAGTGGAATTATTTTATAACATCCCTTCTAATTTTTTTGAAACATAATCACTTGAGCATGCCCAGGATGTTGAAGTCGAAGTGGCCAAAGAAGTCATGGCTGACTTTGAGGACCCATTCTTTATCCTGCCCCCATCTTATAAGTTGTACCACATGGAAAAGGGGGATGAGCTGATGTAATATTTATGTGGGTTCCTAAAAGACCTATATATGTTGAGGATCATTAGAAGAAATAATTTTTTGTGGTTTCTGAGGATGAAACCTTACCCAGAATCTGATTGGGGTAAAACTACTGCAACTGCTGGACTAGGGGCAGTAAAAACCTAGCACCCGCTTGGGGGTTAAACCAAGCATTATCCTCTTTCCACTCCATTCCTCTTTATTTTTATTTGTTTTTCTCATATTTTCTTTATTTAATGCCTTTTAGGTCAAGTGGTAGTATCTAGGAGCTTAACTCAAACCTTCCACTAAAAAATAAATTCAGGTTGTATCTTTCCTTCCCTTTATTTTCCTTCCTTTATACTGATTTTGTGTTGAGCTGCAATGAGGGGTATTGAAATCTAGGTGGGGGAGTGTCAAC
Source organism: Viscum album (assembly GCA_963277665.1). NCBI lineage: Eukaryota > Viridiplantae > Streptophyta > Magnoliopsida > Santalales > Viscaceae > Viscum > Viscum album. The sequence goes on from OY728129.1 coordinate 1,406,394,409, forward strand.
TAGATTAGTTGTTTTTGAGCATTTATTTTCTTTGTTATTCATCTTTTTAGGATTATTGATCTTTAATGAACATTATGACCATTTTTGACACACTAATTGATTTTGAGGATGTTGAGATGATTTTTGATAAAATGGATTTTATATGATTGTTGATGTGAGAAACTGTTTTATTGAATTGGATTTTCAAGAATTCTTATGAGTTTGACTGATTTTTGAAATCCTTACCCATGAAACACTGACTCAATATATTTTTCCTGTCCTGTGAGGTATTCTAAACCATATTTGAAATATTCTTTCTAATACCCACACTTTCTTGAGAGAATCTTGGATTTTGTGTGGGAACCGGAACTTGTGATTTTTCTCTTTCTATGATTTAGATTTCATTGAATGTTTTTGATATGATTGAGGAATTTGTTTGGCTAGCCATAGTTTTTCATGAGACCTACCTTTACATCTATCCTTTGTTATCCCTTAGATGCCATGAATTGCCTTATAGGTTTAAGCCACATTACAAGATGAATTTTCTATACATACCCACACTCTTGGTATTTTTGCGTGGATATTTCAAGATTGAGTGTGGGGGAAGGGCCTTTCATGTGCGTTCTTGGGATGTGATTCATTTATGGGTGATGTGAGGTATGTGTCAAATTTTTGGGTAGTGGAAGATACAGATCAAATTGGGCATGGGTAACTCTTTCATTGTACTTTATTTTTTTATTTGGTTCTCCTTTAAAAAAAAAGAAAAAAAAAGAAAAAAATGGAGATGAGCTTGAATTTATCATTGTAATTCTTTTTATGACTCATGTACCTATCTAAATTCAATGGCATGATGGTCATTCATTCATTGTATTCAATTTCCAGCTCATTCTCCATGAAAGAAAATCAAAAAAAGGAAATAAAGCTCTGCCTTTCTGGAGCATTACAAAAAAATGAAAAAATGAAAAAAGTGGAGAACTTATATGAAATCATTTCATGGATCATGTCCCATGTCATACAAAATTGGGCGGTGTTTTGTTTCACATTCCTAAGGGGATTGAGTGAGGTTCATCCTGTGTTTTCACTTGATTATTCATGCATTGTGCTTAAGAGTTCAACCTCCTCTTTGTAGCCTTAATTTTTCAGTCCTTTACCCACCATCCCTAAGCCACATAATTCACCTGGAAAAATTCCTCATGATTAAATTCATTCACATGTTTTGCGCTGTGGAGAGATGATAATTTTCACAAGACTATGGTGATACATGAACTTTCCAAGTATGAGCATAACTCCAGATTTAATTTTTCTTGAGTGAAGAGTGACACAAAATTCAAGGTGAGGTAGGTTGTGATTGGGCCATGGATGGATTTATGAGGTTGAATGAATTTAAATTTTAGGAATGAAAATTATTGGGAATTGTTTTTCATAGAGGATACCTAATGGAATTTCATTTTGGAAGAGATCATTGATGTTTTCTCATTGATGATTTTTTTGTGAATTTTGACCAGAATATATGATGATTGCCCGAGAGTGAAACAGTTAAGTGTGGGGGAGTGATGAAGCTAGAATTTTCACATATTATATAATGTATTTAAATTTTCTAAATCCCACCAAAGTTTTATTTTATGGGAAATTGTCACATTTTTATGTTTTAGTGGTATTTTGAGCTCAAATACATAAATGGATTAATTTTGGGGTTTAACTGTTTTATTTAAATTCATTATTTCAGACATATTATTTTCCCCACTGAACCAAATTGTGAAATTCGGTTTTAGGTTTCCTTACATCATGGGACGAATTTCATCCTTCTGGAGGCCCAGATCAATCAATCATCTGGAGGCCCAAAATCAGCTCATAATCCGGACCTCGAAAACTATGTGCTGATTTGGAATGTTTTAAAGCTGAGCCTTTATCTCAACTCTGACCTATCCAATGGAGCTTATATTCAACAAGGAGCTGGAGGAGGAATAAATTAGCATCTTTCATTGAGTAGTCCACATCTTAATCGTTTGGTTTCAAGGACTTACTGGCTTTGGAAGTCAGAGTTGTGGAAGAAAAAGAGTCACTTTGGCAGATTAAATGTTTCACACTAAGATAGCCATAACTCCTTCATAACTGGACCAATGAGGCTAAATTTTGGGGAGGGACGCGGAAGACGATATGTAACAACTTTCAAGAAGGAACCATTCCCCAATTCTGGCATTTAATGGGTCTAAAAGTCGAAGACATCTAGAGGACATAATTGAAGAGAGATTTCTTTACCCATTTTTCCTATAAATATGTGTCTCCTCTCCATTTTACAAAGATATCCATTTTCAAGGGGAAAGGTTGAGTATTTGTTGTTTTAATAGTTATTTTTATTTTTAATATATATTAGTTTATATTTCCTCTTCATACCTCCTTTCTTCCATTTATTTTATTTTATGTATTCTCCCACCGTTATTCCCTTCTCAACTCCACTAAAAATGGAGAACTAACCTCGGTGCTTATACGAGAGAGGGAATGGTGGGTTGATTGAGTTATTGAGATTTAATTTTATTATCATTTATTTAATTATAAGAATTTCGGTGGTGGTTAAATCGATTACAGTGAGCAGTAGCCCTGTTTTCTCTTCCACCAATTTCTTCTTCTCATTTATCAATTTTCCTTTCCTTCACTATTAGTGTTGTGCATACAGTGGAGCATGACATGAGTTGTGATGGTCAGTGAAGAGGTCTCCTTGTTGACTTTAGGAAGAGCATTACCCTATATGCAGAGGTCTCAGTATGGGGTGATGTCATTTCAAATGAGAAGGTGAGGAGTGATAGGTCTTGATCACCTCATTGAATTGAATTTTGAGATTCTTTTTAAACAATGTTATCAACCACCATGACCTCCTAAGAACAACTTCCTACTTTCTTTCTTCTAACTTCATTCTGTATTGCATTGCATTATTATATATATTATATTTATATTTTATGCATTTTAAATTATTCCCCCCCATTTATATTATTATTATTTTATTATATTAGTTTTATTTTAAATAGTGACAATAGAAAGATAGTGCGTGTGAGCAACATCCTTGTGATCGACCCTAGGGTGTGCCACTATGGTACATTTTTAGGTCAATAATAATTTAATTGAATTTTGGTTCACGACAAAACCAATCTAATCAGTAATCCCTATTTAGATATATTTTTTTCACTCCCATAAAATTTGATCAATATTATATTATATCTTTTTTCTCGCACTATCCACCAATCATGTGGAATTATAGATTTGGGTTGATCATATCATCATCATAATTAAAATTACAACTTATTAAGAAATATACTTTATTGAAATCTCCAACCACATTCACATCATCCTCCTACGAGTTGTAAGCCCAAACCAATATCCTAGGTATCCCCAATGTGTAAGACCCAACATATCTCCCTCATTAGACCATATTCCACATGAGGCCAATTCTCACAGGTCCATATTCCTTGTAATATCAACCCAATCTTGCTAATTCATATTCTCTTCTTGGTCCACCAGAATGGGCTACTCATGCATAACCACACCAACTATTTCTAAACACATTTCACTGATATATACATACATAATGACATTAAAATACTTTTTATGGTCCTTCCACATGACCTTAAATTGTGCTTCTCAAACTATATGGTATTTGGGTCTTGCTAAATGAGATATAGATGAAACATCTATGTGTCTAAAACCAAAAATCAAAAACATATATGTATTCCATTACCGACAAATATTCCCTTGATCCCATTCATCCTTAAATTTTTATCCATGTTACCTTAAATATATTAAAAAATGGAAATATTATTTATAGAACATATCTATATAATCTCACATTATTGATAAATCATTTTCCCACCCAGTGAGCTATACTCTCTGTGAGACTCATTCTCAAAGATTAAATTTCCTTATTATACCAACCTAATATCATTAGGATATATTATTTTTGAGGTCAACAAGAAAGGGAAACTCATAGATAAGTTTCACACTAACCATTTCTAATAACCTTTCACCTATATGTCCTTACAATATAACATTAAGCCACATCGAGAGGTCTTTGTAAAATAAAATTAAAATGTATGATGTGTCACACTAAGTGGTTCTAAATTACATGGGTTATTATTCCATTAGTAAGGATATTCAAGAAGTACTTATCATGGGCCAGAACTTAATACCATGAACACTTACCACTTCTCTAGATGAAGATAAACTCCATAATTCCTAGCTATGTGACGTTAAACCAAATATGCTTAAAATAAAGTATCACTAAGTAATAAAAAAACCAATACAAATAAAATATGATACATAAAAATAGTTTCATTGATGGAGGAATTATAATACATAAATATGGTTCCCATGATGGATAACCTTTGATATATATACATTTTTATGCTGATGGAGATCCTACGATGCATAAAATTGTTCATGTTGATTGATAACCTTGAATACATATAGATGTTCCTATCGATACATGATAACTACCAAATTATGGTACATGGGTAACCAATTATACAATGGTATATGGGAAATATTCATGAAATATGTCTTAAGTTTATAATATATTCTAAGAGTAAGTAATAATCCCCTCAAAATGGTGCAATGATCCTGACCTCCCACCCTCTTGAGTGACATGAATTCTAAAGTATCACTAGAGAAACTGCCCTAGTGACTACCTTATTTTGAAAAGAAATACCATAATGATGTTCATGCCAAAAAAAGGAAGATATGGGATATGTTTATTATTTTTTAGTTCCATTAGCCAAATTTCCATTGGAAACTGACCAAAATAATGATATCATACAAAAATTTTTGTTGGGTGGAATGAAGATGGAGAAAACTCATTATATTTCTTGATTTCTAATTTTTCATCAGATAAATGATGATGATAAATGAATTTCCATATCATTGCAACATTTTTATGTTCTAACTTTGAAAAAAATGAATACCATAATGGATTTAATGCTTTTTTTCTACCAAGTTCATTACAACTTCCTGACATTATTTGGGTGATTATTGATTGGATTATGAATTTTGATAACTTCTTACCCATTAGAGATAAATTTTTTAAGATATTTGGGTAAGAGTTTTTGAAGGAAGTGGTGAGAAATTATTTAGTTCCTTTATCTATCATATCATATTAAGATTTAGAGATTTATTGGTTTTTTAAAGAGTAATTCTAATTATTATTGGTAATTAGTTGAAAATGAGTATATATTATCACCCTCAAACAAATTGTAAATTGGAATAAATCATAAAAAAACATATTACCTTTTTTGAGATTGTGTTTTAGACTTTCAGATATCATGGGAGAAGCATGTTCCAATGGTGATTTTTTATAAAAAATACTATCACATGTCAATTAAAATAGAATATTTTAAGTATTATATAGATAGTGGTGTTTATTATGACCATATTAGTCTAAAGTGGAAGATAAGTATATCTTGGTCCCTAATCTGGTGAAATACATGATATATCAGGTTTATTTGACCACAAATTAAATTCTAATAGCTCAAACTTGACATAAATTCATTGTTATTCATCAATTAAAATCCTTAATGTTTGTGATTCAGGATCATGTATTTTTATGTATTCCGCCACATAAAAAACAATATAATAATTGGAAATTAACAACCAAATATACATGCTTATTTGAGATAATTTAATAGATTATAGAAGTAACATTCCATTTGGTATTTCCTTATATATTTACTATAGTACATGATGTGTTTCGCGTTTCTTTACTAAAGAAACAAAAAATAAATCCTTCTAATATTATTCATTATCATATAGTTGAATTGAATCTAGATGAAAAATTTATTGAAACTATAGGTTTAAATGATATATAAGAAGGATTTCATCTAGAGCTAATATTGTATTCTTTGGAAAGGAGTATTGTGGTATCACAAAATGACTAATGAGGAGACTTGGGAGAGAGATAACCATATATAGAAATAGTTAGTGGTGTTTTTACTGGAAGAGAGTTCTGGGATTCTTTTTAGGGATTTAAAAATCTCATGATATGGAGAATTATAACACTTTGTATCTAGTATATAGGATTTATATTAATTTTTTGGGGATCTTATATGATTACTTTGAGATTTGAGAGATTATAAATACACCATTAAGTGGATTGAAAAAGGGAACCATTAGATGATCTAAACAGAGACATGGTAAATATTGTATTGATCATTACACCAAGAGTTATAGAACAATAAAAAACACCATTCTATCTTATGATTTTTAGTTTTGATAAATTCTACATTAGAGGAATGTTATGAATTTTTATTAAGTGAATTCATTGATGAGTTTTGATGATGATTTCAGGTTTTATTTATTATCAACATACTCATAGATGTGTTATAAGATGTTTAGAGATGAGTTTTTATCAATGAAATAAAAAAATTATATGGTAAAAACATTTATTCCATGGTATACTTCAAACAACCAGAAAACAAAATTAAAGAATAGATAACCATTTTGGAGGACATGTTTTTATTTGAGTATAGAGAATGAAAAAAATAAGATAAAATTGTACATGGTGGATATTATATTAGTTGAATTTGGAAAAAATTATATTGATTCTAGTCATGGTTCTATGATTTCTAAGGAATGGATTAAAGAATTACCATGAGGAGAAGTGATAGAAAAAATCATTGTGAATTTTGTGGTTATAGGGAATATACCAAGACACAAAAATCAAAGAGGAATTGGCCCTAAGAGTTTACTGTTTTAGTTTTGGATATGAGAAGCACTACAATTTGGTAAAAATCATCATCCTTTGGTTTTTATTCAAGATATGTTCATGATATCAAAATTAACAATATAAAATGGGAAGATGGGAAGTTATCCAACCATGGAATTTGAATCTAGTTGAGGTTAGATATACCACTCCATGGATGATATCAACACACTATGGTGAAATCATAAATATATATATATATATTAAATTGGTTGAGTATGATGATTAAATATTTAGACAACCACCCATATATTCTAGAGAGATCTATAGAGAAGAATCTTCTTAGATTTAAGAGGGTAATAAATGTGCACAGTTGATAAAATATGAAAAGAAACTTGAGTAGGAAACATAAATATTGATATATTTATTGACACGTATTTTAATCTTTCTTATACTTGAGTTTAGGATGATTTTAACACTCTATTAATTTATCTTATTGATAATAAGATATGAACATGGATAATGAGGTCAAAACCATTGGACACTAAGAGTTACCCCCCTAATAAAAGAGCATATTATAATGACCTATGAATTTGGAGGCATGTTATAGTTTATTTTTTTGACATGGACTTGTGAACACTAGACATGATTAGTGGTTGGAGGTCTCAGGAGAGTTTAGAAGAGAGTTTATATGGATTAGGAGGGACTTGTATTTGTTTTGGAGATGTAAAAAAGGCATTCACGACATGACACAATGTGTAATTAAATGAATCATTGATGTGCATATTCCAAGAGTTATTTGTCCAAAATTTGAATATGTGAAAGTGTATTTTGCACCCAGAACTGATTTTGGAAAAAAATGTCTTGAATTTTATAATTTGGAACTCACTTGGGACCCCTAAAAATAACCCTCCTAGACTCGGTTACATGGTTTTGGTTTGGAATGGTGGATTTTGGCCTCTAAGATCTCTATCGACCTCATCTCTTGTTGGATCAAAGCATCGCTTGTTGTGATAGACTACCCTTGTAAAATATAATGCTATGAATACCCTATATCCCTTATTCCTTCAATTTTTTGAATTTCAATTTCTAAACCCCCAGTCAAATGATTTTAGGTCTGATATCATGGAGCTGATGCATCAATATTTAATATGGTGGTAAATTTAAATGGATTATATTTTCTAGTCTTGAGGTAAGAAGTCCTTACCATTTTTTAGATTTTATATAAAATGATATGCCTTGATTTTCATTTGAATGTGTGTGTATCTATGTGATACATATTATTTTGTTTTTAATGTGATTGGGTGTGGTTCATATTGAAGTGTTAGTCTTCTTAGAGGAGTAGTGTGATGTGAATGACTAGAAAATAGTAAAAGAGAGCCTCATATCCGGGTTGTGCGTTTGGGTACCTTCTTAAGTAACTCGGATTGGAATGAGCTCTTTAAGATCGATTGAGACTAGTAAGACTTGGGTAAATTACCAAGATTTTTTAGTAGAAATTCCTTTTAAGTTTTTGTCATGAATCATTGCGTTTGAACCCTATATTAGGGTGTAAATGTAGAGTTGTCTACTTGGTTGTTTTGGCTTAGAAAGTGACGTTGAGTTTGAAAAGTGCTAGAATGACCTAAAATGATGATGTATGGGTTAATGAGTTGATGTGGGATGACCATGATAGATAGGTTTTACCTTTATGTGTGAAATTAGGATTTTTATTAGAGATATTTGGTTCTATTGTGATGCTGATGGCCACCGTGTGTAAGGCATCAGGTTGGGGCATATTGTGTGATTTCCACATCAATGTTGTATTTGATGAATGTTGCTACTTTTTGATTCTTGTTTTTGTTCTTGTGTGACCTATACAGAGTCATCATGGATGGGTTGGTGTGTATGTTTCCCCAAAAAGTCTATTGGTATGGTCCAATGTGATTTACCTTGGCCGCCCCAAAGTCTGTGATGATGGTCTAGTGTGTTTGATTGACCTCCCCATAGTCCATGGGGATGGGTCAGGGTGACTTTATTATTGACCTTATTTATTATGTAGGGATGGATTAAGGTGCTTGATGAGTCTATTACTTGAGTGAAACGTTATATCCATGGGATTTATGTACTTGTGGTTTTTGAAAAAACATTCCTTCCAGCAATGAGATAAAGTAGGTATATCTAGTGCTTGTAACGGTCTAGTTAACCCATGATTTACAAATGGGTTATTTTTTGTTGATGAATTTATTTTATGTCATTAAATAAACATTTATATCACCCAATGCACTTATGATAATAATGTGGTGGTGTTCTACTAGGTTTTATACTCACACCTTGTTAGAGCATCTCACTATGCCTGTGGCCTTTTTTATCTTGGGGCATAGATGAGGGAAAGGGCCCCACTTCAGGAAGTTATACAGGAGGAGAATATTAGATGATGCAATAGTGAGATAGAATCCAAGTTCATTTGTGGATATACATCTTTGTATATATATTATACTCTTATGAGGATCTCTTGGTCTGTTTACTAGTTGTTGTATGTCATATATTATAACATGATTTTTTTATTATTTCATCTATTTTATAGTCTTACATTGGTTATGTTATTTTTATTGATCCCATTATTTTTTGTTTAATTTAATATTTAACTATTACTAAAGTAATAGTCTCACCATGTTTTTGGTCAATTCATTTTCACTAATTGGAATACTCTTACACATAGGGAGGCATGCATGAGGCCTATGTGGTGTGCCTCGACCCAAGATGAGCGATCAAGGTCTGGGTGTCACAAAATTTTATCATGGCCTTTTTTCTTTTTTTACTATTTGGGACATGGTTAATAGAAGGCAGGAAATTATGGAGACTTGGTATGGAACTCATGCATGGGAGTAACTAACCCACATATGAGGAAAGTACACATTTATTGGGATGAGATTACTATTTTTGTTTCCACTTTTATTGTTAATTTATTTTAGTTCAAATGTTAATCATTGTTTTTTATATTATTATTTATAGTATTTTATCTCTCAGAAAGATTTTTAAGAGTGGTCAAGTTCATGAATCCTAGATAGTCATGTAGGTTCAAATGGCATGCACTTTTTTCCTATGGTTACTGGGGTTTGAATTAATTAAATTCCAATAATAATATATTCATTTTTTCCTAAATACATTATTAGGGAAATTTAATTAATTCATTCATAGCATGTTGTATTTTATTATGACTGGTTGGGAATAGTGTTCATGTCTTTATGTTACTTACTCAAGCCTAAAGTAGGTATATAAGTATTATTTGTATGTTCTTTCCTTTGGTATGTCATTCTTGAGTTTTAAAAGAATTTTGAAAAACGAAATTCATTTGTCCTTATGGTGTTAAATGGGTTTCAAAGGATTTTTAATGGGTTTTTTGAATTCCATGTACATTGTTTCATGGTATTTATGGTTAATTTCATATTTAATGGGAAATTTTCAAGGTAATTTGACTTATTTTTGATCCCAATATGGGTAAAGAAATGATTTTAATGGTTTTTTTGAGTGTAAAGGAATATGTCAATTTCTTAAAGGATTTTCAAGTAATTAAGGGGATTTAAATTGGAAATGGTTTTCAAATGTTTTGAAATTGGTTCCCTAAGTGTTTTATTTAATAAAATGGTTTTTAATGGAATTTCAAAATGTGTGAATGGATCAGTTTACTGAGAAAAGATTTTTGTGAGGCCCGTTTGTCACTTTTAAACTTAATTTGTATAATGTTTGTTTGAGTCCTTTTGGCCCCCTATTATTTTATTTTTTTATGTGGCGTATATGATTTATTTTATATTTTGGAACATATTATCCTATTAGTGTATGGGATAAATGATTATTCACCAGTTTTTCCTAGTGAGTGGTTAATGATGGACCCTCAAAATAAGAGGGTTGGCATGTGGTGTTTTCTTATGATGACTGTGTGAGCTGAACCATGATTTAAACACTCTAGTGATTAGGCTGGTGGGATGTGGATTTGGGTAGAGACCCATTTTTTAGATGGATTATTGAGTGGTTCTATCCTAGACTATTGAGGTGTGGATATGGATGTGAGATTTGGTAGAACAATAGTATAGTATAATGGTTTTACTTTTCACTAAGTTGTACTCCTTACCTCAAGTGTAAAGAGAGTGGGAAATTGTGGTGTTAGGTGAATGGTAATTCATGACCTAGGTTATGGTGAACATAAGTGGTGATTCTCAATTAGTATGGAACCAAACATTTTGATTATAATGTGGTTCTTCAGTTTTAAATGACATGATATTAGTGATAATTATGAGAAATTTGGAGTATCTTGGAGGGGATTTTGGAAATTTGGATCATCCAATAGTGGAGGTGATATTGCCTATAGTGGTTTATGACATGAACCATGAGTTTAGTTCATGAATGGGAAAATGGGTAGACTATTAAAAAGGTTATTTTTGGTAAAGTGGATGTTTTATCTTGATGGTTTAGGGTATAAACCAATACCGAGGCTTTTAGTGATATGAGGTTTTCATTCTTCCTTGGAATGTTAGAGACCACACGATACATGGTGGTATTTATGTTTTATATGAGGTGATATTATTGGATAATTTTTTGGGAAACAATTTGAGGTCTTGGGTTATAATGTTTGAGGAACCTTGTATTTCAAAAAGGATAATGTTAAATGGACATTGGGTGACCATTTTATCATTAACATGCAATTCCATGGGTATTTTCACTTAGAGAGTTTGGTGTGGTCGGAAGTGACTCTTATGGGTATATCCTTAGTGAACTACCATAAGATAGGTCATTTAATTAATTTATTTCTTGGGGTATGTTCACATAGAGGATAGTAGAAACATGATCTGAGGGTGAGTTTGGTCAAAGACCAAATAGTGCTCATGCATTGCGTGTGAAATTTAAATGGTTCGGTCAAGGATATGACCATGGAGTTGAAATGAGATTTGGGTTCAGAATTTGGTGTTGACAATGGGAATTTTTGTGATGCCCTAGGTTTTAAGGTATCATAGTGGTGAGGTGATAACGCATGAGTAAGTGAGGCTAATAAGCTTTGGGAGAATCCATCCAGGGAAGGAATGACTAGTGTTATTTCATATAAATGGATGCAGTGAGGTGAAGAAAAAATCAAGAACATCATTCAAGATGTGGTTTATAAGGTTTGAGGATTGAACTATGGTATTTAGTGAAAATACACCATGTTTGGTCTTTGTGTTTGGAGTCATGGAGTGGAAGCGTTTTGTGTTTTTGGAGATTAAACATAGGGTTTTATCACTAAGTTTATGACCCATGATAGGTAAAAATAAGTAAGGTATATTAATCCATTGGAATTGTACAAATCAATGTTAGTTCCTTGGATTGTGGATTTTGTGTCTGGTTGGAAAGGTTATTATGGGATGAACCCTTTTAAAATATGGAACCCGAGTAGTATGGTTTAATTAGAGTAGTGCAACAATATTTTGTTGGCCATATATGAAAAGGGAAGATATGAACATTTAGTTATGGGATATCAAGTTTGGTTAAAATCCTAGTTATTTCCAATGGGATCTGGGAAGTATTCCATGGTATATGGTTTAGTGATACAGGTGGAGGCGATCAATGAGTCTGGTGGATTATGGATTTTAAAATGTTGTTCTAGAGTTTTTGATCAGCATGATGGTTTGGGAATAAGAGGGAGTAAACCTTAATTTTAAATTCATTGGGATTCAAAAATGTGAATCTATTATAGAAGCATTAGTAGTGCTTGTGTACACTTGTTTTCTGTTTGATATCATGTAATGTTCGTTCTTGTGGATCGATGGTAGTAGAGTTTCTGTGGTAAACATTTGGAGTGAGTCTATTCATATTAGACCTTGCCCTATCATTTGGTATTATAGAAATGATATTATTGAATATATTATTTTTTTATCCGTTAGTATTTTATAGATACTACCATAAAGAGAATAAATTCCATGTATTCTTAGGGTATTGAGTTTGTTTCATTATTACTAGCATATTTTAATCGAATAGATATATGGAGAGAATGAAAAACATTAACAAAAAATAATATAATAAGTTTGATGGGAAGGTATTTTAACTACACCAGTATATGATGGTACTATGTATTATATATATTAGATTCGATGTTTTTGATTTTACTAAAAACAGAGTTCATATTCACAATATTTTGATTAGCTACACATTACTTGACAAAAAGAATATTTAAATTTATAAGAGTGAAAAACTATGTTATATTCACCTCTCTCATAAAAAGAGTCATAAATCATGGGTACTAAAATAGTGAATGGAGTTTTTAGAAAACTCTATGATAATTATTAGGGAGATAATAAAGTGAAGGAGTCATGATTATACAAAATTTCATTATCAATTTTAGAATATTTTTATGGGAAAATATGATTTTTAAGATGATTTCATAATTTTTAATAAATAAAGTTGTGAACTTGATTTAATGTTATAGAAAAGTTTGAGATAATTAAACCATGGTAAATATATTAATCATAATTATCCTAGAAAAGTTTTATGCATAGATTTTTGTTTATAGGGATCAAGACATGGATGAACAGAGTATTGATAGCATTAATAATGTTTTAATATCTTATGAGATGAGGAGGGGTCTAACCCCCAGGAAAAAAGGAAAATATAAAAAATTTAATGTATTAAAATCATTAAAAGTATAAAGCACTTTGAAAATATGTGATATCATGAGAAGGGAATTGATCTCGAGGATTATTTAATGGTATTGAATGAATAAATATCATTATTTTATAAAAGTAATAAATTAATAAAATTTAAATATAAGGTAAAAATTACTTTCATGTGTTTCAATTGTACTAATATTGGATACTTTTCAGCTAGTTTACTAGAAATTTAAGAATAATATGGAGGTTGAGTAATTAAAAATAGAATCTAAAAAATGAGTTTGAAAGAGGTCTTAATAGACAGAAATTCTAAAAAGATGAAGGAAATGAAAATCATACAAGGAAGAGATATTTTATCGCAAAACATGATGCTATATATTATGATGAAGAGAGTGAAATAGAGGAAGTGGATGAGGAGAATGAAGGAATATAATAATTCAAGGCTAAATAAATTTTTTTAATTATACCTAGAGTAATAAAGAACGTAGTAGTGTAGAAGGGTATTGATGTGGAGACATTTAATGAGTTTCAATTAAGGATGAGTCTCTTAGTGTAATTGAAATTAAAAAATGAAACATAAAATATAGAATAAATCATTGAATAATGAGAATGATTCATTAAATAAAACTGTTGATAAATAGAATGCTAAGTAAATTGCCAATATGAAAACACAGTTTTCAAGAAAGAAGGGTAATATCTGTAAAATCCAGGAAGTAATTTACAATATACCTGATATCACTACAAAAAATATAATAATCAAATAATTTTAAAAATTGTCAACTTTGAATTAAAAAATTATATCTAAGAAATTGTAAAATATTAAAATTAGTGAAGAAATTTATTGATGATATAAATAGGTTTTTTGACTAGAAATTGGTTCCAAGAACTATTATATTGTACAGTCAACCTTACAATCAAATTGGTGGAATGAGTAATAATAAGGGGAAAAAGGTGATCACTTATCCAAAAAGAGAAGAAACACCAATTTTAATTTAAAATGGTGGAATTGAAAATTATAAAAACAATGTGGTGTGTAGAATAAGAATATTGAGGCTCATATAAGGGAAAGGACTTTATAAAAAAGTATGCTACTTGTTATAAGGAAGTTTAGAGAAAGTAAAAATGGGAAAATATGTTGTAAAATCAATGAGAATATTTTGATAAAAAATATTTACAACCAAGAATATTTCAGTTAAAGGAAATTTTTTGTGTTTTAGAGAGCATTGAAATAATGAATATGTGTAATATTATAACCTATCACTCCCTCAATTTAAGAGATTCCATGAATTGAGGGGAGTCAATATGAAGTTCCTAGAGTATAATCATGACAATATCTAAAAGATATGGTGAAATCATATAACACTTTTAATTATATTAAGGATACTTTTGGAAGGTGAGATAAAACTATGCACAAAAAAAACACATGTTTCATAATACTACTGGAGTAAATAAAACTAAAAAATAACTCTGAATCCATTAATAGTATGATTAATCAAGAATAAGCGATGGTGGTTGAGGTATCTTATAAAGTAGTGAAAGGTTTAAATAATTGGATACTTGACTATTTTCACTCATCACATATGGATAACAATAAATATATATTCAAATATATAGAAAAGTTTTATATAGGAGTTATTACTTTTAGAAATGATAGATCACTCAATGTGAAAGGGGTTGGAAGCACTAAAATCATTGAAAAAATTTTGAGTAAAAATATTTTCTCTTGGTTGTTGGTTTGAGGAACAATATCTTAATTGTATCATAACATTGTGACATTATTAATGAGAATATATTTTAAAGTAATGAATATTTCATTAAGAGTATTAATAATGAAACAATCAACTTAAAGGTATTGGGAACAAGTGGGAATTTATTTTGTATTTCCAATGAAAAAGATAGTTTATTAATAAGTATAATGGAGGATAATGAGAATTTGAATAAAGAAATTATTTATTTAAATCAAAAGAACATGGAAAATATTTTATAATATGAAGTTGTGATAAATTTATCTAAGTTAAATCATGGAAAAATAAACAGTTGTGTTGTGTACCATAAAGGAAAGATGACGAAAAATATTCATAAGAAGGTCGAGTTGAAAACAGATAACCCTCTTATGTTGATACATTCATATGTGTTTGATTATATGGTCTTCAAATCAACCAATAGATATAGCCATTTCATTAATTTATTATTGATTTTTAAGTATTATTTTTTATCTGTAGGACCCTTGGGAACCATGGGGGGTAAATTAGGGTATAAGTAGATTTGAATTTTCCCCTTAACCGCTTTAACTTTATATCTTATTCCCTAGTTTGAAGGAAAAATATTAAAACTTTAATTAATAACCTATTTATCATATTTATCCACACCACATATCATGAATAAGTTCAGAATGTGAATCATGAAAGGACAAATGGATTTTACTTATTTCACATATAAAATGATACTCTAAGGTCACATATCATTAATGGATTAATATTCTTGATTAACCATTACTTCACTAGTTTGAGGTTACAAATTTGGGAAGAGATCATTACTCTACCAATGTCCATACCCTATTTATCTATTTGAATCACTATTTCTAAGAGGGTTATAAATATCAGTTTATAGACTTGTAGGTCTCTTTCAATTTTTCTGACACAAAAATCAATTCCGGGTCAGTATAAGAAACTAATAAGAACTTCTTATTTATCATTCAAATAGATGCTATTATATATTCAAAGTGATACTTCCAAAACCTATTCTAGATAAATATAAATCCTTTTGATAATATTTTAGTCTTTAATCCTCAAATAATCTCCATACAACCATAATCAACTTTCTACAGATTAAAAAATTCCATTACATGAATTCTCTTCAAGTGTATTTATCATTTTTCCCTTAATATATATATATATATATATATATGAAAATTCACTTATATTATCTTCACAAGTACATGCAATAGAATTCCATTTTTTGAGATAGATCTTCAATATAATTATATTCCCCAACAATTTTATTCTCTTCAAAATAGATCTTCAATGAAGTTAATGTTACTTTTAACTTTCCCCTAATAACACAAAATTCCTTTTTTGTATTCTTCCTTTGTATTTACACTCTTATATATTTTTTTAAATTCTATATAGTGGAATATAAAATAATCTAAAATTATTTGAATCTTAAATTTGAAATTCAAACCAATGTTAACTTTCAACTTCTCCCACTTCAATTTTAGACTTCGTATCCTATTCCTTTAGGTCTCCATCATGGAATTTTAAATCATGTTTACTAGTTGTTAAGGTAACCACCAAATAATCATAATACTTAGAAATCAAAAAATATACTTGAATGAAAAAAATAAACATGGATCATGGTATGATAAAACCTTTTATGTCATGAATATTTGGTTATACCTTCAATCACTTTCAACTACTCGATGAGTTGTGGCATGGAACTCTACTATACAACATTACCAGTTGGATTTCACATCTATTAAACTCAACTTCTTGAACTATAAGGGAATTTAAAATTATTTATACTGTATAGGTAAAAATCATCTAGAACTACTGGACTTATTCTTGATTGATCCATGGTAAAATAATAATCTCATGGAAAAAACTACTTAATTCATATTTTTTGAACTGGAAGTTACATGAGAAGTTGGTTTGTGGAAAGTAAAACTAAAATTACCTATTTTCATAAAGTAAAAATCCTAATAAACTTACACCTGTCCTTATTATGACCTTATTATCATTATTATGATAATATTTATGAATCCCACTTCATCCACATGAAAACCCAAGTCATCCTTACGAATAAAAGGACACAACTATATGGATTTTATAGTTGTGCTAAATGGATTCAAGCTCAACTAAACCTTTTGAACTATTCACAAAATGTTCATTTGGTTCATGGTATAACTCATGCCTATATGGATAGGATTATAGAATCAACATTCTTCAACATATCTTCATTCACATTAGTATTTTAATTTTTATCCTGAAGATGTGATCATGGATGTTTCCAGTCGATCAAAGGTGATGATGTCTTGATCATTATGCATGCGGTTGGGTTGGAGGAAGATGATGAAGAAGATGAAATATTTCATTATTTTCTCATGTGATTACTTAAAAGTTAATATTTCCCATATTTTTCATTGTCCAATATCAAAATAGAACTAGGAATATTTCTATTTCATTACCCAGCATTCTAGATACCTCACTGTTGAGTCCCCATACAGTTTCCTCACCGCACGACCATTATTTACCTTCCACCCCACATGGTGGAAAATTGACCATGAATCGCCCTATAAATATACACCCAGTGATAAACCAAATTGGATCTTTGATCTCATACCATTACCACCCAATTTTTATGCAGCTATCAATATCATCTTTTCCCTTCACGGGAATATGGTTTCTTTAACTAGTGGGCTTGGATGGATGAATTTTTAATTAACTCCTTAAAAAATGCCTTTGTACAAATAATAACAAACATTCATTAAAATATTAAAAAAATTTATACTCAATATATATTTTTATTTTCTAGATAGTAACCAATATTGTAACATATCTTAACATAAACAACCTATATTTACGTGATTTATAACAAGGTTTTCACTTTCTTACATATCAAGGTTGTTTTTTATGTAAAGTTATGGAGGGTTAGAAAAACAATATCACATATCAAACCCTTACAATAAAAATTTGAAACTTCCACTAAATGTACATTATATTCCAAAAAAAAGAT
Source organism: Viscum album (assembly GCA_963277665.1). Classification (NCBI taxonomy): domain Eukaryota; kingdom Viridiplantae; phylum Streptophyta; class Magnoliopsida; order Santalales; family Viscaceae; genus Viscum; species Viscum album. The sequence goes on from OY728129.1 coordinate 1,406,412,418, forward strand.
TCTTAAATTCATACTCATGTTTCATTCAAAACACATTAAATTATTTTAATATGGCTCCCCATAATAGAAATATAGTCCATGATATAGTGTATACTCATTCTTAAGGCTCGTGAAAAACATTTTGAAAATGTGGGATGAGAAAAGAAATATCATTGAATGTTATAAAAAGAAATGAAACTTGTTAATAAATTTTCATTTCATAAAGACTGACAAGGTATTTTTTCCATTTCTCATAATATTCTTTGAGTTTAAAATAATAACTTACTTTTTATCTCATGTTTTCTCCAATGTTTTCCATAAAAAATTTCATAAGAAATAATAAAGGAATAATAATAATTCATGAGGGATAATTTAAAAACATGAATTATTTTCCTTAAAAACAAACCTTTTACACATAGGATATTATAAATAATCTTTTAAATCAATGATCAATTTTTTTATTTTATAAAATAAAAACATTTCTATAAAAACCACCAAAAACTAAAACATGAAATATATAAAAGGATAAAAATAAAAATGATCACATGAATAAAAATAAATAATTTCATAATTATTTAATTAATAATGGATAACAGAATAATCATACTCTCAAGGCCTTGTGCTCAGATATAGTACACAAGCTGTCAAGGTCTTGTTCAAAAAAATCATAAATAATTAGTCATACATATGCAAAATAAACCTACTAATTTTTCTCATGAGACCTACTGATGTATCGAGGGAATATATATAATTAGGCTCTAAACTAAGTCCATTTAGTTCAATATATAAATGAATAAAAAGACAATACATAATTTACATAAACATTCATATAAAAAAACTAGCATACAAAATGCAATTATTTTTCTTATTTTAATAAATATAATAAAATTATCATAATCTAAAAATATGGTAGATGATAACATTAGATCATATACTCAATAAAGAATAATAATCATCAAATTATGTTGGAAAAAATGAATACACTGTTAAAATAACATTCAAACCCTCTTAAAAAACACGGGAAAAATATCATTTTATTTGATAATATTTTAAATAAAAATTTATATAATATTTAGAAAACAAATTTACCTGAAAATAAAAATGGAAAATTATAAGGGAATATTCAAATTAAATAATCGTATTTATTAAGGGAAACACATTAATTCTATATACACTAAAAAACATTCTTTTTTACACTTTTAGAAAAATTAAAATGTGGGTCACACATAAAAAACTAGAAAAGAATACTCTTAAAAATTTATAAAGTAAAAATAGTTTAAAATAAACTTTGAAAATACTTTAAACATTAATAAGAAGATTATTAAAACATTTTATGAAAATGGAAATGTATGCGAATATTTTTCAATGGGAAAATTTAAGGAATGTTTTTAAAGGAAGATCCCTTACATCACGTCCCAATTCATTTTATACATTCTTTAACTACTAATTAATAAAATTATATTAGTTTTATACTCGATTAATAACATTTTTAATTTTTTAATTGTCATAATTTATTTTATTTCATTAATTACTATGACTTAATTTGTAACTAAATAAGTAATGTTTACATCAAATGTTTTGATTAATTTCGGGTCATTTTCCTAAAAAAACATTGGTATGTTGAACATGATCAAATGAGTTTTGGTTTCATCATATATAGAATATTGATCATGAAAACATTATCAATTTTATACATTAAATACAATTTTAGTATCATCCATGAAAGGTAAAGAAGGTATATCAAATATTATATTTACATAATAATAATTATATCATGAATATCATATGTATTAATTAAATTCATAATAATAACCATCCTTTTTAAGTACTATTGAAAAAAACACATCGCCTTGTGGTGGTGGTAGTACACATGTACACACGAGTGATGTTTTCATTTCCCATATGATGAAAAAAGGTGATGAATAAGATTTGTGAAATCATCATAATAAAATATTTGAATATTAAAGACAATGATGATATTATATATTCCTATTTAGGATAAAATTTAAGGATTTAGAAGAAGAAATAAAATGGAAGAACTCAGTTAATATTTGTACATATTATGTAGAAATCCTCCTTTGGATTACTCCTTAATCCTTCAAAGGATGATATTTGGGGAAGAAAATATGCCCTGGGATGTGGGTAAGGCATATAGGAGGGTCGTTTTTTAGTTCTTAGTTAATATAATTAGATCAAATATAGTGAATAAGAGTGGATATAAGGTTCCCTGTTATAAATGAGGTGGGAAAAAATTTGTATATAAAAGAAATATTAATATATAATATATGTCTAAATCATGTCAAATAAATCTAAAATTACTCATATTTTATGATAAGGATGAAAAATAAAAAATAAAATAAAAAAATAAATTTTATTCAAGTTTATGTGTCATTTAAAACCTTATATTTTGTTTCAATCCCATCAATAACCCTATTCAACCTTAATCATTGTAAGAATGCTTTTACTCTTTAAGAGATATAATAGTAATTATAAAAATTATAAGTGTCCTAAAAATGAACAATGAATGATATTATAATAAATTTTCCTATAATTAGGGTCAATATAAAATTATAATTATTTTATAATGATTTAAAAATAATTTTTAACATTAAATACCACTTAAGCTCATTTCTAGGACCATTCACATATCTTGACTGTGAAAGAATCAAGAAAATAATGGAATTAAAATATAAAATTATTTAAAAAAATTCTACATTATAATATTCAAATATATTCATGGGTATCCCTAATAAATCCGAAATATTTTACTTTTTGGGTTTTTAAAATCTTTTATTTTATTTTTCTACTCTTTTCACAAGCACTGCGTCGTTGTTACATAAGCGTTTAATGAAATTTAATATATATATAAAATAAAAAAAATTTAATATCATAAAAATAATTTATTAATATTCATCATAACCATTTATAATAATAAATATCTTGTTTTTATCCCTATGAAAACATATTAGACATATTAAAAAAAAGAGAGTGACATTTTGTAATTTTTCGTAACTTAAAATAATATAAATGTTATAATAAAAGGAAAATTGGAAAAAATGAAATATTTCCAAGTTACGATGTTTATGGTAGAATTAATCTCATAAATTAAAAAATTCACGTATTAGTTTGATTTTGATACCTTATCCCATAGTTGTAACCTTAATTAAGTAGTTTTACCCATTATTGTGGTGATAAACTTTTATCATGGTTAATATTCATTATCACAAAAAATAAAATTGAATTATTTAAAAAATTTGAAAATATTTATTCTAAATATTATATCCATTTAAATAATAAATTAATATTTATTAATAAATTTATTTTAATATAAGTATGAAAAACGTATCGAAAAGAGATTTTTAAAAAATACGTTTTAAGCATAAAAATGAACTTATACCAAAGTAAAATATAATTTTGATTAAAATAGAATTAATTATATTATGATTAATAAAAATGATATTATTTTACAGTAAAACCAAATCAAATTCATAATATCACTTTAAAATTAATTTATTTAATGAAAATAATGACACTTTCGAAAAAATGGGCATTTTTCACTATTCATGAAAAAATCAATGTTTTTTGAAAAATCTAAAAAATTAATCCTAACATGATTATTAAATGATTATATAAAAATTTATTCTCATTTTATAAAATAAAATATCTAAATATCATACATTAATCAAGACATTCACATATAAAAAGCAATAAAAACATTTTTGAAGAAAATGTACTTCTGAAGTATAAAATGAATTTATAGTCACTCATTTTATAGTAACCACAATTAGATTAATGTTAATTTTTTATATCAAATATATGGTCTATAAATTTCATTAAAAATGTTAATTTATAGTGATTATTATAATTTATTTTGATAAAAATACTTTACTCATATAAAATAATTTTTAAAAAATATCTTATTTCATATTGTATGATTTTTGTTGAAATTGTGTTCTTATTTCCTAGTAATTAATTTGTACATTTATATTAAGAAAACTTTTCAACATATATCACATAATTTATTAATTAATATTCATACCCACCAAACCAATGACTAGGTTATAGTGGTTTTATTTATATAATAATATTTCTATAATATATTCTAGTTCATTTAAGCTTGGTGTTACATGTTGTACATGATATTAGACAGAGAATTATATAAGGGAGAATTACATATTGAAATATTATGGTGCTACATTCTCCCCTTATTGAAAAATTTACATCCACATAGTTTGAATTTGATTCTCTCAAAATAAATTTATCATAACACACTAATAAAATCAGATATAAATATTATCATGAAGTTTAATTTATATGTCAAGACCAAGAAACATATTATTCATATACATTTTTAGAAATCATCATTTAAAATGTGTTTTTGAAAAAATTCCTTCATATTAAAGTGTTAATTTCCACACAATACATTATAAATTCATCTTTAGTTTACATAGGTTTGATAAATTACATTACTATTGGGATATAAAACATGATAAAATATATATACATGATCTCTACCCATTATATAAGCACGATTTTATCATTTTATGTGCATCATCTTGATCATAGTAAAATTTTCGTGATTGTGGAACTAAATTCAACCACTAAGAGATTACAGGATCCATAAAATAACAAAAAGTTATTGCTCATGTTGTTATATATTAATCCAAACCAAATATGGTTGGCACAAGTTAGATAATATCTAATATGAAGAAAAACTTCAAATGATGATTTAAATTAATAATATCTAAAGTCTCAATATTATACCCAAATTTTACCTTAATTCATTCCATAAGTAAGTATCCTTAGAACTCTTCAAAATATTCTAGGCTAAGTTGAAAACCAAAAAATATAATGATTTGTTCAAACACTATTCTAAAATAAATTTAATATTTTATCTTCAACAATTAAATTAACCAGTCATAAAGTTAAATACCAAAAATTATATTCCATAATTATATATTCTCCAAAAAATGCTAATGATTCCCGTAAATAACCTGAATTAATTTAATGCCACAATAAAATCATACATTCTTCTAAAATATAACTCATCCTCAATTTTTAAAAATAAAATCCCATATTAGCAAAAAATATTTCCAATTAGCATAATTTTATAATTTCTATAATATAGTGAACTTATTCAAAAATAAAATCAATCATGAAGTCACCTAGTCACTTTTCAATCCCATGGTAACCAATTTGATAAAAACATATGTTCCAAAATTGTAATAACTATTTTTTTACAATTAAAAACAATGACTTTCACATCAAAGATCATATTAACCCTAAAAGTTATCAATTCCTTTAAAATTATGTCCACAAAATATAAAATAATTAATCCAAAAATGAACATTTTACTAAAACAAATAATAAACATAAGGGTTTTATTCGCATAAATATCTCCCAAAATATCCATAATCATCTTAAAATCTCATCACATAAAACCTAAAAATGGGAATCTACTTCTTTAAACATATTATCAAACATATATTTATTAGCACATGATGCTATATTAAATTATTAAAATATCTTCATTTGAGTCATACTAAACTCTAAATTTATCTAAAACTTTTCTTTTATACCAAATGTAATAACCTATAAACTAAACAACCCATAATTACATGATTTATGATAAGGGTTTCACTTTCTTACACATCAAGGATAATTTTGGTTTATAGTTTTATATAATTAATAAAAGAGATCTGACATATAAAACCCTTACAATACAATGTGTATAATTCTACTCAATTTATATTTTAATCCATAAAAATTGGATTATTAAATTTTAACTCATGTTCCATTTAAAAAATATTCACTAATTTTAATAAATACCCCAATAACAAAACTTTGGTCCTTAATATTGTTCATAATCACCCATAATCCCTATGGAAAACATTTGAAAAGCTGGGTTGAGAAAAATAAAACTCAACAATGGATATAAAAATAAAGTAAACCCATTAATCCGTTTAATTAAAACCCCAAAGGATTTCTTTCATTTCTCATAATAAATACTGAGTTTACAATAATCACTTTGTTACCCTTGAAATCAACTAATTGCCCAAATTGTTTATCAAAAATTTCATAAGAAAGAATAAAAAATCCATAATTTATTTGATTTTTAAAAAAAAAAGAAATATTTTCCTTGAAAATAACCTTTTTACCTATATGAGATCATAAATAATATTTTAAATAAATGTTCATTTTCATTTCTTATGAAAAAGAAATATTTACATAAAAAAATTCTACTAGAACATGAAATATTTCCAAGGATAAACATTAAAATAATCACATGGATAAATATAACTAATTTCATATTGATGGAATGTATAATTTTAGACATCAAAATCATGATGTCAAGGCCTTGTTCTAATACATCATAAAAATACCGTTAAAGTATTGGTTCATGTCATCAGAAAAAATTGGGAAGAAATAAAAAAAATACCTAGGTTAGTTTGTCTCATCAGACCCACAAATTCTTCAAGGGACTATCAATAAAAATTCCACACCTATCACTTAATAAGTCCAATTAATTCATCATATGAATAAATAAAAATATAATTCATAATCAATATACAAATTTTATTGAAAAACTAGTATAAGAAATGTAATTTTTTCCCAATCAGTACATAAAAGAACCTAATCATAACCCATCAAAATAAATAATTTAGATGTTATCATTAGATCATATCCCTATTAAATAATAAAAATATTCAAATGGTGTTTAAATATATGGAAATACTTTTAAAATAATATTAGAAACTCTCTTTGAAAACCTGATAAAAGTATCTTTTTATTTTAATAACATTTTAAATAAAATTTTCTAGAAAATTGAATTAATTAATTTATTTTAAAATTAATATGAAAAATTATAAATTAGACTTCAAATAAATGAATTTTTATGATGCAATTAAAATCCTTTAATTTTGTATATATTAAAACAGAACATTCCTTTCACACTTTTTGAAGATGTAAAATGTGAGTCACATAGAAAAGCAGTTATAAAAAATTAATTTGAATTTTTAGAAAAGAAATTAAAGAGTAGTTAAAAGTGAGATTAGAAAATATTGGAAACATAAATAATAATAATCTTGAATTATTTTACTAACATGTACATAGAGAATAAATATTTTTAATGAAAACCATTATAATAAAATTTTAAAGGAAAATCCCTTACATCATGTTCCGAATAAATTTGTACATTCCCTAACTCCTGAATAGTAAAATTATAATATTTTTATACTTAATTAATAAATTATTTAAATTTTATTCAATTACCATTATTCATTTTATTTAATTTGTTATCTGGACATATTATGTTACAAAACTAGTTAATTTTACATTGAATATTTTAAAGATATTCAGTCCATATTACCAAAAAATATTTGATAGGTTTACAGTGGTGAAGTTGGTTATAATTACATAATATATGGAATATTAATCTTTAAATAATTATCATTTTTATACTTTAAATAAAATTTTATTACAATCCATGTAATTTATACATAAAAAATGAATTACATCGCTTAATTGAGGTAGTTGTCCACAGATATGCACAAGCAATATTATAATTTTTAATGGTTTTATGGGTAAGAATGTAAGTTATAAATTCTCATTAAAAAATAATAATTATCTCATTAATATCATATTAATTCACTAATTACATCATAATAACTAAACTTCTGATTCTATGATGGAAAAAAACATCGCTTTGTAGAGGCAGTTTTCCACACGTATGCACGATCGATGTTTTCATTTCCCTTAGGATAAAAAATGAGATGAATAAGGGTTGTGAAATAATCATAAGAAAAGTTTTGTATATGGAAGATAACTATTATATTATATCACCATGTTTTGGATATAATTTATGAGTTATAGGAAGAAATATAATGAAATAACTCAGTTAGTAGTTTTACTTCCTTGGAAGTCCTCTTTTGGATTTTAACTTAATTTTTATTAGGATGGTCATAAGGGAAAAACAAGATCTATAATATGAGTAAGGAATCCAGGAAGGTATTTTTTATGTATTGGTTGAAATTAGTGGCTCAATGTTTGTGAATAAGGGTGGATAGGTGGTTACTTTTTATAAATGAGGTGGGTGGAAAACCTGTAAATACTTGAAATATTAATATATAACATGTTTCTAACTTAGGAAAAATGTTACAAAACTTCCTTATAATTTAATATAAGGAGGATGAGGGTAAAATATAATAAAAACATAAATTTTAGGAGAGTTTAGGTTCAATTTTAAACCTTATCTTTTTAACCCCTTAATTAACACTTTTTAACCTTAACCATTGCAACAAAAATTTCACTCTTTCAGAGTTATGAAAGTAATTTTTAAATTAAAAGTAAAACATAAATGAAAAATTAATTATAGGATCATAAATTTACCATCAAATTGATTCAATATAGTATTTTTATATTTTCATAATGATTTAACAATAATATTAAAACATGAATCGCCATTTGAAGTCATTTTTGGAAATTTGCAGATATCTTGACTTCATATGCATAAGTATAACAAATTTTTTAAATATAAACTTCTTAACATCAATTAAATATTTTTAATTATCTAATAAATTCAAGGTTACCCATAATTAATCTTAAATATATTAATTTTAATTTTTTTTAGAATAATTCATTTTATTTTCCACTATTTGCAAAAGCACCGCATCAGCATTTCGTATGCGTTCAAGGAAATTTTACTATATATAAAAATTTAAAAAAATTATATAATAAAAAAATTATTTATATTTAAAATAAAAAATTATGATCATTCATATTTTATTTTCATCACTATGAAAACAAATTATAATTACTAAAATAAAGAGAGTGACTTTTTTTAGTTTGTCTAAACTTTAAATAATACAACGATCATGATGAAAAAGAAGTGGGACTAAAATTTAATATTTAGAAATTAAGATATTTATGGTATAATTACTACAATAAAATAAAATAAAGGCATGTTTTGGGTTGATTTTGAGATCTTATCACATCTTTTCAACCTGAATTGAAATGTTTTACCAATTACCATTGTGAAAAGCTTTTACCATAATTACTATTCAATATGAATAAAAATCAAACTGAACTATTTAAAAAATTATAAACTCCTTATTATAAATATTAAACCCATTTTTAAATATTCAAATTCAATAATTGGAAAAAATTTATTTAAATATAAGTATGAAAGCCAGATCAAAATCAGTTTCTAGAAAAATGTGTTTTATGCATAAAAATGAACATATATCAAAATATAATATAATAATGATTCTTATAGAATGAATTATATTATTTTTTATCAAAGGGATATTATGTTAAATTTAAAAAAATCCAAAACAAAATGGTCCTTCTAAATTACTTTATTTAAATAAATAAAATGACAATATTTCAAAGATTAGTATTTTCACTATTCACTTAAAAATCTATATTAAAAAAAATATAAATAATTAATCATAATTATACCATGAAATTATTATTTAAGAAAATATTTCCATTTTTTCAAATAAATTTTCTAAAAATTATATAAATTAATCATGATAACTACATACAGAAGATAATAAAAACTATTTTTGAAGAAAATTTATTTTCGTAGTATAAAATGATTTTATACACATTACTTATCTAGTGACCAAAATTATATTAATTTTAATTAATTATATTAAATATATGATATATAAATTTCATTAAAAAATTTAATATATAATGACTAACTTAATTTATTTTGATAAAAATAAATTGCGCATATAAAACAATTTTCTTAAATAAATACCCCCTTTAATATTATATGATATTATTCGAAATTGAGTTTTTATTTTTTAGGATTTAATCAATAAATTTTTATTAAGAAAATGTTTCTATATATATATTTCATAACACAACTATTCCAATTCATACCTGCTAAACCAATTTCTAGCTTATAATGATCATTTTTAAATATTAATATTTATATATCATATCACAATTTGTTTAATATTGGTGCTGTGTGTGGTATACGCTATCAAACATTGTATAATATAATAAAGAATTACTTATGGAAATATTAAGGTGTTATAAAAAATTTCTTATAGACAATTCTTTTTTTTTCATGTATCAGAATAATTTAAGCTCTCTTTAAAGATAAATCAATAATAATCCTCTATCCATCCCAATTTTTTTTAATAGTTTCTTTATGATGCATGAAATGTAACTCTAACTTACCAATTACATACAAGACTTTATTAAATAAATTCTTCAAATTTTTAAACAAATTTCTTAATATATTTTCATAAATTACAACATAATATTTTGGTTGTAATAATATACAACAATGCATTTTGTTAGAAATATCAATAAAATCTCTCTCATGATGGTGAATATATTTTATGATCTTTTATTCTCCCCTATTTTGAATAAAAAAGGTTCATTTTCTCCTTATTTTGTGGGTATCAACACCATATTTTAAATTTTTTATCTTCACTCTCTATTTTTCAACACACTACTTACGCATGATTATTCAAGGGAAATCATCACCATATCACACCTTTCAGAATTTTAGATTTAGTGAAAACATTCACCCCCTTAATAATTGTCTTACTTCCCCTTTTATGACCATAAATTATATATCATAAAAACCAATTTATATTTATATTTTATAACCTACATCACCACTTAAACATTTAAATAAATTTTATATAAAATCTTCATCTTTTTTTATAAATTATAATTAGTGAATTTCATCACATGGAAATGAATTTCGGACAAATCTTATCATCCTAACGAGTCACAACTTGGTGTAAGAAATTTTTTTTGTTAATATCATCAATGTTGTCTGTGTCACTTAGATGATATTCTTTACACACTTACAACGTGAGAAAAAAAGTATTTTTTAGATCCCAATATAACTATCAAGAATCTATTAATACATTAACTTTAAATCACACAAGAGTTAAACATACCACTTATAGAATAAAATATATACCACTTATTAATATAAAACTATTGATACCACTTTATATACACATCTTTCACGTATTTATAAGACATCCCTTTTTTCAAATTAGGCCAAGCAATGTTTGTGTGCTTATATACAACACCCTATTTTTTAACCTTCAAACACAATATTTTAAGGTAACACTCAACATGAGAATCAAAATTTTGATATTAATTTATAGATACCACTATTTTCCCATTATGTTGATTTTAGGAATCCTAAAAAATAATAACACAATACCACATTTTTTTGTTAAAAATAGAAAAACTTTGAATTCCATTAATATTACCTCCCCTTTCATTATATTTTTATTCTCCTTATTGCACTAGTTATATTCCATTTAAAACATGGCCTACCTTCACAAGTTAATATTTAATGGTCATTTTCACCATTTGAAGTTCTAAATAAATATTTAAAGCCTTTTTAGACTTCATATCAAACACTTATTCAATTGTTATTTATATATTTCATCATGAATAAAACGTTTTTTTATTAGTTCTTTAATATAATAGATTATTAAACCTGTATAAATAGATTTTGTAGCTACATAGCATTCATATTCTCATATTAATGATATTTTTTTAGATTTTTAAATCCTCTTTTCTTAATGAAAATATAATTCATATTCATATTCTGAAAGAATACACACTCTCAAAATTCACCCATCTCTTTTAAATTTATATGTACCATGGATATTATCTTCCTTTAAGCCTTCATTAATCAAATCATATGACATATAAATAAAGTACAAAGGGAGATGGGTACCTCTAAACATCCTAAAATAGAGTATTGTGGTTTATCATGACAATCTAACCCATTATTTCAATATTCCTTGTAAAATTTCTTAGTGTTGTTCTTTTATGTGGAACCACCAATGAATTGTTCCTCCTAAAACAGTTCTTTATAATACTTCTTCTCCTTTTACTTTTTGTAAGTTCCTTATATGGATTTGTTCTCAAAGACTCCACTAGTGTAAGCTTCCTTACTTTTTGATAATTGGACTTCCAGACTTATTCTTGCATCGACTAGTATTTATTTCTATAATGTGATTCATCTCACTAATGAAAGTAACATTTTTTAGTGTAACAAGTTTAAATTATTTTCCAATGTTATGTATCCATGTAAGAGAAACTCCACTAATATTATGCTCATGATTTGATATGGAATGAATGAAACCACTTAATCATGAATCTTACTTGTTATTCTTGACCACCATAGAATCTTTTTTTTTCTAAATTACTCTCCATAATTTATTCTTCTCATTCTAGGATGGTTGATGATAGTAAAGAACCTTTTTCATCTGATACACTTTCTATTATCTTTCTTTATTATTGTCTTTTAAATACAAGTATTTTATATTCATTGATATATATTATTCTATATTATGAATTATTATTTTCTTAGTAATACTATTATTTTCCCCCATGATGGATTATATGAATAAGAATTCAATGAAACTTTAAACACCCTATATTTCCTTTAAACTTCATAATCATCAAACTTTATAAATCAGTTTTTTAGTGGAACTTATTTTTAGTTATTTATTTCATAAATAATTGATGTCATAGGAGTGTGGGAAATAATATTGGTACCACCGTTACCTTTATTTCTACAATACCTTTCTATGTGAAAATATTTATCACAAATGTAACATATATCGATGAAATATTCATAACTTTCAATATACTTCCCTAGGTGTGATGTATGTGTAAGTCTCCTCTGATTTCACATATCCAATTTCTTTATTCAAACATCCATGTTTCTTCTATAATCCCATAGAAATAATTGTTCTTAAATATTTTACATTCGGTGGTTTTCATTCCATGTTCTATATTTTACTTATTATTATATACTAAATATATATTTTTATTTTCCTTTGCATTGATTATATCTCCATGTGTGAAACTTTAGTGTTTAACTAATTTATTACATTCTAAATATAACCTTCAATCATACAAATAATTGAATCCTTATTCTTCAATTTACAATTTTAATTTTCAATTTGAGAATTATTTTCACCTTTTATAATGTTCATTTACTATTTATATTTCTTTACCAGTACTGATATCTAAGCTTCCTAATTTTATTTACTAATGAAATATAACTCATTAACAAGTTCTTAAATTAAATCAATTTTTTTTCATTTTACTAATCATTATTTCAATAAAAAACTATAAATCCATCTCTTCCTCCATTAACATTTTTCTTACATCTTTTAAATATGCTATATAAGTTGTGTTTATTTTTTTCACTATTTAAATAATTGTTCTTCGATTATAAAAGCTTGAAACTCATATTTTTTGACACACAAACAATTTATAAATGAATAATATTATGTGTTTTCATATTATCTATCATAAAAATTTAATAATTTGATTGTTGTATTTCATATATAATTTTAGAGTGTTTTAATAAATTAATTTCAATGTTTAATTTATTATTATTTCCTAGTGTTGGACAATTTGATTTTTTTTGATTTGTGGTAGGAAAAATAGATATATGAAAAATGATTGAAAAAATATGAAATTATGGTCATAAAAAAATATATTGTTTAGGATGCAATGGATATAGAAAATAAGATCAGGGAATTTACATGTCATGTATTCCATTTACACGATATGAGTTTCTTCAAGATAAAATTTTAGAAGAGTTCTTCCAAAATTCGTGACACCTTATAAAAATGTGAAAATTAAAATATTACATGAAGTGTAAGATTTACACAACCCAAAAATTTTAGTGAACAAATAATTAAAGAAGAACATGCTGAGGGTTTTATGAAAATCCATATAAATTTACACCCTCAGCCACTCCTTTGGGGTATTCTGGAGGTGTTGTACTGATACCAACTATTGAACCTGAGTGCACCAACCACATATCGATACTTCGACCTATCTTTATAGTTTTATTTATTATTTTTTATCCCTATAATATATACCATTATGGGGTGATTTCTTTGTGTCGTGTCATGCAAGATGAATGGGTAATGAATATATAAGTTATTTTGTTTTTTATTGTAATTCATATTGGGGTTACACATTTTTTTTTCATTTTTATATCTTTGTTTATTATTCTTCAATAAAAATAACAATGGTATTAAATCAACTCAAGAAATGATCATTCTCAATGAAATAATGAAATTATACCCAATTCCTAACCCCACTCACAATATTAATGCAAGAACAATCAAGAAAGAGGTAGAAATGAAGAACAAATGTGAAATTGCAACATGAATTGCAATAAAAAATAAAATAACTCATAAACTAAATCCTTATTCATCATGCATTCAAAGAAAAAAAAATAACTTCTCATGCTAACCATGATATAGTACCAAAAATAATAAAGAAAACCCTAAATAGAGGCATTAGAAGTTCCCTATGGTCAGTGCAATCCGGTCCAACAGTGGGTGTCTATACGTCTCCTCCAAAATACCCCAAAAGGAGTTGCCAAGGTTGTGAATTTATAAGGATTATAATCAAACCGTCATCCTGATCATCTTTAATTCTCTATTTTCCAAATGTTTAAGGTCGTTTAAATATTACACATTCTATAATATTTTAATTTTTATAGTGTGGGAAGGAACCTCGAATTTCAGCATAAATCTCCAAAAAACGTATCCCAAAAAAAATATTGTCATGTAAATAGAATACAAGATGTATAAATTACCTACTCTAGTTTCCATCTCTGTTGAATCCTAAAAAACCTGGTGTTTTAAGCTCTTAATTTTACCTCTTTTCAATAATTTTTCATATATCAATTATTCATACCACAAATCACAAAACACATCACATTTTCCAACACTTGGAAATAATAATCAATTAAATACAAAAATATATTTATTAAAACACGCTAAAATTTATGAATGAAATAAATCCAACAAAATTCATGTTATATGTAACATATATATTCATATTTCAAGAAATTTATACTATAATTTTATATTAAAATAAATTAAAGGAGTGTATATTGATTATATCCTTAGAAATACACAACTTCTTGGATACCTTATTATTATTATTATTATTATTATTCTTAATTCTTGACACATGGCACACTTTTAAAACCAAATTTATTACCAAAAAATTAAAAAATTCACATTTTATACTAGTAAGATAATATAATTCTGTTTTCTTAATTTAGATTCTTCACAATAAAATCCTTTGAACTTTAACCACATATATTTTGATGTATTTTAGTGAACTATATTATTGAATAAATTTATTCCAAATAATTCTTTAATGTATTCTTAAAAAAATAATCAATGTATATATTTCTTTGATCTATATCATATATATTTCCATAATGATGTTTTAAAACAAATATGATTAATAAAAATCTTAAGTGATTCCAACATGTTCTTCCATATTAGATATTTAATTCATAATTTTAGAAAACTGACTTCTATAAAATTAAAAAAATTGTTATAGTTGGATCATTTTACTTCATTTCTTCAATCTTTCACAAACTATATATATAAATTTTAATTTTCAATAAAACCTATTGGTTCTAACACCACTTGTAGGACCCTTAGACACCCTGGGGGGCGGGGGTTAATTAGTGTGTAGGTAGATTTAAATTTTATTTTTAATTACTTTCCCTTTATAATTTTTACCTTGTTAGAAGGGACACTATTATACCCTTCTTCCTCTTCTCCTCCTATTTCACTATCAATCCTTCCTACACTATGGTTATTACCATTGAGCTATATTTTTCAGTCATGGTACTTGTATCTGCTATGGTGAATATATGTATTCTTACTATATGTGCATCTATAGAAGGTGTGGATGGATAAACAATACCTCCCTTTTACTTTACCTAACATGTATTATGGTGGGGATAAATTATTACAATGTGATTAATTCATAGGTTATCATAAGTATCCTCAATGTTATGGACTATTATTATGTGATTCCTCTCATTATGTGAAAAAATATTTTGACTCACTTTAGTTTTAATGTAATAAACTAGTTATAGTGTGATTCTATTTTTGGTATACAACTTCATCTAAGGTCCAACTGATCACACCATGAAATTTATTATTGATATGTGATTTATCTATAAATACTCTAAATTCATCCCGAAAGATTCCCAGTTCACACTTATTCACCATCCTTCAATAAATAATTAAAAATATAAAAAAACAAATAATATTAAATCCAATTATCAATTTAAAACATGATAAAAACACATATAAAATTAAGATTTATCGAACTCCCCCATAGTTGAACATTTTATAGTCCTTAACCAAATCATTTTAATAATTTTTCAATGAAGTTTCGTCCCTAAAAAAGATAAAACCAGTAATAACCATGTTTATAAAAAATAATATTAACTAAAAATTATCATATTCCAATATAATCACCTTCCATAAGTATCTAATCATGCCTCATTATTGAGTTCATACCCCAATTACTCTTTATTTATATTATAAATTACAACATTTCCTTAGAAATTCATACCCTTATTATGATCTACCTTTTTAGAAAATTTTATATTGAATACTTAAGAGTAATCTAAAGATTGAATTATCTCTCATCTTAGGATAACACACTATATCAATTATCTTATATAATATGTCAACCTATACTATAGAAAAATTAAATAACACCATTAAATAAGACTTTTTGATAATGTTCTAATGTCTCTAAGGTAGACAATGGGTAGTTCCTGATGTAATCATTAAAAATTAAGGATTGAAAAGGGGATTAATTTTTTAAGCAAAAATATTATTTTTGTATTTATAATTTATGAAAAATAATCCTTCTTGTCTCCTTAAGAAAAAATATAGTCTCCCATTAATCCCCCTCTATTTAAGGATTATCTTTTTTAATAATCAAATAATAATATGAATTTTCTTCCTCATTTTCCTTTATTTTCTGTATCTATTTTTTTGAATGGAAATTTCATGAGAAAAAATTATTTAATCATTATTATTTGATATACTAATGATGTTTATTATATTATTTATAGCATTATCATAGACCATGTATGAGTGATCTGCAAAATTTCTAAGATACAATCCATTATTTGAAATTTTCCTCCAAAATGTTAGAGAAATCGTGTAATAGAAATGTGAAATAGCAGAAAATAAATTTCATAATCACTAATGGAAACTCCACATATTTACTTTACATGGAATTATCACATAATGTTCCATGTATCACCAATATCCCTTATAAACATCAAAAGAAAAAAAAATTAAATTATACCAAATAAAGTATGGTAGGTTGGATAAATAGATTTTTAATAAAGCATTCCTATTAAGAAATTTAATGGATGATATATGATTAAAGGAGGGTGAGATATAAGGTTGGTAAAAGGGTAAAAAAATACTTTACGAAATAGTCTCAGTCCTATAAATGATGTTTAAAAAAACCTCATGCTTTGAAAGAGAATAAAGTGTATGTTACCATTGCCATATATGTCTTGAATTCTCTCAAGGAAGAGGGTATAAAAAAAATTTCAAAAATTATTTATAATACCTCTCAATAATGGAATTTAAAATATTGGACAATCACTAATTCCATGAATGATAAATAATCATCCAATTAAAAAAACATTATTAAATTAAAATTTATGAAAACAACAATCCCTCAATCATATTATATTTCAACCTAATAAAAAACAAGTTATTTTAATATAAAACAGTGTCATAATTGTTTAAAGATAATATAAAAGTGTTATAAGTTTAAAAATCATAAAATTTAGTAAATGAACGAATCAAAAGGTATGAAAGAAATTGAGATATTCCATTTTTTAAATAATATTCTTTCCAATGATCACTAGTGGTAATTAGTTGTATTGAAATATTGGGTATTGACATTGTATATTAGATTTTTAGTGCCTAATGTTTTTTTCACTTGACTAAATATTAGTTCAAAATTAGATAGTATTTGGTTTAAAGAGAAAGTGTTTCTCAAAATAATTAAATTACATGTATTTTTAATATATTATAGGCAATATATACAATGATCCCATAAAGAAAAAAATTACATGAAAAGTAAAACAATATGACCAAAAGGTCACAAAAATGATCTAAAACAAAAAAACGGGGTGGTGAAAAAACCATGAATCCATTGTGTCATCCCTCATATCTCTATTAGGATCCTTCTCATCTTAGAATATTCTAATGGATGAAAATAAATGTTTCAGAGACTTCTTTCAACCTTGCTGAATCTTCTCAACCTCCTCTAGAATTCTAACTATATTGATAGAAGTATGTGAGATATAGGATAGGGTAGACTAAATCTGGTATATAAAATAAAATAACTCTATAATTCATAATAAATTAGTAAAGGAAACCTTGGTAGGTGTTCAATTTTTCTAAGAAGGTGCGACCAGGGAAATGATTGAATCAAAAGTTCGAGATACTGATGATGATACCTCTATGGTAAGTAAGGGTTAAGAATCTAAAAAATGTGAGGAAGTCACCAATCCCATTCCCTATGAATGATGAATCAGTGTAGGAGGGTCAATAAGAGGAGTGGTCTTAGTACTAACATATGTATTCGATGTGTCACTAAGAGGGGTTGTAAGAGTAATTGTGTTAACAGTAGGTATCAGTGTATTATCACTCTCTTGATGCGACTTATATTTGTTTAAGAGGGAGTCTGTACAGTGAGTAGATGGATCAATAAAGAGATAATCATCAATATTCATAGTTATCATTCCATTTACCTTACTCTATGAATCCAATTCAAATTGTCTTTAGGTAATTGGATTTTTCATGAATCCAAATATCTAAAATTGAATAATACAAAGAGAATTTTGATGGTTCTACAATGAATTATTCATTAGGTGTGGTTTGATATAAAAAGATAACGCAGATGAATGAGGGGGGTTCAAAATGGGGAGTGAGTATTAACCTAAAAGGTGGTCCCTAATATGGATGTGGTAGGGGATATGAGGATGTTGTCTGGGTAAATTTTAAAATAGGAATTTGAACAATTTATTACTTCATTATCTCATATATACAATGTTGTATCATAAATATATACTGATAATTAGCATAAAAATATATATTCCACTCTTATAGAGGAATATATGGTTGTGGTTCTAGAGTATGTGTAGATAATGTTCATCTTCTCAGTGTTGGGGTAGACTAAGAAGAAGAGGTATCATGTGAGTTGTCCTCAATGGACTTGTCCTTCTCTATGATATATATGTACTTATAAGACCATTTGTATCCATTTCCCTCATTATTTAATAGAACCATTTTGGAACATAATGGGAGTTTAATCATCTAACACGTCTTTAGTGGGGCCAGATGAAAGAATGAGTCAAAAAATAATAAATTATTTTCTATATGTGTAATTAAATTCTCTCATATAATCACACCGTTAGTATTCTTTATATGTATCTCATAATATAATGAAAATTTTAAATCCATGTTGATACCCAACCCTTATATAGAAATGGTGAATAGAGTAAGAAGTTTCATTTGGCCCACTAATCCTAGTGATTCTCCCCTTTTAAAACAAACATGGGTGATGTCCTGAGGTATAATCATCAAGAGGGAACTTTTTTGCTAAGTACTCCTAGTTTTGGCAAGGCCATTCCTACCCAATGGGTCAATAACTATATCTGTAGACCACTAAGAGGATTCATTCTTATTGGGATCTAGAATAATATTATCATAGTCCACTATCTTCATATTATAATATCTATATATTCCCAATCCCACTCAAAATTATTCCAATTAAAGAAACCAATACTACCATCGAATTTGGAACATAATACAATCCCTTAATAGTTATAATATATAAAATAATCTAATTATAATCTCCTAAAAGGAATATTTATTGAGCACAATAAATTTATTTTGATGAATAGATCTCAAAAAATTGATAACTAGATTAACCATATATATTTGGTTTATAATATTCATATTGACTATCTTCTTGTTGAAAAATACATTCAATTGAAGTCTCTGTAGCCTCTACCGGTGTGTGGGGTCTGTGAATTGTATACATCCATAAAGGTGCTTCTAGGAGGAATAATCACACAAGATGAGTGAGGTACTGTATAGATAGATTTTCTTTGGGTTGATGATAAGGATGAGGAAATAATATGTGAACGGATTTGGGAAGGAGTAGGTAGTAGTGTAAGTAGTTTGGTATTTTTTCAGGGGGTCTCACTAGTATATTTTTGGTCCTTTGGGTCAGCCATAATTTATCTTTTAATTTTATGTTAATGGTTTTCGTTTGATCCATGGTGTAAGGTTTAGAGATTTATAGGCTTAAGGTTTGGGAATAGGTTTTGATGGGTTTTGGTGATTGTTTAGAAAAGGGATATAAATTCTATTGGGGATGAGTAAGTTTTAGGGTGCTTTTTGGAAAATAGAGTGGTGGGTAGGATGGAATATATATGAGGAAGTGTGTAAATAATGGGAGTGAGGATCTAGAAGTGTTACCTTACTTATAAAAGGTGATAAAAACTATATCTGGTGGTTTGGATCCTCAGTAAATGAAATACTGGTAGATGGGGAAAGGAAGATCCATGAAACAATTAGGGTTTAGAATTGAGTATTTAAATTATTTTAATATATTTCAATGAAAACCTTGTCTCTATAGTATGAAGTATTTTGTTTCACGATCAGAAGATTTTTAAAAAATAGTTCTCTAAATTTACAAAGTCATGGGTTAAAACATCAAGAAATAACCATATTGGTGTGGCCACATGTGACTCATTATTTAGTGATGGCACAAAATAAATCCAACACCATGAAATTTAATGTTTTATTTTTCATGCACACTAAAATAATTAGGGTGTGATAAATTACTTACACAGCTCAAGGTGATTTGGATTCACTTCATGAAATATTTTAGGGTTTGATTTTGATGTGAGTCTACTAAATGAATGTTAATATTTTCTTCATTATATATCTAGTCGCTTTGTGAGGATTGATGTTTTGGTCCTTTTGTTATTACCCCTCTCAATTCAGATATTGTATCCTTTATAGATCTAGTATGGGAGTAGATAGGGGTTACATAGAGTTTTTAAAATATATTTTATTAAAAACACTTAACTTTTCATAGTGTGTAATTAAAAACATAAAAATTAATCATATATGGATTTCCTTCTATCCAGTGCATCATTTAATGTCAGGAGATAGTCATGTCTTTTTGATTTCAATCAAATTTGAGAGATAAAATACACCCTCTATAAAATTATCTACATAGATATTTAACCATAATCCATTAACATTGACAAAAGGATATTCCTATATTTGTATCTTTATTAAACCATGTGAAACTAATTTTATTACCGTGATGGGTCTTAACCAACACGACTTCAATTTTTATGAAAATAATCTAAAACTCGAGTTAAAAAAGAACCTTGTCTCGAGGTTTGAATTTTTTTCAATTGATTCATTAGTAATTCCCCTTCTTCAATTTATTTTTTCAGACCTTTAAATTCTCATAATCATTTCTCTAGATTTATTCTAATTAATATTGTCACAACAATCTCTTCTCCTTAGTTTTATGTGAGTCTATATTTACATTATTAAAAACCCAATCTGATTTATTTTAAAGACCTATTAGTAAATATAATAGAATCACATTTATGAAATTTAATGGGGTCATACCAATTGTTATTTTAAAAGAAGTTATATATACCCATAAATCATCACCAAGATTTTCTCTCTAGTCTTTCGGACATAAACTCAATTTTTTTAAAATTTACTTAATCTCTTGGATGAATAACTTCACATGACTATTAATTTATAGGTGATAAGGGGTGATATGGTTGTATCAAACTCCATATATTATTATAAATCCCCTTAACAATTTATTTTTGAATTGGGTACCTTGATCACTGATGAGAAAGTGAGAAACTTTTAACCATATATTTTTTTCATTAAGTATCTAATCACTAAATTGGATTCATTCCTTGATATTACCTCATATTCCACCCATTTGATATGTAATACATACACTCTAGAATTTATGTGTTGTAAAAGGAAATCTAGAAGGTTTTCTTGAAATTAATTCCTCACACATCAAACACTTTTACTTATAGAATTAGGTGAAGGGTAATTTCATTACCCTTTATAAAATTCATAGTTTTTTTGTACTTGATCACAAATTTTTACAAATTATTATGCATATTTTTGGTGGATAATCCAAAAGAATATACTTTGTAATATCTGGGACACTTTTCTATTGGGTTCATATTGAACTCTAGTGTGTGATGAATGAAAAACATTATAGAACACTTTTTACCTCATATTTAGGTACACATCACTGAATTAGTCTATCTATATAAAAGTTAAATATTAAGGGATCATCCTAGATGTAGTGAACTATAATGGCTAAAAATATCTACCTTTATTGATAGGTAATGTGAGGATAAATCTTCCTATTTTCCATGTAATTTTCAATACGAGTATATAATAGATGAGGTTATAAATTAGTATAGAAGAATTTTTCCTTTAGAAACTCGTCATCTATATTGATTTCATAATATTCGTCCAAAATTTTCAATTATAATCTTGATAAATGGACAATAAATATATTTTAACAGTCTTTTTTATCTTTTATCATGATGTAAAACTAATATTTTAACAATATCCACCGAATCATCCCTCCCTTAAATTCATTTTTATTCACCAAATAACTCAAATAAATAAGAGCAGTATAAACAATTACCTTAGAGAGAATGTGATAAAAAATTATCAAAATAAAAGACCATTATTATAACATCCTTATTTTTTGGTAGTGTAATTAATTTAGGATTCATTGAGTGTTCATATTTTATAATAAATGGTTTAAAATATGAGATTAAACCAACATCCAAAATCAGATCCTATAGTGAAATCACTTGCATCACACATCAACTCAAAATTGTTCTAGTAATTGAGAGAAATCATGATTAGGGTGGCCATCAAATCTTTATTTATCTTAAAAAATTCTTCCCTCCATGACTCAAAAATGTTTAAAAAACTTCCTCCAATATGAGATAGGTTAGTGACCATACTATCTTGAAGAGATACTTGAAAACACATTAGTATAATCCTTATGTGTCCAAGAATTTTTTTTATCCCCTTCATTTTAGTATCCTGATATATATATTACATCAATTTAATTTTTATCAAGTTAATTTTATTTCTCTATTTGGACATCCTATGACTAAAGGAAATACCACAACACCCCTTGTGACCTATAAAATTGGTTGAGGAATATTATTTTACCAACATGGAAATAAACACATTACAACATTACTTAGGGGTATTTCACTGAATGATTGGAATGTTTAAGTTATACTCATATTAGTTGAGGATTTTTCGATCCCAAATTTTGAAGAAAACATAGGGGAATTTGATTTACACTTAACCCTAAGTCACTAAGTGACTCATAGAATCTGAATGAACCAATGTTGCATGGGGTAAAATATATCCCTAGATCTGTCATCTATTGAGGGATTATCCTTTTAAATACTTTTTAACACTATTCACTTAAAGATTTATCTATTAGACCATCCAGAATTCTCTTGTTTTGACATTTAAACCTTTTTTAATTTCAAATCATTAAACATTTGAGAGATAACTTCCACAAAAGGTATGTTATTGTGGATTTGTTTAAAAATTTACAAAAAAAATTCTATTAGATCTCCACTCTTTATTTCCTTATCCCCCCTAGGAATGGTAAATTGGGTCTATAAGTTTCTATATTTTTATACTCATCATTATTATCTTTTTAGATTGTTTTTAAAATTTTTCTTGCAACATATTTTCTATTTTATCTTCCTTTTTCTCAACCATTTTATATTATTTATTTTCCACATTATGTCCATTATTAATTTTCTCTTTTCCTCCAATTTTAACCTATTTTTTAGTGTCACAGCATTTAGCTCCACTTTTGGTTTTTTCTTCATGTTAAATAGTTTTTTACAATGTAATATATCCAATTAAATTTAAGTTATTTTACATACTTAATGTGTAAAATTTTGGAGATAGGATTTATGATTCATAAAATAATTATCTTATTTTTTAAACCATTAGTAAAAATTCTAATAAAGGTATCAATCATTTCCTTAAGTGATTTTTTCAATGGTTGGGTGGGTGGTTGTGTTTGTAATTGATTTAGTGGATAATTAAGTTGAGTTTTTGGGGGTGGTATTGGTTTCAATTACCTTATCTATTGTTGTTGAGGTATAATTATAGGAAATTTTTTATTTCTAGTTAAACTTTTGTGTTTTTACTATTGGTTATATCACTAATTTGGTTTTGTATTAGGCGAGACCAACCACCGTTAATTTTAGTTATTTTTAGTACTATTGAGGGGATCACTTATAATACATGTAATTCTAATTCAATGGATTATTATCCTCATAACTATATTGGAACTCTTGGTAAGCATGAATACCACCTCACATCACATATATAACAACACTGACCTTAGTAAACTCTAGTTAGGTTTTAGTTTATTAGATTGTTATAAGATAAAATAGATCTCATACTAGAGTATCTAAGAGTTTAACAGTCATAGGAGACTAGATATATACATGATTTCCATATTACATTAGAAACATTAAATAAATATTATAAAATTATTGAACAATTTCCCATTCCTTTTAGTAAATCCTAGAGATATTTATAATATCTATTTTTGATACCTTAGGGAAAATAAAAAAAATAAAAAGGTTAGATCAAATTCTTAGTAAGGAAAAGCATATAATGAACTTTATCATTGATTTACTAATTCATGAGTAATATTTAGGGGATAAATAGAAATAAAGAGTGTTATAAAACCAATATTATGAAGGAAGAATATAACCATGGATGGCATAACAACATACAAAATCACATGGATGGGAATGTTCAATTTTACAATTATATATTGTATAATTTTGGACATATTAACATTACCATCAAACCATTTCACCAAGATATAACAAACAAAACATCTAGGCCTCATGATAAGACATCATAAATTATTGGGTATACATACACCAAATACCAAGAAACGTTTTTCTCACGAGACATGTTGATGCATCAATGGTCCATCTCATATAAATCTGAACCCATTATTTACATAGTCATATGCATTCTTCTTATGAAATAAATTAATAATTATACATTATAAAATTAATAAAAACATTCATATTGAAATACTAGTATAAAAAGGTCAATATTTCCCAAATTAAATAAAGAAAAAAGTTCATCATATTATATACACATAAATAATGTGGATGGTATCATTAGATAATATTGCTAGTAAATCACAAGATACTATAAAATATTTTGACATTGATAAAAAATAATTTTACAAAATCATTATAAAATTTCTTCAAAAAATAAGTAGATTTATCATTTTCTTATCGAAACATAACATAATGAAAAAAAAACCAAACAATGGGAATATTGTTTTCTTAAAAAATTCATGGAAACATGTAGATAGATCTTAGTAATGAATAATTATCATTAATGTGGGATACAGAGTTAAAGTGGTAAATGTTAAAATACTTTTTTTTATACTCTGTAAAAAATACAATTACAACTTTTATAGAAGATATTAAAAAGATCATTTTGAAAATATTGAATAAAAAATTATATTGACCTAAAGTAAATATTTTTAAATAATTGAATTATATAAAATAACACACTTGAAGAAAAATAAATAATATGAATATAAATGAAAAATATTCTCAACCTAAAGGAAGAAATAATGATGGATTTTCTTAAAAGCTTTATTTTGATATTTTTGTGTACCAAAGAGGAGGGATAGAAAGAATAATTAAAAAATATGGTAATAAAAAGCAGATTATAAATATTTGGGTTTTATGAGATAAATAATATATAATTTCCCAAATAGTAATTTAAACAAAGACAATCTTGATAAAAAGTGAGATAAAAACATAAACCCTTTCCTCGATCTTCTGTTTAGTTAAACGTGCTCTAACCTCCTATATAATAAATTTATATTTATTAAATTTACCTATTAAAACCATATTTATATTTATATTACTAGATACCATTAAATTATAATTTATGATTACCCATTTATTGATAATTGTTTTTTAAAGACAATATTTGGATGTAAATTGTACAGTTTTCTATGAGTGTTTCAATTTGATTGTTTCAATACTTGTTTTTTGTTCATTTTTACATGATAATAATCATGTTATAAATATAATATTTATTTCTTATATTAAAATTTTAAACTATAAGTGCATTTTCGTTATTATAAAAAATATTACTTCTTGGGGTGGTAGTTTTAACTATACACAAGAAATGATTTCATTTTTCAGTGGATGGAAATATATCTTATTAGAAGAAACTTTATATTAAAAAAATAAAAATTATTTTTTTAATATCATATATATTCAAAAAATACAACTTTATAGCCATCCATGATAGTAATTGATGAAAAATTAAACACATCACTTTATGGAGGTAATAGTTTGAACTTATACATGGGCACTAGATTCATTTTTTAATATAGGGAAAGAAAGGAAGGGGGAAAATAATTTATCTTTAAAAATAATAAATATGACATATATATATATTATATTAATTAAATTAATATTTATAACAATCCATGAGAGGTAGTGATGAAAAATTAAACCCATCACTTCATGGAGGTGGTAGTTTTCAGGTTCTCACAAGTGATGTTTTTATTTTCTATTCAATAGATAAGAGATACAGATTGCTTGTACAATTGATATAGAATTATTTTTGAATATAAATGAAACTTATTTAATTATATTTTTATTGTTATAATATACCTAAAAGTGGTTTATGAATAAAGAAACTTGAAATAAATTTGTTAAGATCATTACCTCTTCCTTGGATACGCTTCTTTAGGTTCTAATTCAAACCTTATTAGTTGGGTATTTTAGTGAGGTCGGGACATCTAGGATGTGAGGATGATATTTTGGAAGTTAGTTTGAAAAATATTTATGACAGAAAAAAATCATCACTCATATATCTGGTGTTAAAAACATAATATTTAAATTTATATCTTTGATACAGATAAACATGACCAAAATTTAGCCATCCAGAAAATAAAACATTGAACTGAAATACTGGACCACTTACATTCCCAAGGAAATTTTAGGTTTAAGGTTTTAGATAATTTAGAAAAACTCTTACATGAAAACTTATATACATAAACAAATGGTTCATAAAAATCTATAACATCTCCCACTAAGTTCATCACATGTAGTAACCTTGTTAAGAATAATATACTTAAAACCTTTCTTCACAATCTAGGGAAACATAATCATAAGAAAGGTGATATAAAACTCTTAGTATGAGTAAACATAAGAATTAACAATCATAGGGGTATGATTAAATATTCAAAGTGAATAACCATAACATTATATAATTAATACCTATAAAAAATTAGACCAAAATTCATGATACATGGCATAAGGCTTTACATAAGCCAATAGTCATATAGGTGAACAACCACGAGCCCTGTGAAAATAATCCTTGAGTAAAGGATACATTATAACTTGATGCAAGAATAAACAAAATGTGTTGGTAACTCAGATCATCATTTAAAATCACTCTTACAATCAATCTTATAAATGGAGTGACCTATATAGTAAATTACAATAATATATTTGGTGAAACCCATAACTGATTAGCTCTGTCCCATTACACAATGCATTGGAGGGATATAAAGGACTCACCCGTAACATATCATACAAATTAATTTAATGATTTGGGATCACTCCCAAATCCCTTTTTCAATAATAATTTCCAATTACCATATCCTGAGATAAACAATTAGTGCCTGGAACTTTTCAAAAATAAAAATAACCATTGTTCTTTCATTGCTTGATTTACTAGTGAAAGAGTAATGGGTTCCATGAAAAGCAATTTGAAAAAAAATCATAATACAGCTAGTTAAAGAATAAGGATGATATCGTTACAATATATCACTAGTTAAACCAAAGTAAAATCAAGTTTTGTTGTCATTGATAAATAAAAATACCATTAATAGCATTTTTGAGAAAAATACACCTTAATATATGAAAATAACATTTAAAAACTAAAAATTTCTTGTATATTATGAAATTTTTTTTATAAAAATAACTTTAGAAATTATCAATGTACGATTCAAATAAAAAACATTCATAACGGTGGAAAAGTGATTTATGTCGCATATGTTAAAATAAAACATTCCATTTACACTTTGTTAAAGAAAGTCAAAATGTTTCATAAGAACAATGTTAAAAATATTTCTTTTTAAAACCTTTGTAAGTAATGTAAAAGATAATTGAAAGTGAACTTAATAAATAATTTAATTATAAATAAGAACATTCCTGAAAAAATTTTAGAAAATATATATATGGAAGATAAATATTCCTAATATAGAAGAATATATAATATCAGTATAACTTACAACCATATTTCTTAATGTTTCTTTAATAAATAATAGAGAAAATTAAAATTAAACATGTAAACCAAATTCATTATCATTGGATAATAAATTTAACCTAGTTCAAGAAAATAATATCACATTATCACACCCAAAGAAACTTTGAATAGAGACAATACCAAAGTAATATTATATCATGAAGATCCTTACCAATTTTGAAACTTTTGAATCTTAAAACCAGAAAGGAAGTGAATTCAATTTAAATATTAATTACAATTAATATAATTATATCCTTGATATTAAATTTAAATGGGTAGTATATACACCTCATAAAATAATATAGGTGCATAACATAAACATATTCCCCAAAGAAGAAAAATTTGGGAAAATAACCCTTAAAAAGATCATATCAATAAATTGAGAATTAATTAGTGGAGAAATAATTTGTAACAAATGTAAATCAATAAAAAATATTAGAAATAAAAATTATAAAAAAAATTTAATAGAAAAATCTTGACATAATATAATGAATGAATAAGTGATATAACATAATGAAATAAAATTGAGTTGAGAAACTCCTTACCACTTAGTAACTTTCAAGTAAAATACCTTTGGATGAAATAATTTTAATTTTAACTTAAAATATCATGGAATATGAATTATTCATGATCTAAAATTTAAAATGGGTAATATATACATCATATGAAATAAATTAGGTGCATAACATTAAAACATGACTCAATGAAAGGAAATTATGACAAAATCCTTTACCTCAAGTATAGTATTTCAATGTATATCCTTTAAGAAATGTTTTATAAAATTATTTGAATTACTTTATTTATTAATGAAATTTATAGGATTAATACAATATCCTTAAAAAATTTATTTAATTTATCTTAAGGTCATTTTTAATTACTTAATCAATTAAGTCCTTGTCGGGTGTTTTGAGAATGTGTGATTCATTACATCAAATGACGTCTATATAATAACCATGTTCAAAGGGATATTTGTTACATAATAACCAAAATAATAATCATGATATATTTATAATTTTTATACATTAATTATATTTTTAAAACCAACCATGAAATGTGGTTATAAAAAATGAATTGCATTTTAATCATTAAGATGGTAGGTCTTACATACACATGAGTAACATTTTCATTTTTCAAAGAAAATAAAAGAAAGAATGCAATTATTATTTTATATTTAATTAATGATTATAATATCATGAATATCATATTTAATCATTAAATACTATATATATATTAATATCATCGATGTGATGAGGTGCTGAAAAAAGAATCATATCATTTCAATGAAGTGGTAATCCACACATACACATGAATGAAATTATTATTTTTTAATGGATAGAAAGGTTAAAAAATATAAGATAATTTTTTTATAGAATTATAATTACTTCATGAGTATCATATATATACAATAAATCAATAATTTTAACCATCTATGATAGGTGGTGATGGAGAATGAATTTCATCAATCAGTGAGGTGGTAATCTACATTACACATGACAGATGGATTTTTATACCATTTGATAGAATAAAGAGATAGATTATGGTTAATAAATTAAACTAATGAAATATAATTATATTTTATAGATTTATGTTATTATATCAATTTTTTTTAAAGATTTTTTAAGGAGGTAAAAAACAAATAAAAGTAAAACATTCGGTTTAAAGCTATACATCTTCTTTAAAAAAATTCATTTTCTTTTACCAAAAGGCCTTTATGTTTGGTATTATGCCCAAAATAAGTCCTCTTATATACTGGAAGGGGTGTTATTAAGTTATTAAACTATGTATTTTCTAATCCAAAATTCTCTTGAAGTGTGGAGAGGAGATGAGAGGGGGTGTTCTTTTATAAGTGAGGGGTGGGGCACTTTTGGAAATACATGAAATATTATAATATAATATATATCTAACTAATGTAAAATGGTTAAAATAATAAATATATTTAAATTTAATTATTATAAGGCCTTAATATAATCATCCAATTAATTTTACAGAGGTTTTTATATCATTTTAAACCTTATCTTTTATAATAACCCCTTCTTTAAATATTTTTAACCTCAACTACGGTAATATAATTTTCAACATGAAAGAGTTATAAATTTATTTATAAGGTTAAAATTGGATAAAAAATAATAAATGGATTATTTTTTAGACCAATTACCATTATAATTTCCCTCTTGAAATATTTATTATTATTTTAAAATAATTTAATAAATTTTTTTTTCATTAAATATCATTAATGTCATTTTTTTGAAAATATTTATTTCATTTAACTTTAAAAACATGAAAATAAGAATGGAATTATAATATAAACTTTTAAAACATTAAAATAATGTTATATTAATTTAAAAAGATAATATAAATCAATGGTGGGTCTTCTTAATAATAGACACATCATGATTTGGTTCACATTGGATAATGACTTCGTTAAGGCCTGGTCTAGTTCCCCCCGTATCTATAATAGATCCCAGTTCTTTTAATTCAGGCGGACTTATGGTTTTCACCAAAAATGTGATACCCCAACAACGGTGATTTGGGTTAGTTTCCCTAAAATTCCATTACCTTTTGAAAACCCTTTGATTATTCATATGTTAGGGCATATCATTGGTTAATATCTATGTCTCCATAGTAGAACTGGATTAGTTTTTCTCATTGTTTCTCCTCGAATCTGCATGGGAGTTAATGTTTCAAGAAGACCAGATGAGTAAGTTTTGATTAAAGTTTGGGAAAAGTTTCACCACAATAAACTTATTATTTTATAACCAGGGACTAATTTTTGATCTTTGTGAAAGAAAATGGGTAGCTCAATGGAAGTGTATAGGCATGGGAGTGTGGACATCTACTAGAAAAATAATGCAGTTTTAGTGGGTAGTGGTAAGTGTTTGGTTCTTGGTTCTGGTAATGTTCTGAAATAACATGTTCAATTTAGTGTTTCAATTGATCAAATTAATTTAGAGGTTGTGCACTTTGGGCCTCATAAGAGTAGAGAGTTGGTGGGGAAGAATTTTTTTTGCTGGGATGGTAGCTGATCGGTGGGATCCAAATGGAACAAAAAGGTCACCTTCACCCAGATTGAGGCAGGGATGTAATTGTTTGATATAATTGTTGTTTAGATATTTGTAAGATTAAAATGAGACTTGTAAAGGGTGTTTTCAATAGGGACTATGGATATTAAATTGAATAAAACTATGGATGCATCCAATGGGGATGCATGGGAAAAGGGAGATGGACTAAAAGACAAGGAGGTGTTTCAACCAACATGTAAGGAATATGAAATGACTTGTATAAACAATGGGAGTAGTGGGGGATGGTGTAAGAGTTGGTGTCCAATAACCAACTGGGTTTTCTTTGATTACATGGATATTTGATGTATTTAAATATTAACCATCTTATTACATATTGTTCATTATTCTTCATGACTATGATGTAATAATGTACTAGAGTATTTGTTGCATTAATAAGGTCATGGTAGTTCCCCGTTATGATGAGAACCTTGAAACGCTATAACAATATTTTTAAATATAGTTCAACAGTTAGATGACATAATATGAAGGGACACATATCATGAATACCATCAGGTCTGTTTACTCATAAGAAAATGATACTTCTTCTCATGAAGTTCTCACTTGATAATCTCCAAGATAGAAGATTTTGAGAATAGAACCACCAGTAGGAATTCCAAATGTTTTGGTGTCATCAGATATTTCTATCATCGAGCATGTGTAATGATCCTTAGACATTAAGATTATCATTAATATATGTCACGACTCACGCACTTTGATTTACTGATGAAAACCGTCATGCAAAAAATTGAAAAGAGGTAGGGTACGTTGGGTGCATCACGAGTGACATGATATTAATGGATACGTCAAGGAAGGATTTGTCCCTTCCATTTATGGAAGTTGATATCTCTAACCTTTGATTGAAATAGAACCGTCATGCAAAATTCCATGTCCATGGTGTAACGACGAGTTTATTTTAGGTAGTGAAAGAATGTCATATCAAGCATAAAGGTTGAGGAAACTATCATGAAACCTTCTTGATGAGATATTGAGACAAACATATTATATTACACAGTGAGCGTTTGTATGTGGATTTCATTGTTGCGACTTTATGTTCTTTCTCATGGGTGCCTTGACCCATTTCTAGATATTACTCTTAGACTTTAGTCAAGCCTGCCTAATGCCAACAAGAAATAATCATAGAGGGTCACACAC
The DNA here is from genome assembly GCA_963277665.1 of Viscum album. NCBI lineage: Eukaryota > Viridiplantae > Streptophyta > Magnoliopsida > Santalales > Viscaceae > Viscum > Viscum album. The sequence continues at coordinate 1,406,444,942 of OY728129.1, forward strand.
TAAGTGTTTTTGGTGGTATCGGTTAAATTCTATTTGAATTTAATTAATGAAATACATATTATTCTCCAGACAGTGGAATAATTTTATTCAAGTAAAGATGATATCATAAATTAAATTAAATATATTTATTTATTTCATTGAACATTTAGTAAATATTTATTTACTAGTTTGTAAATAAAATATTTATTTAAGATAATAAATTATATATTAATTAATTCAGGGGTTCAATAAATTGAAGTGGGGTTCGAGTGAACCAAGGCTAGTTTGGTAGTAAAATAATTATTTGCAAGATGGTAAATAATTATTAGTTGGAAAAATTTAAAATATTAATGATGTGACAATTATTTTGTGATGCATAATTTTAATCGTAATTCGGGTTTTCGCAAATTAGCCCACTATAAATAATGACGCAGTATTATTATGATGAGAATTGGTTTTATCTAAGATCATGAATATATTTAATTGATTTTAGATAATTAAATATTGTAACTAAAGTTCCACAGATATAAAAAGACAAGTATATCTATTGTGCCATAGAGAACACACCACACTCTTGGTGAATTGAGAATTCTTGAGCTAAACAATTTCTCTCTCGAATCATATTCCCACCCTTCTCAAGAACGAGAGACATTCTTTAGGGCTGAAGACCAATCGATCAAAAACGACCGAAAAAGACACTCACTTCACCATGATAGCACCCAGAGAATGATTGGTGTTGATCAAAGGCCATACGAGAACATGTGGATCACCACTATATAGATTTTAGATCGGATCCTCGCATGAACAATGATATAATCCAGAAGGGTCATTCCAAATGATCAACACCATTAATGAAGAAAATACTAAAGATCTAGGTTTTTTTCTTTATGAAATTTAATTAAATTAATTATAAACATGATGTTCAAGATCCTCTATAATGTTTTTGGGACTCTTCTTTATATAAATCTTTGATTTTATTTTATGGAGACTGGTGTTCATTATCATATTGATCCCAGAATAATCATTGATCGCGGTAAAAGTTAAAGTTGGGTGTTGGACCAACGACGCTTCCTCTACGCCCAGAACCTTTTAGTGGTATCAGAGGGATGTTACATCATAGTTTATAATTATTTTAATATTTATTTGATGATTTACAAATTTAATAATTTATTTTTTTCAATTAAATTTAATCGTTCTAGAAATCTGAATATTGAGATCTGTTCCTCAACTTTTTTTTCTCGTTAACCTTACATAAATTTTTTTCATTTAATTTTGATTAAAATAAAATAGGGTATTTCATTCGGAGGTGCCAAAGGTTCCTGACTATACAACAAAAGAACACACAATGTGTATTCGGCAATACACACTGTGTAGCCATGATTCAATGCACCAGGTCTTGTCTGCCAAACCATTCCATGTCATTGGAATTTGTCTAAGCCTTAATGACTCTCTGTGTTGACCAGGAACAGGTGGAACACAATTTCTATATTACACACTGTTTGGCCCACTGGACATGATGTGTAGTCCTTTTGGGTTAGGGTTGGACCATGTACCCCATACACGGCTTGCCGAGCTGGAGACCGTGTAAGGAGGAACCTCACGGCGTGTGGCCTGCTGAACATGCCGTGTACTCTGAAGATTTTCAAAGTACACTCATATACTGTTTCCCCAGGCGTGTACTTCAGATTGATGGGGAAAAAACAGTACACGCCATGTAGTTGGAACTATATGCCGTGTAATCATCCAAATTACACAGATTTATAAAAATTTATTATTATATTATACAAACCCTTGAGACGTGTACCATCACACATGTGTAAAGTAGAGACACAATAGGTGATAGGTGTTTTATATATATGTGTTTAATTTAACATCTGCGTATTGTTCATTTCGACTCATTGGGTATTTTTGAATAGGAATTCACTAGGTTGCCTCCAAGGTACAAGTTACAAACCAAAATATTTTTAAATGAATTTATTTGTTTCAAATTATGATGGATGAGAATTTCAAGGAAATGTAGAAAAGAGTTTAAGAAAAATAGATTGATTAATTAAATATGATAATTAATTGATTCGAGCATGATTTATCTTAAACAAGAATTATTAAAGAATTTAATGCTCGTTGTATTTATGCATAAATATCGTTGAATGTATGGATGGTGGTCAGCTAGACCAAGAACTTTGTATGTGAATGATTAATTTAAACTTATTTATTTAAAATAAATTTGTTGGCCTACGACCCCTCTCATACTTAGTATGTAGGGCCTGCATTGCCAAGGTTTATTTTATATAAAACCCTATTTTACCCCTCACCTGAATGCGAGTTATTAAAAAAAGGCACATATAATGGATTGAACTCCCATGCTAGTGGAGGTGGTTCAAGATAGAGCCGATATGAAACCAATCCCAGTATATACAGAGGTGAAAAGGTAGAAAGCTATAAACAGAAACCCAAAATGTTCAAGATGTTTCTCCCCTAGTCTAGAGTTAGTTTATCAACCTCCAGATAATATAACCATTATAAATTCTCATGATCATTATCTTTACTTTATTTCTGTCAGTTTCATGGTTTATCATTATTGATGTGTTTTCACGATCACATTATTAATGAATTAAACAAGAATACAAGATAAAACTAAAATAAACCAGACTTATGTATAAGCACTATCAAGACAGGTTTAATCACTTTAGTAAGTTCCACTTAATATTAACAAGCACACGATAATGATAATGATAATAATCAATTCATGCATAAGAGATAAAAATACTTCAAATAAAATATTAAGTCTGACCAATCCTTCTGTTACTTGATTAAGGGATAAACTCAATAAAACTATGTGTTTGACCAACCCTTTTTGTGACACTTACTTTTATACATGAAACCCTTATAAAAGGTTTCAGGTTTACTTAAACATATTACATCAAGAAGAGTATCCCTTGCTAGACTCAGTGTAATATTGGAAACAAGAGTTGTGGAAATTCAAATTCATGATTTCATTATTGAAGAGTACACTCAATAGATCAAGAAACTTCAAGATGGCAGTTGGAAAAGACATGCCTACCTAAATACATTCTATTAGCTTGTCCAACCCTTGTTGGGGTTATGTGAAGGGAAATATAGATCCTTTCCAATAGAATGTCTTGGAAACTGGACATTCTGAGTTCAATGGTGGGTGCAATTGGGACTTGATAAAATAGTGGGAGGCCTAATAAAAAATTTATTATTTCTCATAAAATCTAATAAATAAAGTACTAATGAGCTACTATTTTAATTGTAGAATAACAATGAGAAGCTCTTCAACTGCACTATCCCCACGATCAATTCTGTATAAAGACAACAACCTCACTGGTAGTAACATCCAGGATTGGTTTAGATGCCTTAGGGTTATCCTACGCTATGAATAGAAGTCTTACATGATGGAGTCATCATTACTTGATCCTCCAACCAAATAGGTGAGTGATGAAGATTTTTTGGTCTATAGGAAAACATATGAACGATGCGGTCGTCATTCAATGTTTGATGCTATCATCAATGTCTAGTGAGCTCATGAAGTCTCATGAAAATATGGATGCTTATAGAATGCTCGAGCACCTATGTGGTCTTTATTAGGATAGAGAAAGATAAGAAAGGTTTGAGATCTCTAAGGCACTCTTTCAGAGTAATCTTGGAGAAGGTTCCCTTGTTGGGCCTCATGTAGTCAAGCCCATTGGATACATTGAGTGCCTGGTGAATATAAGGTTTAAAATCCCTAAAGAACTGGACACCAATATCATTCTCACATCACTCCTTCAGAGATTCTCTAAAATTATTGTTAATTTCAATATGAACAACATTGAGAAGTATCTATCAGATCTTCTTATCCTCATTCACCAAGTGGACAAAGATATGAAGTGTGAAAAGCCTTATGTCCTTATGGTGAAGAAGAGGAAAGGGAAGGAAAAGATCTTTAAGCTCAAAGATTCTTCACAAACATCCAAGAAAATGAAGATCAAAGGGTATAAAGAGGAACATGATGCCGTTTTTTTGCTTGTGGCAAGAAGGGCCACTGGAAGAAGAACTACATCCAGCTTAAAAAGCAATGGAAAACATCAGATGCGTTTATTATCAAATCAAATGTATCTGTTTCTATAAATTGTGTATTATATATAGCTTGTGGCGCTCAAATATATATCCAAATACAATAAAAAAGTAGATTCAAGAAGATTTACTGAGGGAAGGTAGATCTACAAGCAACCCATAGAGCCATATTTGTTCTTGTAGCTGTCAGGGACTACCACCTCATGTTGTCAACTGGGATGATCTTAGTGTTAAAGGGTTGTTATTATGTTTCATCTATTACTAAAAATATTATTTCTGTATCCCTATTAGATACAGATGGGTTTTTCTAAAAGTTTGGAAATGAATGTTTCTTATTTTACAAAGATATCATTTGTTTTGGTAGGGCACATTTATACAATGGTCTTTACGTGTTGGATTACACAAACCAAGTAATGGAAATCGATAACATAGATACTTAACATGAATCATACCACACCCAAATTTGGCATCACTGGATAGGTCATGTAAACAAGAAACACTTGACAAAGTTACATCAAGATGTATATTTAGATTCTTTTGAACTAAAACCACTTGGCCTATGTCAAGCATATTTACAAGGCAAAATGTCCAATGACCCATTTAGTGGGAAAGGTGAAAGGGCTAAAGAAATTCTTGAATTGGTTCATACCGATGTTTGTGGACAATTTCTACTTGAAGAAATGGGAGGGTAATCATACTTCATAACTTTTACTAATGATTTTAGTAGATATGTATATATTTACCAGATGAGGTATAAGTCAGATTATTTTGATATGTTCAAAGAATATAAGAATCATGTTGAGAACCAGCTTGGTAAGTAGATTAAGAAACTCTTCTCAGATCGAGGTGGAGAATATCTTAATAAAAAATTCATTGATTACTTATGGGATTTTGGGATCCTAGTCCAAATCAATCCTCCACACACGCCCTAGTGGAATGGTGTGAGAACAAGGAGTAACCGCACCCTGTTGGACATGGTGAGATCAATGATGAGTCATTTGAGTCTTCCATTATCCTTTTGGGGATATGCGTTAAAAATAGTGGCACACATACTAACCCAAGTACCAACTAAATTGATAAATGGTATTCCATATGAGTTCTAGAGTGGAATAAGAGACATGTTATTGAATTTACATGTGTGGGATAGCGAAGCATTTGTTAAGGCCTCTTTAGTTAACAAACATGCACCCAGAGGCAAAATGTGTATCTTTATAGGATACTAAAAGGAAACAAGGGGATATTACCCATAAAACCCCTCATACAAAAAGTTTATAGTGGCAAGACATTCCATATTCTTTGAGAGGGAGCACATATCCAAAAGAGATAGTGGGAGTGAGATATAATTCGATGATGTCGAGGCTCAAGATACACAAGAGTTGGTACATGAGTAGATTCCAAAAAGCCCTATAGAAGAAGAATCTGTTCCAAAGACATAATTACTATGTAGGAGTACAAGAGGGGTTAGAGAACCAGAACCGTAAAATTTTATAGTTATTAAGGATGGTGACTAATCATTAGTTGATAATAATGATCCTCTAACCTACACGGAAGTAGTAAGTGGCACAGATGTTGCCACGTGGCAAGATGCCATGAATTCTGAAATGGATTCCATGTATCAAAACTAAGTATGGATTTTGGTAGAACCTCTAGTTTATGTAATGACTATTGGTTGAAAAAGGGTATTCAAGAAGAAAGTAGACATGGAAGGACAATTCAGTACCTATAAGTCATGACTCGTTGCAAAAAAGTTTAAACAACGTCAAGGAATTGACTACGATGAATCCTTTTCACTATTTTCAATACTGAAATCCATAATAATTCTACTTTCCATTACGGCATACCATTACTATGATATTTTTCAAATGGATTTGAAAATAACCTTCCTTATTAGGAACCTTCATGAAGATGTCTACCTGACACAAACTGATGGGTTTGTGACTGCAAAGGATGGCAATAAGGTATGCGAGTTGTAGAAATCCATTTATGGATTAAAGAAAGCATCTTGGTCACGAAACATTCAATTTGATGAAGCCATAACAGAATTTGGTTTTATCAATAATGAATGTGAGCCTTGTGTCTATAAAAGGTTTAGTGGGAGTGAATTCATTTTCCTTATAATATATGTTGATAATATATTACTTATTGGAAACGAGATACCAGTATCACCGTCTATTAAGGAATGGTTGGATCAATGCTTCTCCATGAATGACTTGGGTGAGGAAGCATATATTCTTGGGATAAAGATCCCTCGTGATAGATCGAAGTTATTGTTCGGCCTAAGTCAAAATACATACATTGATAATATACTAAAGAGATTCAGTATGGAACATTCTAATAGGGGATTGTTTTGACCATCACATGGCATTCATCTTTCCAAGAAAATGTGTCCTCAGACACATGAGGAATGAAATATAATGGAAAGGAATCTATACACATTATTTATTGGTTCAGTCATGTTTTCCATGATATGAACTGGGATGGATGTCACCTACGGATTGAGTGTGGTAGGCAGATATCAAGATGACCCAGGTGACCGCCATTGGATGGAATTCAAGAGTATCCTAAAGTATCTGAGGCATACTAAGGATATTTTATTGGTTTATAGAGGATATTAGGAACTAGTCATCCAAGGATATGCAGATTCTAGTTTCAAGACTGATCAAGATGACATGAAGTTCCAAAAAGGATACATCTACACATTGAATGGAGGTACAATGAGCTGGAAGAGCTCAAAGCAGAGTGTGGTTGCAGATTCTATAGTAGAGTCTGAGTATATCACAGATTCTAAGGTTTCTAAAGAAGCAGTTTGGATGTGAATCTTTGTCGAGGAGCTGGATGTGAACTGGCCTAATCCCAAGGGTTAGCCAAGGGTTGGCCACCTTGGGCCTCGCTGGGGACGTGCGGCGCGCAAGTGGTCAAGCCATCCCAATACCTCGTTACCCAACCAACACGTTTTGATACACACCTTTTGAAGATGGTCTCCTCAACCGATGCACTAGTTCCTCTCCTCCACCAATTACCTAGTTTGAATGCCACCGGTCTCTGGTCCCCCTCCCGATCGGAGGTGGGAGATTTGCGCTTTGTCCCACAGAGGAAGAGCCTTACAGAAGGTACTTTTCCGTCCTTCCCGAGAATTCACATCTCTTCGAAGGTCCATAATCTTTTTCGAGAGGCTCCTCAACTCTCATTTCTACCAGAGGAGATCAATGGCACCTTTGATCTTTGAAAATTCACACTGGTGGACCGTTTCCATCTTCAGCGACCCTCATTTGAATCCTTCGATTGCTTTGTCTCTGAGTCATAGAAGCTAAAGGATCGGTCGGTCATCGGTTTACTTGATCAACGACACTTCATGATTCGTTTTGGCTTGGAGAAATATCTGATCTACGCCTGGTCCAAGGCCCCTAGGAGATTCAATCGTGTGGTGTTCTATTTGTTTCATTGGAACTTATATTTCCATATGCGGCGAGATCCTTAGACGTTTGAGACCTAGGTGGTGGTTTTCGAATCATGGATGCACTACTATGTGTCTTGTCACCGATGTGGTCACTTGATGTTGAATTGCCTCAGCGGGAGGATGAAGGGAAGCTTACAAGAGAAGGTTTCAGATAACAGTGGAGGGGGGATGCTGCTATTCTGGAGAGGACCTTGTGAATGAGGCACACTGAAGATGGTTTGTCAGCGAGAAGGAATAAGGTGGGAGAAATGTTGGGCCATGCAGAGGATGTTGGGTGTGCTGGAGGTGTAGACGTTTCTGAGCAGGGCACTCAGGTGGGGGATCCCGGAAGCGGTGGTGCAGTTGTGGAAGAACTTGTGGATTCTGTGCTTGTGCAGGAGAAGGGACATGATATAGCTAACAATGCAGGGGGGGTGGATCACGACCTTCTTACTCTCTGCATGAGATCTCATGGGATTTTGGTGTTGGAATCCCTAGTCGCTCCTCTGGTTTGATAGAGATGCTGGACACTCAAGTTATGGCTAAGGAGTCGGGGCAATCTGCTTCTGAGCTCTCAGTGCAAAGGACTCTTATGCAGAAAGTGTAAACTGAGCCACGGGATCCGACAGTTGAGCAAGTCTTTAACTAGTTAAAGTCTGATCTTAGAATTGGGAATGCAGATACAGTAGGCTCCTTGGAATGCAGTCCCTTACTGTCAGAACATGTTAATGGTAGTGTCTGGTAGCAGGATGAGAATGCTGGAGGCATGCTGTTCTCGGTTTCCACAGGCAACAGGTTTATGGAACTGGACAATGAAGAATTTGTTCTTGAAGAGGTGAACGATGAAAGGCATTATGGTGGTCTCGTGCAATTTGTTGATTCTCCGGTGGTTGCTGCAACTGGGGAGGATGTGAAGAACATGGTGGCTCGGCCTCAATGTCCCAACATATTTGACCCTGGTAATCGGTTTCAGCAAGTTTGTGGTTTGGAGGAGGGTTACCGTGAGGTGAAAATCTTGGGAAAGTGGGGTGAACTCTCGGATAGTGAGAAGGAAAAAGATGGTGGTATGGCCCGACCTTGCTTTAGTAATGTTGTTCAAGGTGATAGGATGAAGGTGCATGGGGGTGAGGACAATAAGACTGGTCAACCACGTCAGCGAACGAAGAAGGATTATTCTTATCTGACAAGTCCAGTGTCTACCAGGGCTTCTTTTGGGAAGGAAAATTGGGATATGCAATCTTCGAAGGAGCTTTTAGCTTTGGAGAAGTTGAATTTGAGAAGAAAATATGCCAAGATTCATAAGTATTATGAAAGATCCGAATGGGAAATAAATAATGCAGAGGAAATAGTCCATAATGGGGATGGTGACGGGTTTGGTTTCTATGATATGTAGTTTTTCCTCTGACCTATTGTACCTACTTAATTATTTTTCTTTTATTAATAAATGGTCAGAGGATTTCCTCTGACTGAGCGTTTCAGGTAAAATGGACATATACTCAGAAGTATCATCTCTTGAGGGATTTTTCTTAGAGAGGTGAAGTTTTAGTGAGAAGTATTTCCATGGAAGACAACATGGCTGAACCCTTGACTAAAGCCTTGAATCAACAGAAACATGACCACCAGGGGAGGTCTAGCAGACTGAAAGTCATAGGCAGTTGGCTATAGTTCAAGTTGGAGTTTGTAAGAGTGGGTGTCCTTGAACCAACTAGTTTTACTTTTATTATATGGATATTTAATGTATTTAAATATTAAACTTATTATTACATATTTTTCATTGTTCTGCATGACTATGATGTAATAATGTCCTAGAGTATTTGTTTCATTGATAAGGTCATGGAATCTCCCCACTATGATGAGAACCTTGAAATGATATAACAAAATTCTTAATAATAGTTCTATGGTTGGATGATATACTATGAAGGAATACATAGCATGCATACTCATAGGTGTCAGTACTCGCAAACATGTGAGAATTCCTCTCATGAATTTCTCACTTGGTAATCTCCAATGTAAGAGATTATGAGAACAGAACCGCCTGTAATAATTCCACATGTTTTGGTGTCATCGGATATTTCTATCTTCGAGCATTTGTAATGATCCTTAGACTTTAATATTATCATTAATACATGTGGTGACTCGCAAACTATGATAAAATGATGAAAACCGTCACACATAAAGTTGGCGGGTAGTAGGGTATATTGGGTGCGACATGAGTAACATGATATTAATGTGTAAGTCGAGGAAGGATTTGTCCCTTCCATTTATGGAATTTTATTTCTCTTCCATTTTATTGAAATAGAACTTTCACAAAAAATTCCATGGCCATTGTGTAATGGCGAGTTTATTTCAGGTAGTCAAATAATGATGTATCATGCATAAAGGTTGATGATACTATCATGAAACCTTCTTGATGAGATATTGAGACAAAGGGATTTTATAGAATTCATATGTGGATGTTGCTGTTGGGACATTATGTTCTTTGTCTTGGGTGCCTTGACCCATTGCAAGATAGTACTCTTGGAATTTAGGCAAGCCTGCCTAATGCCAATGATAAAGAATCCTAGAGGGTCACACACTAAGTGTTTTTAGTGTTCTCAGTTAAATCCTATTTGAATTTAATTAATCAAATAAATATTATTCTGAAGACCATGGGATAATTTTATTCATGTTAAGATGACCACATAAATTTAATTAAATATATTTATTTATTTTATTGAACTTTTAATAAATATTTACTTACTATTTTGTAAATAAAATATTTATTTAATAGAATAAATTGTTTATTTCTTTATTTTGGTGTTTGATAAATGAAAGTGGATTTTGAGTGGATCAAGGCATGTTTAGTAGTAAGATAATTATTTTCAAGATGATAAATAATTATTAGTTGGAAAAAGTTAAATAATAATGATGTGGCTGTTATTTTATGATGCCAAATTTTGTTCATAATTTTGTTTTGTGCAAGTTGGTGCACCGTAAATAATGACAGAATATTATTATTATGAGCATGGGTTTTCACTAAGTTCATGAATGTTTTAATTAATGGTTTTAAAATAAACACTGTAACTGAATTTCTATTCATATAAATAGAAAAATATTTTTATTGTGCCATAATGAACACACCGCACACATGGTGAATTAAGAATTGTTGAGCTAAATTGGTTTTCTTGAATCCACTTACCACCACTCTCAAGAACGAGAGACATTCTTCAAGTCTGAGGAATAAGATATCGAGAATGACCAACACAAGACACTTTCTTCACTGTGCTATCACCTGGAGATTGAGTTGTATCGATTGGAGGACATCGGAGCATGTGTGGATCCCTACTAGAGGGATTCTTGTTTGGATCCTCGCAAGTGCAACGAGATAATTTGGAAGAGTCATTCTGAACGATCAACATCATAAAAAAAGAAAATACCGAATATCCATGTATTTTTTTCTTTAGGAAATTAATTAAATTAATTATAAACATGATGTACAAGATCATCTCTAAGTGTTTTGAGCCTCTTCTTTATTAATTTAAATTTTTTATTCTATTTTGTGGAGACGGGAATTCATCGTCAAATTGATACCGAAATAATCATTGTTCATGGTAAAAATTAATGTTGGATGTCAGCCCAACTGTGCTTCTGCTATGCTCTAAACCTTCAGCTGGGTGAATGCAACAAGTAGGGTGAGTTCAAGTAGAACCAATATGATTATTAATGATCGTAATTTATTTGAAAATATGGAGATTGAAGATTTGATACTGGAAAAAGGAGATGCAAATAAAGATTTAATGGGTATCCTTATCACAATACCTATTTTTGATGTTTGAAGATTTTAATGGATATTATCAGTAGAGGAGATGTCTACCCATGTTTCAATGGACAATGTAGATGAAGTGCACAGAAGAGGCCTACACAAAAAACGGAGGAAGAAGGGGTGGAAAGGAAAAAGGGATTCAGAGATTTGTATTTTGTTGAAGGGATAAAAGTTTAAAGGATGTAAGGATGATTCTTAGTTACCTATGTCAATGGATACATGGTCCTCTAAAACAAATATGGAGAAGGATAGTGAACAAATATCTTAAGAACATGAAGGAATTAATTGTTTAATTGTTCAGTGTGAAAAGAAGATGGTGGAGTGTAGGGAAGTTAAGGAATAAGAAGTTGGTGATGGAATGTTAGAATATCTGAATAAGGAGAAGGTGTTTACAAATACTATGGTTAGATTAGAAGATAAGAAGGCTGGGGAAAAAATTGAGTCATGGGAACCCATCCTTTATTCTAATGAATTTATTTTATAGGAGGAATTTGAGATTAATGCTACATAGGAGGAGTATGATAAGAAGGTTGAGAGGATGATTCAAGTTGACATCAATAAGGAATAAGTTGCATGGATCAATAAGAAAAATCACATTTTTCCATGTGTATTCAATTAAAGTAATGTTAGTGTGGAATATTTAATCCAAAAATGGGACAATATGGCTGATTTTTTCGAAGACATCATCATGGATGACCTGGACACAAAGGTCATTTGTCTTTGAGGGAGTATATATAGTGGTAAGGTTAATAGTAGAATTAAACTTTATCACAATAATTATGTGATAAATTTTTATTTCGTTTGATTTCCTACTATGAATGTGAATGGTTTACCACTTTTTCCATAAAAAAATGTTTTTCATAATAAAAAGTTAATTTTATGTCAGTATTTATAATTTACTTAATATATTATATATGTCATTATTAGAGAAATAACGGAACAAAATTATAATAATTTTAAAAAATGGATGATTATAGAAGAAAGAAAACATTGAATATGAATAACTTTGGTGTTAGATATATTTATAAATTCTTATCACATTATTATTATCCTTAATTATCTAATTTACCCACACCGAAGTGAAAATTATTTACCACAGTTACTATTCATTTTAAATTTTTTTAGCTAACCTCATTACCTAATATTAATTATGAATAAATAAAATATGGAATATATTTTATCAAATTTAATTCACATAATTGGTAAAAATTTATTTAAAATTAAAACATAAAAAATGATGTAAAACGGTTTTCCAGAATAAATGTATTCTTATATATAAAATGTTTTATAAAAAAATGAAGTATAAAATTGATTAAAATGGATTGAATTAAATTTTTAATAATATAAATAAAATGATTTTACTTTTAATTTTTTTAAAAAATGTAACTTTTTAAATACATAAAAAATGAGTGTTTTCAATAGAAATTAGTATTTTCACAATTCATTTCAAAATCAAACATTTCAGAATGTTTTAAAAAATTCAATCTAAGATAATTTTGACATTAGGATTTTAAAAAATTTATTCATTTTTTAGATACATTTTATAGAATTTTATAAAATTAATTAAATTATTCTCTCACAAAAATCAATAAAACCCATTTTTGATTAAAATATATTTTTGAATTTTAAAATTAATTTAGTAAAAATTGAGTTCTTATTTACTAAGTTGTAATCAATAAATTTTAATTAAGAACAACATTTATATAAATATATATATATATATATGTTTTATAATTTGGTCACTTCTATTCATACCCATAAATTCAATGACTTTGTTATATCAGTTATATTTAAATAATAATATTCGATAGTCATTAAAGCTTGGTTCTGTATATCTTCTATACTATTGAACATTGTCATCTTTTAAAATATTTTGGCATTACATTCTCACCCATTTAATAAATTCCCCCCACTCAATTTTAACTTGTGATCAGAAATAAAGGGTTTGAAATCTAAAAACACATTTGTTGAAAGCCTACATCATAGAAGGGGTTAATAAAACTTCCTCTTAAAAAGAGGGGAATGGAAATACAAAGGTCTTCTAGAATAACAAATTACCAGGTTTCTAAATAGGGAAATATTAGTGGGAAGTAAAAATATGAAAATGGGAAAAAGGTAATGTTAAAATAATTATAAAGGGTGATAAAGAACTTTTATCATAAGATAGTGAATGATCATGAGAATTTTTATGACTATAAAACCATAAATCAACGAGGTGTGAAAAAGAACATCAATTCATCGGAAATGAAGGTAATAGAATAACATTTTTATTTCAGTATCATTTTCCTTGAGTTTGAGGAATTAATTTAACATATATACTAATAACATAAAGAAATATACTTACTTGACAAGTATAATTTCAACTTTTAATAAATTTATACAACAATATCAGCTTTTTCTCCAAAATATGAATATTCAAGATGAATGGTTTAGTCCTGAAGCACTAAACTAAACTTTTAATTGATCACATAATCCACAATAGGATATAGATTAATTCATCACATGTTTAGATATTTTCCAAAACTAAAGTGGTTATCATATGGTAAGATAATAAAAAAATCAATAATCCTTCATATAAATAAATAATATATTAATCTCTAAAATTCAACAATAACACCAATGATTCAATATAGATCCTTCCATAAATAAGTAACCCTATATCAAAATTAACCCTAAAAGGATTGTCTATACCTTTGAACTTATGATTAGTCTTAACCTTATAAACCCATAATTGAATCTATAACTCTTAAATTACCTCAAATTAAAACATTCTAATATCTAAAGTTGTCTAAATATTACTTTTATACTAACCATAATAGCCTTGAATCCGTACTCCCAAATCTGATGCTAAAAATATAATCATTACATTTTTATATTTCATACTAATAAATGTGAACCAAATTTATCCATCCAAAACATACAACATCTGACATTAATATTGATTCACCTATATACCTAAGTACCTTTTAGGTTTAGTGTTTTGGAGAATTAGGGAAAACTCTATAATTTGTTAAAAAAATATACAATCATCTCCCAGTAATTTCTTTTCATCTGGTAACCTTCTTTGGAATAACATAATTAAAAAATTTCATTAAAACCTGTGGAAATGGAAACATTATAAGGTTGATCTTAGACATTTAGTAATGGTAGATATAAGTATTAGTATTCATATAGTTATGATGACATAATCGAAGTTCTTGGGAAAAAACAAGGCAATTAATATCATTAAAAACATGGATAATAATTCATGGGACATAGAATAAGGATTTACCATAATCAAAGAGTCATATAAGTCAAAAAACATGAGGCATGTAAAAAAATACTTAAGAAAAGGATACATTATAATTTTATGTAAGCATAAATAAAAAATATTGGTATCTTGGAATATCATTTCATATCACTCTGACAATTACTATTATAAATGGAATAACCTACCTATTAAATTCAAATAATCTCTTATGATAAATATATTACTTGTTAACTCTATCTTATTAATTAATGAATTGAAGGGTCATAATAGACTCACCTGTAACATACTAGAAAAATTAATTTATGGATTTGTGTTCTCTCCCTAATAAATCTTTTATCAATAATGTCTGTTTACCCTATCATGAGAAAAAAATTAGAATCCTTCACTATTAAATAATAACAATATACATTGTTCTCTAATAGATTCATTTATCCTTATAAAACAAAAGGGTTCATGAAAATATATTTGAAAAAATAACAATCCATCTAGTGAAAGAATAAATATGGTATCGTTACTATATATCCCTATAGGATCATATGTTAAATCAAGAGTTTTCATCATGGATGAATAGAAATACCATTAAAAACATTCACGAGGAAAATTCCCCTTTATTTTGGAAAATTACATTTAAAAGCTAAAAATTTATAGATTATTAGTAAAATAATTTTATATGAAAATAAACATGGAAGATTTCAAAATAATGATAAAAAAATATATATTCATGATAGTGCAAAAATAATTTTAAACTGTATGTGTTAAAATTTAATATTCCTTTCACACTTTGGTAAGGATATACAAAATGTGTCATACAAACAAGGTTAATAAGAATATTTTTATAAAGAATTTGTAAATAAATTGAAATATAGTATAAATGAACATAATAAATAACTAAATTTTAAATAATAATATTCTTGAAAATATATTAGTAAACATAGATATTAAAGAGAAATATTCTCAATATAAAAAAATATAAAATATTATTATCTATTACAAATAATATTCTTATTGTATGCTTAATAAATAATGGGGAAAATGAATATTTTAACTTGTAAAACACATTCATAACCAGGGGATAATAAAATAATTGTGGTTCAGGAAAATAAGACCATATGATCCCTCATAAAAAACATTGAATATTAAAATTACTAAAATAAGATAGTATCATAAAAATCATTACTATTATTAAAATTTTGAATCTTAATCCCATGATATAAATGAATTCAAATGAAACATTAAATACCATGAATAAAATTATATCCATGATATAATAGTTCAAGATGTAGTATTTATTCCTTATAAAAGAGTATAGGTTCATAACATAAATAAATGTCCCAAAGAAGGAAAATTTGGGATGAGTAACCCTTACAAAGATCATATCATTGAATTGAAAATTAAAGAAAGAAGAAATTATATGTACAAAATTTAAATCCATATAAAATAAGTGGAAATGAATCATACTTAAAACAAATAACATTTAATATATAAACTTTAGATAATATAATCAATAGTTAAGTGATGTTACCCAATAAAAGGGAACTGGGTTAATAAACCACTTACCACTAGGTAACTTTCAAGTCAAATCCATTTAGATAAAATAAAATAAATTTTTAATTAAAATATCATTTTGTATAGATTATTAATGATATAAAATTTAAAAGTGGTATTATATATACCATATAAAATAAATTATGTGAATAACATTAAAACATTCCCCAATGTAGGAAAATTGAGACAAAATCCCTTACCTTAAGTCCATACTTTCCATGAATTTCCTTTAACTCATGTATAATAAACTTACATAAAATATTTTATTTATCAATAACCATTTATTGGATTAATAACATATCCTTAAACCATTTATTTCATTTATTTTAATTACATATTTAATTACATAATCAGTTAAGTCTATGCCAGGTGTTTTGATAATGTTCAGTTCATGACATAAAAATGACTTAGGTATGCTGACCATGGTCAAATGGATATTTTTTATATAATATAAAAAAAATAATTATATAATTATAATTTTTATTAAATAATTATACTTTTAAAACAAACCATGAATTATGGTTACTAAAAATGAATTACATTACAATCATGGAGAAAGTAGGTTATACATACACATGAGTAACATTTCCATTTTTAAGGAACATGAAATAAAGAAGTTGAGTGTTATTTTATATTTATATTGTGATTATTTTATCAAAAATATAATATTAACTTTTTAAATAATTTATATATATCATTCATGTGATGTGGTGATGAAAAAAAAGCGCATCATTTCATTGATATGATAATCCACACATAAGTAAAAACGAAGTTATCATTTTTCAGTGGATAAAAATGTAAGAAAATAGATGATATATTACCTATAAAAATGATTATTTTTTTAATAGACCAAACCTTTCAGGTCGATTCCTTTGCTGAAATATGGGGTTTGAGGTGTTTTAAGGAGATCAAAGTGACTTATCCCTAACACTTGGCCAAATTTCTAGATTTGTAAACAGTGTTTCCAAAATAGAGAGTCATTTCCTTTACCAAATTTATAGAGTGGTTTCATGAATAGTATTTATAAAATAGTGAGTCATTTCCTTTTACAAATTTCTAGAATGGTTTCACGAACAGTGTTTCTAGAATAGTGAATTATTTCTTCTCCCAAATTTATAAAATAGTTTCAGGCATAATGTTTTCAAAATAGTGATACATCCAACAGTTTCATGAAAATTATTTCTCAAAAGGTGATTTATTTCCTTTGCCAAATTTTTGAAATGGTTTCATGAATAGTGTTTCCAAAATAATGATACATTTCCTATAGTTTTTAAAATTCCATTTTTTTCGAGATTTCCAAAATTTTATCTTTTGACGTCTTTCTTTGACATAAAATTTGTTAATTTACATATTTATATGGGTCTGAATACATTTTAAGGGATATAAATCATATATTTGATTTTCTAAAAATTTGAGGCTTTTAATTTTTCAAACACAAGGTATAATGTGATGCACTTTTAATGGAAAATCTAAAATATATCTAAATAACTGCCTTGTTTAGATCATTCCGAGGTTGAGATACCCTTCTCCTTATTATTCTATGTTTTTTCCACTTTAATGATATACCTGAACCATTTTTCCTATAGTATTTGTGCAATCAAACATCCATCCCTATATTATTTCCCCTTAGAGTTTTTCCTATTGCTTATCAGCATCCCCTATTTTGGTGAAACCAGAACGTGTTGATTGGTCTTCGATAAGGTATGTTTTACCATCATTATTTGGGTTATTGTATATGTTTTGTCCTATTTATCCTTTCCACATGATGACTTGTGATCTCCATGTTTCTAATGGATCTTTCTTGGGTGTTGGATAATGTTTTCATTCTATATAATCCTCAGGTGAATACAATAATTGTGTTTGAGGTGATTGTGATCCTTTGTGTTAGCCCATTCACGTGTGAAGAATGTTGGAAACATTTTGAGGTATGGGATTTGTGGATTCTCAATTCTATTTACATGTAGTAGTAGAGTTATCATGTTTTAGACCACAGGATCAAAATGAAATTGAGAAAATAAAAATTTGAATCATATTTATAAAAGGGTTTTGATCGTATGTGGTGGAAATTTTATTTTCTAGATAGTGTGATATTAATGATTTTCTTGTTTGGAATGTGGTTCTTGATGGAAATTGGTAATGAATGTAAAGCTGGGAATAATTATAAATTAATTGGCCAAAGATAAAGAGGCATGTAAATGAATCTGGTTATTGATGTAATTAATTGATAAAGAGTCATGAA
The DNA here is from genome assembly GCA_963277665.1 of Viscum album. Classification (NCBI taxonomy): domain Eukaryota; kingdom Viridiplantae; phylum Streptophyta; class Magnoliopsida; order Santalales; family Viscaceae; genus Viscum; species Viscum album. The sequence goes on from OY728129.1 coordinate 1,406,463,270, forward strand.
AATTAATGGAGTATGCATGTTTAATTAATTTGTCATATATATGGTAGCTTGTTGGTTAGGTTTCCCAAAGATAGACCTTACTAAAAATGAATTTATTAATTTGAGATGGATTAATGAACCAGTTTTTGATAAAGGATAATTCTTGGAAAGGGTTCTGAGTTACCCTCTTTCATGTAAAGGAAAAGTGAGTTATGGTTCGGAGTCGCGAGTGATCATTATGGGTGAAGTATGAATGCCTTGTTTAGGGCCAAGAGCACATATTCTTGTTGTTTCTTACTATTTATGATTTGATGTGAGCCTATATTTTTTTCGGTATGTGGGGAAAGGAATCCTAGTTGTTGTAGTAGTAGATTATTCCTAGAGTGGATAGATACATAAGTTTATAGATGTGGGTGTTGTTTAGAACATTAGAGATGATGAAACGAGTAGGATGTGAATGTTGGATGCTTGTTGATTCTGATTGTTTGTTCATCTTATTTACTTTCCCCCCTGCTTGAGAGAGATGATCTTGCTTACCCTCCATCCAAAATAGGTAAAGATGTATGGCGTATTCCACATGATTTCTATGTTTATCTTCTCAAGGATGGATGGGATTGCTCTCCAGCCATAGGTGGAAAAGACTCAATAGGTAGTTCATCTACTCACTGTGTAGAGCCCATTGTGTTTGGAATCTTAGAATACTTTTTCTAGAATACAAGGAATTATGGAAAAGTGATAATTTTGTTAATATGTGTTTTAATAAATGATTTTTAACCCATGAGGTTGAAGCTTGTTGGGATTAAATGGAGAGGTTACAATTTAAAGGAAATTTGGACTTGGTTTGGTTATTCCTAGAGGGCATGCAACTTTGGGTGTGTTGATAATGAAATGTAATGTGGAATGATAATGGTTAATAAATGGTTCAATAATTAATTAACATAAAGTGAAACTAATAATTTTTTTTAATGTATTCTAATGTATCTCTTTAAATTTTTGTTTGCATATAAGTTACCTAGTCTTAGGAGGGTAAACAAGAGTCCAAGAGACATTATCTACAGTTTAGTATAAGACTAGGTTTTTCCCATAATGTTGTTTTGATCTATAATATATTATGTACTTTATGTGTTTATATATGCTACTCCACCCTATTAGTTAGGGAAACTGACACCCCAGGTATTCTTAGCCCTGGCGGTGACAATGTTTTCCCCAACATCCTGGTGGGAGGATTGATGGCTGACTACCCCCCTTTGGACCAACACACTTTTCTTGGTATTTACATTTTTTGGTAGGAACAGAGGTTAGTTTTCCCCATATATGTGTGTAGAAGGCTGTGATGGCTTATGTTTATCTACAAACATATATTATGGATATAGTTTCCTATGTAATACTATAGGTGTAACGTGTATAGGTTGTGATGGATTGAGGATCCTTACTTGTTGTATGGGCTCTGATGGCTTGGGGTATAATACCTGACGTATGATACATGTTATGAGAGCTATGGTGGCTCCTAGAAACTACCTGGTTACTTTGGTTACATGGACATGGTGGTTGTGTTCCACAGGATGCATATTGTGGAGCTGCGTCCAAATTTCTGTAGGCAATCCTTTTTGAGAGAGATGGCTTAGGATGTGCGATGTTGGGGAAAAGAAGAAAACCAGTGGGGAAGTTGTAGCGGGGTACCCTTGAAATTATTTACTATATTATGTACTCTTTTGTGAGATAATTGGTGATAGTATCCATGGTGAGGTTGGGAACTTAGTATATATATTTAAGTGATGAGTTAGATTCACTTGTTGATTCACTGTTATTTAGCATGATTCGTTTACTTTTTCACAAGAGTCTTTGGGGAGGATCATACGGAGTGTACGATTATCATCAAACTATGTTTTATAAACTTTTTAACAGGTCACTTGGAGCAGTTGAGAGATCTGGCTGGTTACTACTAGCTTGGGGTTTACAAAAGGTATTCAGGATTTCTAGTTACTGTTGTTTTAATTTCGTTTGGTATTTTCTGTTTTCCCTTTCAGTCATAGTAGTTTTTGAATATCATTTCATATATGTACTTGGGATTGTTTTATATTGTAGTTTGAGTTATATTTGGTTGGTGTTTGTCTTATCTATATCTTTCTCTTCTGTTCTCTTAGATGGTAACACATCCCATTTGTTTTTTACTATACCCTTGGTGCTAATCGCCAACTCGAGGCCTACTGGAGGTGGGACTCAGATGTCACTATCTCCCTTCTCACATTTTCATCCCATGAAGGGGTAGAATTTTTGGGGAGGGGGTCATGTCAGAGTGGTATCAAAGGACTGGTTCAGGGATAGTATGAAGTTGGGAGTTACAAATAGGTGATATTACATGGGATGGTAGGGAAATGGTGTCATCCAAGTTTGGAAATTTATTTAAATAAAGGAGACCGACTGAGACATGGGTATTTAGGACCCCCTGTGATATGAGGCATAGACCTTTAGGTTTACAGTGGCTACTAAACAACGGGATTCTGGTTAGAGGGTAGAGACCTAGGATAAGATCATGCAACATTCTTATTTGATCCTATGTTTGAATGGGTAAACGTTGGTATAGGATAAAGAAAATTAATAAAGGAAAATAATTAATTAATGTTAAATTCTTCCATATTAAAGGTTTAGAAATTCTAACTGTTTTTTCTGGTATGGCTCCAGTTCAACGTCCTCATCAAGTTCAGGTAGAAGTTTTCCATCAGGTTGTGATTGAAAATCACCATAGAGTAAAGGTTGATGGAGATGTCACTTAGAGGGGGAAAATATATAATTTTGAGTGATAGATTTTGTAGAAGTTTGAGGGCTCCATTTAATATGTAGTCACAAAAGACTGGTTGGAGGAGGTTGAGATAGCTTTTAATTGGATCTATGCTCAGAATGAGAATTGGGTATCATTGCATGTGACGATGCTGTGTGGTGCAGTGAGGAAGTGGAGGTCCTTGTTTCTCGAGGTTTTTGAGGATTCGACGATCTCGTGGGATAATTTTATAGAGAATTTTAGAGCTAAGTTTTTTTTCTCTGACTGTGAAGGCGGAAAATATCCTGGAGATTCTAACCCTTTGGTAGGGAAGATCCAGTGTGCGAGAGTTCAGGATTTGTTTCTAGAACCTTATGTGATATGCTTCAGACATGTTTCTAGATGAGGAGGCCAGGGTGAGGCATCTGAGGAGTATTCCTTCCTTTTCAACCTTGATGGATGAACTAATGTTGAGTTCATAATAGGTTCAGTAGTTGGAATTTACTAGGGCCATTTAAGATTACCCTTATGTATTTCTAGAAGAGGTTACATTGTTACCCCCTCGAAAAAGAGATCGAGTTCGGGATCAAGCTATAGTTAGGTGTGACCCCTATCTTGATGTATCCAAATAGAATAGTGAATTATAAGTTATGGGAGCTGCATATACCGATTGATATTCTATTACATCTTAGTTTTGGTTAGACGAGTGTTTCACTATGGAGCACACCCATTTTGTTCATGAAGAAGACTAACGAAAGATTCCAGTTGTATATTTTTTATCTTCTCTTGAACAAAGTAATAGTGATGAACCACTATCCTCTTCTATATATTGTTGACTTTTTTGATCAACTAAAGGATGAAATTTGTTTCTCAAAGATCGATTCACGGTCTTGGTATCATCAGATGCATGTAAGGGATGAGGATATCCTAAAGACTACTTTCTGTTATCATCATGGGAATTATGAGTTCTTGGTGATGATGTTTAGTGTGACAAATGATCCATATTTGTTAATGTGGTTGATGAATGCTGTGTTTCATGAATTGCTGGATAGGTTCATGGTGGTTTCCATCGATGAAATCCTTGTGTACTCCACATTTGAGGAGGATCACATAGAGCATATGCCTGCCATTTTGGGATTCCTTCATCGATAACAGATATCTGGGATGTTTTCGAAGTGTGTGTTTTTGGATTGAGAAGTCCACTTCTTGGGGCAAGTTGTGTCCCAGCATAGAGTATCTTTGGATCTGTCTAAGATAGAAGTAGTTTATTCTCAGGAATCCCCAAAGATAATGGAAGTGGTGCGAATATTCCTTGGTCTCACATGATATTTGACACATTCCTGTTGTGGTGCATATACAAAAACAATTATATTTTTCCTAGTGCAGCACAGTGGCTGACCAGGGTCGTCTCTCTTGAAGAGCCTTCTCAATTTAGTTAACATAATTTATCTAATTCACCAAATCTATCTCGTTTTGTGGGTTTTTTATTAAATGGAAGTTATGGAAATAATTTTTGGGTTTTTGATTATTTGAAATAATGACCTCTGATGCAAGAATTCTAAATTAATACTACGATGCATGTTTAAACAGAATGAATTAAGAAGAAAGATTGGGGTTTTGGGGTTCAGTCTTGGATTAAATCATTATTTTCTTACATGTGTTTGATTTATTTCGATAATTCAAACATGAAATATCATGTTTAAATCGCGATTATTTTACAGAATATAAGTAGTTTGAGTAGCATGTCATTGGGGACTGTTACCCAATCAGGGAAATTCACCTCGCCCAAACATGCTACTCAATTCTACCACAAACATAATTAAAATTTAAAGACAATTCATGAAAACCTTGACCTCACCCCGAGCCAAGTCTAGTTATTAGCCTCTCATTTTTGAGAGTATGAGATTACTTGGTGGAGTGGGTGAAGGAAGAAATATATTGTATGTGTGAGAGATAGAAATAAATGAAGAAAAGTGGTTGGAGAAACACAAAGGCATGGATTAATTAAACTAAAATTTAAATTACAAATGAAAATAAAACTAAAATAAAAATAAAGTGAAAATAAAATAAAAAGAAAAAATTAAGGGGTAAGAGAGGAGAAGTAGGGGCCCGTGCCCCGGTGGGATCCCTCCTTGGCTGTGGGTGTCAAGATGATGATTTGAGGAGACGAGATCCCCCTTTTATAGGCAACATTCTATACTCTAAAAGTTTGTGCATTTTTGGACAATTAAATGGCCGATTCACATGTAGAACCCTTATTCAATGTAGTTCATAAATGTGTTTTCCATTAACCCTCCACATGTCAGTGCATTTGGACCCCAGATGAAGGAGTTAGGAATTTTTCATTGGAGGTTTATGTTTCCGGATGAAGCTTCCAGATGGTTCTTCCAAACATATATCATTCAATGGACACCTTAATGACATTAAAACTCCTCCAAATTTGTTGAATATCCATAACTATCTATTCTCATGCTATACCAGCTGGAAACACATAATTTGGACGTGTTTAGGCCTATTTGAGGTTCTGTTATGATGGTGGGGTCCACACTATCTTCCCAAAAAATTTCCAACTGCAATGAATTTGTAGGCCCTTTAGATGACCGAATCATCTCCTAGTTTAGAAGAAAAAATTAGAGGAAATAAAATCCTTATTCTAAAAAAATTTTAATCACAAAGTTTGGACAAATATTTTATAGGAAATGACAAAAATACCCTTGTGGTCAAAATCTGTCCATAATCAAGAATTATGAACTTTTCTCTATTATGCTCATTTTCATTATAAAATTAAATTACCCATTATTTTAATAAAACATGTAAATACGTGGTTTTTATCATTGAAAAACTATAAAACAAATACTCATTATTTGACAAAAAATATGAACATAAATTTGCTTTGTCAAATACCCCACACTTAAACCATGCTTATCCTCAAGCACAAAATCTCAACATGGAAATCAGAGGACACCAATGTTACCAATATTTAAATTTCAATGTAATAAAATCAAACAATTTTCAATGTAAAATCAAACATTCAAACATCTGCATAAAATATCAATTTAATTTCCCATTTTTCAAAGAAACAAATAATTCACAAATTTTACTTCCCCCCTTTGAAAATTGATGGAACTTCTCCTTTCATTCATTCATCTTCCTTGATTCATTTTTATTAAACATGAAAAGTCATGATTTACCTCACATTTTATTCTTTTCTCTCATCACTCATAATACATTTCAAGTAGAGTTATGCTCATATCATGAGGACATGCTTCTTATCCATAGGCTTATAAAAGAACTAATTTCTCCACTTTGTAAGGATAAAGACACATAAAATCATGAGGAATTTCAATAAAGGTTCAAATGACTCTAAGGCTTAAGGTTGGATGGATTTTATGCTTTAAAGATTAAGGATCAAGTAGGAGGTTAAACTCTTAAGTACAATTCATGATATCAAAAGTAAAAGTGTAATGAAATTCTACCCTTCAAAGTAGAAACACCCACTTGCAAAAACTCAAAGAAAAGGTTATTATCAAATTATCCATAATGAATTATTTGTGAACCCTATTGATTTTTTTTACTTTTGTAATTTTTTTTTCATTTTTCAAAAGTTATGATTAGATCAAACCTCACATCCATCACCTAACCACATACGATCAGAAGATCGTTGGTCTAGAAAATGGTGATTTTTGGTTCTCCCAAATCACAACCCATTTTTCTATTTCATTGGATCCTTTTTGTCATTTTTTGTTCAATTTGTTCAATTAAGGAGGGTAAAAAATAGATTATAATGAATGATTTCAAATCCTTTTACAATTCCCAAAATAACAAACCCACACTTCTTCTTTATAATGTGTATCGTCCCATCCACCATGATTCCTTTTACCCCACACTTCAACTTTAAAATATCATGAAAATACCAAGAGTAGGGTAGGAATGGATAAAAATGGATTGAAACATGGCTCATCCCTATAAAGGTTATTCATGGTCTCTATGGGATAAAAGAAGGATTGATGTAAATGTTGTCTTTTAAGGATAAGTGGATTTTCAAAGGATGACTCAATCATTTTAAATGTGTATTTGCATAGTTATAGGTTTAATAAGTTTCAATACATGTTCTGGTCAGTTACATGTCCCAAGATTACTCAAGAAATATGCTCAAGAATAAATAGGAAGTACTTGGTCTGGAAATCACCTCAGGAATGAGAATTATAACATTGGACAATCACCAATGACATGACTAATAATAATAAATCAATTCACATAAATTTCAGAAATTCAAATCATGAAAGATGGTAGGGAAATTTCATTTACATGAATTAATTAATTCTTTTAAATCTTGAGTCACATTTCAATATCTATGCTTCATACATAAAAATTCAATTCTATATTTCGATAATTTAATCATATAAACATTGAAATCTAAAACATGGAATCACTGGGTTTCTAAAAAACTTTTGTCTCTTAGATAAGTCAAGTAAAACATTAATTCAAGTATGGACATGTAATTTTATCTTTAAATCTAAGAACATGTTGTGGACTAAAATGTGGAGAGTTTAAAAGATAAAACACTAAAATTGAACTCCCTTTTTCCATGAAATTTAGTCCTTCAACTTCACTATCTTGGGCTGCGTATTATGAACCTATAAAAGAAAACAACTCAATTAAGCATAAGGATCATGTCATTTAATCTCAAAAAAGATAGAGGGAGTGGGATGCATGCTAGACTACATCCTAAGAAATAAAATTGAAATATAAATTCCTAAAAATCTTGTAAAGATAAATCCTGGTATGGTCCCCCCAAGTGGGCCCTGAATTTTTACTGCATTCAAAGGGCAGTACTAACTGTTATCCAATGTCCGATGGTGGATGAAGCTTCTTTGATTTGAACCACCACATGTGGATTTTCCCAACCTGTGCTTCATTCTTCTGGGTGAGTAATCATCCATGGATAGAGTAAACCATATCCTCCCCCTTCAGAATGAGATACATCTTGCATGGTGGGGATAGGATGAAGTATGGACCATCATCCTCCTTGGTTGCTACATGTGAAACCCCTTCTTCTAGGTCAATTGGTTCTTCAAGGTATGCTGCATCAAATGAATAGTCAATGGGAAAGTCAAAGTGTAATTCTCTTGGAATAAAATTAAAACATGATGTATTATGACCAAATTCATCCCTATAAAAGTAAACAGATTTTGGCATGGTTTCTTTAGAGAAGTCCACTAGCATCTCCTCATGGGGTTCCTTGATAAAATATTCAACATTTCTAGAGATCTCTATATGTTCCCCAGTAGGTGCCCATCAAGGTTCTTCACTATCCTATAAGGCATAGCAGAGATTGTCTATTTCTATATAATCAAAATCATAGGGAGTGATGTAGAATTCAGATTCAATAAAATTAGAAGAGATAGAGTCAAATAATGGTTCAAATCCTTGAGTCGGTTCAATATCAATTACCGCCTCAGTGGTAAGTTCCTATTTGTGTATAATATCTATGAATGGTGGTAGGTAGTCAGGCTCCTCTATCTTGACTTCAATTCCACCGCTTGGGTAGTTTCTTCCTTCCGTGGTGCTGTCTCTTCATATTTTTATTTCATTGGGAGATCGGGTAGTTCCTCACATTTAATCAGTAATTCATCCAATATTTGTTGATCTCCTACTTGTGGCTTAGTAATAAAGTCATCATCCTTTTCCACCTCAGGTTCTTGATCCTCCTCGGTGTTGGGTTTCTCCATTAACACATGAACATAGTCAAATGCTCTTTCAGATTTTCTCGTCAATTGTTCTATGCTTTCTATAAGTTCTTTCCCTAGAGCTCTTCTAAAATCATTATCTTCCTCTTCTTCTTGTTGTTACACTTGTGAGTAATTTTTCCATGCATAATATTCAGAATTTGAATACATCATGAATGTTTTTTTAATAAATGAAATCTATCTATGATGTAAAAATAGAAAAAGTAAATGGACTAATGATTGGCTCCCCGAAAATGGTGACAGTTTTGATACATGCCAGTCGCTGGTCATGGAAAAAACTGTTATATTTTTCCTTGTGCAGCACAGTGGATGACTAGGGTCGTATCTCTTGAGGAGCCTTCTCAATTTAGTTCACTTAATTTGTCTAGTTCACCTAATCTATCTCTTTTTGTGGTTTTTTTATTAAATGGAATTGATGAAAATATTTTTTGGGTTTTTGATTAGTTAAAATAATGACATTTGAAGAAAGAATTCTAAATTAATACTACGATGAAAGTCTAAAAAGAATGAATTAATAAGAAAGAACTTGGTTTTGGGGTTCAGTCTTGGATTTAATCAATATTTTCCAAAATGTATTTGATTTAGTTAGATAATTAAAACATGAATTCTCTTGTTTGAATCACTATTCGTTTCCAGAATATATGTAGTTTGAGTCGCATGTCATTAGGGACCATCACCCAATCAGGTACATTCGCCTCACCCAAGCATACTACTCAATTCTACCTAAAACTTAATTAAACATTAACAAAAATTCATGAAAACCTTGACCTCACCCCGATCCATGTCTTGTGATTAGCCTCTCATTTATGAAAGTATTAGATTAATTGGTGGAGTGGGTGAAGGAAGAGAGAGAGTGTGTTTATGAGAGTGAGAGAAAGAAATAAAGAAAAGTGGGTGGAGAAACACAAAGGCATGGATTAATTAAAAAAAATTAAATTATAAATGAAAATAAAATGAAAATAAAACTAAAATGAAAATAAAATAAAAAGAAGAAATTAGGGGTTAATAGAGGTGCAACAGCAGCCCGCGCCCCGTTGAGATCCCTCCTTGGCTATGGGTGTCGATCTGATGATTTGAGAAGGAGGTGATTGACTCCTTTTATAGGGAGCATTCTGTACTCTGAAAGATTGTGAGTCGTTGGACCATTAAATGGAAGATGCACGCATGAAACCATTCTTCAATATTGTTCATAAATGTTTTGACCGTTCCCCCTCCAAATTTCATAGCATTTGGACCCCAGATGAAGGAGTTATGAATTTTTCATTGGAGTTTTATGTTTCTGAATGAATCTTCCAGGATGGTTCCCCCAAAAGTATGTCATTCAATGGCCACCTTAATGACTTCAAAACTCATAATTTTTTTAGAGACTACCATATCTATCCTTGTGCTATCCCAGGTGTAAATACATCATTTTTATGTGTTTAGGCCGAGTTTGGGTTTCGTTATGGTGGTGGGGACCATGCTGTCCACTTGAAAAAATTTCCAATTTCAATGAATTTGTAGGATTTTTAGATGGCCAAATTAGCTCCTGGTTTAGAAGAAAAAATTGGAGGAAATAAAATCAGGATTCTAAAATAATTTTAATCACAATTTTTGGACATATATTTAATGTGAAATGACAAAAATACCCTTATGGTCAAAATCTGTCTAAAATCTAGGATTATGCACTTTTCTCTATTAGGTTCATTTTATTATAAAATTTAAATTACCCATAATTTTAATAAAAAATGTAAATACATTGGGTTTATTATTGAAAAAAAGTAAAAAAATACTCATTATTTGATCAAAAACTATGCACGTAAATTTGCTCTATCACTATTATTGGAGTTTTGTTGCTGATTTCTCTTGGGTTGTGACTCCTTTGACAACATTGAATAGAAAGGATCAGTCATTCATGTGTACTGATCAGTGTCAAGTATCTTTAAAGTATATGAAGGAGAATTTGGTATGTGATTCAGTTCTTTATCTTCCAACATAAGGTGTTCAGTTCAAGGTTTTCTATGATGCTTCATGTCTAGGGTTGGGATGTGTTCTGAAGTAGTAGAGATCGATCATTTCTTTATGGGTCTTGGTAGTTGCATCCCCAGGAATATAACTATGCCACCCATGATCTAGTGTTGGAGGCATTATTGTTTTCTCTAAAGTTGTGAAGATATTACCTCATTGGAGAGCGATTTGTGTTTTTCACCAATCATAAGAGACAGAGGTATTTTTTATCCCAGTGTGACTTGAACTTGAAATAATGTTAGTGGATATTGTTATTTCAAGATTACGACTTAAAAATATCATATATCCCTAGTAAAGGGAATGTTGTATCTTATGCACTGAGCATGAATTCATGTAGTGATACAGCGCGTGAATTAGGTGATTCCTAGAGGGTGACGGATGAACTTTCAACATTACATTTGGATATAGGAGAAGATGGGGGTAAAGGTTGTCTTTTCTAGATGAAAGTAAAATCATCTTTGGTGTTGTAATTAGAAGATTCCTAGTTGAGAGATCTTGAGGTGGAGGTTTGGAGAGATCGATTTGTCTGTGGCGAAGCCCCTGAAGGTTGGTCGAAGGATGAACAACACCGAGTGTTGTTTCGGGAGGGGATTTTCATTCTTTTTGTGATGCGATAGATGGTTCTTAGAGAGTTCCATTGTTCAAATTTAGTGGTACATTCTATTGTGATTAAGATGTATCTAGATTTGAGGAGTCTGTTTTGGTGTCATGGGTTGAATCATATAGTTGTAGATTTTGTTTCTCGATGTTTGGTACTAGAAGGTAAAGGCCGAGCACCGGTTCCTAGTGGTTTACTCAACCCGTTAGATTTTCTTAAATGGAAGTGGGAGGACATATCGATGGATTTTTTTACCAGTTTACCTCGAGATCAGGGAGGCTATGATGCTCTATGGGTGGTAGTGGATCGTTTGACAAAATCATTACACTTCATAGTGATCAAGGAGTCGAGCTTAGTAGAGGTTTTGTTGATGTAGTATCTGAAGGAGGTGGTGAGACTCCATGGAGTCCTGAGGACGATCATTTATGATAGAGATCCTCATTTTACCTCCCTAGTGTAGAGGGGTCTTCAACATTCTTTTCCCTCTCAGATATACTTTACCACTGCTTTTCATCCATAGACAGACGATCAAATAGATTGGATCATCCAGACTTATGAAAACATGTTGCGCTCTTGTGTCCTGGATTTTGGAGGTTTACGGATGAGGCATTTACCATTGGTAGAGTTCATTTATAAAAATAGTTTCCACTCCACCATCAGTATGGTTCCGTTTGAAGCCTTGTATGGTAGACCTTTCTGTTCTCCATAGTGTTAGACTGGGGATGGAGAGTAGCAATTCTCGAGCTGAAACTGGTATAGAATACGAGAGAGATGGTTTAGGTGATTCACAATAGGATGAAGTAAACACATGATCATCAGAATTCCTATACTAACTATCATAGGAGACCTATAGAGTTTGAAGTTTGGGATTACGAGTTTTTTAAGGTGACTACCTATCATGGGCAACGATTTTTTGGTCATGGGACTAAGCTTTATCCCAGGTTTGTTGGGCCTTTTGAGGTCTCGGCTCATGTTGTATCCATGGAATATCAGGTAGAAATTTCCCCAAAGATAAGACAGATACATGATGTTTTTTATGTGTCATAGCCCCATAATTATCTTTATGATGACTCTTACATCATCGATTGGGGTGAGATCGATGTTGACTATAATTCAACCTACGAGGAGCGCCTTGTAGAGATCTAGGATCGCATAAAGAAGTTGTTGTTCAGGCATGGTATCCCCTAGGTACATGTCTTGTGGCAATATAGTGTCATGGAGGAGAGTTCTTAAGAATGGGAATCACATATACATGATCATTACCCCGAGCTGTTTGATGTTTAACTCTTTTATTGTAACGATGTTCATTTTGTGGTTTTAGACATTTACTTGTTATAATATGGATTTAATTTGTTACTTTATATTGATTTCTCTATTTTGATAGGTATCCCCCATTGGGATAGTTTTTGGATATGTTTTTTGTTTCTATGTGGTTCGTGTTGTTCCTTTGAGGAAGTGGTTGAGCTCTTTTTGGTGGTGAAAGCCTTGAGTGGTATCTCAAACTGTGGTTTTTCAGACACCTTTTTCTGTTTCTTCTATGGGTTGGTTTTGGATTCTGGAGGATGATAATGTTTTTATAGGTATATGATGTAATGTCTTAGACCTCTCTAGTCCATTACTTTTCTGAAATCTAGTTTTTGAGGTGTTCTGGGAGGTTAAGGTCACTTATCCGCAACACTTTTCCAAATTTCCAGTTCTATGAATTGTGTTTATAGAATAGTGAGTGATTTCCTTTTCCAAATTTCTTGAATGGTGTCATGAACAATGTTTCCAAGATCATGAGACATCCAACAGTGTCATGGATAGTGTTTCCAAAATAGTGACTCATTTACTTTTCCAAATTTTCCAAACAGTTTCATGAACAATGTTTCCAAAACGATGAGTCATTTCCTTTAACAAATTTCTAGAACTGTTTCCTAATCAATGCTTCTAAAATGGAAATACATCCAATGGTGTCATGAACATTGTTTTTAGAATGGTGGTACATTTCCAACAGTTTGAAAAAATTATATATTTTTTCTAGATTTTCCAATTTTCCCTTTTGACATCTTTCTTTGACGTAAAATGAGTTAAATGCCATATTTTAGTGGGTTTGAATCTATTTCAAGGGTTATAAATCATATAATTGATTTTCTAAAAAATCATAGGCTGTTAATTGGTCAAACCTCATGGTTTAATGTGATTCGATTTAATTGGGACATCTAAAATGTATCCAAAAAAATTAAACCATTCTTAGGATGAGATACCCTTCTCCTTTTTCTTGCTTCTTTGTTTTCCCTGGGAATGAGACACCTAAACTTTTTGTCAGGAACAAAATCTGGTATCCATCTAAAATAGCACCAAACCATGACTATGGAAAGGCTCAAAGTGAATTACCTATCCCCACGGGCTGGCACAAGGCCCCAAGTATCATAGATTTTGGTTTGGGAATGATTTACCTGAGTATGGATAAATAAAACATCAAAACCAATCGACAAACCGAATCTGAAAATTAATGCAAAACAAGACCTTAAAAATCCATAATTGAATAAATTGGTTTAAAAATATTACAATAAGTCGATATAAACATAAAAGTAGCAGTAAAATATCCCCAAGGACTCCACAAGACAAGGGGTCATCACCTACAGGCTGTCTCAACAATGCTGCACCACAGAAGGGAACTAACAACCCGAACATCCATTCTCTAAGGCCTTTCTGTTACCTGTATCAAACATGATCAAGTCTACTTACACCAATGGGTGTATTTAGGGTGTGATACTAATCCAAATATGAAACCATCAATGTATTCCATATAGTAAGCAATAGAAGATAAAGAGCATGCCAGTTTTGATAAGAAATAACTGGTGGAAATAATTTCTAAAGAATGAAAATTTTAAATGTAAACAATTTTCAAAGGGAATTTTCCATGAGCGATCAAATTTAAATAAAAAATACAAGCTACTGTATTTTCCAGAAAAACCCACCATATGTCAAGGATAATTACAAAAGAGTCAATGAGCTCTAATCTCAAGAATACCCCCAGGCACTAGTTAGTCTCATGGCTCATGTACCTCGTACCTCGGTGTAAAGTAACCATAGATAAATATGTTCTTGTGCACGAGACACTAGTAGGGTTCATAACCATAACCTAGTGGCCCCGAAACATCATCATTATCATTTTTTAGTGTTTTCGTTATCCATTTTTCTCAGTGAAAGAGGGATAAAACTGCTCTGGATCACTAGTATACTAGTACATATCCACCCTCCTAGATACCCGGGTTCCCCCCTTTGTGATAAAACTATTTTCACATGTTACAAAAATCCATTAGCATATAAACACATCATTTATGGTCATAATTAACTAAAAATAGTATCTACACATTCATTTCACCACTTATATCACTCAATAAAACCTTTAGAATTTCAATAAATAACTTCACAAAATTTAACAATATTTTGCACAAAAAATACATTAAATACCTAACTTTGAACACAATGTTCATACCCATATTAACCAAAAAATAATTTTAAGCACTAAAACATTTTTTATTAATCCATTACAAGCGTTATAAAACAACCCCAATTGGTATAACATAGAACACCCAATTTAACACAAAATTGGTACCTAAAATCATTTTCTTAACAAATATCAGTAAAACAAATTTAAACGTAAGGATAATGAGGTAGAAGTGTGATAAAATATAAATTAAGAAAATATAACTCATCTAGAAGTGTTTACACATGGAATCACCTACCACAAGTGTCAAAACCCTTGAATTGTTGTGTGAAAGGTCAACTGCATCATCGCTGCACCACGAGGGACTTGGATAAGGACTAAAAAAAATAATAGACCAAGAAATCTTTGATCAAACCCTATGTTCTAATACCCCCCTTTTTTCCATTAGGAACTTCAAGAAGAAATGGAATAAACCCTAAGCAAATGAAATAAATCCTAAGAAAATGGGAGGAAGAAGGAAGGAGACCCACTTACTTGAGGTATCTTGAATAAATCTCCCCAAATACATGAGTAAATGAATTTACAAATAGAAAAAAATTCAAGTGAGGTTTTAATAAGGCTAATAAGGTCATGTGATAACTGAATTGGGGGAAAAGAGTAAAAATTCAAGGAGTTATGAAGGAAACAAGTTACCTCTTTAAATCTGGATGATTTGAGAAGGACTATGATGTTCTTCCCTAATTCGTGATTCTTATGAGCTCCAAAGAGGGGTAAAAGAGAATTGGGGAGCTTTGAGGGTCAGTTGTCTCAGGTTAGAGTAGGAATCACCAACAAATACTAAAAAATGAATAATATATTAAATATTTTTAAAAAATTGTAAATGGTCTTCCGGGATGGCCCAATTCCTTAATTAAAAACCCAAATCCACCATTATTATGGATTCCTAAAGGGTATAAATTTATATTGTGGTTTTAATTGATTAGGGGAGGCCATTTTTGAAGTGTAATTAGTGCAAAATGTTGAAAAATGAAAGAGTTATAAATGAAACAAATGGTTTTTAAATCTGGAAATGAGCTCACGGTTTGGACCAAATCATAAAAACTCACCCTTTCCACCAATAATGCATGGAAAACCCAAAAAACAAAGAACTAATAGTAATGAAATGAAATTTAACTTTAAAAAAGGTCATGTATGTGATAATTCTCCCCACCCTGAAAGAGTTTCTGCCCCAAAACACCATCCTGAAGCTTGATCAGAAAACAAGAATGGGTACTCCTTCTCAACCCACAAATTTTTCTCCCAAGATTCATGGACATCATTACCATGATTCCAAAAGACCCAAACCTTTATAATAGACTACCCTCAAAGCTCCTTCTCTTGGGAATCAACTATTTGTATCATCCACTCAAAAATAGACAAATCGGGCTCTATATCCAACTCATCCCAATTCTGTATATGGGATGGATCCGAGTTTTATTTCTTCAACTGGGAGACATCAAAGACGTCGTGGATGGATGTCGAATGAAAAGGTAAGGCCTAACTATATGCCACCTTTCTAATATGCTCAGTCATCTAAAAAGGTTCAACATATCACAACATCAACATAGCTTGATTTCCATATCGACGATGGCCTAGACAAGGGGCCACTTTCAAGAATACACTATCACCCACAAAAATTCTACATATCGATGCCTCTAGTAAAAAATTGATTTATGGAGACTTTGAGCTGTCAATAAGTTCTTCCTGATCAACTTGAACTTTTCAGACGTCTCCTACACCATATTCGGCCGCAATAGTGAGGTCTCACATACCTCATCCCAACACAGGGGGGACCGGCAAGGCCAACCATAGAGTTCCTCAAAAGGATCCATTCAAATAGGTTATTGTTAGATATTATTATAAGAAAACTTAAACAATCTCAAATGGATATTACAGGAACCTCCAAAGTCTAGAACACATTCACAGAGCATGTCCTCCAAAATCTGATTTTCCTGCTATGTATGACCATCCGTTTGAGTGTGGTATGTCGTGATCATCTTAATCTGTGACCCCAAGGCCTTCCAAAGGGGTACTAAAAACCTTCCCTAAACCTATATGTGAAACATGGGTCTCTATCTGAGACAACTTCTAATAGCACACCATGAAGCATTACAACCTCTTGAAGATACAAACGGCATAGCTCATCTACTTTAGCTATATCTCTGATCGTAATGAAGTGGGATGATTTGGTCAGACTGTCAATCAACACCCAAATATAATTCTTACCCCAAGGAGTACAAGGAAATCCAATAATAAATTCCATGGTGACCTTGTCCCACTTCAAGGTTGGAATGGGTAATGGATGGAGCAAACCGGAGGGCATTTGATGCTCTTCTTTCACCTACTGGCATGTGTAGCATCTCGACACAAATTTTTTGATATCTCATATCATACTAGGTCACCAGAACTATCGATGGAAATAATAATATATATTGGTGGAACCCAGAAGGATATCCCACTAAGACTGGTGGCTATCCCACATCACCACCTTCCGTAGAGATAACGACACTATTGAACGGCCCTTGAAGCACGATATACCCTCAGGAGACGCCGACCAATCAGAAGATGTCTCCCCAACATAAAGAAATTGATTCGAAAACTGACAAAGATCATCACTAGGTTGTTACAAATGAATTATCTCCATCATAGAAGGATTCAACTGAAAGATTTCTAAGAACACACCCCCATTTTGCTCCTTGGTCTCCACATGCATCTCAACAAAGAGTTCCATCAGATTCCACTCATCACTGAAATTTCCCAAAGCCTACACTGGAACTATTTTGCTCGAGGAATCAACCACCATGTTAACCTTTCCTGGGGTATAGAAAATGTCAAATTCAAGCCCCTAAAAGTACTCGATCCAATGACACTTCCTCAAGTTGAGGT
This sequence comes from Viscum album, assembly GCA_963277665.1. NCBI lineage: Eukaryota > Viridiplantae > Streptophyta > Magnoliopsida > Santalales > Viscaceae > Viscum > Viscum album. The sequence goes on from OY728129.1 coordinate 1,406,480,723, forward strand.
CCTTTTGTGAGAAGATATAGGCCAAAATTTTGTGATCAGAGTATACCAAAAACTTCTCCCCAAAGAGGTAGTGAATCCAAGTCTTCAAAGAATGAATCATATATTCCAAATCTAATTCATGGTTTGGGTAATTATTTTCATGTGGTCAAAGTTAGAGAGATCCATAAGCCACCATGTGATCATTCTACACAAGCACAAACTCAAGAATCATACTTGAAGTGTCCCAATACACCACATACCCCTTTCCATACTCTGTAAGAATCAGAATGGGGGTGATATTCAACCACCTATTCAGCTCCATGAAGGATTCCTGACATTCTGGACCCCATACACACTTCACCCAATTTTGGGTGAGGGCGGTCATTGGTGAAGTAAGATGAGTGAAATCTCAAACAAACTGCCTTTAATAACCATCCAGGCTGCGGAAACTCCTAATCTTGAACACGTTCTTTTCCTTCTACCATAAAATATCCACACTGATCTTCTCAGGGTCCACCAAAACCCCCTAATCTGAGATCACATTCCCTATAAATTTCACCTCCCTGATCCAGAAAGTGATCTTGGACAACTTTCCATAAAGGAGATTCTATCGCAAAGTGCCAAGAACGATCTGCAAGTGATGCTCATGTTCTTTATCAGACCCCGAATAAACTAGGATGTCATCCAGAAATACTAAGACAAAAGAATAAAGATTATAATAGAACACCCTACTCAGGAGTTCCATAAAGACCTCAAGATTATTGGTCAATTCGTAGGGCATGACCAAGTACTCGAAGTGACCGTACCTACTTTGGAAGGATGTCTTCGGGATAATTGTCTCTTTCACTATGAGTTGATGATAGACTGAACACAAGTCTATTTTAGAAAACCACCTTTCTCACATAAACTAATTGAAAAAGTCATATATTTGGGGAAAATGATATTTTTTCTTGATTGTTACCTTATTCAAATTCCTATAGTCAATGCACAACCAAAGGGATCCGTCGGCCTTTTCCATGAACAACACAGGAGCGACCCAAGGAGAGATGATCGGGCGAATGAATACTTTAGATTCTAAGTCTTCCATCAATATCTTTAATTACCTCACCCAAGTGGGGGATATGTGATATGAGGTAAGAGATATCAGCTGTGTTCCCAGTGATAGATCAATCGATAACTCCATATCCCGCTCCAGGGGTAAACCTGAAAAATCATCCAGAAATACCTCCAAAAACTCATCCACATCATGAGGTATTCCACCATCAAGAGCATGAACATATTCCTATATCACAATTTATGATAAATGGGAAAAATATCTCTCAACTCTCGAGGTGGAGGTCCTGCATGACTCGACTGAGGATCCCATTCCCCATGAAAAACCTTATGAATCCCATCAGGTGTTGTGAAACTCACTCGCCATCTATAGAAATATCTTTGCGCCTGCAAGTGTACTATCAAATACATGTAAATTATTATGTCAAATAAATTCATATCTAAGACTAAGAGTTCCCACTCCATCTCAACCCATGACACATAAATCACACACGATAGGCACCCAAGACCCTGCTCCTACTTCTATCCTAGCAGCATCACCAACTCCATCAAAAAAGATAAAAATGTAGATGGAAATTTCAGAATGTTTAAAAAATAGGAATAAATGAGTGAAAAAGTAGACCCATTATCAAAAAGAGAAACATATATAGAAGATACAATTTTGAGGGTAACTCAAACAATCAACGGTGCTACCTCAGATCCTACTGGTGCCTGGTCAACCGCATTGAGATTTATGGTCTCTTCCTGAGGATGACTACTCATCTATAGATGTTCCCTAAACTGGATCTACCTAGAAGATGACCCAAACCTAGAACCATAGCCACCAAATCATGATCCCCCCATCCTCGATGGCTCTGACTGATCTGGCACTCCTCTTGAAGCCACTAATCCTGCCCCACTCTAAAGTGGATGTGCCACCCCATAAAAGTGCTGCAAGTGACCCATACATCCACATTTATTACATGGATTCTGAGGAAATGGTCATGGTGGTCATATATTTCCCATCCTCCCACATTGGTGGAACAAAAATAATCTCACATCAGAGGCCACATATGAAAACTGCCTGGATGAGTGGCCTAAACTACCACCTCCCTTCATTCCATGCTCCTTTCACTTCCTTTTCTTCTCTGAAAAGTAGACACTACCCACACCTGATAGTTTACTAGATAATACAACCCTACATTTTCTGTCAATCTCCACCATACATGCCCATTGAACCACCTAATTATATGTCCTCAACCAAAACAAGAAAACCTGGGAGTTTATCTATGGTTGTAAGCCTATGGTACATGATTTTTTCATTAGAGATGATTTTAGGAGCATACCAAACCAGCATGGTGAAATTATTAGTATACTCCCCCACAAAAAGTTCCAATTGAACAAGATCCATGAACTCTCATGATCTAGTGTATGCCAAGAATTCAGGGCAGTATTTTTCATTGAAGATGACCTTGAAATCTCCCCAGTGCATTTTCTCATTCTTTCTAGTTTGAAGTACTGATTCCCACCACCTGAGGCTAGGAAACTCCAAAAAAAGAGGCACACTACACCCTGACCTCCTTGGGTGTGTCTAGGAACTAGAACATGTGCTCGATCATTTTTAGTCATTACTATGATTCATGGGGTTCTTTGCTACCTCGAAAAGTGATAGAATTGGTTTTCAGGAACTCATTGGCCTTGTCCTTCCTGAAACCAGTATCATCCTCTCTAACATGAGATGGAATAACAGCCAGTCCTTTTCCTAGATCATGTACAACACAAACCCCAAACTCTACTAGCCTCCGATCAAATAGGGATGGAGAACTCTCTCTAGCTTCCTTCCATGGGTGCATGAGAGATTTCTAGGGAGGCATGTTGCTACAAAATACCACATTCACAAGAACAAAAATCAGTACAAGTGTTCTGAAAATTTCATCAATGACATAAAATATAAATAATCCAAACACATTAAAATGATAAAAGAATCAACTACCCCACCCCCACCCGATGTCCACACGTAGTCTCCAGCCCACACATCTCACCTGGAAGTGAATTCAAACAAAAAATTCCAATGTCCCATAGTGACTCAAGGTATGATAAGAGAGGTGCACGCCAAGCACCCTACTCATGACCAAAACTCTGATTCCCATTATTCCTAGCTCTTATCTATCCTGACTCATCCCAAAAATAATAATATAACCCAAAAACATTAACCTCCTTTGATACCATTTTTTCACAATCTAAATCTGGTCTCTATCAAAACTGGCACAAAACCTATCTCGTGAAAAGTCTAGAAGGGATTTGTAAATACCCATGGGCCAGAAAACGTTCTTGTTTATCCTAGATTTTTGCTTTGGGAATGATTTACCTAAGTATGGATTCTTAAAACATTTAAACTAATCGATAAACCAAATCTTAAAATTCATGCCAAAGAAGACATAAAAAAATACAGAACTAAATACATCAGTTTAAACATATAACCGGAGGTCCAAATACACATTATAGTAGCATCAAAACATACTCAAGTACTCCACATGAAAAGGGGTCATCACCCATAAGCCATCTCCACAATGTCGCACCACGGAAGGGAACTGACAAACCGAACCTCCATTCCCCAAGGCCTTGCCTTTACCTATGTCAAACATGAACAAGTCTAATTACAACCAAGGGGTGTAAGTAGGGTGTGAGCCTAATAAAAATAGTATACCACCAAGATATTCCATATAGTAATCAATACAATATAAAAAAATGTTATTTTTGATAAACAAGAGGTGGTGGAAATAACTTATAAAAAATGAAACTTTTAAATGTAAACAGTTTTGAAGGGAATTTTTGATGAGTGAGAAAATTTCAATAAAACGTGTAAGATACTCTATTTTCAGGAAAAAAACAACCATATTCAAAATATAACTACAAAAAAGTCAATGAGAACTAATCTCGGGAATACCCCTAGGCACTAGTTAGTCTCAGGCCCCATTTACCTTATACCTTAGTGTAATGTACCCACAAAAAAATCTGTTCTCATGCACAAGACACTAGTATGGAACATACCCATAACCTAGTGGTCACCTACCATCATCAATATAGTATTTTTATTGTTGTCATTATCAATTATTATCAATGGAATAGGGATGAAACCGCTTCGGATCACTAGCGTACTAGTACATATCCACCCTCCTAGATACCCGAGTTTCCCCTTTGCACTAAAACCATTTTCAAATGTTACCAAAATCCCTTAGCACATAAACACATCAGTTCTATTCATAATCAAATCAAAATAGTTTCTACACATTCTTTTCACCACTTATATCTCTCAATAAAACATTTAGAATTTCAATAGAATAACTTTACAAAATTTAACAATGTTTTTGCACAAAAATTCCATTAAAACCTCACTTTGAACACTATATGAAAACCCATATTCACCAAAACATAATTTTCAGAACTAAATAATTTTTTATAAATATATTACAAGATTTATAAAACAACCCCAATTGTAATAACAAAGAATAGACTTGTAAAACACCAAATTTAACATAAAATTGGTACCAAAAAATCATTAACAAACGTCACCAAAACCCAATTTTGAAGCAAATATAATGATAGAGAAGTGTGCTAAAAATATAAATTAATAATATATAACTCATCCAAAAGTGATTAGACATATAATCACCTACCAAAAGTGTCAAAACCCTTGAATCATTGTGAGAAAGTTCAACCACACCACCGCAACACTATGAAGGACTTAGATCAAGCCGAAAACAACATTAATAGACCAAGAAACCTAGGATCAAACCCTAGGTGCTAATCCCCACTTTTTGGATATTAGAAACTTCAATAATAAATGTAATAACCAATAAAAAATGGAAAAAACCCTAACAAATGGGAGGAATAAGGAAGGAGACCCAGTTACTTTAGGTATCTTGAAGAAATCACCCAAAATATACTAGTAGATGAATTTAGAAACAACCACAAATAGAGTGAGGTTTGAATAAGGATTAAAAGTTCATGTGAAAACTGAAATGGGGGGAATGAGTAAAAATTTAAGGATTTTTTAATGGAAACAAGTTACCTCTTCAAATCTAGACGGTTTGAGAAAGCCTATGAAATTTTGGCCTAATTTTCGATTCATATGAGCTCCAAAGAGGGGGAAAAGAGAATGGGGAAGCGCCTAGGATCAGTGGACTCAGGTGAGGGTTGGAATAAAAAAAATAATTGAATAAGATATCAAATAATTTTTTTTAAACTAGAAATGGGCTTTCAAGATGTCCCAATTCCTTAAATAAAAACCCAAATCTACCATCATTATGGTTTACAAAGGGTTAAAAATTATATTTGGGTGTTAATAGATACGGGGAGTCAATTTTGGAAGTTGAATGGGTGAGAAAACGTGAAAAATTAATGATTTATAAATGAAACAAAATTGGTTTTTAAATATGGAAATGGGCTCATGGTTTGGACCAAATCATTAAAACTCACCCTTTCCTCAAAAAATGCATGATAAACCAAAAAAACAAAGAAATAATGGTAATTAAATAAAATTTTCATTTAAAATAAGTCATTTCTTTGAAATGTTTCTTTCCAATTGGAGTTGTGAAATAAAAATTTCATCCTTGGATTGTTTCCCCTTGGGGATTTTCCTGCTACTTATGTGCACCCCCTATTTTGGTGAAACCAAGAAGTGTCGATCAGTATTTGATAAGGTATGTTCTACCATATTTCCTTGAGTTTCATATATATGTTTCTTCCTATTTCTCTTTACCATGTGATGGAATGTGATCTCCATGTTTCTAATGGATCTATCTCAGGTGTTGGATGGTGCTGTTTTTCAATGGTGTCCTTATGTGAATAAAATCATTGTGGGAGAGGTGATCATGATCTGTTGTGTTGGGAACTTCTTATCCAATGAAAATTGGAACCCTTTTGAGGTAGGGGATTCATGGATTCAATATTCTATTTACATTCATTAGTAGAGTTCTAATGTTTTATCCCACTGGATCACACTGGAATTGACTTAATAAATATTTGAACTGAATTAAAGAATTGATTTCAATCATATGATGTTGCCTCATGATTTTCATGATAGTTTCATATCTTAATATTTCCATGTTTATCATGTTTTTCTTGATGGAAATTTGTAAAGAATGTAAATTTTATATTAATTATAAATTAATTTTCCTATAATAAAGATGAATGTAAATAAATCTCGCTGTTTTTATAATTTAATGATAATAAAGTTTATGTAGTTAGCATGTTTAATTAATTTGTGATAACTACAGTATCTTTCTGGTTAGGTTTCCCATAGTTGGAACATACTAATAATGAGATAGTTAATTCAATATGGATTAAAGAATCTGTTTTTGATAAAGGATAATTCCTATTAGGGTTCTGAGTTACCCTCTTCCTTATAAAGGCAAAGAGCCTTATGCTTTGGAAGCATGAGTGCTCGTTATGGGTGAAGGCCGAATGCCTTGTTTGGGTACAAGAGCCTAGTTTCTTGTTGTGTCTTGATTTTTTATGATGTGATGTGTGCTTGGAAGTCTATTATGGTATGTGGATCTAGGAGGACCTGTGGTTGTGGTAGTAGTTGATGACTAGAGTGGTGAGATACATCAGTTTATACATATGGGTGTCAGGGAGGACACCAAAGATGATGAAACAGGTTGTATGTGAATGATATATTCCTGTTGCATCTTATTTTTTGTTTATATTATTTAATTTTACAAATTCTTGAGGCATATGGTCTTGCTTAACCTCCTTCCAAAATAGGTAAAGACACGCGAGGTATGCTACGTGCTTTCTATGTTTAGCTTCTCAAGTATGGGTGGACTACGCTACAACTATAGGTGGAAAGGATTCAGCAGGTAATTCATCTACTAACTGTGTCGATCCCCTTATATTTGGAAGCATAGAATGTTTTTTCTAGAATAACTATAATTATAGAAAAGTTATAATGTCATTAATAAGTGGTTTAATAAATGATGTTTAATCCATGGGATTGGATTGTGCAGGGATGCAATGGTGAGGTTTCAATTTAAAGGAACTATGGAATTGGTTTGGTTTTGGCTAGAGGGAATGAGAATTTGTGTGTGATGATAATGAAATTTAATATGGAATGATAATGTTTAATTAATTATTAAATAATTAATTAACACAAATTGAAACTGACCAAAAGTGGTAATGTAATCTAATGTATCTATTTAAAAGGTTGCGTGCTTATATGATACATAGTCTTAGCAGTGGCAGCCAGGAGTCCGAGAGACATTATCAATAGTTGAGTCTAATACTAGGTTATAACCATAGTGTTATTTTTAGCTATAGTATATTCTATAATATTTTGTGTTTCTATATTCTAGTCCACTATATCGGTTAGGGAACTGACACCCCCAAGATTCTGATCTCTAGGGGGTATTTTCCCCAACTTCCCAGTGGGAGGATGGATAGCTGACTACCCCCTTTGGCCCCGCTCTCTTCTATTGATAGTTACTTATTCTAGTAGGAACAAAATTTAGTTTTCCCCATATATGTGTGTAGAGGGATGTGATGGATTATGGTTATTCACACATATATGTTCTAGATGTAGTTTCCTATGGACTACTATAGGTGTGACGTGTATAGGTTGTGATGGATTGAGGATCCTGACTCGGTGTATGGACTGTAATGGCTGGTGGTATTATACCTGACATATGATACACACTATGAGAGATATGGTGGCTCTTAAAAACTACCTTGTTACATTTTTTATGTGTAAGTGGTGGTTTTTTTGTGTGAGGTTTGTGTTGTGGAGCTTTGCCCAGGTGTCTGCGGGTAATCCTTTTTTGAGAGACATGGCTTAAGACGTTCGACGTTGGATAAAAGTGGGAAAATAGTGGGGAATTGGTAGATTGGTACTCTTAATATTCCTTACTCTATTATAAATTATTAAATGTGATAATTCTTGAGATTATGCATGGTGAGGTTGGGAACTAAGTATACCTATTTAGGTGATGAGTTAGTTTCACTTTTTGATTTAATGTGCTTTAGCATTCTTCCTTTACTTTTTCATGAGAGGATCCAGGGAGGATCCTAATGAGTATACTATTATAATTTCCCTATGTTATATAAACAATTTTTCAGGTCAATTGGAGAAGGTTGGATATTTGGCTGGTTACTACTAGCTTGGGGTTTATAGGAGCTGTTCAGTCTTTGTGGTTGCTGCTGTTATACTTTCTTTTGGTACTTGCAGTTTTCCCTTTCTATTGTAGTAGTGTTTCCATGTCATTAAATACATGTACTTGGGATTATTTTATATTACAGTATGAGTTGGAGTTTTTTGTGTATTTCTTGTCTCTCTCTTTCTCATTTGTTCTCTAATAGGGTAATGCCTCCCATTTGCGTGCTTACTATACCCTTTGTTCTAGTTGCCAACCCGAGGCCTAATAGAGGTGGGACTCGGGTGTCACTATATACCTTATCACATTTGTTACCTAAGAGGGGTATAATTTGGGATGAGGGGGTCATTACATTGTCATTAATATAATATATGTACATAATATCCGTCATTATAACCACATGTGAGAGGTGGTGATGGAAAATGAATTACATTGGTTCGCGAGGCGGTAGTCCGTTGTCCACATGAACGATGAGTTCCCTTTCTATTTAATAGAATAAGGATATGTATTAAGGTTAATTAATTTACAAAATAAAATTTTATTTTATGGAATATATTGATGTTATTATATCACAATGTTTATAAGAGTTTTTAATGGGGAAGAATAAGAAATAAAACTAACACATTTGATTAAAAGATATATTTCTTCTTCAGAAAAACATCATTTTTTATACCCTAAGACCTATAGGGTTTGTATTCTGCCAAAAATAATACTTTCAATACATAGGGATAGATTTAAGGAATTTATTTTGTGATCTCTTAGAAAAAAAGTCTCTTTAGGTCTTGAGAGGAGAGGAGAGTGCGTGTCTTTTTATAAGTGTAGGGAGGGGATTTTTTGGAAATACATGAAATAATATAATGTAATATGTGTCTAACTAATGTCAAATAGTTACAAAAGGACATGGATTAGAATATAATGAGTTATATGTCTTAATATAATCATAAAAAAATTTATATAAGTTTTAATATCATTCTAAACTACATATTTTAGATTAACCCCCTTGTTACTTAATTTTATCTTTAATCGCAGTAACAACTTATTAAATCGTAAAGGGTTATAAATTTATACATAATAAAAAGTTTTTAAAAAAATGATCAAGGTATAATATTTTAGACCAATTTCCATATAATTTTTTTCATTTTAATATTATCATTTTTAAATAATTTATTGAAATACTATTATCATAAAATATCATTAATGTAATTTTTTGACACTATTAATTTAATTTCACATTAAATACATGAATATAATAATATAATTTTAATATAAAATTATAAAAAATTAATAATATATTATATTTCAATAAAATAATATTATAAATATATAATTCATCCAAATTATTTTACTGTAAATGTTTTTAATATCATTTACTTGATCTTTCAAATACTTTCACAAGAACCTTATAGGTGTTGCATATGTATTTAAGGAACTTATTTAATATGTAAAAACAAAAAATGAATTACAAACATACATACAATTCATCAAAACTTAAAAAAAATGATCATATCATCTTTTTATAAATTTTTAAAAATATTATATTTATTAAAGAAAAAAAAGGGACATCTTGTGTTTATACATTACTTAATATAATATATATGTCCTTATCAAAGAAAAAATGGCATAAAATTAACCGATTTTTAAAATATAGATGACTAATGACTAAATAAATCATCGAATATGAATAATTTGTGAGTTATTTATATTTTTAAATCCATATCCTATTATTTTGAACCATAATTACCTGACTTACCCTTTTGAGGTGACAAATATTTACTTTGGTTACTATTAATTTTGACCAAAAACTAAGTTTCACTAATCAAATAATATTAATTATTATAATCAAAATATGTAATGAATTTTATCAAATTCAATTAATAGAAGTGACAAAAATTAATTTAAAATTAATCCCACTAAATAGGATGAAAATCAGTTTTCTAAAAGAATGTCTTTTTATGTATAAAATATTTTTATACAAATATCAAACATATAAGGGATTACAATGACCTTAAATGGATTATTAATAATATAAATTAACTAGTTTTACTTTTAAACTATTTTTTAAATGTAAAATTTTAAATTCATGAATCAGAAAAAAAATTTCAACAAATATCATTATATTTCACTATTCATTAAAAATTCAAATTTTTTATAAAATTATACAAAATTCACTCAAATTTAATTTTTACAGTGTGTTTTAAAAAATTATATTAATTTATCCAAAAAAAATACTAAAATTCGAACAAATTGACTACATTATTCACTCACAAGAATCTATAAAAATAAATTTTGAAGAAAAAACTTTTCTGAACCATAAAATTAATTCATTTAAAGCTAATTTCTTATTTAAAAATAATTAATAAATACATTTTTATTAAGAATAAAATTAATATACATATTTCATAATGCTATTACCCTTATTATCGCCCTCCATCTCAACAAATTTTTTAAAATTTTCAAATTTAAATAATAATATTTTTTGGTCTATAAAACTCAGTGTTATGTATATTAGATGTTATCAAAAATATTATTCTTTTAAAATATTGAGATTTTATATTCTCCATCATTTAATAAATTTCTTCCAAGTGATTTGAACTTTATCTTGGTAATAAATGGATTTAAATTTGAAAATATGTTTTTTGAAAACCATCCTCATTGATAGGGTTTATAAAAAATTCTTTTGAAAATAGGGAAAGAGAAATATGAAGGTCATCTGAAATAACACCTAACTAGATTTTAAAATATAAAAAAAATTAGTGGGAATTTGAAATATGGGAAAAGAAAAAAAGTAATTTATAAATAATAAAGGAGAGTAAAATAGAATATTAATCATAAGAATGTGAATGATCCTAAGAAATTAAATGACCACAAAACCATAAATTAATGTGGTCCAAAAAAGCCCATTGATTCATCATAAATGAAGGTAAAATGGTAATTTATTTATTTTATGATCCTTTTCATAGAGTTGGAGTAATTTTATATCTATATGGACTAATAAAAAAAGGAAATATACTTTCTTGGAAAGTACAATTTCATCCTTCAAACAACTTACACCACAATCTCATATTTTTCTCCAAATAAAGAGTATTCAAGATGATTTTTTCATTCATAAAGTACTAAAAAAACTTTTAACAGATCACATAATTCACAAATGGACAAAAAATATTCATATTATATTTATATTTTTTTAAAAAAATTAATTGGTTATCATGAGGTAAGATAATACACAAAATTAATAAACCTTCATATAAAGAAATAATACATTAATCTCTAAAATTGAACAATAACAACAATGGTTCAACATAGATCATTTCATAAATTAATGATCCTATATCCAAAATAACCTCAAGATGGGTTTCTATTCTTTTTAAGTTATTAACAACCTTAAAATTATAAACCCGTGGTGGTATTTAAAACTATTAATTTACCTTACATGAGAACATCATAATCTTTAATGTTGTCTAAAACCTCCTCTAATACCAACTATAACATCCCCAAATTCATAGTCCTAAATCCTCTAAAAAATAATCTTAAAATTTCAGGATTTTATACTTATAAATGTGGCACAAATTTATCCATAAAAAACATACAAAATCAAATGATGGTATTGGTTTACTTATATACCAAATGACCTTTTATGTTTAGAGTTTTAATAAGTAAGACAATTTCGTTCATGGAAAATTCTGATAAATAAACCACTGGTTCATTAAAATTTACATTCTATCCCACTATTTTCTTTAAATATAGTATCCTTCATTGTAATAACATACTTAAAACCTTTCTACACAACTTGGGGAAGAGTAAAATTAATGAGGTTGAGCTCAAATTATTAATAATGGTACACATAATAATTAAAAACCATAAGGGTAAGATGACATAATAAATTTTCATGAACATAATATAAGTGAATTCATACCAATAAAAACTTAGATGAAAATTAATGAGACATAGAGTAATGCTTTAAAATAATTCTGGATTAATATAAGTAAACAATCATGAGCCATTTGAAAACCGTCCTTGAGAAAATGATACATTAGATCTTGATGGAAGAATAAATAAAAATTATTGGTATCTTGTAATATTGTTTCATATCACTCTTATAAAAACTATTAAATGTGGAAAAAACAACTTGATAAATTCCAATAATCCGTTTGGATAAACCTTTAACCGATTAACTTTATCCCATTACCCAATGTATTAGAGGTTTATAATGGACTCACCCATAACATTTTGTACAATGTCCTTTAAGGATTTGAGGTAACTCCCCAATCAAACTTTTATCATTAATATCTAAGTACCATATCATGATCAAAAAATTATAATCCTACACTTGTCAATCAAAAAAATAACCATTGTTCTTTTATATCTTCATTTACTTGTGGAAAATAAAAGGGTTCCCTAATAATCTTTTTGAAACAATGATAATCTATCGAGAGGAAGAATAAATATGGTATTATTAAAACTTATCCCCACTTAAGAAAAAAAAAATCAAATCACAGGTTATTATTCTTTATGAATATAAATACCATTAAAAAAATTATTAATAAAAATAGATTTTTCCAATTGAAAATTCATTTAAACACTAAGTACTTTCATAATATTAAGAAAAACAATTTCTATGAAAATAGATTTGGAAAATTTAAAAGTAATATTCAATGTAAAAATAGTTATGATGGTGTGAAAAAGAGGTTAAGATGTATATATTAAAATAAAACATTCCATTTATTTTATAGTAAATAAAGTCAAAATGTGTCATACGAACAATGTTTACAAGATTAATTTTTAAAACCTTACTAAATAATGTCAAAGTTTTATGAAAAATAACATAATAAATACTTGAATTATAAATATGAGAATAATTAATTTTTTTGAAAGAATAAGTATGGAAGATAAATATTCCCTGCCTAAAAGAAGATACAAGATTGAAATCACTTAAAAAATATGTTCTGGATGTTTCTTTAATAAATAAGGGAGGAAATTGAAATTAAACATGTAAAAAAATTTATAATAAAATGAGAATAAAATAAATTGTGTTCAAAAAATAAGTGCATGTGAACCCTATTAAAGAAACTTTGAACATAGTTAATCCTGAAATAAGATTTTTTTTAAAAATCTTTACCATTTTGGTAACTTTTGAATCCTAATTCAGTGAAATAAATGACTTTAGATGATATAATAAATACCAAAAATATAAGGATATCCATGATATAACTTGTAATGGGGTTTTATATACACCTCATAAAATAATATAGGTGTAAAAGATAAGTATATGTACCAAATAAGAAAAATTTGAGACGAATAACCCTTACAAAGATCATATCATTGAAAAGATAATTAATCAATGGAGAAATTATGTGTAATAATTGTAAATCTAAAAAATGAAGTTTAAATAAAAAATAAATTGAAAAAAGGAAATTTCACCCATAATATCAACATAATATAATCAATTAATATGTAATATATCCCAATTAAAGTATTAATGATATAAAATTTAAAATGGATAGTATATACTCCATATAAAGTAAATTACATGCATAAAATTAAAACCTTCCTCAAAGAAAGAGAATTATTAAAAAATAAATTACCTTGAATATAAAATTACAACTAATATCCTTTATTCCATGTATAATAAACTTATATCTAAGTCCAGAAATGGTGTGGGATCATATTTATCCTTCTTTTCTAACCCCAAACTTCTTCCCCCTTTTCTACATGTTCTGCTATGTCTGAAAGTTCTAGATTTATTAAAAGGGTTCTTTAATCTCCTGATCTCGCTCATAGAGTTTAATGAAGCCTCTTTACTATTGAATCTTACTCTGTTTGCAATATTTAAGTATCAATTTCCCTCAATCGATTCTTTTTATAGGCATGTCTTCATGATGTAGGATTTACAAGATCGAGTGACCATGAGTTTGATCAACAACAAGAATATAATTATTAGTTTTCCATCAGAGGATGATTAAATCAAATCCTAGTCCAATGATTCGTGTATCTTCAAGAGATCCCAGTTCTACCTATTACGATGGACATACGACTTCTATATGCATCGCAATTCCCATACTTTGGTGACTTGGGTGAGTTTCCCTAATATTTCTCTACAATTTGGAAATACCTTGGTTATTAGAAGGATATGTAATATATTCAATAGATACATGTGATTAAATAGCCTAATTTAGTCTCTATGACATCTCTTTAACCCACATGTATGTGTGGAAGTGAATTCATCTAGAGTAACTTTCAATTGTGTTTTTATTAAATTTGGTGAAGATTTTTGGTGAAAACATCATGTGGTCTATGAATCATGGTCTGAGTTCTATTTAGTCTATAAATGTTTGGTCCATTTGATGGAAATCTGTCAACGGGGGGATAAAACTCTCTCTTATTATATGGATGTAGATAGGGATAAAGAATAAAATGATAGATCTGAGACAAGCCTATCTGGTCAGATTCTGTACGGTGAGGTCTCAGACTTTAAATCTATAACTGCTGTGAAGGGTGGCTCTTGGGATACAAATCTATTGGTGTTAGAAGTTTTTATTCACTTGAGGAAAGATTTGGACGAACCTCAGCATCATCTACCAGCTACTTTGGGGAAGGAGGTTTATGTTGTGGAGGAGGAGCGCTCTGGCAGTGGTCTCATCCTAGTGGATACACAAATGGTGGATGGTAGAGGCACCAAGATACATAAGCCTACGTATTATGCCAAGGTAGTGCACTTAGGTACTGGTACTAGTTCCAATGGTAAGGTAAAGTATTCTAACATCAATCGGTTGAGAAAGGAGATGGTTGAACCTTATCCTCATGTGCATTCTCCATGGATGCATAACAGCTTTGATAAGAAAATATCTACTGGTGATTTAAGTCCCCCTCTTAAGGGTCCCTCGGGCATCAATGAGAAATACACTGATGTGGAATCAAAGAAGATGGATGACAGTGGTCTCAAGACTCCCTCAAATATTACATTTTCAACAGGTGGAAATGTTTTGGAATATGTTAAAGGGTGTGAGGCCGCAGTTAGGAAGAGTTATAGGGAGTTTTAAGGTATCATGATTGGTAATTGTTTTGATCTCTTTTCATATGATGATTTAGTACAGAATTCTAAGAAATACATGGTCAGAACCTCTGTAGAGGAGAGGGTTCTTGAGAATGGGTCCAATGATGAATGTTTTAGCCACTGTGCAGGCGATACAGAGGAAGAGGTTCAGGGTTGAAGGTATCCAAGTCCAATGAGGAGTAAGATCAGAAGGGAAACCAGAAAGAGAAAAGGGATTACTCATATTTACCTCTTCTAATGGAGACCATATCTATGAAGAATTCAAAGTCCAAGAAAAATAACTATGAGCCCCACCTCTCTAAGGAGGTATGTCAGCAGTGGGGGATTCCTAAAAATCCATTGGATTTTTTTATGTTCTCAGAAGAGGTAATAATGTAAACAATTATAACAATTAAATATTCTAACAAATTGGATGAAATAATGATTGGAAGGGCTCTAAGAGTGGCCCCCAATGAAGAGCATGGAACCTAGATCGATAAGAAGGACCTAATCCTAATAAAGGGATTTAACAATGGAAATATCATCTTAGAGGAGTATGTACTGTCTTGGGAAAAGGTGATATTAAGTTTTGAAGATCTATTGATAGAGGATCCATATGTTTAGGTAAAAAACATCTCATGGAAACTATTTAGAGATATGAAATCTAGTAGGCTGCAATATCACTTCAATGTCTCAATAATAACCTTTTTTGTTTGAACTTGGTCTCTCACTTTTTTACCTAAAAGTGGTTGATAATAAATATTTAATTTTGAGTGTGAGTATATGGTCTTGAAATAATCATAAAATCAAATATATATAGGTTTTATATCATTTTATACCATATAATTTGGAGTAACCCCTTTTCCAAATACTTTTATCCTTAACCATGATAATAACTTTTTCAATATTATAAGTTTATAAATTTTCTTATAAGCTAAAAATTGGATCAAAATTATATTACTTTTAATGTTTCTAAAATAATTTACTTTATTTTTCTACTTCTTACACAACCACTTTTTCAGTGTTACATAAGTATTTAATAACTAAAAAATATATATTATCATCATAAACATAATTTACTAAAATTAAAAATAATAGCTTAAAACAGATTACATTATATTTTTATCCCCCTCAGAAAATATTATAATTATTAATGTAAATAAAGTGACATTTAGTATTTATACATTAATTAATGTAATATTTGTAATTATCAAAGAACAAATGCCACAAAAATATCCATTATTTTAAAAAAATAAAGATTATTTCCAAAATAACCCATACAATATTAATAAGGTAGGTTAGAATATGTTACAACCTTATCATATTATTTTTAACCTTAATTACACAATTTACCCCTTCCGATGTGATTAATATTTATCACAGCTTCTGTTCATTTTGGAAAAAAAATATTATGACCTTATTACCTAATATTAATTATCATGATTAAATATATATAATTTATTTTATCAAATTAAATTTTTAGAATCATCACGAATTTACTTAAAATTAAACCAACAAAAAATGATGAAAAACAGTTTGTTGAGAAAAAATGTCTTCTAATGTATAAAAATGTTTCTATAACAAAATAAACTGAAAATTTAATTAAAATTACATTAATTGAATTATAAATAATTTAAATGAACTAATGTTACATTGAATCATTTTTTTATAAAATGAAACTTTTTAAATGCATGAAACAAAAATATGTTTCCAATAAAAAACTGTATTTTTCACTATTAATCGAAAAATCCAAATAATATGAAAATTCTCAAAACATCACTCTAATTTAATTTTTACATTATGAATTAAAAATAGGTATTAGTTTTTTCAAATATTATTTCTAATGTTTTAATAATGTAATGATATTATTCTCTCACAAAAATTTAAAAACCATTTTGATAGAAAACAAATTTATGAAGCCTAAAAGGAATTTTCTGAAAACCAAGTGCTTATTTACTAAGAGTTAATCCATAATTTTTTTTCATAAGGAAATATATATATATATATATATATTTAAAAATAGATTTAATCCTGTTAATATTCACCAATTCATTGGTTAAGTTATATCACTCACATTTAAATAATAATATTTCACATTTTTTAAAGATCGATGTTACATATCTTATACATTATCGAACATAGTGTTATTTTAGAATATAAGGGTATGATTTTATCCACACTTTAATAAATTTTATACTCACAATTTTAATTTTATATTTTTAATTAATGATTTGAAATTTGAAATTACCCACTTCAAAAACCCACACTGTAGATAGTGTTAATAAAAATTTCTCTTGAAAATAGGGAAAGTGAAATACGAAGGTCATCTAGAATAAAACATAAATAGGTATTAACATAGGAGAAAATTATCGAGATGTGAAAATATGGACATGTAGGAAACAAATTATATAAAAATAACTATAGAGAGTGAAATAGAATATTGATCATAAGAAATTGAATGATTGTGAGAAAGGAAATGACCCCAAAACCATATATTAATGATATGTGAAAAGACCATCAATCCATTAGAAATGAAGGTAATGGAACATTAATTTTATTTAATGGTCATTTTTATCAAGATTGAAGAATTAATTTACCATATAGAGAAAGAATATAAGGAAATAAACATACTTGACTACTATATTTTCATAATTTAATCAATATCCACCATAATATATTATTTTTTTCTCAAATGATGAGTAATCAAGATAAAATTTTCATTCCTAAAGATTTAGAATCAAATTTTAATAGACCAAATAATCTAAAAATATAAAAATATATCCCTCCAATCATTAAATATTTACCAAAACTTAAATGGTTAGCATAAGGTATGGTAATACCAAAAAATTAATAAACTTTTATATGAAGAAATAACATATTATTCTACAAAATTTAATAATAACACCAAATTTTCAACATAGATCATTACATAAATAAATAATCCTATATCCCAAATAACCAAAAAGGGGTGTCTATTAATTTGACATTATAATCAATATTAAACCTATAAAATCATAATGGTATCCATAAATCTTAAGTTAACTTATAGTAAAACATCACAATCACTAAAGTTGTCTAATCCCTCATATGATACAAATTATAAAAGCCTCAAATCTTTACACTCAAGATTGGTGCTAAAAACATAATCTTTACTTTTTTGGATTTTATGGCAATAAATATGACCCAAATTTAGCCATTCAAAACATAGAATATAAAATATAAATATTAGTTCACTTATATACTTAAGTACCTTTTATGTTTATAGTTTTAGGGAATTAGAAAATACTATTACATGGAAACTCGGATATATATATAATTAGTTCATAAAAAATCTATACCATCTCCAAATAAGTTAGTCACATATAATAACCTTATATGGAATAACCTAATTACAAACATTCATCACAACTTATGGAAAAGTAAACATAATAAGGGTGAAATCAAATGATCAATAATGGTAAACATAATCATTAACAATCATAAGGGTATAATGACATAATAAATCTTTATAACCATAAAATAAGATAGATCATACAAAAAATTGGATCACAATTTAAGAGAAATGGAAGAACACTTTAACATAAGTCAAGATTCATATAAATCAAAAACCATGAGCCATGCAAAAAAAATTATTGAGAAAAAGATACATTAAAAGTTTATGAATGAATAAATAAAAAATATTTTTAACTTGAAACATCATTTCATATCACTATTACAAACAATCTTACAATTGAAATAACTTACCTGATAAATTCAAATAATATATTTGGAGAAATCTTTAACTTGTTAACTCATCCCATACCCAATACATTAAAGGGATATAACAGTCTCCCCATAACATATCAGAAAAATTACATTAAGGATTTGGGTTTACTCTCCAATACTAATTTCATAAATATTTTCCAAGTAGCATATCATGATAAAAACAATTTTAAACTTGCACTTTTCAATCATAATAAAAACTATTGTTCTATTATAGCTTGATTTACCCATGTAAAAATAAATGGGTTCCATGAAAATATTTTTGAAATAATCAGAATACATCTAGAGAATGAATAAGGATGGTATCATTACAACATATCCATATTTGGTCATAAATTAAATCAAGGGTTATTTTATTTGATGAATATAAATACCACTAAAATATTATCGAGTAAAATTCCCATTCAAATTTGAAAATTACTTTTAAAAACTAAAAAAATCAAGAATATTAGGTAAATTATTTAGCTCAAAATTAACCTTAGAAACTTTCAAACAAAGCTTCAATGTAAAAATTATTCATGATGGTGAAAATATAGGTTAATCATTATTTGTTAAAATAAAACTTTTATATCACACTTTTTTAAAGAAAGTCAAAATAGGTCTTACAAAAAATGTTAAAAATATTAAACTTTTCGGTAATTTTTAAATAAATTCAAAGACACTTCATAATGACATTAATAAATAATTTAATTGTAAACAAGAAAATTCTTAATATATTTTTAGAAAATATAGATATGTAATAAAAATATTCCCAATCTAAAAAAAGATACACGATCTGTATCACTTACAAAAAACTTTATTGATGTTTCTTTAATAAACAAGGGAAGAAAATAAAAATAAAACATTTAAAAAATAAAATAAAAAAATATGAGGAAAATAAATTATGGTTAATAAAATATGATCATATGATACCTTACAAAGAAATTTTCAAGATAAAAAATTCTTAAGTAGGATTGTATCATAGAAATAGATATTGTTTTAGTAACTTTTGAATTTTAATACCTTTAAAAATGACTTAAAATGAAACATTAAATAAAATTAATATAAGTTAATACAAGATATAAAATATAAAGGGGTATTATATACATATGATAATAGAATATAGGTGCATAATATAAACAAATATCCCAAAGAAAAAATATTTGTGACAAAAAACCCTTACAAAGACCATATCATTGAATTGAGAATTAATCAATAGATAATGTATGTATGACAAATTAAAATCCTAAAAAAAGTTTAAATTAAACATAAATACTAAAAAGGACCTTTAACACATTATATTTTCATAATATTATCAATGAATAAGTTATATAACCAAATGAAAGGAAATTGAGTTAAGAAACTCCTTACAACACGATAACTATCTAGTAAAATACCTTTAGATAAAATAATATGAATTGAAACATAAAATTACATAAATAAATAATTATTCATGATATAAAATGTAAAAGTCATAGTATATACACCATATAAATTAACATAGTTTTATACCATCAAAACATGCCTCAGTGAAAGGAAATGGAGATGAAATCGCTTCCCTCGAGTCTAGAATTTCCATATATTCCATTTAACACTAGTATAATAAAATTATATTAATTATTTTATTTCTTAAGAACCTTTTATATTAATTTTTTATTATACTTAAACAATTAATTTAATTTATTTTAATTAAATATTTAATTACTTAATTTGTTAAGTCCATGTCATGTGTTTTTGAGAATGTTCCGTTCATAACATCAAAATGACTTCGATATGTTCACCACGGTCAAAGAGATATTTGTTCCATAATATCTAGAATAATAATAATGAAATTATAATGATTATTATAAATTAATTAAACTTTTTAAACCAACCATGTAAGAAGATTATAAAATATGAATCACGTTACAATCATGAAGATGGTAGGTCGTACTTACGCATGAGTAACATTTCCATTTTTCAAAGAACATGAAAGAAAAAAGGTATATATTATTTTATCTTTAAATAATTATTAATATATCATAAATATATTGTTATAAATTTATATACATTATATAATTCCACTATGTGATGCAGTGATGAAAAAAATATCACATCGCTTCGTGGAGGTGGTAATCCACACGTACGCATGGACGACATTATCATTTTTCAATGGGTGTAAATTTAAGAAAATATATGATATATAATATTTAAAAAAATATAATTAATTCATTAATATAATATATATAAATTAAATCCAAAATTATAACCATCAGTGAGAGGCGGTGATGAAAAACATTACATCGATTTGTGAGGCAGTTATTCATCATTTACACAAATGATAGATTCTTTTCCCATTTAATGAAAGAAAGTGATGTATTAAGATAAACCAATTTAAATAAAAATTATTTATATGGGGGATAATTAATTGATTATATGATTTTTTTATAATTTTATAATGATGTAAAAGAAGAAATAAAACTAAAACATTCGGTTAAAAACTATACCTCTTCTTTATATAACCTCTTTTTCTTTATACATTTTTCTATATAAGGTTGCAATTATGCACAATATAAGATATCTCAGAAATGGTGAGTAATTCAATGAATGGATTTTTTTAGGTATTGTATGAACCAAATTTATATTGAAGTGTGTATAGAAGAGGACGGGGGGTTTCTTTTATAAGTGAGTGGATGTAAACTATTTGAAATATATGAAATATTATAATATAACATGTGTCTGACTAATGTAGAATGATTCCAAAAGGAAATGTATTATAATATATGTACAATATTGTGTTAATATAATCTTAAAATAAAATTTATATGTGTTATTATATCATTTTGAACCTTTTATTTTGGGTTAACACCTTTATAAACTATTTTTAACTGTAACCGCGATAACAAATTTTTCAATCTTAAAGGATTATAAATTTACTTATAATGTATAAAATAGATCAGAAATGGTCAAGGGATGATATTTTATTCCAATTACCATAAAAATTGTCCTATTGAAGGATTTTTTTGTTTTTTAAATAATTTAATTAAATATTTGTTTTCATAAAATATCATTAATACCATTTTTTGACACTATTAATTTTATTTGACATTAAAAACATGAAGATAGTAATGGAATTAGAATATAAACTTTAAAAAAAATAATATTTTTTATTAATCTATAGAATTATTGTGACTTAGTAATTAATTAAAATTATATTGCTTTTAATGTTTTTAAAATCTTTTTAAAACTTTTCTACTCTATACATAAGCACTTTTTTGGTGTTGCGTAAGTTTTTTAGGTAAATATATAATCACTAAAAATTAAAAATAAAATAAAATCACAAAAAAAATATTGCAACTAAAAAAAATAAATTATAATTGATAACATTATTATTTATTATATCTTTGAAATAATATTATAGCTATTAAAGTACATTAAGTGACAATTTTTATTTATACATTACTTAATATAATATATATGTAATTATCAAAGAATAAATGGGACAAAATTGACATAATTTTAAAACATATATGAGAATGGATTTAACTACTCATCCAATATGAATAATTTAGGTATTACATATATTTTTAAAGTCTTATCACATCATTTTTAACCTAACTACCTGATTTACCCACACCGTGGTCACTATTATTTACCATGGTTACTATTCATTTTTGTAAAAAATTAAGTTGTACTTTTGAAATAATATTAATTATTATAATTCCAAATATTTAATCTATTTCATTAAATTAAATTTACATAATTGGTATAATTTAATTCAAAATTAAACCTACAAAACACGACGAAGAGTGACTTTTGGGAGAAAATGTATTTTTATATATAAAATGTTTTTATGCCAAAATAAAGTATAAAATAAAATAAGATGACATTTATTGGATTATTAATAATATAAATAAACTAAAATTATTATTAAATTATTTTAAAATAAACTGTAACTTTTTAAATTCATGTAACAAAAAGATAGTTTTCAATAAAAATAAATATTTTTCCTTATTTTTTTAAAAATCAATCTTTTCTGAAAATTATTAAAATTCCCTTGAAGATAATTTTGAAACTA
Organism: Viscum album; assembly: GCA_963277665.1. Taxonomy (NCBI): domain Eukaryota; kingdom Viridiplantae; phylum Streptophyta; class Magnoliopsida; order Santalales; family Viscaceae; genus Viscum; species Viscum album. The sequence goes on from OY728129.1 coordinate 1,406,503,713, forward strand.
TGATTTAAAAAATGCTACTAATTTTTCAATATAATTTTTTTATGGGTGGTAGAAATAGATTATATTATTCTCTCATAAAAATAAATAATAAAATTTCTGAAGAAAACATAATTTTGAATCATAAAATGACTTTACTTAAAAATAAGTGCTTATTTTATAATAATTAATCAATAAATTTTTATTGATTATAACCTTAATATATATATTTATATTTCATAATGTTGTTATTTATAATCATACCCATGAATTCAATTATTATTTTACATCATACATATTTAAATAATAATAATTCATTGTCATTCAATCTCGGGGTTGCATATTTTGTACACTATCAAACGTAGTATTATTTTCAAACAATCGATTGTTATAAATTATTCTAGATATGGTACTCATGTTTTTTTTGAATAAGTTAGTAGATTAGGTTTTTTATATGTTGGGGGGGGGATACCCATGTAAATACCCTAAACATTAAAATAATATAATGTCACTTTTCTGGGAGTATAGGAAAAAATGTAATTTTTTTTAATGATTTGATATGTTTGGGTAGGAATCAACTCATCCAATCATATTTATAAAAGTTTTATTGATATTTTAATCCATATATCTTAGTTTACTCTTCTCATGAACCCTATTTACCCTTTCTGTGGTGAAATAATTTTACGACGGTAACTATTCATTAGGAAAAAAATAAATGAGAATTATTATATAATTTTAATGTTATAATTATGAATACAGAATAAATATTAGAATATTAAATTTAAATAGTTGGTAAAATTTACTTCCTATATAAATATTCTAAATTCAAATAAGAATATTTTTTTTAGAAAAAATGACCATTTAATAATAAGAATTATTTCACACAAAAAACATGTATAATAATGATTCTCAAGAAATTTATTGATTTATAAATAAAAATTGATATTTAAATGTCTTTAAAACCAATTAAATACTTAATGTAACATTACACTTACTTAATTAAATAAAAGATAAATGATAGTTCTTTTATTAAAATAAAACATCACTTAAGTTCAAAAATGTACAACATAGGTTTATAAATTGAAATTAATATTTTTATATAAATTAATTTAATACTTAAACAAATATTTGGTCTATAAGACAGTTTTAAAAAACTTCTTTGTCATTTTAATATCATGAAGTTGTCTTAAAAGTAATGATATTTATAAAAACTATATTTTTAACCATTCACTCAAAAATTAACAATTCCAAAATTTTAACATAATATTATTTTTCTATAATGAATTTAATAAATGAAATTATATTTAAAAAATTAAATTTTAAAAATTCATAAATTTAGATTTTAACTGAAAATAAAATATTATAAAAAATCTTCTTATATATAAAAATGAAAATTTTAAACATGAAGTGCTCATGATCAAATTATAGATAAATTTAAAATTAATTGATTGTTAATATATTTTTTACATTGGAACATTATGTACCATATTTTTACCCAAATAAAATATTTTTATTTAAGAATGAACATTTAAGGAAAAAGTGGGAAACAAAAAAAGTTCATAAAATAGATACAGTTAAACCTTATAAGAAATTTTCAGGCCATTCAAAAATAATTTAAACAGTTATAATCCTTTACCTTAAATTGTCAGCATTTAATTGAGGTATCAACCATCTCCAAATTTTCTTTAATGAGGTCCTCGAATTGGGATTCCATCCTATCCCATGTTTTCACATGCTCCTCTAGGCTTGTTTTCCCTTCAATGAAACCATGTATTACAGTCCTATTCTATTTTTCAATCTAAGAGGATTTTTTTTATTTCACGTCATCATGCAATGAACTTTCAAACATCATATGTGGATCCTCCTTTGAAACCCTGATGAAGAAATAATCCTCTAAAATTTATTCATTAGAAAATATGAGGAGATCTTGGGTTTTGTCTGATTCAATGACCTCTTAATTCATTGGGATGTCAACAACAACAATCAATCTATTTTGAGTGATTTTAAATTTTCTAAAGGACCTTGTAACTAGTGGAATTAGTATATTTGAGTAGTCCTTTCATCTATGTGGCCTCTTCATGTGTTTAATTAACCCATATTAATACAAAAGGGTGTTATTTACATTATTTAAAGAGGATCAAAGGTTTTATTCTAGAATTTACACTTCCTTGGGATCTAAGGACCGAGATTCTAAGGCAGAATCGTTTTCTAGTTTTTTATCATCCAATCAACCTTATAAAGGACGGTTCCATTCATTTACTTCTTCCTTAACAATATATTCTTCAAAAGGGATGGATTAACATCTCCCAGCACCAAAAAAAAGTTATAAGAACCATCAACAGATACACCAACTTTACTTGGGCTAACAAGAGAGGGAGGCTTCTTAGCCTTACATAGAACCTTATCTATCTATTATAGGACCCTTATTGGGCATGACATGTTCACTAATCTCAATCCACCCCCCATATTTAATAAAACCTCTACCTTGAATATTTTTTATACCATGTGAGCCATACTAACATAGTTCTTAGATCATAAACTATTTAGGGGAATTACAGTTAGTCCTTACAACATATGAATATGAGGTAGAGTTCCAAGAGATACTTCTCAGAACCGCACACACCCACTCACCTTCCCCTGAGTTTCCTTGAACCATTACTGAAAAAGTATTGACACGTAAATCCAAATTCAATCAACCAAAAAATTCTCTATACTTTGATATGAAAGCCTAGGTCTCACCTCTTTTTGGGTGATAGTAGGATTCCCTAGCTCCCTAGTACATAACTGATCTACCTAAGGGGCATTTCATGCTTTACCAAAATTTGAGGTAATGAGTCCTTCCTTCCCTATATCATACAAGGGCTGATACTCTCCTAAATATGGAGGGGCCTCCCAAAAATCAAAAAACAATCCTCACCAACATCTACTGAAATCGTGACCAAGATGCCTATAGGATGAATAGAATTGACCCATGATTCATTGGATACCTTTTTATTCCAATATAGTTCTCCATAAACCTTTATGTAGCTGAAATACAATGGGTTCATGGAGATATTTACTTTAATACAAATCCTCAGAGAAACTAGATGACACACAACATGAGTATAGATATCTATGAAGAGAAAAACCTCCACCATATTATTGATCAAATAGAGAACCTCTAAATTTTTAAAATGTAAGTCATGACCAGGAACAGATACCCATATATCTGTAATGGGAGTGTCATTCTATAGATGAAAATAAAATGAACACGGAAATAAGGAAAAAAATCCCGAAATAATATGTAAACATTGATCTCATTTAGATAAAATATCTTCCATATTCGTGAACCTGACTAAGATATTCATTGAATCCAAAAACCCAATAATCAATAATTTTTTCAACTTCAATACAGAGGAGAAAAATATATCAAAGGAATCCATGGAGGTGTGACTCTTCCTAAAGTGAGAAGCAAAGATAGACCCATCATTGCCGAAGCTCTAGTGAAATCTATGGAAGAAATTAGAACTGACAGAACTCCACTCTCGAGTGATTATACATTAGGGAAAATCAGAATGGGGGAAAGATGGGGAGGGTTGCAGGGTGAGTGAAAGGGGAAAATAGATTAGTACGAGGAGATGAATATGTTGGAGGAAGGACCTCCTACCCCTAGCTAAGAGTGGTCGAGGTGGGAAGGCGATAGATCAGTCATGACTTAGTCCATCATCGAAGAAAGAGAGCAGTGAGTGAGAGATAGAATATGCATCATCTTTTAAATTTTATCAATTTAATTTATTAGGATAAAATACTTAAAAATTTAAAAAACAGTTGTTTAAAAATTATCCGCATTTACCATTGAATAAATTTAATCACACACATTAAATTTTTATCTAATAATTATTAAATTTCATCAATAAAAAATAATAATATGTAATTAATAAATTATTTATCATATTTTTATTTGATTCTAGGTTCTACACTTCTTGTAATTTTAGAATGAAATTTCAAATTTTATTCTCATAATGTATTGTAATAAAATATATAGTGATTCTTTTTAGTTTTGTGTTAACATATTTAAATACCGGGGTGTTAAATTCCCCTTTTAAATCATGTACACAAAATTTTATTCTCTTCATACCATAATATATGTATCTTAACATAGGTATAATATCTTATGAATATTTTATCTTGATAAGTAATTACTAAGTTACTACTAAGAATCATATCATTTATTAAGTAAATATTTATAAAACTTGTATATACTATTATTATACCCATACTTGTGAATGAGTTTCTAGAGGCATACCATGATAACTAAAAGATATTTCCCCCATAATACTTGATTATTTTATCTTCTTATTATTTATGATTGACGAATTATTTTACTATAGAGATGTAGAATATAATAAAATATATTTAATATATTTAATTCTTTTATATAAGTATAATTACATCCTTTTATTTTGTTTTGATTAGTTTTCCATCAATTATTTATATCATATCATTAATGATGAACAATATAGATGAATTTTTCATTCGTGATGCACAAATATCAACTTTTAATGGATTATAAGATCCATATAAAAATTATGACATATTCCTCCTATATTTATCAATGTAAAAAGAAAAAAATGATGTGTATGAGTAAAGACAATATATATAGGAATGAAAACCTTTAAATTATGAATTATAAAAAATACCACGAGTTCAATATAAATTAATTTATACTTTATATACTAATTCCTTAATCCTCATAATTTTTGAAAAAAAACCATGATAGTTTTGACTTAAATCATTGGTATAACAACCATGTTTACAACTAGAGAATATTTTTTAATCTTAATAGAGACCACATGATTTATTCTCATTATAACCAGATTCCCATTAGGCATCTCTATTAGAAACTAATTCATCAATGTGTCAACGTATGATTAAATATCCATGGAAAAAACAAAAGAGATCATATATCTAGAATCAAATAATTCATGATTTTGGGATCAAATCACATGATATCATAGCACAGGTGTCTTTAACTCCATCTATGGTAGTTTTATAAGCTTATCCTTGATCTCTCTACATCTTCTGTGGTATATTACCTTGAAGATTAGTTCATTGGTCTAAACAGGGTATCATATTCTTATTGTTAGAATATTGGATATTTGTGGATTATTTATTTACCTCTCATTTATGATACAAATGGAACTTATATATTCTCTTGTAACATACTACCTTTCCATTTATGAAATTACCAGGGTGCTTCATTCCACAATTATCACATATTGGAGGTTCCATGATTCCCTTATTCTCCTTCACCTTATTTATTTTTACTTAATGATCAACCATACTCTTCTCCTATTTATTTACTTTTAAAATACATGGATTTGTGAATTATTTCTATATCATGATGGATCTTGATTATATACCATCATATGATGAAAATTTTTGAGATATTATTTCTATTTAGAGGCTCTACTTAATCCCATCAATAAAACATTCAATATTACATTCCATATTACATATTTATTCAATATAATTCCTCACTAATCTCATATATCTCACCTCATACTTAGAAACACATTTCCCTTCCTCCTATATTAAATTATGGAATTTCCATTCCATGTCAACCCATTTATCTCAAAGAAAATATTTATTTTAGAATACCTACTTAAAATTAATCCAATACATTTTATTAGTATAATATCCCTCCTTTTTATTTAAAATGAATGATATATATTTAACCACATATCAAATTAAATAATAAAATTCTATAATAACCTTCTCCCTTTCATTAATTCTAAAATCTAGAAACAACTTTTTAAAGGACATGATATTTTTTTCAATAATAAATAGAGTAGTACTTAAATTAATGGATGAAGGTTTGTACCACATGTAGAAGTAATAATTAAATTGTGTTGTGAATCAATAATTTATTCTATATCGGAATTGTTTTTGTTTACAACCTATTTTTACATCCTTAATATGATCATAATATAATCAGATCTAACACTAGCCATGTTAGCTTCCCCATAAAGGAAATCCATGAATTGATTACGGGTGTTGATACACTTTCTATTTCTTCCACTGGGAAATATAAATAAATATTGAAATATACTGAATTCTATAAAATCATTATGAATATTGAGTCATAACATAAAAACCACTAAAAAGTTCTTGAACATTCAAGGGGTTTATCTTAATGATTTTGAAATCTATGTTCTTTTAAATTCTAGTTCCTAAGGGCCCTAATAAGAGTTCTTTGATAAAAACTATAACAAACCTAACTCCAATTTACTAGATTTAATGTAAAATTTATTACATTTGTGGATGATTCAATGGATCTCATCCTAAAGGATAAAATATTTTACCTGTCTTGGTAGAATATATTTATTAATGATTTCTATATTACATTGGAAACATAAATCAAAGATTATAAACTTCTTAAAAACATTATTATAAATTTCAATACATCTAGGACATCATTCAATGATCTATCCTTGAAACAATTGGGAAAGAAACAATGAAGGGTGAGCTCAGATTCCAAGTAAGGGAAGGGGTACAATTGGATCAATTATAGAATAACTAAAGAATAAATAATATGGAAGATATAAATAATAATCAGATGTGTTATATAACTAATATAATGAAAGAAGAATATATCCATGGATTAAATAGAAATATAATTTGTAAGAACCCAGATCTTCTTTTTCAGGTACGTCTTCCTTTTCTGGTCGTTTTTGAGAAAAGAGAAATTTTCGAAAATGTCTAAAGTACAGGCTGTGTACTTTATGAGTACACGCCGTGTACTCAGTCGTCGCGGGTAGCCATGTGCTGGCCATGAAACGGCCTCACACATGGCCATGTGGGGGGTGACCTGAAGGCCACCTAAAGCAGAGTATCGAAACGGAATGTACATGCTGTGTAATTCTAAATTACATGCCATGTATTTTCTTGTTTTTCATTAAACACACTAGGGTTACATCTGACAGACAGAAAGGGATTCTTCTATGTGGGGTTCGGTCAAGAGAACTAGTACGTTGACATTTCTTCTCTGAGACCCCAATCAAGCGTCTGTTATCAGAATCCATCATCATCAATTGCGTAGGGATCGCCTCAGTAACATATTCCTTCTTCTAGAGTTTAGTTTCTTGATTCTTCCTCTTTCAAGAGTTATATTCGGTTGAATGTTTTTGACGTTTTTGTAGATATACCATGTTATTAGGCGATTCAAGGCTTGAGGTTCATGTATAGAGATCTCCCAACACCGAGGTAGGTGGTTTATGCCTTTCCGCAGAAAGTATTTGAGTTTTATGAGCAAAATTCCCAATACCGATCAATGGGGTATTGCAGATTTACTGTTTTATCCCTATTGTTTGCATGCTATTCTTGTATGCTTGATTAGAGGATAATTTAATATGAATAGGGTTGATTACTATGCATTGGAAGTGGTTTCCCATTCATGTCCTATTTATTACCGTCTGGACCTGTTTAGCCTGTTAGGCTGCCTTTTTGTTCTTCCCATGCCTAGTTGTAGGATGGCGTGATTCTTATGATTTTCTGATATTCCATAGACTAGTTTTTCCAGTATTTATCGAGGTTTACTTTAGACGTTTTTCGTTGTTATGCTTGATTGAATTACACAGGGCCGTGAGAACCTGGTGTGGTTGACTATAAGGGGGATTGACTGAGAGAGCTTCCTCAGAGAGTCTTTAATCATATTTTACTATAAGGGGGATTGACTGAGAGAGCTTCCTTAGAGAGTCTTTAATCATATTTGACTATAAGGGGAATTGACTGAGAGATCTTCCTCATAGAGTCTTTAATCATTTTCACCAAAAGGGGAATTGACTAAGAGATCTTCCTCATAGAATCTTTAATTATATTATACTATAAGGGGAATTGACTATGAGAGCTTCCTCATAGAGTCTTTAATGAAAATAGACTATAAAGTTAATTAACTATGAGTGCTTCATCAGCGATTCTTTTTTATATCCATGTAATTTCTTAACCAAAGGGTTAGACTGTGTGTGCTTCCAGAGGGTTTCTTGTGTACTAGGTAGGACCAAAGGGGATATGTTGTGTGTACTTGTGGTGATTTCCTACTATGATTTAGTCTCACAACCTATTTGTGCCATTATTTTGGGACCAAACAAATTATATTATTGTAAGTATAGATAAGGGAAAGTTCCCTTCTACTTCAGGTACTTGATTTGTTGTGGAGCTAGAGAGCATGAGACCAAGATGAGGCTTGCGATGTTGAGGATTTGTTAATCTATTTTTTTTGTACATTGGTTTAGTACTGTCTTTGTATTCCAGTATTTTTATTTGTTTGGATTATTTCCTAGACATATGTATCATACATCACTCATATATATGTGTGCTCGAGTTTCTTCCTTCCAGTATTCTACTGTTTTTGTTGTTTGAGATGTTTACTACTTTCGCTACTATATTTTTTTCTTTTCTGTTGTGTTACTCTGCCAATGAGGGCATAGTTTCACCATTATCACACCCAAGACCCTTGCTTCTAGTCCGCAGCCTCTAGAGTTTGGGGAAATGTGCTTGAGGCCATGTGACTAACCGGGTACGGGGCACCTCTGGGCGGCTTCCGAAACCGGGACATTACAAAGTGGTATCAAAGTGATGTTTTGATCTTCCGATGTAATGCCCCGAACCCAAAATCCTAGAGTTGGTGCATTATTATGTATCATTTTCATGATTACAAAAAGATCAAGTCTCAAAATACCGATTAGTTTAGTATCCTTACAAGTACTAGATACATTCATAAGGTTTACATTACATCATAAAATGGAAAACTACAACAACATTGTTTCCATAGACAACATTGAGATCCCATTGACTATCCCTGTTGGTCAGTCATAATACACTTCTTCATATCCTAGGAAAAATAAAACATAGAAAGGGGTGAGCTCAGATTCTTAGTAAGGATAACAATATAGAGAAATCTTTTATATAAACATAAACATTTAAGACAATGTATATAACTAAAACAAAAGCCTTTTCAACATAAAATTCATTATAAAATGGAAAATATAAATCAAAATAATTCCATTTACTTACTCACATGGATATTCTACTTTTAAAATAATCACATGCCATATCAATAGCTACTTTCATAATGATGGAATGCATAAGGCCAGACTTTATAACCACATATTCAAGGCCTTGTGCCAAGACTAAAAATAATATTTTTTCAAGGCCTTGTGCCATGAAACTAGTTTGTGTCATGATACCTACCGATGCATCGAGGAGCTATAGCGGGCTCCACCCATCACTTACTAATCCCAATGCATTCCTCATACAAAATGTTTGAAACATAACATAAACATTCATATTAAAACTAGCATACAAAATGTCAATACTTTAACAATAAACCATGAAAGGTATAAAAATAACACATCCAAAGTCAAACATATCACAAAACCTTCAATAAAATATGGAAGATTTGTATCATAATAAATCAAATACAAATATGTTTAAAATCCATCAAAGGATGATGACATAGATGAAAATGATTTGTAAAACTCTTTGAGAGAAATATTCCTTTTTCATGAGAAAATTTAAAAGTCAGAAAATTTATAAAGGAAGAAATTTAAAGTCATTTTGTAATAAAAGTGTCTCATACCACTTTGAAACCTTTGAATGAAATTAACATTTTTAAAACACTCATGTCCATATAAATAAATCCTTAAAACCCATTTTGAAAACATGGACATTAATGAGAATGATTTAGAAGAATAAATATTTAAAACATTTAAAATGTTGTTTTAGTAAAAATTCCCTAAAAAATAATCCCTTTTAAAACTCTTTTATGAAACATGGATATGGATAATAAATATGTCCCAATAGATACTTACGTAAAAACAATCTCAGATAATAAAGAGATTGTGAAATTAACCCTTAACTTGTACTCTAACTTGGTCGAGGGTAGGGTAACCTTTTGTATAATGGTTAAATAATTGTTAATAAATTATACAAGAATCATATACATTAATATGATATCATATTTGATCTTTTAACATCGCTTTGTTAATAATATCTAAGTATTATCGTCGTTTCAGGTGTTAACTGATTCATTTTACTTTATATGATTTGTTACGTAAGTATTGTTTTTTTATGGATAAGAAGTGTCTTACTCATATTCAGAATGATATTAATTATTTAAGCATTATTTTTAATCATCTAATGAAAATTAGTCTTGAATGGATACGATGGGGAGTGAATCTCATCGCGTTCGTGGAGACGGTAATCCTTACGTACGCATGAGCAACAATATCATTCTTTTAATATTAAAATAATATATAATTTGATGGTATATCATATATAAAGAATAATTATAATGTTATATTTATTATTTAAATCAATTACACATCATTATTATACCCATCCAAATAATAACGTATTGAATAACAATTATACCACGACGTGGAGACGGTAAGCTGTACATACACACGTATGGTGACATGTCATTAAAAGGATGGATAGAATAATGAATATGGTTGTACCATATATAAATATTAACATCACAGTATATAAAATATACTAGAGTTATTATTTTATAATGGAAACAACAAAGAAAGAGGAAGTGGAAGAAGAAAGGAACTTGAAAGAGGTGATGAAATATTTACCTTTTCTTCGTGTTATTCCTTTTGATTTGATCAAAAGGCTCCTTAGGTTGTCTTTATGAAAAAGGGAAGGCCTCTTATATGAATGGAGGACAGTTGAGAGGGTATTTGGGTAGGGTTTGGCCGAGCCAAATGGCTTTGAATGTGTGAATTAGAGAGAAGGGGGAGTGACCTCTTATAAGAGGGGTGAGGGGTACCTTAGAAAAAATTAGAAATATTATTTTATGATAAAATAATATTCGGTTTTTAATGTCTAAAAAATGGATTAATTAAAGGCTGAGATGGGGATGGTTCTAAAACCACTGAAACAATAGGGTTTAGATAGGTTTGGGTCACTATGTTAACTTTATCTTTTAGATTTAACTCTTAGTTAAATAGTTTGACATTTAACATGTCTATTTGTATTTTTATATTATATAGTGAATAAAATTACAATAAACTTCCAAGAGAACCCCAAGTTGTTCATTACTGATAAAAATATAATTATGTATGTCTTTTGGCTGATACTTATATTTTTAGGAATAGAAAATCAATTAATAATATAATATTTGTTTTAAAATCTCTTTTATGTCAATTTTTACACTATTTGGTATTTTGTTTTTTCTAAATTTATAACAACATTATTACTTCGAAACAAATTCATCTAACCAACCCTAAAATGTCATATTAACCTATAAAATTAGTATAATTCATAAAAAGTCTCCAATTACATTTATTTGGATATTTATAATATTAATTATTTTAAAATTTAATTAATTAGGTAATTACTGCATCATCATTGTGTCATAAATAAATTAGATTATTTAATGTCTAAAAAATATAAATAAAATAAAATTATATAGGAAATAGTTTTATCTTACTAATTAATATTTATAGTATATTTTATCTTATGTGTAACCCTATATTAAAAAGGGTTAGTTATTAATCTTAGAATTTAACACTTTTATCACTTCTTTGAATTAAATAATAATAAATGTCCTAATCTAATACAAGTTGACCTAAATGATCATATTTTACTCCTAATGTTTTTTTGGTCGAATTATACTTATCCAATAGAATAAGGACATGTGTTAGAGTATTAATAATATCATTTTTACCCTTAATTACCATATTTACTTTTAGCCGTGGTAAATAAAAATAAAAAGTTACTATTCACCAAAAATTATTTTCATCTTATTGAACCACATTTTACTTACTGATATCAATCGTGTGTCTTGAATTTTTTAAATTCAACTCACAGAAGCGGTAAAATTATGTTTTATGTAAATTTGCAAATGCTCATAGGAGGTGGGTAAAAGACGGTAAAAAGTTCAATACAATTTTTATATATCTAAAATTATTATAAAATGACTCCAATGAATTAAATTGAAAATATATAGGTATTATGTATATATTTTGACCTAAAATAAATTTAAATAAAATAAATAATTATTTAAATAAAAATTCAGTTTTAAACTGCAACTCAATGTTTTTCATTATTCATCAAAAATTGAATGTTTTCAGAAAAATACCAAAAATTCACCCTAAGATAATTTTAATATTTAAAATTCAAAACAGAATTCTATTTTACCAATTTGAAAACATAGAAGTTTCATTAATTAATTTAAAAATAATTCCCGTTGTCCAAACCAAAAAGCGTGTTTTTAAGAAATAATAACTATCAAAAGATTGATACTTGTTTATGTCAAATTTTCAAGTGAAATTACTTAAAATAACCATAATTGGATTAAATGGTAAAAATATAATCCTATTATACTTCCAAACCATTAAAATGGATAATTCAACACTATAAATTATTTTGATTAAAAAATTTGTTTCAGTTAAAATATAGTATTTTTCAATATTCACCCAAATATGAAAGTTATTAGAAAAACACCAAATATTTATTGAATCTAAATTCTTATGTCCCAATTCAAAATAAAATGTTAATTTTTTAAAATTGAATATATTAATGTTTCAAATATTGGACTTAAAAATGGTTTTCCATTAAAAGGCGGTAAAATTGAATTTTTTAAAAAATAATTATTTTATCAGAAAAAAACGAAATTGGTCTTAAATTTTTTCTAAGAAACTCATAATATGGATTCTAAAATTATAAGGATTATATAAAGTTCAGAATTCAGTTAATACTATTCATAACCGCTTTTGAACGACTAGTTTGGTAAGTCGTGGTGTGCTTGATCTCAACGTTGCGTGTAGTGCAAGTTATTGCATTACTTTGAAGAAATAATGTACTATGAAATATTGGGGTGTTACATTATTACCTCCTTTAATAAATTGCATCCTCTCAATTTGAAATTGTTCTTCCAAAATAAATGGTTGAAAATAGGAAATACCTTTGTGGGAAAACCCACATCTGAAATTGGGTTAATAAAATTTATTCTTAATAAGAAGAAAAGGGGAATGAAAAAGTCACCACCAAATTATGATCTTGATTAAGAGAACATTGTTGGATATTAGAGACACATAATTTGAGGAAAAACATAAATATTTATAAGGAGTGATTGAGGTCATCAGTCAAAAAAATTGTAGAATTGAGGACCACAAAGCCATCAATCTATGATGATTTAAAATATCATCGGTTCAACAAAACATAAGGTATTAAGATAACAAATTTTTAGTTTTAAGATCCCTTACCTAAATTTTAAGAATTAATTTATTCATATAATAAGAGAAGAAAAAATTATATACTTGACAAGTAGAGTTCCATCCTTTAACTAATTTCTACCACAAATCCATCTTTCACTCTAAAAGATAATACCACATAAAAAATATATATTTATCCTATATGTATAGGGTTCAGAAATAATAATTTATAATTCATATACCAGACCTTTTATAAAAAACTACATTATTCAAACTAGGACATCACGTGGGCCAGTGGTAGGTGATACACCCTTGTCGCCCTTCGGTTGCGGTGTGGAGTCTCGTGACCTTGCCGGATGCGACAGGTTGCCGCCCGACCTCGGAGTTGTCCATTTTGTGGAAATCCTAAAATAATCTCAAACTAGAATTATCCAAAATATTTCTGTCCAAACTCACAGTCCAAAATTTATAAAAAAGGTAAACACAATGAATATCCTTTTTTCCACATAATAACATGTGAACACCTTCATCATGTATTCTTTTAAAACATTACAAAATCCTGAATTACCATAAAACCTTATTGATTACATTCATGCTCCCTTATTCTTTATAGAATAATCGATATACTCCTTCAGTCCAAAAATGTTGTAAAATCCATCAATGATGGAATATACAAATCATTAATCAGTTTCAAGGTTGTCAAGAATATCCAATATAATTTATCAAAATCAATCATGTATTATTCCTAAATCACTACCGCGGTATCTGAACCATATTATGGGTTATCTTTCTCTCAACCATATATTTTACAAAAAATTAACCTTCTATTGAGTCACTTTTCTTTGATCCACACAATCTCAAGTCCTTAATAAAATAGTACTGCAGTACAATCCTTATATACTCTATAATTATTATAACATGTACATCATTAATACAATACTCAAATGACACAATACCTTAATAACAACATAAGAAATATAATCATTCATCTTCATCTTCGGTCTTATCATAACTTTATTATTATCCAATACCAGCATTTGGGGTATACTATGATGATTTGGACATTGATTCACGTAGTGTCCCAACTCCTCATAGATGAAGAATTGTACATTTGAAACTTTTTTCTTACCCTTGGAATCACATACTTGGTGTCCTTTTTCTCCACAATTATAAAAAATTCCAATTCCCTTCAAGCATTTACCAAGGTGATTACTTATACAGTATTCACATATAGGAAAATCTATCTTTTACCTCTTCTATTTATCCATATTTCTATTTTCCATCCTTTTCTTCTCTTGCTTTTCTTCAAAGCCATAGGACTCAGAGACTTCATTAATTATCTTATTAACACATGATACTATTTCTTCATATGTTGAGAATTCATGGGAGACTATTTCCCTTCTAAATTTTGGATTAATACCATGAAATATATGATCCTTCTTACTCTTTGGATCATACATATTGCTGGAGTTCACATTCTTTCTACTGGGTTCCATTTCCATAAAATGGCATACACTAGGCCAGATTATGAATTGCATTGAATAATTCCAAACTTGAAAAATACCTAATTTCAATTGTACACTTTAAGGATATAATCCATAATAATAAAAATATTTTCTTTGAGGATCTATATACTCGTAAATCATTCAAAATGATTTGTAAAGAAAATGATAATTATTCTAAGCATATCTCCCAGGAGTGTCATAACCAAGAGTGCAGCAAGGCCCATTTTCGTGCACCAGTTCCCATTCGAGTCTAGCTAAAAGCGGCCTTTTTTGGGTTTACCCCTAGGTACATCTCTTCCAGAGATGCCTCTACCTGATCATATCCAGACAGGGATGTATTTCATAGAAAATTCACAAAATCTCTACAATACCAAAATTCGAGGAAGTTCTTCTATACTAATCCTCAAAGTCTATCTTAGGGATATGTGCTCTAATCAGAGCTTATCTAAATCTAGTTTCCAAGGTTTTTAATAAACTTCCTCTAATACCAACTATAATTACCTGACACTAAAAACCCAGAGTCGTTGCAATATTATGTATTAATAGCATGATCACAAAAGATCAAGTCTCGAAAGAACGATTAGTTTAGTATCCTTGGAAGTACTAGATACATTAATAAGGTTTACATTACATCATAAAATGGAAAAATACAAAAACATTGTTTCCATAGAAAACACTGAGATCATATAGACTATCCCTATAGGTCAGTCATAATATACTTCTTCACATCCTGGCAAAAAGAAAACATAGAAAAGGGTGAGCTCAGATGCTCATTAAGGATAACAATATACCAGAAACTTTCATAAATAAGCCTAAACATTTAAGGAAATGTATAGAACTAAAACCAAATCCTTTTCAACATAAACATCCTCATAACATGGAAAATATAAATCAAAATAATTCCATTTACTTACTCACAGGGATATTCTACTAGTCGAATAATCACATTCCATATCAATAGCCACTTTTATAATGATGGAATGCATAATGAAAGACTTCATAACCACATAGTCTAGGCCTTGTGCCAAGACTACAAATAATATTTTGTCAAGACCTTGTTCCAAGACACTAGTTTGTCTCATGATACCTACTGATGCATCGAGGAGCTATAGCGAGCTACATCCGTCACTTACTAAGTCCAATGAATTCCTCATACAAAAAGGTTGAAACATAACATAAACATTCATATTAAAAATAACATACAAAATGTAAATACCTCAACCATAAACCATTAATGGTATAAAAATAACACATCCACTGTCAAACATATCACAAAACCTTCAATACGATATGGAATATTTTTATCATAATAAATCCACTCCAAATATGTTTAAAATCCATCAAAGGATGTTGACATAGAAGAGAATGATTTGTAAAACTCCTTGAGAGAAATATACCTTTTTCATGAAAACATTTAAAATTTATACAATTTAGAAAGGAAGACATTTAAAGTCATTTTTGAATCAAAGTGTCCCATACCACTTTGAAACTTTTTAAAGGAATTAACATTTTTAAAACATTCATGTCCATGTAAATAAATCCTTAAAGACCATTTTGAAAACATAGAAATTAATGAGAATGATTTAGAAAAATAAATATTTTAAAATTTTCAATTGATGTTTTGGTAAAAATTACCTTAAAAATAATCCCTTTTAAAACACTTTTATGAAACATGGACATGAATAAAAAATATTTCCCAGTAGATACTTACATAAAAACAACCTCGGATAATAAAGAGATTGTGAAATTAACCCTTACCTTGTACTTTTACTTGGTCGAGGGTAGGCTAACCTCCTATATAGTGGTGAAATATTTGTTATTAAATTATAAAAGAATAATATACATTAATATGATATCATATATTATCTTGTAACATTTCTTTGTTAATAATATCTTAGTATTATCGTCGTTTTGTGTGTTAACTAATTCGTTTTCCTTTTTATGCTTTGTTACATAAGTAATGTTTATTATGGATAGGATGTATCTTATTCATATTAATAATTGTATTAAGTATTTAAAAATTATTTTTAATCACTTAATGAAAATTATTGTTGAATGGATACGATGGGGAATAAATCTCATCACATTCGTGGAGATGGTAATCTGTACTTACGCACGAGGGACACTATCATTCTTTTGATATGAAAATAATACATAATTTTATGGTCAATCATATATACAGAGTCATTATCTTATTATATTTATTATTTATATCAATTACACATCATTATTATACCCATCCAAATAATAATGTATTGAATAACAATTACATCACGACGTGGATGCGGTAAGCTGTACGTACACACGTATAGGGACGTGTCATTCAAATGACAGATAGAATAATGAATATGGTTGTACCATATTTTTAATAAAATTAAAGTATATATATTATACTGGAGTTATTCTTTTAAAATGGAAACCATAAATAAAGAAGAAGTGGAAGAAGAAAAGAACCTGAAAGAGGTGATAAAATATTTACCTCTTCTTCGGGTTCTTCCTTTTGATTTGATCAAAAGGGCTCCTTAGGTTGTCATTCTAACTAAGGAAAGGCCTCTAGGATGAAGGGAGGATAGTTGAGAGGGTATTTGAGTAGGTTTTGGCCAAGACAAATGTATTTTAAGGTGTGAATTAGATAGAAGGGGGAGTTCCCATTTATAAGAGGGGTGAGGGGAACCTTAAAAAAAGATAGAAATATTATTTTATATTAAAATTATTTTTGGTTTCTAATGGATCCAAAATAAATTATTTAAAGGATAAGGTGGGTATGGGTCGAAAAACACTAAACCAATTGATTTTATATAGGTTTGGGTCACCATATTAAATTTATCTTTTAGATTTAACTGTTAGTTAAATAGTTTGACATTTATGATGTCTCTTTGTATTTTTATATTATATGGTTAATAAACTTACTATAAACTTCCAAGAGAACCCCAAGTTGTTCATTAATGAAACACCGATTATTATATAAGTCTTTTGGCCGAACCTTATATTTTTAGGAAAAGAATATTGATTAATAATATAATGCTTGTTTTAAAAACTTTTTTATGTCTACTTTGACACTATTTTGAATTTTCTTTTTGCTAAATTCATAAAATCTTTATTGCTTCGAACAAAATTCATCTAACCAACCCTAACATGTCATATTAACCTCAATAATTAGTTTAATTCATAAATTCCTCAAATTACATTTATTTGGATATTTATAATATTAATTATTTTAATATTTCATTAATTAGGTAATTACTGCATCATCAATATTGTGTCATAAATAAATTAAATTATTTAATGTCTAAAAAATATATGTAAAATTACATTATGTAGGAAATATTTTAAGATTTATAATGAATATTTACAGTCGAATTTATCTTATGTGTAACCCTATATTAAAAATGGTTTAGTTATTAAACATTGAATTTAACACTTTTAACTCTTTTTTGAATTAAATAATAATAAATGTACTAGTCTAATCCAAGTGTTCCTAAATGATCATATTTTATTCTAAGGTTGTTTTTCATCAAATTATACTTATCAAATAAATATTGGACTTGTGTTAGGGTAATAAGAATATCATTTTTACGCTTAATTACCCTATTTACTTTTAACCGTGGTAAATAAAAGTAAAAAATTACTATTCACCAAAAATTATTTTCATGTTATTGAACCAAATTTTACTCACTGATATCAACCATGTCTCTATTATTTTTGAAATTAAACTCACATAAGTGGTAAAATTATGTTTTATGTAAATTTGCAAATGCTCCTGGGAGGTGGGTAAAAGGCGGTAAAAAGTTCAATAAACTTTTTATATATCTAAAATTATTATAAACTGACTCTAATGAATTACATTGAACATATATAAGTATTGTGTATCTATTTTTACCAAAAAAAATTCAAATAAAATAGATAATTATTTAAATAAATATTCAGTTTTAAACTACAACCCAATGTCTTTCAGTATTCATAAAAACTGGACGTTTTCAGAAAAATACAAAAAATTCACCCTAAGATAGTTTTGATATTAAAAATTCAAAAATGAATTATATTTTACCAATTTCAAAACATATATGTTTCATTAATTAATTTAAAAATAATTCACATTGTCAAAACCAAAAAGCGTATTTTTAAGAAATAATAACTATCAAAAGATTGACACTTGTTTATGTCTAATTTCCAAGTGAAATTACTTAAAATTAACATCACTGGATTAAATGGTAAAAATATGATCTTATTATGATTACAAACCATTAAAATGGATAATTAAACACTATAAATTTTTTTGATTAAAAATGTTGTTTTCAGTTAAAATATAGTATTGTTCACTATTCACCCAAAAATTACAGTTATCAGAAAAAAACCAAAACTTTATTGAAACTAAATTATTACGTCTCGATTATAAAGAAAAATTTTATTTTTTAAAATTTAATATATAAATGTTTCAAATATTTTATTTAAAATGGGTTCTCCATTAAAAGGCCGTAAAATTGCATTTTTTGAAAAATAATTCTTTTATCTGAAAAAAATGAAATTGTTCTTACATTATGTCTAAGAAAATAATAATATGGATTCTAAAATGATAAGGATTATATAAAGTTAAGAATTATATTAAAACTATTCATAACCGCTTTTTAACGGGTAGTTTGGTAAGTCGTGCTGTGCCTGAACTCAGTGTTGTGTGTAGTGCAAGTTATTGCATTACTTTGAAAAAATAACGTACTATGAAATCTTGGGGTGTTACATCCGACCTGTGGGTTATGGGCCTACATGGACCAGAATTTTATGGAATCATTGGACTTTTATCCTTGTTTATAACTTGTATAAGATTCCATGCTTTGATTCGCGGGGAGTATGGGCCCTCATTGATCGGAATTTGATAGTTTTATGTTCATTTTAGTGTTTTTCTGGGCTCTGGTGTAGTTTCTGAGGCTTACTATCTGGAAAAACTTAGAATACACACCATGTATTTATGAATACACTCCACGTGTTCTTATGTTCGGGAAGAAACATTTTTTCTTAAGTACACGCCGTGTACCGTATATACACGCCGTGTAGTCTCTAACCGTGTGATAGGCTGTGTGTGCGCAGAGGAATCAGATAGAGAAATTCTTTTAGGAACACACTGTGTAAGATTTATACACACCATATGTGTAGACCTTGTTTCTGCCATGTGACTAACAACACGATTGGATAAATCTTAAGAGATACACGCCATGTCATCCTTGAACACGCTGTGTAGTGTAACCCTAAAAATCCACCCGGGTAACTAACCACACAAGCCAGTGAAATATTTTAAAGTACATGTTGTGTTTGTCAGGAACACAACATGTAGAGTCAGCTGTGTAAGTGTAACTAACAACACAGGTTGGTAATGTTAATCTAGTACACACCATGTCCACAACTAACACGTCGTGTAGTCTTTTTCTAAGGAGAACTGTGTGGCTTAGCTGTGTAAGGGGACTCGGGCAGGGAAAATGATTCAAGTACATGCCATGTATTCATGTTTTGTAAATCTTGAAGTCTTTATTTATATTGTTCCCTCATCATGCTTCTAGATTTCAGTCCTTTATCTTTTGATCTAAGGTGTGCGCTTGAACTTGCAGAGTCATGCCACCGAGGCGTCCTTCGTTTGTACGCAAGTTGCCAGGCTATGATTAGACACCCGATATGGCTGATCAAGGGATTATAGCAGACTCTCCAGTTGTGCCGGTCTTGGCCCAAGCCATTATCCCTAACACATGTGTTGATGCACAAATCAGAGAAGGATTTATGAGGATGATGTAGACCTTTCAGAGATCAATGACTCTTTCCCCCTCGATGGAAGAATTGACGCAGGTCTTTCAATACAAGCATCCTTCCTCCTTTTCATAGGATGAAGGATCCCAGGCTGTAGAGTCATGGCTAGAATCCACGCTGAAAATCTTCAAGTATCTGAAGATACATCCAGAGAGGAGGGAGAATCTCACTACATACATGTTCTGATACTCCGCCAAAAGGTGGTGGGATGCGATCTCATAGGTGGGACACCAAAAGGTCATGGATTGGGATGAGTTTTAGTGTATCTTCTATGAATAATAATTCCCTAATACTTTCAGGGATGATCGAGCCTGGGAGTTGATGAGTTTAGAGCAGGGTACTCTTTCTATTTTGAATTATTCATCTTGCTTCACCGATCTGCAGCACTTTAAACCCTTTCTAGGGGGAGATGATTTGTTCCTCCCATGGAAGTTTGAGGATTGTCTCAGGCGGGATATCCGGTATCAGGTGAACATCTTCAGGTTGACTTCAATATCCTCCATAGTCAACCAGGCATTGATCACAGAACACAATCCGAGGGATTCTGGAGCTATGATCTAGGGAGGTTCAGCTTCCTATGTTAGTGCTTCTGCGGCTGACAGTAGGAAGCAACGTAGGAAGTCTTAAAATGGTGATCTGAGGAGGCGAGAGACTTCCTCTGGTAACCAGGTGGTGTGCTACAAGTGCAGGAAGAGTGGTAATACAAGGCCACATTTCCCGAGAGACCCAATGAAGTGCCGATCTTATGGCAAGATGAGTCATCTTCAGCATTTCTGTCATATATTTTCACTAA
Organism: Viscum album; assembly: GCA_963277665.1. Classification (NCBI taxonomy): domain Eukaryota; kingdom Viridiplantae; phylum Streptophyta; class Magnoliopsida; order Santalales; family Viscaceae; genus Viscum; species Viscum album. The sequence goes on from OY728129.1 coordinate 1,406,524,982, forward strand.
CAGGTGGTGATAGGGGATCTTCTATGAATCCAAATTCAGAAGCAATGCCACCAGTTTATCATCAACCAGGGAACTAGAGTTCTTCCGGCCATTCGGGTTGAGGTTGAGGTCATGACCGTTGTTGCCAGTCCCCCAGTTTTCAGTGACATCATGGTGGATCTGCTCAGTGTTGTTAGGCGGGGTCACAGGGCTACAGTGCAGGCCAGACATTTGCTGTGAAGGATACCCAATATAAGCAAGATCCCAGACCTTCCACAGTTCGAGGCATAATCTTAGTAGCCTCAGTTTTAGCTTCTGCTCTTCTCGATATAGGGGATTCCCATAGATTTATATCTACTGCTATTGTGGAGAGCCTTGGGCTCTGTATCGTCTATTATATTGATATCTTGACAGTACACACTCCGTTTGGGACTAGAAAAACTATTGTGCGATAGTGCATGGAGTTCCCTCTAAAGGTCGGTGGGTGTCATTTCTTATGGGACCTCTATGTCCTAGAGATGACATGATATGATGTTATTCTAGGAATGGACATGTTAGTTCCCATCCTTGCAGTCGTCAACTATTATCACCACAGGGTGAGTTTCACATCACCAGAGGGCAAATCATTTCTTTAAAAGGTAGAGTTGGATGTCCAGGTGAGAAAAGTGGGACCCTAGCTTCATGGGTTGGAAGGAGTTATAGCCAAGATTTCTAGTCTATATCTGGATAACAAAAGTATTTCACAGATGGACTTTCCTCCAGTGTTGGATCATTTCAAAGACATCATTCTAGAGGAATTTTCAGGTTTTCCTCCAGAGCAAGAGGTAGACATTTCGATTGAGCTCATTCTAGGAGTATCACCAGTGTCCATTCCTCCTTATAGGATGGATACACTAGAATTATAGGAGCTAAAGAATAAGTTGGTGGAGTTGTAGGAAAAGGGTTTCATCCGACCTAGTACTTCTCATTGGGGTTCGCCTGTCCTGTTTGCGAAGAAGGCAGACTATACCTTCAAGCTCTCTGTGGATTATCAGAAGCTGAACCAGTTAACGGTGAAGAACCGATATCCCTTTCCATGGATTGATGATATATTTGATGAGATTTGAGGAGAACGAGTGTTCACGAAGATTGAATTGAGTTCTGGTTATCATTAGTTGTGCGATAAAGCATCTGATATACCTCTTACAGCCTTCCGAAGAAGTATTGGTCTATATGAGTATGTGGTTATGCCGTTCGGTCTCATGAAAACATCAACATTTTTCATGGCACTGATGAATCGAGTGTTCCATCCATACTTGGATTCCTTCGTGGTGGTCTTTGTGGATGACATATTGGTGTACTCTCACACTCAACATGAGCCTTCTGCTCATATTGAGATCGTTTTTCATACACTGTGAGAGAATCAGTTATATGCTATACTCTCAAAATGCCACTTTTGGATGGACTTGATTCACTTATTAGGTCATGTTATCTCAGAGACAGGTGCATCAGTTGACCCAGTGAAAGTGAGAGTAGTAGTTTCCTGGGAGCAGCTAAAGAATGTATTTTAGGTATGAAGTTTTATAGAGCTGGATGGATACTACAACTATTTCATTCAGGACATTTCACGCCTAGAACCACCACTGACCGGTTTGACTATGAAGGGTGAAAATTTATAGTGGTCAGATTCTTGTGAGACAGACTTTTAGAAGCTGAAAGGGATACTAAATTTAGCATCAATACTAGTATATCCAGATCCAGGCAGGAGCTATACTGTTTAATGTGATGCTTCAGGTATCGAGTTGGGAGATTTGCTTATACAAGGGGAAGGATTCATTGCATACGAGTCTCATTAGATGAGGCCACATGAGAGGAATTACCTAACACACGATCTCGAGTTGGCAGTAGTTGTTCATGCCCTATGCCATTGGAGACACTATCTATTGGGAGAGCATTTTGTGGTTTTCACAAACCACAAAAGTCTAAAGTATATTTTCACTAAGCCTGACCTGAATTTGAGACAAAAAAGGTTGGTTGAGTACATTCAGTTTTTTGACTTTGAGCATGCCTATAAGACCAGGAAAGGCAACGCAGTGGCGGATGCTCTGAGCAAGAGGACTCAGATACATGTAGTTTAGGAGGCCAGTAGTGAGTGGTAGCTTATGGATCTATTTTCTGAGATGCATTTGGAGGGGCACGACAGACAAGTGCAGACGTTTCTTTATTTTGTAGCTGTTACCTCTACACTTCTTGATCGAGTTCGAATGAGGTAGTTATCAGATTCTAAAGGCCCAGTACTACATAAGAGAGTGTCAATAGAGGACCCTATTCTTGGATGGACCATAGATGAGGATGAGATCTTGTGTTTTCATGGATGCATATGGCTACCAGCAGACATATGCGAGGAGCTGATGCGGGTCTTTCATTTTTTAATTTGGGCAGCTCCTCCCGGTGTCACCAAGATGTATCGTGATCTACACCATAAATATTGGTGGATAAGTATGAAGAGAGATGTTGCTGGTTTCATCCTGAAGTGTTCCACCTATCATTAGGTGAAGGTGGAGCATTAGTGACCAGCAGAGATTTTGCAGCGGTTACCCATTCCTGAGTGGAAGTGTAATGATGTCGCGATGGATTTCGTGACTAGTTTGCTAATGTCATATCGAAGGAATGATGCAATATGGGTTGTCATTGAATGAATCAAGAATGTTTCTCACTTCTTGCCAATAAAAGAGACCTTTAGTGTTGATGATCTGGGACAGTTGTACATATGGGAGATTGTGCGCTTACATGGTGTTCCACACTCCATTTTTTAGGAAGGGATGTACATTTTACTTCTCGGGTCTGGTAGGGGATTCAGAAGGATTTTGGTAAGAAGGTAATTTTGAGTAAAACTTACCACCCTCAGACAGATGGCCAGTCAGAGCATATGATTTAGGTGCTTGAGGACATGCTCCGAGTATGCATTCTGGATTTTGGTGGTTTTTAGGAGAAGCACATAACTCTTTTGGATTTTTCCTACAATAATAGATTTCACGAAACTATTCAGATGGCACCTTATGAGGCTTTGTACGGTAGGCCTTTCTGATCACCCTTATGTTGGCTAGAGGTAGGAGAGGTAGCTATGCTCGGACCTCATCTGGTCCAGGTGACCACATAGTAGATGATGTTGATTTGAAAGAGGATGGCTATTGCACACTATAGATATAATTCTTATGCTGACCAGGAGAGACAACCTCTAGAGTTCAAGGTTAGGGATTAGATTTTCTTTCATTTCACATTGAGTTTGGGACATTGTAAGATTAGGAGACAGGGTAAGCTTTCTCCGAGGTATGTCGGGCCGTTTGTGGTGTTGGAGATAGTTGGGCCGGTTGCCTATCGATTGCAGTTACCTAAGAGGTATCGGGCTATGCATGACGTTTTCCATGTATCTCAGCTATGACATTACTTCTCAGACCCGCCTCATGTCTTCCAACCTAAGGAGGTTGAGTTGTAAGTGGATACATCATTCGAGGAGCATCTTATCCAGATCGTTGATAGTAGTACAAAGTTTCTCCATGGATGGTCTATTCCTCTGGTACCAGTGCTATGGTAGCACGGGCGAGTACTAGAAGAGACTTGGGAGAGGGCGGCTGATGTACGATCGCAGTGGCCGGTTTTGTTCGAGGTTTCTTCTTCAAGCGATGACTACATGTATTGATGAGGTGCCAATAGTTAAGGGTGAGATAAGAAACTCTCAATGGGAGGTGTTAAGCCCTCCCAAAAAATAGGAAAACAAGGGAATAGAAAATGTATTTCATAATGTACAACCGAGAGTAGAGGGAACCTCAGTGTCCCAATTTAACCGATTTGGGCTTCTAGGAGAGGCTTTCCCTAACTCCAAAGAAGACAATGGTTGGATAGTAGTGAGATCCAAAAATAATATGAAGCAAGTTGTAGGTGTGGAAGAAAGTTAGGTGATGGACAAGATTTCTTCTCCCGAAAAGTTTTTTATTAATGGCAGAGAGATTGATGAAGTATATACTTTGGCTCATGATTGGGAAGAAGATGTCCTTGTTGAAGGTTATTTTCACTCAGGAAGACAGAAAAGGAAAAAAGACTCTCGAGATTCTAGGGACTTTCCATCACCTGCAAAGAAGAGGACAAAGAAAAGGAAATATTATTCCTACCTTCCTAAACCAATGATGACTATAGCAGTGGGGAGGAAGGGAACTTCTCAAGGAGTCGTGAGCCAATGTTCCGAGGGAACCTTTACTTCAAATTCTCTCTCAGACTCCATCCCCACAGAGGTGGGTGTATCTTTGGGTGATCATAAGGTAGATACCGTGATTCCCCATGTTCTTAATGAACATATGATAGCGGCGTTTAGTAAGTTTGGGAAGTCTACAAAAGAAGAGATCAGTAGGTAAAGACTTGGGGATGATGCCTTGACAGTAGAGGAGTAGGAGAGACTCGAGCGGGGGAGGTATCCAGAGAATCTCAGCCTAGAACAGATGGCGTGGTACACAACTCAACTTGATGTCTTGTTCCTGGATTTTGTCTCTCAAGTTCATATGGAATCGTTCCTGGAGTTGATGGATTTTATTGCTATCAAGTTAGAGGGTTTTGTCTCCTCACACATAGATACCAGCATCAAAGACTTCTTATTGAACTACTAGGCAAATCGAGATGGGGAACCTATCTAGTGAGGTATGCTTTTGTATTGGTATTTTGGTTGTTTTTTTTCCTGTAGTGGCTTGTTTCTTTTTTAAGGTCTAACGATTTCCCCCTAGTGGGATTTTTTTAAAAAAAATTAAATAACAAATTACTTTGGAGGAGGAGTACACACCATGTAACTGGTTTCCACGGGTAGCCGTGTGCTGGCTATGTAACGGCCACACACACGGCCGTGTGGGGGGTGACCTGGAGGCTGCCTAAAGCAGAGTAAGGAAATGACAAGTACACGCCATGTACTTATAAAGTATACACCATGTATTTTATTTTTTTTCATTAAATGCACCGGGGTCGCGTCTGATGGACAGAAAGGGCTTCTTCTAGGTTTGGTTCGGCCGAGAGAACCTGTACCACCACGTTTCTTCTCTGAGCCCTCGATCGAGCATCTGTTCTTAGAATTGATCGCCGTCAATTACATTGGGATCGCCTTAGTAAGCTCTTCCTTCTTATAGAGAATAGTTTCCAGACTCTTCCTATTTCAAGAGCTATCTTCAATTGATTGTTTTTAGACATTTTTGTAGATCTACTGTGTTCTTGTGCGATTCAAGGCTTGAGGTTCACGTACAGTTATCTCCCAACACCGAGGTAGGTGGTTTGTGCCTTTCTGTAGAAAGTATTTGAGTTTTATGTGCAAAATTCACAGTAACCATGAATGGGGTATTGGGGATTTAGTGTTTTATCCCTATTGATTTCCTACAATGTTGTATGCTTCAGTAGAGGATAATTGAATATGAATAGGGTTGATTGGTATGATTTGGATTTAGTTGCCCATGCATGTCCTGTTTATGACCATCCGGTCCTGTTTAGCCTGTTAGGCTACCTTTTTTTCTTCCCATGCCTAGTTGTAGGATGATGTGATTGTTATGACTTGCTGATATTCCATAGATTAGTTATCCAAGTAGTTCTCAAGGTTTACTTTGGCCGTTTTGCACTACTATGCTTGATTAACTTACACAGGGCCATGAGAAAATGGTGTTGTTGACTATATAGGGAATTGACTGAGAGAGCTTCCATAGAGAGTCTTTAATAATATTTGACTATAAGGGGGATTGACTGAGAGATCTTCCTTAGAGAGTCTTTAATCATATTTTACTATAAGGGGAACTGACTGAGAGAGCTTCCTTATAGTCTTTGATTACATTTGACAAAAAGGGGAATTGATTGAGATATATTACTCAAAGAATCATTAATTATGTTATACTATAAGGGGAATATACCATGAGATCTTCTTCAGAGAGTCTTTAATGATAATAGACTATAAGGTTAATTGACTTTGAGTGCTTCCTCATAGAATTTTGGTTATATCCATGTAATTTCTAAACTAAATTGCTAAACTGTGTGTGCTTCTAGAGGGTTTCTTGTGTTCTAGGTAGGACCAGAGGGGATAGGTTTTGTCTAATTACCATAGGGTTACCTATTTGTGTGTTTACCTATTTTGATTAGATTTTTACATGATATATGAACTGAAGGCATTGAAAATGTGGATTTGTTTACTGCTGAGTACTTCCTTGTGTACTGCATTTGTTATCTTATTACCTTCTATATATTTTCTAACTATCAGGCAGAGATCTCATGGTGGTTGTGAACTGGGATTTAGTCTCACACCCTCTTTGGGCCATGATTTTTTTCCCAAACAAATTATATTGTTGCAGGTATAGATAAGGGTAAGCACCCTTCTACTTCAGGTACTTGATTTGCTGTGGAGCCGGAGAGAATGGGACCAAGCTAAGGCTTGCGAAGCTGAGGAGTTATTTATTTGTTTTCTTTTGTACTTTGGTTTAGTTAAATATTTTATTACAACAATGTGATTTGTTTTTCTGCTTTCCTAGACATATGTATCATACATCACTCATATATATATGTGTACTCTAGTTTCTTCCTTCCAGTCTTCTACTGTTATTATTGTTTGAGATGTTTACTGCTCTCACTACTATATTTTTTTCTTTTCCATTGTGTTAATCTACCAATGAGGGAATAGTTTTTCCATTATCACACCCACGTCCCTTGCTGCAAGTCTAAAGCCTCTTGAATTTTGGGAAATGCACTTTATACCATGTGACCAATCGGGTATGGTGCACCTCTAGGAAGCTTCCAGAACCGGGACGTTACATAATTAGTATCATGGATAAAAATAACTAGTTTCACAGTGATAGAATGTATGATGTTGAACATCTTAATATTACCAAAAATGACTTCTTCCAAGACATCATAAACATACCGTTAAGGAATCTTTATAAGAAATCATAAATAATTGGCTAGGGATACACCAAATACCCATGCTAGTTTGTCTCATAAGACCTACCGATGCATCTAGGGTTTATCTATTATCATTACCCACCCCATTCCTACGATGTATAAGGAATTAATTATATGAAAGATATGAATAAAAATAAATTTTATAACAAAAAAACATTTGTATTTAAATATAAATATATGCAATGTCAACATTTTAACCAGTAAATAAATGTAAAAACATGATCATAAATCATCCAGATAAATAAATTGGAAGGTATCATTAGATAATATACCAATATAAATATAATATAACTTAAATTAGGGTCATATATATGAAAATACTTTTATAAAACCATTATAAATATGATTAAAAAAACGAAAGAAAATATCTGTTTATTTTGAGAAAAGAATGAAAAATACACAAATCAATGGAAGTTGGATTTTCTTTAAAAAATGAAATATTCTATATTAATATTATTTATTAATAATGGTTATGATTATGGGAAAAGTTTTTCACACTCTAAATTAAAAAAAACATTATTTTTATAATTTTTTTAAAAAGAAAAAAAATACTTGTACAAAAAATGTTAAAATGATTCTTTCTAAACTTTTGATTATAAAATAATATTTAACTAAAATTTACCTTATTAAATAATTTAAGTATAGAACATAAATACATAAAAAATTAATAATATGAATATGTAGGGAAGAAATGTTGTCCTAATGGAAGAAATATGGTTGGCTTTGCCTAAAACTTTTCTTTTGGTGTTTCTGAGTACCAAAGAGGGTAAAAATGGAAAGAATAATTGAAAAAAATATAAATAACCACAAAATAATAAATTAGGTGTGTTTTACGAGAGATATAACATATAAATTTCCAAATGGAAATTGAAACATAGATAATCTTGGTAAAAAGTTAGATTGAAACAGAAACACTTACCTCAATCTTCTATTTAGTTGAAAAGAATCTAACCTCCTATATAATAAATTTAAATTTATTATAACTCTATATTAGAAACATATTTATAGTTATATTTCCTTATATTATCTACTTATAGTTTCATTTTACTAGTTTATTAATTGTTCTTTGTTACAGTCAGTATTTTAGTGTTAACTATTTCATTTTACATGAATGCTTTAGTTAGATGGTTTTGGTCATTATGCCTTAGTCATGGTTCTAGAATATTAATAGTTTTATAAATATTATATTATATTATATTATATTATATTATATACATTTTTTTATAATCATCCAAGTAAGGATGTGATCAATATTGAATTTTATTACTTTGTAGTGGTGGTAGTCAGTACGTACACATGGGTGATGGCTTCATTTTCAATGGGTATACAAAAGTAAAGGTAGATTGTAATTTATATTTCAAGAATAATAACTAAGTCATAAATAATATATATATTAATTAAATTAATTTTTATAACCATCCATAATAGGTGGCGATGAAAAATGAAACATGTCGCTTCATTGAGGTGGTAGTCTACACGTACACGCGAGCTATGATTTCATTTTTCAATGGATGGAAATAAATGAAGATAGAAAATGTTTTTTATTTAAATAATAATAATTATTTAATAAATTTAAAATATATTCAATTAATTAATCTTTATAACCATCATTGAGAGTTAGTGATAAAAAATGAAATAGGTCTCTTCATGGAGGTTATAGTCTACATGTACGCATGAGTGGTGATTTGATTTTCCATTGGATAGATAAGAGATATAAAATGGATGTTCCATTAGTATAAAAACATTTATTTATAGTAAATAAACACTTTTTATTATATTAGTATGGTTATAAAAGATCTAAATGAGGTGTAATAAGAAATAAAATTAAAATAATTCAATTAAGTTTATTAAATATTCCTTGGATAACTTCATTTGGCTAAAACCTTATACCTTCTTACTTGATATTTTTGTGAAACTAGGAGAGAAAACCTAAGAAGCATACACATGGATGCAGTACTAAAGTATATTATTCACATACAAGTTTTGAAACCAACTGATGTGACCCAATTTTAATGATCCAGAATTACAACATCAATTTCCATTATTGATCTATTTACATTTCCATGAGATTTTTGGCATAAAGTTTTTGAGAATTAAGAAAAAAAACTTCCTTAAAAAAACCCATATTTATCCATATAAGTGTTACTTTCTTTAATTATATATATATTTGTTTTATAAAAATAATTTAAAATATCTCAAAAAACTATCTATACATGATACCCTTCTAGAAATATTTTACATAATATCATTCTTTACATCCTGGGGAAATAGAAAAATAAGAAAGGGTGCACATGAGCGCTGGTCTATTTGGTTTGTGACTCTTCAAGTGAATCCACTGTGGATGGGTTTGATTCCAAGCCGATTCTCATTAATACCCCATTACATTAATTAATAAATATAACTATACTTATGTGGGATGTTGGAGGGCTAGAATCACCATAAATCCAATACATGTTTTTTTAAAAGGATATGATGACCTCGGTGTGATGTGGGTGTCTTAGAGTCAACATAATCGGTGGCCACTGATGAGGTAATAGGGTGTGGGGGGGGGGGGGTTTCTAGACAATGATAGTGGAAGAAGTTGCCGTCAACAATATATGTGGCATGGTGATGTGTGAAAACAAATTTGGGTACTGGATCCTCATGGCATAGTGGCACATAAGAGATGAGACAATGGGGGGTGATCCATTAGATGATTGCAAATGGTGTGAGGGTATATGGAGATGATGATATAGGGGTGAAGATGTTTTTGACTCATGCTAAATTGGGAGGCCCATAATACGTTCCGTAAGAAGGGCCTACTAACCATATATCTTAGGATTTTTATGCCCTTGTGATTATATGGAAATGTAATGGGTTCCCTCAGCCAATAAGAAAGAGGGTTTTCTTAGTTTAGAATAAAATAAGATGGTCTTTCCTTACTAGTTTAAAGAAATGGGTGAGTTGAGATTTTTAGTAGGGGTAAACATAAGAGATATAAATCTATGATCACTTGTAAGCATTTGATAATCATAATGGTATGAGATCAGGATCATGACAAAAAATTTCATACTGAACTAGTCATTGATCATAAACCATGATTCATTCAATAAAACTCGTGCATTTTGAAAGACACGAGTCATAAGAGTGGGGAACCATCATTAATCAGTCTTGATCCATGAAAAGGTTGGATCCTATGCCTTATTTGTTACTAAATCAAAGCAAAAAACTCTTTGAACTGGGTAGAGGGAGACCCATTATATAGCCCGAAGGCCCAATGGTCATTTAGCCCAATACATAGCATGTAGGAACAATTTTTTGGCCCAAGGCCCATTATATTTATATTATTGCTATAGTACATTCCTGATATAGTACCACACAATACCCACCACTGGTACAATGCCCTAACTCCACTACAGTGACCTGCCACCGCTATAGTACCACCACCACTACAGTCACTACAGTATTGGTACAGTACCTGCACCCAATGGGTTTTGAGCCCCCATTTTTCTAGTAGGATTACAGGGTTCTTGCCACTAAGCCAAACCCCAACTACAATATTGATCTATGATAATATATCATAAGCACAAGAATATTCATAGGAAATCTGTGACAATCATAAGAATAAAAAATCATTTCATTAGTCAAGGTTCACTTCAAAGACTATCATAGTGGGAAAATTCCCATAGTGAATTAGATTCAATCTCTATTCCATAAATTCCTTATTCATGGTTCATACCAAAGACCATCATTATTGAAAAAGTTCCTTACTAAATTGTGTTTATTCCCCATTCTAGCCCATTTTGTTTGATGATATATCAATCATTACCCAATGCGTTAAAGTTATTTTACATAAACACCTATAATATAATGAAAACCATATATTTATGTGTCATTCATTTATAGAAACGTTCTTCATTCATATAAAAATCATTGATGGTATATTTAGATGTTATCATAATCAAATAATATGAAACATCAATGGGTGTTGATATGGATAAATAATTCCTTTAAAAGAATATTCAAACCTTTCTATGAAAATATGAGAAAAATATATTTCTTAATTTTGATATAAATTTAAATAAAAGATCCTTGAATATTGAGAAAAATATTTCATTTAAAAATAAACATAGAAATACATAATGTAATAATCAAATAATGTAATGGGCAAGAAAGTGAGAAATATTGTTCATTCCATATATATGAAAATAGAACATTCTTTTTAAACTTGTGAAAAAGGTAAAAAGTATGTATCATGTAAAACATTTGAAAAGTTCAATTTTAATAATTTATAAAAAGAATTAAATGTTAGTAAAAATAACCTTTTATAAAAATTTATTTATATATAAAAAAATTTATAAAACATTTTTAAGAATATAGACAAAGAGAAAAATGAATCCCAACTCAAAAAGAAGAAATACGGCCATCTTTCCTAAAACAAATTTCTCAATTATTTTAAGCACAAATGGGGGGAAATGGTATTAATACTTGAAAATTTTAAAAATAACCTTATTATTTGGAAATTTATTGTGGTTAAAGTAAAAGTATTATTTAACTTCCATCAATATAAATTTAATATATAAAATTCCTAAAGGGAATGATATTGTGAAATAATCCCCTACAAATTTGATAAATTTTGAATCATAAACCTTGTGCAAAAACTAAATTAATACAAAAAATTTAAATACAATGAATTTAAGTAAATTCATGTTATAACATATCAAATTAGAGTATATACACCTTATAAATTAAATTAGGTGCACAATATGAATCCTTTCCCAATAAAACCATATTGAGACAAAGAACCCGTATAGTTTTGGTAATCTTTGAATCAAAACCTTATAAAAGAGAGAAACTTTGATTGATTTTTAAATACTTAAAATTTTCCTTAAAATAATAATAATATAAATTTAAGGTATGTATATAACCTCAATAAAATAAATTAGTGGTGAATATGAAATATCTCTTAGCAATAAAAGTGAGATGATAAATCTTTAACCTCAGTCATGAATTTATTATTACACATTATTAACATCATATATAGTATATTTAGATTTATTTTGAATTTATACCTGATATATTATCATAATTTTCATTTAAGATATCATTCACTTATACTATCTTATTATTATTTGTTAATAGTTCTTCATTAAAATCATTGTTTTAGGTGTTAACTGTTCTATTTTTAATGCATGTTTTCATGTGGTGGTTATGGTCATTACATATTGTTTTTGGTTTAATAGTATATATAATATTAATCATGCCATAATTATCATATTTTTCATTATATACACTTTTATAATCATTCTTATAATGCGGTGATGAAAAATGAATTACATCACATTGAGGAGATGATAATTTGTACGTAATCACAAGGGATGTTTTCACTCTTCGAAGGATGAAATAAAATGAAGTTAAATAATAATTAACCTCTATATATAAAAATTATATCATATATATATATATTCATTAAATATATCCATATTAACATCCATATAGAGGGGAAATAGAAAAAGAATCACATCACTTTGTAGTGGTGGTAGTCCACACGCATCACAAGTGATGTTATCGTCTTACAACAGACGTGAGGGTAAAAAGTAAGATAATATTTTATATATAAAGAATATTAATAATGATATAATAATCATATAAAATAATTAAATCCCTATATAAGAAACCATGATATGTAGTGTTGAAAAATAAAATACATTGGCCATGGAGACGGTAGTTTGTATGTTGGCACGATGCAGTTTTCATTTTCTATTGGGATGAATGATAAATGTATAATTGTTTATTTATTGACATAAAAAATTTAATTAAGATAATTTTAATTTTTTAATAATTTAAATGTTTTTAAATAATATTTGGTAGAGTTAGAAGAATAAATAAACATAAAATGATTCGATGATGATGATTATATCTACTTTCAGAATCCTTATTTAAATATCTTTTTAAGGATTATCATGTTAGTGTTTTAAGAATAAAATAAAATATATAATGTGTATAGTTAAGTTTACATGATTTTTTGGTATAGTTTCGTGAAGATATGTAGGTCAAGAAGGAATTTATAAAATAGGATTGGATGTGCCTTTTCATAAGTGTGGTTGGTGGAAAGCTTGTAAATACATGAAATATTAATATATAATACGCGTTTAACTCATGTAAATTGGCTCAAATGTTTAATATCATTAAATATATATAATATAAGGTATAAATAAATTAATCCAATAATATTTATAAAAGTTAATTTGGAATTTTGAACCTTATATATTTATTTAACCTCCTCATTAACTGTTTTTAGTTTTCCTAACAATGTTCTAAATATCTAAGTGGAATCAGGGTAGTTTTAAAAATGAAAAGTGAAACATACATTGACCTTTAATTATATCCTAAAAAATTCTCCAACCAATTGAGTTCATAAAGTATTTTTATAGTTTTTAGTGATTTAAAAATAATTTTAAAACATTAAATATCATTTAAAGTCATTTTTGGACTGTTTACTAATTTGAATTTAAAAGAATCAAGATAATAATTGAAATTGAGCACAAATACTTAATAAATGAATAAGAATTTATCATTAGATATATAATTCATTGAAAATAATAATTATTCCAAATAATATTACATTCAATTTATATGAAAATCATTTTCTATATTTCTTTGACTATTTTCACAAGCATTGTGAAATTGTTCTTGGTAATTATACCATCACTAAAAATTAAAAATAATTTTACATCATAAGTAAAGTTTATTATTTATCAAAATTTACATCTATATTAATTAAAAAACCATTTTTATCTATATCTATATCATGAAAACATAATAAGTGATATAGTGTGACATTTTGTAATAATCGCTTACTTAAACTAATAGAAATGTTATAATCAAATGAACGTGTCACAAAAATTCCATATTTTTGGAGATAGGATGATTTTGGTAAAAATAAAATCATCCAATTAAATAAAGGTAACAATTTTATTTTTTTATACCTTATCCCATTGTTTTTATCGCTTTTAACCCATTTTTTTATTTTATTAGGATAATAATGTTTTACCATGGTTAATATTCATTATGAATAAAAATGAAAATTAAATAATTAAATAATTTTTATATTTTGATTCCAATTATTTAATACATTTAATGTTATTTAATTCACAAAATTTTTAAAAATATATCTTAATATATGTGTGAAAAAATCATCAAATGTTTTTTATAGATAAATACCCATTTTAAGGATTAAAATGATCTTATAAAAAATAATATATAATATCAATTCAAAATAAATAAATTATTTTTTATTTAAAAAAGGGGGATTAATTTTTCTTTAAAACCAATCCATAATATTATGGTACTTTTTAAACAATTTCAATGAAATGAAAAAATTTATAAAAAATGGTATTCTTCAATATTCATCTGGAAATTAACCTTTTTTGAAAAATATCAAAAATTTACCCTATGATATATTTGGTATTATAATATTTTGCTTTCAATTTTATCAAATAAAATTTCTAAAATTCAAAAATTTAGATTTTAAATGATAATACAATATATTAAGAAAACCATATTTTATAGAAAAAATGAGCCTTTTATACTTTTAAGGGTATCAATACATAAATGATTTAATTATTATAACTATAAATTGAGTAATTATTTCCTAAGATCTAATAAATAAATTTTATTAAGGAAAAAATTTGAACGTATATTTTATAGTTCAGCTACACCTATTCATGCCTTCCAAACCAACAACTAAGTTATAATAGACAAATTTAAATAATAATATCTTTATAGTATATCATGGTTCACTTTATATTAGTATTTTGTGTGTTACACTCTATCAAATATAATTTTTATTTAAAATAAAATACATTCTAAAATATTATGGTGTAATATTCTTCCCTCTTAAGGAAAATATTTCGTTGTAATTTTTACTCTTTTTTGATAAAATATGTTTAAAAAAATTTCAGAATTAATCTTATTGAGTGAAAGATAAGTAATAGCTTTCAATACTCATTAATAAAATTTCTGTTTGAAAAGGAAATTAATTTATATGTTTATACTTGGAAACTTATCATTTCCTAACAATTTATTAGAAATTTCATTTACCATAATGATGCTCATTCTAGTGAAAATATTTCATAAAACATACCATCATCGCTGTGTAATTTTTTCCATATAATAATAGATATATTTATATTTTTCTTTCAAAAGTTGGGTAATTATATTACCATCAATAAAGATAATAATAGAAAATAAACTTACATTACTTTATTCTGTACCACAAGGGTAATTTCATCCTTCAATTCTGATCCAAGATGTTTTCCAACTACAATCCATATCAAATTCTAAATAATGAATTTTTCATTTATAAAGCATTAAAATTAAATTTGGGTGTATTTAAAGATCCTTAAATGAATGAAAATTTATTTCTCCCATTTTTATACATTGGTGAAAACAAAAAATGGTTTTCACATGATAATATAATATCCAATATGAATTAATCTTCTTTTGGAGAAATACTACATTGATCTCTATGTCCTAAAAATTTAGAACCAAATTTTAACTTTATATATTCAATAAATAAATAACCTTAGAGATCTTCAAAATATTCCTCAACAAATTCATAAAAAAACATCATAAATATTTGATCATATTTTCATATGAGATCAACATAACATTTATCTCTAAACAACCTCAATCACACATTATATAACATAAAAAAGTATATTACCTAATCATATAATATCCAAAAAAATTATAATATTTTATATAAATTACCATAATCACCATAAAGCATTTAAAAAATTATATATCCTTCTAAATGTTAACTCAATCATTACACATCAAATAAAATATCATATTTTCAAATAATATTCAGTTCACTCTAATTATATAATGTTTAATAAATGGTGATCTTTAAAAAAAATATAATCAACTAGTTAGAAAATCACTTTTCAATCTCATATATTCCCAAAATATGATAACTCCTTTTTCCCATTAATGAAAATTACCTCTTCATCAAATAAGATATTTGACTTAATGGTTATTTGATTCTTCCAACTTATGTTCCCAAAAAAATTATTTTCAAATAAGTTCACACTAAATCACATGTTAAACCTAAGGGTTACATCTACATTAGTGATCTATTATAATCCAATAAATATTTCATTAAATTCCATCAATCACCTTAAAACCCCATAACAAAAAACCTCAAAATAGTATATATTCATTTAAACTTACATTCATCTATAAACTTATCCACCCATAATGGTATACTTAACTGTTAAATTACCCTCATCTAGAAACTCCCTAACCTATAAAGTTATGTAAACCATATTTTGAGAACATCAGAGGAAACTCAAGACCTATACACCTGTATCTGGTGCTAAAGCATATTCTTTACATATGAGAATTGATACAAACTGAAGTGACCTAATTTTAACCATCCATAATTGAAAAATAAAAATCTAACATTGAATCACATAAATTCCCGAGACCTTTTAGGGTTATAGTTTTATAAAATTTGGGGAAAATACTTTCATGTAACAGAACACATATATTTCCATCTAAATGGGATTTTTTCTTATTATACCCATATTTTCATGTTCCATAAGTAGGCTTCAACATCTCCCACCATATTCTAAACACATGATACCCTTCTATAAAAATCATACATAATATCATTGATCATAACCTATAGAAATAAAAATATAATAAAGTGTAGGTTAGATGCCCAGAAATGGGAAACAGAGGAGAAATCAATTTATGGTCATATGTAAGCATAAGATAAGAATAATTTCATGATATAATGATAATAATATATAAAGTTCATAACAAATATTTCATAGATCATAAATCATGAGTCATTAAATAATGCTTTCACATTTTAAAATACATGAATCATAAGTGTAAGGAATCATCATTAATCAATCAGGAGACATTAGAGCATATCATAAGCATAAGAATATTTCATATGAATTATGGCACAATCATAATAATGTAAAATAATTTTATTAGTTAAGGTAAAAATATATTACAATCATAGTGGAGAAATTTATTTAATGGAATGAGTTTACTCCCCATTCCATTATTTTTTTAGTTAAGGTTCACTCCCAGGGCTATCCTAGGGGAAACATTCCCTTACTAGGATGGGTTCAATCTCCATTCCATTTCATATTATCTCATGATATATCAATAATACCCTATTCATTATAGGGATTTGACAGACCCACTTATCACATAATTTAAAACATACATATTGTTTTCTAAAGATCACATAAACTTTCATCATTCCATTATAAAAATCATTTGAAATTTTTTTTTCAAAAACAATTCATCATTAGGTAATCAAAATTCATATATAGAAATAACATGTATGGTATCATTAAATATTGTACCTAGTTCATAACAAGAAACATAAAAATATTTTGGAATGGATGAAAATAAATTTAAATGGATATTTATTTTTTTTTGAAATAAGAGAAAATTATCCTTATATTTTGATAACATTGTAAATAAAAAATCCCAGAATATTGAAAAATATTTTCTTTTAATATAACTAAGGAAACTTATAAATGAATATTAAAATAAATAAATGGCCATGATGTGTCCCAACCCACTCCCCACAAAGTGTACACCTCATGGGCTGATAATGTTAAAAGAGAGATAATGACCCACATAGTCCCACCTCCAATAGGCCTTGGGTTGGTGATTGGCACCAAGGATATAATAGACACACAAATGGGAGGCATTACTCTATAAGAAAAAAAATGAAAAGGATTGATATAATACATCCACCAACCAACTCTAACTTATATTTCAATACAAAATAATCCCCCATACATTTATGTAATCACATGGAAAAACTACTACAACTGAAAGGGAAATCATTAAGTACCAAAAGAAAGTTGTACAATAGAAACCATGAATCCCGAATAGATCCAATAAACCCTAAGCTCATGGTAACTAGCCTGATATCCAAACTACTCCAAGTGACCTAAAAAATAGTTTCTATAATAGAGGGTATGTATAATAGTATACTTAGTAGAATCCTCCCCTGATCATCTCGTGCAAATGTAAAGGAAGTAAGCTAAAGCATCGTGAATGAATAAGTGAATCTAACTCATCACCTAAAAAAGTATACTAAGTTCCCATCCTCAACATGGAAACTATCATCATATATCATATACAAGATTATATAATATAGTAAATAATATCAGGTTTACCTTTCTAACACTTTCCCACTGGTTTTCCTATTTTCCCCAAAATCACACTTCTTAAGCCATCTCTCTACAAAATGTATATCCTACAGACACCTGGGCGAAGCACCAAAACACGCACCTCATGCTACAAAACCATCATGTCCACGTAAACAAAGTAACCATGTATTTTACAGGGGACACCATGGCTCACATAACATGTATCATACATCGGGTGTTATACATCAAGCTGTTACTATCAATACACTCAGTAAGGATTCTTAAGCCATCACAACCTATACACATTACACCTATAGTAGTCCATAGGAAACTACATCCATAATATATGTGTGTGAATTACCAAAATAAATTACAACTATATACACACATATATGGGAAAAAATGACCATCATACCTACCATCACAAGTAACTACCAATAGAAGCGAGTGGGTCTAAAGGGGGTAGTCAGCCATCTATCCTCCCACATGGATGTTGGGGAAAACACCCCCAATGATCAAAATCTACGGGGTATCAGTTTCCCTAACCGATGGGGTGAAGTATCATATAGAAACAAAAAAATTATAGAATATAATATTTCTCAAAACCAAACTATAGGTATAACCTAGTCTTAGGATCAACTACAACTATCGTCTCTCAGACTCCTGGAGTCCCCTACTAAGACTAGATATCCTATAAGCACACAACCATTTTAAAAAATACATTATGTCATACTATCCATTTTAATCAGTTTCAATTTAATTTAATTAATTCTCTAACCATTTATAAACTATTAACAAATTCAACAATATATTTTATTAGTATCACAACAAAGTCTCATGCCCAACAGGAATAACCACACTGAGTCTACGATTAGACAGATGTATAACCTCAATATTCCATCCATGCAAGCTCCAACCCCATAGGTTCAACATCTGTTATTCAATCATTTATCAACATTATATGCTTACATATTTCAAGGTATCCTAAGAAATCACTATAAGCTAACAAACACAAGGGGATCAACACATTGAGTAGATTAACTAGGTGATGGGTCTTTCCAACCCATAGTAGGAGCATAGACCCAACCTTCCTCAAGAAGCTAAAATCGAAAAGCATGTGGCGTACCCCATGCATATTATCCTCTTTTTGATGAAGGTTAAGAAAGAAAATATACCTCAAGTAGTGGGGAATGTATAGATGATAGAAATAAATAATCACCTAATAAGAAAAACATCGAGTAAGCCGATATTCAACCATTTTCATCATCTCTAGTGTCCTCCCTGACACTTATATACACAAACCGACATATCTCATCACTCTAGGCATAAATTGCTTTCACAATCACTAGGGAACTCTACCCCACATACCACAACATCCATCCAGGCTAATATCAAATCACAAGTAGTAGGAACAAAACAAGCAACTGGGCTCTTGGCCTTAATTAAGGAATTTCACCTTCACATATAACGAGCACTCATAGCTCCAAAAGTATAAGGCTCTTGGACTTTACAAGAAAGAGGGTAACTCAGAACCCTGCAAGGAATTATCCTTTATCAAAAAATGGTATACTAATCCATATTTATTTAACTAATTTATTATTAGTAGGTTCCAACTATGGGAAACCTAACTAGAAAGCTACCATAACTATCCCGAATTAACTAAACATGCTTACTTAATTGATTTGATTATCATCAAATTACCACAATAACCAGATTCATTTACATGAATATTTATCTTTAACCAATTAATTTACAATCAATTCAATATTTAAGTTATTTACAATATTTCCATCAATAATGACATGCTAAACAAGAAAACCATAGATATCACACTACCTAGAAAATCAAGATGCAACAACATATGATCGAAACCAATTATTTAATCAAGTTCAAATATTTATTATGTCAAATTAATTGTAATTAAGTGGGATAAATAATCCAAACTCAACTGATGCATGTAAGAAAAATATAGAACCTATGAATCCCCTACCTAAAAAGGTTTTCAATGTTCTTTTCATGGGAACATTCTAACACAATGGATCATAGTAACCTGTCCCGTAATGACTTCATTAACGCGACGATGTCGAGGAATGACCACAACAACCAACACCCAAGAAGAATCCATTATAAAAATGAAGACCACAAGCCATTACATATCAAAGAGATATGGGAGGAAAAATATCGAGGAACACAGAAGGTGAAGGTAGAAAATACATTGTATCGAAGATGGATCGACACTTCTAGGTTGACCAAAAACAGTGGGTTCACATGTTGTACGAAGAAAATTCAAGGGGGAAAATACAAGGATTGAAGTTAAATCACACCAATAAAATGGGAATAATGTATAGGGGTTCCTCACACCAATATAAGTAAAAAGGAATTAAATAAGGTAAGGTGACTGACTTTGAAGGATTTGATCTGAGACAAGCAGAATTTGACACAGATTAAAATTTCTATAAATGAGGATCACATTAAACAACTTGATTAGACCAATTAAAAGCCTACAAATTTTTATAAAATAAAACATTTGATTTATGTACTTAGAAAAGTCTTAAAAACCACTTAAATATTTCATTAAACTCATTTTATGTTAAATAAATAAATCAAAAGTATATTTTTTTTTAAATATGAAAAAAATGGAAATTTAAAAAACTGATTGAAATGAACCCTCAGTCTATAACAACTATACCTCCTACCAATAGATGAATCACCATTTTGGAGACACTATATCACCTATCGTTATACATATCACCATTCTAGAAATTTGAAAATCTGTTTGAAATGAATCACTGTTATGGAAACACTCTTCACAGAATTGGATGTTTGGAAAAGTGTTGGGGATAAGTCACATTGACCTCCCAGAACAACTTAAACACCATATTTAAGCAATGTAATGGACCATATAGATCTGTTCCATTACATTATGTTTTTCAAATATGTTTATTCCATATACATTAAAAGAGAACATTATTTTCACAGTTTTGTAAAAAGTGAAAAGTGATTCATACATTAAGAATTTAAAAATATTTATTTTAATTTTTTTATGAAAATTAAAGAAAGTAAAAAATAATATTTCATAAAAATTTAAGTACATACTATAATATCCTTAATCTAGTTTTAAGAAGATATACAATGAGGATTAATATTCCTGACCCAAAAACTAAAATATGGCCGGGTTTTCATAAAAACATTTTCTCGGACATTTTACGTAAAAAAGAGACGAAAATGGTACTAATAATTGAAAATTATAGAAATAACCATAAGAGAAGAAAATATATTGGTTTTAAAGTATAAGTATTATATAATTTCCCTCAATGTAAATTTAACATAGAAAATACTGAAAAGAAATTAGATTCTAACATAAATCCTTACAACTTAGGTAACCTATGAATCATAATCCCCATGAAACAAATGACTTAAAATAACATAATAAATACCATTAATATAAATAAATTCATGATATAAAATTTATAATGGGAATATATACACTTTAGAAACATAATTAGGTTCATAACATGAATCATGTCCCAATATAACTATACTAAGATAAACAACCTTAACTCTATTGGTAATAATTGAATCAAAACTACATAAAAGAGAAAAAATTATATAGATTTTAAGACAACATAATTTTCATTAAAATAATGAATAAATAAATTCATGGTTCATAAAAACACCACACAATAGAAAAAAGTGGTGAATATGGAATACGTCTCAAAGAAATAAAATTAAGAGAAGAAACCCTTACCTCAAGTTCTTACTTTCTTTGTACATGATCTTAATATAATATATAATAAATTTATATTCATTATACATGTATAATAGAACCATATTCATACTTATCATACCATATATGATTAAATTATAACATATTATTACCTGTTTATTAATAGTTCTTCAATAAAATCATTATTTTTGATGTTAACTGTTTCATTTTTAATGCATGTTCTGGTGTGGTGGTCTTGATCCTTACACCTTTGTCATATTTTCATCATATATATATTTTTAATGATTTCATAATTATCATATTTATTCATTATATACACTTTTATAATCATTCATATAAGTTGGTGATGAAAAATGAATCACATCACTCTTTGGTTATGGTAGTCCGTACTTACACACATGTTATGTTTTTAATTTTCGATAGATGGAATAAAATAAAGGAAAATAAAAATTTACCATTGTAGAGTCATAATTATATAATATATATTAATTAAATTTACCCTTATAACCATCCATATTAATCAGAAATGAAAATATAATCACATCCCTTTGTATAGGTGGCATTCCACATTCCTGAATGAGCGACACTTTCATATTAGAATGGATGGGAGGTTCATAAGGTAGATATTATTTTATTTTTAAAGTATAATAATATTTATAGAAAAATCATATTCACTCATTAAATCTATCAATATTCAACCATGAGAGTCATTGTTGAAAAACAAAACATATCGGTCATTAGGATGATAGTCTATACGTACGCATGATGATGTCTTCATTTTCTACTGGGATAGATGATAAATATATAATGGTTATTATATATATATAATAACATTTTACTAAGTTTATTTTACTTATTTTACAATTTTAATATATTTAAATAATATTTTTAGGAGTAAAAAGAATAAATAAACTTAAAATGATTCAGTATTGATCATTACCTCATTTCTGAGAAACCCCATTTTGATATCTTCTTAAGGATACTTGGGTTGGTATTTTAAGAAAAATAAACATCTAAAATTAGGGTAGGTAATATAATAAGGTTTCTTTATACGGTTCAGTTGAGATTAGTGGATCAATAAGGCATGTAGAATAGAAGATAGGAGGTACCTTTCTATAAGTGTGGTGCGTGGAAATATTATAAATACACAAAATATTAATATATAATATTTGTATAAGTCATGTAAAATGGATCAAAAGTGACATATCATATAAGATATGGAGGATAAAGTATAAATAAATTGAACCAATAATATTTAGACAAGAATAAGTGGCTTTTAGAACGTTATCTCTTAATTTAAACTCCTCAAAAAACCCATACAATATTATCCATGGAAACTATATTTTTATTATTTAAGGGTGATGAAAGTAATTCTAAAATTGAAAATTGGGAAATTCATGGACCATAAAATCCCCAAACCCACAGTCCTATATCTGGTGCTAAAAACATAATATTTACATTTATTTCTATGATACTTAGAATTGTGACCCAATTTTAACCATTGAAAACCTATTTCTTTAACTTAAAATATTGGATCACTTACATACCTGAGGATATTTGAAGTTTAAAGTTTTATAGAATTAGGAAAACATTATGTAAAAAATATTCATGATTTCATGTTAGTATTTTCACTATAACAAGTTTTTCATATTCTATATTAATAACTCCACATCTCTGCTAGATTTGTTTTCCCCTAAAACCATTCTAAAAAATTTTAAATCATTATTTATAACCAATGTAAAACCTATTTTAGATGCCTTTGTTTTCCCATATAATTCTCTCTCGATGAATCTCATGGGAACACTAGGGATTCAGCCCTTATAGTGGTGGGTTCTGGTCTATAACATCTCTGACCCTTCCAGTGACATATTCCCCTATTTTTCTGTCTGCCCACATTCTTCGGTTTGTTATTATTCCTTTGGATGGGTGTTTTTTCAATGATCTATGCGGGAATAATCTCCTAGAATGCCTCATTACTCGTCTACTACATTCTTATTGGGCTCATCGTTTTTTCTCTGTCTTTTTTCGATTTACACTTCTTATTGATGTTTTGGAGGAATAAGATCAATGGAGGCCTCTAAGGTTCTAGGGCTTCACCTCTTTATCCATCGATGACGCTCCCTCCTCCTTTCCCAATGTTCTCCCGGTTTTTTCCCTTATCTCATATGTCCATAGGCGTTTTCTTCTTTCCCACTTATCATTAGTGTCAGATTGGGTTTCTCCTCGTTCTTTTTTCTCAATTATCTTCCAAGCATCCACTATTTTTAGATCTCTCCCTCAGAGATAGGTTCCCTTGAAGCGAGGTCCTCCATAATCTCCATTATGCTCTTGTTGGCCTCTTCGAACACACTGAAACCCATCTTGGTCTAGTGCAATGGATCTTAGGTCAATTTGGGATTGCAATGGGTGTAGGGTGGAGGCTTCTTTTTTTCTTTTTCATGTTCATTTTTGCGGTCGTGCCCCCTGTGAAAGCCTGAGTTTGGTCATTATTCTGCTCTTGCTTCCAGATATTCCATTCTAGACCCCATATTAGTCTATTGCGATGGTGTTTAGGGGAGTTTTGGGATGTGAGGATGAATCATTGATGATGTTCTAGGGGCTTTTGCATTGGTTTCTTTCCTCTTTTGGTTTCAGATTCTCTAGTTGTTTCGGTTCGGCTTCGTCTTGGCTTTAGGAGTTCTTCCTACAGATAGTGCTACGGGTTCATGGTGGTGATCGGTGATGGTGTTTCCCATATTTGGAAGATTATGACATTGTTTCAATTGGCGATCATTTTTTGTTTGGATTTCATTCTGTTACCAGGTGATGTTTGAAGGGACATGGGTGAAGCGATTCTGGAGCGATGATGTCTGATTTCCGGTGGTTTTATTTTGGGTAAAGTTATTGATGATGAAGGTGATCAAGAACATTAGGGTGAAAGGCTTGAGGCACCAGTGACCTCGTGGTTTGTGTCCTAAGGCGGTGGCATGTGTTTTTGTTTGTATTTTGATGTTAGTATAGTTTGGTGCGATGGGGAATTTGTTTCAATTTTTGTTTAAATTTCACATTCCATTAAACTAATGTTTCTATGATGTTTTGAATTTGGTATCTGGTAATTTTGTGGTTCCCAGTAACCCTAATTTGGTTTATTTTAAAATGAAAAAAAGGGTTTGGGCATAGGTAAAATGAAAACATAAGAATTATGAGCTCAAATGATCAGTAGTGGTACAGATTATTAATTAAAATTGAATGTAATTAGTGAGCATAAAATGTGATTAAGGGTATGATGACATAATTAAAGATCATGAGCATAACAAAAGGTAATTCATACTGATCAATACCTGGATCATCATTTAAGAAACATGGAACAGATATTTAGTATAACGTAAGTGTCATATAATTCAACCATCATGAGACATGTGAAAAAATTCCTTATGAAATATATCTATTATATCTCAATGAAATAATAAATAAAATACTTTGATAACATAGAACACCAAACATTTAAGATGAAATTACCTAGCCAGATAGTTCCCATATATCTTAAGAGTAACCTATATCCAGTAAACTCTATCATCTCGAAGGGGTAACATAAATCAATCATATATTAGGAGTAGCTTTTATATTGTAAACTCCACCTCGTTACCAAAATAATTGGGAGTCTATAATAAACCCACCCATACATGGTTTTAAATGTAACCACCCATATTTGGTTTATAATTAAGCCACCCATCATTGGATTATAATGTAACCACCTTTCAAGGTTTTATAACATAACCACCCATCCTTGATTTATAACGAAACTACCACTCCATGGTTTATAATGAGACCACACATCCTTGGTTTATAATGACAGAACTGTTCAATCCTACATACATATATCCAAGTACTATATAATGAGCATAATAATTAGAAGATTCCACTTTTCAATATAAGAATAACCATTTTTTGTTTAAATCATGAATTACCTATGGAAAAGAAATGGATTCCATGAAAATATTTTTTAAAAAATCATAATCTATACTGAAAAATAATAATAATTATATAATTAGAATATATCCCTAGTGGAGAATAAGTGACATCATGTTTTTTTTAATTGATGAATAAAAATACTATTAAAATATCATTAAAAACAATCTCATGGAAACTAACCATTTCAATTTTAAAATAATTTTTAAAAACTAAAAATTCACAAATTATAATGAAAATAATTTTAATTAAAAATAACATCAGAAACTTATAAGGTAATTTTTAAATAAAATAATAGTTCTGATGGTAATAAAATCCACTCATGTCATAAATGTTAAAAATAAACATTCTTTTCAAACATTTTGTAAAAAGAGTCAAGAGTGACCCATGTGAAAGACATTAAGAAATTTCCTTTTAAAAAGATTAAAAATAATGTCAAATACAACTTAAAATATATCTGGGAAATATTTTATATTTATAAAAGTACAGTTTTTTAAACATTTTATAAAACATGGATATGAAATAGAAATAATCCCTATCTAAAATAAGATACAAGATCAGTATCACATACAAACGACCTTCTTGATGTTTATTTAATCAATAATGGAGAAAATTAAAATGAAAATTATAAAATAAATTCATAACCATATGAGAATAAAATATATTTGGTTTATGAAAATATAATCAAAATATTTTACCTAAAGTATATATGAGAATATGCAATCCCAAAATAAGATGAGATTGTATGATAAAAATCTATACAATGTTGGTAACTTCTAAATCACAATCCTTATAAAATAATAACTTCAACTGAAACTTTATACATCATGGATATAAAAATATTCATGATATAACATATCAAAGAGAAAGTATATACACATTATAAAAATAAATAAGTGTATAAAATCAAAAAAATATAAAAAATATAGGTAATTTGAGATAAATATTCCTGACAAAGATTATATCATTTAATTTAGAATTAATAAATGGGGGGATTAGGTGTAAAAAATGTAATTCCACAAACAAAGAGGGAATAAAAAATAAAAAATAAATACTTTTTCACACATAATATTTATATAATATAATAAATAAAGAAGTTATATTACTCAATGAATGGAAATTGAATTAAAAAATATATTACCACTAGTTAAATTTCTAATAAACTCACCCTGGATAAAATAATTTTAATTGAAACTTTAAATAAAATGAAGTATAAATTATTAATGATATTACATCTTAAAGGGATAGTATATACACTATATAAAGTAAATTAGGTGCATAATAAAAAAATATTCCTCAATGAAGAAAAATTGAGATGAAATACCCTACTATGAGTCTGAATCATCAAATACATTCCTTATATTTCTAAATAAAAAACTTATGTTAATTAATTTATTAAGATTATTTTTCAAGTTTATGATTTCTTTTATTTTATCTATTACCATATTATAATCAATTACTTAATCAATCTTGTTATTGTTGGATGTCTTGATGATATTGGTCATGTATGTCCAAAATGACTTTGGTAGGATGAATATGGTCAAATTTGTCATTATTATATCATATCTAGAATTATAATAATGTAAAAATTATCATTTAATATATAAATTATTTATTTAAAACTTACTGTTAAATATGGTTATAAAAAATTAACTACATTACAATCATAAATATGGTAGGCCGTACGTAGGCATGAGTAACATTTCCATTTTTTCAACAACCAGTATGGAAAGAAGTTTAGTATTATTTTATCTTTATATAGTGATAATTATATCATAAATACCATATTATTTATTTATATACACTTATATATAGTATTCATGTGATGCATTAATAGAAAATGAATCAATATTCTTCATGGAGATGGAAATCCACACATACGCATGAATGACGTTATCATTTTTAAATAAATGGAAAGTAACATAGTATGTGATATATTACTTCTAATTTCCTAAATCAATAACCACTAAAATAATTCCTCGATCTAGTCGGTCACATCCCTCAAGTGTACCTCACCATATGGTAGAGGAAACCTACTAGTAAATAATGTAAAAATATTGGAAAAAGAATAAATAAAATACAATGAAGTGAAAGATAATGAAAACTGATAAAATGGTCAATAAAAAATACACAACCACGAATGTGTGTCCATATGAGGCTACATAAAGTAAGTAGTAAACATATAAAAAATATACACACGATACTAGAAACTAAATAAATATAAGAATCAACAGCAATCTCCAATAGCATCATGGGCCCTATATCAGTCCTCTTCTCCTATAATCCATCATATACAAGATGGATATCAACAATTAGTTATGATCCACAAACATGATACTGCAATTATGTGGCCTATTCATGTACCCCAATATAATAGGAAACTGAATAGTGTGTGAGATGTGCTCAATAATCTACCACCAACTATGTATAAAGTTATCCAATTTATGAATATAGATTACAACACTTTATATGTATAATAAATAAAGAAGTAAATAAAAAAAATTAAAATGACTCTTCTTGGGTTCTTTAAGGAAACCTGACCGATTATACCTACTTCAGCCTAATCCATAATATCTATGAAGATTCTCACATGTTTATAAGCATATATTAATTGATATATATAGACATATAAATGAACCAGAGAGAAGCTATGGTGTCTAAATAATACTAAGGGTGATAGTATTAGTATAGTCCTTGGACCCAAGGCTATAATCCCATGCATCAATAAAAGAAAGCCTCTAAAACCATAGAGCAACTCTATGTAGTCATGTGAATGTATAATAAGACCACTAGCTAATCATGACCCAAGGAACATAGCCAATGCATCCTAGCATAAAATTTTTCATAAAGAGATACCACTAATCTAATGTAATACTAACATGCATGATATAAATTTCCCATCCTATGAGCTCATCCAAGGCATCCCATAATGAGGGACCTAAGTATTTCTTAAGGAGTCACGTAATTCTGTTAATTTATAAGCCCATACATGGTGCTATGTGAAGAGGAAAACTACGTATTTCTCATAACATCCAGCTTCCCTATGATCCAGTCTATGGTTTTCTGTAAAAAGGAACACATGTATCATTCAAAGCATGAGGAAGTTCATCTAGCATATGATCCCACAGAAGGTGTTCCATGTTGAGAAAAAATGAGTATCACTCAAGGCATAATTCAATTAATGTAACCTATGATCCTGTCTATGGAATTTTGAAATGAGGAAACAGGTATAACTCATGGCACATGTAATGCATCCACCCAGTGATCCTATCCATGGAATTCTATGCAAGAACCTGTGGGTCTCTCATGGTGTATCATAATTTTTTTAACTTGTTATCCTATTCATGTAAAATCATATAGAGGAATCCTTGTGTCGTTCAGTAGTTAATACAATTCATCTAACCAATTAAATTTATGTATTAATGTGGGATATGCCTATATGAATTCCACATCATAACTCAATTATAATTTTTAGGGAAATTCATGGAATGTTGATTATATTCGTAAGTAGTTCATGAACTATTTACATGATCATTCCATTTAAGCAGTTAACTATTTAAATTAGGTTTTCTCAATTTATTTGTTAGTATAGAACACCTAACTGGTTGTTTTATTACCTATGGGGTGAGGAATGAAATCCCCATCACTATTAAATTATCTAATCACATCATCACTTAACTTCGTTTAATTTAAATTAACCATCATCTAAATGATGTAAAAAAACCCCACACATCCTAAAGGTTATTGAATTATAGTAAAACATTAAAATCACACACATCTAAAACAACTCCCCAATAATTTGGTTTAATTATACGAGAAGGAATATGGGTTATGTTTGACTATGAAATACACCCAAAGGGGTAGTTCAGGATGATTTGAGAATCCTCTCATGGTGGAATTTAATAATCATTGAAAATTTTATTTAAGGCATTATTATATACAATACTTTTCATATTTGAAGGTCTAAACATGGATAATCCGATGTGCGGCACAATGGAATATTTTGTAATTCGATGAACCTTCAAAAGAAAATCTATAGACCACCTACCTCATGATTTTAATGGCCCACATGTCCAATATCGAGCTTTGATTTGAGATAGATCGATAGATATTAAATAAATAGATAAATTTTCTAAAAATAATGAGACTTATATTTCCCCACAATAGTATTTTATATAGAGAGATAAACCAAAAAACAATAAATAGGATTCGTAGACTCAACGAGAGGATTCCAATAAAATAAATGACATTTTAAACATATTCGGAATAGAGTATATCTCTCTATGGAAGGAGGAGAGGAGGAATAGATAGGGAGACTCCCTATTTCATGTGTGGAGAAGGATAAAATAGAAATGGAGGATTTAAAGTATGACGATAAAAATCATCATTTTCCCCTATTTTAAGAGTAAAAGGGTTTGGCTGCGTGGTTTGGAAAACCATGATCCAATCCTGTAGTGAAACTCTCTAATGAATAGGAACCATACATGATCTAGCTACACAGTTTGAAAAACTGTGCACCTAATCATGTGTAGGTACTGGTTATGCAATCGATTTCCATTAAAAGAAGTAGTCCCTCACCAGACACATACAAAAAAATAATGTAAAGACAGGTTGATCCACTTCTGACTCATTATTTATGAAATCGATCAACTTAGAAGGATGATGTATTTCAAAAAATAGATTCTAATCCCCATTAAATATGGTACCCTAGGATTTCCCCAAGCATTTTCACCAATTCCCATAACCATATTCTAGTGACATATATATCCAAAGCATTATTTTTTAATTTCTTTCCCCAACACAACATGGGTGTATTCCCGATCCAGTACACTTAGATCATCACCCTCAAAAAATCTCATCTGAGCTCCACTGAATTCAGGGTATTATTAGAATCATTAATTGGATTTCAATGAGACAATATATTGTACTCGACACTTTTATGTTTAAAAGTGACACATCAGTACCTAGTTGAGACATCCATATATCAAAAAACTGACTGATCCCAACGAAAGTCAAGTAAAAGATCCATTTGGTGTATGTGAGTCCATCCATGGCATTACAAATTGGGAACTCATGTTTCACTCAGAACTAATCATTCTTCTATCAAAAACCATTTTTCAGTGTGAAAATACATGAGAGTCTATTTATCAAAATATAAGGGAATTTTAACTTGTTCCTTTAGCTCGGTGTATACCAAACAATCTCTTAGTGTATCATGGATGATGTCAAGATGGGGATTTTATCATTTCTAAGACAAGAGTAAAATAAAAGGATATCACATATTACCAATAATACTCAATAAAATTCCATAATATCCAATATGATGTTCTCAATATGGTTTTGAAAAAAACCAACTACTCATGAGAGGAAAAAAAACCACCATTGGTCGATTTCGTTTGAAAGAACTCGGCTGGTCCTGCCGACACATCATCTTCAAATGACCATGATGTCCTCAACACTTGAGGAATCATGTTATTTCTCAAGAATAAACAATGAAGACTATACTTGACTAAAATTGTTTTCAAAGGTTTCATATATAAACAACTGTACCATCGCCGTGCTACCTCACAAGAACCAAAATATTACAAAACTCACAAGCTCCATGGGTATTCAAAAAAGTGATAACCATTCACAACTGGTCTTTTACTATTTCATTACCTCTACATGGAGAGAAACACTAAAGATTTTAGATAGGATATCACCCACCTTAGTAGTGTACTAGTGATCAATTACTGGAGAGGATATCTCATCCAATGTCACACGTTCCATCCACCAGTAAACACAGGTTTTGGACAGGGTCAAATGCTTACTCTAAGTGCCATTATGAAATGAATAAGGGACCAACCACATGCTATAATGTTAGTAAAATTTTATTGTTAATGAGAACATAACTATCCTCCTAATTTATATCCATAAACCCCATAAAATTATGCATAAAATCAAAAAAAAAACAAATTGACCAACATTTCGAAATTCCCAATCCTCTATGGACATCATTCCATGTATTTAAATGAGTCAAATTTCACTTAACGTCCATGTCATTACAACATAGAGATGACTAGTCATCAAAGTATAACTAATTTTGGATTAATTATTATCACGAAATTCATTCAGTTCACTATACCATTATTATAAACTCGACGTGTACCACATATATGAACATGTACTACCCTGTGATTTTCATCATCACTACAACACAATATTTTAAACTCCCCATAGACTTTTCATACATATACATCCTAGTATCCAATTCCATACAAAAAATATTTGAGACAAGATTCATATTACCCTATATGACTTTTAACATGGCTAACGATTTCTCAAGTCACCCATCACCGAAAGGGAAGAAGGGTCGCACAACCTACAAAGAAACCAACCATACCATAAGAATTTCTATCCCACTGAAACAGAGCATTACATGATGCTCACACACATATCAAGGAGAAACTTACCAAAAAACCACCAATATATCCTAGGTATCATTTATGAAACAATGATTTCTACTAGGGATGAATGAAACCTAACATCTGAAGTGGTTCAAAATCATTTATCACGATTTTAATTTTCAGAGTTAACTACTTACCTTAGGATTTCCCCTTGCTAAACATAAAGCATCAATCCAATAAGGAGGTAATTCAGAGAAAATATCACGAGGATATATGTTATATCATTTATGTTTAATCTATATAATAAAAGGTCTAAATGAAACAATCATGTTATTGTTTCAAGTCAGAACATAGGGAAAGGTTTAAACTACCCTTACACGAGGGTTAAAACTATGAAAATCACTTAAGATTTCATTTTAAATAAGTAAATTATTTCATATATGTTATTTAAACATTTCCATGCTTAGTTTTAAAACATAACGTACCAATCATAAAGAAAAAGTGATTGGTACTTTATTTAGCTAACTCCATAAGGCTATGTAGGAATGTTTTATCAAACATCCTTCTTAAAATCATTTATCAAATTAATATCCAATCACAGTTAGTCAATTTATCTTATAAATTTATTTTATGAATTTTATTTATCCTTGATGTTCTCACAACAATATTAGTTAAATAAAGTGTCAATTATAATCTACAGAGTAAAACACCCTTTATGATTTAATTGAAATTTTCAATAACTAATGCCTCATATAATAATGATTAAAATCATAAGAAAAATATTTATTCATTAAAGGGGATTGGTTTAGTGTGACTCCCTTATATATTTATACACCACCCATATAAGTGTCTAATGACACTTTAAATAACCATTCATATATAGAATATATAGACCCCCATGGGGATAAGTAATAAAGCATATCAAGATAAATGCAACCTACAAGGGACCCATCATACCATCTTGGGTCCATTTAAATTCAACCTACTTATGTTTAAAATATTAATATTCCTGAAACAACCTTAATGGGACTATCTAAAAATAATTTAGAACCATTACCATTCTTCTTGGGATGAATTAGGTCAAAATCATAACTTTAATTGGTCAAAACCAACCTATATGGGTTGAGTCATGTAAATGGTACACAAGTACCCAATTCATTTGGTGGTCAAAATTTAACATCCTTTATAATTATACAATGGTATCAATGTATATCATGATACTATACTATGGTTCAATTATATGGGTCGCCATTTTTGAATTTTAAAGCACCCATACACTTTATATATAGAAAATTGGATCCCATTTAATCACAACTAATATTTTTTAGCCCATGAAACCAATGATCCATGGTCAACCATGTCATTATTGGTTAGTTAATGAACTTACATCAAGATATATGGGAAAAAACCATTTATGTTGATGTTTAGACTTTAATCGCCAATCATATTTAATAAATATCACAATTAATGTTAACATAAGAAGAATATACATGAGAACATGGTAATTAATTATGTAATCATGGTAAATAGGTTGATATTCCAAATAAACACAGAGTATTGAATAAATCTTGAGGAACATATCACAAGTATAATAAAAAATATATGGCATAAAATATAAATGGATTGTGAATATCTACGTGCCTGTAATGATGCATGTGTCAATACTTCCATGCCATACCAGGAATAGGGTAAAAGACTGTAAATATCATAAATTAGTAACAATAATAAAGTACATCAATCATTTAAGGTGAAATAATAGTCAACCATAACAACGAACATCATGAACAACAGTCCTATCACATGCTACTTGGTCTTTTCCTAGGGAATGTGTTGATCACTCACTAACACAACTAATTACCAAGAACTGGCACATTCCTAATATCCTATCCACCTACCCAAAACTATAAAACAAAAGGAAGAAACACCTTTGATACCACTTTGTATCACCCAATCCCAAGATCCACTAAAATGGTTCTCCAACCTAGTTTGTTAGATGTCCATAACCACACCTCCCAATATGCTAGAGGCTACTGACTGTCAATGAGGGTCTATTGATGGTGTTTTTGGTATACTATAACCTCATGATCAGAGTAGCATAGTGTTATAATAATAAATAGGGGAAAAAATATCGTAAGTAGAATATATAAAATAATAATCAGTGAAGATAATAACAACTGATAAAATGGAAAATGCTAAATATACTATCATACATACTTGTCTACATGAGGAAAATTAATCTAATAAGTAAAAATAAAATAGGCAATAAAAAAAATTATGAGATAATAAATAAATATGAGACTCAAAAACTATCTCCAATAGCATCACGAGCCCTATAACAGTCCTTTTCTCCAGTAATCCATCATAGGCCAGAAGAATATTAGCAATAAAATACAATATATATACCTAATCCTACAACCATGAGGTCTGTTTGGGTAACCAGGTGAAATGGTACCCAAATAGGGTGTGATATATACTCACTAGGAAACCACCAATAGTATATAAAGAAATCTAGTATTTGAATATAGAATACAATAGTGCATATTTATAATAAATAATGTAGTTAATAAATTAATATAAATGAGTCTGCTCGGGTTCCTCAAGGACACCTGCCTGACCATACCTACTTCAACCTAAGATGAAATATCTATAAACAAGCCCACACATATATATAATCATATATGTAAAAAATATATTTAGAGATATACATAAACCAATGAGGAACTGAGGCATCCACACAATATTATGCGTGGTTGTAGTAACATAGTCTTAGCTCCCATGACCATAAGATTAGGCTTCTATTAATGAGAGACTCTAAAATCATGAAGAAGCATTGGTTAATCACATAAATCAAAACTAAGTCCACTAGCTAGTCAGGACCCTAGGAACATATCCAAGGAATACTATCATAATAGTCACTATAAATGGATACCACTAATCATATTTTTTTTTAAATGTTTGGGGCTAAATCCTCATTTTTATTATTAAAGCAAAGAAAAATCCTCTTTAAACTAGGTATAGGGAGACCCCTTACATTTCCCGATGGCCCAGTGGGCATATATCCCATTACATGGCCTGTATGCCCAACGTTTTGACTCAAGGACCATTCTGTGAATAATATTACTACAATAACCCCCTGTTATAGTATCCACATAGTACCTGCTACTGCTACAGTGTCCTGCAGCCACTACAATGTCCTAATGCTGCTATAGTTCCCTCTATTTCTATAGTACCCACTAATCATATGTATTAATAAAATGCATGATATAAATCAATCATCTTATGAAAACATCCAAGGCATCCAATAATGAGGGAACCACACATCACCCAAGGAGTCACGTAATGCTATTAATTTATAAGCTTTTCCTTAGCATCCCATAAATAGGAAACCCAAGTATCACTCATACCATCCAGCTACTCAATGATCCCATCCATGACATTCCATAAAAATGAAACTCAAGTATTACTCAGAGTGTGTGGAAAGTCATCTCGCCTATGAGTCCATAAAAACATTTCATGATGAGGAAAACCAAGTATCGCTAAAGGAGTAATGATGTTCAAGTAAACTAAGATCTTTTCCTTGAAATTATAAAATTTAGAAAATAGTATCACTTATTCTACATAGGGGAGTCCACCAAGTGAGCATGTTCATTCCATTATATGAAAGAACCTTTGTTTCACTCCCGATGTATCATGAATTGTTTAGTCTATGAGTCTACACAAGAAATTCTGTAAAGAGGAATCCAACTATTTCTCAAGGATAAAAACAATTCATCTAACTAATTAAATTTAATTATTAAAAATATCCATATCCATAAGAATTATATAACACAACTCAATTATAATTTACAAGAATGGACAAGAAATGTCTATTCCATTGGAAGGTTATTCCTGGGCCATGTACATCAGCATTCCCTTTATGAAGTTACCTATATCTGTTAGGTTTCCTCAATTTAGTTTGAGGATAATGAACCTCCCTATTTGTCTTATTATCAATGGTTGTGTAATATAATATTTAACATTATTTATTTAACAATGCAGTTAATCATTCCACTCCATTTAATTTAAATCAATCATCACATACATGAGGGGTAAAACCGCACACATCCTAAAGGCGATTCGAGTCTAGGAAAACATTAAAATAAAATTAATATAAAATAACACCCCAAGAGGGTGGTTTAATTACTTATGTAGGAAACAAGGTATAGGGTAACAAAGACACACACCCAAATGGGTGGTTTGTCTTGATGTGGGAATCCTCTCATGGTGAATTTAATACTCAATGACAATTTATTTTATGTTATTAACACATACATATTAAATTTTATATATAAAGGGTAACACCTCAAAGCATCATGTAAACACATTAAAATTTTTTATAAGCCAACTAAAACTTAATAGAAAATATATACACTAAATAACTCATTATTAGGATGATTCACTAATCCAATATAGAGGTTTTATTCGATCTGGTCTATAAGAGATCAAAGAAATAGGAAAATTCCATGAAGATATGGTGAATTAGCATACACCATGAAAGAAATTAACATAGAGAGATAAAAAGAAAAAGAATCAAAAATATTCTCAGACTCACTAAGAGTCTTCTGATTCAACAAACTTCACTGGAAATTGGGTCTAGATGGAGGAGATCTCTATATAGAAGTAGGATAAGAGGAAGAGCTTGAGTGGCACCCTTCTGTGCATGTAGAGAAAGAGAAAATAATGGTTGTGTATTTAAAGGAGGGAGGAAAAAATATTCAATTTCCATCTTTTATGATTTTCATGGTTTGAAAACTTTTCCTCCAACCATGCGGTGACTCTATATAATGTACATGCAACTTGAATGGTCTAGATACACTGTTTGACAGATTGTGCACTTAATTGTGCGTAACTATTGGGTAAGTGTAATTTACGGTGTGAACTAGGAAAAATGTTTTTTCAAACCACGAAAAAACCATGTGGGTCACCCCTTAACACCTACACCATTACAATTTTCTATTTATAGGAGGTTTCATGGTCTAAAAAAACTATTACCATTAAGAAAAATGGATTCACTTTTTGATCTACATTGTTAAACTAACTGTTTTCCAACCATGGACCTCTTTCTGATCCACAAAGTACTGATTATTTCAATGTATGATGCTTCAAAAATTTAACCAAACTCCCAAGCTATAAACCTTAACTAAAACAAACCTTTAAGTGTTCCAACAATTAGATTTATATTCTAAATAATGATTTATAGAATGTCCCTTCCATAAAATAGTAAATTTAAAATTCCCTTGAAAATTGTAGCTAATCAAAAACATGGAACATAACATTACTATTCCATAACAATAAAAATTTAAATAATATAATATATATAATTTAACAAATATCATTATAAATAAATATGATAGGTCTTTGTGTAAAATGAATTACATCAGTTTGGGAGGCGATAGTCCACTGTACACATGAACGACATTTTCATTTACAATTTAACGGAAGAAAAGATGGATATAGGTTATGCCATTAACATAATAGAATCTTAGTATTTTTAATATATTTTTGTTATTATTTAATCATTTTTGAATTATTTTTTTATTTATAATAAGAAATAAAATGAAAACCCTTGGTTAAGAACTATACCTCTTCTTCAGACAACCTCTATTACTTTACATCCTAAGCTCCGTAAGATTGGTATTATCCAAAAAGAATACCACTATAACATGGAGATAGATGTTATAACTTTATTTGGGTAAGTCTTAGACTAAATAATATACTTTTTAATTGTGTATAAATTATGATATGAGGGGCACTTTTATAACCAAGAGAATCATCTCTTTGGGAATTAATTAAAATATTAAATTAATATAAATTATTTATCCATTACAAATGGATTAAAATTGATAATATTAGAAAATAAGATTATGATGATTATAAATACTCTAATCCAATGAAATCTGGAAAATTTTAGATTATTTTTTTACACTTATCTATTTGTTTTAACCCTCCATTAACCATTGATAATTACCATGACAATAATGTTTTTACTATATAGTGGTTAAGCAAACTACTATAAAAGGAAAATGTTCAATAATTGTAAAATTGTTTATTTTATGAATAATATACCATTAAATTGGTGTAATATAATATTTTTAGTAATTTTAAATCATTCTAAAATTGTTTTATTATAAAATACCATTAAAGTCAATTTTGGAACTATTCATTTAATTTTGCATAAAAAATTGCATTAAAGAAATGAAATTTAAATATACTCTATTAAAAATTTTCTAGTGTGTTATATTGTTTTATAAAATTTTTCGCACACTTTAACTCATCCAAAAAATATTATTTTTAGAGTTTTTAAAATCATTTTATTTATTTTTATACTGCTTGCACAAGGGGTGTGTCAGTGTTGCGTAAAAATATAAGGTAATTGTTTAATTTATAAAAAAAATAAATATCCATGATAAAAAAGACATTTATACTTAATATTAAAATTTATAACTGAATCTATGTTATTTTTATCACTATAAAAAAATATATTTATTCAAAACAAGAAAGTAACATTTTTGACATTATCATTTATTTAAATATTATAAAGCTTAAAATCATGGAATCATGGAACCAAATATCCATATATTCTAAACATGGATGATAAGGGATAGTCTAAACTCATATAAGAGAATATATACTTTTTTTAGGGTCAATTTTGGTCCTTATCATAATATTTCTAACATTAATTTCCTGAATTACCCTTACAATGGTCATAATTATTAATTATAGTTACTATTCACAATGACAAAAAAATAAAAGAAAAATATAAACTAATTTGTTCCCATTAAATATAAATATATAATCCTGATTTAAAATTTTAATTTATTTAATTATGATTATTTAATTTAAAATAAAACTCACAAAACACAATGAAAAATAGTTTTTTAAATGACTTTTAAGCCCAAAAATGTACTTATACCAACATAAGGTATAAAGATGATTCAAATGTAACTAATTATATTATATTTAACTAAATAATACATATGTTACTTTGAGGTCAAATTTTAATCATAATGAGACTTTTAATTAGAATTATTTATTGAAAATATAGGACCAATTTATAAAAATCGATATTTTTCACTTTTCACTAAAAATTCAATCTTTCCAGAAAATCCAAAAATTTAATATTAATATTAATTTTTCATGATTAATTGAAAAAATATTTACATTTTATCAAATATATTTTCTAAATCATCCCAAAATTAATTAAAATATTTTCTCACAAAAAGCAATAAAAATCATTTTTGATTAATTATATTTCTGAAGTATAAAATGACGTTAATGAAATTTAAGTTCTTATTTATGAATAATTAATAAAAAAAATTTAGTATTACATTTATATATATATCATAATGTGTTTAATTCTATTCATACTTTCTAATTTATGGACTTGGTTATAATGATCACATTTAAATAACAATATTTTTATAGTGTATCCCAATTCACTTAATGCTCGATGTTACATGTTAAGAAAGAAATTAAGAATAATATTATTTTATCAAATATGAGTTTTACATTCTCCCCGCATTTATAAATTTCATCCTCAGATTTTTAAATTGAACTTAGTAACCAATGGTTTTCACTTAAAAATACATTTTTTTCAAATCAAACATCATAAAAACGGTTGATAAAAATTCCTCTTGAAAAGTAGGAAAGGGAAATAAAAAGGTAATATGGAATAAAAAATAACAAGATTTATAAATTGGATAAAATTATTTGGAAGTGAAAATATGGATATAGAATAAAAATTAATGTCCAAGTGTTGATAAAGAGTTATTGAGATCATTGATTAAAATAGTGTGTATGATCATGAGAAAGTCAATAAACAAAAAAACATATAACATTGAGGTGTGAGAATGAAATATGATTCCTTGAAAATGAAGGAAATATGATAATTTTTTTGTTTGAAGATATTTTTTTCCAAGATTTGAGAGATTTTTTTACCATTTAGAATAAAAATTTAAGTAAATATAATTACTTTACAAAAATAATTTTACCCTTTATAAATTTCCATCACAATATCATATTTTTCTTCAAAATCACACTCCCATATCCAGTGCTAAAAACAGAATATTTACATTTATTATTTTGATACCAAGAATTGTGACCAAATTTTAACCATTCATAACCTAAATCATCAACTTCAAATATTAGATCAATTAAATACCCAATGATATTTTTGGTTTTAAGTTTTAGAGTATTTGAAAAAACCGTTACATAAATAGTAACCATGACTTGAAGTGATAAAATTAATTTGTACCCATCTATTCATAATCTATATTATGTATTTAACATAACCAATAGTGTTATTTTCACATGAAACCATTATAAAATGTTTGACATCATTATTCATAACCTATGAAAAAATAAAACATAATAAGGGTGAGATCAAATGATCAGTAAGGGTAAACATAGGCATTAATAATTGAATGTCATTATTGAGCATAAAATGGGAATAACTTTAGGGTGACATAATAAAATCACATGAGCCTAACATTTGAGAATTCATACAATAAATACATGGACAATCAATTATGAATCATGAAATAAAGTTTTAACATAATATAAGAGACATATAATTCTACAATAATGAGGCTTGTGAAAATAATCCTTAATAAAAGGATGAATTACTACTTTATGAAGGCATAAAGAAAACATTTTTGTAACCTGGTACATCAAACATTCATAATGGAATTACCTAACTAAATAACTCTAATATATTTTTCAGGTAGCCTATAACTGGTAAAGTCCAACATCTTTTTGGAGTAACATAACACTGTAATCTCTTAGGAGTAACTTATATATAGTTGACTCTATATCAATACCCAAGGCTTTAGAGGGTTATAATGAACCCAACTATCCTTGTTTTATTATGAAACTATCCGTCATTAGTTTATAACGAAACCACCTATCGCTGCTTTATAATGTAACCACCTATACTTGGTTTATAATGAAACCACCCATCCTTAGTTTTGAAAAGAACCACCCATCATTGGTTTATAACTGAACCAACCATCAATCATCTATATATATGTACATGGACCGTAAAAAGAACATAATAATTAAAATATTTCACTTTTCCACATAACGATAACCATTGTTTATTAATAGCTTAAATTATTTATGGAAAAGAAACATTCTCTATATAAATCTATTTGAAACAATCATAATCCATCTAGAGAAAGAATAATTATTGAGTAATTATTATATATAACCAGTGGATCATTAGTAACATCAGGTGTTTTGTGATTGATGAACAGTTTAACCATTAAAATATCATTAAAATTTTTTTAGAGGAAGATAACTTTTCCTCTTTGAATATAACATTTATAAAAAAAATTTAAAAATATTGTTAAAATGAATTTAATTGAAAATCACATTGGAAACATATAGTAGAATATTCAATGATAATAACTGTCATGATGGACGGAAAATCCATTCATGTCTTCAATGCTAAAAAACAAACAAATTTTCAATTTGTTTTGTAAAAAGAGTGAAAAGTGACCCATGAAAAAAATAAGAAGTTTCTTTTATTTTTTAAATAATTTCTATCATAATTTAAAATAGATTTTAGAAATAATATATGTTTATAAAATAACATTTTTGAAAACATGGATATGAAAGGGAAGTTATCATGATTTAATAGAAGATATAAGACTAGTATCACTTATAAAGAACATTCTTGATGTTTATTAAATCAATAAGGGGGGAGATGAAAGTTAGACATCTAAAAACATTCAAAACTAGTGGAAAATAAAATATACATTTTTTAGAAAAATAATATCATTATATTTCCTATAATGTAACATTGAACATATACAATCTCAAAATAAGATGAGAATGTGTCATAAAAATCCATACCATTTTGGTACCTTCTAAATCATAATCCCCATAAGAGAATATCATTAAATGGAAATTTAAATATCATTAACATAATAATATTCAGGATATAACATATCAAAGGGGAAGTATATAAACCATATAAACATAAATAGGTTTATAACATCAAATATTTATTCCAAAGAAAGATAATTTGAGATGAATATCCCTTAGACTGATCGTATTATTTAATTGCGAATTAATCAATGAGTTTATTATTTTTAACAAATATAAATACACTAGAAATGATATTTAATACTAAATAAAAAAGTAAAATCCTATTTCAAAAATAATCTTGACATAATATAATCAATGAAGAAGTGATATAACCCAATGAAAGAAAATTGAGTTAAGAAATACCTTACCACTCGGTTACTTTCAAGTCAAATCCAATTAAATTAAATTATTTTAATTGAAATTTAAAATAAAACTATGCATAAATTATTCAAGATATAACATAAAAATGTGGAATTATATAAACCATATTATAGAAACTATGTTCATAACAATAAAATATCCCTTAACGAAGGAACATTGAGATTAAATCCCTTAACTTGTGTCTGACTTGTCACGAACATTTATTATCATAAAAAATCGTGATAATATGTTAATAAATTGCTTAAAAACCTTTTTAAAGTTAATTATTCATCTAATTTTTTATATTATATTTTCATAATAAATTACATAATCAATCAAGATCACATTGGATGTTTTGATGATATTGAACTCAAATGTTCGAAACGAATCTATTATGCTAACAATTGTCAATGTGATAATTATTAAATCATCTAAAGAATAATGAAATTGAAATAATTATAATTTTTATACATTAATTTAAATTTTAATACCAAGCATTAAATATCATTTTGAAAAATGAACCATGTTACAATCGTGGAGACAATAGGTCGTACTTATGCATGAATAACATTTCCAATTTCTCAAAGATTACTGTGAAAAAAGGTATGTATTATTTAATTTTTAAAGAATTATAATTATATCATAAATAAATATTATTTATAATTATAAATATATATTTAGTATTCAATTGATTAATTTATGAAAAGTGAATCACATTACTTCGTGGTGGTGGTTGTTTACAGGTACGCATGAACGATATATTCATTTTTTAATAAATTATAAGATAAGAAAATATGTGATATGTTAAACATAAATAATGAGAAATATATAATTAATATAATATATATACTTTAAATTCATCATTATAAACATCCATTATAGGAAATTATATAAATTTGATTACATATGTTCTCTTGGTGGAAATCTTACCTACAGACAAACGACCATCTCGTTCCCTATTTGATGGAATAAAAGATAGATATTGGTTATTATATTAATATAATAAAAATATTTGTATATTTATTATAATTTTGTTATTATTTAATAATGATTTTCAGATTTTTTTAGGAGTTATAGTATGATATAATACGAAAATGATTGGTCAAACTATACCTCTTCTACATACAACTTCCTTTACTTTACATCTTAATCACTCTAAGATTTGTTTTATTCCCACACAAATACCTATACAACATGAGAAGGGATGTCAATAAGGCATTTTTTTGATATATAATAGTTGAAATGTTTTTTAAATGTGTAGAAAAGAGGATAATAGGTGTCCTTTTATAAGTGTAGAAAGGGGCTCTATTTGAATTACATTTATTATTAAATTAATATAAATTATTTATCATTTCTGAATAGTTAAAAAATTATAATATTAAAATGAATAATGATTATGTGTATATATACTCTAATTAAGTTAAATTTCAAAAAAAATATATTATGTTTTTACCCCTATCTCTCTTTATAAACCTCCATTAATCTTTTAACAATTACCGTGATATTAACTATTTTTACAATTTAGGGGTTAAGGAAACTATTATAAAGAGAAAAACAAAACATAAAAATAATATGGTTGATATTATAAACATTATACCATTCAATTATCCAAATATAATATTTTTATCAATTTTAAATAATTTAATAAATCATTTTTTATTATAAAATATCATTGCAATCAATTCGGAACTATTAATTTTATATGAATTTGAAAATTATATGAAAGTAAAGAAATTAAAATAAAATATATTAAAATCGAACTAGTATTTTATATTTATATGTAAATTAATTAGACACATTAACTAATTAAAAGATATTATTTTTAATGTTTTTAAAATCATTTTATTCATTTTTCTAATGCATGCACAAGCATTGTGTCAGTGTTGCACAAGGATTTATGTTAATTATTTAATTTATAAAAACTATATATAAATTATCATGATAAAAAATAATTTATATTTCAAATTGATATTTATAACTGAACCTATGTGGTTTTTTATAATCCAGAAAAGATTATAGATATTAAAAATAAGTGAAGTGATATTTTAGAAATTATCTTTTATTTTAATATTATAAATGTAAAATTCAAGAAAATATGCCTCTATGTTGCTATATATGTAAAGAACCAGAAATTTCAAGGAGTTTTTTTAAAATTCTTTGGAATTTTATGAGTCCACATTTTCGGACGGTGCCTGATTCTGAGTCCCGGTTTTCCAGGAATCAACTTCTGAAATTTTGTTTTCGTACGTTTAGTAAACGTATGTGAAGGTTTTTATATCTTTTGAATGTGTGCTAGGAATTGAAATTCGAGGGCACTGTTGAACTCGCAGAGCCGTGTTTCTCTTAAGAAGGCATTCACCTTGATGGCGGTTGATCAGGTATGAGAGTTGGTTTTTGAGTTTCACATGGATTCATAAAATAAAATAAGTGACAACTTATTTTATTTTTGTTGAACCCATGCCATGTGGATAAGGT
Source organism: Viscum album (assembly GCA_963277665.1). Taxonomy (NCBI): domain Eukaryota; kingdom Viridiplantae; phylum Streptophyta; class Magnoliopsida; order Santalales; family Viscaceae; genus Viscum; species Viscum album. Next base: position 1,406,569,888 of record OY728129.1, read on the forward strand.
TGGTTAAAAGCTCCACATGGGAGTTGGTGGTGGGACCGCCAAACCCCAACCTCCCATGGGAGGATAATTGGGGTGGGGACCACTCGAGCTGCATAACCTCCTGCGAGAGTTTATGACGAGGGGTCCACATGTGGCTTAACCCCCCATTTAATGGAAGAGGAGGAAACCTCCCAACTCTCTATCATTAATGAGGGAGAGCCTCTTGGTCTCTAAATTCTATATTAATGGAGGAGAATAGATCCTTCTCAACCCCCCGCCCCAAATTAATGCAAGGAAATCCCCTTGACCCTCCTCATGTTAATTAGGTGGGGACCACCCGGGCCTCTAACTCCCTCGAAAGTCCCCAATTTTATTATGACAACCACTCGTGCATTTATTTTTGGTGGAACCACTCCTCTCATTTTAAATTTTGAATATTGTGCCAATGTGAACGTAATTAAGTGGGGCCCACTTAATTAATTCACACCATCAGACATAATAGATTAAAATCTATTATTTTGTTACGTTTTTTTTCTTTAGTGGAGAGCTTGGGAGAATAGAATCCCTAAAGAAGAACGTGAAGAATCCAGCGATGACAAATTATTCCTCAGAACACCCCTTATGAAGTGGGATCTCTTCGACGACCCTTCTTCCTTCCTATTCATCGTCAACGGACCGACGCACGAGCTCCGAAGTGGAAGCGTACGACGAACGACGACAACATCGTCTTCCCCCACGATGAACGATCGCATGTCGATTAAAAAGGTAGGGGTGTGTTTTATGTTGTTTAAAGCTTAATCATCTCTCATTTAATAAATTTCATGAGATTCTTTCTATCATTATAACGTGGGGGGTTCGGGCCAAACGAACACGGCCCGACCCCTCCACAACCTTTATGGTTTCAGAACCTTGGATCGATGATGAAGTCGTGACGACATGGCAATGAGGCGATGGCGACGAAGATGGTGATTAAAGGTTGCGCTTACCGTGACCTTTGATAACTGCACTGCCGGCCGGGCAGCGCCCAACCGGCCTAACCGTGCGCTGCCCGACACACGCCCCGACCAAAACCGCGGCCTGCCCGGCCCGCCGACACCCTGCTTGCACGCCCCTCGTGCTGCTAGCGTGCCCCGCGCCTGCCCCGCGCCTAGGCCGCCTGCCCGGAGCCCCCTCGGCGCCTGCCCGCTACCTTGGCCTCCTTCCCGGTGCCATCCGGCACCCAAGCCGCCGGCCCGGCACCCCTCGGCGCCCTCCGTTGCCCAGGCCACCTGCCCGGTGCCCCCGACACCCTGCCCAGTGCCCCCGCACCCAGGCCGCAATACCTAGTGCCCCCACACCCAGGCCACCCTGCCCCGCGCATCCCGACGCCCTTCCCGACGCACCCACGGCCTCTCGGTGCCCCGTGCGGCCTGACGTTGGCCTCCCGGGCTGGGCCGCCCGAGCCGCACCCCTCGCGGCGCCGACCGTTCCTGCCACTAGCCGTCGGGCCGAGTCGCCCACGTGGCGACTTCGACCCGAACTGTCCACACAGTCCGCTGGGCCGGGCCCAGTGGTCTAGGACAAATTTAGAGTGATGAACCACCCAACGGGCCGAGTCAGACCCTGCATGTCTGACCGGGTTGACCCAGACTAGGTTGGGCCAAGTCAGTCTAACCGGGTTGGACATGACCGAGTCCCATTAATGACCCCTCTCTTACTTTGGCCATATCTTTGGCACCGGACGTCCGTTTGAAGAACCGTTAGCGGCGCTGGAAATATCTTTGAGAAGCGATCCCTTCAAAAATACCCCATGGTAGTTCGGGGTATCGTTGAGATACGGTCAGGATGGTTCATACACAAAACCAATCGGGCCCCCGGGACAAAAAGGCTAATAACTCACTGACTGGGCGTCCGATTGATGCACTGTCTATTGTGTTGAGACCCCTTTGACGTGGTTCAACCTTGAGATACTTCTTTGTGGGACTTTTTGTCACTTAGAGTATTGGCTTGTAGCTCATGGATCAGACCCTCCCGAAGATAATCAAGAAGAGTACGGAGACCTAGAAGCTGGATGAGACCTGATGAATTCTTGTCTGATTCGTTTCAGAGTGACTTGACTAGCCCAGTGGGGAGCACTACTATGTGAGGCGACAGACCCGTGGCGGAGGAGCGCTACTGTGTGAGGCAGAAGACCTATTCTACTCGACAAAAGGAGTACCTCTTTAGCCTATTAGGGGGAGTGCTACTGTTTGAGGTGGTAGAACCATGACGGGGAGCGCTACTGTGTTAGGCGGCAGACCCACGGTACTCGACATGAGGAGTACCTCAGCAGTCTAAGGTTAGTGAGTAGCACCTCAGAGTCTTGATAGGACCACTGTAATCAATAAAGGAGGAGTTCTTTACCAGCCTTGGTTTTGTTAATGAAAAATCCTGGTTTTGGATGAGTCAATAACCTTTTTGTTCCCCTCATTATTGAGATGGGTTACTTGATAACTTTGGTATATGTATGGGCATATACCTAAGTAATGGTTATCTATTTAAATCATACTTTGTGGTTTATCATTTTTGGATTGTGTGAGACCTTGAGGGTCTCGAGGTCCATACTAAGTATCGTTATACTCACCCCTGCATGGGATATGCCCGCACCATGTTGTGTTGGATGCATACGACAGATAGCGCTGACGGAGGTCGAGAGCGCCAGGACGAGATGGTACCTGAAGGTGGATCTTATGACGTTTCGGTACACGGTGGAGTCTGACAGATGTGGATTGCTAAGGAGGATATTTGTACCAACCTTTCAGGTAGGAACCCCAGAGGACGATCCAGGAGATGCTTCCACCTTCCAGCTATTTGTCCATTTTTAGTTGTACTTGCTTTCAGTTGTATTTTTACTTTACATTTGGTCTTGTATTATGTCCCCTTTTACTTTCCATCACTTCTTCTGTATACAGTTTTTATTAGTGTTTTCTTCCAATTTTACTCTAGTTGTGTGTTCCCATTTTATAAAGGCAATGCCTTCCCAGTTTTAGGGAAATGTGCCTTTGGTACTAGTCGCCAGCTAATGGCCTATGGAAGGTGGTCTTGGTGTAGTCACGATATGGGCCCTGGGGGACGGGTCATGAAAACTTGGTATCAGAGGACATCAGTTCTACCGTAGAACTTCAGACTCTGATATTACTTTTATGTGAAGCAATAGTGTTAAGGGTACTAAGTGTGGTTTTCAGTTCAGGGAGTCCAGTGTTGGTGTGGGCGGCCGACGTATCCATACACCAGGACCCTGAATTTTGATTTCCGACTCAGTGCACGAAAACATGGATTGCGTGTCTGTTTTTCAAAAGTTTTCTTTAAGTCAACTCAAACTTGGTCAACTCACCAGGTATAGTATTTTGACCGTGTCACATCTGTTTTCTTTCAGGATACCTCCCTGTGGACGACCAGCTAGATCCCTGAGAGTTGTACGTACTGACAGCCTGCCGAGTGACGATTCATTAGTACAGGGCCCTCTCCCAGTTTAGGTACTAGCGGAGGCAGCGACAGTAATACTCCCCATTGGTCCACCGATGCCACTAGCTCCAACAGCAGAGGCTGCAGGCCGCTTGAGCGCGTTGCATGAGTTCCAGCGCCAGAGGCCATCGAGGTTCCGGGGGGAGATGTACACACATGTGGCTGAGGATTGGCTGGAGGCCGTGGTGAGAGTCTTCAGGCTAGTAGGGACAACAGCAGACTTTATGGTGATCCTTGCTGCCATCCTCCTTCAGGAAGCAGTGGGCAGATGGTGGAGCCTAATTCTACAAGTCCAAGATGAGGCTGCACTTCTTTGGGAAGACTTCGAGAGCCTATTTCGGGTGGAGTTTGTTTGAGCCACTATTCGAGCGGTGCAGATACAGGAGCTACTAAATCTACAGCAAGGTAGCATGACAGTGGCGCAGTACTGAGTGAGGTTCATCGACCCCTCACACTACTCCACTGATACGGTACGAGACCTATTCTTCAGGGCCCAGACCTTTGAGCAGGGAATCTGGTGAGAGATTAGAGCTTAAGTTGTCTTCACATTTTATCGGGTCGTTCCAGGTCCTCAGGAGAGTAGGCAAGATGACTTACTACCTGGACCTTCCACCTCAGTTTCATCGGGTGCACAACGTCTTCCACGTATCTCAGATGAGGAGATACATGCATGAACCATCCCACATCATCAAACATGGGGAGCTAGACATTGATGACGGGGTGACTTTCACAGAGGTCCGAGTAGAGATTGAGGATCGACAAAAGCGTGTCCTACGTGGATGGTTGATTCCTATGGTGCACATTTGTTGGCACCACAGTAACCTATAGGAGAGCGCATGAGAGAAGGAGGCTCAGATGCGTTCTCAGTACCCCCTTTTGTTTCCCTAATGTGTGTGTAGCTTTATAGGGACGTAAAACCCTGAGGTGGGGGTAATGTAAAGACCCGTAAATTTCAAGGAATTGTTTTCTTTTTTAAATTCTTTAGAATTTTACGAGTCCATAGTTTCTGAAGGCGCCTGATTCCGAGGCACGGTGTTCCCGGAATCAATTTCTGAATGTTTGTTCGGGTATGTTTAGTAAACGTACATGTGAGTTTTTCTATCATTTGAACGGGTGCTCAAAATTAGAATATGAGGTTAGCATTGAACTCGAAGTGCCGGTTTCTGCTTATGTAGGCTTTCACCTTGACGGTGTTTGATCGGGTATGAGAGTTAGTTTTTGAGTTTCACGTGGATTAATAAAATAAAATAAGTGACAACTTATTTTATTTTTGTTGAACCCACCCATGTGGATAAGGTTGGTTAAAAGCTCCACATGGGGGTTAGTGGTGGGACTGCCACACCCCAACCTCCCATTGGAGGATAATTGGGGTGGGGACCACCCAAGAAGCATAACCTCCCACGAGAGGTTATGATGAGGGGTCCACACGGGGCTTAACCCCCCATTTAATGGAAGAGGGGGAAACCGACCAACTCTCCCTCATTAATGATGGAGAGCCTCTTGGTCTCTAACTCCTCTCTTAATGGAGGATAATAAAGCCTCCTAAAACCCCCCCAATTAATGGAAGGGATCCCCCTTGACCCTCCTTATGTTAATTAGGTGGGGACTACCTGGGCCTCTAACTCCCTCAAAAATCCCCAATTTTATTATGCCAATCACTCGTGCATTTATTTTGGTGGAACCACTCCTCTCTTTTTAAATTTCGAATATTGTGCCAATGTGAACTTAACTAAGTGGGTCCCACATAATTTATTCACTCCATCAGACATATTAGATTAAAATCTATTATTTTGGAACGTTGTTCTCTCTTCAATGGAGAGCTTGGGAGAATAGAATCCTCCAATGAAGAACGCGAAGAAGCCAGCAACGTCGAATTCTTCCTCGAAACCGCCCTTCCGACGTGGGATCTCTTCGAAGACCCTTCTTCCTTCCTCTTCACCGTCAAGGGACCGACATACGAGCTTGGAAGTGGAAGCCTACAACAAATGACTACAACATCGTCTTCACCAGCGACAAATGATTTCCCGTATATTAAAAAGGTAGGGGTGTGTTTTAAGTTGTTTAACACTTAATCATCTCTCGTTTAATCAACTCCATGATCTTCTTGTTATCGTTCTAACGTGGAGGGTTCGGGCCGAACGAACACGGCCCGAACCCTCTGAAACCTTTATGGTTTCAGAACCTTGGATCGACGAAGAAGGAACAACGACATGGAAATGAGGCGACCACGATGAAGATGGAGATTAATGGTTGAACTTCCCGTGACCTCCACAAACTGCACCACTGGTCACGTGGTGCCTGACCAGCCTACCCGCGCACTACCCGGTGCGTGCCCCGGCCGAAATCGTGGCCCACCCGACCCACAGGTACCCTGCCCGCACTCCCCGTGTGCTTCCAGTGCATGCCGCGCCTGCCCGGCGCCCCCCTGACGCCCTTCCCGGCACCCTCCGGCGCTCAGGCCGCATGCTTGACGCCCCCTGCACCCTGCCCGACACCCCCACGCCCAGGCCACCCTTCCCGGTGCATCCCAACCCCCTGCCCGCTCACCTTGCGCCCTTCCCAGTGCACCCGTATCCTGCCCCATGCCCCGCGCGGCCGGCCGTTGGCCTCTCGGGCCGAGTTTCCCGAGCTGCACCCCTCGTTGCGCCGACTGAACCTGCCACTGGCCTTCGGGCCGAGTCTCCCACTTGGCGACTTCAGCCCGAACTATCCACACAGTCCGCTGGGCCGAGATCAGCTGTCTGGGCCAAATTTAGTGGGCTTACCCACCCAACGGGTTGAGTTAGACCCAACAAGTCTGATCGGGTTGACCTAGACAGGTTTGGGCCGAGTCGGTCTGACCGGGTCGGACCGGACCCGAGCCCACTACTGACCCATCGCTTACTTTTGGCACTGGACATCCGTTTGACAAACCGTCAGCAGCGCGGGTAATCTCTTTGAGAAACAGTCCCTTCAAAAATACCCCATGGGAGTTCGGGGTACAGTTGAGATACAATCGGGTTGGTTCGTATATGAAACCAACTGGGCCCTAGGGACAAAACGGCTAATAACTCACAGACCGGGCGTCCTATTGACGCGCTGTCTGTTGCGTTGATACCCTGTTGATGTGGAGGACCTTATAGATACTTTTTATTGGGACTTCGTGACACTTAGAGTATCGTCTTGTAGCTCGTGGAGCGGACCCTTCAGGAGATGAGAAAACAAAGTAGGGAGACCTAGAAGCTGGCTGAGACCTGATGACTGCTTGTCCGATTCGTTTCAGAGTGACTTGACTAGCCCAGTGGGGAGCTCTACTATGTGAGGCGGCAGACCCGCAATACTCAATAAGAGGAGTACCTCTGTAGGCTATTAAGGAAACCCTACTATGTGAGGTGGAAGACCTATGGCGGGGAGCGCTACTATGTCAGGCGGCCGACCCGCGGTACTCAACAGGAGGAATACCTCAATAGTCTAAGGTTAGTGAGTAGCACCTCGGAGTCACGACAGGACCACTGTACTAGACAGAGGAGGAGTTCTCCAGAATATGTGGTTTCATTAATGAAAATTCTTGGTTTGAGCTGAGTCAATGACCTTTGTATTTTCCTCATGATTGAGATTAGTTACTTGATAACTTAGGTATATGTATGGGCAAATAACTAAGTAATGGTTATCTATTGAAATCATACTTTCTGGCTTATCCTTGATGGATTTTATTAGACCTTGAGTGTCTTGAGGTCCCTACTGAGTATCGTTATACTCACCCCGGCATGGGATACGACCTCACCTCGTTGTGTTGGATGTAGACGACGGACAGAGCTGACAGAGGCTGAGGGCGCCAGGACGGGATGGTACCCGGAGGTAGATCTTACGACGTTTCGGTACATGATGGAGTCTAACGGACGTGGAGTGTTAAGGAGGCCATATGTACCTACCCATATGGTAGGAACCCCAGAGGATGATCTAGGAGCTGCTTCCACCTTCCAGTAGTTTGTCCCTTTTTAGTTGTACTTGCTTTCAATCGTATTTGTATTTTACAGTTGGGATTGTATTCTTCCCCATTTAACTTTATAGCATTTCTTCTGTATACAGTTTTTCTTAGTGTTTACTTCCACTTGTACACTGGTTGTGTGTTCATGTTTTATAAAGGAAATGCCTTCCCAGTTTTAGGGAAATACTCCTTTGGTGCTAGTCTCCAGTCCCTGGCCTATGGAAAGTGGGCTTGGGGTAGTCAAGATACGAGTCTCGGGTTACGAGTTGTGACAATATATTCAAATATTTTCTGATAATGGATTAATTAAAATCAAGAAATATAATTAAGTTAATTTTTCAGTTCAATGGTTTGTCATTATAATATTATTTTTACCCTTAATTACCATATTTATCCTTATCGTTATAATAATTATTTACTTAGTTTCTATTCATAATGAACAAAAATAAAATGGAATTTTTTACTAAATTTTGACCTCCTAATTAAAAATATAAAATCTAGTTTAAAAATTAAATTCATATAAGTTTATGAATTTAATTTAAAAATAAATTCACAAGAAAATTGTTCTTTTGGAAAATGCGTTTTAAGCAAAAAAGTTTACTTATTCTAAAAAAAAGATATGAATATGATAAAAATGTAATTAATCCGATTGAATATAACTAAATAATATTTATTTTAATTTGATATAAAGTGAAAATCCAAATGGTGATTCTAAAATAATTAATTTAACTAAAATAAAGGATATATTTATAAAAAATTGTGTATTTCACTATTCATTTAAAAACCAATATTTCCATAAAAATTACAAAATTTTATCCTCATATAATTTATACATGATAAATTAAAAAATTAATTTAATTATATAAAATATATTTTATATTGTTTCCAAAAAATCCATTATAATATTATCTCACAAAAAAAGAAAAAAATCCTTTTAAATAAAATATATTTTTGAAGCATAAAATGAATTTACTAAAAATTGAGTTCATATTTCCTAATAATTAATATTTAAATTTTATTGAGTTGGAAAATTATATATATTTATATATATATATGTCATAATGTGTTTAATTCTATTATTACCCACCAATTTTATGGCTAGGATATAATTTTCACATTTAAATCATAATATTTTTATAGTATATCGTAATTCAGAAAAAGATTTGTGTTATGCGTTAAGAAAGAAATTGAGCATATTATTATATTAAAAACTAGAGGTTTTGTATGATAAATTCAATATATACAAAAATATTTCCCAGGTAATTGATTTAATGTTGGTTTTTTTGTATTTTTGTAATGATTTAAAAATAATATTTTGACATTAAATTCCATTTAAGGTTAGTTTTGAGAATATTCACAAATTTGACTTCAAAGGAATAAGATAACATTTGAATTTGAAAATAAATACCTATAAAGTCACTACTAATTTATATTTTTCCATGAAATTCATGGAAAACCATAATTTATCCAAATAATATTAATTTTAATGTTTTTTAAAGTTATTTAATTGATTTTTCCACTACTTTCACAAGATCTACATTAGCATGGTGTAAACATTCTATATGATTATACCATCCGTAGGAATTAAAAATAAATTAATATAATTAATATAGTTTCTTCTTAATCAATTTTATTTTCTATATTCATTCATATATAATTTTTTTCTATATACATATCTAGGACACATAATAAGCGAGAGAGAGTAAAATTTCAAAATTATCCTTTACTCAAACTAATATAAATGTTATAATGAAAGGCATTTGGAACCTAAATGAAGTATTTTTTAATATAGGATGATAATGGGCGAAATAAATTCATAAAAATATATATAGGTACATGTTTTTTAGTTTTATACCTTATCCCATAGTTTTAATCTTTTTTAACCCATTTTACCATTTAATGTGGTGATAAACTTTTAGTATGGTTATTATTCATTATGAATAAAAATGAAACTAAACTTATTAAATAATTTGGATATTATAATCAAAATATGAAATAAATTTCTTGTGATTTAATTTACAGAATTGTTAAAAACTAATTTTAATATAATTGTGTAAATGACATGAAAAAACAATTTTTTGAGAAAGACTCATTTTAATATTAAAAATTATTTTTTTACAAAAACCATATATAATGTTGATTATTTATGAATGAATTGTATAATATTTTTAAAAAATGGAGAAATGTGAATATTAAAAAATCCCAAATATAATGGAACTTTAGAAACAATTTTAAAGAAATAATTATTTTTATAAAAATTTACATTTTCAAAATTCACATAAAAATCTTACATCTCAAAAAAATCCCAAAAAGTGACCATTAGATATGTTTTATATGATAATATTAAAAATTATTTCCATTTTATAAAATAATTTTCCTAAAATCATAGAAGTATCTTGGAAATTATAATATAAAAAATATGGAAAACATTCTTTTATAGAAAAATGACCCTTTTATACTTTTATGAGTTCGAATAATTTTTTTATTTTATTCATAATATTTTAAATTGAGTTCTTATTTCACAGTAACTAATCAAAAATGTTGAATAAGGATTTATTTTAAAAAATATATTTAAGAATTTGGTTACTGTAATTCATACCCACAAAACCAATGACTAAAAAATAACAATCATATTTAAAAATGATAAATTTAGAGTATGTAATGGTTCTATTAAGCTCGGTGTTGTGTGTCATACACACTATCATAAAAATTATTTATTTAAAAGAAAATAAATTATTTTTTTGTATTTTGATAGAAATATATCTGAGATGTGGGTATGAGTGTATTGAAGTGATTTGGGTAAATATTTTTTGAACTAATGTGTTCAAAGTGTTTTAATATGTGAGTAGAGGAGGTAACTTTTATAAGTGAGGGGAGTGACACCCTTTTAAATACCCAAAACATTAAAAATATATAATGTCATATTCATGGAAAAGTTAAAAAAAATAAATTTTTTAAATATAGAATAAGTTATGGTCTTAATCCACTTACACAATTATATTTAGACAAGGTTTATAGATATTTTAAGCCATATCTCTTAGGTTAACCACCTCATTGACCATTATAACCTTTTCCACGGTGAAGAAAGTATACCAAGATAATTATTTATTTTGAAAAAAATGAAATAAGCCTTATGAAATAATATGAATACTATTATTCCAAATATTGAATATGTTTTAAAATATTTTGTTTCAAGAGGTGTTAAAATTTATTTTTAATATAAATGTAGAAAAAAACAAAACATAGTTTAAATAAAAAGTGTTTTTTAAGCATAAAAATGATTTTACCACAAAATCACATATAAAATTGATTATATTGAAAATTATTAGATTATGAATAAAAAATGATATTTATCAAAATTTAAAACCATTAAAAAACTAAACATAACCTTGTAATTACATATTAAAAAAGGATTAAAAAAGTTCATTTATTAGAATAAAACATCGATTATGTTTTATTTGTGAAAAATACAATTCTAATTTAAATTAATATTTTTATATAATATATTTTACTCCTTAAACACATATTGTTTCTATGAATATGGTTTCATAAAATTCCATGTCAGTATTATATCATGATGATGTCTTAAAAGTGATTTAAAAAAACAATATTTTCAGTATTCACTAAAAAATGAACAATTTTATAGAAATACAAAAAGTTAAAAATAGTATAAAATTTAAATTATTAATATAAAAATTAATTTATTTTATCAAATTATATTTTTAAAATTCATAAAATTAACTTCTAAATGGAAAAAAATTATTGAGAAAAATAACTTTTATATAAAATGAACCTTTTAAACATAAGGGTTATTAATATTATTTAATATCAATTTATAATTATTTGAGTGTTAATATATTAATTTATACAATGAAATATTTGGTACAATATTTTAAATGTGATGAATTAAATTTATTATGATAATATACAAAAAACATTAAAAACAGTTCTTTGAAAAATATATTGATTTGAAATTTAATATATCTAATCATATCACATTAATTATTTATAATCTAGTCCTTAAATTTCATCAATAAAAAATAATAATATTTAATATATAAATTAATTATCATTTTATATTTACATTGAGGTTTTACAATTCTTTTAATTTAATTACAATGTTTCCCATTGTATTCTCATATTGAATTCAAATAAAATATATAGTGATTTTTTAGTTAAATTTTTCATGAAACATTATATATTGAACATATTATTATTTAAAAGATAATTAAATATTGGAATCATTGGGTTTTACTTCACAAGAATTTGAAATAGATGCTTGTGATGGTGATTGTAGCTATTGTCATCCTGATATTACAACTGAAAATTGGAATATTTCTAATTTATCCATCAAGGTTTCATATCATGATGATTTTTTTTAGCTTCATTTACCTTCATATAAAGTATTATTTTGGATGAAGCATCGATCATGGGTCATTATTTAGGCTATGAAAAATAGTAAAATGTTGTAATTATATCCAGCATCAAGATCTTGATGTGGAAACATCCTTAGAATATATTTTAATTGATCTTATGATTTGAATGAATATTATCTATGAATTTGGGAATAGTCATAGATGACACGTCACTAGTTTCATTTCCTTGTATCTAGAAATTATTTGTCCATGAATAGATTCACAAGATTATCCTAGATGGTGATGTATCTATTTTTTTGATTCTCTAAACAATAATTTTCATGATCTCATTGTGAGACTGAGAATACTCTCAAGCTTATAAAATATGTGGTTACTGAATTATTCATAAATATATAATACTTTTCAAGGAAATAGGATAAATGGTTATATTGATCTCTGATTTGTACTCTATGTCCCATATTTAGAATCATAATGATAATACTAGGTTTTATTTCAAGGTTGTTTTCCTAGATTGAAAAACAAACCATGCTTGAGTAAACCCCATCGATGGAAAATAGATCATAGTATATGATAGTTCTATTATGGGGAATTTTATAATCTCAATATTGTTGGTTCTCATAGGTAAATTGACTATTAGGTGAAGTTGGGTGCACATGTTCTTCCTTAGTTTATATTCACTATGAACATAGAAAACTCTCAAAATTTGTGTTTTACTCTAAGGGTCTTCAGAAATTGACACTACTTGTTTGACTTATTTTCATCCTTCTCATACATCAAACTTCCTACAAGAAAAAATAGAACGAATAAAAATGTAAAAATGAATAATAAGTAAAAATATAAGTAGGGTGAGAATAAAATGGGTTAATAAAAAAGTTTATCAAAATTTAAATTCACCGTGTTCCCCAAAATATCTCTAAAAACATTAACATAATCTTCAACATCATTAATTCTAATAGGTAATCAAGATTATAATTTTATAATTATATTCAATTATTTAAAATACTAATGTGGTGTAAAGAAGTGAATGTATAAGGTTGGATCCATGAGGAATATAGATGATCTCTAAGAGATTTGTGTGATTTATTCTTAACATGAACTAATTATATAATGAAACCGGATCAAACTGAATTCAAAAAATAATTAAAGAAACAATTCAAACAATAATTAAAAAATCAAATAAAATTGAAGGATGGAATCAATATTAAAGTATTATTCATGAAATATAACTACCCCTATCATTCATTAATTGGTTGTGTTAATTATCTATGTGATTATTAATAAATTTGTAATTTAATTATGGTAGTATTTTCTAATTTTACCTAAACAATTGAGAATATTTGGATTAGGGAAGTATACTTAATTAACTGGATTAATTAAAATAATACAAGTATAAATAGATCCAAGATATTATAAATATCTTAATTTTCTCAATCCAATATGATTTACCCCCTTAATAAGTCTTTTGGTTGAAGATTTATTAAGGAATAATATTTGTATTGGAGTTTCAAAGTGATACCAAATCAAAATAGATATCAATAAAATAAACTGGTAGGAAAATTTAAACAATCATACTTATACTCTTGATCACTTAACCTTTAAGGTACTAGAAACTCATGGTAGAGAAAAACTAAATCTTCCTTGGATTGATCATCCTAATAATTGAGTTAATGTATTAAAAAATGGTAATAAAAATATAAGAAATTGAAAAAAATTACTAATATTATTTAATGATTGAAGTGATAAAAGTAAATTCCTATAACAGAAAAGACTATAAAACTCATTAAAGTGGCTAAATAAATTCAAAGAAAATGATAATAATACCCTTAATGTTGACTAAAATATCATATTTACAGTTCTTATCTTCATCACAATGAAAATATATTTTTTAAAACATGATGATATATACTTTGAGATATAAAATCCTATATATCCAACCTAACCAACTTCATTATAGTTCAAGGTGTAATGATTCCTCATGATACACATATCTTTTTCCTTGAAAACCCAAATATTTCGGATATCACTATACAAAACTCTAATATATTCCCCTATGACCAAAATTCCCTTAAAATTCCTAGGATCATTACAAAATAAAGGGGTAACATATTTTGAAATTATTCTTAAGTAAATCATTGTTTTCCCACCTTCACCATCCCATGGTGTAAGGGGTATAAATTATTATGTGATACTTTTTGATTCTTTTAAGGGGTTATTAGAATATAAATATATTTTAGTATAAAAATATACATCATAAAACAAAAATATTTCTTCATTAAATATCATGAAACATATCCCACATAAATCCATTTATTTTTAGGGGTAATCTTCATAATTATAAGTATACCAACCATCTATCATGGTTCTCCCTTGGGGTCACCCCATGTCGTAGAACTTTTACCTCCACACATTCTATATCCCCATCGTGCTACCTTATGTTGTTGTTGTTTCTGTCGAGATGTGTTGTACCCTCATGGTTCTTGGATTAGTTACAGTAACAAGACACAACTTTATATGAGTGAACACATAAAGGGAGTGGATGAAAAAAGATTAATTCTTTTTGTTTTCTTTAAATAAAATGTATTCGGGTATGTAAAGAGGATCATGGAATGTGAAATTATTTTGTTATCGTAAGTATCCTCAATGTTATATAATATTAAGATGTTAATTCTCTCATTATGGTGAAAAAATAATTTATATCAGTTAAATCATATTATAATAAAATATTTGTTGCATGAATCACCTAGGGGACTATAGCTTCAGCTCTGGTTTAACTAATCACACTATGTAGTTATTTATTATACCATGAATTGTCTACAACTACTTTAAATTATTCCAAAAAGTTTTCAAACTCACTATAAAATAAAATCACAATGAAAACGTGTGAATAATTAAGATTTATCAAAGGGATAATCTCAAATAGTGGTTATATATTTTATTTACACTCTTACTATAGTTATAGAGTTTAAAAATATTTAAATTGTTCTTTTGATATATTCTTAATAAACTGTATTGTGTTCAAAATGTCTGTGAATCCATAATTATTTACTGGTGAACTTGTGAAGATAATTACATTGAATAACCACAATCATTTATCCTAAATATTTATTGTTTACATGTTTTTAAGATGAATAAATTTCATTATGGTCTTTTAAAATCACCTAAATCATGGTATTGAAAGTTGTACAACATCCTAACAATCATTAATTTCATAAAAGTAAAGATGGATAATAATATATATGTTAAGGTTTTTTATTTAAAATCACTATGATTTTGCAATTTTATGAATACATTTTTTTTAGAAAACAATTATAAAACATGTAAAACATTTACCACGCAAATCAAGTAACATTTCAAAATGTCGATTATCACAAAATTATTTTTTTGGGATTAAAAGTCTTTTATATTAGATGTTTTATCTTTTTCTTACAAAATATTTATACTTTTGAGTGATTATAAAGGTTTGGAATGGAATAATTGAGTGAGGCCTTAATACTTATATAACATGTGACCATGTTTTCCTTAGAAAAAGTAGGAATGAGTATTTATCAAAGGGAGTTGTGAAGAATTATTAGACGCCTAATTTATTTTAAAATATATTGACTAGATTTCATGATTTCTCTTAATATTTATGTGTGATACCAAATTAAATCAAAGGAGACTTGTCTTAGGGTTTTTAAAGGGATATTACACTATATTAATGGAACTATAGATTTTGGATCAATGTATGATAAATATTAATCTTGAAATATTTATATCTATTATGATGTACATTGGGTAAGTTACATTAGTGATCAAAATTAAACTTACATGGTTTCATTCTTTCTAAAAGTAAGGCATGGTTCTTGGAACTTAGAAAAGAAAAAATATATCACTATAAGCACAAAAAAATAAGTATTATATAACATCACCAGAAAAATAAAAATTATTTGGATGAAAGTGAGTTTTTCATACCCATTTAAGATTAGGTTAGGTGATTAATGGGAAATCAATTTTGTTAATGACTTTTATTAAATATTTGTGGTTAACTATATTGTCACTAAGTACCAAATCATCAATGAAAATGTGTAACATGGATAGATTTCCGTGGAATATATTTCAATAATAGATAATGTTATTAATATCATTAAAAATTAATTAATGAATAATTCTTTACAACACTTGGGAATGTGTTTAGGTGTGTATTTTTCCCCAAAATCCATGTAAGTTAATTATTTTATTTTTTAAATTTAATTTCTTTTTTTAATTGAATAAGTTTTAGTATATTTAAGGAGTTATTTTATCATAAGAGGAGAGACACATTACTTTTTGTAGGTGATGAAAAATGGTGATATGGTAAGAAGAGTGTGGAGACCAAGGCATGACCAAGAATAATAGTGATATTTACAGTTATTCTGACATTAGTGTATTTTTTGAGACAGACAAAGAGTTTTATACGATCAACAGTTGATGAATAATCTCATTCATTGTGATTTTATTCAATGGGGAGAAAAGATGTGAATAAAATTGTGTGGATATATTTTGTGTTGAATTTTATTTTCAATATATTAATCAGGTTAAAACCAACATAAAATAAAATTTATTATGTTATGATAAAGATGTGGAAGTTTGTAGGTGTTTTAAATTAGTCTATAGTTTTTTAGAATAAGTATCTGGATGTTTGGTGTTGAGATGAATTGAGTATGGAAATTAGAAAATTCCTCATTATATAAGGGTTTCTCTAGGGATAAATGTTAGGTTTTATCATTAATATACAAGGTTTTACATATGTTTGATTTTATATATATAATATTTTATATATACTCTATAAGGATTTTATTTTATATAAAATTAATTAGTATACATAAGTTTTTATATATGATATGATGTATTTTTCATGATACCTGAGTATTTTTATATTTGAAAAAATGGCTTTGATGGGAAAAATAGTTAATGAAAAACTAATCAAACCAATTTTAATTCATTATAGATGATTGAAAGTGTATAAAAAATAAAACATAAAGATTATAAAATAAATAAAAGGTAAAAAAATGATGGTATGATATGAGTGCTCAGGTTTTAATGAGAATATGTTGATAAGTTTCTAATGTGGGTTACTTGATAGAATTTAAAATTTGAAATTATAATTTAAAGAGAAAAAATTATCTCTGTTCTTATATACAAATATTTTTTATTATTTTTCAAATATTTTTTTGGAAAGTGGAGAGTGGGATTAATAGTAGAATATGTAGACGGAGAAGAAGAAGAAGAATCAGTTTCACTAACTATTTCATTATTCAATCATGAGTATTAGAAATATGAAATAAAAGGAAAAATAAACAAAAATTTTTGTTTTATTAGATGAGTAATTAGTTAGTTGTTTCTACTAAAATAATTGTTATAATTTTTTATGCATAAGAACTTATAAAAATCCATGAGAATTTTATTTTTTATCATTAGTTCATGGATAATATCCTCTTTTTGAATCTAACATGACGATTCTAGTGGATCATGTGATCATGGGTTTTATCATATTATAATAAGGATTTAGTTGATCATTTTCAATGATAGAACTTGTAAAAATATTCCGTTAACTCTTTGTTTTTTCTTTAATATATATTAAAAAAGATTAATTCATTTATTTAAATAGGTGTAGAAGGATTTTTTTTAGAAATTAAAAAAATAATTTAATTCACTGATCCAACCCTTAGGGAATTCTTACTGATATCACTGGTGCAGAATCAACTCACTGATGGTTTGGAGTATCCAAAGGTGATTAATTCGCACGTTATAGTTGATGTATTTATTGTAGTCTGTAGAGTCATTTTTAGATGGATGATTCACCTCACCACCTACTGCTCTTGTGGTGATTATTGGATTGATGATCAATATTTATAATTATTTTAGAGGCCTTATAAAATATATGTTCCCAATACTGATAAGGTATGTCAAGGAATCCATTTTTTCTTAGTTTAATTCGAAGAGTATCCTTTGAATATATTTTGGTGGAATTTATGGCCTTTTTTATTGTATTTCCAATCTTTGAAAACATGTTTCACTACAAGATTTAACCTAAAAACTTTTATTCTTTAATAGATTTTGAGGTGTATGAGTTCGTTTTCCCACTCATATATTAGGCCTTCTCAAAAAAATATTCTTTCAAAAAGGTTAATATGTCAGAATTTTTAGGTGAAATTTTTTCCTCCATGTAAAAATATTTATGATCTAAATTTATATTTTGAATATAGATAACAGTAATTCAATGGAAAAATTGGATTCTTAGTTTCAATGAGAAATATTATTATATATAGAAATAATATATGATTATATTAAACTTATCAACGAGTTTGGTTGTATTAATGACTGTTATCAATGTTTTTACCCCTTATTCCAAAGGTATTACTATGTCAATAGTTGACATATATAATTTGTAGAATTATGGTTAAGATTTAAATTCAAAATTTTAACTCTTTTTGAAAAAGTATTTATCAAAGTAAAAAGTATGAAAACAATTAAGGAATATAGAAAAAATTTGAAAATATTTATAAGGGTAATTTGAAAGTGATGAAATAGAAGCTATAAAGTATGATATTGGAATAGGAAGATCCCAAGATGAATAATGATGAATGAGTGGATGATTTGTTCACTCGTTTTAAGGAAATTGTGAGCACCACAAATTGTTTTGGTGATTATTTAAAGGATTCTATGGTTATTAAGACAAAACTATGTATTTAGGTAGACAGGTTTGAAGAAAACGTCTATGTAATTAAATATTTTGATTCTGATACACTTTAGTTTTATGATCATAAAAATATTTTTTATTTCTTATAAAATATGATAGAGAAGTGTATTGAAGATGAAGAGAGAGGATTATAGAGAAATTTCATTTAAATCATTGATGAAATAAAATACTAGAAACGAAATTGATAAAGACTAAGAAGATTTTATAATGAAGAAGATTTAAAAATTAAATTTAAAAAAATCATTTCATTTATTTCTAGAATTTTGATAAGATACAAAAGAATGTTTCTAGGAAATCCACCACTTACGTGTTTCCAGGATTGAAATATTGTACATTTCAAAAAAAATTGTACAATGTTGAAAGGATATGAATATTGTGAGGTTCAAGATAAAATCCAAGGATATTATCAAATAAGAAAAATTTCAAGTTTTAATAATTAACGTTTTATTTAGTAAGAAAGGAAATAACTTATATAAAACGAATAAGAGAAATTATTATCAAAATTTTAAGATTAAAATAAATATGAACGTGAATATAAAGTTTAGAATTCTAATGATGCTGATGAAAAACTAATGAAATTGAAAGTGAATAAGTGTTCTCTAGTGATGTATATAGTGATGATGTCAGTTTGTAAGAAATAAAAATGGAGTTTAATTTTAATTGATCAACCATGGAATGTATTTTAAATTTATAAAAATTGGATAATAAGAATATAATTTTAAATAAGCTAGAAATCAAGGAATAATTATGTAATAATGATTCTATTCATCCTTAAAAAGAGTTAAATTTAGTAATGATATTTGAAATTTAAGAAATTTCATTTTTGAGGATAATAAATTGAAAACATAAATGGAGTCTAATTTTATATATAAAAACAAGGAGCTTGAAATTATTCAATAAAAATTCATATAGTCTGGAAATGAATTGAACAAATTTAAATTCAACATAAAAAATTCCATGAAGAAGGTTGGAGAAATATTAAAAGAGAATATTTTTAATAGAGTTAATTTTTTAATTAAATTTAAAATTCAAGTATACCAATTAATATCACATTAAAAGGTTTAAAATACCTTTAAATTTTTTATGGGAAGGATAATTTAATGTCATAAGTGAAGAATGTCAAATATTTTGGAAAAAATGATGCTTCACAAAAGTCTGCAAATTATAAGAATGGAAAAATTAATGTAATAATAATAATTATTAATTGTGATTTAAAAAAATGAAATATAAATTCTTGAGTGATGTTTAATGTTTTTGGTGTTTATTAAAATTTTGTTTTGTGAAAATAAGTAAGTATTGATGGATAAAATATATAATAAGATAAGGCTTCATCATCTAGACAACTAGTAGTCTTTAGAGGAAAGTAGAAATTTTATGGAGACTATTGGTATTATAGACTAGTTGATAACTTATAAAGAAGAAGTTAGTTTTATCAATAATATTTCTATTTATCCAAGAATATTTATTATATAAATTTTGAGAGTAATTTAACCCACCCAAAGAAGGAATATTATTAAATAATTAGAATTTTTTTTAAAAAAATTTGAGAACAAGTTTTAATTATTGAAAGAAGTTGGAGAAAGTTTTAAACAATTTTGTCACATTTAAGAATAATGTCTCACTATTATACCTACAAAACCTATTATGAATTAAAGTAATTAAAATCCATAGAATATAAAATGTAAAGAAAATTATAAGGAATTATTTTTTGAAATTTAACTTAAACCATCATAAAAAGAATGTCCATTTATTTTGGATAGTTTATTTTCATCACACCTAAAATGAGATTTAAAGGTCTTAAAGGATATTGAGAAGTGAAATGAAGGTTCGTGGACCATTGCAAAGGACGAGTCACTTAAAATTAAATAACATGGATTTATAGTGATTGGAAAAGATAAGTTAATGTTGAAGAATAAGTTATATATTAATGGATTGAATCAAAATATCTTAAGAATATACAATAATAGTGATGTAGAAAATGAAGTATTGTTTTGGAAAAATGGATTCTTGGTAAATAGATTTAAGGATACATGTGCATAATTTAAAGGGAAACGAACACACATAATATTATTTTTGGTTAGTAGTAATAAAACTTCATAGTATTTATTCTTATAGAAGGAAAATTTATTATGTAATTGAAGTTTAGACAATGTGTTCAAAATAACATGAGAAATAATACCCAAGTATAGAATTTTCATGATGTACCTATGATAAATAGAGGAAGAAATTAGATATTCTATATATTCCAAAAGGGGAAGGTCTTTAATTTTTCCATGAAATGAAGTAGATATTCAAGAAACAAACCCATTGTATCTCAATTATTTAGATATTTATGAACCTATGAAGAATAAATAAATAAATAAATATAAGAATTTTACTTCAATTTTAGTTGATTTAATCATATCACAATCATTATTTTCATTAATTATAAGTATGAGGATCTTAATTTGTTTAATAATTTTGGAAGAAGTGTTGAGAAGAAGTGCGGTTTATGCTTGAATAATATCGAAAAAGAAAATGATATTGATCCTACTAGTGGTAAATTTGATTTTTATATTGATAATATTGGTATAAGTTAGTAACTCAGTGCACCATATATATCATAAAGATGAATATATTGAAATGGGGGTGGGGGTGAAATTACCATTACAAAATTAAAGGAAATGGTCCATGTTTAAAACCTTAATTATAAAATATTGAATAAATACACAAAATAATCCATGTTGAAAGTATAGTAATGAAATAAAAGAGTAAGAATAAAATCAAAGAGTTGTTTGAAATAATTAATAAATTTGAATAAAACATATTAAGTGATTAGAATATACAAATTATTAGGTAATTATGTCTTAATTTATGGATTAAATAAATAATGAAAAATTGAAAGAAATAATAAAATTAAATTGAGGAAAGGAAAAGAGATAAGATATTTGTTAAGGAAATTCAGTAGTAGATATAAAAAATACCATTTTACTACCACCTCAATTTCTTGAGGATTTAATGTATTATTCCCTTAAATCAAATGGTATCCAAGATACCAAAACCATCCCTTGGTTTTTTAGGTTATAGTATATAACCAAAAATATAATAAACTCTAGCTCTGTAATGATAAATCTAGAATCCTCAAAAAATATACCCATACCAGATTAATGTAATTGTATATAAAACCAAATCCACAACTTTCACGACAGTGAGTAAAAATATTTAAAAATAAAAATAGGAGAATATTTCTAGGAAGAAATCACTTTTTAGCTTGGCCCAAATTATCTCAAAGAATATGAAGAACTCTAGGATATAATGAGAATAATAGAAGATAATGATAAGATAATAAAATTTTCAGACACTTTGTCATGGATAAAACAATATTTAAAAATGTGATAACTTTTTAGATAAAATGAGCACAGTGGTGTTGGAGATCAGATGAGAACTGAGGTGTTGTTAATTGATAAGGCCACCCAAGTAATATATTTATAGGATCGAATGTATTTGATAATATTTTGAAATAATTGGTCCTAAAGCTAAATATTTCCACATTAAATGTATTTTGACCACATTAAAATCTGGGCTTGAAGCTTCTATACCAATTCTACTAGATACCCATTCTCCTCCACTGGGTAGACAATGGAATCACTAGATGTACTTGTATATTGACTTTTACTCTTAGTTGGCCTATGCACCTCCACTAGCTGGATGATGGTCTCCTAAAGCCTTGATACACACTACTCATTAATACTTGATATATGGTGCTCCTCTATTTGGTAACTAATTGGTTCCTACTATGTAAGGTAGGTTCTAGGTTTTCCACTGGTTTTTTGGTGTCTTTGCACCGGCTTGTTGATGTTTCATGTAGGAATTATCTTCATGATGTTGAATCTAAATTTCCTTCAATGATCCTCCATGGGCCCTCTATACGTTTTATAAGGCTTAAAAACTCTCATTAAAATATATTAAAGCTTCATTCAAAGGGTTATACAAAAATTTCATCAAGCTATTTTCACATAAATAAAATAAAATAGTTAAGCACTTTAAGAGTCTTTGTGATCATTAAAATCAATAAATGGTGAGAAACAAGAAAATATCCCCCTTTTTTATGATCAAAACCAAATATATGTTAATTAAATTAAAATAATAATTTAATAAGATAAAAATAAATAATTACTATGATATCGAGATATTGATATTTTGTCCCCATTTGAAAAAAATGAAAATTGCAGCACAATTTTTTTTAAAAAAAATTATTGGGAAACAATTCTTAATAAACTCTCATATTCACCCCTATTGAGATTATAATAATGCATAAAAAAGTTGGGTTGAAACCATGTTTATAATAATTAATGATATTTTGAGAGAAACAATATTAATGATTTTAAAATAGTTTGAAACTTTTCAAAATTTTGAAAATGATATTTTCAGTAAAGATGAAGATAAATGATTTTTGTTGAAAAGGGTGTTTAAATGTTAAAACCATTAAAGAAGATTAAAAAAAACCGAAAAATAGAGTTCAATATTTTAGATTGAAATTTTAAGAATAGAATGACTATGCTAGTAACATTTTAGTATTAAAAAGATTAGATCCCCTAAAATAATTCATCAAGAGTGTTTTAAGGGATTATATCCATAAAAAAGACTTAAGTAATTCAATAAAAGGCATAGAAAAATATTTTAAAAATAATTTTATTATTATGTTTTAGTAAATATTTTATGAATTAATTTTGGAAAACTCCATAATATTATCAAAATAGGTCTGTAGTAATGGCACACTCTCCAAGCCTCTGATGAAGAAAGGGTTAAAATACCAATAAATTCTTTTTGAGATAAATCCAAAGGAGTAACTATACCAAAACCACATCCACTTATTTATATCAAAAGTTGAATGTTTTTAATGGATTATCATAATTAATTTTAATTATTTAATGTTATTAAAAGGTTTAAAAACATTTTATTATTATTTAAAATCCATTTTGGGGAACAATTTAAAAAAATTGAAATATCTTCATGATTTCCAATATTAATAGATATAAATCACAATATAATCATAAAAAATGTTCCCTTGATGAAATAAAAGTGATTACGAGGATGGGGTTTAATGAAGATATTGATAAGTTGATGTTTTCTGAAGACATAGTCAAAATTGATATATCCATTTTGGAAGTGATCTCATAGAAAATGGTGTCTAAAGTAAATATTATTAGTGAGAGAGTGTTGGAATGGTTTTTTAGAAATAAAAATTACACCAGTATATTCACACTTGATTGCGATAGAAGAATATGGTTTCCCAAAGTCCCAGAGAGTATGTTTCATCCTTATAACTTGGGTATAATATCTTCTAGTCATTATATATTCCAATTTAGATATAAAACGAGTAAAAACATATCTCTTCTTACTGCTCTAAGAGATCAAATATTTTTTTTATTACATGACATGTTAAAATAGTACTACTAATATTTAGTTTTCATCCTTTAAAATCATCATTTGACAATGAAGAATTTTTAAAATATGTTTTCTTAGTATAGAATAATCTAAGGCTTTTGGATCCTTCTAAATAAAAAATTCATTTCAAGTATTTGAAATTAAATTCCATTATATGGGATTAAAAATGATCATACATTCACATACTAAACACTATTTCTATAAGGTTTGTGATATGCTAAAGTGTACTACCTATCATACTTTGATAAAGATTATTGTTAACTAATTGATCATATTCATCCAAGGACATATTATATGTTTTAATTATGGGAATTTTATTTTTATTATCAAGATCTATTTAAAAATTATATATAATATTATTAGTGTTAATACTTTATTTTAAAAGTTTTAATTGAAATTATGAGAAATTTTTAATCTATGGAAGAATTTACGTTCTCCCATAAAACTAATTTCAAAATCTTTATTCATTTAATTAGAAAATTCAGTGAAGATAATTCCTTTAGTTGATCCAAAAAAGCCATTATCCATATAAATTGGAATGATTAATCAATCATTAAGAAAATCTTTGAGAAATAAATGTGTAATCTTATTTTCCCATTTTGAAATCATTTCATAAAAGAAAATTAGTTAACATATCTTAACAAGCACAAGGGAATATTTTTAAACCATAGTTATTTTTGGTTATTTTTTTTCTAGAATTTCAGTATTTTTAAAAATATATGGTTAGTCCACAAAAGAATCTATATAAATAAAACCATTTATAAAACTTCGTTTAGAATTAATTTGAAAAAGTTTGAAAATAAAATGAGCAGAAAATTCCAAAAATATTCTTATTGATTCAAGTTGAGAAATGATGGAAAGTATTTCACCATAATTAGTAAATTATTTTCAATTATTGTCTTTACCAATAAGTTGAGCCTTGTTATGGGTAAAATTTCCTCTTTATGTTTGTTTTGAAAAACCTATATGGTTTTAATAATAGTTTGATTATTATAAAGTTCCATGAGAGTCTAAATGTTTTTTTGTTTAATTTTTTATAACTCATATTGTATGGAAAGTATCCAATTTTTATCCATAATAGAATAATCAATGTAATGAAGTTGAAGTTGAGAGAGAAAATCATTATGTTCAAACTTAATTTTTACTGAAGATATAGTACAAGTTCCCAATTATAATTCTCCAATAAAATTCTCAAGAGGATGATATTTTAATTGAAACCATGACATAATAAATGGATATGAGGGGGTTCTAGATCATTTTCAATTAAATTATAATTTTGAGTTTTAGAAAAGGGTAAAACTAGTCTGGTAATTATCATTATCCTCACTTCATGGATGTGATTTAGGAATATTCAAAATGAATTTGTAGTGAATTTACTCTTATAGGGTATTGGTTCTACTATTAAAGACATGAAAGGATTTACTTGAGTTCATTTACCCAAGGAATATTCTTTTATAAGATTTAGGGTCAATCTCTCATAAAATAGCCTTATTATTAAAGTTAATTCATTTACAACGGAAGCCTCTAAAGAATCTAAAATTTGGGTTTTTTCCTTTCCAATGTTCATAAGGCGTATTTCCTAGTATGGGTCCTATGAGGACATGGTTAATGATAAATCATACATTATTGACCGTATAAGACCAAAATAATTGTGGAAAGGATAAATTATATTAGAATAGACTTAGATATTTCTTTGAAGTAACTATTTAATTTTAAACACCCCATTATGTTGAGGTGTTTTAGGATAAGAAAAGGAGTGATGATAACCTTGAGAAGAAAAATCTTGTCAAAGTATTGGTTATTAAATTACCAACCATGATCACTTATAAGGGGAAATATTTTGTATCCTTTTTCATTTTTTATATTCACTGAAACCTTGATAAAGGAATTAGAAGCCCCATTCTTACATTATAATAATAAAAGCGATGTAAATATAGTAAAATCATCGATAATTACAATGGTGTAATTTTAGCCTCTGAAACTAGTAAAATGATTTTCTAAAACATGGTCTAGGTGGACTAGTTATAGGGATATAGAGGAGGGAAAAAAAATTTAGATTCTAAATTCAATTTATTTTTCCGTACATGTTGGAAAAGTTAAAAATATAAGTTATATTTAAAAGGATTTTTTTAATATCATTTTAGTCAGTTACAATTGGTATTGAACAATGATTAAATATTATGATGGCTTAAGTGGTGATGCCAAATCCAAGAATCATTATCATGTTCACATAAAGACTTAAAATTTTTAGTTTAAAGAGTTTTCAAATATATAGTATAAATATTTTGAAATATAGATGTGGTAAATAATAATTTTCCTTTAGAAAAAAACCTTAAAAACATCATTTTGAAAATTAATTTTGAAATTTCAATTACATTACTGACTATTAGTTAATAAATTTTTATTTAATCCTTTCAAAAATAATTTTATGTAAATTAATAAGAAATCTAGATACCAATCATACCTATACTGGTCATTTAACATTTTGAATCAAATTTAATTGTGACATGTCCTGTATCAAATTACATAAGAAGATCTAATTCAGATGGATCAAAAAAAAAATTCCTTGTGCACCCAAAATCCATATACCATATCACTTATTTGGTTATTTTCCTCTTATTATAAAAAATATTAAGAAACTATAGCGCTTTATTTACATATATTAGGTCCACTTAAGTTAGATAAAAATTATTTTTGAATCCACACATATTTGGAGGTTGTTTTTGAATTTTAAAAAATTAGAATAGAGATGAATGATTTTTGTTCTACCATATATATCATGTTTACAATTTAATTCATAAAAAATATGACCATGTTTCTTATAATAATTAATAAAATTATTTTAAGAAATTCCCATTACAAAAGTTACTGGTCTATAATTTTTGGTAAATATATATTGTTTTAAAAATTCAATCTCATTATTAATTTTAATAACACATTTAGATCCCAAAATTTTATTAAATGTTTATTCACCTTGAGTAAAATGAAAATAGAATTTTTGAGATCCTAAATTTGAAATTCCAAATTTTAAAAAATTGGTTGTTCTTTTAATTTTAAAATCAAATCATATTTTTTTTTAAAGTTTATCTATTTTAAAAAAAATTGATGGACATTATTTTTTAGAGATTTTAATTTTGAATGAAGTCCACAAAAAAACTATATTTAATTTGATTTCTAGAAAAAGTATATCCTTAAAACTTAAAAAAGAGTAAGAATAAGTAGAATAATAAGAACTATAACATGGAGAATTAACTTCATTAAACACTACAAAAGTTGTCATATACCACTTGTAACTTTCATCACATGATTTATATATTGAAAATGAATCCTCATTCACTATCCAAGTTGAAATATTTAGATTTTTATGAATATAATTCTTCTTTTTTTTACTTTCTATTCGAGGGAAAATAGGTATTAATATAAACCATATTTCTTTAATCTAATAATATATGTTAATTTTCTTTATTTTAATTTTTGAAATGTTGGGTAGCAAATTTATTGTCATTTTACTTGATTAATTGTTTGGAAATTTGCGTTATTTCATATTTACTTTTGAAGAGTCATTGTTGAAATCTTTTAAAGTGATAGTCAATTTAGTTTCTTTGAAATCAGTATCTTTTTTTGGATTTCCATCTTATAGTATTATCATATGTATTTATTTAACTTATGATTTCCTTGGTGACCATGTTTTTCACATCTTTATCTTATTGGATTTCGGTGACTTTAGGATCCAAATTACTCAGTAACACCTAATGAATTTTCATTACTAAATATTTAGTAGAAATATATCACCAAGATATTTTCAACCCCTAAACATAACAGTAAATCAGGTAAAAAAATAAGTTATATATTTTCTAGGAAGAATGTAGGAACTCTCAATGTCTTGTATATAAATATATATATATATATATATATAAATTTATGGTTATCTTTGATGTTTTAATTTCCTTCATGAGTTAATTCTAAAAATTTCAAAATTTCATGAGCCGTTTTTCATGTAGAAATTCGATAAAATATATTTCGATCCAAAATAAAGTGCAATGAATTCATAAATTTACCATCTAATTTAAAATTAGAAATATCATCTTGGGACCATTTATATTGTTATTCAGTTTTACGAGTATATCCTTGTATGAAAATTTTATAAATAGAAAATACAATAGATCTAATAAAAGTAGACATATTAGTTTTTGATAACAATAATTACCACCATAAAAAAAAGCACAACCTAAGAAATATTTTCCTTATAGACCACCATGAGTAATTGTGAATTCCATTTTAAAAAGAGATATTTTTTTTAAATATCCAATTAATGATTTTGAAATATAAAAAAAACTAAGAAAAAATTTTAAAACAAAGAAACAAAAAAATCATAACAAATTTTATACCAAACGTAGTTTGGAGATGAATAATAGAGAATGGGAGGGAGTTGAATTTACCTTATAAAAATAAAGGAAATAATCAATGTTTAAAATCTTATTTATAAAATACTATAGAAATTAAAAAATGAGTCAAAGCTAAAAGTTTAATAATAATATAAAATTTTTGAGAATAAAAAAATTGAAATAAAAATTTATTAAGTGTTTAAAATATAAAAAAAATTAAGTGATTATTAATTAATTGATGGAGTAAAAATATGATGAAAAAATCTTAAGCGATGTATAAATGAAATTATGGGAAGTAATTGAGATAAATTATTTGGTAAAGAAGTTTTAAAATATATATAAATGTGGAGTTATGTATAACACCTCTGTAGTTTGATTATTTAATGTATTATTCCCTCATATAAATTATAGTGTGAACCAATATTAACAGAAAGTGGAAGATGAGAGGTTCTCTATGAAGAAATCAATTTTTACTTTGGTCACAATTCTCTCAAAGAAAATTTGAAATACTAAGAGGGAATGAAAATAACATAAGAGACTAATATAATAATAAAGTTTGTACACACTATGGAATTGAGAAATTAGGATTCAAAAATGATAACACTTTGAAGAGAAATTGTGCAATTGAGCATGTTGGAATTAGAGATCGTATGAGCATGAGTAATTCTTAATTACCAAGGCCACCCATGGCTCTTTTTATACGATCAAATATCATTAGTAATTTTATTGATTTATTTAGTAGTATTTAAGGAAAAGACATACTTGTTCAATGTATTTTGAAAACATTAAAATATGGGCATGGATTTCCTGGCTCGAAGCCCTTGGGTACTCGATAGCCTCCGTTGGGTAGCCAAAGGGCTCCCATAAAGTACCTACTTACTAAATGAAACCACATATTTGTTTTTGAACCTCCAATAACTATCTAGTGGTCTTCTATAGAAATCATATATAGTTCCAATTATCACCATATATCCAGTGCTCATTCACTGGGTAGCCAGTTGGGTCCTACTAGTTGAGGGAGGTCTTGGTGGTTCCATCAATTACCTAATGACACTACACTGTCTGGACATTCCAACCTGTAGCTATTACCATTAGGAAGTAGAATCTCAATTTTCTTTTAATGATCCTACATGGATATTCTATAATTTTTATTAGGTTTTAAAATATAAATTAAAATAAGTTCATTAAACATTTATAGGGGTCTATCAAGATTTCATCAAGAAGGTTGTATGCAAATTAAATGAAAGAGTTAAACACTTAGTGTTTATGATCATTGTAATCAAAGAAAATTGAGAAGTATAATACATAAAACCTAAAATAAAATGGTTTCATTAAGAAAATTAATAAGTGTTTGGTTGATATGGCTCATAATATGTAAATATATCAAGAAATATTTTGTTATTTATGGAGATAATAAATTGTTATAGTGGTTCATGCTCAAAAATAGTTTTACATAGGAAATTCATATATTTCACCATGTGATATGTAATATAAGAATTAACTGAGATATAAAAAATTATTAGTGTTTATAATACCTTATATTATCAAATTTAAATGTAAAAACCTTGTAAATTTTGGATGGATTGGATTTGATAGTATATTTCTTGTCTATCTTTCAAATGGAATAGGATATAGTTGTTACACTAAATAGATAGTAAAGACTATAGATAATTACGATTCCAAGGTGTTATAACACATAAATAATGAAATCACACATCAAGAATAATGTATCATAAATTAAGGTAATGAATATATTTTTTGAGAACTATGTTAAAGTATAGAACCTCCATTTTTTAAAAAGAACTCTATATTTGATAGCACATACGATATACAACACTGGGCATAAACAGACCATGAAATATTTTTATCAAGATATGATTGATATAACTTATCTTTTGAATTGGTAGACATAAATAAGAGAAAATAAATTATGAAATATATATAAAATATTCCTACACAATACAAATGTAATGAATAATTATTAAAAAATAACCACTTAATTCATTGTAATGTTTTATTATCCTTCAAAAATACATTTTCTTCAAAAATGGGGTTTAATTTTTTCTGTGCATATAAATTATAATTAATTTATAAAAATTTTAAAATATAAATATTGAAAAATGGATATCAGTTTTGGATTCACAAAATCATAATTATCTTATGGTAAAATGTTTTAATTTTTTGAAAAGGATGATTTGTTTCCAGAATAGTAAAAAATACTGATTTTTTGTAAAACTGTCATTTAGTTTTAATAAAGAAATTAATTTAAATGTAACATTTAACCATAAAATAAAATAACTATCCCATAATTATATATAATATAACTAATTACATAATAATCACCATTATATTGATTTTGGTATAAGTTCGTTTTTAGGTTTAGAAACACATTTTTTTTAAAATTGTGTTTTGATGGATTTTTGTTTTTTATCTTAAATTAATTTATGAAACTAATAGAGTTTGAATATTGATAAATGGATTCCATATATATAATTAGTATATTAATATTTTGTTAAATGGGTCCCTTTTATTTTTGTTCATTATGAATAGTAACTATATTAAATATTTGTCACCTTGATAAGGGAAAATAAGATAATTGATGATAATAATAATTTAATAAGGCCTAAAAATAACCATAAGACTTGAATTTAGTCTATTTTTAGTATTTTTGGACAATATCATCAAATATTTCAATTTATTTCAATTTTGTGCCATTTTTCATTGAAAATATCTTATACTTTATATTAAGTATTGAAAATTTAAAATGACAGTCTCTTGCTTTTAAAATTTTCTTATATGTAAACATATGGATAACAATAAATTTTGAATGAATTTTAAAGGTTATTTTTGAGAATAATTAATTTTTATATGATATTAATTAATATATTATTTTTAGTGATTAAATAATTTTCTTAAATAATTATATAAAACTAAAACAATTATTATGGAAGTAGCAGAACATTAAAGTAAATGCTTTTGAAAACCTAAAATGAAATATATTTTTTGGATGATTAATGTTGAGAAAAAAAATTTATGGTTAACATTAATGTATTCATGATTTTTAGAGAGTTATATTCTAATTTATTGCATGATTTAATGTTTTTAAATTAAAAATATGTGAATTGTTCTTAAAATAAAACTAGTGATATTTTATTTTATAATTTTTATAAATGATTTAAAGAGTATACAATTTTTTCCAGACAATATGTGGAATGCGATATGGTCTAAAATTTCATCCATGTAACATTTATGAATTAATTTTTAACTTATAATTTTGGTTGGAACCCATGTTTTAATGATAAAAAAATAATTTATATTATGGTATTAATGATTTTCGTGTTTTATGATATAAATTTAAATTATAAAGAATATTATATAAATTTGGATATGAATGACTCACCATTGAGGAGGAGTCACTTCTAAGGCTTACTCACCATTGAAGTGAAATTCTGGCTAAGTGTTAGAAACACTCACTATTAGACACAACTGAATGTTGAGGGTGAAAATAGAAAAAAGACTAATTTTTAGAATCACCTACCATCAGTTTTGTATCATAGCCAAAATGGATTTTAGGAAATGTATTTGAAATACTGATAATTAGAGGATGAGTCACCAGTGGACTAGAAAATTCGCTATGTATGGAAAAGAACTACTGTCATAGTTAACACATGATAATTTTACTATGTTTCCAAAAGAAATACCGCTAGAGGATGATTCACCATCAGATCTAAAAACCTCTAAAATTTTCTAAGTATTAAGATGAACTACTATGGGAGTGGAATTTTGGAAAAGTACTTGAATGACCTACCCCCATCTTAAGTCACCATTGGCATGTCTTACCACTAACTTTAGTCAACATTTAGGATGACTCACCTCTAGAGATTGTGACATCATTCAAAGGAGTCACCACCACTATTTTTGTTTATTTTGAATTAAATATCTCTAACAAAAATATTATCAAATTTAGAAAAATATCTTTTTTAAGGATTTTTTTTTAATTTTTTGCAGAGATGAACTAAAGAATGTGCTAGCCCTGAGTACAAGGATAAAAAATATCTAGGTGATTATTATCCACATGTAAACTCCTATATTATACTGTTAAAATAAGTAAACGACACTATCATGTGGAAAATACTTATTCAATACTAAGTTCAAAATTTAAAAATAGATATAGAATCCCACGTGAAGTGAGATGAAATCATATTGCACAAAACCGAAGAAATCCACTTAGGGAGTAGCTTACATTCATAAAGAATAAAGCCTCTACAAAATATAAATACTTTCCACTGTTAAAAAAAGAGTTATTGACACATTGTTCTACAATAATTTTCTAAAACCTGACTTGAGATACCACTCAAGCTACACATAAGGATTCACAAGCTTCAGATTATATCATATCTAGAAAAAAAACTTATTTACATATTTTATTTTCTTTCTTTATTCATTTTTTTTACATTACTAGATTTTTTTACCCTTTATTTATAACACACACTATATCCTATGATTTATTTGGAAGATATTTTATATCTTATTAAACTCAATTTATATCTATTTTCCCACGATGTTATGGAAGAGGTTTATATGTGAAATTTTTTTATTTTATTCTAACAGGTATTGTGGTAAAGGAACCTGTGTGGCCTAAAAATAATTACTATTATAAATCTGATCTATTTTTTGGATCATGTATTATTTAACATAACTTTCTTTACAATGGGGTGATTTACAAGTTGTTAGGATTAATTCTCGGCTTGATATTGAACCTCTTATTTTTTTCCACTATGATTTTTTTTGTTTTCTTAATTTTTATATTTTAAAATGAATCTATTTTAATATAATAACAAAGTCACAAATTTAGTAGTTAGTTATTATTTTTTATAGAAGGTTTTGATTTAGTAAATTGATTTCAAATATTAAAAAAGTATACATAATTTTTTTAACTATGAATTAATCAATATTTGATTTTTTAAAATACCATAAATTATATTGAATTTCTATTTTTTCTAGTTGGATTGTTTTTAATTAATTGTATGATTTTATTTAAACATATTTTTGATAAAAAAATATTAGATATTCAATTCAACCACATCCTCATATACTCACTCTAATTGAAATTTAGTATCAAAGTATTTTTAAAATATCTTCAAATGTGATTTGAGTTGTTTCAAAGATATTATATTTATAACATTTCTAAATTTAATTTTTTAAATGGATAATATACCACAAGGTTATGCTACTAAAAGATATACTTTTTTAAAGGAAACAACTATGCTCATTGTAATATAAAAATAAAAATTCATATAGAGAGTATGAGTTTTGTAAATTTGGTTTGTTATGGAGGATAAGTATGAGTTACCTAAGACTTTTTGAAATACTTTGGATGATTATAAAAATATTTCTTATAATAATAATTTTAAAGCTATGAATTCCTGATAATATTCTTTAAGAGAGGAATAATTCAATAGAATGACTTCTAGTAAAAATTCCTATGAAATTTTTGATACTTTATATATTTCACATGATGGAACCAAAAATGTTAAATAAATGTGATTGAACATGTATACAATCAAATATTATTCATTCAAAATCAAACATGATGAGGTTATTTTTGATATGTATCTTAGGATCAATGAAATAGTCAATACCATGAGCTCCGTGGGAACTAAAGTTTCTAACAAAGACCAAATCATGATACTTCTGAGATGTCTTCCAGAGATACAGAGGGGGAAATCTATGTCTATAAGTTAATCATATTACAAAATTAATCAACATGTTAAAGAAATCATTGGGAAGGTGATAATTCCTAAACAAAAACTCAAAGTCATTTTCTAGGAAGATTATGAACCAAGAAAAAATCATTATCTTTAACTTATACTTCATAAAAAAAAATAAAAAGTTAAGGCAAAAGTTGGAAGTTCCAGTGATGAGAAATCGCCACTGTTGAGTGATGAGTAAATGGACAATCTAACTAGAAGATTTAATAAGTTCTATAGTAATAATAAATTCTTTTTTAAAACAAGTAACAAAGTATAGTATGATAATAGAGAAACTTGGAAAACTTACTGGAAAAAAGATGAAAAATAAAATTAGATTACCTCCTATAAATTTAAGAGAAAAAGACATGTTAAGGTAGAATTTCCACATATTAAATAAAAGATATATTAGGAAAATTATAGAAAATATAGTAAATCCATGAAAGCTACATGGAGTGCCTCGGAGGACAACTCTAGGGAATCTGAATCAACTCATGATGAAACAATAGATAGAGCCAACATGTTCATTATGAAAAATGTTTATGAGGAAATCTATTTTTAGAGATCCTATAGAGACCTATGGTACCTTGAAAATGGATATTTTTGGCATATGATAGGATATTATTCATGTTTCAAGAGCCTTATAAAGGTTTATGGTGGTTATGTCAACTTTGGTGAAAATTCCAAAGGAAATATCACTATCCTTATCCAAATTGGTAACACTAATTAATTTTTAATTTCTAAAGTCATTTTCTGGTTGTTTAAAATATAATTTTCCAAAAAGGGATTCAACACAATATTTATTTCAAATTAAAGAAATAAGTTTCAAAATATCAATATCTTGAGTTGGTTCACATGGACATGTTTGGTCCATCTAGAGTTTATAGTTGAAATGGGTAGCACTATTTTTATGTTCTTATAGATTACTTTTCTTGGAATACTTCTGTATTATATTTAGCTCACAAAAGTGAAGATTGATCTTATTTGAATAAGTATGGTAATTTTATAGAATAATTAAGTGGAATTATAATTAGGACCTTAAAACATGACCATGGACACGAGTTTGAAAATAAATAATTTGAATAATATTTTATTAAAAAATTGCTATAGTAATAACTTCCTTTCTCCCAATACCCCTTAGTAGAATAGAGTTGAAGAAAGAAGAACTATAATACTAAAAGAGATATGCCAGAATATACTTAATTAATATGACTTACCTATCTATTTTTAGGGAGAGGCTAAGAATATAACCTACTATATAATCAATAGAGTATTAATTAGACCTATTATGAAAAAAACATTATGAACTTTTGAATAATAAAAATAATAAGGTTAATTAATTTATAATTTTTTGTTACAAAGTCTTTATTCTTAACACGAAGGATAATCTTGATAAGTTTCCCTCTAATGGTGATGAAGGAATTTTCCTGGGTTATTCAACCTGTTGTAAATGATGTAGAGTTTTTTAAAAAATAACCAAGAATATGGAAGTGTCTGTCAATATAAAATTTGATGATATAGATCTACATGAGTTTAAGACCCATTTATAAAATCTTAGTGATTATATATCCACTTTTAACATAAATTCCAAACTTTATGATTACACTGTGAAGAATTTAGAAAAATCATCTAGTTTCGAGGAACTGCTAGAACCTGAACCTAAACCGGTATAGGATCTTGAGGTGACCATCCCCTCTTTTTTAGATATATATAGACTCTATAATAATATCCTTTATATTCTATTGAGGGAGAGTAAGATAGATTCAAAAAAAACTAGAGCTTCTCTACGGAATTAGGTTGAACGTTAAGAATTATTTTCACATCTTGAACCTAAGAACATCAATGATGTAATTAATGAAGAATTATGGGTAATTTATATGAATGAACATAATAAACATAAAATAAATAAATTAATGGATATTTTTGATAGACCCAAATACAAATATTCTTTAGGAACTAAATTTTTGTTTAGAATCAATATTGGTGAATATGGTACTATAGTAAGGAATAAGGAAATACTAGTTGTACATGGGTATAATCAAGAAGAGGGTATAGAATATTAAGACAAATTTTCACATGTATCCATACATGAATCCATTAAAATATTTATTGTATATGTTATGTATATATATTTGAAATTTTATCTAATGGATGTTAAGAGTTCATTATTAAATGATTTTATAGTTGATTATGTTTTTCTCAACAACCACTTAGATTAAAAAATACTCATTTTCTAAACCATGTTTTTACATTATCAATGATTTATATGTTTTAAAAGAATCTCCTAGAGATTGGTCTGATAAGATCAACTCTTTTATTATTTCAAAAGTACATTCAAAAGGTATAGCTAATCATACCCTATTTATAAAAATAATTTAAAAAGATGTTTTAGTTGGTCAAATTTATGTAGATGAAATTATTTTTGGATCTTCTAAAAGTTCTTTCTATACCAAATTTTCAAAATTGATGAAAAATGAATTTGAAATGTGTTCAGTAGTTGAAAAAAATTATTTATTGGTTTTCATATTTTTCAAATAAATAAGAAATTATTTTAAATAAAATTAAATATACTAAAGGCCTTTTTAAAATGTTTTAGTTTGGATAGAACTAAGATCAATGAAACTTTTAACGATTACCACTTGTAAATTGAATCTTGATGAAGTAAGGGAATCAATGGATCAAACCAGTTACATAGGTATGATTTTAATTATTCTCTATATAAATTTTATCCAATCTCAAATTATATTTAGTTTGTGTATGTGTGGTCATTTTCAATAAAACCCCAAAAGTGTCACACTTACTGGATTTAAATAAAATTTCTAAATACCTCAAGTATAAAAATAATTTTGGAATTTTTTACCCATTGGGAAAATAATTTTAGTTAATTATTTATTCAGAAACTAATTTTGGTGGATATAGGTTAGATTGAAAAAGAACCTCTGAAACATGTCATCTATTGGGAAAGTATCTAGTTTGTTGTTAAAGTAAGAAAAAAAATTCTTTTGCATTGTCTACTATTGATGATTAATATAGAGCTGCAGGTATTGGATCTGTACAAATTTTGTAGATGGAACACACATGACTAGACTATGGATATTAATTTTGACATTTCCATTTAAATTGTGATGATAAAAGTTCTATAAAATTTTATAATAAACATTTTTATTACCCTAGTACAAAATATATTGATGTAAGACATAACTTTTGAGTGCTCATTTTCAAAAGGGTGATGTCACTGTTGAATGCAGCGGTATAGAACATTAGCTTGCTGATATTTTCACTAAACCATTGAATTATGAGAGATTGAACTACACTAAACATGAATTAGGAATGAATAATTTTGGTTGACTTAATTTTATAGGACTCAATAATGAGTTTTACCCAATGTTATGTTTTACCCACCATTGAGTTTTACTCACCATTGGAATTACTAACCATTGTGATTTTCTCTCTATTGTGATTTTCTAGTCATTGTGATTTTCTCACAGTTGTGAATTTTCTAACTTTTATAGTTTTTCACCATTGGTGTTAATCACTATTGGGGTTTTTCACCGTTGTTTTTTATCTCACCATTATGTTTACCTATCATTGAAAACTTTTTGCCTTTGTTAAATTTTTGTTTTTTTTAATTCACCTTTGTTGATTTCTCTTTTATAAATTATTTATTTAATTTTTACTCTATTCAAACTATGTTCCATTTTTTTATTTTCAATTTTCTAAAACCCTAAATGATAAAATATTATAACCCATCTAATTTCAACACTAACCTCCCACATGACTTACTCTCAAACCTAGACACAACTCTTTCTTCCAACCGTCTAGCTTCGCTTTCCATCACCCAAACCAACTGAGATGACCTTCATGGCTAGAGTAAAAAGACCTATAGTTTCTTCTATGGATGATTCATGTCCTGTAAAGAAGCATAAAGGGGATTCAAGTCGTAATACTATAGTTGATCCTATAAACCCTGATATTGCTAAGTATGTATTTGTTCTTGAGAAACATTTTTAACCAAACTGGTTGATTTCGATCAAGTATTTAGTGTTGAAGGTTCTCCATGAATAGGTTGGGATGGAATGGTATTCATCTAACCAAAGTCCCTTCTATCCTAGGTTAGTTCAAGAGTTTTATTAGTTGATTGAGTATAGTTTCTTTAAAGAATAAGATTGGGTGAGAAGTTGAGTAAATGGTCATAAATTTGTGTTCTCCTCAAATCAATAGACATGGATTTTAAAGGTTCTTCATGAAGGAGTTTTATTTAATTATAAAATAACAATTTCTAGTGACAGTGAAAACATTTTTATGAATATTCTTTGGCTATGTTGTCAAGAGATAAAATTTTAAGAATAGTAGTTTCCTCTAAACTCAATGGCGTATTCTTGTTTCTTTTCATGCTTATCCTGTATAATATTTGTCCAATGAAAAGTTAATTTTCAATAATGGGGTACCAAGACATGAATCTATTTTGTTTGATGATAAAAAGGAGAAAATAGCAATTTGTGTAGATATATAATGCTTTCCATAATGGATATGTGTAATCATTCTTCAATATATAATTCTTTGATCCTTCTGAAGTTTTTTTGACTATTCTATAACCCAAAGGATTGTTGAGCAATGTATTGTTTTCAAACAATTCAAAATAATGTTTTTTAAAGGGGGAGATTATTTTAAATAATACTCTGTCTCTTTATGATGATTTTGATGCTCACAAATACCCTTAATTATTTACTAATTATTTCGTTGAGTATTTTGCAGGAATTTATTTTATTTATTTATTTCATATAACGAGATTTCATACTTCATTTATTCCGAGATCAATTTTAGCGCGTTCTGGAATCACTGTAGCGCGAGATCAATTTTAGCGCGTTCTGGAATCACTGTAGCGCGAGATCAATTTTAGCGCGTTCTGGAATCACTGTAGCGCGAGATCAGTTTTAGCGCGTACTGGAATCACTGTTCATACCCTACGTTGATGAACGTAACGTATGGATGAAAAGTTTACTTTTTATGTTAAAAGAAACGTATGGTTAAGGAACCTTACGTTATTTTGAAACGTATGGTTAATGAACCTTACGTTGTTGAAAAGTATGGAAGAAGAACATTACGTTTGGAAGGAACCTTACGTTTTTGTTGTTAGACAAGTATGGAAGAGAAACCGTACGTTAGTTTTCAGTGTTGAGTTTGTTTCTCAAAAGTATGGATCATCAACCTTACTTTTATAATCAACCGTACGTTCTTCGGAGAGTTGAAGCATGACAAAGTATGGATGATCAACCCTACGTTTGAATACTGAAGAGAAAGTATGTACGTTTTGAACCTTACATTTGTGAACCTTACGTTCTGAACCTTACGTTTGTGGACCCTACGTTTGGAGCCACGTCATCAACCCTACGTTTAGCGTCAGGATATTTTTGACAGACGATATTTCCTTTTTCATTGGTCAAACAGGCGGATTATTAAGCGGATTTCGAGCCGATTCTTAAGTACGACTTTGACTGAATTAAAGACGATTTTCAATGGATTAATGATTGATTTAAACGGAGCTTTTTATGCCGATTCTTCAGGGGAGTTACCACGGCTCTGTTATTTCTTTTTTTTTATATCGCGAATCTAAAGGAGATTTTCATGGATCTATTTATGCGGAAGATTTTCTCATATTTGAATATATATGTTCTATCATGGAAACTTCGGATATATATATACACAGGAAAGTGTATGAAATATATAGATTGATCTTTTAACGAGCAAGAAACAGAGACTGTGTGAAGTCGTTCTTTTCTGGTGATCGAGAAGAAGTGTAAAACCTTTATTACCGAAGGAAGATCTTGATAGCAGATTCACGTGTTCTACATCGACTATCTGTTGTGAATCTACTGCTGCTGAAGTTGTGAAGTTTCTTGTAATATCTATTGCAACTGGATCGACTCAGAACTGTTTTGATTACAGATCTTTATTTTCTGAAGACGACGATCTATCTACTGTCAATTGCATTCTGTTGCAATTGTGAAGAACAACTGGAGAAGTGTTTTCTTTATCGAAACCCTTTTTATTTTTGAGTGATCAGCTTCTCGTTCTAAGCTGTGTGGGTTCGTGTTTGAACCAGGAAGGCTGTGTTTGCCTGAAACTTGTAAAGGTGTCAACTGCCTGTACTCAGTTGTGAATAGGTCTGTGGAAACGAGGACCAGATAGTGAAAATCGCCAAGCTCGTAGATTTGAGCGTTGGTGGAGTGGACTAGGGGCCTTCTGTTCCCCGAACCACTATACATCCGTGTGTTCATGCTTTTACTTTTTCCGCTGCATATTTAATCGTGCTAAAGCATAGTGGATAGAATTTTTCTAAATTGAAGAGATTGTAATAATTTTGAAAAGACACAATTCACCCCCCCTCTTGTGTGTAATCCGTAGATTCAGATCCAACAATTGGTATCAAAGGAGGAGCTTCTTATTTTTAAAGTCTTGTCAAGCTAGAAGTATTTAAAGATTATACATAGTGTATCATGACTGATACGAGAGAGGGAATTTCAATGGTCAGAGCACCTTACATTAATGGAGATAATTATGGCTGCTGGAAATCACGTATGATTATTTATCTGAAAAATCTTGGTTACAAAGTCTATTCAAAGATTCTGACTCCCTATGAAATTCCTGAAAATCCCGATACATGGAGTGTTGCTACAGAGGCTGAGTATGACATGAATTCAAAAGCTATGAATGCAATCATCTGTGGTCTAGGACCGGATGAATTTAACAGAGTATCTCAATGCCCGACTGCATATGAAATGTGGCAAACAATAGCTGTTGCTTATGAAGGAACAGATAATGTAAGACAGATGAGATATGCAACTACTAAATTAAAATTCGATACTTTCAGAATGATTGAAGGAGAGAGCATCACTCAGATGAATGGAAGATTGACAGAAATTGTCAATAATATAACAGCTCTAGGAGAACCAATCAAGCAGGCTGATCAAGCGTTAAAGGTACTGAGAGTACCTCCTACTCGATGAAATGGAATCTCTGCAGCAATCAGACAATCAACTTCTGTTAAAGATCTAACTATGAGAGAGCTGATTGGTACATTGATGATGTACGAGGCTGAAATGCAAGATGAGGTAAATGAGCATAAAGTCTACATAAAAAGGGAAAATACTGCTTTGAAAGTGACTTCTCAACAAAAGGATAGAAAGATGAAGAACAGAGAAGTAAGTGCTAAATCAGAAAGCTCTGATTCTTCAAATTCGGATGAAGAACTGGCTCAGCTAGCCAGAAAATTCAGAAAGTTCTACAGTAAGAAGAAAGACTTCAAGAAATCCTTCAAGAAGGATACCAAGGAAGTGAGATGTTATGAATGCAAAAAGATGGGACAAATCAGACCGGATTGCCCAAAATTGAAAGATGCAAAGAAGAAGAAATTCTTCAAAATAGATGGTTATGAGCAGAAAGACAAGAAAGCTATGAAAGCTACTTGGAGTGTTTCTGAAGACTCAAGTAATTCTTCTGAATCAAGCTCAGAGAAGGAGGAAGCCAATTTAAAAGCAAATATGTGTATCATGGCTGAAACTGATGAGGTACACTCATACTACTCCTCTGACTCAAATAATGAATCAAACTCTGAAACAAGCTTCTCAAATAAAAAACTTACAGCTTACTGCAATATTCTTGAAGAAAGGTATGACTCATTATTTAAAAAATATAAATCTATAAAGAACTTGCATAAAGCTATTTCAGATGAGAGAAATACTTTGCTAAAACAACATAAGGAATTAATTGACAAATACAACTCTGCTGACTCAAATAAAATTAATTTTGAATCAAAAATAAAAACTCTACAGGATGAAGTAGAATCTTATAAAAAGGCTGCATTAGTTTTTACAAAAGGAGAAAACGCCTTAAATGAGATACTTGGAAAAACTGTAATTAAAAAGGAAAGGTTTGGAATTGGAAGTAAAGGAGAAAAACCTAAGTTATACAAAAATTATTTTGTTCCTAGCACTAAACAGGTTATTTGTAACTTCTGTGGAACAAAAGGTCATATAGCTAAAAACTGTTTTCTAAGACAACCTCAAATATGTGGAATTAAGAAAGCTTATATTTCCAATGATCTATATGATTCAATCAATTTTAAGAAAACAAAGCAAATCTAGATACCCAGATCACTGCTTGCTAACACTCCTGGACCCAACAAAATATGGGTACCAAAGCAATTTGTTTGAATGTCTTTGCAGGTAGCAGGTCACCAAAGAAAGAAAGAAATATGGTATATGGACAGTGGCTGCTCAAGACACATGAGTGGAACTTCAGCTAATTTCTCTTCTCTTACTCGAAAGGAAGGAGGACTTGTCACCTTTGGTGACAATGCCAAAGGAAAGATTATTGGTATTGGAACAGTTGGAGATCCAAATACAGTCTCAATCAACAAAGTACTTTATGTACAAGGGTTAAAACACAATCTGATAAGTATCTCTCAACTCTGTGATGATGGATACACTGTTGATTTTACTAACAATAGTTGTACTGTTTCTAAAGATAAACTGTTTAAGTTTAGAGCACCCAGAACTGATAATGTTTATACTTTGGATTTGTATTCCTTGTGTAAACAACAAGTAAACTGCTTAACTGCTAATATAAGTGAATCCTGGATCTGGCATAGAAGACTTGGTCATTGCAATATATATGCTTTACATAAATTATCTAAGAAACATCTAGTTTCTGATTTGCCTGGTCTCAAATTTGAAAATGACAGATTCTGTGATGCATGTCAGCTTGGCAAGCAACACAAATCATCATTCAAATCTGTTAATAAAGTTGCTACAACTAAACCTCTAGAACTTATCCATATGGATTTGTTTGGACCTTCAAGAGTAGCAAGTTTAGCTGGTAAATTATATGTTTATGTATTAGTTGATGATTATTCTAGATTTACTTGGATTTTCTTTTTGAAATTTAAAAGTGAAGCTTTTAGTTTATTTGAAGGTTTTTGTAAATCTATTCAAAATGAAAAAGGTTTTAATATAATCTCATTGAGAAGTGATCATGGTAGATAATTTGAGAACCAGGAATTTAATTCCTTTTGCTCAAACATGGGTATTAAACACAC
This sequence comes from Viscum album, assembly GCA_963277665.1. NCBI lineage: Eukaryota > Viridiplantae > Streptophyta > Magnoliopsida > Santalales > Viscaceae > Viscum > Viscum album. The sequence goes on from OY728129.1 coordinate 1,406,613,070, forward strand.
CTTCTCTGCTCCAAGAACACCTCAACAGAATGGGATTGTAGAAAGAAGAAATAGAACTATTCAAGAAATGGCTAGAACTATGTTAAATGAATATAGCCTACCTATATATTTCTGGGCAGAAGCTGTTAATACAGCTTGTTATATAATGAATAGAATTTTAATAAGACCTATTTTGAAAAAGACACCCTATGAACTATGGAATAACAGAAAACCTAAAGTTAATTACTTTAATGTTTTTGGATGCAAGGTTTACATCTTGAATACCAAAGATAATCTTGGTAAATTTGATCCAAAATCTGATAAAGGTATTTTCTTAGGATATTCTGCAACCTCCAAAGCTTATAGAGTCTATAATAAAAAGTCAAGGATTGTTGAAGAATCAGTTCATGTGAAATTTGATGAATCTGATCCTTTTGAGAAAAGGATAGAACAAATAGATGAACCTGATTCTAATGAAAACATGAGACTTGAGAATTTAAAGAATGATTCTGAAAATGATATAAAAGAAATTCAGTCCAGTTCAGAAGAACATGACATTGAAGAACCTTTGAATGTAATGCCTAGACAGTCTAGAACCTTAAAGAATCACCCTTTAGAATCTGTGATAGGTGACTTAGAGACTGGTATTCAAACTAGAAGAAACCTTGGAAACATAGTTGAATTCTCTGCTTTCCTATCCCAACAAGAACCTAAGACCATAGAAGAAGCCTTAGATGATGAGAGCTGGGTAATAGCAATGCAGGATGAATTGAACCAGTTCAAGAGAAATAAGGTTTGGGAATTAGTTGAAAGACCACATGATTATCCAGTAATAGGAACTAAATGGGTCTTTAGGAATAAACAGGATGATCAAGGGATAATAACTAGAAATAAAGCAAGATTAGTAGCTAAAGGATATAATCAAGAAGAAGGAATAGATTATGATGAGACCTTTGCACCTGTAGCCAGGTTAGAAGTCATTAGAATCCTTTTATCCTGTGCATCTTATATGAATTTTAAATTATTTCAGATGGATGTTAAATCTGCCTTTTTAAATGGTTATTTAATGGAGGAAGTTTATGTTGAGCAACCTCCTGGTTTTGAAAATTCTCAAAAACCAGATTCTGTTTTCAAACGTACTAAAGCTCTTTATGGCCTTAAACAAGCACCTAGAGCTTGGTATGAAAGACTAAGTTCTTTTCTTTTGAAAAATGATTTTACTGTTGGACTGGAAAATCCAACACTCTTTAAGAAAACTGTGAAAAATAATGTTTTATTGGTTCAAATTTATGTTGATGATGTAATTTTTGGATCAACCAATAAAATTCTTTGTCATGAATTTTCAGAATTAATGCAAAAAGAATTTGAAATGAGTATGATGGGAGAATTAAATTTCTTTTTGGGTCTTCAAATATTTCAAAAAGATTTTGGAAATGTTTTAAATCAATGCAAATACATTACTGATTTACTTAAGAAATTTGGACTTGAAAACAGCAAGCCATTTACAACTCCTATGTGTACTAATATAAAACTTGATTTGGATGAAACTGTAAAATCAGTGGACAACAAGTTATATAGAGGTATGATTGGTAGTTTGTTACATCTTACTGCTAGTAGACCAGATATAATGTATTCAGTATGTCTTTGTGCTCGATTTCAATCAAATCCCAAAGAATCCCATTTAACTGCTGTTAAAAGAATTTTTAGATATTTAAAAGGTACTATTTATCAATCTCTGCTTTATCCAAAAACCTCTAATTTTAATTTAATTTCATATTCAGATGCTGACTTTGGAAGCTTTAGATTAGATAGGAAGAGTACTTCAGGAACATGTCACTTTTTAGGGAAGTCTTTAGTATCATGGTCTAGTAAGAAACAACAATCAGTTGCCCTGTCAACAGCCGAGGCAGAATATGTGTCTGCAGGTAGTTGCTGTGCACAGGTGTTGTGGATGAAAAACACTCTTATGGACTTTGGATTAAATTTCAATAATACACCTATTTTATGTGATAATACTAGTGCAATTAATATTTCAAAAAATACTATTAGTCATTCTAGAACTAAGCACATTGATATAAGACATCACTTTTTAAGAGATCATGTGTTTAAAAAGGATATATTATTAGAATTTGTAAATACAGAAAATCAATTAGCAGATATTTTTACTAAACCACTTCCCACGGCAAGGTTTGAATTTATTAAGGGGGAGTTAGGTTTATTTAATTTTAAATAGTTTTTTTTAAATCTTATTCTGTTTTCGAATTCTGCTTAATTTCTGTTTTCCGCTATAAGTAATTTTATTTTGTTTTAAATAAAAGTTATGATTAGTGATTACACGGGAATCAAGGCTGTCAGACCCGTTTCACCTTCTAAACTGCTTCACCTTTTTCGGAAACCCTTTCGAAAACCTAAAACCGCACATCTGCTCCAAAACCCTTTTCTGAATCTTCAAACCCTAAACTTACGAACCTTCATAAATCGTTGTTGGAATGGCAAAGACTAAGCATCCAGATGAAGCCGAGAGCAGTGCTGCAAAGAAACCTAAGGTAGTTAGTCGGAAAATACTGCAAGGTAAAGTCATAGATTTAGAGTGGCTGTTTGAAACTAATTTACTGTTGAAGCAAGCGTTGTCGTTTCAAAGCCTTGAGCAAGCTTTTAATAGTGAAAATTCTGAGTTTCTATATGAGGCAGAAATGAGACATTTCTTTAGAACTGTTCAGTTTAGTCTTGGAGATACAGAGGATAGTTTATTGGCTCAAATAGAGGATAAGGACTTTTCAATATCATCTGTAGAGATAAGTCAAATTCTTAACTGCCCTCATGAAGGAGTTTTTCATTTCGATTTACAGAATATTGGAGATTCTGTACATAAGTCTGAAGACATTATGTCTTTTCTGTTTGGAACCAGAGTGATAAAGAAGATGTTTATTAAGGATTTGGAGCCCGATCAGAAAATTTTGGTAAAATTTGTTCAGACTGGTTTAGCACCAAGAATGGCTGAGATGGAGAAAATCCTATACCCGGACATGTACATAATGTATCTTCTGATGTGTGATATTAAATTTAATTTTCCTCGGTTTATGATAAGATATCTGAGTTACTGCTGTCAGAGTGAAGCAAGAATGACCTTTTTCCCTTATGGAAGGTTCATTTCTTTGTTTTTGTTTAAAAGAGGAATGATCAGATTGGTAGATGCTGGGGTGAAATGTCACCACAGTAATGTTTTTAATGCTGGAACTTTGAGGAAAGTAGGATACTTCTGGAGCATAATTAAAGGAAAACTCTTACCTGTTGGAGCTGAGGAAAACTCGGAGAGTGCTCAGGCTCAACCGACTAAGTCCAAGGAGGGACAAGCAGAATCAAGAGTTAGTACAGTGGCAAGGAGAATTCGTTTTGAGATGGAGGAAGTTGAGGAAGAGAGAAGTCAAGAAGGACTTCAATCTAGAAGGAAGAGGTCAATTGATGAAGAAATTATCTCTCCTGCCTTGAAATCCTCTGAACCGTTATTTTCTTATTCATTTGTGAGAGAAGCTGTTGTGGAGAAGACTGCACCGATAGAGGAACCAGCAGCTCAAACAGAAACTCAAAAAGAACCTCAATCTGCTGTTGTGGCTGTTGAAAAAGTAATTCAACAAGAACAACTTATGGAGGCAGTTCCTGGTGAAGAAGTGGCCCGACCACAAGATTTACATGAAAATATTGTTCTTGACCAATCAGTAGAAGTCAGAGAGACTACTGTTCGTGATGAACATACTTCTGAAGCTAATACAGAGGTACTTCAGGAAGATTTTTCAGTGGAAGAGTTTCAGGCTTCAAAAGATAGTTCAGTGGATCATCCTTGTCAGGACAAGGACAAAGAACAGTCAGATGCAGATTCCTTACCACTTTCCCTGCTTCATCAACCTAATTCTGGACATGAGAATCGAGCACAGGGTGCCCCTGATTCGAGAAAAGAAGAAGATGTTGATTTGTACAAGCGTATCTCTCAGTTAGAATCTGAGAATGTTAGTCTCCGAAATTCTCTGAACTTAGAGAAGTTGAAGTTTCAGAAGCTGAAAGAATGTACTGTTTCAAGACAGGAAGTAGATTTGTTTAAGACTGATATGCTGCATGCTGTTGATCAGTTAAAATCAGAGATGATAAAGAAAGATGATTTGTCTGAGTTGAAGATTTACATGGAGAATAAAATTGAGTCTGTTGCAAACAGTGCTGTGAGTGGATCAGGCTCTTCACCTGATTTGATTCGGAGATTTCAAGCAATTACTGCAGCAATGAGCAATATGAGTGAAATATTACACGATCTTTAGTGTAATAGTGCCCCTTTGTCAGTTTTGCTAGATAATCAGAGATTTTTAGTGGATCAGTTGACTTCTGGAGAGAAACCGATTAGGATTCTTTTGAATCAGTTATCAGAAAAACTGGCTCTTTTTGTTGAAAAAGAAGAAAGAATGCATGAGTTTTTCAGAGTTAATTTGATTGAAGATATTCATATGACTCAAGAGAACAGAGATCTTATCATCAAGTTAAGAGATGGGATGATGAAGAGGCTCAGAGAACAGTTTACAGAGATAAATACCGCGATTCAAAGGAGATAGACACCTTTTTCCCTGTCTTATCTATGAACCTTGATGCCTCTGTATATCACAATTGTTTATATATAACAGCTTGTGAATGAAAATTCTTTTCTTATTTTTTTGTTGTTGTTTTTTTGTTTATTGATTTATGATTGAGTTAGCCAGTATAACAAATTCACTTATTCATACACAGTTAATTATAGCATTTACTTATAGTTCAGTGCAATATTGAATGTGTTCAAATCCGCAATTTTTCATTCTTTTTGATATCACAAAAAGGGGGAGAATTTGGATAAACACAACATTTAAATTCATTTGTTTCCTATGAAGAAATTTGGATATATGGGAGAATTTGGATATATACGACATTTATCTTTTATCTATTTTTAGCTGAAAATTTATTTTTATGGGGGAGAAATTTTATTATAGTTAAATATTGTTTTAATCCTTTCAAAATTCTAAAATTTTATAAAACTAATTTTTCAATAAAGATTGAAATTAAATTAGTTCTATTATTTTATGGGTTTTGTGATCATCAAAAAGGGGGAGATTGTTGAGCAATGTATTGTTTTCAAACAATTCAAAATAATGTTTTTTAAAGGGGGAGATTATTTTAAATAATACTCTGTCTCTTTATGATGATTTTGATGCTCACAAATACCCTTAATTATTTACTAATTATTTCGTTGAGTATTTTTCAGGAATTTATTTTATTTATTTATTTCATATAACGAGATTTCATACTTCATTTATTCTGAGATCAATTTTAGCGCGTTCTGGAATCACTGTAGCGCGAGATCAATTTTAGCACGTTCTGGAATCACTGTAGCGCGAGTTCAATTTTAGCGCGTTCTGGAATCACTGTAGCGCGAGATCAGTTTTAGCGCGTACTGGAATCACTGTTCATACCCTAAGTTGATGAACGTAACGTATGGATGAAAAGTTTACTTTTTATGTTAAAAGAAACGTATGGTTAAGGAACCTTACGTTATTTTGAAACGTATGGTTAATGAACCTTACGTTGTTGAAAAGTATGGAAGAAGAACATTACGTTTGGAAGGAACCTTACGTTTTTGTTGTTAGACAAGTATGGTAGAGAAACCGTACGTTAGTTTTCAGTGGTGAGTTTGTTTCTCAAAAGTATGGATCATCAACCTTACTTTTATAATCAACCGTACGTTCTTCGGAGAGTTGAAGCAAGACAATGTATGGATTATCAACCCTACGTTTGAATGCTGAAGAGAAAGTATGTACGTTTTGAACCTTACGTTTGAGAACCTTACGTTCTGAACCTTACGTTTGTGAACCCTACGTTTGGAGCCACGTCATCAACCCTACGTTTAGCGTCAGGATATTTTTGACAGACGATATTTCCTTTTTCATTGGTCAAACAGGCGGATTATTAAGCGGATTTCGAGCCGATTCTTAAGTACGACTTTGACTGAATTAAAGACGATTTTCAACGGATTAATGATTGATTTAAACGGAGCTTTTTATGCCAATTCTTCAAGGGAGTTACAACGGCTCTGTTATTTCTTTTTTTTTATATCGCGAATCTAAAGGAGATTTTCATGGATCTATTTATGCGGAAGATTTTCTCAGATTTGAATATATATGTTCTATCATGGAAACTTCGGATATATATATACACAGGAAAGTGTATGAAATATATAGATTGATCTTTTAACGAGCAAGAAACAGAGACTGTGTGAAGGCGTTCTTTTCTGGTGATCGAGAAGAAGTGTAAAACCTTTATTACCGAAGGAAGATCTTGATAGCAGATTCACGTGTTCTACATCGACTATCTGTTTTGAATCTACTGCTGCTGAAGTTGTGAAGTTTCTTGTAATATCTATTGCAACTGGATCGACTCAGAACTGTTTTGATTACAGATCTTTATTTTCTGAAGACGACGATCTATCTACTGTCAATTGCATTCTGTTGCAATTGTGAAGAACAACTGGAGAAGTGTTTTCTTTATCGAAACCCTTTTTATTTTTGAGTGATCAGCTTCTCGTTCTAAGCTGTGTGGGTTCGTGTTTGAACCAGGAAGGCTGTGTTTGCCTGAAACTTGTAAAGGTGTCAACTGCCTGTACTCAGTTGTGAACAGGTATGTGGAAACGAGGACCAGATAGTGAAAATCGCCAAGCTCGTAGATTTGAGCGTTGGTGGAGTGGACTAGGGGCTTCTGTTCCCCGAACCACTATACATCCGTGTGTTCATGCTTTTACTTTTTCCGCTGCATATTTAATCGTGCTAAAGCATAGTGGACAGAATTTGTCTAAATTGAAGAGATTGTAATAATTTTGAAAAGACACAATTCACCCCCCCTCTTGTGTGTAATCCGTAGATTCAGATCCAACAAGGATTAGATTATAAAGTTGAAGAATCAATAGTGGAATGTGGATGTTTCTGCAACATAAGGATAATTTTTAGAAGGAAAAAATTTATTTGAATCCTTATAAGAAAAAATTGGTGGATGGTGGTGAAAGGATTTATGAAGAGTTCAATCCAGTTGACCATCATTTTAGACCAAAGGATCTTGTGGACCGTGGCTTAGAGACATATGATGTCGTTGAATATTTTTATGAAGAAGATGAGGAGGTTATTTCCTCTCATGACAAGGAAAAATACTTTCTTGTAGATTATGGAAGTAACTTGGATTACCATAGACCTTCCCTCCTATATCATTTGGTTTTCATAGTACACCATGATCTCTCGATATTATAGAGAAACTTCTAAAACAAGGAATTAAGGAAGAAAAAACAAAAACATCTAGTGAATAAAATTTTAAGAGAACTTCCAAATCCTTTGAATATAATGAAAATGTTGGAAATAAAGATGAATAAGAAGAAGATGACGATAATGAAAATGGTGATGAAAATGGAGATAGAAATGGTGATGGTGATGTAGATGAAAATGATGGAGATTCACCCCCCGATGGTTCTAGTGGAAGAATTAGAGTTGAGGAAGTTTTATTTCCCTGGGTATTTGTCCATTATATAAGAGTATCGGTTTCTAAATCAGAAGAGAGACCAAATATTGTTGAAGCTATGGATATAACTGATAAAAAAGATAAGTAAGCATATGTTGATGGGGGAGGATTCCTCATGTTTAGAAATTAAACTAGTTGATCCTATTGTTGTTAGTTATCCTAGTTAGACCATAGATGTTTATTAGATGGGTGTTAATAAAAATATTGTGTAATATTTAGTGGTTCTGAAGATACTCATTGATCATGTTGTTGCTGAAAAAATAAAAGTTGAGCCTGCTAATATTGAGCATAAAGTGGTTGAGTAGAGATCAGATATACAGATGGATGTTGTACCTTCTATGGTTCTGTTAATAGTTTCAAATCATACATGTGTTTAGACTCTTAGTATGGATTATCACTACTGGAAAAATAGGTATTTGTGACGGGCTATTTGCGACGGGGTCCCGTCGCAAATAGCCCGTTGCGAAAAACTCCGTCGCAACTAAACTTATTAGCGACGGGACCGTCGCTACAGACTTTTTTTGCGACGGGCATTCTCCCCGTCGCAAATAGTATTCCGTATTTTTTGTGAAAAACTTTTTAAACAGTTATTGCGACGGGCCCGTCGCAAATACCTTTTGCGACGGTACCCGTCGCAAATTGTTTTTGCGACGGGACCGTCGCAATAACGTTTTTTTTTTAAATAAAAAAATTAATAATACTAGTATTTGCGACGGGACCCGTCGCAATTACTCTTTTTTAAAAAAAATAAAAAATTATTAATAATACTAGTATTTGAGACGGGCATAGTATCCCGTCGCAAATACTATAAAAAAAATAAATTATTAATAAATTATTTTAATTAATATAATAATAGAATTATAATTTACAATTGAAAATAATAAATTATTTTAATTACTATAATAATAGTAGAATTATAATTCAAAAATAAAAATAATAGAATATTAATAAATAATTTAATTAATATAATAATATTATAATTATAATTCATAAATAAAAAAAATATTAATAAGTTATTTTAATTAATATAAAAATAATAGAATTATTTTACATTCAAATATTAAAATAATTCAAGTATTACAAAAAAATAATTAAATTATAATATTATAAAATTTTAATATATATATAAAATTTTAATATATATATAAAATTTAATATTATAAAATATAAATATTATTATTATTCATATTAATATTGTTATTTAAAAATATAATATTATTAATATTTTATAATGAGACAGAAACTACGAATAGAAAAAAAAAATATTTTGATTTCACAAATTTTATAACAGAAATACAAACTCTAATCTGTAGGAGGGGGGGGAGGTGGGGGATCTGCAGATGGTGGTGGAGGAAACTCCATCCCTAAAGCATGAGTGAGTCGGCGCATGTACTCCATCTGCTCCTGATGCTGCTGCTGCCACCGACTCGTCTGCTCCTCGTACAGCTGCTGCTGGCGTCGACGCTCCTCCTCATGCTGCTGACGTATCTGCTCCTGCTCCTGTCGGAGACTCTCTATCTGTGCAGTCTGAGATCGCAACTTCTCCTCATACTGTGTAGAAGAAGATGCACGAGCTCCCCTCGAGCTGGACGCCGACATCGCAGCACTGCCATAATAATCTCCGGGAGTCAGTCGAGAGCCGATACCAACTACCCGGCCCTTCTCGAAGGCATACTGGGTGGCCTGCATCCATGCCGCCTCATCAAACTGACGGGCAGTGGTCTGATCTGATGACTCGGCCTGACTCTCAGGCCGGGCCTGTGCCGCTGCGGCTTCATATGACTCCTATAGTTGCAATTTAAAATTAAAATTGTGAATATATTATATGCAGTTAATTTTTAAACTTGAAAACAAATAATACTGACCACGATGTGATGCTGACGATCACCTCTGAGCTCCCCAGTAGCAGGATCACTATACATCCTCCGATATACGTCGTACTCTGTAATATCGGGATGCTCGACAGCCTATAAGAATAAAAAATAAACTGTTAATATTTATAGTTATATAAAATATTTATAAATAATGTACGTACCAGATGCTGTCTATGAGTACTGAAAGAACGACTCCCAGCTCGATGAGTCACCTCCTGCCTCCCCCGATTCTGCCTCCCCACCGATGATCTCCTCTGAAAGGCACCACTCAACCAGTGCGCACATAATCCATCCCATACATGGGATGAAATGTACTCTGGTCGGTGTGCTCTACATGACTCCTCAAAATCTGGCACTCCTGCTTTCTTCATCACAGCTTTTCTTAAATTGTGCAAAAACTGACGAAGGCGATCACGCATGGCCACCTCCCATGCCTCGTGGATGGCGTCACGCATGGTATCCTCGATCGGATACCATAAACCCTACAAATAAATCAAAATATCAAGTTAGAAATGAAATAATTTTCAAAATAAAAATTATTTATTTACGTACGTACCAACCAATGGCCGAACATGGCCTGCTGCACATCAATGGGAATCTGCTCCCATGTGGTCCACGGCTGAGAGAAATAGTTGCGCAAAATAGCGCTGCCCTGTCCGACTGCTATATGCGAAAAACTGAAAAAATAATAAACATTTATTATGTGAATAGATTAATGAAATCTTAGTCAAATTCACAGGTTATTACACAGGTTATCACACCTCCGGGTGCGCGGATCAAACCCAAGACGTGGACGTCGCTCGGGGACGGGGTCAGGAATCATCAATCGTGCAAGACCGCGCCCCCTCCGCGTACTCCCTGGAGCGCCTGCAGGCTGAGGGTCATCTGCCAGCAACTCATCCGCATCGAAAGGCAGGTCAGCCTCCGCCAACTCACGAAATGTGGCCTCGTCCATCTGAAACAGAAAATGTTAATATTAGCAAATAATTGATAATTACTATTATATATACATATATATACATATTATGATTGTATATAAATACCATGGAATTCTATAAGTGTTCATCTTCATCATCATCTTCATATATGTCAATGTCATCTTCATATTCCTCCTCAACATCATCGATATCCATTCGAGTTGCAGTTGCTTCATCTCTTACCATTTCAAATTCATGTGTGACATCATTAACATCATCGTCATCACCGACTCTTAAATGTGGGGTGTCGTCATCGATACTCATATCTCTTTGTAAAAAAGATTGATTTTGAGTACTCTCTTGAAAAACTTCAATTCTTTGCACATCAGTGAAAGCACATTCACTTTGACTAAACTGATTGTCTCGAATTTTGATTTTTATTACACTCCACCAATCAGTCAAGTCTCTTGATGTTGCACAGTACTTTGCATAATAAACTTGATATGCCTGTTGAGCCAATAAGAATGGTTCATTTACTGCGAGAACACTTTTACATTTAAATATCGATGATTCCATGAGTCGGATGAACACGCACGCCTCTCTCTGTATCCAACCACCGACATTTGAACATGGTTATGTAATGTTGTCCAAGATAACAGAGTTCAATGATTTCGTCAAGCATGCCATAAAAGTCAACTTCATTTTCTCGATGATGAGATCCTCTCAAGCTAACTCCACTGTTCATTGTTTTTTTCGATTCCCCATATGCATGCGTGTGGAATCGAAATCCATTCACCACATATGCATTATAAGTTTTAACAAGTCTGGAAGGTGGGTTACTCAATACACAGAGCCGTTTGTCAATTTTATCAGCATGTCGAGACACCTGAAGATTTGTGAAATAATTATCAATATAGTAAACTATACATTGAATGAGTTGCTAAATGATAAAGAATTTATGTTACCAGTTTTTGAAACCACTGAGAGAAATTTTTTAGTCGCCGTTCTTCGAGAGCAGCTGCTGTAATTTGTGGAATTTGTTTCTTGATATGATTATCATACAACCTATAAAAACCAAAGTTATTTACTGTAACATAAATGATAGAATAAGTGATATAAACACTTACAGTACAACTGATGTCATCTCTTCACAGTTGAGCAGAACATACGTATGAGCTCTATGATGTTCATCATCTGAAAGCCAGCGTTCAGAAACTCCACCAAAACCAAGCTCTGACTGGTTGAAAACAGATAATTGATTGTCGATTTCATCAATATTCCTCTCATTTCGTCCCATTCGGTTGTGTTTTGAAGGATACTCAGATTCAAAATAATGGGAGCAGAAAAAAGATATTTCCTCTTGCAAATAAGCTTCTGCAATAGATCCTTCAACAGATGCTTTGTTGCGTACTTTTCTTTTCAATTTTTGCATGCATCTTTCAAATGGGTACATCCATCGAAACTGTACCGGACCTCCACATTTGGCTTCATATGGCAAATGTAACATCAAATGTTCCATTGAGTCGAAGAAAGACGGCGGAAATATTTTTTCCAGTTTACATATAATTACAACAACATATTTTTCAAGTTTTCCTAGAGCATCATAATCTGCCGTAGCCGCACAAATTTCCCGAAAAAAATGAGACATGTCTGTTATGGAATCCCAAATCACAGAATTCAACAGACCTCTTAATCCAATGGGTAGAAGTCTCTCCATTATAACATGACAATCATGACTTTTCAATCCAGTAATATGACCATTCTTTACACATCTACCCAAATTGGAAGCACAGCCATCTGGAAGTCTCAAATCTGCAATCCACTGACAAAATAATAAACGGTTTTCTTTAGACAGTGTATAATCTGCTTTTGGTTTCAGTAACCTTTCTGTTCTGACATTCTCAAATAGTTCCAATTCTGGACGCCTGCAAATTTGGGCAAGATCTAAACGTGCATTTACATTGTCTTTGCTCTTTCCTGGCGTATCCAAAACTGTATGAAACAAATTATCAAAACAGTTCTTCTCAATATGCATGACATCTAACATGTGTCGGACCAACAAATCAGACCAATATGGCAAATCCCAAAATATGCTACGTTTAATCCAATTGTGTTCTTTCCCAAAACCAGAAATTTTCTGTTGGTTTATTGTGGGACCAAAAGTGATGGGAGGTAATGAAAATACAACCGATTTTAACTCCGAAACTGATAGCATTTTTGGAGGTCCATCCCATTCAGCTGTTCCTTTTCTGAAATGAGATCTGTTTCTGCGAAAAGGATGATCAGCTGGAAGAAATCTGCGATGACAGTCAAAATAACAAGGTTTCTTTCCATGAATGAGCATAAATGCTTTATTCTCTCCCATACAGTAAGGACATGATTTCTGACCATGTGTACTCCAGCCAGATAACATCCCATAAGCCGGGAAGTCACTTATTGTCCACATCAATGCTGCTCTCAGTATGAAATTCTGTTTCGTTGCAACATCATATGTACTGACACCAGTACTCCACAATAAATTTAATTCATCAATCAATGGCTTCAAATAAACATCAATATTTTTCTTCGGATGTCCTGGAATTAGTAAAGTCAAAAAGATATATGGCTCCTTCATCAACATCCATGGAGGTAAATTATACGGAGTTAAAAAAACAGGCCAACATGAATATTGACTACCATAAGATCCAAACGGACAGAAACCATCAGTGGAAAGGCCCAGTCGAACATTTCTAGCTTCTAAAGCAAATGATGGATGCACTCTATCAAAATGTTTCCATGAATCACCATCGGCTGGATGATTCAAGCTTTTATCGGTTGAAATATTCTCTTTATGCCATGACATCATTGTCGCTGTATTCTTAGACATGAATAAACGCTGAAGTCTGGATGTAAGCGGAAAATATCTCAACTGTTTTACAGGAATCAAACCAGACTTCCCGTGTTGTCCTTCTTTATATCTCTGTTGCCCACATGTGGGACAACTATCCAACGACTCATTTTCCCCTGAATATAAAATGCAGTCATTTGAACATGCATGAATCTTCTGATAAGTAAGTCCCAAATTTCGAACCAACCTCTTACTTTCATAGTAATTTGCAGGTAAAACATTTCCTTCGGGTAACAGTGTTTTCAGCAAAGAAAATATCTGGTCAAAACATGTGTTTGACATTCCGTTATCTGATTTGATAGCCATAAATTTTGCAACTGCTTCTAATTTGCTCATCTTGCAGCCAGGATATAATGCATCCTCAGCAGACTTCAACAACTCATAAAATTCAGACGGTCCCAACTCAGGATTTGAAGCTATATCAGCCGGAGTTTCTGTATGTTGAACAGATGAACCTGCAACATCATGTACTAAATCTTGAAACTGGGATGGATCCGGAATCAAGTTGGTATCATCTGCTCTGGAACTGCGTTCACCGTGTTGATACCAAAAAACATAATCTGCTTGAAAACCAAAACACAAGAGATGTTCCACCACTTTGTCAAACGTGTCAAACGTTCTCAATGCACATTTTCTACAAGGGCATTTTATCTTTCCTTCTGAAACAAATTCTGAATTTGATGCCGCAAATGATAAAAAAATCTCCACACCCTCTATATATACTGGATTTAAACCAGAACCATTTGGATTTCTACGTTGATTTATCCATATGCGGTCATCTAATAATGACTGTTGACGACCTCGTTGTTCCATATTTTTCTATAAAATATAAAAGCATTACTGGTTTTGAATAATTTGTTAGAAAAAACACTCAAGCAAGGATTACTAATTATTACAATTTATTACTAATTATTACAATTTATTGCTAATTATTACTATTTATTACTAATTTAGCAATACTTAACAATACTTAGCAATACTTAGCAAAAGGAAAACTGCTTGAATAATGAAAGGAAATTTGATAATCATCGTTGTGGAGATGGTTATAAATTTTCCCTTCATTATCCAAGCAGATTTCGTTTACTAAGTGTTCTTGAGTATTCCTGAGTATTCCTGAGTATTCCTGATTATTTGTGAGTATTCGTGAGTATTCGTGATTATTCGTGAGTATTCGTGATTATTCGTGAGTATTCGTGAGTATTCGTGAGTATTCGTGAGTATTCCTGAGTATTCCTGATTATTCCTAATTATTCCTAATTATTTGCAATTATTGGTAATTATTGGCAATTATTGGTCATTATTGGCAATTATTACTAATTATTCCTAATTAATCCTAATTATTCCTAATTAATCCTAATTAATCCTAATTAATCCTACTTATTCCTAATTATTCCTAATTATTACTAATTATTCCTAATTATTACTAATTATTACTAATTATTGCTAATTATTTCTAATTATTGCTAATTATTTCTAATTATTGCTAATTATTTCTAATTATTGCTAATTATTTCTAATTATTGCTAATTATTGCTAATTATTGGTAATTATTTCTAATTATTCGTAATTATTGCTAATTATTGGTAATTATTGCTAATTATTGGTAATTATTGCTAATTATTGGTAATTATTGCTAATTATTGGTAATTAATCCTAATTATTGGTAATCAATACTAATTATTGGTAATCAATACTAATTATTGGTAATTATTACTAATTATTGGTAATTATTACTAATTATTGGTAATTATTACTAATTATTGGTAATTATTACTAATTATTCGTAATTAATACTAATTATTCCTAATTAATACTAATTAATACTAATTATTGTTAATTATTCCTAATTATTGCTAATTATTGTTAATTATTCCTAATTATTACTAATTATTGTTAATTATTCCTAATTATTACTAATTATTGGTAATTAATACTAATTATTGGTAATTAATACTAATTATTGGTAATTAATACTAATTATTGGTAATTAATACTAATTATTGGTAATTATTACTAATTATTCCTAATTAATACTAATTATTGGTAATTAATACTAATTATTCCTAATTAATACTAATTATTCCTAATTATTACTAATTATTGTTAATTATTCCTAATTATTACTAATTATTGTTAATTATTCCTAATTATTACTAATTATTGTTAATTATTCCTAATTATTACTAATTATTGTTAATTATTCCTAATTAATACTAATTATTGGTAATTAATACTAATTATTGGTAATTAATACTAATTATTCCTAATTAATACTAATTATTGGTAATTATTACTAATTATTCCTAATTAATACTAATTATTCCTAATTATTCCTAATTATTACTAATTATTGTTAATTATTCCTAATTATTACTAATTAACACTAATTATTGGTAATTAATACTAATTATTGGTAATTAATACTAATTATTGGTAATTAATACTAATTATTGGTAATTAATACTAATTATTGGTAATTAATACTAATTATTGGTAATTAATACTAATTATTCCTAATTAATACTAATTATTGGTAATTATTACTAATTATTCCTAATTAATACTAATTATTCCTAATTATTCCTAATTATTCCTAATTATTGTTAATTATTACTAATTATTACTAATTATTGTTAATTATTCCTAATTAATACTAATTATTGGTAATTAATACTAATTATTGGTAATTAATACTAACTATTGGTAATTAATACTAATTATTGGTAATTAATACTAATTATTGGTAATTAATACTAATTATTGGTAATTAATACTAATTATTCCTAATTAATACTAATTATTGGTAATTATTACTAATTATTCCTAATTAATACTAATTATTCCTAATTATTACTAATTATTGTTAATTATTCCTAATTATTACTAATTATTGTTAATTATTCCTAATTATTCCTAATTATTGTTAATTATTCCTAATTAATACTAATTATTGGTAATTAATACTAATTATTGGTAATTAAGACTAATTATTGGTAATTAATACTAATTATTTGTAATTAATACTAATTATTCCTAATTAATACTAATTATTTGTAATTAATACTAATTATTCCTAATTAATACTAATTATTCCTAATTACTACTAATTATTGGTAATTATTACTAATTATTCCTAATTAATACTAATTATTCCTAATTATTCCTAATTATTACTAATTATTGTTAATTATTCCTAATTATTGTTAATTATTCCTAATTATTACTAATTATTGTTAATTATTCCTAATTATTACGAATTATTGGTAATTAATACTAATTATTGGTAATTAATACTAATTATTGGTAATTAATACTAATTATAGGTAATTAATACTAATTATTGTTAATTATTGGTAATTATTACTAATTATTCTTAATTATTGATAATTATTAGTAATTAAATGAATAATTATCAATAATTAGATAAATTACCAATAATTACAAATAATAACATTATTAATATATTTTATTATTAATATTAAAATAATATAATTTTCTAATTTTTATACAGTTCTTTTTTCATCTGTGCGTTTTCTATCTCCACATACAAATAATACATGTGAAGACAGCAAACACACAGATGAAAAAAGAACTGTATATATATAAAAAATTATATTATTTTAATATTAATAATAAAATAAACTAATAATGTAATAATGTTCTTATTCTTAATTATTGGTATTTATTACTAGTTATTAATATTTATTCTTAATTACTAAAAATTATTACTAATTATTCCTAATTACCATATAAACAATACTTATAATTTAAATTTATTAAGTAATAAAACAATGTAAACATAATTAAATTACAACTAATTAATAATAATAGAAACTAATAAGAAATTAAAAATAAATAAAAAATTAAAATGAAGATAAATACCTTGAAAATTGATCTGTTCTGATCGTTCTTCAAAACTTTAATATCAGCTCCGGAGAAAAAACTTAAACTGGAGAAAAACTCAACTCTAGAAATATAATTCTGAGAGAGAGAGAAGATAAGGAATGAGAATGAAATGAAAAAAACGGATGGGGGTATTTATAGGTTAGATTAGTTGCGACGGGCCCATTTGCGACGGGATTCCCGTCGCAAATAGTCTTATTTACGACGGGACCCGTCGCAAATACCTTAGCCAAAATTTATTACGGTCAACCGGTAAATAGTTATTTGCGACGGGTCCCGTCGTAAATAATACCTGCCGACATAGTATTTGCGACGGGGGAATATTCCCGTCGCAAATACCTTTTACCGCCGCCGGTTATTTGCGACGGGAATATTTCCCCGTCGCAAATAAGTTTCCCGCGATTTGGCGCGCATCGCGGGAAAACTATTTGCGACGGGGAAAGCAATCCCGTCGCAAAAGCCTCCTTATTTGCGACGGGGAAATACCCCCGTCGCAAATAAGTTTTTAACATGACTATTTGCGACGGGAATAAATCCCGTCGCAAATAACCCGTCGCAATTGCTCATTTTTCCTGTAGTGTATGTATAGTTGATGGACCCAATTCTTTAGGAATGGAAAACATTCCCAAGGTATGTGAGACCCAGTATGAACCACTGATATTTTTATAAAGAAAGACATGATCATTGGGAGGCATGATATCCTAAGGGATTCTTAGTAAACCATATTGATTATATATGTGAGTTTCAGAGATCTTATTGTGAAAGAGTTCATGCCCCTACTTTGCCTTCATTTTTAGTTTATGTTGTCACAAAAAGTTACATGGATTCTTTAAGGGAAAATATTTTATCTGACTTTGGGTTGCAGCTAAAAAATCAGCCTCCCATGGTTACCTTAGTTAGTGATAAGGAATGAAATGAATTTTTTAGTTCTTATAATTTAGCATATCCATCATAATATGATGATTCAAATTAGAGAAGTAAAGGTGGAAAATAGAAGTTGGAAAATGAAATAAAATCTATGGGATCCACTATAGTGGAAATAAGATATTGTTTTACATAATCCGTGACACATTTTGTTGAAAGGATTGAGAATATGTATTCCAGGGATTATATTTCATTTTATCCTCATGCTGATGTTGAAATGATAAGATTTTTTGTATGAGTAGAGATTCATGGTACATCAAGTTATTTACCTTCAAAACCATAGGAAAATTTGATTAAATTCACGCATAATAAGGATCATGCCCACATGATGATTACAATGTAAATTAAAGTCATTAAGGTTGATAGAGAAACCTTCACAAAAGCTTTTAAGTATTATATATCAAGTATATACACTAAGAAAGATCTGAATTTTCATTTATAGTACCTAGATTCATATTGGAGAATGCCTCTAGTAGGTCAGTCCTTTAAATAGAAAGATAATCAGTTAAAGGTGATGACTTTGTTGTTAAATATTTTTATGGAAGAGAAGAAGGATTTATTATGTTACATGGAGAGAGGTGGGAACATAATCATGGACTTTATTAATCTCATGAATTCCTTTATAAAAGTGTTCAAAACTACTATAGTGGCTCAGGATGACATTCCTATTATAGTTCGTCTAACCCCTATAGTTTCAACTCCATAGTTATACTAGCTTTGTATCACCAAAGATACTAATTCACCCTTGATAGCTCATTTTAAAAATTTCACCCTACCTTTTTAGAATTAGTTCATCAAATTATTACAATTATCTTCAAAGAGACTCCCTCTTTAACTGATGTCCCTATTGCTATCCCTCGAGTTCCTTTAGATTCTCATAATGAACCTTATACTTTTCGAAAAGGGCATGGAAAATCACATCTTTTTTCCTTCAACCCAAACTAAGAATCATTCAGGATTAGACTATGTTTTATTATGGGGATTTTTTGTCTAACTTTTTGTTGAATCTTTTTGGATGTACTTCAATTATTTGTTGATGAAAATTTTCTTATTATTCATACTCTGTTTTCTTACATATCTTGTTTTATTTTTACTTTTTTCTAATCCAAATGTGGTATAAGAATCCACTAAATTTATTTATATCTTAGTATTCCTTTTGTACCATAATAATATTCATTTACATATATGTATAAATTCCTTCCATTTTGGCCATATTTTCTTTGATTCTGTTTATTGTCCAATTACTTTTAATACCATGTATTCCTTTTTTATATTTGATACCATGTTTATAAAATACAATTATTTGTGATCATAAAAAAGGGTGATATTGTTGGAACCCTTGTTTTAGTGATCACCAAATAATGTTTATTATGATATTAATGAGTTTTTTATTTTATTATGGCATTTTAAATTGTAAGGTATATTGGTGAAATTTGGCTAATTATGACTCACCATTGAGGATGGGTCACCGCCAGGGCTAACTCATTGTTGAAGTGAAATTTTGGCTATGTGTTGGAAACACTCACTGTCAGTCAAACTCTTCATTAAGGAAGGTGCGAGAATGAAAAATTGGCTAAGTTTGGGAATCACTTACTACCGGTTATTTCATCCCTCCAGAATGGGTTTTTGGAAAAGATTGGTAATGAAACACCATCAAGGAATGAATCACAAGTGGAATAGAATATTGAAAAAGTATGTAAAACACCTACCATCAGAGATAACCTATAGAAATTTGGATAAGTGTTAGAAAGTCATAATTCCAGAGGATGACTCACCTTTGGAAGTTGGAACCTCCAAAATTTTCTGAGTATTGAGATGACCTACTGTTAGAGTGGAATTTTGTAAAAGTACAGAAATGACCTACTGCCATATTAAGACAGAGTTGGCATGTATCACTACTAACTTTAGTCACCATCCATGAGGACACACCACCAGATATTGTTTCACCATTCAATGGTGTCACTTCCATTATTTTTTTTATTTTGTATATCTAATGACTATATTGTCAAATTTAATGAAGTATATTATTTAAATTATTATTATTAATTGTTTTTCGAAGATTCATTAATGAATGTGTAAGCCCTGAGTACAAGGATGTAAGATATCTGGATGATTGTTCTCCATAAGTAAACTTCTACATTATGCGGTTAAAAAAATTAATAGACTCTGCCTTGTGGAAAATACTATTTCCATACTATGTTTGAAACAAATAATATAGAGAAACAAGTACATGTGAAGTGAGCTAAAAGAATATTATAAGAACACGAAGAAATCTACTTTGAGAGTATCTTACATTGAGAAAGAGTGGAGCCTATAGATAATATTTTTACTTTCCATTATAATAAAAAATTAGTTCATGGAACTCATTTTTACAATAGTTTTCAGAAACTTGACTCGAGCTACCACTCAAGATACACTCAGGGTGTCATAAGCTTTAGAGAATATTAGATCGAGAAAACAATATTCTTTACATATGTTATTTTCTATGTATGTTCATTTTATTTACATTGAGAGGAATGCATGTTTTAATATATATTTATAACACACACACACACACACTATATCCTATTATTTATCTAGAAGATAATTGATATCTTCTTAAACACTCATTACATCTATTTTCCCATGGTGTTATAGAAGAGGTCGATTCGTGTCATGTATTTATTTGATTCTCCTGGGTATGGTGGAAGAGGTCCTTGTGTGGCATGGAAAACTTTGTTGTTGTACACCTAGTCTAAGATTTGGATCAAATATTATTGTATATAATTTGAAAACTTCACATCATGGGACACCACCACCATAAGTCAAGGAATAACCATGACTGTCACGCCCCATGACACGCTGAAATATCTCATCTCTACACACAGTAATATGACTTTGCTCCTCCAAAAACACTGTTAACCGAGCATCAAACTGAGCTTGTAGAATTTAATGAATCAATGAACAAATAGGAATAATTTTTATAAAATAAAAATACATTTATTTGTAAATATTTTTCTTACTATATCACCAGTAAAATATATTTCTCCCGCCCTATGAGTCCTCACCCATATGAACATCTGATCAATAAACTCACCTAATTGGTGTAATTATAATAAAGTGATTCACCTTGTTATACTAAAATATTTTTAATATATGAATGAATAGTAAATTCTAAACTTACATAATTTCTAAGTTGCGACACATGTCGAGTTCCATGTCTGGAAGGCCTGCCCTGCATCACTTGATTACGTGAATGATGAGTTGACTCGGTCAACATTCCACGCATTCGGTTAATAGGCATACGAAAAATTAGTCATTTATATATTAAAAGAAATAAATCTTTCCATCACTGCCTCACTCGACCAAAACACAACCAAATACTACCACTACACAGGAATAATGCCTGGAGGGACTTGCTGTAGAATGTCTGGCACACCCGAAAATGGTATCTAGTGATGTCTCTTAACCCTTCCCTTGAAATCCTTCCATAATTATTAGCATTTGGCCTTATATACGGCCTAAAACTCATCTAGACAAGATATCAAATTATCCTGTAAAAAATAGTCAGTAGATGCAATAATAATAAAAGAAATATCATGAAAAATTAATCATTGAATTATCCTAAACCTCCCTCCATAATCTATTAATCCTATCCTGGGTGAAAGAAGTCCAATCATGAGTCATCAGGGGGAATCTATGTGGGTCTCGTATCATATGCCTAAACTGATGAATCAATACAGTAGCACCTTCTCCAACTGGATGGAACGTGTCATCAAATAACTCATCCAATTGGGCTCTAGAGTTCCAGGATCGAACCCCTCTACTAGGACCTTTGCCTATTATATAAGATTCACTAGATCCTAATAAACACAAATTCATAATTCAATTACAATATAACTGCATTTTTAATTAGAAATTAGAAAAATTTAGGGATATAAAAATAGAAAATTATAATCAATTACATTTGAAAAATGAAAACATACATACCGACAAAATCAGGTGAACCACTCTGATCTCCATGTGACATACCTATATTAATATAAAATATAGTTAAATCAAGAAATTTTTATACATATATAACTCATAAATATTTTATCAAACAGTATGGAAAAATAATTACAATTTTCACTAATCATGAAAGTATATTGTATCTCCTTCAATTGTCTCTATGGCCCATTGTATATCTTCATCTCGTACAACTACTGTTGTTTGATCAGGTGTTTGATTAGGAAATGTGACAACATCATGTTCATCTTGATCGATCAGAAACACCCCACTTCTATACATTTTCACCACAAATTTCCTATCAGAATCAATTCCGACAAAGTAAACTTTCTATACCTGTGATGTCAATATGAAGGGATTGTTGCTTACTCAGTCATCTTTATACAACATATTGTTAAATTTTACTGACATATATTGGAATTTATCAACTTTAATTCCACGAACCGGATCAACACAATCACACATTAACAATATGATTTTTAAGCCACGACCATAAATAACCTCAATAATATCCCTCAGCAATCCATAATAATAACCCGCACCAAAAAAAGAACAACCAAAACCACTATTTTTGTGGATCAATTCTTGTCAACATCGCTACTACGAAATCATAATCCATTAGAGACCAATGAATTATAGTGATGAGCTGTAATAAATGGACAGTTAGCTTATTGGTTGAGTTCTCTCTCATAGTATGGGTACTTAAATCACATATCATTTGAATCTAAAAATTTCACATAGTTCAATGGATAATGTATTGTGAAGATACAAATAATTTCACTATAAAAATATTAAAGCAATAATTTATATGTACATGAGTCTTAAACCACTCATGAAATGTGTGGAAATGATGTTTTTGGATTTGATAGTCAGTTTCACGGGGCCTTTCACATTTTAACTCAGCGATACGTGTCCTAATTCAAAACAGAATAAAAGGTAAGTAGTATAATAAGTATAGAAAAATAAGAAACATAAATTATGAAAAATACTATATCAATGGCATAACTAATGGAGTGTTGAACAACACATATCGATGAGCTTGAACCCACTCATTATTGTTCATATCAAACATTATTCCTTCTCCAACTGTACCCTCATCATTCTGGGAGGGTTTATCTATCATTATTTCAACCTCATTAATATATGAAGTACAAAAATTAATACACTCACCCATTAAATATTCCTTGGAAATTGAAGCTTCCAGCCGTGCTTTTTTGTGCACATACTATTTTAATTTATTTGAGTATCACCCTATTAGATATATCCAACTGAATTGCATGGGACCTCCAGAAATGACTTCACAAGTTAAATGCACAGTCATGTGAACCATCACATTAAAAAAATATGGCAGGAATAGTTTCTATAGGTGACATAGTGCAAGTACAATCTTATCCAGCTGATTTTTCAACTCACTCCTATAGTGATTTCTTGAACAGATCTATTTAAAAAAATTTAGAACTTCAATAAAAGTCTCAGTAACCTAGGTAGGTAAGCAATCACGAATTGCTATAGTAATTAACTGTTGAAGTAGAATATGATTATCATGAATTTTCAACCCATGTAATGTCGTTCTTATCATATTGACACCCTTTGAATATTAATGCAATAACCATCTGGAACCTTAACGGTCATCAAAATTGATATAAATGTTTTTTCTCTTTTTTTACTAATTGTGTACTATGAAACAGGAATGTATACACAATTAGCTTCACCCAATTGTAAATGTCATGGTTTTTTAAATCCCATTTCTTGCAAATCACATCGAGAATTATCATTATCCTTTGATTTCTCCTTGACGCCTAAAATGGTGCAGAATATATTATCATATAATTTTTTTAATGTGCATCATATCCAAATTATATCTTAAAATATTATATTTCCAATAAATAAATTTAAAAAAAACACTCTGATTCATCCAATTATGACTACATTGTCTATTTTTTGGCAGGAATAGAAGGCAATGTAGGAACCAATAAATCGTGAAAATCATACATTGTACAAATGTTTTCTTGATCTAGTTGTGTAAAAATTTTAACCCTAGATAGTATTTGGGGTGATGGGTCATAATTTATATTCCCATCAAATGGCATAAAATATTTTATAATCCTATGAAGTGGATGAAGAATGATTTTGTGACCAAGATTTTCCTACTTTATATAGTGCTTAAGCCATATATATTTCTTAGTCGTATTACAAAAAGGGTAGGAAACTTCTTCTTTTTTACTCCTACCTAATATGTTAGCACACACTATGAAATCATTAATTGTACACAACAACGAAACCCGGATTCTAAACATTTCATTAGCTATCGAGTCAAAATTCATTACACCGTCGACCCGAAAATCTTACAGCTCATCAATCAAAGGTTTCTGATAAACATCGATTTTATCGCCAGGTTTTCTTGATCTATCAATTAGAATCGACAGTAACAAAAATGGTTGTTTCATACATACCCATGGGGGAATGTTGTATAGAATAAACACCACATTCCACGTACTATGGGTTGCACAAACCATGGACCTAAATGAGTTAAAACCATCTTATGCCCAAACCAGTCGAAAATTACAATCATCCTAGGAAATGTTTGGGTGTCTTTAATCAAACTCTTTCCATGCCAAAGAATCTGCAAGGTGAGTTAATTTTTCAACCTCTTTGTTTCTCTCTAAATGCAAAGTCATCAATTTATAAATTTTAGTTGACATGATTAATCTCTAAAGTCTCGGTTTTAGTGGAAAATAATGCATCAGCTTAGCGGAAACTTGATTCCCTTGATTCAAGACTCTTCCAGGAAGAATCTGACTACCTTCATTAATCTCATTGGCCTTCCACCTGGATGAATAGAATATAGTACAGTTATTTAATTGTGTATTATATTTTCCAAACAACAAATAGTTATTTCAGAACACATCAATGTTATCATATGTAAAACCAAGATCATCAGTCATCTTGTGATCTTGATAGAATGAATATGGAGTTGTCACTCCTGCAGGAAGTACCTTCTTCAACAATACCAACAACATGTAGAATGATGTGTATGACCACTAGTTAAAGGCCCTCAGTTGTAACAATTCAATTATGAACAAAAATTTAATAAATTTAGTTCATCCAAGATATAATTCAGTATGCACATCAACAATAATCTCAATGAATTTTAATGCTTCTCCATCTACATATAGTCGAGGATTAATCGATCCAAAATCATCATTTACAACATTACTATCTTCAGTTTGAAACTGATGCATCATATCATTGAGCATTATGTTCATCGGATCAACTGTTCTCAAATTAACATCCGTAGAAATATTTTTTGATTGATGACATGAAACAGAATCTTCTCTATGACATGTCCATGTCTTATAGTTTTTCAAAAACCCATTTAAAAAACATATGTTCTCTAACAATATCTCATTTGAAGAAATATCAATTTGCACATTTTTGTATGGAAAACTAATCATGTCACTTGGAAATCCATTGGTTAAATCCATAAATTTTTTAATCCCCTCATAATATTCAACAGAAAACCTATCTTGCATATCTTTTTAGCTCTTATTGATATCTATATTTAATAGAAAGAAAATAATTTAAATATCTTATTTTCATTATAAAAAAACATATATCATTAAAACTTAAAAACCAACAAGTTCAAATATATTTTTAAGGACAAATAACTTATCTTCCAGGTATGGTCATGAATAAAAAAATGTTCCCTCTGAGAGGTATCTTTGGGAAATACAATTTTCATAATTAACCTGCATAACAGATTATGGAAGTAAAAAAATAACTTACCTGTAGAGGACTCAACCATGGGTGATGGGGTGAAACTCGATTACGGATCCATGATGGCACAACGGCTTGAAGACAAGGGTTCGATGACCAGACTCAAAAGGGGAAGAACTGCTAGAGAATGCAAGGGAGTGGTTCAAAAAGGCAACTAAATTATTAAAAAATGCACATTATAATATAAAACAATTTAATTATTTGGGGTGAAATATAGGTTATACAAAAAGGTGTTATATTGTAAAGAGGTTCTTTAAGAACAAAAGAAGTGGATGTAGTAATGTAAAGATCAATACTCTTATTCAATTTTATGTATATTATTTATAGTATAAATTTTATATACACTAAGGAAAATATAAATAATTAGGTATGTGAAAGAATGTTATAAGGGAGGTTGAAAATTGTGTGGTGAAAAAAACTAAGGAGTCATTGAGTAAGATAAAAATAAACAATAGGTTTTCATATTTGATAGATTAGGATGATATATTATATATTGAATAAGGACAAATATTTTAACAATGAATGGATGTGATCTAAGGAAAGATTAGATCAAAATGAAAAGGATTGGGAAGTTTACAGCTATAAATACTATTTTGATAGTAATTTATTATTTCATATTTTCAATTCATGTCAATATATTTATTGAAAAAAATATCTTGTCATATGATTAAATATGATAGGAAAAGAGTCCTAAAGTTAGAAAATGATAAATGTTTAGATATTATTAACCTTATAATTGAAAAATTGGGATAAAATACAACTCACCAGAGGGGTGAAGTGGGACCAGGAGGGAACGAACGTAGGACTGTCCAGCGCGGAGGTGGGGGTGGGGGTTTCTAGGGTGTCTCAGAGTCTCAAGGGTGGGGGGGGGGGTGAAGGGAAGGGTGTGGGGGTCACCTGGGTCGTTGGGTTCATACGGGGCGCAACGTAAAGGCAAGGGGTGATGGTTTTCAGGATCGCTGGGGTCATGAGGGGTGTAACACGGTGGCAAGGGGTGGGGGTCTTCATGGTCACGAGGGTGTCTTTGGGTCATGGGGGGGCGTAATGTGAAGGTAAGGGGATTGGGTTCGCCGGGGGTACTGGGGTCACCGAGAGGGTGAATAGGGAGAGCTTGTGGGGTCAGAGAGGGGAACATATGGGATGGGGGTCGTGGGGTTGGGGAGGGTAAACGAGGGGGGGAATTAGGTTTCGGGTGTAAAAATACAACGACCTCCATTTGGCGGTCACTGTATTTACCCCAACTTGAAAGATAAAAATTATACTAGTGAACTCATATAAAATGTTAACATAATGATGGTGCAAGGAGTATAAAATTAAATTAAATGATTTTAAAAATATAAAAAGTAATATTTTTTGGATGAAATATAGTGATACTTAGATTTTATAGTTAATAATAATTTCTAATTTATGGTTAAAGAGTTTATATTATAATTCCATACCTTTTAACGTTTTTAAAGTCAAAATATGTGAATAGTTATTAAAATATCACTAATGATATTTATGTTATATAATAATTAATTAAATTATTTTTAATGAATAAAAATATTTCATGATGAAAATTAAAATTTTTAATGGTCTAAAATTTCATCCAAGTATCATTTATGAAATAATTTTACTTTAGAAGTAAATTTATAACCCTTAATAACTGAAAAACGTGTTACCATGGATAAGAATAAAAAGGGTTTATGAGGGGTTAATCTAAATATATTAGGATTAAAATAACAAAAAGACTTTTCTAAATAATATTATATGGGTTTATTTCAATCATATAACATATTTAATCCTAAATTAATCAATTTTTCACAAGTTTTTCATAAAAGTGACCTTAGAATATTTTTAAGCTTCAAAAATTACATGAGTGCCCCTCCCCTCACTTTTAAAAGGGAACCTCCTCTACTCCTTTCCTTGAAACTTTTGAGAACTATAATTATTCCCATAACTAACCATGTATATCCATAACATTTGTATACATTATTTATAGTCTTTTTTCTCATCAAAATAGCAACCTAGAAGGCTTAAGGTGAATGCTAAAGGTGGTTTTTTGAAGAAGAGGTTTAACTATTAATTTTTTGTTTTTAATTTATTTCTTCTTAAAAATTGTTCAAATATTCTTAAAAATTAATTATATAATAAAATAATGATATAATATATCATTATACTTTTTTATGATTTTTTTAATACCCATTTTCATCTTCTTTTCCATCAAATGGGGAACAAAAACATAATTATTGCGTATGTGTGGACTACCACCTTCCCAAAGTGATGCATTTTGTTTTCCCTCAACAATTATAATGGATATTTATAATGATGGATTTAATATATATATAATATAATAATTAAATCATTATCATTATAAAAAGACACTATTTCAGCTATTTTCCTAACATTCCATCCATTGGAAAATTATAATGTCGTTCGTGTGTACATGTGGATTACCACCTTTATAAAGTTATGTGTTTAGATTTTCTTGTAATCCATTAATGTATGGTTATAAAATTTTATTTAATAAATAAAAATGATAATTCTATCTTTATGATTATTCTATATATTATGTTACCATTACCTCTTTAACCATCGACTATATACCGAGGTTTTCCTCCAAATATGAACCAAGAATCCTCAAAACATATGATGTGGAATTAACCGTTTAAGTAATTAAAAATATCATTAAAATAAATGTGTTAAATGGTTTAATCATAATTAAATATACCTATAAAAGTTATTTAAACATGTAAATAATTAATACATGTTGATTATATTGGAATTAAATAATTAACATAGTATGTTTGGCCCCAAGGTAAGATATTTCTTCTCAATTTTACTTCATTGAAAAATGTTTTAATGATATGAACCAAATTTATATTATACTGTGTATATAAGAACCATTTTATATTTTATATAATTAATAATTAATAATTTATGGTATTTTAAGTTAAAATTAAAATTATTTCACCCAAAGGGATTTGACTTGAAATTAACTAAGCGGAAAAGGGTTTCTTAAGACAATTTCCATTCATTATGTTATAATTGGACTTAATTTAATATGTTATACCATGATTATGTGTAAAATGGAATAATATTGTATTATATTATATTTCCACCTATATGTTTTTTGGTTTTACAATTATTTCACATAATCGCTTCATTGATTTAATTCTAAATTCAATGATATAATCTCTATTCGGATTTTCTCTCTAAATATTGTTTCCTTGGGATATGTATTGAATTTTCCACCTACATACTTTTAAAAGGTTTATATGATGTATCTTGAGATATAATATCATTAATTAAACTGTTATCATGATATTTAATGTTAATTTAAAGTTATATCTTTCATGATATATTGATTCCAACTTTATAACAGTTTCATGGGTCTTAATGGTTTCAATTTCAATTCTTTAATCCATAATTCATGATATGAACCATGATTTATTTTATATAGTTAATTAGTAGCCCATGAATGTGTTATAACATATTAATTAATTGAAATTATGGGTTTTATTGAATCGTATTATATTCCTTCATTCAATGGATGTTTGGTTCAATCATTACTCACACAATATATGAAAGTTTTTTGAAAAAAAAGACCAACCCTAGGTCAAGGAAACATAAAATGATAGAGTCCCATGTAATCTTATGTTACAATGTTTATTTAATTATATGTAAGTGAACCGATAAAATATTAAATTATAACATTTTCCTCTTTAGACCCACATGATTCTATAATATCCGAATATCGTTTCCCCTATGCAAAGTGTATTTGATTACCAACTGATTATTCAATAATGACTTGCATGATCTAATCTGATAAATAATAGACCAATGAAAATTAATTTGACATATGAGGTATTTTTTCACCAAATTTGAATCTAACTCAATATATGGGAAAATAATTTTGTAGCGCCTACTGATGATAAATACACTAATAAGAGCCTTAGACTTGATGAGAAGGGATGTTCTAGGTTCATAAAAGGCACTGATATCCACCTGTATAGAACACTAAGAGTCTCAATACTACCGACCAGATATCATGGTTACCATATCCCAAAACCCATTATTATTAATCTCTGTACTATATTTAGTTCTATTTCAACACACCAAATGCCTATGCCCACTAATAAAAAGTTGAAGATAATTAATTTTCCTAATAAGGGATATAAGAATTGGAGATATATACATCCACTAATATTGACCACCGAGATTGGAAATAAGATATGTAGATTTATCATTTTGACCAAGAAAGGATATATGGGGTTAATGTTTCCAAAAAATATTTCATTCCTCACAAAAAAATAAAACATCCAGATTTAAAGAGAAAAAATTGCAATGAAGAATCAATATCTCTAATGTTTCCATGAAACCACTGTTCCAAAAAATCATGAAGATTATCAAAATGAATATCAAGAGTTAATAAAACACATATATTTTTCCACACGAATACTAATAACTCACTTTTAAAAAAGTGATTATAAATAATTTTAAATTTGGATGAGAAATAATAATTGAATCTAGGGGATAAATTTATGCCTTTCTTTCAGACCTCTTAGTCAATAAGAAGTTCATGATTATAGATAATCCACATAAGAATGTTTTACTTGATTTTATTACCTTTTCACTAGAGCCTCCTAGAACCACCATCCACACCACCATCCGTATGTAATCAGCTTTGTATATCCACCACCCTCATGGAATATAATCTATAAGGAACAAAGATGCATTAGTCATCCTCCTCATAGAAAACAATATCATCATAATTGGATTTTTGATAATTTACCAGGACAGAATGAATGATGTATAGGATAAAAATGAATTCCTAGAGAGAATAGTCTATAATATTCTCTATATCATTCAAATTGTATCTGATGTCTCTAAATAGAAAAATAATTTCCCATGTTGCAAGGGTTTCTCATATCAAAACATCATTATTTGATATGGGTTTTAATTGATTCACTTATATTCATTTATATTGTGTATTCAATGACTATTAACATATAATACCATTCCTCTTTTATACAAATAGTATTTTATATTCATTATTATTTTCTTTCTTCCAAATGAATTTTTTATTTTAAAAGGTCATAAAGGGGTATTCTTTAAGAATTTTTTTTAATGTTTTTAAATACTATTAAGAAAATTCTTCATCCATGTTATTTATCTTATTTAAAGAATATTATTTTATAATTTTTTTTTCTAGAGTTAAATCTCATTATTATTGAAATTATTTTAAAATGTTTTAAAATGAAATTTCATAATGTTTTCCACATGGGCCACTTTTGACTCTATTTATAAAAATATATAAAAATTGTCTATTTTTAATGTTCACATCATGAATTACTTTTCATATATCATGATTATTATTTTATTTATTGATTTATTTTTATTATTACATTTTTTAAGAAAATTATTTTCACAATATTTTTTGAATTTTTAGTTTTTAATGTTTCTGAAAGAAAAGAGTATTTTACCATGCTTTTAAAGAACCTTTTTAAATTTTATTTTAAAATAATTTTCATCTATACTAATATCCTTTAATAATTCATATGATTTATTTGAGATAAGATGTTATTATACCATTAAATTCCTTTTAGTAAATAGTTTAGGGTTATGTTTTAAGATATTTTCCAGAAACACAATACTTTTTTTTTGGAAAATCAATCTGTTACAGTTTTGATGAAATGAAAGTGTCCATGTGTATTTTTCTTGATATGGTACAAGGAAATTATTTATGCATTAGGTATTTGGTATTGAACCCGAATCCGTATGTGTATTTATTCAATATGGGTAGGTGGGTCTGTTAAAACCCTCTAATTCATTGGTTAATAAGATGGATTTTACATGATGGAAGTAAATCCTAAGAGATGATGGTTTAATGCTACTCTTATTTGATAAAAGGATTAATAGTTATTGTTTAATGGGATATGAACCTTTTCTAAAGGATTTTTTTAATATATATCCTGATTATTGACTTATATGAATCTTATATCATGATAATTATATATGACATGTCCCATGATTTATGACCAATGTTTTGATTGGTATGAATTATATTATGTTTTTATTTTGAACAATGATTATGTTAACATACCATTGTACTCATCTTAGGGTCACAGATGAAACTGAATTGTTAATTATTATGTTTACCTTTACTGAGTGCTTTAGATCAACAAAATGATGTTTAATATTTACCTAGGTTATGGAGATTGACGATAAATGAAATATTTATATAATAGTTCCCTGTATGAATAATTTTATGAGACATTTTAAATACATAATATGAAACATAAAAATATGGGCATAGTGGAAAAAATAATCACTTGAAGTCATGGGTATTTTTATGAAAGAGTTTTTAAAAATTATCTAAAACTCTAAACCTAAAATTTTAGGGGATATGCAAGTGATCCAAAATTTAATTGTTATGTGTATATTTTAGATGTCTAAAATTGGTCCATGATTTTTAATATCAACTATATACATTTAAAGATTATATTTTTTCTTCTATATTCTAGAGTGATAGTTTCAGGATGCTTTTTAAAAGATTTTATATTTGAGAAGAAATGTTGATTTAAGATATTGATTCAGATAATTTTGGTGAGTAATAAAAAAAAATTTCAACTCATACTTGTTTTATAAAATTAGTTTAAGTATAAAATATCATTGGAGAACAAGAGAAACCAATTCAAACAAGAAGAAACATGAGTACTATAACACATACCTCATTTTTTTATCAGGTTGAACCAAGATATGTGAAAGAGTATTTAGAGCATAACGGATGGATCAATGATGAGAATTTGGAGTTATATTATATTTTTATGAATGATAATTGGGGAATTGTTTACCCAATATATTAAATAAGTTTGTTATCACAATAAAATGGGTCTTTCAAAATAAACAAAATGAAAGAGGATAAGTGGTTAGAAACATGGAACAACTTGTGTGAAGTTGTTACATAATGTTTAGATGAATGAAATTCAAGGATACATTTTATGTGGTTTCTAATCTAAATAACATTAAGATATTTCTTTTAATTACTTTAAAAAGGTGATATATTATCTCTTAATTGGATGTAAATTATATATTCCTTAATGGAGAGTTGGAAGAGGAAGTGTACATTTAGAAACCCAATATTTTCTTACTTGGAGATGATGAAGGTTAATTTTTTATGTTCAATTAAGATATATATAGATTAAAAAAATACACAAGAGAATGGTATTCCAAGTAAAAAAATTTATTGAAATTACTAAAGTTAAATAAGGGAAGAGTGGACCATAATATTTATATTGAATAAAATAGGCATCACTTATTATTATTTTATATGTTTATGATATTATAATTATGAAAAAATGAAGAATGTATAGAAAAAGATTTTTATTTGTATAGGAAAAAATTATTTGAGATGTCCGTGACTTGAGAAATAAGGTAGTTTTTGGGAATATTAATTTCTCTATATAATGATCATATATTTCTTTCTCTATTGAAGTATTTTAAAAAAATTATGATGATATTAATAATAGTGGATTAAAATCCAATATCTAACACAATTTCAAGGGTAACAAAGATTTAAAATGTTTAAAAAATAATAGATGTTGATTTATTAAAATCCAGGAAGATAATTATGAGTTTTCTTACTTGACATCTTCAAGGTCATATTTCATAAATACTATTATATTCTATACCTTATATCGAAGTGAAAAAAGGAATCTCAATTCATTATTGGAAATGTAATTATTAGGTATATTAAAGGAATTGTGGATTATGGACTCCAATATAACAATAATACAAATCTATATCTCTTTTGATTTAACGATGTAGATTATATTGAAAATTTAGGTTATAGAATATCAGTATTTGATGGAGTTATTTTGAGAGAAATGTGGCTCTTTAAAACAAAAAGATGAAATATTTTGTGATATTGAGTATTTTTAAATTATAATATATTATTTTAACTCAAGAAAAATATCAATTAGTTTCGATGAGGACTCAATTATAAGTTCACAAGTTGGTTGTGATGTTGTTCTTTCTGGTGGGATGTTATAATAAAAAAACTCTTAGTTTATCAAAAAATCGTTTTCATCATTATTAATTAAAGTACGTTGATATAAAATATCACTTTATCAAGGGGTTAATAAAGAAAGGATTACTTAATCAAGAGTTTGTTCCTACCAAGTATAATAATAAAAATATTTTTACTAATCCATAGTTTATGTAATCATTTTATGGATTTAGGTTGATGATGGGAGTTTAACCACATTCCTCTCAAGTATAAGGTCTGTTTAAACTATCCACTGTCTAATTTATTCTTTGTATATTTTTATTCCAAATGATGATAATGGTAATATAAATCTCTTTATGTTTAACCCATAATGTACTAATAAAGTGGGATAAAAACAATATAGGATAAGATTCCAAAGATATGTTTTTAACCCAATGGGGGAGAGATCTGTTATTTAGGAGAATCATATATTTAATAGTTGTTTAAAAAAAATTAAAGATATGAAATCACCATTGTTATAATTTTTAAACTATTCTAACATGTTATTTGAGTATATATATGGGAAATTATAACACATAGGTTAAATGAATATATTTTTTAAGTGGAATAATTTTTTTTAAGAAAATGATTTCAATATTTTGTAAGTACTCTGATAAAATGGATGTAATAAAATTTAACGGAAAATATGAAATTATTATTTAATATTATTATTTAATATGTTAATTTTTCTCATGTAGGCTTAAAATTATGGAATGATGATTAATTTATAATTGTGTTTAGTTTTAAAAGTGATTTTTGTTCAATGTTTCTTAAAATAATTCAATAAGGGAGACAGATGATTCCAAGATCTAATAAATTAAGATTTTGTGATTTGAAGTTGTTTTTAACCTCAGGTATGTTTTTGAGACACCAAGGGAGTTTTATATAAGTAAGAGTTTAAGGTGAATCCCTTTCATTATGATTTTTTTCAAAGAGGAAAAAGACATGGATAAAATATATTTTATTTGTTTTTGTGTTGTCCTTTATTATCAATACATAAATCATGTTTAACCCATATATAATAAAGATTATTATACGAGGAGAAAGAGTTTCAGAAGTGTTTTATAGAAGCCTGGTGCTGTTTGAATTTAGCATGGATATATTCAGCATAGATAAGATCTTGGTTTAAAAATTGATAAATTTACCAGTATATAAGATTTTCTATGGGGTGATACATATGATTTTATCTTTAATTCATAATTTTTTTCATACATAAGATTTCATATAAGAATGATTTTATTTAGGAAACATAACTATTTTCTATGACCTTTAATAAATTTTTATAGTTATTATTTTCAATAAAAAATATTTTCATCTCTGATACATATCATTAGTTTTTAATAAATATTGTTTTTTTAATTTTCTAAAAATTGAGTTTAATAAAAATAAAAAAACCATTGAACAAAACCTACATAAAACTATTTTACATTATTATAGTTGTCTCATAAGGGTCTATAATTCATTTAAAAATTCTCTAAAATAAATAAAATATGACTAAAAGACATGAAAAATTTGGTGGATCATATTTTATTGCAATATGTTGACAAGTTTTTGAAGGTTACTACATGTATAAATTTTAAAATTTAACGAGGAATGATAACAGTTTCTACTTTAATATATAATTTTTTTCTCACTGTGAAATTATATTATAGATATTGAAGAGGGAAAGAAAAATTATAAGTATTAGAATAATAAAATGAAATAAAATTAAGTTCACTTCCCATTTATATTTTTTTATCATGAGTGTTATAGGTGTGAAGTAATAATCAAAACAATGATAAATTATAGTTATTTTGGTTCAATATTTTGTTTTTGTTTCCTTTGAAAAATTGATTATCTTTGTTTGTGTAGGATCAACTAACACAATTCGGGAGATATTTTTCTGTATTAGGAGTTCAATGATAATCCCAAATCATTTCTATCCAACGTGATGATCATAATATATCTTGTGATCATGAGTTTTACCATATCATAAAAATGATTAAGATTCTCATTTTGAGTTGTAAACCAAGTAAAACTATATTGTTCATGTTGTTTTTGTGATTTAGTTTGCGTGAAATAAAACTAGTCAGTCATATCAATAGTTTTCAAAGGTTGTTTTTTAAATAATCTTAAATATGACCTGAATTTATAGATTAACACCTAGTGAATTATCACATAAATTTTGATTTATTTTCAAATAGTTTTCCCTGTATAGGGGATATGAGGTGTTGGTATGGGAATCATGGATAAGATATTATATCAATTTAATATAGTTAAAATAAATATAAAGGGTTAAATTTATGATACCTTATAAATTGGGGAAATTTAAGATCCTTCAAGAAGTCAAATGATAACATGGGATCTGTGGGTTTATCCCTATTGAGAAAATCTCAATATAGTATTTATCTTTATATTGAGAGTTAAATAACTCTAAAAAATATCATTTTTCTATGATGTGGTGTTTCTTAAACTTATATATTGGAAAAATTATATGAATTGTTTCTTTAGAGAATAATTCATGTTTCTTGATTGTGTGTTAATGGTTTATTTATTATCAATATACTAATGGATATGTTATAAACTTATTAGAACTCATAAGATAGGAAAAAATGTAGAAAATTTTATTCTAGGTTGAACTATAAACAATACTATGGATTATTTTATAAATATATTTTAAATAATTAAATGAGAAATGATCATTTCAATGGATGTGGTTTTATTAGAGTATAGAGGATGACCAAGGGTATACTAAAAATGGACATGGTGGAACTTAATTATAACATAGATATTGCTGGATACCCTTAGGTTGAGGTTGTTCATGTTTTTTTTGAATGAATGCATTTATGTTTTTCCATGGGAAGAAGTGATGGAAAATTTCATTGTTCTTATCATGGTAGAATGAAAAATTCATGTATGTGGAAATTAAGGAATCAATTTTGACATAATTTTACAATTTCAATTCAAGAGTTTTTGAGGACTAAAAATGGTAAAATTCATTTCTTTTGGTAGATTTTAGGCCTTATATGATGATTTTTTGGGGTTCTCCATAATTTATTGATGTAATTTAATATTTTTAGGAATCCTAAATATAAAGCCCCAACATAGTCTCCATAGGACACACTCATATCCCTTAGACTATTCATGTAGGTCAGTCCTAATATACTTTTTCACATCCTGGGAAAAATAAAACATAGAAAGGTGTGATCTCAGATGCTCAGTAAGGATAACAATATTGCAGAAACTTTTATAAATAAGAATAAACATTTAAGGAAATGTAAGACTAAAACAAATGCCTTTTAAACTTGAAATTAATCTTAATATGTAAAATATAAACTCAAATAATTCCATTTAATTATTCACATGTATATTATACTAGTCGAATAATCACATGAAATATTAATTTCCACTTTCATAATGATTGAATTCATAATGTTAGACTTCATAACCACATATTCAAGGCCTTGTGACAAGACTAAAAATAAGTTTTTTTCAAGGCCTTGTGCCAAGACACTAGTTTTTCTCATGAGACCTACAGATTCATCGAGGATCTATACCAGGCTCCAACCGTCACTTACTAAGTCCAATGCATTCTTCTTATGAAAAGGTTTATACATAACATAAAAATTCTTTTTAGAACTAGCATTAAAAATGTCAATACTTTATCCATAAAACATGAATGGTGAGAATATAATACATACATAGTCAAACACATCACAAAACCTTCAATATGATATGGAAGTTTTGTGTAATAAATCAACTTCAAATAAGTATAAAATCCATCAAAGGATGTTGACATAGATGAAATCCAAAATATTTTTAGAGAAATTTCACTTTCTATTTCGAAATCATTGAAAATTAATTTAATTTTAAAAGAAAACATTTATTTTGAAAATATTCTTATAATCTTGTAAGAGAAGCTTTGGTGATGTTATAATGGCAGAAAATAACCGCACCCGCCATATAAGATAAAAAAACATTATTACGTTAATTTTGTAGAAAAGGTCATAAAGTACCTTGTTTGAAAAATGATTGAAAGATTCCTTTTAAAAAATATAAGTTCAAAAAAGGGTATAAATGAATTTAACACATTGTCTAGTAAATAATAAAAATGTTTTGAAATGCATTTTTTAAAAGAAAACAGGTATGTGGATGATAAAGAGGTCTTAGTAGATACTTACGTAAAAACAACATTGGATAATAAAGAGATAGTGAAATTAACCCTTAGCTTGTACTTTTCCATGGTAAAGGGTACTTTAACCTACTTTATAATAGTTAAATCATTGTTATTAAATTATATATGAAATATATAAATAAATATGATATAATATATGATCTAATATTGCTTTGTTAATGATATTTCAGTAGTATCATCGTTTTGAGTGTTAACTGATTCATTTTCCTTTATATGATTTATTATAAACGTAATGTTTTTTATGGATAGGATGTATATTATTCATAATAAAAATGATTTTAAGTCTTTAAACACTATTTTTAATCATTAAATGAAAATTAGTCTGGAATGAATACGATGGGGAATGAATTTCATCGTGTTCGTGGAGACTATAATCCGTACATACGCACAAGCAAAAATATAATTCTTTTGATATTAAAATCGTATATAATTGGATAATATATTATATATACATCATCATTATCATGTATAATTATTATTTACATTATTTATACTCATTATTATACCCATATAAATGATTAAGTGTTTGAATAACAAACTACACCACGACGTGGAGACGGTAATCCGTACGTACGCATGTAGGGTGACTTTGTAATTTATAGGATGAATAGAATAATAAATATGGTTGTAACATTTTTATAATAACATCATAGTATATATAAGATATTGGAGTTATTATTTTATAATGGAAACAATAAAGAAAGTTTAAGTGGAACAAGAAAAGAACTTGAAAGAGGAGAAGAAATATTTATCTCTTCTTCTGGTTCTTCCTTTTTATTTGATCAAAAGGGCTCCTTAAGATGAATTTTTGACTAAAGAAATACCTCTAGAATGAAGGGAGGATATTTTAGAGGATATTTGGGCAGGGTTTGTCCGATTCAAATTTCTTTGAAGGCGTGAAGTTGATAGAAGGGGAAGTTCCCTTTAATAAGAGGGGTGATGGTTACCTTAGGAAAAGATTGAAATATTATTTTATAAAAAAATAATTTTCGGTTTCTAATGGCTCCAAAAAGATTTATTTAAAGGATAAGGTGGGGATGGGTCGAAAAACCCTCAAAAAATAGGTCTTAGATAGGTTTTCTTCACTATATTAGCATTATCTTTTAGATTTAACTCTTAGTTAAATAGTTTGACATTTATCATGTCTCTTTCTATTTTTGTATTATATGGTTAATAAACATACTATAAAATTCCCCGAGAACCTCAAGTGGTTCATTATTTAAATATATAATATTATTTAATTCCTTTTTTCCCAACCTTGGATTTTTAGGAATTGAATATCAATTAATAATATAATATTTATTTTAAAAACTCTTTTATGTCAATTTTAACACTATTTGGTATTTTGTTTTTGTTAAATTCATAACAGCATTATTACATCAAAAAATCATTTAATCAACCCTAAAATGAAATAGTAACCCAGAAAATTAGTGTAATTCATTAAAATTCTCAAATTAGATTTATTTGGATATTTATAACATCAATTATATTAATCTTTCATTAATAAGGTAATTACTACATCATCATTGTGTCATAAATAAATTTAATTATTTATTGTAAAAAAATTATAAATAAAATACCATTACGTATGAAATATTTTTGGATTTCTAAAGAATATTTATAGTTTAATTTATCTTATGTATAACCCTATATTAAAAATGGTTTAGTTAATAAACATTGATTTTAACTCTTGATTTTTCATTAAATAAAATAATAATAAATGTCCTAATCTAATCCAAGTGGATCAAAGAGGTTCATATTTTATTCCTAAGGTTTTTTTGGTCGAATTATACCTATGAAATAGAATTAGGACATGTGTTAGGGTAATTATGATACCATTTTTACCCTTAATTACCATATTTACTTTTAACCATGGTAAATAAAAGTTAAAAGTTACTATTCAACATAAATTATTTTCATCTTATTGAACCACGTTATACTTACTAATATTAATAGTGTCTCTCATATTTTTGAAATTCAACTCACAGAAGAGGTAAAATTACGTTTCATACAAATTTGGAAATGCTCCTAGGAGGTGGGAAAATGACGGTTAAAAGATTAATAAATATTTTATATATCTAAAATCATTATAAAATGACTCCAATGAATTAAATTGATCTTATTTAGGTATGAAGTATATATTTTTACCTAAAATAAATTTAAATAAAATTAATAATTATTTAAATAAAAATTTAGTTTTAAACAATAACTCAGTATTTTTCACTATTCAACAAAAATTGAAAGATTTCAGAAAAATTCCAAAAATTCACCCTAGGCTAATTTTGATATTCCAATTCCAAAATTGAAGTCCATTTTGAAAGATAAAATCTAAAAATTTTTAAAAAGTGGGTATTATTATTCATAACGGCTAGTCTGACGGGTTCTGGTGTGTTAGAACTCGTAGTTGCGTACAACACAAGTTGTTGTATTATTCAAAGGGAAACGTACCATGGAATCATTGGGTGTTACATTATATCCTCCTTAAAATAATTCCGTCCTTTAAATTTCAAGAATATTACGGCATAAAAGGATTTGGGTGGTTCTTCATCATAAGTTCCTCAGTTTCCCACATCTTCTCTTCCATTTTATAGTTTCTCCATAGAACTTTAACCAGACGAGTCATCCGGTTTCTCAACACTTGTTCTCTGGTATCATGAATTTTGAGAGGCTCTTCATAATAAGACAGATCATGTTCCAGTTCAATTTCATCATAGGTAAGTACACGCGTTGGGTCAGGCATGTATTTTCTCAACAGTGATACATGGAACACATCGTGAACATTGGAGAGACTTGGCAGCATTGGAAAACGGTAAGCTACAACCCAAATTCATTCTAGAACATCGAAAGGTCTGATGCTCATGGGAATCAATTTACCCTTTTTACTGAAACGTATAACACCCTTCCATGGAGATACCTTCAAGAAAACATGGTATCCTACTTGAAATTCCAAATCCTTCCTTCATTTATCGACATAGCTC
The DNA here is from genome assembly GCA_963277665.1 of Viscum album. Taxonomy (NCBI): domain Eukaryota; kingdom Viridiplantae; phylum Streptophyta; class Magnoliopsida; order Santalales; family Viscaceae; genus Viscum; species Viscum album. The sequence continues at coordinate 1,406,654,068 of OY728129.1, forward strand.
TTTTTCCTACATTGGGTTGATTTGATGTGGGTTTGGATAACATTCATATTTTCCATTGTTTCCTCAAAAAGTTATGGGCCCATGAGTTCTCTTTCACTGACATCATCCCGAAAATTTAGTGTGCGACATCTATTGCCATATAACGCTTCATATGGTGCCATCTAATTACTTGAATAGAAGCTATTGTTATAGGAAAATTCTACCAGAGGTAAATATTGATCCCACATGCCTTGAAACTCAAGTGAAAAAGATCTCAATCCATCTTCTAAAGTTTGAATAGTCTGTTCTGATTATCCATCAGTTTGAGGGTGGTAGGCAGTGCTCAAATGAAGTTCAGTATCTAGGGAATTATAAAGAATTTTATAGAATCTTTTGGTAAAATGGGGATCACGATTAGAAACAATAAATAGGGGTACACCATAGAGTTTTACAACTTCATTAATATACAGTATTTCTAAATGTTCAAGTGGTAAATCATCTCTTATAGCAAGAAAATTTTATGACTTGATAAGACCATCAACAATAACCCATATTGCACCATTCCTTCTAGGTGTCTTTGGTAGGCCCATGATAACATCCATTGTAATATTATCCCATTTCCTCTCAGGTATGAGAAGATGTTGCATAATTCCTCTAGGCTGTTTCCTTTCAGCTTTCACTTATTGTCAAACCATACAACTTGACACAAAATCAGAAATCTCCCTCTTCCTATTGTCCCACCAATAATGTTCTTTCAAATCACTATACATCTTAGTGCTACCAGGGTGTATAGATAAATTGGATCTATGAGCCTCATCTAACAATTCCCTTTTTAGATCTGGTATATCCGGAACACGAAGTCTCTTCCCAAATTTCAAAATTCCATCCTCAAATATGAAGTCACTCAATCTCTCTTCATTCACACCTTTAATATTCTTTTGAAACTACTCATCATCATCCAGAGAACTTTTTAACCTTTCTAGTAAAGATGGTTTGGAAACCATTTGAAAAAGTATTAATGTTTCACCTTCCATGGTTATTCCCATATCCATCTATACTAGATCCATGAAAATAGTATCCCTTTCAATTATCATCTTGTTTAAAACTCTAGGATCCTTTCTACTCAAAGAATCTTCCACCTCATTTTCCTTCTTGTTGTGGTAGTGTATTGTGAAATCATAATCCTTGAGTAGTTCAATCCATCTCATTTGCCTCATGTTGAGCTCTTTTTGTGAGAAAATGTACATCAAACTCTTGTGATAAATATAAATCTCACATTTTTCACCATATAGATTATGTCTCCATATTTTCAGATCAAATATTACAGCTTCTAACTCAAGATCATGAGTAGGATAGTTTTGATCATGAATTTTTAGCTATCGTGATGCATAAGCAATAACTCTATCATTCTGCATAAGGACACAACCATGTACTTTTTTTGAAGAATCACTATAAATAACAAACCCACCATTCCCTGATGGTAGATTCAAGATAGAAGCATTGAATAATCTTCCCTTAAGTTCTTTAAAACATTCTTCACACTCTTCTATCCAGAATAATTTAACCCCTTTATGTGTGAGCTTTGTTGATGGGTTATCCAATGGGGAAAAATTATGGAAAAAATGTCGATAATAACCTTCTAAACCAATAAAACTGCATACCTCAGTTATACTTGTCGGTACTGTCCATTCTTTGATTGACTTGGTCATTGAAGGATCAACAGATATTCCATCATTAGAGACAATATCGTCAAGATAAGAAATCTCTTGAAACCAGAATTCACACTTGCTAAATTTCCCATATAATTCATTTCTTCTAAGAGTCTTTAGAATAATGTGCAAGTGATTTTCATGATCTTCGTAGCTTTTGGATTATACCAAGATATCATCAATAAATACCAATACAAAGTCATCAATATATTCCTTGAAAACTCTATTAATTAGATCTATGAATATAGGGGGTGAATTAGTCAATCCAAAAGGCATTACTTTAAACTCGTAATGCTCGTACGTGGCTCGAAATGATTTTTTCAGAATGTCTTCCTTCTTCTCACAAAACTGAAGATATTGAGATCAAAGTTAAATCTTTAAAAAATATTGAGATACACAAAGTTGTTCAAATAAACCATCAATGCGAGGTCGGGGATACTTGTTCTTTATTGTTATAGCATGGATTTCCCTATAGTCAATGCACAACCACATAGATCCGTCTTCCTTCTTAACAAAAAGAACAGTGGATCACCATGGAGAAACACTAGGGAAAATAAATCCCTTGTTACTCAATACCTCTAGTTGTTTCTTTAGTTCCACTAATTCCATAGTGGCCATTCTATAAGGGGTCTTCGATATGGGCCTTGAACCAGGAATTAAATCAATGGAAAACTCAATTTCTCAATCTGGAGGATGTCTAGGAAAATCTTCGGGAAACACATCAACATATTCATGAAAATAGGTACGTCTTCTATTCGAACATTACTTTCCTCACACACAATTAATTCATTCCCTTCCTCCTCAATAATTGAATTTAGTTGAGCCACTAGGGGTGGATCTATATAAGAATTTGGTGGTGACGTTTCTGCTCTAATGATAAGGTACTTCTTATCACCATTGAGAATTTTAACCTCCTTCTTCTTCAATAAATTTTCACATCATGGTACGAAATCCGATTCATACCAAGGATTATATTAAATTCAATCAAGGGTATGATGATGAGATCAGTAGATAAAGAACATTTATATATCCCATTGGGAACAGATTCAAAAAACTTTGTTGCAATGATACTTCCCTTAGGTGTTTTGACTGACAACTCCCATGTTATGTCAAATAGATAATATCAAATTTTCTTATCAAACTGGGAATATATGAAACAATGTGATGATCCAGAATCAAATAAATCATTTCCTAAACTCGAGGAAACCATTAAATTACCTACCACCACATCTTTCATAGCGTCAACCTCAGTAGTAGTGATAATATAAGCATGGACCTGATACCTTGGCCTTTTCTGAGGTAAGATTCCTTTACTATTTGGACATTTATTTTCATAATTCCCCCTTTCTATAAAATTTTAGCATTTAACATTGACATCCACTTTCTTCTCCTTACAATCACGAGCTTGGTGGCTTTTTTCACCACACTTGTAACAGACTCTCATTGCCTTCAGGAAAGTACCAAGGTGTTTCTTCCCATATTTACCTTAGGATGGGCATTCAACTTTTTCCTTCTGCCCCTTATTTCTATTTCGAGAGTGTTCAATAGATCTCTTCTTCTTTTACTTTTCTTTAATGTCATAAGGCATAGAGAATTATTTTTCTGTCTTGATAGCACATGAGACAATATATTCATATGACGGGAAGGATTGTGACAGTAATGATCGATGGATAAATGGTTTTAACTCATCAAATAAATGATCATTATTACTTTTTGGGTTACATATATAATCTACAACATGCCTTTCTAACCTTGTAAAGTTAGCCTCATATTTTACATCATTTTCATTCTCCTTTTGTCTCAGACTCAAAAATTACTTTTCTATATCCACTGAATGGTCAAAAGAAAAATATTTTTCTAAGAAAATCTCTTTACACTCTCTCCATTCGATATTTTATAATTAATCATCTTCCGTTGTGTTTTGAATCAATTACCACCATTGATCTACATCTCCTGTGAGGTGATAAAATACCAGGAATTTTTTCCCTTTCACTACTCCCCAAAACATGGAATATTTCCTCTATGGAACTTATCCATTGCTCGACTACAAATGGATTTGTAGTCCCATTTAATGTTGGTGGTCTTTTCCTCATGAATCGATCTAACATTGATCCTCTACATTGTGGATCCGGATACTCCACACGGGTAAGGTTATTATTCATAACCTCAATGAGTTGTCCCAGTATGGTGATAAGATGATCAACACCAATTGTATCACTAGATCCATTATAATTATTTTGAGTAGGAGGGTAATTCATACATGGATTACATGCATTGATATGGTTTCCATTCCTTCCACTAGGCTCCATTTATAAATAATGGTATACACTTGATTAGTTTATTAACCCCAAGACATAATTCCAAACTTGTAAAACACTTAACATAAATTGAACAGTTTATGGATATAATCCATAATCATAAAAAAAATTCATTAAGGTAGTATATACTCATAAACCCTTCATAATGGTTTGTAAAGAAAATGATAATTATCCTAATCATATCCCTCGGGAGTGTTATAACCAAGAGGGAAGCAAGACCAGTTTTCGTGCACCAGTTCCCATTTCGAGTCTAGCACAAAGTAGTGTTTTTGGGTTTTACCCCTAGGTAAATATGTGCCAGAGCCACCTCTACCAGCTCGTATCTAGACAGGGATTTATTTCATGGAAAACTCACAAAATCTATACAATACCAAAATTATAGGAAATTCTTCTACACTAATCCTCAAAGTCTATCTTAGGTTAATTTTCTCTAATTAGAGTTTTTCTAAATGTAGATTCCAAGGTTTATTCAAAACTTCCTCTGATACCAACTTTAACGCATCGACCGTAGTTACCAAGATTCGGTGAATTATTACATAACATTGTCATGATCTCAAAAGATCATGTCTCAAAAGACGGATTATTTTAGTATCCTTTGAAATACTATATACATTCATAAGTTTTACATTACATTATAAAATTAAATAATACAACAACATAGTCTCTATAGGCCACACTTCTATCCCTTATACTATCCCTGCAGGTCAGTCATAATATACTTATTCACTTCCTGGGGAAAATAAAACTATGAAAGGGGTGAGCTCAGATGCTCAGAAAGGATAACAATATAGCGGAAACATTAATAAATAAGCATAAAATTTTAAGGCAATGAAAGACTAAAACAAAATCTTTTTAAACATAAACTTCAACATAATATGTAAAAGATAAAATCAAATAATTCATTTTACTTATTCACATGGATATTCTACTAGTCGAATAATCACTTGCAATATCAAAGCCACTTTCATAATGATGGAATTCATAATGCCAAAATTCATAACCACATAGTCAAGGCCTTGTGCCAAGACTACAAATAATATTTTATCAAGGACTTTTTCTAAGATACTAGTTTGTCACATGAGACCTACCACTACATCGAGGAGCTATAGCGGGCTCCACCCATCACTTACTAAGTCCAATGCATTCAACATATGAAAAGGCTTAAACATAACATAAACATTATTTTTTGAACTAGTATATGAAATGTCAATAATTTATCCATAAACCATGAATGGGGTGAAAAAAAAGAATCCACATTCAAACAAATAACAAAACCTTCAATACAATATGGATTTTATTGTATAATAAATCAACTACAAATAAGCTTGAAATCCATTAAAGGATGTTGGCATATATGAAATCAAAATTTTTTTTAGAGAAATATCTCTTTCTAATTCAAAATCATTGAAAAGTAATATAATTATAAAAGATAAAATTTATTTTGAAAATATTATTATAATCTTGTAAGATAATATTCGATTATGTTATAATGTTGGAAAATAGATGCACCCACCCTATATGTTACAAAAACATTCTTACTTTAATTCTGTCGAAAAGGGTATAAAGTACCTTATTTGGAAAACGATAGAATGATTTCTTTCAAAAAATATAAGGTCAAATAAGGGTATAAATGACTTTAACCCATTTTCTAGTAAATAGTAAAAATGTTTTGAAATACATTTTTTAAGAAAAAATGGATGTGGATGATAATGGGGTCCCAATAGATACTTACGTAAAAACAACATCAGATAATAAAGAGATTGTGAAATTAATCCTTACCTTGTAATTTTCATTGGTCGAGTGTACGTTAACCTCCTGTATAATAGTTAAATAATTTTTATTAAATTATACAAGAACTATATACATAAATATGATATCTTATATGATCTTATAATATTTCTTTGTTAATGATATTTCCTTAGTATCATTGTTTCGAGTGTTAACTGGTTCGTTTTCCATTATATGATTTGTTATGTATGTACTATTTTTTATAGATAGGATGTATATTATTCATATTCATAATGATATTAAGTTTTTAAACATTATTTTTAATCATCAAATGAAAATTATTCTTGAATGGATATGATGGGGAATGAATCCCATCACGTTTGTGGAGATAGTAATCTGTACGTATGCACGAGCGACAATATCATTCGTTTGATATTAAAATCATATATAATTGGAATATATACCATATATATAGAATTATTATCATGTTATATTTATTATTTACATCATTTTTACTCATTATTATACCCACTCCAAATGATTATGTGTTTGAATAACAAACTACACCACGACGTAGAGACAGTAATCCGTACGCACACACGTGTGGTGACTTTGTCATTTGTAGAATAGATAGAATAATGAATATGGTTGTACCATTTTTATAAAAACAGCACAATATATACAATATACTGGAGTTATTATTTTAGAATGGAAACAACAAAGAAAGTTTAAGTGGAAGAAGAAAATAACTTGAAAGAAATGATGAGATATTTACCTCTTCCTCGAGTTATTCCTTTTGATTTGATCAAAAGGGCTCTATAATATGGCTGTCTGACTAAAGTAAGGCCTATAGGATAAATTTATGATATTTTAGAATATATTTGGGAAGGGTTTGTCTGAGAAAAATTGCTTTGAAGGTGTGATGTTGAGAGAAAGGGAAGTGCCCTTTTATAAGAGGGGTGAGGAGAACCTTAGGAAAAGATTGAAATATTATTTTATAATAAACTAATTTTTGGTTTCTAAAGGCTCAAAGATGATTTATTTAATTTATAAGGTGGGGATAGGTCTAAAAAACTCCACTAATAGGTTTTAGACAGGTTTGGGTCACTATATTAACCTTATTTTTAGATTGAACTCTTAGTTAAATAGTTTGACATTTACCATGTCTCTTTATATTTTAATATTATATGGTTAATAAACTTACTATAAACTTCCAAGAGAACCTAAAGTGGTTCATTACTGAAATATATAATATTATTTAAGCCCTTTGTAGAAACATTATATTTTTAGGAATATAATTTCAATTAATAATATAATATTTGTTTTAAAAACTCTTTTTTGTTAATTTGGACACTATTTTCTATTTTGTTTTTTTAATTCATAACATCATTATTATTAAAAAAATAAATTTAATCAACAATAACATGTAATATTAATATATAAATTTATTTTAATTCATTAAAAGTCTCATATTAGATTTATTTGGAAATTTATAATATCAATTATTTTAATCATTCATTAATAAGGTAATTACTGCATCATCATTGTGTCATAAATAAATTTAATTATTTAATGTCCTAAAATTATAAATAAAATACCATTATGTAGGAAATACATTTATATTTTTAATGAAAATTTATAGTCAAATTTATCTTATGTATAACCTTATATTAAAAATTGTTTAGTTATTAAAAGTTGATTGCAACTCTTTTACCTCTTCTTTAAATAAAATAATAATAAATGTCCTAATCTAATCCAAGTGGAACAAAGAGGTTAATAATTTATTTCTATGGTTGTTTTTGGTCGAATTATACATATCCAATAGAATGAAGACATGTCTTAGGGTAATTATGATATCATTTTTACCCTTAATTACCATATTTACTTTTAACCGTGGTAAATAAAAGTAAAAATTTACTATTCACCAAAAATTATTTTCATCTTATTGAACCACATTTTAATTTCTGATATTAATAGTGCCTCTCGGATTTTTCAAATTCAACTCACAAAAGAGGTAAAATTATGTTTCATACAAATTTGGAAATGCTTATAAGAGGTGGGTAAATGACAGTAAAAAGTTCAACAAAATTTTTATATATCTAAACTCAGTATAAAATGACTCCAATTAATTAAATTGAACTTATTTAGGAATTACGTATCTATTTTGAAATAAATAAAATTAAATAAAAAAATAATTATTTAAAATAAAAGTCATTTTTAAACAATAACTCTGTGTTTTTAACTATTCATCAAAAATTGAATGTTTTCAGAAAAATACTAAAAATTCACCCTATGTTAATTTCGATATTCCTATTCCAAAAATGACGTCCATTTTTAATGATAAAATTTATAAAATTTCAAAAAGAGGGTATTACTATTCATAACAGCTAGTTTGATTGGTTGTGGTGTGTTTGAACTCGAAGTAGCGTACAACAAAAACTACTGTATTATTCAAAGGGAAACATACCGTGGAAGCTTGGGGTGTTACATCAAATCTATATCAAATGTTTGTAATCAAATATCAATTATTTTGAAATAATTTATCTTCCATCTCTTTTATTTGTATCTCTTGAATCATTTTTGAATGGATTATACCTTAATGGACATAAATCTTTATGGTAAAAAAAATCCTTAATGATAGGAATCAATAAGGGTGATCTAATGTAACAACTACGATCATAGATCAGTAGAAATTGATATTTATTATTTTTAAGTAGATGTATCAAATTCCTTATTTTTTCAAATATGATCCTTTTATATACAATTCATATCCATTTTTTAATGATTAATATTAATGTGAAATTTATAAAATAACTATCCATATAAAACCAATTTAATAAATTTACATTTTTTGTTTATAAAAAATGGATTTTATGTTTGTTTGAAATTCATGGTTTGATGATTTATATATTATATTATTCTATTTAAAAATATATTTTTTGTAAAATTTTATTATTATCATAAACTATGTTTAAATGAAAGTTCTATATTTTCTATATTTTGTTTTAAAACTATATTTGATAGATATTGTTTTTTGGTACTAAATAAATAACATTTATTAGAAAAGATGAAAAGAACCAAAAAAATGGATGTGAGGGTTGATAAAAATTGGATGTTTTTGGAGTTGACATGGATGGATAGAACTTTGACATGATATAGATGAGATAAAGTCTATTAATGATAACCATCTGGATATACACTGATACAAGTTGGGTGATTCTATGGTCATAGGCGGTATTCTTTTTATATTGATGATTGATATTTCTCATGGTGCCAAGAATTTAATATTGTTAATGATTTTGTTTGATTATAAGTGAAATAGGCAGAGTTTACTTTATTTTGTAAAACTCATGGATTAGTTTTTTGGCATAATGATTTTATATTTAATACACAATTATTTTTAAAATAGTTTTTTTTGTAATGGACATAATTGGTTTATAAATTCATTTTATTATATATTATTAGATACAATAGATATGGGAATATTTGGGAGTGATTTTGAGCAATCCTATTGAGTATTTTGTTACTCAACCTTATATACATACCTTGTTGGGCATGTAGATATTTTTTCTCATGATGTAGGATAGGGGAAATATTATTTTTTCATCTGTAATAGACCTTGGAAGCCACATATGAATAGAAGAATATAGGTTTTTGGACACATATTCAAAAATTAAATCCCTCCATGGAATATATTTTCTGGCTTTTACTTTTCATTTTATTTTTTCATGCCTAATTAGGTTATTTTGTTCCACTGCACTAGGTTTATCCTGATGTATATTGTTTTATTGTTTGTTTTGGTTTTATTAAAGCCTTATTTTATTTTATATAACATTTTATTCCTATTTATTTTAGGCTAAATAATTATTCAATTATAAATATATATCCCTCAATACAACTTTCCAACATATGGTTATCAAATATTATGCTCTTGGTTTTGTTCCATATTTGGTTTAGATCTCCGAATTTAGGTTTTTGAGTTAGATAATCATAGGTTTAAACATGTTATATAAATCACTAAGAACATTTCTTAATAAGATTTTTAATTAAATATATATAAAACTAAAAAATTTTGTTTATGGATAATAAAAAATAATATTGAGATTTGGTTATGGATTCCTTGGAATAAATAAATCCCCCTTTATTTTAGACTGTTTATATAGAGTATACTTTTAGATATTATACGGGTAAAATGTGTAAATCTTTTATATTTTAGCATTTGGAATGGACATTGTTAAACTTTATGAAAACAAAATTATGAATATTTACTACTGTAAACATTCACTGTGATCCCATAAGTATCATCTCATGGCAATGAATTGTCTATTTGATTGCTTTAAGTGTAATATTATAGTTGAAATTATAAGATATCACTTATGAAATAAATATCATAGTTATTGATATTATGATGAACTATACTGGTGTACCTCTAAACTGGTGCTCAACCAAATCTTCCATTTGCCCTGAAATTTTTTTTCAATGCCCATGGGATGGAGATAAGAGATAAGGGTGTATATATGAATCAATCATAATTATTTCACCTTCACATAGTAAAATAAACAATAATTAAAAACCAATAGGGAAAAAATATAAACATTTAATAACAAAAAAATATCCATTCAAAAAATATAAATAAATCATCCAACCAAATACAATGAAAGTAGAAGCAACTAGAATAGAATATAAATACATCAATATATATGTAGGGTGTGATCTAAACACTCCTAGTAGGAATTCACCACAAATTATTTATATCTTTTTTAATATTAAAATCTATAAATTAGAGTATGAACATAATTTATAAAATAGTTTGTTTAAAATATAACTCACAAAAAAAGTAAAAACATTATCTGTTAACACATTCTTTCCATAACAGAGGGTGTAACAATTTAAAAACAGTCATGGAATATTTTTTCCTGAAATCAAAATTTTATCACCCTACCATAAATATTGGTTTTATTTAAAAAAATCTTTCAAATACATGAAAATCTGGACCGTCATATTAAAAGAAAATCCATGGGACACCATATCTCTAAAAGGTTTAATATTTTTTCATTTTGGGTAATCTTAATGTTTTTGAGCCTTTCAATTGATTTTGAGTGGTTCTAGAGGTTTAGAGTGGTAAAAGTATAGGATGAAGGTTGTATGCTATAGGATTATAGAGGACTGTATCATAGAATGTGTGCTATGATGTGGAGGTTTTTGGTTGAGAAGGGATATGGAACAATAGGTATGGACTAAATTATGGGGGTGATATGGTAGGGTTTGATGCCTTTATAATTTTGGAATGGATGTACTATAGCCATAAGAACACACCCCTAAGGGATAGTGTGAGGGGATATGGCCTCTCTTCTATTTTATACTCAACTGCAGGTGGTTCCTAGACCATTATATATAAGGAATCCCCATTAAGTACTACAACATGATACCTAGAACACACTACAACCCAGTCTATCTAATTTTTTTATTTATAATTAAACCTTTCTTCTTATTAGTTTTTCTGGAATTCTAGACTCTTCTTCCATCCACCTTTCTTCATAAACCTTGATGCATGTGGGAGATTTCATCTCTTATCCCCCCATCAATTTTGTGGGTCTTCTCCTTTGATTTCAAGAAATTATTCCTTGGTAATCCCTCTATTGGTCTCCTCATTCCTTCCTTTCTCTTATTCTTCCCATTATCGTGTTTGGGTAGTCTCATGTAAACCATAATAGGAATGTTTGATCATTTATGGGGTTTATGGTGGAATCTAAGGTTGGGTTTTGGTTTCTAAGGCATATACAGGATGTGTACTTTCTTAGTTGATCAATTTTCACCATAGGTGAAATGTTATAGAATCATTTTGGAATGGATCTACCCAATTTCAGATAGGTGTTTTTTGTGAATTTTCTTTAAAACCTAAGGAATTGAATGATTGGTGAATTAAATTCTTTGACTTTACTAACAAATCTAATATATATTATTTTTGGCAGGCTGGTAAATTCTATCAAATTATAAAACACCAGTCATAATGGTTTAAAAATGGTTGTCTTGATTCATAAATTGTTATTTTAATTAAATGTCTCTTGAAATGCATAACATCATTGTTTTGAGAAGGGAAAAATGAGGTTTTAAGGTGTTTGGCCTCCATTAGATCATGAGTTTCATAAAATGTTGGTGGAGTATAACTTATTTATTTATCAATTGGTTTTCAATTAATAGGCCATGTTCCCCAAATGGTTTTTAATGTGGTTTAAAATGGTTAGTTTTAAATAAGTGTTTAAATTGTATTTTAATAGTGGATAAAATGGATTAGTGTCTCATAATAAATTTTGGTGAGGCCTATTTAAAGCCTTTAAGATTTTTTATAAAATATGTAAAACCCTCAGTTGAGTTCTTACATTCTAATAGTTTGAGATTATTTGAGGTACTTTGGGGGAATTTAATGTAAGTATTATTTATTTATGTTTATGAATGGATGTGAAAATTAGATATCTCTTAAAATGGTTTATGAGGTGATCTGATATTTATTATGGATGTTTTATTTTGAGATATGATGATTATTTGGAATTTTATTAAATCAAATATTATTTGAATTTTTAGGGGAATATTTGGATCCAATATAAGTATATGATGTGTGTTACACTAGTGCGGTGGTTTTGACTCTCTAGTTCCCTAAAAGAGTTCCACCCTAATAGGTGTTTAATTTTAATTAGTGACTAGAAAGGATGGGTAAGGTAGAGTCATGGTTACTCTAGGGGGACCTTATATGGAGTGTATTCTTCTGATACCTGGTATAGTTTCATTATTTTTAGATCCTGAGGTGTTTCCCATTATTCTAGATCATTTAAAGATGATTTAGGGGATTATTTTATGAACTTAATTTGCATTACCTACTCATTGATTTACTTTCTGGAACTATTTATTTTATTGTTTTTCATTTCATGTTTTATTTTATTTGGTTCCATGGTTTTTTTACTTCTTTGGTTATTTTTTATCATTCACATTATAATTGTATTTTCAAATTATTTAGAGAAGGTTTTTTAAAAATTAAATTGATGGGTATTTTATAAAATAGATCTGAGGCATCTTAAATATTTATTAAGTAATTATTTTTATTTAATAGAAAAAAATAACATTTTATAAAATGGTTTGAATATGATAATGGATTTTCACATATGTTGAATGAAAAAGATACTTTTTACTTATATTAAAAATAACATTAATAAAATTATCATGTGGAAGGAAATGGAGTAAACTCTGTGGTAAATTCCATACAGGATCATTTTTTACAATCCTTTCATATAATATTAAGTGTATGAAGCTCTTATATCTTTCTTTCAAGTTCCATACCAATGATACGGTCTCTATAAGACTGTGGTCTGGGGTGGACCATGATAGCTAGTTTAGAACATTTTTAGTGACTATGGGTCATGATGAGATGGTTAAAGCTATTTAATTTTGGTTTCTTTTTATTTTTTGTTTTGTTATGTATTTTTATTGTTATAAACACTATTTTGATTTATTATATTTATAAATCTTGTTTATGAGTTATTTTATTTACTGTTTCTACAGGTAATTAATTTTATTATTTCCATTTATATTATATATATTTGTTTATATGTAATATATATCTCATATATGTATGAGTTATGACATCTTTATAAGAGGAACCCCTTGGGGTTATATTAATTTGGAGGGAGAAATAATTCACATGTTTTTTTCTAGATACCTTGGAACTTGTTTTCATCTTGTGGGGATTAAGAATTCCCATTGGGCTTGTAGAAGGTCGAGTCATATTCTAGTTCATGTGGTTTCATATGATGATTTTTCACAAATGGTATCAAAGACTAGGTTTCTTTTTTTCCTAGGTTTTAGAGAACCCCACTTATAATTGGGGAAGTTAGTTAGTTTGGGGATATGATTATCAGAACTCATCAGGTAGGTGTATAGAGAGTTTCATGATCTCTTTCTCATCCTAATCATTGATTTACCATGGGTGTTTGAGGTTTAAATCATGAATTCATGTTTTTTATTCTTATTATTGTTATAATATCCATTGAGTGTATGAATGATATTGGGGCAATGTTTTACCTTTTTGGGTGAAATATGGGAGGAGACCCAGAGTTTCTATAACACCTCGAGTTTTTATGGACCTGTTTTTTTTCAAATGAATTTAAATATAAATTTATATATTGAAATTCACAAAGTTAATGATTCCTTTCACATATAACTAAATTGTAATATGTTTTACACAACACCAATTTGGCGTACGATGCACACAACACTAAGATGTCATCTGATACACGCAACATTGAGTTTCCCCGAAATATCCCTTTTATTAATTTAATTATTTAAATAAGATAATTATAACCTAGTTGTTAAAAATTATAATCTTAATAGTAATAAACAATTTTAAAATATTTTTTATAATTTCTTATATAAATCAAACATATTGATAATAAAAGATATGATTTTTTGTAAAGGCCTTTTTATGTTTAAAAACATTATTTTCGCGAATGAACTGATTTTAATAATAAAATTAATTTTAGACATATTTAATATTTAATTTGATAAAATAAACTCTATTTTCTAATTATTAATTATGAAATCAGATTAGGGTAATTTTTTTGGATTTTTCTGAGAAACATTATTTTTTGATGAATAGTGAAAATACTACTTTTTAGTTAAAAACAGCCCTTTGTCTAATTAATTATTAATGATAAATGATATTTTAAATTAGTTTTAAGGTCACATTTTATAAATATTACATCTAATAAATCAATTAAATTCATTATAATCAATTTAACATTGACACTGAATATACAATCTTAACAATCCTTTGAACTTTTTCCTACTTTAAAACCCCTTTATTTGTCCCATCTATAGGATTTACACTAATCTTAATTTTTCCACTTTTGTGAAGTGGATTTCAAAAATCTTACATAAAATATTGTATTTAGTCATATTTTTTGAGTATAATAAGACCATGTTAATTTTTGAACAAAATGATTAGTAAATGTGATTAAAATTAATCATAGTAGTTAAGGGAAAATTAAGCTTAATTAGAGAATAAACCATAAAATTATGGACCCAAATGACCTAGAAACATTCCCAACACCTGTTTTGTATTTTTATTTCATACATAAACCTTCCATTATTATGTTTTTTGGGTTTTTTAAGACTTTGTTTGGGTAAGAACTTGTGCACATGTAATTTGTTTCTAAAACTCCCATGTGAGACATTTTCCTTCCCTATAAATGGCCACCACCACTACCCATTCATGACACCTCTCAAACCATTTATGTTCATCCAAGATATTCCAAATTATCCTCTTGAAAATAATACCTCCAAAATTTAAGCCTCCTTTTGGGAAGAATCCAACTCAAGGAGACCTTTTGGCACAAAACAAATAGAGTTACCCGATTTAGAGGTAACATCTTCATTCAAGATTTGTTCCTTTAATTTCCTTCTCCACCACGTCCTCTATATTTATTACCTTATTATATGAAAACACAGTTATCCTCACTATACTAGTATTTTATTATGAAAAGGTTATGAAATACAACTACACACACCTCCATTTAATGGATGTTGAATATACAATTTATGTGTATGAAAATCTACTACCTCACGAAACGATGATTGCTCATTTCTCCTTTACCACAAATCATGGTGGCCATTATGATGGAAAATTTATTTATATATGAAATATATTATATTTATTATTTCTGTAAGCTTCTGTATAACTTTTACAACACACATATTTTTACCTTCCATTTGGTGTTATTATGGTAATCTCGTTTGAGGAAGTGTGGACTACCACCCCCCCAAAGCGATGTGATTCGTTCACAGAACACATGGTAAGTATTAAGGAAGAGTTTAATAAAATTATACGATATATATGATATATAATTTATACTACAATAATTATATATATACATATATACATACATACATATATATATATGTGTGTGTGTGTGTGTATGTGTCATTTTCTTTTGTTCTTTCAATACGACAATTAAAAACAGAAACGATGTTCATGTATACATATGACTTACCGTCTCCATGAACGTTTTATTCCATTTCATACTTCTATATGATATAAATTATTATAATATAAACATACTATATATACCCAATATTTATATAATTTTGAACATTCTGGAATCATGATATAAGTATAAGGACCAATGTTATTACAAATTAAGACACATGTGAAGAACAAAGAGAATGATTACCAAAAGTGAAATGATAACATAGGATAAATAAAAAGAGGGTAATATAAGGTCATAATAAACACATATATGGTAATATATATAAGAATATTATTTTTTTAAAACATTTATATTAAACTTATATTTATTATAAAGGAAGTTTGTACGAGTACGGAGAGAGTCAAGACACAAGGTAAACAGAATTTATTCTTATATATAATTTATGTGAGATTCATGTTATGATCACCACTCTTTAGTTTTATGTGGTGTATGAACTTACCATGATTTAATTATGGGTATCTTATACATAAATTTATAAGTATTAACATATCCATTATATGATACTTATTTCATGGGGTTTAACTTTCAAAAGTTACCAAAACGGGAAAACAGTTTTCTCTCAATTTGGGTTCATCGAGACTCATGTTTTATTATGCCCCTAAAAACTTTTTCAAGGTGTATATAAATCCAATGTAAATGTTATATCATTATTATACTTATTTTTTTGACATGTTAAGATTTATGAAATTTCATTTTCTTACATGGAGAGTTAGATTCCATGTAACCATGTTTTAAGAGTTTATTGAGACAATATTATCATTTTCCAAGATTATTTATGTTTATTCCTCAATTGATGAAATATATCAATAATTTTATGAGTTTCCAAATCCTCTGTTTATTCAAGATATCTTCATTTTTTAGTACCATTTTTTCCACTCTTTGATACTTATGATAATTTTTTAATTCAATTGGACAATCTCTCTCTTCATTCGGAAGTCCATTGTATTAAAAAACCTTGTTTTCAAAAATGTTTTCAAAATATCCTTAAATATAATTTTTTAATAAAAAAGGCTTTAAAAAGGTTTTATTGTTTTCAATGATTCCTTTATAAATTTTAAAATTTAATTTGAAATCAAAAGGGTTTCAAAATGTTCTATGTTATAAAAATCATTTTTCAATGATGAAAGGATATTTTCCTCAAGAAATGTTTTTAAATGATATTTCAAAATTATTTCCCTTTTATGATAATATCCATTGGTGTTTATCATTTCTTTATAGGGAAATTAATCAATGTTTCCATTCATATTATTCATTTTAGTGGATAATGTTTTGAGGGAATGATGTTATGAAACCTGTTTATCTTTCAAGAGTTATATGCTTTTGAAACCTACTTCTTTTCATGGTATATGTTTATGATAAAAAGATTATTAAACCTATATCTTTCCACATCTTATAATATGTTTACGTGTTTATGATTCCAATTTAATTTCATAGATTTTTATATATTCAATTAGGATCTTTTGTCACATGTATCTATGATTTCATTATGTGACGGGTGGGACCTATATATCCCTCCAATGAAATGGGTAAAGAATTCTATATAATTGAAAAATACAGGGCTTGAATGAGCGTTAATCAGTTAAGAAATACATTGATGGAATAAGGTATACTTAGTTCAACAATACAAGGCTAGAACGAGGATCACTCGGTTTAGTGATATAGGGATGGAATGGGGGTTACCCGATTTAGTAAATGACTTTTCCACTTATATAGTCTTGGAAGTGATGCCTTAGATACTATAAAAAGCAGTATACACCTATATTTTGTAACAATTAAATGTCTTTCTCATATGTTATTCTTTCATGGATTTTGTCCTTTACTTCTGTTTGATTCATGTATTATGAACTTTCATGATTTATTCCTCGATTCATGCATATGATCTTTTTTATTAAAGGAAAATCTTATATCTTCATTCTCATACCCTTATGATCATGTTAATGATTACATGTCTCTATTCTATACCCTTAATAAGAATTTGAGAGCACCCCTTTTTATGTTTCCTTCCCCAAGTTGTGAAGATAAGTACTATGATTGATATGTCTAAGAAGGGTGTTAGTCAAGAAGAACCTAGTGGGATTTGTTGTAGCTCAAATATGTACTAGTTTATGTATCCATGTTTCCAAAGAAAATATACACACTATAGTATTTGGAAATCTCTTTCTATAATGTTTAAGTATTATATAATTTTTTTGTAATCTTTATGTATTTTAATGTGAGGGTTTCTTCATTTGGTATCAAAGAAAAGTTATAGTTGAACTTTGGAAACAAGGATAAGAAAACCTTAGTGAGAAAACTGAGGAACATGTCTACAGATAAAAATGAGGACTAGGAAAAATATAAGAAAATGTCCTATAATTTTGGTGAAGGATAGAGTGAGTTAATTCCACGTAATATATCCTTGTACGGATACTACAAGGGGATGTGGATATAGCCCAAATGTACCTAGGGGTAACAACTCTAACAAGATGTTTTGGGATTGACTCGAGGTAATCTGGTACATGAAAACAACCATTTCTACACACTTGGTTTGACACTCCCAGGAGATATGCTTTGGGAATTCACAAACTTTTAACGAACCATTATGAAATATTTAAAACTATGTTGGCTATGAATAACCTAGGATAAATATAATGTGTCATATATTAACGAATTTTTCATAATTTAGACATCCAACATGTTATTTTTCATGATTATGTAGTTCCTCATTAGGAAAATTATTTGTTACTTGATGCTTTTGGGTTTAGACAGTGGCCGGAAGTCGAAGGAACTACGTTAAAAGAAATTGCGATGAAAAATTCAATGATTTTCATCATTAAAAAATCATTTGGAACCCTGGATTAAGGTTAAATTTTTAATAATTTAAATAGTTTTTGTTTTTATATCATCATTTAATATTTGGTTGAAATTATTCTCATTTCATCAAATATTTATATTCATATCAGTCCCTCCACCGAAGTCTATTTTACCTACTCGAGAGGTTTTGGGAAAGATTATCCTCTCTCAGCCATTATTTTATCTATTGATGAATACTACATAAGTAGGCTACTGTTATCCTTGTAAAATGACAACAAACACCAGACCATTGGAGTTACTAGAGTACTTTTCCCACAGTCATTTATTATATGTTGAGGAAATCATCCATTTCACCCAAGGTGACAAAAGTAATATCAAGAATATCTATGATTTTATCCTTAATTTCAATAATGTCTCGGGGCAAGATATCAATTTGGAAAAATTATTTCATTTTTTTGTAAAAAACATCACTTCTTCTAAGAAAGTAATTATCTTTAGAGACATGGGTATAGGGGAAAGTATGTTTCCATTTAACTATCATGGTGTCCTATTGTTTTCATGAAAACCACACATTGTAAATATTTCTCATATCGTTACCCAAGTCAGAAATCAGTTCCCTTCTGAGAAAAGAAAATCTCTCTCAATGGTTTGAAGTTTTGGTCTTGTTAATGAATTTATTATCTCAAAAAAACATTACTCTTCTTTATTTTATAGATTGTTAGCATATCTCATTAATAATATTAACACATCTATTAAAAACATTGTCAGGAATGGAATAATTATCTTGAAAATACATATGGATGTTTTTTGAAAACTATCATGTAATCCAATTAAAATTTTGGATTGGGAATTAAAAATCTATATAAATTCAGTGAATAATTGTAGGCTAACATCATGTACAGAACTACTAATTTGAAGTTAGGATCCATATCTTTTCTCATATAATGATTTATAGACATTACTATAAAGGGGAATCTAAATTATGTGGACTCTTCTATTTAGGATACCCTTGAAAATTCATTCTCTAACATTTATTTGAATTTTTTCTGGACTCCCAATACCATTTCTTAATTAATTTTATTAAGAACCGGAATAGGTATTCCTCTTCATAACACCCTTAAACCACCTTATACCACTTTTCAAACTTATGAATCAATCAAAGAGAAATTTCATAATTCTTTGGATGTACTTACTGCTTGTATCAAAGACATGGTTTCAAATTATAATTGTATCAATTGATATGATATTCATTTTTTGTAACCTACTCTTAATGGGGGCGATATCTTCAAAATCCATCAATCGTGAGACTATTCAAGGTACTACCAACAACATGGATAAATATTTGAGAACAAATTTTATTATTTCAACCTAATTATCTATTTCATGGAGAGTCGTGTATTCTAAACTTCCCCCTAATTTTTTTTCATGGTGTCAGAAATTTCCTATATACAAGATGTTCTATGTGTTTCCAACATAAGAAGGAAATGAATAATCTTTTATTAGGATATGCTACTGCTTCAGCCCTATAGACTTACATTATGGATTGTTTTGAAATTGAAATTCCGTGATCAACTTGTGTTCTAGATCCCCAACTCATTTTCATGAATTTGAAACTTTCACAATAACTTATTGACCTAATCATTGTGGATATCTTGGATGTTATTCATACTATATGGACCAGTCATAATAAATGGGTTCAAGAAGGTTATATCATTAATCCTCAGTTATATTTGTATCATATTTTTAGTTTTATAAAACATGAAACTGTTATTTAAAAAAATGATATTGTGATAAATCAATTTATTATCTTTTCATGCTCAATCGTCTTGGTATTTCAGGTAAATACCATTCTTTTTCTAGAGCATGTGATGTCCTGTGGGTTCCTCTATTTATGGGATACCTCAAAAGCAATATGTATGGAACATAAAGGGGAATTTTAGGCCCTTTCTGGTTATGGGATGGTTTTAAAAATAATTATGGTCAAACAATGGGATGCTATTTTTGGTCCTTATGTATTCACCACATATCTCAATCCAAAAATTCATGGTATTATTAATGTGGTGTATCTTGAAATACAATTTGGATACCTCAATTTGTAACTTGAATGTGATTTAACCATAGTGGTTAAATATATCAGAATTGGATCTATTCATCTATCATAGAAATTAATGGCTAGATTGAGCAACAACATGGGTGATCTTTTATATAAGAAATACATCATAAGACAACCCTGCTTTTTATTACAACTTAAACATGCTTTATTACATAAAACATCACTTGATCCAACAAAGAAGATCGAGAAGTTTAGTGTCTTTGGGGCTTAGGATCATTACATAAAAACTTTAAACATGAAATACAACATCTTTATTGAAAACTTCCTTTACATGACCACTACATTCCTTCGTACTTAGCATTGCATGGGATAACCTGAGGACATGCATAAGAAAAGGGTGAGCTATAAAGCCCTGTAAGGGAGTACACAATGAATAACATGAGGAGTACAATACATGTTAGGAAATAGGCATATCAATAGAGAATAAGAGAAACATGAACATAAAGGCATGATAAAGCATGATAATCATAACATGGAAATGTGGCAACAACACTTAACATTGAATTAGCATGAGCCAAGGCTCATTGCACATGGAGCATGAGTAAACCCTCATTACACTTGAAGCACGAGTAAACCCTCGTTGCACTTGAATTAGCACGAGTAAACACTCATTGCACATGACGTATCATGATACTATACTTTACCCAATGCATTGGAGCGCTATAAAGGGCGCACCCTTCTTAAACATTTCATTTCATGCATAAGTGTGCCACATGGATCATAAAACATGGATTCATAAAACATAATCATTTCTTCCACGATAAAGGAATGTGGAATTCATACATGAAACTTTATAATCAATATGTAAATGTGCATAAAGGTGAATACCCTTGATGGAGAAATGGGCATGGTATTCACTACACAAAGACATTGGCTTAGAAAATCGGTGCGTTTTCGGCAGCGTAACGACGTGACATAAGAATTCATAAAAAAGGTTGATGAGAGAGAAAGGGGTTCCTCATCATATTTACATGTAATGAACAGTAATTAGATCATATATATACATGTCCCAACAATAGAAATGGAATTTAGATTCATGATACAAAAGTATTGCTTGAATGTAAAAGAAGAGAGAGAAGTTCCTTTCAGAATTTCGGCATAGTAACGGGTGTACATGGGAGGCATTTAATGAGAGATAAAGGGTTCTCCCATCATTCAAACAATAAGAGGGAAGTATGGGGGAGGTGCAAAACTATACCCCAACATTCATAATTGAAATAAAAAGGGCAATACAACTTAAAGAAAAATGACAAAAAATGAGAAAGGAAGAAAACCCCTTACTTGGAAGTGTGCTTCCAAAGGCTAGAGAGAGGCTTGTGAGAGGCTTATTGGGAGCTTGGGGCACCTTGAGAGGATTCTAGAGAGAGTAGGGCAGAGGTTGGAAGAACTTCAAGGGCTTTGAGTGAGGAGGAAGTGGGAGCTTGGGTGGGTTTATATAGGAAAGGTGAGAGAATTCTTTATTATTTAGGTTTGGGACCCCTTATATTAAAATAGTCCAAACCACAAACCATCCCATGGTATTTGCCCATGGTTTCTGGAAAAGGAAAGAGGAAAACAATATTTTACAAGTCCAAGGTCCGAACTTATTAAAAAATTAGGGTTTCTTATGTGGAGGTGAGTCACACTCCCATGGAAATTAATTTAAAAAGGCAAAGTGTTGAATAAGTCTTGAGGGCTCCATTAATGCTTTGAAAAGTAAGTCAAACAAACCCAAAACCTCATTATTTTAATGATAAAACACATATTGGAAGAACATAAGGATTATGGTATTTTATTACATCACCATTGGGTCATTATGATGTCATAAAACACATTATTTATTTAAATGGTATTTAATTTTTACCCAAAAATTTGACTGTCTCAGAAAATTATGAAAAATTCACCGTTGGATAATTTCGAAGTCCTGATTCCAAAAATAATATTTATTTTATCTAAATAATTTTCTAAATTTGTGAATTTTCACTTTTAAAATAAAAACCGACATTTATAAAAAATTCACGGGTTTTGACAGAAATGGCTTTCAAACCTTAATAAAAATTTTAATTGTATTCATCAAATTATAAGATCATTTATATTTAATAAAAATTAATTTAATAATAATAATAATATTTTATTAAAATATTATTTAATTCAAAAATCCTTTAATTTAATAAAATATAATTCTTAATTAAATAATAACTAAAAACACCATTTGTACTTTAAATACTAATTACAATGTATCAAAAAAAAATATTCATTATTATATACAAAAAATAATGTACATGAACATGGTGCTACTTATTTGTTACATAACCCTTTAAAATAGCCGCATAAGACCTAAGGGTAAGGTGTGCGATAGTGACAGACTCTTGGGGTTACTCGGATAACATCGCTCGAGTGGTAATCTCTATCAACTTCCATTTTTCCTGTAGACGATCACGTTCGAGCTTGACTTGATGAAGCTCAGCTTGGGCTTGGTCAAGGGCAAAGCCCAAAGACGCCACCTCTTTTCTGAGCTCTGATAAATGGGCTTCGTAAGGGGCAATCCTACTGAATGAGGCCATCGCTTCCTTTGTCTGAGTAGAAATGGTTTCGTTAAAGCCTTATATTTATACTACTCAGATGATCACTGTTCAACGGCTATAAAAGTAACGGTCACAAATCTTAACGTAAAACTAAAAAATTTGATATCTTATAAAAACATTTTTTCATAAAGAAACATTTAACTGGATCAAGAGGGATTTTCCATTAATGAAACTTTGGGTCGTTACAACATTCCCCCCTTAAGAAATTTCGCCCTCGAAATTTTCCTTTTCCCACACTAAAACAAATGTGGGTAACTTAGCTTCATCATATCCTCCGACTCCCAAGTTGCTTCTTCAAACTTGTGGTTTCTCCACAACACCTTGACAAGGGGCATTGTCTTATTTCGTAGAACTTTTTCTCTACGATATAAGATCTTCACTGGTTGCTCCTCATAAGAAAGATCATCTTCCAATTGTACCACCTCGGAAGAGAGTACATGTGAAGGGTCCGGTATGTACTTCCTTAAGAGGGATACATGAAAGACATCATGCACCTTGGACATAGTCGGTGGAAGTGCTAGTCGATAGGCCACAGCCCCAACACGATCAAGAATCTCGAATGGGCCGATGTACCTTGGACATAACTTCCCTTTCTTTCCAAACCTCATGAACTTCTTCCACGAAGATATGCGTAAAAACACCATGTCTCCGACTTTAAACTCAAGGTCTCGTCGACGATTATCTGCATAACTCTTCTGTCGACTTTGGGCTGCCTTGATATGATGCTGAATGGTTTTCACCTTCTCCACCATTTCTTCGACCATTTCTGGTCCAAGCATCTTACGTTCACCGACCTCATCCCAGCATGCCGGTGTTCTACACCTTTTCCCATACAGGGCTTCATATGGTGCCATTTGGATGCTCGAGTGGAAACTATTATTATAAGAGAACTCAACCAGAGGAAGATGTTGATCCCATCCTCCTTTAAAGTCCATTGAGCACGCTCTCAACATATCCTCAAGTGTTTGGATAGTCCGCTCGGATTGGCCATCAGTTTGAGGATGATAGGCCGTACTGAAGTTCAGTTCAGTATTCAGAGCATGTTGAAGACTCTTCCAAAACTTAGAGGTAAATCTTGGATCTCGGTCAGACACAATAGATAGTGGTGCTCCATGCAACCGTACCACTTCCCTGATATATATCCGTTCCAGTTGATCCAAAGAGAAATCCTCTCGAATAGAAATGAAGCGTGCAGTCTTTGTAAGACGATCCACAACAACCCAGATTGCATTGTTGCCTTTGGATGTCCTTGGAAGTCCAGTGACAATGTCCATGGTGATGTTCTCCCATTTCCATCCTGGTATGGGCAATGGTTGCATCATCCCCTTAGACTTCTGCCTCTCTGCCTTCACTTGCTGACACACCAGGCACTTTGATGTATATTCAGCGATCTCCTTCTTCATATTATCCCACCAAAAGTTTTCTCGGAGATCTCGATACATCTTTGTGCTCCCTGGGTGAATAGAGAAATTTGAACTATGTGCATCATCCAAAAGCTCCTTCTTCAGCTCCGAACTTGATGGAACACATAGTCTTTTCCGAAACCGCACAATTCCTTCTTCATTAACATTAAACTCTGAGGATTTTCCCTTTTTGATAGCTTCCACTTTTTCTTAGATTCCTACATCATCCTTTATCCTTTCCAAAAGAGATGGTTGAGAAATCATTTGTGAAAGGATTGATGATGTTCCCTTCTTTATGATTCCCACATCCATCTTCATCAAGTCTAAGAAGATTGGATCCTTCTCAATTCTCATCATTGATAGAATTGTTGGATCCTTTCTACTTAGGGAATCCGCCACCTTGTTCGCCTTCCCAGGGTGGTAATGTATTGAACAGTCATAATCCTTGATGAGCTCTATCCATCTTCTCTGGCGCATATTAATCTCTTTCTGTGTGAATATATATTTAAGACTCTTGTGGTCAGTATATATCTCACATTTCTCTCCATAGAGATAATGCCGCCAGATTTTCAAGGCAAAGATCACCGCCGCCAACTCCAGATCATGTGTTGGATAGTTTCGCTCATGGATTTTCAACTGCCTTGAGGCATAGGATATCACTTTATCATTCTGTAGCAGCACACATCCTAAGCCCTTCTTCGAATCATCACTGAATACCACAAAAAGCTCCCGACTTGTGGGTAAAGTGAGCACGGGTGCAGTGATAAGCCTCCTTTTCAACTCCTTGAAGCTTTCTTCGCATTCATCACTCCAAGAAAACTTTAATCCCTTTCGAGTTAGCTTGGTAAGAGGGTTGGACAATCGTGAGAAATTTCTCACAAATCGTCGATAATATCCAGCTAACCCCAAGAATCTACGGATATCAGTTACTGATGTTGGCCTCGGCCATCCCTCAATTGCATCTGTTTTGGAGGGGTCCACAGATATCCCATTTCTTGTGATGATATGACCCAAGAATGAGACTTCCTTCAACCAAAACTCACACTTGTTGTACTTTTCATAGAGCTTCTCCTTGCGCAAAGTCTCTAGTACAGTTTTTAAATGCTCCTCATGGTCCTCCTTGGTTTTGGAGTATATTAGAATATCATCTATAAAGACTACCACAAATTTGTCTAGGTAATCTCTAAAGACTCTATTCATCAAGTCCATGAATATTGCTGGAGCATTGGTGAGTTCGAAAGGCATTACTATGAATTCATAGTGCCCGTACCTTGTACGAAAAGCAGTCTTGGGGATATCTTCCTTCTTCACCCTTACTTGATAATATCCCGACCGCAAGTCGACCTTGGAGAAGTATTGTGCTCCACGCAGCTGATCAAACAAGTCATCGATTCTTGGGAGAGGATACTTGTTCTTTATCGTGATTTTGTTAAGTTCACGATAATCGATGCAAAGCCGCATTGAACCATCCTTCTTCTTGACGAAGAGGACTGGTGCACCCCATGGTGATGCACTTGGGCGTATAAACCATTTATCCAGATTCTCCTGTAGTTGTTTCTTCAGCTCTTCAAGCACAACAACAGCCATTCTATATGGAGTCTTGGATATTGGTAGTTCCCCAGGTATAAGTTCAATTGAGAACTCAACATCTCTTCTTGGAGGAAGACCAGGAAGTTCCTCGGGAAATACTTCAGTGAATTCCCTCACAATAGGCATTTCTTGAAGGGTGGTTTCTTCCTTGGACTTAATCATCTGAGACAGATATGCGTGCTCATAAGGCAGTAATATCCATGCTTGAGATGATGGAGCTAAAGGAGATTCATCTTCCTCCTGACACTTGTAAAGAATCAGGGGTCGATTCTCCATATGGAGTGTGATTTCCCTCTCCCGAAAATTTATGTTGGCTCTATTTAAGGAAAGCCAATCCATGCCAAGAATTGAATCAAATTCCACCAAAGGGAGTATGAAGAGGTTCGCTGGGAAATTCAATCCACATATTATAACAGGGGAGGACTTATA
The DNA here is from genome assembly GCA_963277665.1 of Viscum album. Taxonomy (NCBI): domain Eukaryota; kingdom Viridiplantae; phylum Streptophyta; class Magnoliopsida; order Santalales; family Viscaceae; genus Viscum; species Viscum album. Next base: position 1,406,680,731 of record OY728129.1, read on the forward strand.
CTCATGGGATGCAATGATTTCCCCATTTTCCGTACTCACCGACATCTTTACTTCCATGATTTGTGGTGGTGCAGGGATTGTTCTACTAAACTTTTGAGATATAAAAGAATGCGTAGAACCTGAATCAAAAAGTACGTTCGCTGTTCTTGAATGAATAACTAGCGTACCTGTCACCACTTCATTGTCGGGGTTCACTTCGGCAGAAGTGATGACAAAATCTCTTCCCTGCTGTCTTGGAGGTTGTTGATTGCCTCTGATAACCCTTGGATTAGGGCACTGATTCGCAAAATGACCCGGTTCTTTGCATTTGAAGCATTGAACAACGCGTTGAGGTTAGAACGGAGCGTTCCTCTCCTCTGTCGCAGCCGCGGGTCCTTCTTGCTGACAGTTAACAGCTAGGTGCCCTTCTCTTCCACACTTGAAGCATTTTCTTGTCCCCCTAAGGCAATTTCCAGGGTGCTTCTTTCCACACTTTTGGAAAGTGGGGTGCTGGAATTTCTTAGCGCCGTTGGATTTATCCATCGGACCACCAGAATTGAAGTCCACCTTACGCTTCTTGTCCCCATGATACCCCTGTGATTATCCGATCTCCATTTCAACCTTGAGGGCACATCGGACAATTTCCTCATAGCTGTCGAAGTCACAGATCGCTAATGCTTTCCGCAAGCTAGGCTTCAGCCCACCAAAGAAGCGGTCAACCTTGCACTCGGGGGTAACGACAAAGCCGGAAGCGTATCGTGCAAGACTTGTGAAGTTTTCCTCGTACGCTCCCACAGATTCTTCATCTTTCTATTTGAGGGAAAGGAAGTCCCTTTCCATCTTAAGACGGAGGGTGCGTGGAAAATATTTATCGAAAAACATCTTCCATAATACCTTCCATTCCAAAGCCTCGATCTCCTCCTTAGGCTTCGTATTTTTGATCAATGTCCACCATTGATCAGCTTCACCCTCCATACGATAAGCCGCCAGGAGAACCTTCTCTTTTTCAGAGCATTGGAGGATGGAGAATATCTTTTCAATGGAGTTGATCCATTGTTCAGCGATCGTGGGATCGGATGATCCACTAAAAGTAGGAGGCCTTTGTCTCATGAAGCTTTCAATAGCGACTTGTTCTTTCTTAGGGGGGGTTGAACGTTCCTCTTGACTAGTGTTTCTATTCAAAACTTGAGTTAGTTGAGAGAGAAGCGTGACAAAGTTCGCGATTCCCGCTCCCATTGGATTGGGCATCTCATAAGTACAATCATCACACTGATCTTCACAACGGTTGTTAGCCCGAGTTCTCCTATTACCGACCATTGGCTGGAATAAAAGGAAAGTTAGGGGTAACACATAAAGGGTATTCCAAAGACAAAAGTTGATGACTTATAAATAAACTTTAATCTCTTTAACTCATGAGTCTATAGGATTCAATCCAGGCTTGTCATGATCTTCCTTCTAACATATATTCTTAGGGGCATTTTTCCCTTAATAAGGGTTCATACTAAGATTGTGAATTTATCAAAACATATCCCCCGGGAGTGTCGTAACCAAGAGTGCAGCAAGGCCCGTTGTCGTGCACCAGTTCCCGTTCGAGTCTAGCTCAAAGCGGTGTTTTCGGGTTTTACCCCTAGGATACATCTGTGCCAGAGCCGCCTCTACCTGCTCGTATCCAGACAGGGATGTATTTGTTTGATAAACCACTTACTTAGTATTTACCAAAACTTAGGGATGTTTTTATTATGCTTAGTCTTGTATCTAAGGCTTTACTAGGGTTTTCTAATCCCAAAAATAACTAAACCTATCCTCTGATACCAACTAAGACAACCCTGCTTTTTATTACAACTTAAACATGCTTTATTACATAAAACTTCACTTGATCTAACAAAGAAGATCGAGAGGTTTAGTGTATTTGGGGCTTAGGATCATTACATAAAAACTTTAAACATGAAATACAACATCTTTATTGAAAAATTCCTTTACATGACCACTACATTCCTTCGTACTTAGCATTGCATGGGATAACCTGAGGACATGCATAAGAAAAGGGTGAGCTATAAAGCCCAGTAAGGGAGTACACAATGAATAACACGAGGAGTACAATACATGTTAGGAAATAGGCATATCAATAGAGAATAAGAGAAACATGAACATAAAGGCATGATAAAGCATGATAATCATAACATGGAAATGTGGCAACAACACTTAACATTGAATTAGCATGAGCCAAGGCTCATTGCACATGGAGCATGAGTAAACCCTCATTGCACTTGAAGCACGAGTAAACCCTCGTTGCACTTGAATTAGCATGAGTAAACACTCATTGCACATGACGTATCATGATACTATACTTTACCCAATCCATTGGAGCGCTATAAAGGGCGCACCCTTCTTAAACATTTCATTTCATGCATAAGTGTGCCACATGGATCATAAAACATGGATTCATAAAACATAATCATTTCTTCCACGATAAAGGAATGTGGAATTCATACATGAAACTTTATAATCAATATGTAAATGTGCATAAAGGTGAATACCCTTGATGGAGAAATGGGCATGGAATTCACTACACAAAGACATTGGCTTAGAAAATCGGTGCGATTTCGGCAGCGTAACGGTGTGACATAAGAATTCATAAAAAAGGTTGATGAGAGAGAAAGGGGTTCCTCATCATATTTACATGTAATGGACAGTAAGGAGATAATATATATACATGTCCCAACAATAGAAATGGAATTTAGATTCATGATACAAAAGTATTGCTTGAATGTAAAAGAAGAGAGAGAAGTTCCTTTCGGAATTTCGGCATAGTAACGGGTGAACATGGGAGGCATTTAATGAGAGAGAAAGGGTTCTCCCATCATTCAAACAATAAGAGGGCAGTATGGGGAAGGTGAGAAACTATACCCCAACATTCATATTTGAAATAAAAAGGGCAATACAACTTAAAGAAAAATGACAAAAAATGAGAAAGGAAGAAAACCCCTTACTTGGAAGTGTGCTTCCAAAGGCTAGAGAGAGGCTTGTGAGAGGCTTCTTGGGAGCTTGGGGCACCTTGAGAGGATTATAGAGAGAGTAGGGCAGAGGTTGGAAGAACTTCAAGGGCTTTGAGTGAGGAGGAAGTGGGAGCTTGGGTGGGTTTATATAGGAAAGGTGAGAGAATTCTTTATTATTTAGGTTTGGGACACCTTATATTAAAATAGTCCAAACCACAAACCACCCCATGGTATTTGCCCATGGTTTCTGGAAAAGGAAAGAGGAAAACAATATTTTACAAGTCCAAGGTCCGAACTTATTAAAAAATTAGGGTTGCTTATGTGGAGGTGAGTCACACTCCCATGGAAATTAATTTAAAAAGGCAAAGTGTTGAATAAGTCTTGAGGGCTCCATTAATGCTTTGAAAAGTAAGTCAAACAAACCCAAAACCTCATTATATTAATGATAAAACACATCTTGGCCGAACATAAGGATTATGGTATTTTATTACATCACCATTGGGTCATTATGATGTCATAAAACACATTATATATTTAAATGGTATTTAATTTTTACCCAAAAATTTGACTGTCTCAGAAAATTATGAAAAATTCACCGTTGGATAATTTCGACGTCCTGATTCCAAAAATAATATTTATTTTATCTAAATAATTTTCTAAATTTGTGAATTTTCACTTTTAAAATAAAAACCGACATTTATAAAAAATTCACGGGTTTTGACAGAAATGGCTTTCAAACCTTAATAAAAATTTTAATTGCATTCATAAAATTATAAGATCATTTATATTTAATAAAAATTAATTTAATATTAATAATAATATTTTATTAAAATATTATTTAATTCAAAAATCCTTTAATTTAATAAAATATAATTCTTAATTAAATAATAACTAAAAACACCATCTGTACTTTAAAAACTAATTACAATGTATCAAAAAAATTATATTCATTATTATATAAAAAAATAATGTACATGAACATGGTGCTACTTATTTGTTACATAACCCCTTAAAATAGCCGCATAAGACCTAAGGGTAAGGTGTGCGATGGTGACAGACTCTTGGGGTTGCTCGGATAACATCGCTCGAGTGGTAATCTCTATCAACTTCCATTTTTCCCGTAGACGATCACGTTCGATCTTGACTTGATGAAGGTCAGCTTGGGCTTGGTCAAGGGAAAAGCCCAAAGACGCCACCTCTTTTCCGAGCTCCGACAAATGGGCTTCGTAAGGGGCAATTCTACTGGATGAGGCCATCTCTTCCTTTGTCTGAGTAGAAATGGTTTCGTTAAAGCCTTATATTTATACTACTCAGATGATCACTGTTCAACGGCTATAAAAGTAACGGTCACAAATCTTAACGTAAAACTAAAAAAGTTGATATCTTATAAAAACATTTTTTTCATAAAGAAATATTTAACTGGATCAAGAGGGATTTTCCATTAATGAAACTTTGGGTCGTTACACATCACTATTTGTACCTATGATGAGGAAAATTACTTTCTTTATGGGCTTCCCAATATTGGGGTTTAAAATAAATATTTTAAATGGTCCAATGTTCTTTCTGAAGAGTTCTTTACTTTATGGCATCATGATTATGGTAAAAAACGTCATTTAGACTTTTGGGATTTTTTTCATTCAATAAATGGGAATTTTCAGTTTTTGAATGATCTCATTCTACTTAAAAAAATAGAGTATTATTTCGTTTAAAATAATATTTTAATATAAATATATTTTTTTATTAAAAAATAATAGATTTCATATGTTAATACCAGTGGTATTAAAAAGTTACTATAGTAAAAAAACACAATTCAAATAACAAATGTAATATTTTAACCATATTTCTAGTTATTTGCCTTATATATATAGGAATAAATAATTTTTTTTGTAAAAAATAAATATCTGAATAAAAAAATTTATAGTAATTTGAAAATTAAAATTACTTTTGAATGATAATATATATATTAAAATAGAATATATGTATAAGTCCAATTTAATATCTAGATAATAACTATAATTAATTTTTTTTATTATTTTAAATTAATAAAATTATAAAATTAACAACCACTAAAGAAAATATATTTTCTATGACTATTATAATATTTAATATATATATAATTTTGAACACTGAAAATTAAATAATTTTTTTTTAAATTTAGGATAATAATAATAATACTAATAATAAATAGATTGTTTAGTGGCTCAAATTTGAGAGAATTACTTCAGGAGGTTGAGTGAGAATGAGGGTTAGAGCATTGAAATGTGGAATTGACCATTGGATAGGTATTAATTTTCATGAGGTTCGACCATGGTAAGTGAGGATGCAAGGATCAAGACATTGGAACAAAGACACAAAGGATGATGAGCTTTGAGAAGGCCTTCAGGGAGTCCAACATATATATATTGTTCTTTAAACTAGACTGGATAGTTATCCTATATGATTTATAACATTTATGGAAGAAATTTATTTTTTGATGTTTACAATGAGGATCTCATCATATTCCTCCTTTTGTAAATTATTTATAGAATATTGGTTTTTGAATTTTACTATTTTTAGGTGTCTAGGTCTAGTTTTTAAAAAAACATTCAGTTTATTAATTACCTTTTATCATTCTGGATTTTTCTTTTAATTGATTCCCATGTTTTTCAATGGTGATTTTAAGCTTTCTATTATATCCATACCATTTTTTGAATATTTTTGGTTTGCTTTGTCTTATTCAATATTTTTTATTTGAATGTAATCCACGCCATGAGGAATTATCCTCCACATCAATAATCTAAGTAGTTTAGAATATATATATATATATATATATATATATATATATATGTTTGTGTGTGTGTCTATGTGTGGGTGTATATTTGTGTGTGTGAATAATTTCATCAACATAATTTCTTAAAATAATTAGTCACTTGAATACACAATTCATATAATATTTTATTCGTTATTTTCTTTCCTTAGATTATGCTTTCTCTATAAGAAAGGGAAAAATAAAAATTTATCAACCATTAAAATTACAGTTCTTTTTCATTATCAATTTAATAATTAATATTAGTAGATAAATATTTAGATAATGATAATTTATATATTTATATAATAGAATTATGACTATTTATATAGAGGTTCTTTCAGAAGTCTCATATTGTTCCACTTAGAAAATTCATCATAGCTCATAATCCCACTCTCGTGCCCATTTCAACTCTTCTATATTTGGTAGAAGAGGCATACAAATCCATAACTAATTCATGGGTTGAGGTAAGAGATATTTTATATTTTAAAAAATTCTTCTTCGATGTACATTTAAAAAAAATAATATTTCTAATAAAACATATAAATTTTTCTGTGAAATATATTTCTAAGAGGTTTTTATTTTGTTTTTAAATTATTTAAAGGGAAGTTAATAATTATTTTCAAATATTTTTTAAAAAAATATTATTTAATATATTAAAAGAGTAAAAAACATTGTTTTGTTTTTTTTATTTTAAAACCATTGTATTTTTTAACGAAATTTGATCCTTTTAAAATCATATTGTAATTTATAATGATAGAGTCTATAATATTTTGTCTAACATGGTTTTTAACATCTATGAATGTCATGAAAATTAATCTATATGGTTATACTCAATGCTTTTCCTTGAAATTTCAGGAATTATAGTATAAGAATTTTTTTTAATTTTTGTGTGATTACTTCCAGGAATTTTAAATATAATAAATTATTTTAATGGATTTCTCCTAAGTATTTTCTTGAAAATAATTTTTGTGAGATTAATGTTATGAAATTAATTTCTTATATGAAAATAATGTATACATTATTTTGAAAAAATAATTAATGGGTTATGAATGAGAAAAGAATCTTCTATAAATATTTCTCTTAAAATTTGGCACATGGGTATCAAATGAGATAATGAGGAATGGGTTGTGAAAGCACAACCTCAACGAGACATTCTCCTATAAGTTACACTTTAATTGGACACATGTTTTTCAATATAACATAAAAATATAATTTTATTCCATAAATGATTTTATTTTAAAATGAATTTAAAGATAAATGCATGTGCTTTTCAAATATTATTTTTGAAATGGATTTGAAAAAATAAGCACTTTTGAAATTTTTATAAAAATATTTTATAAATTATAATATTTATGTTTTCTATAAAATGATTTAAAAATAAATTTTTAATAAGTATTATAAATATATTTTTTATAGGTTCTAGAACACCTTAATAGGAATTTTTCTTGTCATCCCATTTTTTTTAAATATTTTTATTAGGATTCCTTTCATGTTCTAAAGAAAATTATGGAGCTAGTGTAGATAAAAATAATTAGTAATTATATAATTTTTTAGACATTGATAGATTGTTAGGATATGATTAATTTTTAAAAACCAAGACTGGTAAATATACTTGGTCTCATAATATATTGGGTTTATATTTATTTTTCTTTTATAAAAAAAATACATAGCATGTTTTTAGAACTGAATCCAGATGTGTGGGTTCTAGTTGTGACATGTATACTTTTAAAAATGGATTATTCATATAATCCTTGAAAATGATGTTGATTTATGATATCGTGAAATATATATATGACCACTATATAATATAGGATTTTATTATATATGGTATTTTGTCAATTTTTCCTATTCAGGTTCATTGATGATTAGTTTTAGGTGGAGGGAGTGTGTTTAAATTTTCTAGAATATCACATGGAATATACAAAATATTTTAAAAATTAAAATAATGAGACTTTATAAGTTCATTTTTTATACTATCTTTCTAATTAGTGAGATTGTATATTTTCATAATGTAGTAGTTCCATGTTATTATATTTACCATTTGAGTACCACATGCTTATTTATAATGTAGGTTTACAACCAAATTATAAATATTAGTGATGATTGATTACTAATTTTAGATATGGTATTATTTTAGTTTACCCATATTTATTAATTTATGTCATTTTATGGTTATGGGAGTACCATTGACTATAAAATAACTACCAAATAGTTATTTTTTTAAATGAAACCCAATATCCAAATAGTATAAAACTAATGCTTATCCAACAATTATTTATATCATCAATCCTAAATTATACATATGATGGTTTTGTGGTTATTATTTATATATAAATTGTTATAATGGTCATGATTTAGATATGTTTAGGTTATAATTATGGCTAAATAGAATATTATAAGACATTATAATTTATGGATACTTTATTGGTGAGAGTAAATTTTTGGGGGACCTTTATATTATTATTGTATGAGATTTATTATATATATAATCAAAATTTTGTGTGATGATGATTACAGTGATTATTGGGTAGTCCTATTCAATAATGACTTTACACTTTTGGTTGTTTTATATATACTACTATGGTATATTTTGGTTTTAATATTTTCCTTCTTTTGGAATAATTTTGATTGGGTGATATAACTCTGTTGGTTTTCATTTAATTTATGATATTTCATCAAATAAAAATTGATTATGATATGTATTGATCATCTATTTTTTGGATTTTAATTATTTAACTATTAAAATCTTATATTGGTAGTGAATTTAATATTTGAGTATTAAAACATCAATTAGAGAAGAAAACCCATTTCTTATTTAAGGTGATCTTGAGTAGAACTTTTTGTTCTCATCATTGATCAAGGGATGGGTGTCAGTAGGGATGGGTTTTGTAGTGGTACATGTATAGTTAGTACAATTCGATGATTAAATTTTTTTGTCAGTGGAATTCCTTTATTGTGATGTTTACCTCATTATTAGGTGATTTCTTTTTCTTAAAATTTTATAATTCTTTTGTGTTTTTTGGGAATTATATAATGATTATTTGTAATGGATCAATTTTTATTCATATATATATTTATATATTCCCATTGATACATTATATTGTATATATTTGTTGTATATTTCATCCATTATATGATTATGTGGAACATTATTTCAAAATTTTCAGTGAATTCCTCCCATATTGAATATATTCCCAATTGGTACTAGTCACTACACATTAGCCAATTAGAGAAAAATTAATGATGGAACACCCAACCATGTCTCTAACCTAGATAGGTTATTATTAGGTTTGAATAATTTCATCAACCATAAACCAATTGAAATATGATTTATTGTCATTTTGAATGGTCATCACACTAATAAAACTAATGAATTTACTCTTATTTCCTTATATTGGTCGACCTTTTTAAGTCCATATCATCATATGTATATTTTCCATTGGACAGTTTTTATTCATTATTTTCATCGATAAAAGATATTTCTCAATTTTCTTATCCTCTCCCATTTTCTTATCTTCCTTAAATTTACTAATATTATCAGTGAAACCAATAGGAATTTACCTAATACAAAATAGTAAAAGTGGATTTTACAAATAAAAAAAAATGTTAATTAAATTATAGTAATAGGTAATATAAATAGTAAGTAAAATATTAAAAATATTATAAGTAAAAAAATTTAAAATTTATTTTTCTTTCCAGTTATTCTATAAATATTCAGTTGTTATTTTTAATTTTATTAAAATATGTGGTTTTTTTTCTTGAACCCATTTACCATTCCATTCATATATTGTCCCAACATTTAAATATAAATTCCTTTATTATGGTGGTTTAATATATAATGTGTATCATATCATTTGACTTCAATTTTAATAAATACTGCAATAAATATATTTACATGAATATAATTATTTTCATAGTTTTGAGTATCATTTATCTATTTATCAATTTCATTTGAAATTTAGATAGTGTATTATTTTTTAAAAATATTGGATACATATAAAATGTATTTATGTTTTAATAAAAAAGGATTATTTCATCTATATAAACTTAAAAATAAAAATTTACCTATATGAATAATGAATTATCACTTTTAATTAAATTATAATTCTCAACTCTCTAAAACCTAATACTTGTACCATAGACTATAGATATTCCAATTAATAAATTTATTATTTATTTTAATGTTGTAATGTCCAAGAAATTCCATAATTTTTTTTAATTATATGAAATTATCTCGAGACCGTGAAATCTTGATGACGTGTGATTTTGATGCCCGAAGTGCACGAAATGATCCGTCAAAGTTTTATTGAATTTTAAATAACGTGCTTAAGCAATTTTTTTTTGAAAAATTGTAATAACTCTTAAATGGTTGCCTAGCTCAGAAATACGAGGGCACTATTTCGTTGAGGATGACAGGTTTACATCAGGCGCACTGTAATTTTATTCGGCGTTGGCTTCCTGAGAGAAAACATGAAAATGGAATAATTATAAATAAAATAATTAAATAAAGTTATTTTATTTTTCAAATGATTATAACTCACCAACAGTGACTCAGATTAAAATTCTAAGACCATAGGTGAGATCGTGAGGTTTTGCTTTCTTTAAGAAGATACTAACATTGGACGGTGCGGGCCTACTATGGAAGTTAGTTTTTTGGCCATAAATAAATTAATTATGTAACAATTGTTTTTCTTAAAATCCATAACATGTAAATGGTAGCTCATATTAAAAATCCAAGAGTACAGTTGGGTATTTTGGTGCGTGTTTTCCTTAGTTAGTGCCTAACCTCGACCGATGCTAGTCGAGGGTAAATGATAGAGATTTATTGAACTTTTTTTAAGGTATGTTCAGTAATCGCCCGATTGGTGTTTCATAAATTTTAAACTGGTGATCGAATTAAAAATTTGAGGTCACTGTTGAATCCGTAGCACCAGGATTCGCATAAAAGAGAATTTACTTTGACCCTAGTATGTCTGGATAAAACCTTATGTTTTGTGGAATTTTAAAAGAAATTAAAGAAAATAACTTCCTTTTTCTTTCATATCCTCCAACGGACAAGCGGAGTGTGGGGCTAGTGATGTGTCAAGCTAATAAATGTCTTAACCTACCAATCCTAAGTAAAGATGTCATTGGGGAATTATAAAGGTTTCTAATTTATGAGCCACTCATTAATTCCCCACTTCGTTACATACCCTCCTCCACTACCATATATAAGCAGCATGGGGAGGGGTATCAGCACAGCTTCTCCAAGAAAGAAAGTGTTGAAGGACTGTTGTGACGCTGAACCATTAGTGGATGAAGCTGATCCCAGCGAGAGGTGACCGGTGACACCGAACAAAGAATCAGAGGATTGCGTACGAGCAGTGTTGTTGGAATCATGTTGCTGGAATGATAAAAACCGACCAACCATCAAATGAGGATGTTCTCCCATGGGTTTAGAAGGTAGGGATTTGATTATTGTTTTAAATTCAAGTGAATATATTGAACCCCTGATCCTCCTTTTTTATGATCAAACGCGTAGGGCGTGGGCCTAAGGAACCCGGCCCGGACCCTCCGCTACATTGCTCCACCCTTGCATCCTTCGTGGAATAACACTAGTGTGGCAACATAGAATGGCTACAAAGAAGGTGTGCGCAAATGCAGGCCGCAAGAGGAGGCCATGGCACAAAGCCGCGACGGTCATCAGAATGGCCAGTACTGACTGTCCGCGAAGAATGTACGGCGTGCCGTTGCACTCCACTAGTGAGTATAGGGCTACGGCTCATCAGTCGCGGTAGACAGAGGAGGCTGTCGACACTTCAGCCGGTCACAGAATTAGAGTTGTTGCGACCCGTGCGCCACTGGCAGACATGAAGCTGCGGCCAAAGCCGTGATGGAGGCAGAACCCGCGCCTATGGAGGGTTCCACGGTGCCACCTCTTCGCAAATTGAACGGCCTCCGAGCCATTCGTGAGTTCGGGAGACGACGGATCACACCCCCTTTGCTGGCTAGGGAAGACCCCACAGCGAGCCACACTACCCCTCATACCAGACCGCTCCCCACCTCGGGCCGGTCCGCACTACACCATGGCAGAGCTGCCGCCCTTCTAGGTCTCCCCATCGCGGGTCACTCCCTATATGGGATGGGCCGCCCCTTGAGGGCCTCACCCTTGCGGATCGGCCCTCCCCATGCAAGCCACCCCCTCGCAAGTCGAGCCAACTTTACATGCCACTATTTGTCAGCCGCCTTATACGGGCAGGGCCACCCTTACGGGTCAATCTTTGTGGACCGCCCATTGCAGTCCTCCGTTGCACGCTACACTTTGCAGGCCTCCCTTGCGAGCCACCCCTTTCAAGCCACCCCCACGCGGTCCAGTCTGCCTTTGTGGGAAATTCTTTGCATGCCACCCTATAGGGGTGGGGCCGCGCGGCGTGCCGGGACAGTCCGACTGGGTCAGACCGGACCCGGGGCCCCACTCGGCCCAAAAACGATTAAAAGGTTATATCTTTAGAACCAGACGTCCATTTGATGAAACCTTGGTGGTGTTGGGATCCTTGAATAGAGATGCTAATTTTGTTATACTTTAACTGAGTTTTATAAATAGTTGGATTATGTTCGGGTTTGATAGAACCTGAATCCAACGGGGCCCTTAGAACTAAAATTCCTATAACTCACATATCATGTGTCTGATTGACGCATTTTATGTCACATTAGGCCCCTTACGTCATGGTGGACCTTTGGGTTATTCCTTTGTGAAAATGTTTGGCAGTCGGGGTATGGTCGATATCTCGAGGGAAGATACTACAGAACTCGGGTGCACTGGGTGCGAGGAATCCAGTTGGCCAGCAGTGAAGCGGAGGTTGGAGACAAATCATATGGAGGTTACTACCGAGCTATCCTGTGTGGGTTAGCACTGATCATGTGTCAATCAGATCTTATTTTGGTCAGCGCTCAGCAATACTGTGTGGGTAATCCCATACCGATCATGTGTGGGTCAAATCTTGTGTGGGTCAGTGCTCAGCGATCTTTTGTGGGTCAGCGCTTACCGATCTTGTGTGGGTCAAATCATGTGTGGGTCATAGCAAGGTTCAGTTACCTATTGATCATGGGCAGGTCAGATCCGGTGTGGTTCATTGAAGGGGATAGTTACCTATCGATTTTGGGAAGATCAGATCCTGTGTGGGTAATTTCGGGGGTTAGTACCTATCGATCCTGTGTGGGTCAGGCTTTGTATGGTCAGTCGTAGTGCCTCTTGATAGAACAAGATGATCTAGCTTCGCGACTAATCAAGTATACTTCAATACTCCACTAAAAACCTAGTTTGAGATGAGGCTCTAATTGAACTGCGTCTATTGCACTGTTCATTTAATTAAGATCATGATTTTTTGTTATCCTTGTGGAATTTTAAGAGACCATAGGGGGTCTCAGGGTCCTTATTGGGTATTGTTATAGTCACTCCTACATGGGTTTCACCTGAACCTTGTTGTGTCTTGTGCAGACGACGAGTAGCTGGGCTGAGGTTCGAGAGATCCAAGATAAGGTAGTATGCAGAAGAGACGGGTAGATGTGGAGTACTGAGGAGGTGATCCGTTCCTACCCCTCTGGTACTGTAACACCTCAAGATTTCATAGTACGTTATTTCTTCAAAGAAATGCAATAACTTGCACTACACGCAACACTGAGTTCAAGCACATCACGACTTACCAAACTAATCGTTCAAAAGTGGTTATGAATAGTATTAACTGAATTTGGAACTTTATATAATCCATATAATTTTATAATCCATATTGTGAGTTTCATAGACATAATGTAAGAACAATTTCATTTTTTTCACATAAAAGAATTATTTTTCAAAAAATGAAATTTTACCGCCTTTTAACGGCGAACCCTTTTTAAATCCAATATTTGAAACTTTTTTATATTCAATTTGACAAAATAAACTTTTTCATTAGAATTGGGTCATAATAATTTAGTTTTAATAAATTTTTGGTGTTTTACTGATAACTTTTATATTTGGGTGAGTAGTAAAAAATACTATATTTTAACTAAAAAAACGTTTTTTATCAAAATAATTTATAGTGTTTAATTATCCATTTTAATGGTTTTAAAGTATAATAAGATTATATTTTTACCATTTAATCCAGTGATGGTCATTGTATGTAATTTTACTTGGAAATTGGAAATAAACATGTGCCAATCATTTGATATTTATTATTTCTTAAAAGTACGCTTTTTGGGTTTGACAATGAGAATTATTTTTAAATTAATTAATGAAACTTATATGTTTTTAAATTGGTAAAATATACTTTATTTTGAATTCATAATATCAAAATTTTCTTCGGGTGAATTTTTGGTATTTCTCTGAAAACTTTCAATTTTTGACGAATAGTGAAAAATACTAAGTTATAGTTTAAAACCAAATTTTTATTTAAATAATTATTTATTTTATTTAAATTTATTTTATGTCAAAATAGATACATAATAACTATATATGTTCTATTTAATTCATTGGAGTCAGTTTAGAATAATTTTAGATATAAAAAAATTTTATTGAAGTTTTTACCGCCTTTTACCCACCTCCTAGGAGAATTTGAAAAAATTACATAAAACATAATTTTACTACTTTAGTGAGTTGAATTTCAAATATCTAAGAGACATGGTTGATATCAGTACATAAAATCAGGTTCAATAGGATAAAAATAAGTTTTGGTGAATAGTCACTTTTTTACTTTTATTTACCACGGTTAAAAGTAAATAGGGTGATTAAGGGTAAAAATGATATTATTATTACCCTAACCCATGTCCTAATTTTATTGGATAAGTATAAATTGACCAAAATAAGCCTTAGGAATAAAATATGATCTTTCATGTCCACTTGGATTAGATTAAGAAATTTATTATTATTAAATTCAAAGAAGAGTTAAAAGTATTAAATTCAATGTTTCATAAATAAACCATTTTTAATATAGGGTTACACATTAGATAAATTCTACTATAAATATTCATTAGAAATGAAAAAATATTTCATACATAATGGTATTTTATTTATATATTTTAGACATTAAATAATTTAATTTATTTATGACGCAATGATGTTGCAGTAATTACCTAATTAATGAAATATTAAAATAATTAATATTATAGATATCCAAATAAATGTAATTTGAGACTTTTTATGAATTCCGATAGTTTTCTAGGTTAATATGACATGATAGGGTTGGTTATATTAATTTTTTAGAAGTAATAATTCTGTTATAAATTTAGATAAAACAATATACCAAATAGTTTCAAAATTGACATAAAAGAGTTTTTAAAACAAATATTATATTATTAATTGATATTATATTTCTAAAAATATAAGGATTGGCCAAAAGACTTATATAATGATAGGTGTATCATTAATTAACATATTGGGGTTCTATTGGAAGTTTATAGTAAGTTTATTAACCATATAATATAAAAATACAAAGAGACATGGTAAATGTCAAACTATTTAACTAAGAGTTAAATCTAAAAGATAAAGTTAATATAGTGACCCAAACCTGTCTAAAACCTATTGTTTGAGTGGTTTTTGACCCATACCAACCTTATCCTTTAAATAATTTATTTTGGATCCATTAGAAACCGAATATTATTTTATTATAAAATAATATTTCTAGCGTTTCCTAAGGTGCCCCCCACCCCTCTTATAAAAGGTCACTCCCCCTTCTATCTAATTTACACCTTCAAAGCCATTTGGTTCGTCAATACCCAGCTTAAATACCCTCTCAACTATCCTTACATCATCTTAATGTCCTTACTTTAGTCATAAAGACAACCTAAAGAGCCATTTTGATCAAATCAAAAGGAAGAACCCGATGAAGAGATAAATATTTCATCACCTCTTTCAAGTTCCTTTCTTCTTCAACTTCTTATTTCATTGTTGTTTCCATTCTAAAATAATAACTCCAATATCTTCTATATACTTTAATTTTATTATAAATATGTTACACCCATATTAATTATTATATCCATCCTTTGAATGACATGTCACCATACGTGTGTACGTACGGCTTACCATCTCCACGTCGTGGTGTAATTGTTATTCAATACATTATTATTTGGATTGGTATAATAATGATGTTTAATTGATTTAAATTATAAATATAACCTGATAATGATTCTGTGTATATGATATACTATATAATTATATATTATTTTAATATCAAAATAATGATATTGTCACTCGTGCGTAGTTACGGATTACCCTCTCCACAAATGCGATGAGATTCATTCCTCATCATATCCATTCAAAACTAATTTTCATTAGATGATTAAAAATAATTTTTAAAGACTTAATATCATTATGAATATGAATAAGATACATCCTATCTATAAAAAACATTACTTACATAAAAATGAATATAAAGGAAAATGAATCAGTTAACACCTAAAATGACGATAATACTAAGATATTATTAACAATGGAATGTTAAAATATAATATATGATATAATATTAATGTATATGATTCTTATATAATTTAATAACAATTATTTCACCATTATATAGGAGGTTAACTTACCCTCGACCAAGTAAATGTACAACGTAAGGGTTAATTTCACAATCTCTTTATTATCCGAGGTTGTTTTTACGTAAGTATATACTGGGAAATATTTATTATCCATGTACATGTTTCATAAAAGAGTTTTAAAATGGACTCTTTTTAAGGGAAATTATAGGAAAACATCATTTTAAATGTTTTAAATCTTTATTCATTGAAATCATTTTCAATAATGTCCATGTTTTAAAAATGATTTTTAAGGATTTATTTATATGAACATGAATGTTTTAAAAATGTTAATTCCTTTCAAAAGTTTCAAAGTGGTATGGGAAACTTTGATTCAAAAATGACTTTAAATTTCTTCCTTTCTAAATTGTGTGACATTTAAATGTTTTCATGAAAAAGGGATATTTCACTAAATGAGTTTTATAAATAATTTTCATCTATGTCAACATCCTTTGATGGATTTTAAACTTATTTGAAGTTGATTTATTATGATACAAATCTTGCATATTTTATTGAAATTTTTCTGATATGTTTGAATGTAGATGTGTTATTTTTATACCATTCATGGTTAATGGTTAAAGTATTGAAATTTTTTATTCTAGTTTTAATATAAATGTCTATGTTATGTTTCAACCTTTTCATATGAGGAATGCATTGGACTTAGTAAGTGACGGGTGGACCCCTCTATAGTTCCTCGATGCATTGGTGGGTCTCATCAGACAAGCTTGTGTCTTGGAATAAGGCCTTGATAAAATATTATTTGTAGTCTTGGCACAAGGCCTTGACTATGTGGTTATGAAGTTGGGCGTCATGCCTTCCATTATTATAAAAGAGGATATTGATATGGTATGTGATTCTTCGACCAGTAGAATATCCATTTGAGTAAGTATATGGAATTATTTTAATTTATAGTTTCCATATTATGATGATGTTTATGTTGAAAAGGCTTTTTTTTAGTTCAATTCATTGCCTTTAATGTTTATGATTATTTATGAACGTTTCTGCTATGTTGTTATCTTTACTGAGCATCTGAGCTCACCCCTTTCTATGTTTCATTTTTCCCAGGATGCGAAGAAGTATATTATGACTGACCTACAAGAATAATCTATGGGATCTCAGTGTTGTCTATGTAAACAATGTTTTTGTAGTTTTCCATTTTATGATGTAATGTAAACCTTATGAATGTATCTATTACTTCCAAGGATACTAAAGTAATCGGCCTTTCGAGACATGATCTTTTGTGATCATGACAATGAAACATAATAATGCACCGACTCTGGGCTTCATGGGTCAGGGTGTTACAGTTGGTATCAGAAGATTTATAGTACAAACTATGGAAACTATATTTATCTAAACTCTTATTAGATCACATAGACCTAATATAGACATTCAGGATTAGTATAGAATAATTTCCTAGAATTTTTGTATTGTAGATATTTTGTGATTTTTCCAAGCAGTACATCTATATCTAGATACGAGCAGGTAGAGGCAGCTTTGGCACATATGTACCTAGGGGTAAAACCTAAAAACACCTATTTGAGCTAGACTTGAATGGGAACTGGTGCATGATAATGGGTCTTGCTACACTCTTCGTTATGACACTCCCTGGTGATATTCTTAAAATAATTCTCACTTTATTTAAAAATAATTATGAAGGATTTACAAGTATATTCCACCTCAAAGATAATATTTTTATGATTATGGATTATATCCATAGAATGTGAAATTTACATTAGGTATTTTAAAAGTTTGGAATTATTCATTGCAGTTCATAATCTGACCTAGTGTATGCCATTGTATAGAAATGGCGCCCAGTAGAAGGAATGTGAACTCCAGCAATACGTATGATCCAAAGAGTAAGAAGGATCATATCTTTCATGGTATTAATCCATCATTTAGAAGGGAAATAGTCTACCATGTATTCTCAATATATGAAGAAATAGTATCATGTTTTAATAAGATATGTAAATAATTTTCTGAATCCTCTGGATTTTATGGGAAGAAAGAGAAGAAATAGATAGAAGAGAGAAAGATGGATAAATGGAGGATGGAAAAGAAGTATTTTCCCATATGTGAATACTATGGGAATAATCACCTTGGTACATTCTTGAAGGAAATGGGTGTTTATTATAAGTGTGGAGAAACAGGACACCATGTATGTGATTTCACGGGTAAGAACAAGGTTTTAAATGTACAATTCTTAATCTACAAGGAGTTGGGACACTACACAAATCAATGTCTAAATCAACAGAGTATACCCCAAATGCTACTATTGGATAATAATAATGTTTTTATACTGCTGAAGATGAAGAATAATTATTAGACTTATTACGTTGTTATTAAAGTATTGTGTCATTTGAGTATTGTATTAGTGATGTACATTTTATAAGAATTATAGAGTATATAAGGATTGTACAGCAGTACTATTTCATTAAGGGCATGAGATTGTGTGGAACCAATAAAAGTGACTCAATATCAAGTAAATTTTTTGGACAATATATGGTTGAGAGAAATATAAACCATAATATGGTTCTGATACCGAGGTAGTAATTTGGGAATAATACATGATAGATTTGGATAAATTATATTGGATATTATTTACAACCTTGAAACTGATTAATGATTTTAATCTTACATCATTAATGGAGTTTACAACATTTTTGGATAGAAGGATTATATCCAGTATTCTATAATAAATAAGGGAGCATTAATGTAATCAATAAGGTTATATGATAATTCAGGATGTTGTAGTGTTTTAAAAGAATGCATGATGAAGGTGTTCACATGTTATTACATGGCAAAAAGGTTCTTCATTGTGTTTCCCTTTCTTATAAATTTTGGACTATGAGTTTGGACAGAAGTATTTTGGAAAATTCTAGTTTGAGAATATTTTTGGATTTCCACGAAAAGGACAACACAGAGGTCGGGCGGCAACCTGTCGCGTCCGGAATGGCCGCAAGACTTGAACCCGCAACCGAAGGGACAGAAGGGTTTATCACTTACTAATGGACCACATGATATCCTGGTTTGAATAATTATTTTTTTAAAGGTCTGGTAGATGAATTATAAATTAATTTATTTTAACCCGATACGAATAGGATAAATATAATATTTTTTTAATTTTTATTATCTTTTACAGTGAAAGATGGATTTGTGGTAGAAATTAGTTAACGAATCTAACTCTACTTATCAAGTATATTTTTTTTCTTCTTCTCTTATTCTATGAAAAATTTAAATCTTAAACTTTAGGTAAGGGATCTTAAAACTAAAATTTTTTATCATAATACCTTATGATTTTTTGAACCGATAATATTTTAAATCATCATAGATTGATGTCTTTGAGGCCCTCAATTCTAAAATTGCTTGTGATTGATGACATAAATCACTCCCTATAAATATTTACGTTTTACCTCCAATTATGTGTGTCTAATTTCCACCAATGGTCTCCTAATCAAGATCATAATTTGGTGGTGTCTTTTTCATTCCCTTTTTACTCTTATTAAGAATAAATTTTATTAACCTAATTTTTAATATGGGTTTTCCGAAAAAGTTATTTTATATTTTCAACATTTTATTTTAAAAGAACAATTTCAAATTGTGAGGATTAAATTTATTAAAGGAGGGAAGAATGCAACACCCCAAGATTTCATAGTACGTTATTTCTTCAAAGTAATGAAATAACTTGCACTACACGCAACACTGAGTTCAAGCGCACCATGACATACAAAATAGTCGTTCAAAAGCGGTTAAGAATAGTGTTAACTGAATTTTGAACTTTAAAAAATCATTATAATTTTAGAATCCATATTATGAGTTTATTAGACATAATTTATAAACAATTTCATTTTTTTCAGATAAAAGAATTATTTTTTAAAAAATGAAATTTAACCTCCTTTTAATGGGGATCACTTTTTAAATCCAATATTTCAAATATTTATATATTCAATTTGACAAAATAAAAAAATTTCATTAGAATTGGGATATAAGAAATTAGTTTCAATAATTATTTGGTGTTTGTCTGATAACGTTCTTATTTGAGTGAATAGTGAAAAATACTATATTTTAACTGAAAATATCATTTTTAATAAAAACAATTATAGTTTTGAATTATCCATTTCAATGATTTGGAAGTATAATAAGATTATATTTTTACCATTTAATCCAATGATGGTCATTGTATGTAATTTCACATTGAAATTGGACATAAACAAGTGTCCATCTTTTGATAGTTATTTTTTTCATAAAAATACAGTTTATGGTTTTAGACAATGGGTATTATTTTTACATTAATTAAGTAAAAATCTATGTTTTATAATTGTAAAAATAGAATTCATTTTTTAATTCGGAATTTTAAAATTAACATATGGTGAATTTTTGGTATTTTTCTGAAAACATTAATTTTTTTATGGAATAGTGAAAAACACTGACTTATAGTTTTAAACTGAATTTTTATTTAAATAAATACTTATTTTATTTAAATTTATTTTAGGTCAAAATAGATACATAATACCAATATATATTCAATGTAATTCATTGGAGTCATTATATAATAATTTTAGATATATAAAAATTTTATTGAACTTTTTACCGTCTTTTACCCACCTCCTAGGAGAATTTGTGAATTTACATAAAACGTAATTTTACCGCTTCTATGAGTTGAATTTCAAAAATCTGAGAGACATGGTTGATATCAGTATGGAAAATGTGGTTCAATAAGATAAAAATAAGTTTTGGTGAATAGTAACCTTTTACTCTTATTTACAATCGTTTAAAGTAAATAGGGTAATTAAGGGTAAACTGATGTTATTATTACAATTACACATTTCCTAAATCTATTGGATAAGTATAATTCCACCAAAAACAACCTTAGGAATAAAATATGATCCTTTAGGTCCACTTGGATTATATTAGGAAATTTATTATTATTTATTTCAAAGAAGAGTTAAAAGTGTTAAATTCAATGTTTAATAACTAAACCATTTTTAATATAGGGTTAAACATAAGATAAATTAGACTATAAATGTTCAATAGAAAGATAAATATATTTCCTACATAATGGTATTTTATTTATATTTATAGACATTAAATAATTGAATTTATTTATGACATAATAATGATGCAATAATTACTTAATTAATGAAATATTAAAATAATTAATATTATAAATATCCAAATAAATGTGATTTTATACTTTTTATGAATTAAACTAATTGTATTGGTCAATATGACATATTAGAGTCAATTATATGAATTTTTTTGAAGTAATAATGATGATATGAATTTAGAAAAAACAAAATCCCAAATAGAGTCAAAATTGACATAAAAACATTTTTAAAACTAATATTATATTATTAATTGATATTCTATTCCTAGAAATATTGGGCTTGGAAAAAAGACTTATATAATTATAGGTGTATCATTAATGAACAAATTTGGAATCTCTTTGAAGTTTATAGAATTTTTATTAACCATATAATATAAAAATACAAAGAGACATGGTAAATGTAAAACTATTTAACTAAGAGTTAAATCTAAAAGATAAAGTTAATATAGTTACCATAATCGGTCTAAAACCTATTGGATTAGTTTTTTGCGACCCATCCCTACCATAGCCTTTAAATAAATCTTTTTGAAGCCATTATAAACCGAAAATGAGTTTATTATAAAATAATATTTATAGCTTTTCCTAAGGTGCCCTTCACCCCTCTTATAAAATGGAACTCCAACTTCTCTATAATTAACACCTTAAAAGACATTTGGCTCAGACAACCCCTACCCAAATAACCTCTCAAAATTCCTCCCTTTATCCTAGATTCCTTCTCTTAGTCATAAATAAAATCTAAGGAGCACTTTTGATCAAATCAAAAGGAAGAACCGACAGAAGAGGTAAATATTTCATCACCTCTTTCAAGTTCCTTTCTTCATCCACATCCTCTTTCATTGTTGTTTCCATTATAAAATATTAAATCAAGTATCTTTTATATACTGTGATGTTATTATAAATATGGTACTACCATATTCAGTATTCTACCCATCCTTTGAATGACATGTCACCATACATGCGTGCGTACGACTTACCATCTCCACGTCACGGTGTATTTGTTATTCAATACATTATTGTTTGGATGGGTATAATAATGATGTTTAATTGATGTAAATAATCAATATAACATGATAATTATTCTGTATATATGATATAACATCAAATTATATATTAATTTAATATCAAAATAATGATATTGTCATTCGTGCGTACATACAGATTACCCTCTGCACGAACGCAATGAGATTCATTATCCATCGTATCCATTCAAGATTAATTTTCATTAGATGATTACAAATGATGTTTAAAGACTTCATATCATTCTGATTATGAATATGATACATGCTATCCAAAAAAACGTCACTTATGTAACAAATCAGATAAAGGATAACGAATCAGTTAACACCTGAAACGACGATAATACTATGATATTGTTAACAAAGCAATGTTAAAAGATCATATATGATGTCATATTAATGTATATGATTATTTTATAAATTAATAACAATTATTTGACCATTATACAGGAGGTTAACTTACCCTCAACCAAGTAAAATTACAAGGTAAGGGTTAATTTCACAATCTCTTTATTATCTGAGGTTGTTTTTAGTATGTATCTACTGTGACATATTTATTATCCATGTCCATTTTTCATAACAAAGTTTTAAAAAGGATTTTTTACTGAAACATCATTTTAAATGTTTTAAATATTTATTCTTCATAAATAAGTGTCATTAATGTCCATGTTTTCAAAATGGGTTTTAAGGATTTATTTATATGGACATGAATGTTTTAAAAATGTAAATTCCTTTCAAATGTTTCAAAGTAGTAAGAAACACATTGATTCATAAATGACATTAAATGTCTTCCTTTCTAAATTTTGTGACTTTTAAATGTTTTCTTGAAAAAAGGATATTTCTCTCAAAGAGTTTTACAAATCATTTTCATCTATGTCAACATCCTTTGATGGATTTTAATCTTATTTGAAGTTGATTTATTATGATATAAATCTTCCATATTGTATTGATGTTTTTGGGACATGTTTGACTGTGGATTTGTTATTTTTATACCATTCATGGTTATTGGATAAAATATTGACATTTCGTATGATATTTTTAATATGAATGTTTTTGTTATATCTCATCCTTTTCGTATGAGGAATGCATTGGACATAGTAAGTGAAGGGTGGAGCCCACTATAGCTCCTCGATGCATCAGTAAGTCTCATGAGTTAAACTACTATCTTGTCACAAGGCCTTAACAAAATCTTATTTGTAGTCTTGGCATAAGGCCTTGACTATGTGGTTAAAAGTCTGGCATTATGAATTCCATCATTATGAAAGTGGCTATTGATATGGCATGCGACTATTCAACTAGTATAATATCAATGTGAGTTAGTATATGGCATTATTTTGATTTATATTTTCTATATTATGATGAATTTTATGTTGAAAAAGAATTTTGTTTTAGTTAAATACATTTCCTTAAATGTTTATGCTTATTTATGAAAGTTTCTGCTATATTATTATCCTTACTGAGCATATGATCTCACCCCTTTCTATGTTTTATTTTTTCCAAGATGCAAAGAAGTATATTACGAATGACCTACAGGGATAATCTATGGGATCTCAATGTTGTCTATTGAAACAATTTTTTTGTAGTTTTCCATTTTATGATTTAATGTAAACCTTATGAATGTATTATTACTTCCAAGGATACTAATCTAATCAGTCTTTCGAGACTTGATCTTTTGTAATAATTCCAATGATATGTAATAATGCACCAACTCTAGGCTTCTGGGGTCGGGGTATTACAACTGGTATCAGAGGAATTTTTGTACAGTCCTTGGAAACTAGATATAGAAAAACCTTGATTAGAGTAGATATCCCTAAGATAGAAATTGAGGATTAGTATATAAGAATTTCCTAAAATTTTGGTATTGAAGATATTTTGTGAGTTTTCCAAGGAATACATCTCTATCTGGATACGAGCAGGTAGAGGCAGCTCTGGCACAGATGTAACTAGGGGTAAAACCTGAAAACACCTATTTGAGCTAGACTCGAACGAGAACTTGTGCACGACAACGGGCCTTGCTCTACTCTTCATTACGACACTTCCGGGGGATATTCTTAGAATAATTCTCATTTTCTTTAAAAATTACTATTAAGGATTTACAAGTATATACCTCCTCAAAGAAAATATTTTTATGATTATGGATTATATCCATAAACTATACAACTTACATTATGTATTTTACATGTTTTGGATTATTCACTATAATTTATAATCTGACCTAGTGTATGCCATTGAATAGAAATGGCGCCCAGTAGAAGGAATGTGAACTCCAGCAATATGTATGATCCAAAGAGTAAGCAGGATCATATCTTTCACTATATTAAGCCAACATTTATAAGGTAAATAGTCTCCCATGTATTCTCAACATATGAAGAAATAATATCATTTGTTAATAAGATATGTAATGAATTCTCTGAGTCCTATGGGTTTGAAGGGAAGCAAGAGATGAAAAGGATGGATGAGAGAAAGATTGATAAAGGGAAGAGGGAAAAGAAGGATTTTCCCATATGTGAATATTGTGGAAAAATCACCTTGGTAAATGATTGAAGGGAATGCGAGTTTTTTTATAAGTGTAGAGTAAAAGGACACAAAGTATGTGATTGAAAGGGTAATAAAAAAGTTCGAAATGTATAATTATTCATCTGCAAGGAGTTGGGACACTATGAGAATCAATATCCA
The DNA here is from genome assembly GCA_963277665.1 of Viscum album. NCBI lineage: Eukaryota > Viridiplantae > Streptophyta > Magnoliopsida > Santalales > Viscaceae > Viscum > Viscum album. The sequence goes on from OY728129.1 coordinate 1,406,705,817, forward strand.
AATCATCAGAGTATACCCCAAATTCCGCTATTGGATAATAATAATGATATGATACTACCGAAGATGAATATGAATTATTAGATATATTACGTTGTTATTAATGTATTCTGTAATTTGAGTATTGTATTAATGATGTATATGTTGTAATAATTATAGATTATATAAGCATTGTTCTGAAATACTATTTCATTAAGGACTTGAGATTGGGTGGAACCAAGAAAAGTGACTCAATAGGAGGTTAATTTTTTTGGAAAATATATGTTTGAGAGAAGGATAAACCATAATATGGTTCTGATACCAAGTTAGTGATTTTGGATTAATACACGATTGATTTGGATAAATTATATTGGATATTCTTGAAAACCATGAAACTAATTAATGATTTGTATATTCCATAATTGATGGAGTTTACAACATTTTTGGATAGAAGGAATATATCCAATATTCTATAAGTAATAAGGGAGCATGAATGTAACTAATAAGGTTTTATGGTAATTCAGGATGTTGCAGTGTTTTAAAAGAATATATGATGAATGTGTTCACATGTTATTACGTGGAAAAAAGGATCTTCATTGTGTTTACATTCCTTATAAATTTTGGACTGTGAGTTTTGACAGAATTATTTTGGATAATCCTAGTTTGAGATTTTTTTTGGATTTCCACAAAAAGGAAAACCTGGATGTCGGGCGGCAACCCGTCGCGTCCGGCAAGGCCGCGAGACTTGAACCCGCAGCCGAAGGTCGACATGGGTGTATCACCTACCAATGGCCCACGTGATTTCCTGGTTTGAATAATTTAGTTTTTATATATAAGGTCTTGTATATGAATTATATATTATTATTTTATTGAACCCTATATGAATAGTATAAATAGAATATATTTTTTATGTTCTATTATCTTTTAGAGTGATAGATGGATTTGTGGTTGAAATTAGTTAAAGGATGGAACTATACATATCAAGTATATATTTCTTTCTTCTCTTATTCTATGAAAAAATTAATTCTTAAACGTTAGGTAAGGGATTATAAAACTAAAAATGTGTTATCCTAATACCTTATGTTTTGTTGAACAGATGATATTATAAATCATAAAATTTTTATGGATTTGAGGCCCTCATATCTACAATTGTTTGTGACTGATGACATCAATCACTCTCTATAAATATTTATGTTTTTCTTTCAATTATGTGTCTCTAATTTACACCAATTTTCTCCTAATCAAGATCATAATTTGGTGATAAATTTTTCATTCCCCTTTTCCTCTTATTAAGAGGAAATTTTATTAACCCAATTTTTGATGTGGGTTTTCCGAAAAAGTTAATTTATATTTTCAACCTTTTATTTTCAAAGAACAATTTCAAATTATGAGGAAGCAATTTATTGAATGAGGGAAGAATGTAACACCAAAAGATTTCATAGTATGTTATTTCTTCAAAGTAATGCAATAACTTGCACTACACAAAACACTGAGTTCAAGCGCAACACGACTTACAAAATAGCTGTTCAAAAGCGGTTATGAATAGTATTAACTGAATTTTGAACTTTATATAATCCTTATAATTTTAGAATCCATATTATGAATTTCATAGAAATAATTTAAGAAAAATTACTTTTTTTGAGATAAATGAATTATTCTTCAAAAAATGCAATTTTTCTGCCTTTTAATGGAGAACCATTATTAAATCCAATATTTGATACTTTAATATATTCAATTTGAAAAAATAAACTTTTTCTTTAGAATCGGGACATAAGAATTTTTTCTCAATAAATATTTGGGGTTTTTCTGATAACATTCATATTGGGTGAATAGTGAAAAATACTATATTTTAACTGAAAACAACTTTTTTAATCAAAATCATTTATAGTGTTGAATTATCCATTTTAATGGTCTGGATGTAACACCCCGAGATTTTATGAAAAATATTCTTTTTAATTTCATTAATGTCTTGTGTTGTACACTACACCAAAAGGAGCTTTCACAACACGTATCCTTGACTTGCCTTTCATTACACGCAATCACGACCTTCCTTGATAGCGTGTGTAGTACGCAATACCGAGTTTCACTAAACAACGATATGCTATTAAAATATTATTAAAACTAGCCGTTATGAATAGTAATAACCACTTTTTGAAATTTTGTAAATTTTATTTTTCAAAATGGACTTCATTTTTGGATTCGAAATATCGAAATTAGCTTAGGGTGAAATTTTGGTAATTTTCGGATAACTTCCATATTTTGATGAATAGTGGAAATTACTAAATTTTAATTAAAAACAACTTTTTCAATCGAAATAATTAATAGTGATAAATTATTAATTTTAGTGGTTTTAAAGTATATTTAGAATATATTTTTACAATTTAATACAATGTTGGTCATTCGATGTAATTTCACATTTAAAACAGTTATAAACAAGTGTCAATCTTTTGATAGTTATTATCTCTTAAAAACACGCCTTTTGTTTTGACGATGGGAATTAATTTTTAAATTAATTAATGCAACTGATATGTTTTGAATTTGGTAAAATAGAAATCATTTTTGAGTTCATAATAACAAATATATCTTAGGCCTAATTTTTGGCATTTTTCTGAAAACCTTCAATTTTTGATGAATAGTGAAACTACTAAGTGGTAGTTAAAAAACTAATTTTTTTCATAAATCTTAATTTTAGTGCTTCTGTGATTGGAATTTCAAAAATCCGAGAGACACGGTTGATGTCAGTAAGTAAAATGTGGTTCAATGAGATGAAAATAATTTTTGGTGAATAGTAACTTTTTACTTTTATTTACCACGGTTAAAAGTAAATAGGGTAATTAAGGGTAAAAATGATATTAATATTACACTAACACATGTCCTAATTATATTGGAAAAGTGTATCTCTACCAAAAACAACCTTAAGTGTAAAATATTATCATTTAGGCCCACTTGGATTAAATTAGGACATTTATTGTTATTTAATTCAAAGAAGAGTTAAAAGAGTTAAAATCAAAGTTTATTTACTAAAACATTTTTAATATAGGGTTATACATAAGATAAATTCGATTGTAAATATTCATTAGAAAGATAAAACGATTTCCTACATAATGGTATTTTATTTTTAATTTTTAGACATCAAATAATTTAATTTATATATGACACAAATATGATGCATTAATTATCTTATTAATGAAATATTGACATAATTGATATTATAAATACCAAAATAAATGTAATTTAAGACTTTTTATGAATTAAACTAATTTTCTAGGTTACTATGATTTATTAGTGTTTATTTAATCAACTTGGTTCGAACATATAATTCTGTTATGACTTTCACAAAAATCATATATCAAATAGTGTCAAAATTGACACAAAATGGTTTTTAAATCAAATATTATATTATTAATTGTTATTTTATTCCTAAAAATCTAAGGTTCGGCCAAATGACTTAGATAAGGATATATATATTAATAATAAAAAATTTGGGGTTCGTTTTTCATGTTATAGTATGTTTATTAACCATATAGTGTAAGAAAACAAAAAGACACGTTAAAAGTTAAATTATTTAACTTAGAGTTAAATCTAATTGATAAGGTTAAAATAATAACCTAAACTTGTCTAAATCCTATTGGTTGATAGTATTTCGACCCATCCCCACTTTAGCTTCGAAATAAGACCCTTTAGAACAATTATAAACCGATTTTTGACTTTAATATAAAATAATATTTTGAGATATTCCTAAGGTGCCCCTATCCTCCCTTATAAAAGGGCACCTCCTCCCTCTCTTCCTCACACATCTTTGAGCCTTCAAGCTCAGACAAACCCTGCCAAAATCTCTTCTCCACTTCCCTAGTATCATCCTAGAGGTCCTGGTCTTCTTCAAAGACCATCCTTAGTTCTTTAAGTGGAGGTTAAGTGAAGGCGCGTCAAAAAGAGGAGCTTCGGACACTTACGAAGCAAATCGGACCTAAGGTAAGGGAAATATCACAATATCATTTTTATCCGAGATTGTTTATACATTGGTATTTACTGGGGTGTATTTTATCATCCACATCCATGTTTCCTCAATATTTTATATTATTTCCATCCACCCACAATTGTTTAAATCCAATTTTACCCTTCGGTGAGTTTTTAGTAAAATATATGAAAGGAATCTTTTGTCATTTTTCGTACAAGGTACTTTTTTTACTTTTCCGACAAAAGTATGAGAAGAATGTTTTTTTAACTTATACAACATGAATGGATTTTTAAAACATTATTTCCAAGAAGCAACCTTTACAAGTTTTCAAGTTTATTTTTAATCAACTTCTTTTAGTTTAAAATTGTATGACATGTTAAGAAAGGAAAAAATGTTTTTGAAGAAGAAAGGATATTTTCCTCAAGAATGGAGTTCAAGTGTTTTATCAAAATTATTTTCCATCTAAGATAATAAATAGTTCTGTTTTTATCCCTATTATTACATTGATTTGATTATGTTTTGATGGAATTATTTTTATGAATTCCATTATCTTATATGAATTGTTTTATGATGTCATGATGTTTAAGATTCCCATTTGTATTACATGGGTTATGAAATGATGTATGATTTATGATTTTGTGGCACACATAATAATGGTATCATTATGAGATGGGTGGGACCTATATCTCCCTCCAATGCATTGGGTAATGATTTTATATCTCATGAGATAGACATGGCTAGAATGGTAGGTTATACCGGTTCAGTGAAACAGGACTGAAACGAGGGTGACTCGGTTCAGAAAGGCACTTTGTCCACTAAGATAGTCTTGGCAATGAGTCTTGCCTAACAAGAAATGATTCTCTATGATTATGTGTGTATTCCACAATGTTTCATATTTTATGTTATGATTATTGTGATTACATTTCACTGCCATGATTTATCCCATGTTATGAAATTATGCTCTCTTTTTCAGGTTAAGATTTTCAAAATGTTATGTTCTTATGATGTGATTTATATTTCTTTTGTTTACCCTTACTGAGCATTTGAGCTCACCCTTTTATGTTTTCTTTTCCCCAGGATATAAAGAAAGGTTTTAGGTATAAAAAAAAGAAGATCTTTATGGGAGATATTGAAGATATTTCACCAGGATTAGAAGATTTTATTCCGAGTTTCCAAAGACACTAAACTATTACGATCCTTATGTGTGTGTTTTTGTTATGTACTAAGTATTCTGAACATGTAATGTAATTTCAATGTACGTCAAGCTTCGGGTCTCTACAGTTGGTATCAGAGGAAAGGTTTAGTCAACCTTTGGAAACTAGGATGCGAGAACTTTAGTGAGATCCCTAGAGATATTTCTAAGGTATGTCTAGGGATGTCCCTAAGGTTAAGTATACGTATAGGTTATAGTACTAGAATTACGCTAACGATCATAGAATTAAACCTAAGATGTTAGATATTGAAGGTACTCCCCCTTTATTATGTTGTTTTCCCTAGCATTATTTTTTCCTCTCACACTATTCTTTTTGGGTTTTAGATGATGGCTGGAACCCGAAGGAACCGTGTTGATCAATGCAATGGACAATGCAATGATTGCCCTCCTGAACAAACAAATGTTATGGGATATGGAGTGAAAAATCTTATTGATATACTTACACAAGCTATGAATCATTCTGGACTTCCAAATGAGGAGAGAAGGGAACAATATTCTATTGAGTCCTTCATGAGGCAACGTCAACCTTCTTTCAGTGGGTCGTCTGATCCACTTGTTGCTGAACAATGGATCAGTACCACTGAAAAGATATTTTCAGTTCTTCAATGTTCTGAGCATGATAAAGTCATCTTAGCAGTATATCATTTGGATGGTGAAGCTAATCAATGGTGGAATCTTATCAAGAATACGAGGCAAAGAGATGAAATTGAGTCCATGGAATGGGACAAGTTCAAGAACTTGTTTTTCAGTAAGTACTTACCTCGTATTCTTCGAACAAAGATGGAAAATGAGTTTCTTAAGCTGAAGCAGAAGGATGATGAATCTATTGGTATATACGAAATTTTTTTTACAAGACTTGCAAGGTATGCATCTGGCATTATCATCCAACCTGAAAGTAAAGTTGATCGATTTTTCAGTGGCTTAAAACCAAGTCTTCGATGGGAATTAGCTATAAGAGACTTCAGTAGCTATGAAGAAATTGTGCGTTGTGCTATCAAGGTATAAATTGAAGTTGGTGTTACATATCCATCTCATGGTTTTGACAAGAAACGAAAGATGGAGTTCATGGAGAAATCTCAGAATAATGGTGAATATAAGATGAATGTTTCCTTATGCACAAAGTGTGGAAAGAAGCATGGTGGAGATTGCCTTAAAGGGACTAGAAAACGTTTTAAGTGTGGAAAAGAAGGTCATCGAGCAGCTGAGTGTCGAAGTAATGGAAAAAGGGATTCTAATGATGTGAATAAAGCAAACACTGCAGAGAATGCACCACCAACACTTCAATGCTTCAAGTGCAAGGAAATAGGGCATTATGCTAATAAATGCCCTAATCCAAGGGTTAGTGATGATCGACATGAGCAACCACTTAAGGCAAAGGATAAAGGGAAGTCACATGCGATCACCATTGGTGATGTTGAATATGATAACGATGTGGTGGAATGATTAAGTGTTTATGTAATGGGATTCCAAAATAATGTTGTATCATAAAGTATTGGAATATTTATGTATTGGTCTAATGTGGTATTCAAAGTGATTGAGATATTTTTCGAAATAAGATGATATGCGCATAATGAAGGGAAAACGAGAAAACGAAATGTTTAACAGTATTCATGAGCTCATGATTGATATAACGATTAAGTAATATCATGGTTTGAGTATAAATAATTTTGAGGATTTTGGTATGTGGAAAGTGTTAACTTTTAACTGCATTTAAGTTTTCACTAAGGTTCAATGGGTATTCAAGAGAATACATGATTAAGGACTTCGAATGTTTGGAATGTGACCAACAAAACATATCTTATGATATATGGGGTTCAACTATGGTATTAAATCTCTGGTAATCGTTTTCACTATGTTATGAGAGTGGACTGCAGTATTATGGATAAGCCTAAAGATTGGAATGGATTATGTTGGACATAAGTTAGTATTATTTAAGGATAGAAGTTTTTTTCAATATTATTGATGGATGTTATAGTAATATAGTTTTAGAAAAAGGACAACCTGCAGAACGGGCGACAGCCCATCGCATTGGACAAGGCTGTGGGAATCGAACCCACAACCGAAGTGCGACTGGACTTTATCACCTACCACTGGCCTACAAGAAGTCCCTGTTTAGTAGAAGCTAGTTTTAAGAAGTATGATATATGAAGTATAAGTCCATTTTAGGAACCATATATGATTAATCTCACTATAGAATGACTTATGTATATTTAATAACTTTTTCCAACCTTTTGTTTGAGACAGATGGAATGACCCGTCATTCTATCACATGATCTGCTAACAACAAATTCAACTTCATTTATTTAAGAGATGAAGTGGAAATTGTTCAAGGCACGAACAACAGTGAGATTGTACCAAAATAAAGTAAGTATTTATTCTAATTCAAATTCTTCAACTTTAGGGAAATGATCGTGAAAACCAAAAATGTTGTCCTAGTGCTCTTATATCTGATGAATCAGATGGTACCTTAGATCGTCACAAATTTATGGATTTGTTATTGCTGGATTTTCCATAGCCATGTTCTCTACCACTCTCCATCAGAACATGATGATTAGATTTCTCTCCCATATCCATATTTTCACCTATGTGGAAACCCAGTGATTAGTTTATTTTGGTAACCGTTACGTTTCATACTTTTGTTTTTAAAGATTGGTTTTGGTATTCCTTTTTATGATGTGGGTTTATATTAAATAAACTTTTGAATAATAAACCATTTATAACCCCGACGAATTTCGAGGGCGAAATTCATTTTAAGGGGGGTAGAATGTAACACCCAGAGATTTTATGAAAAATATTCTTTTTAATTTCATTAATGTCTTGTGTTGTACGCTACACCAAAAGGAGCTTTCACAACACGTATCCTTGACTTGTCTTTCATTACACGCAATCGCGACCTTCCTTGATAGCGTGTGTAGTATGCAATACCGAGTTTCACTAAACAACGATATGCTATTAAAATATTATTAAAACTAGCCGTTATGAATAGTAATAACCACTTTTTGAAATTTTGTAAATTTTATTTTTCAAAATGGACTTCATTTTTGGATTCGGAATATCGAAATTATCTTAGGGTGAAATTTTGGTAATTTTCGGATAAATTTCATATTTTGATGAATAGTGGAAATTACTAAATTTTAATTAAAAACTACTTTTTCAATCGAAATAATTAATAGTGATAAATTATTAATTTTAGTGGTTTTAAATTATATTTAGAATATATTTTTACAATTTAATACAATGTTGGTCATTGGATGTAATTTCACATTTAAAACAGTTATAAACAAGTGTCAATCTTTTGATAGTTATTATCTCTTAAAAACACGCCTTTTGTTTTGACGACGGGAATTAATTTTTAAATTAATTAATGCAACTGATATGTTTTGAATTTGGTAAAATAGAAATCATTTTTGATTTCATAATAACAAATATAGCTTAGGCCTAATTTTTGGCATTTTTCTAATAACCTTCAATTTTTGATGAATAGTGAACCTACTAAGTGGTAGTTAAAAAACTAATTTTTTTTCATAAATATTAATTTTACCGCTTCTGTGATTGGTATTTCAAAAATTCGAGAGACACAGTTGATGTCAGTAAGTAAAATGTGGTTCAATGAGATGAAAATAATTTTTGGTGAATAGTAACTTTTTACTTTTATTTACCACGGTTAAAAGTAAATAGGGTAATTAAGGGTAAAAATGATATTAATATTACCCTAACACATGTCCTAATTTTATTGGACAAGTGTATCTCGAACAAAAACAACCTTAAGTGTAAAATATTATCATTTAGGCCCACTTGGATTAAATTAGGACATTTATTATTATTTAATTCAAAGAAGAGTTAAAAGAGTTAAAATCAAAGTTTATTTACTAAAAGATTTTTAATATTGGGTTATACATAAGATAAATTCGATTGTAAATATTCATTAGAAATATAAAAAGATTTACTACATAATGGTATTTTATTTGTAATTTTTAGACATCAAATAATTTAATTTATTTATGACACAAAGATGATGCAGTAATTATCTTATTAATGAAATATTGACATAATTAATATTATAAATACCAAAATAAATGTAATTTAAGACTTTTTATGAATTCCACTAATTTTTTAGGTTACTATGATATATTAGTGTTGATTTAATCAACTTGGTTCGAACATATAATTCTGTTATGACTTTCACAAAAATCATATATCAAATAGTGTCAAAATTGACACAAAATGGTTTTTAAATCAAATATTATATTATTAATTGTTATTTTATTCCTAAAAATCTAAGGATCGTCAAAATGACTTATATAAGGACATATATATTAATAATAAACAATTTGGGGTTCTTTTGGCATGTTATAGTAAGTGTATTAACCATATAGTGTAAGAAAACAAAAAGACAGGGTAAAAGTTAAATTATTTAACTTAGAGTTAAATCTAATTGATAAGGTTAAAATAATAACCTAAACTTGTCTAAATCCTATTGGTTGATAGTATTTCGACCCATACCCACTTTAGCTTCGAAATAAGACCCTTTGGAACCATTATAAACCGATTTTGACTTTAATATAAAATAATATTTTGAGATATTCCTAAGGTGCCCCTCTCCTCCCATATAAAAGGGAACCTCCTCCCTCTCTTCCTCACACAACTTTGAGCCTTCAAGCTCGGCCAAACCCTGCCAAAATCTCTTCTCCACTTCCCTAGTATCATCCTAGAGGTCCTGGTCTTCTTCAAAGACCATCCTTAGTTCTTTATGTGGAGGTTAAGTGAAGGCGCGTCAAAAAGAGGAGGTTCAGACACTTACGAAGCATATCAGACCTAAGGTAAGGGAAATATCACAATCTCATTTTTATCCGAGATTGTTTATACTTTGGTATTTATTGGGGTGTATTTTATCATCCACATACATGTTTCCTCAATATGTAATATTATTTCCATCCACCCACAATTGTTTAAATCCAATTTTACCCTTCGGTGAGTTTTTAGTAAAATATATGAAAGGCATCTTTTGTCGTTTTTCGTACAAGGTACTTTTTTGACTTTTCTGACAAAAGTACGAGAAGAATGTTTTTTTCACTTATACGACATGAATGGATTTTTAAAACATTATTTCCAAGAAGCATCCTTTACAAGTTTTCAATTATATTTTTAATCAACTTCTTTTAGTTTAAAGTTGTATGACATGTTAAGAAAGGAAAAAATGTTTTTGAAGAAGAAAGGATATTTTCCTCAAGAATGGAGTTCAAGTGTTTTATCAAATTTATTTTGAATCTAAGATAATAAATAGTTCTGTTTTTATCCCTATTATTACATTGATTTGATTATGTTGTGATGGAATTATTTTTATGAATTCCTTTATCTTATATGAATTGTTTTATGATGTCATGATGTTTAAGATTCCCATTTGTATTACATGGGTTATGCAATGATGTATGATTTATGATTTTGTGGCACACATAAGAATGGAATCATTATGAGATGGGTGGGACCTATATCTCCCTCCAATGCATTGGGTAATGATTTTATATCTCATGAGATAGACATGGTTGGAACGGTAGGTTATACCGGTTCAATGAAACAGGACTGAAACGAGGGTGACTCGGTTCAGAAAGGGACTTTGTCCACTAAGATAGTCTTGGCAATGAGTCTTTCCTAACAAGAAATGATTCTCTATGATTATGTGTGTATGAAAAAATGTTTCATGTTTTAAGTTATGATTATTGTGATTACATTTCACTGCCATGATTTATCCCATGTTATGAAATTATGCTCTCTTTTGCTGGTTAAGATTTTCAAAATGTTATGTTCTTATGATGTGATTTTTATTTCTTTTGTTTACCCTTACTGAGCATTTGAGCTCACCCTTTTATGTTTTCTTTTCCCCAGGATATAAATAAAGGTTTTAGGTATAAAAAAAGAAGATCTTTATGGGAGATATTGAAGATCTTTCACCAGGATTAGAAGATTTTATTCTGAGTTTCCAAAGACACTAAACTATTACGATCCTTATGTGTGTGTTTTTGTTATGTACTAAGTATTCCGAAAATGTAATGTAATGTCAATGTACGTCAAGCTTCAGGTCTCTACACTGGAAGTATAATATGATTATATTTTTTTCCATTTAATCCAATGATGGACATTGTGGGTAATTTCACATGGATATTGGACATAAACATGTGTCAATCTGTTGATAGTTATTATTTCTTAAAAATATGCTTTTTGGTTTTGACAATGGGTATTATTTTTAAATTAATTAATGAAAATTATATGTTTTGAAATTGGTAAAATAGAATTAATTATTGAATTTGGAATATCAAAATTAGCTTAGGGTGAATTTTTTTTATTTTTATGAAAAATTTCTTTTTTTGATGAATAGTGAAAACACTGAGTTATAGTTTAAAACCGATTTTTTATTTAAATAATTATTAATTTTGTTTAAATTTATTTTATTTCAAAATAGATACATAATACCTATATATTTTCAATTTAATTAATTTGAGTCAGTTTATAATAATTGTAGATATAAAAAAAATTATTGAACTTTTTACTGTCTTTTACCCACCTTCTAGAGGCATTTGAAAATTTATAGAAAACAAACTTTTTCCACTTCTGTGAGTTGAATTTCAAAAATCCAAGAGACACGGTTGATATAAATATGTCAAATGTGGTTCAATACGATGAAAATAATTTTTGGTGAATAGGATCTTTTTACTTTTATTTACCATGGTTAAAAGTAAATAGAGAAATTAAGGAAAAAATGATATTATTTTAACCATAACAAATGTCCTATTTCTATTGGATAATTATAATTAGACCAAAAACAAACTTAGAAACAAAATATGATCCTTTAGGTCCACTTGGATTAGATTAGGACATTTATTATTATTTAATTCAAAGAAGAGTTAAAAGTGTTAAATTCAATGTTTAATAACTAAATAATTTTTAATATAGGGTTACACATAAGATAAATTAGAATATAAATTTTCATTATAATTATAAAAGTATTTCCATCATAATGGTATTTTATTTGTATTTTTTAGATATTAAAATTTTAATTTATTAATGACACAATGATGATGCAATAATTACATAATTAATAAAAAAATAAAATAATTAATATTATAAATATCCAAATAATTGTAATTTGAGACTTTTTATGAATTGAACTAATTTTCTAGGTTAATATGAAATTTTATGGTTGGTCATAAATTTTTTTTTCAATGTAATAATTATGTTATGAATTTAGAAAAAAATACCAAATACCCTCTTATAAAATAATATTTCCATCTTTTCCTAAGGTTCCCTTACCCCTCTTATAAAAGGGCACCCCTTCTCTCTAATTCACACCATCAAAGTCATTTGGCTCATCCAAAACATTCCCAAATACCCTCTCAACTGTCTTCCCTTCATCCTAGAGGCATTCCCTTAGCCAGAAAGACAACCTAAGGAGCCCTTTTGATCAAATCGAAAGGAAGAACCCGAAGAAGATGTAAATATTTCATCACCTCTTTCAAGTTCCTTTCTTCTTCCACTTCCTCATTCTTTGTTGTTTCCATTATATAATAATAAATCCAGTATCTTTTATATACTTTGATGTTATTATAAATATGGTAAAACCATATTCATTATTCTATCCATCCTTTGTATGACATGTCACCATACCTGCGTACGTACGAATTACCGTCTCCACATCGTGGTGTAATTGTTATTCAATAGATTATTATTTTCATGGGTATAATAATGATGTTGAATTTTTGTAAATAAAAAATATAATATGATAATGTTCTTGTATATATTATATATCATCAGATTATATATTATTTTAATATCAAAAGAATGATATTGTTGCTCGTGCGTACGTACGGATTACAGTCTCCACGAACGCGATGAGATTCATTCCCCATCATATCCATTGAAGACTAATTTTTAATAGATGATTAGAAATAATTTTTAAATACTTAATATAATTATGAATATGAATAAGATACAACCTATCCATAACAAACATTACTTATGCACAAAATCATATAAAGGAAGACGAATCAGTTAACACCCAAAACGACGATAATACTCAGACATTATTAAAAAAGAAATGTTAAAAGATAACATATGATATCATATTAGTGTATATGATTCTTTTAAAATTTAATAACAATTATTTCACCATTATATAGGAGATTAGCCTACCCTCGACCAAGTAAAAGTACAAGGTAAGGGTTAATTTCACAATCTCTTTATTATCAAAGATTGTTTTTACCCATGTATCTACTGGGATATATTTATTATCCATGTCCATGTTTCATAAAAGAGTTGTAAAATGGATAATTTTTAAGTTACGTTTTACTAAAACATTATTTTTAATGTTTTAAATATTTATTCTTCTAAATCATTCTCATTAATTTTAATGTTTTCAAATTGGTTTTAAGGATTTATTTACACGGACATGAATGTTTTTAAAATGTTAATTCATTTCAAATGTTTCAAAGTCTTATTAGACACATTGATTAAAAAATCCCTTTAAATGTCTTCCTTTCTAAATTGTATGACATTTAAATGTTTTCAGGAAAAAGGGATATTTCTTTCAATGATTTTTACAAATCATTTTCATCTATGTCAACATCCTCTGATAGATTTTAAACTTATTTGAAATTTATTTATTGTGATACAAATCATCCATATTGTATTGAATATTTTGGGATGTGTTTGATTGTGGATGTGTTATTTTTATACCACTCATGGTTTATGGTTAAAGTATTGTAATTTTGTGTGATACTTTTAATATGAATGTTTAAGTTATGTTTCAATCTTTTCTTATAAGGAATGCATTGGACTTAGTAAGTGACAGGTGTAGCCCGCTGTAGCTCCTCAATGCATCGGTTGGTCTCATGAGACAAACTAGTGTCTTGGCATAAGGCCTTGAAAATATCTTATTTGTAGTCTTGGCAGAAGGCCTTGACTATGTGGTTATGAAGTATAGAATTATGCATTCCATCATTATGAAAGTAGCTATTGATATGGAATGTGAATATTCGACTAGTAGAATATACATGTGAGTAAGTAAATGGAATTATTTTGATTTATATTTTCCATATTATGATGAAGTTTATGTTGAAAATTATTTTGTTTTAGTTCTATACATTTCCTTAAATGTTTATGCGTATTTATGAAAGTTTCCGCTATATTGTTACCCTTACTGAGCATCTGAGCTCCCCCTTTCTATGATTTATTTTTCCCAGGATGCGAAGAAGTATATAATGACTGACCTTTAGGGATTGTCTATGGGAACTCAGTGTTTTATATGGAAACAATGTTGTTCTATTTTTCTATTTTATGATGTAATATAAACCTTATGACTGTGTCTAGTACTTCCAAGGATACTAAACTAATCGGTATTTCGAGACTTGATCTTTTGTGATCATGAAAATGATACATAATAATGCACCCACTCTAGGCTTCTGGGGTCGGGGCGTTACAGGTATGATCTGTGGTGGATGTTCCCGGAGATGATTTTCACTTTTTAGTTTTTTTATACTTTTTAGTTTTACTTGTACTTTTATCCAGTTGGGATTTTATTCCATCTCCCTTTACATTCAACACTCTTTACTTAAATAGTTTACTTCATAGTGTATTTTTGTTGTGTTCTTGGACCAAGTTGTTGTACATGTTTAAAGGAAATTCATTCCCATTAAAAAGATACACCTTTTCGGTGCTAGCCGCTAGCCCCTGGCCTTTGGATGGTGGGATTGGGGTTGTCACAACACGGGCCCAAGGGGACGGGTCGTGACAAAGTGGTATCAGAGGAGTTGATTCTACTGAAGAACCAGGACTCTGGAAATTTCAATATAATAATAGTGTTGAGTGTTATGAGTGTGGTTTTCATATCGAGGAGTCCAGTTTTGGTGAAACAACCAACGTATCCATATATTAGGACCCTGGATTGTGATTTCTGACTCCGTATACAGATGCACTGATTGCATGTGTTTTTGAAGAGCTTTTCTTGTGATTTATTTGAGTCAGCTCACCGAGTATAACATAAAGACTATGGCACAACTTTTACTTATTAGGATGTTTCCACGTAGATAGATAGATAGGATTTCTAAGAGAGTACATGATGACGTCCCATCGAGCGACAAAGCTCTGGTGTAGGTCCCTCTTACTGTGTTGGCACCTTCGGGTGGTGTACTATCAACACCACCACCTCTTGGGAAGTAGTTACCACCAGCCTTACTAGAAGATAGTTCATGCCAACTTAACATGTTTCATGAGTTCTAGTAGCATAGGCCTATATGTTTTTGAGGTGATACAGATTCCCAGGAAGCTGAGGACTGGTTGGAGGTTTTGGCTAGAGTTTTCTTGGCTAGTTTAGACATCAATGGAGTAGATGTTGATCTTAGCTGCTAGTCTTTTATAGTGCGTGACCATGAGGATGGTCTATAGGGTGAAGAAGATTCGGTACATGGACGGTTTCTTGATATAGTACCTTAGGGTAGTGTTCCAGCTATATCACTTCTTTTTGGTTATCCGTCACAACTGCTGGTGCCGTTATTGGACACATGTAGGCTAAGTTCCATACACATGTTTTAAAAACAAATACCCCTCAGGTTTCGAGGATAACCTGACTCATAGGCCACTGAATACTACATTTAGGATGTGACCGAATTCCCATCTATCTAGGGCACCATTCAAAAAGATAGTGGTCCAGGTAGAGAGCCTTCTACGTGGCTCAACATGATGATGACATGGTTTTGGATTTCCTTGATCATGCGAAGAGGAAGTGATAGGGATAGATGAATTTTCAAGGAAGCTGAGTGGAAGTAGATCTAGAAGAATAGTGTGAGGTGCTATACATTTCAACATGTTACAAACACCACCCAATGTGTTCCCCACTAGGATTTGGGAGATAGAGGACAGGGGAAGGGAGTAGTTGCATGCAGTCAAGGAGTGTGACACAAGGGCTCCATAAATGATTATAGCTACTCTATGTGTTTACTAATAGGTACCATATTGATAGGAATAGGATCTAATACTTATTTCCTTCCTTTAATCATGTTCAAGACCTAGATTTTTCGGTTATACCATTGACTTGACTCTTACATCTAGATATATCTTTGGGAGGAGACTCAAAAATCACACTTTAGTCAATGGTGTGATTGGACCCTTGAGATGAGAGTTTTTGTTGGAACCTCTTAGTGGAAACATCGAGGCCTTACAACGTTACTTTGGGTATGGACTAGGAATCCACAGTTCAAACTCATATTGAATACATTAGGTAAAAAGGTGGTGGTTTATATACAACTTTATAATGGAGTTTTCCTTGGTCTGCGAAGAAGGAAACCTAGGCAGCACAAAATAAACTCATGCATAGGAGAGTACAGCTGATCACTCTTGAGTCAACTAGACTTACCCTCATGGAAACAATAGTTTTCAGTTCCCAATAAGAGTGACAGAGTGTGGGGACATCATTTCAAAAGATGTTTTTAGGATTACCTCCTTGAAGGGAGAGAGAATTCTGCTTTGGATGGGTACTACCAGAGATTTGTACCTGACTTCTCCAGCGTAGCGACACCCTTGTAATCTTTGATGAAGATGGGGGAGCATTTCCTGTGGACGAAGAAGTTCTATTAGAGGTTTTAGAAGCTGAGACAATGATTATGGATAAAGGTCATCTAGTATTATGAACATGATATAGTCTATACTCCTAGGAAAGGGAATGTAGTAGCATACACACTCATAAGTAGGCGTAGTCTACAGTTGCAAAGTGAGTTTGTTGACTCTCCTTTTCGTCATAGAGTCCAAAATAATGTAAAGGGAAATGACTTGGCACAAATTGATTCAGCTTTTGAAGAAAACATCAAAAATAGACAAAGGCATTAATAAGGCTTCAAAAGAACATGTGCCACGCAAGTTTCATCACTGTCGCGCAAGTCCACTTATGCGACGCCTAATGGTCGTGCAAGTGACTTGCGCACCCTAAAGGATAACCACCCGGGTCTTCTTTAGCCTAAAAATAGACCATGTGGGGCCCCCATTTAAGGAGTTCTTTTTTCAGAATTCAGATTTGATCTCCCGGCGCCCTAGTCTCTTCTCAAAGCTTCCGAAACACTTGTAAGGTAATTTCTTACCTAGAACGGAAGATCTAAGGAGGAGAAGGAAGGCCCAAGTGTTGAAACTCATCAACACTTGTGCGCCTGAGTGGCCAGCCCTTATGGGAAATGGCCACACTTGCACGCCGCCTAACTCCTTCAATAGAACTTGCGCGCCACTCTTCTGGAAGAACCTCAAGAGGATTCTAAAGGCTTTAACCAAGATTCACTTAAGTATTACTCTGCTGGTTAACCGTCGCACAAGTTCCCTTGTGTCGCGCAGGTATAACTGTTTGACCAGGACTTGGGCGCCCACGCAGTACCTGTGCGCTATCCAAGACTTGTGTGCCCCTGCCTTTTTGGGTGCCCTTTTTGCCCATTTATCCCCACTTAAGCCATTCCACCTCTCCTATTCTATATTCAGTCTTCAAGACACTCTTCAAAGCCATTTATGGCATGATTCCTTGATTTGACTTCCCTATCTGAAAAGAATTATATGGAATATCTCTCAAAACCTAGTGATTTAAAAATCATTATGTCACTAAAGATTGAGATTTTATTCATTAAACCTCATCCTTTAAGTTGAGAGAACCTCATTAACTTGGGCCTCCTTTTCAGGAATAAGCCCCAGTCATAATTTCCCAATTTGGGCATCCTCCCAAGGAGTAATCCCCAGTAATAATTCTTAATATGGGCCTCCTTTTCAGGAGTAATCCCCAGTCCCTTAATTTGGGCATCCTCCTTAGGAGTAATCCCCAGTCATAAATATGGGCATCCTCTTCAGGAGTAAGCCCCAGTCTTAATTCCTCTTAACCAGTCCTAATTTAACTTTAATCTAGGATTCCTTCTCAGGAGTAAAAACACAATCATAAGTCCTCTCCTAATTTGGGCCTCCTTTTCAGGATTAATCCCCAAGTTAGAGTATTCAAATCTCCATTAAGCACATATACCTTTACGGACCATGTTCCTGGATTTCTTCCCTGAAGTAAATCCAAATCTTCATTTATCTGGGTAGTCATACATACATAAGTCCCACATTATTTCTTATGATTTCATCTTTCATGGCACAATTGTCTGATTTTTACCAGTACCTCTTGTTTCTCACACCGAGCATGACTCACGTGAGCTTAGAGTGTAAAAGTAATTTTGAACTCCTTCTTTGAGCCATCAATCATAAAAATCATACTCCCTTACTCGAACTACGTGGTTTTTGATTCCTTTTCTAAACAAAGGATACGTAGGTAGCCCATCTACGGGCTCGATCCCAACTCTGAAATAATTCATGTCCTTATGAATGATAATAAACATCAACTGCCCCTCTGAGTGGATTTAAAACCAGTATGGTCATTATAATGACTAAGAGAATCTTATGTATCAAAGGATACCATTGAATTATAATCTCTAACAAATACAGAAGATTCTCTATCAATGAAGAACCTTGAATACATATAAATGATTCTCTAAATTTATTACATATCGATCATTGATTTTCAGATCTAAAGGAAAGATCATTTTATACTTGGTAATGTGATAAGGATTCACGAACATAACATAAATCTATAAAGAGAGTCCTGGAGTAGACAATAATTCACCTAAAAAAGGTCTGATGAGTCCGAACTCCCATCCTTTCGACCAATGAAAATTCCTAAGCCTCATCAGTCCACAACTCACGAGCACCTAACTTTGGAAAGTAGGTCTAAATGGATGTGGAATCATTGGATGTTCCAGGTTCTACAAACAAACCCATTTGAAACCGATTGGAATGTTTGAACCTTCAATAAAGGAGGTCATCCCTGAATTCAGAGGGAAACAAAAAATGGTGAACCCGATGTGAATCCTTAACCAAGTTAAAATGATGTTTTACCTATTTGTTAGGCCCCAATTTAAAACTCAATGTGAGGGCCGAGAAAAAAAATCATTGAAATATGTGCTCATCCAAAAGATGTAGTGGCTGAATTTATCTTGATTACATCTGTTATATCAAACAAGCACTCTTTTCCAACATCTTCTGCATTTCCAAAATGGCTGCTCTCAAGTTCACACCTGTGAATACTGCTGCTGCAAATGACACTACTGCTACTCCTGCTGAATCGTCGTCTGCTCTGAGGATGACATCACCTACTCAGCATCTTCAACGCTGGGTATCAAATGCGCTGGATAAGGAGTATCGTCAACATGGTACCATCCCAATTCTAGAGGCTGCCTGACAAGCCCTCCAAGTGAACAACTCACACCGGTCGTCCGAACAACAACGACCAGTGATCAAGAAGTATGTGGTGCTAAACACCGTCTCCAACCATTTTGGGTCGTTATCCTGGGAACACAATCACCATTCACTCCCATATTCTGGGGTGGTGAATGAGCAGGTCCCTCAGGGCCTTAATTCAAAGAAGCAGGAGTCCTTCATAAGGGCTCCTATCAACAATCGCCGCCAGATTCGTGTGGCAGTACGCCCTCAACATGATGAGGGTCCCAACTCCAGGTATTCGGCTCAGGTTCCTCGAACCCGAGAAGGCAACACGAACCACCAGAGACGGAATCCGGTCAACAGTGAGCAGGTTCTCATCTCTGCCATCTTCGAAGAAGTCCACCAATCGAACTTGGTGGCAAGTAACGATCCGGCTCACACACCTGCCCATTTTAATTCTGCTGTCCAGCAGACTCGTCTAGCAGCATCACGCCAATACCGCCAGGCAATTCCGGTGGAGTACTATAGGGAGGAACATGCACATGTTCATACATCATCAGCTAGTCAGAAGGCTCGTCTTACTACATATGATGGAGCTCGTTAACCATGTTCGTCAAAGTGCAATAAGCAGGCACATACACCTACTAGTATTAATCAAGCCTACCAACAGTCTCGCTTGGTAGCACACGGAGAAGTCAATTGGAAAGCTCCGGCAACAAATAGGAGGCAGACTCAACTCTCTTCCCCCACACATGAGTACTATCAGGATTCACTGAAAGGAAAAGGAGGACAAGCGTAGGCACATACACCTACTCCAAGCATGGAATGGATGTATATCCCCATTCTGGAAGCTGAAGTCGCCAAGAATATTTTATCAATGGTGAAATAGAAGAAGCAAATCTCTCCTCATATTCTGGACGCTTGGTAGGATATTATAACAACTTTAGCGGAATCTCAGGGAAAGAAACATAAATCTATCCCCACCAGTGGAGTGACACATCAACAATACACTGCGGAACATACACGCACATCTGTTCTAGTCTAAGACGGTTGTGTGGCATACTCCCCCATATCATACGGACAACCAAGTCAGGCACATACACCTGATTTGAGTGGAGATCATCAGCCTAACCTGGCCATCTTTCCTGATCAGGCACAGACACCTGCTAAAAGAAGCCACTTTCGTCAACAAGTGGTTTCCAAGGTGAGTAAGAAGGTGTCTAAGAAAAAGACCCGCCCGACACAGTCAGGAGATCAAGATCCAATCTGTAAAAAGGCCATGCTCGATGTTGGAGTTCTTGAACCCTCTAACAGTTATCTGTTGTAATTCAAGATTCTAATCCCTCATTTCCCAATAGTGGGAACATTAATTCCGATGGTCTTCAACAAACACTTCCTCATGGAGGCTTTCTTCATGAAAATTCGGTCGATCTCAAAGTTTCATCTTCAGATGAGAGCCATAGGAACCCTCTGTGTGATCGAAAGTCCAAGGAGAAAGAGATATCATCTTTTGCTGTAACCCACCATGGTGGTCCTCCCCATGATGATGAATTTCGCTACGAAAGTCCTCTCCGCAGTAGTGATGCACATTGCCTGGAAAATGCTCTAGTGGACGATGTTGTGCCGAGAAATCCCTCTTATCTTGAGGCACTTGCAAATGCGAAACCAATCATGTCTGATGCTTCATCGCTAGCAGGTGAAATACTTTCTCAATCAGAAGATAGCCCATGGTGTATGTCATTCTCCGAACCACCCCTAAGTCATGCATCTTCTAGTTTGAACAATGATTTCTCTACCAATCTTGTTGAATTCGATGAAGAAACAAGGAAACACCGTCTCTGGTGAAATCAGGTAGAAGAATCTTCATTTAACGATAAAGAGGTAATGCTGAACATGAGAATACAACTGGAAAAAGGTGAAGTACCAGTCATGTTTTGGCCTCTAGATGACTCTCAGTACAACATTCCAAAGATATTGACGGAAGATGGAATTCATGATATTCGTCTCAACATATGGAAAACTATTTTTCAGTTGAAGAAGAAAGTATTATCTTATGATGAATATGAAAATCATATTAAGATAATAGAAGGGTTACAACGTCAGATTGATTGGGCATCTCTATCAGTCTCTTGATATCCGAAGGTTGAAAAGTAGCAGAGAGCCCTTCAACGTTCATGCCTTGGTTCACTAAGAAGATTGTGTCAGTTAATTGTCAATGCCCCATATGGTATTCATGTCAGTGGATGGGGTGTTCATGGAGAACTACATTTCATGGTTCTCTCCAGTTAGAAAAGCCTGCCGAAAATGGTATCATGCAATGTTATTGCCACTGGCCGGCCATAGTCAATGGGCTTTGTTTGTAATCAAAGGCTTGACCAAGAATAGGATTCCACTAGATCCTCTCAAAATCAAGAATACAGAGAACAAGTTGTTGAATTACTCCTGCATCAAACAAACGAGAATATTGAACAGGCCCCTCTTATAGAGAAAGCACATCATCAAGGGACAGAAGTGTCAGAAATCATCCAACGGTCTTTTGAACAAGGTGATAAAAGTGGATACAGGTTAATGCATCCACCTAATTTCGGGACTATGGCTCTCAAGATCAAGAGATCGTTTAAGAAAGTCTCAGACATATCATGTCCAGAGCCATCCCAGCTTTGCAGATTGGGGACTTTTTCAAACCAACCCTCAGAATCAAAAAATAGGATTCGAGGAGTTGAGAGGGAATAGCAGGAATAGCCCCAGTCCATCGGACTGGGGACTTTTTCAAATCATCAATCCCCTCCTCAGAAAAATTCGGTGTTTTCTCGATTGGGGAAGAAGCCTCAAGAGGAACGAAGAGCCAAATTATCATGAGATTCCCTCCAAATTACGGTTCTTCAAGAAGTTTCTGAGGGATCGAATCAACAAAATGGAATGTCTCATCAAAGACATGGAAGAAGACAATATCACCGAAATGTTGATAGAAGGGATGTTATGTGTTATACATCAATCAATGTCATCAATGACGTTGTTGCTAATCCACCAGATAAGGCTCACCCAGGGGACTCAGATGAAGAGGTTCCTACTCAAGAAGATGTACGCACCGACACAAATGAAGAAGGTGTGCGTACACAAAATCAAAGGGTTACTCAGAACCTAGGTAATCCTTCGAGTAACCAACTTCCCCCTCTCCAAAAATAATCAAACAAAGGGAGGGGAAAGAATCAGGTTACATATCCTTCCTCTAGATAAGGTCAATCTCTCTCACTAGAGAAAAAGTTTTCACAATAGGATGAAGAAATGAAGGAATTAAGGAGGTTGAATGCAGAACAACATCAGGGTAGTCTTCTTGTTTGGAATGCTGGAGTCAGTCAGCCAAAGGAATTTGTTGCAGCTACTGAGATGGATCAAGAATATCCTCCTCTATCAATACATCCCCACGGGTCTAATCCTACAGGTCAAGTGCAACAACAGTTGGCAGTGCTACCATCAGTTGCAGCACCAACCACCACATCTGTCCAAGCTCCATTCATTGCACCTACCCAAGTCCAAGTTCAACCGAATGTTTATCAAAAGTTAATAACTACTATTGAGACATTAACAGCTCAGTTAGAAAATATGGAAGGGAAACATGCACAGGTTCAACATGAAAAGAATGTTTACCCTGAATGGGTAGATTCAATCTCACCTCCATCCAGTTTTGGAAACCCTGAACAGCATTTGACACATTACATGTCTTGTTGTGATCCTATGATGGGAAATACAGAGCAGCAAGAAGCAGTAAAACTCAGATGCTTCATACGGACCTCGCAAGGACCAGCCTTTGTCTGGTATACAAGCTTGAAATCCCGGTCAATTACTGGATGGGAAGATCTCTGTCAACAATTCCTTCTTCAGTTCAGCTTATCTTTTCCCAAGACAACAGTTTTTGATCTTACAAATGGTTAGAAAAGGGATAATAAAAGGGTCCCAGATTTCATTGCTCCCTGGAAGGGATTAACATATTCCCAAAGATTAACACTCCCTCAAGAAGAATTGTTACCAATCTGTGTGGAGAATTTTCATGATGAGTTACGCACGCCGTTGATCCCTTTGAAATATACAGGGGGGTTTCGAGACCTTACATAAATTTCTAAGTAGATTGAAGATTCTATTATATAGGATAAGGCTAAATCTCATGTAATGCCATCAGCTCCATGAAGGAGAATGGGTAAAGCAGAAACTCCAACATTTATGCTTAAACAAGCACCTGTACCTGTTTCTACTTCAAAACCTTCATCTTCTAGAAGGGCTCCACCTTTTAAGCACCAAAAACAAAGGCCGTTTCGTCCAGATGATCAAAGAGATCAAAGACAAAATCAATTTGAGGATTTAAAGAGGAAAACATACTCTTTCTGAAATGAAAAAGTTACTGGTTACTTCATTTCGGCTTTGGAAAATAATCTGGTTCAATTTCCAAGGCCCAAAAGGCCAAATAAGGAAGGAGATGAAGATCGTCCCAATTATTTCATATTTCATCAAATGTTAGGGCATCCCATCCAGGAGTGTTTTTTCTTCAAAGACCTCCTAAAAAAGATGGTTGACTCAGGACAAGTCAAACTGAAAGGTTCTTTAGCTCAGGTATCATGTGTTACTACTACAGTTACAGAGGAGGAAGGCGAATGGAAAGAAGTCAAAAGAAAAAATACACAGAAGTATGATGATTGGATGGTCAGAAATACAATCAATCGAACTCATGCTATTTTGCGAACACAACTAAAGAAACCAATTGTGCCTTATGCCATTAATGTTGTGGAAAACCCCTCTTCATCAGAGGGAAAGTCCTCAATGAAATAGCATGATTCAAAGAAAGAAAAAGAATCAGAAAAAGATGAGTATGTGTCAAAGCCTAAGTTGTCATTGACTCTGGCAGACTTCATTCAATCTACTTCAAAGTCATGGGCATCACCCCACCAAACAGCACAACCTAAACAGGCTAATCAGGCAGAGTCTTCATCAGACGAAGAGTTAATCTTCTGTTCTGTTAATATGATTCAATTAACATATCCATATTCCAGTAGCAGTTTCGATTTCGATGATCTTGAATTCCCAGTATCAAACAAGGGAATCAGAGTAAGTTTCAGAGGCTCAGGATATAGGGCAAGACATGGATCTTTCAGAAGCCACTACTCTAATTCTACACCTGCTAGAACTGTGTATGCAATAGAAACTCATGGTAGAGCCCTTCAGCGAGCTCAGCAAGAGCAAGCAAGTTCATCTACCAATAGAAAATTCAGTCCAGGAACACTTATTTTGGAAGACCGGTTGAAGGTTCCATCTTCTTCCTCTCAGCAAGTAAATGGATCTAATCAGTCTAATCTTCCAAAGCCAAGAATATTCCCAAATCCTATCTCAATACAAAATGCATCAACTTCTAAAGCATCTGCATCTAAGGCACCTGTTAAACCACATATGTTTGTTGGGAAACGCAGACCTCTCGATCCAAATTATGATTTATTGAAACACTTGGCCCAATTACCAGCCAAGTTATCAATTCTGGATGCTTTGAATCTTTCAAACGATCTTCGGGTAGCACTCATCGAGGATTTGTCAAGTCCTCAGGAGTTTGAAACTGAAATTGTTGCAGCAAAATTCTATCACATATAGAATAATCATGCAGAATTCCATTCAGTAATATCTTTTACTGATGAAGATAAAGATGATGTTGTGCATATGAATATTAGACCTTTGTACTTATCTGGCAAGGTCAATGGCGTAGATGTTCGAATAAATTTTATTGACAATGGTTCAGGTGTCAACCTCATGCCCATTCGTACACTTCATCGATTAGGCCTCAGGGAATTTGATTTATCTCCTTCTACCATTATGTTACAAGGATATGATAAAAATGAAAAATAACCATTTGGTGAAGTTACACTCAGAACTCAGTTTCGAGATCTTGTATCCAATTCAGATTTCACGGTCGTTGATCAAGACTCAGCCTTCAAAATATTTCTTGTAAGACCCTGGCTACATCAACATGAGATTATCCCTTCATCATACCATCAATGTGTCAAATATTGTTTCGATTGTCAAGTTGGTACATTGTATGGTGATAAGGCCCCATTCAAGACATGTGCGTCTCAATACATTGAGGCGGAATTATATCACATGAAGGATAGGGAGAAATCCACAACAAAGGAGATTACCAAAGTTAATGCTCCATATGGTTTAGAGAAGATTCTAGTAAATCCATTTACACATGTGAATACATATTATGTGTTCCCTATTAGTAAAATTGAAATGATAGACCCAAATAAAAATACACTTATGGAAGGATCCATAATGTCAGTTACGGAAATCGAGCTAGACAACATGGGAGAAATCGGTAACCCACCAAGCAGTAATGAAAGCACAAATGGTGACATATTCATTTCATCTGCTGAAATACAACAAGTCTATACTTCACCAATTTAGCTAGAAGAAGTTATAGAAACATCGGAGGTGAACAATGATGTCAATTCTCAATCCATCATCTCCTCTTTATTACCCAAAGAAGACCCTTCATCATCAATCAGGTCAGAAATGGAAGATTCTTCTTCAAGATGTGTAAATTTTGAAATCTCTTCTAATCATGGAAATTATGCTTTATCATCTACTATGCAAGTAGAAATGGAATAAATAATACATGATGAAGAAGAAGAGGAAGATCTCAGAGATGATCCTCCATCATTTGAAGAGGGTATCTCTACCAGTGTGGATGAACTCAGAGAAATAAATCTGGGTACAAAAGAGGATCCACGCCCCACTTTAATCAGTGCGGCCATGAATCTTGAAGAGAAAGATATGTATATTTATTTTCTAAAGCAAAATAGACATATATTTTCTTGGAAATATACAGAAATTCCCGGGCATGATATTGTTGTTGCTACTCATCATTTGGGTTTACCATAAGAACATCGAGGATTTAAGCAAGCCGTGAGAAGAACACACCCATCTCATGCATCCAAAATTGAGGCTGAAGTGGATAATATTATCAAAGATAACTTCGTCAGAGAAGTTCAATATCCCAATTGGATGGCTAATATTGTCCCTGTAAAGAAGAAGAAAAGACAAATTAGAGTTTTCATTGATTTCAGAGAGCTTAATCGGCATTGTCCTAAGGATGATTTCCCAGTTCCGATTACAGAACTTCTAATTGATGCAATAGCTGGCTATGAAGCACTTTCCTTCATGTATGGATATTCCGGATATAATCACATCTGAATGGCCCCGAAGATGAGGAATCCACAGCCTTCAGAGCCCCTCAGTGTGTGTTTTTCTACCGGGTAATGCCCTTTGGCTTAAAGAATGTAGGTGAAACATATCAGCGTGCCATGCATCGTATCTTCAAACCCTTCTTTGGAAAGTTTGTTGAATTCTATGTAGAAAATTTGGTGGTTAAATCCATAAAACTTTCTAATCATTTGGTTGATTTGGAAGTCATATTCCGCAAGCTTCGACAACATAATTTGAAGATGAACCCCTTAAAATGTGCTTCTGGGGTAACCTCAAGAAAATTTCTCAGCTTTTTTGTACGCCATCGTGGTATTGAAGTCGATACTGAGAAGACCAAGTCAATACTTGGTATGTCACCTCCTCGAAATTTGAATGAATTAAGAGGACATTAAGGACACTTAGCCTATATTCGGCATTTCATCGCCAATTTGGCAGGCAAAAGTTTACCCTTCACCAAGTTGATGAAGATGGGATTCACTTACCAGTGGACTGATGAATTTCAAGAAGAATTCGATATTCTCAAGAAATACCTCTTGAGTCCACCGTTACTCCTGCCACCTATTGAAGGAAGACCACTTATCCTCTACATGACAGCTCTAGAGCGATCATTGGGTGCCTTTCTTGCTCAAAAGAATGATGCTGGGAATGAAAACAGACTCTACTATCTCATTCGAACTATGCTTGAATCGGAAACCTGGTATTCAAGTATAGAGAGGTGCTGCCTGACATTAATCTTTGCAGTTCATAAGTTGAAACACTACCTACAACATCACAAGGTCCAATTGGTATCTCGCAATAATCCGATCAAATTCATCCTTAGTCGTCTGATGCTTACATGACATCTGGCAAGGTGGGAAGTTATTTTGCAGCAATTCGGCATTCAGTATGTGTCTCAAAAGGTGATTAAGGGCCATGCTCTGGCTGATTTCCTTGCTGAACACCCTTCAGTGGAAGACACATCTTGAGATATTGAACTCCCTGATGAGGAAGTCTAATCTATTCAAGAAAGTCCTCAGACATGGGAAATGTATTTTGATCGTGTTTCCAGAAGTCCAACATGGAGGAAAATGGAAAATCCTAAATTCAACAAAGTTGGCCTAGGAATTGTGCTCATTTATCCAGAAAAGGCATTGTTACATTATTCCTTCTTATTGTGGGAAGGTGGTACCAATAATGAATCAGAATACCAAGCTCTCATCGTAGGCTTGGAATTATCACTTCAAGCACAAGTGAATCACAAAAAGGTGAAAGGTGATTTAGACCTGGTAATCAAACAAGTCAATGGGGATTATTCCATAAGAAAAGAAGAACTAATCCCTTTGTATGATTACTTTAGAGAGTTAATGGCAGAATTCCCTTTTGGAACTGACATTTTCTTATGTCCCAAGATCACAAAATGATCAAGATGATGCACTGGCTAATATAGCCACAGCTCTGGAAGATCCAAATCAGGATGAGACAACCATCAGTATTGCCCATCGTCGTGCAATTTCACCTTATGTTCGAATCAGAATAGAGGAAATTAATGAAATTAGTCCCATTCCCGAACCGTATGGTCATACTACAGGATAGATGTCACCTATCAGGGAATACCTTCAAAATGGAACACTTCCGCCTGATAGAGCCGAGAAAAAACAAATCTGACGCCATGTGGTCAATTTTACTCTTTATGATAGCCCAGATCACCTAGAGCGAATTCTCTACAAATGTGGGTTTGATGGAGTTCTCTGCAGATGCATTGATTGTGAAGAGACAATGGATGTCATGAAAGAAGTGCATGCAGGAGTCTGTGGTTCCCACCAGTCTGGACATAGACTGTCAGATCAGATTCGAAGGCTTGGATACTTTTGGCCTTCAATGATACAAGATTGTGTTGGTTTCAAAAATAAGTGTCATTCATGCCAAGTACATTCCAACTTCATTCATCAACCTCTAGAGTTTCTTCATACAGCTAAATACTCATGGCCATTTGCCACATGGGGAATGGATGTGGTGGGACCTTACCCTTCGGCTACGGCCAAGCAGTTTAAGTACATTCTTACTGCTACTGACTACTTTTCCAAATGGGAAGAGGGAATACCTTTCAAGGAAGTCAGTTCAAAATGCATTGTTAGCTTCATCAAGTCTAACATCATTACCAGATTTGGTTTCCCTCATACCATATTGACGGACAATGGCACCAACTTCTGTTCATCTGAGGAGAAGAAGTTGTATCAACAATACAACATCAAATCCAACCCTTCATCTCTGTATCATGCAGCGGCCAATGGCCAGATATAATCCTTCAACAAGACTCTTTCAAATATACTGCAAAAGATGGTGGATAAAGAATAGAGTTCATGACCTGATAAACTCTTTCATGCTTTATGGGTTTATCGGACTACCACCCGCACTGCAACTCGATCAACTCCATATTCACTTGTATATGGAACAAAAGTCGTCTTTCCCATTGAAGTTCAATTTCCTTCGCTCAGAGTAGCCATTTTTGATCATTCATCTACAGATGAAAAATCTCAAAAGAGATTGAATGAATTTGAACGGTTAGATGAGAAAAGATTGTGCACTTTGCACCACTTGGAAGTCTATCAAAATCGAATAGCACGAGATTTTACCAAAAAAGTTCATCTTCGTTCATTCACTCAGGGAGAATTGGTATTAGTTCTCAGAACTCCAATGACACCAGGAAAGAAACCGCCGAAGCTTGTTCCAAAATGGGAAGGACCTTACTCAATACATAGGGTCTACTCCATTGGAGCTTATTCATTAATATCGATGGATGAAGAACTCATCACTACTCCAACCAATGCCAGATTTTTGAAGAAGTATTTTGTATAAACAAAAAATACATCATACACGGTCCATACATATTACCTTAAACTAATTTTACTTTCGTCCCACATGACGTTAAACTGTGAAAAAGTTTCCTAAATGGTCTGATATGACCTTAAATTGCACCACCATCCAGCAAGACATTAATCTGCATCATCCATGGTCCATGCATATGACCCTAAACTATTTGAAAGTCCCTTATGTCTATCATGATGTTAAACTGCAACATCCATGGTCCATACATATGACCTTAAACTATTTGTACTTTCATCCCACACGACGTTAAACTGTGAAAAAGTTCTCTAAATGGTCCGATATGACCTTAAACTGCACCACAGTCCAGCAAGACATTAAACTGCATCATCCACAGTCCATGCATATGACCCTAAACTATTTTCAAGTCCCTTACATCCAACATGATGTTAAATTGCATCATCCACGGTCCATACATATGACCTTAAACTATTTGTATTAATTTCATCCCACATGGCGTTCAACTATGAAAAAGTTCCCAAATTTGTCCAACATGATGTTAAACTATGCCCCCCTACATCGTCCTTGATATATGAAGTTAAACTATATAGAAGTCCCTTACATCCAGCATGATGTTAAACTATATCATCCACAGTCCATACATATGACCTTAAACTATTTGTATTACTTTCGTCCCACACGACGTTAAACTGTGAAAAAGTTCCCTAATTTGTCCAACATGACATTAAAATATGTCCCCCTTCATTGTCCTTGATATATGATGTTAACCTATCTTGAAGTCCCTTACATCCATCATGACATTAAACTGCACCATCCACGGTCAATGCATATAACCTTAAACTATTCGCACCTTCGTCCAACATGATACTAAACTGTATCGTCCCTTTTTCATCCAACATGACGTTAAACTGTGAAAAAAGTCCCCAGCACGTCCAACATGACATTAAATGGTGTACTATTTTGTCCTCACTACATGACATTAAACTGCACAGTCCCCCTTTCGTCCAACATGATGTTAAACTATATTGTCCCCATCGTCCTAACTACATGACGCTAAAATGTACAAAAAGTCCTTGATATGTCCTTCATGGCATTAAATTGTGCATCGTTAAGGTTGTTGTTACCTCTTGGTTCTCACACCGAGTATGACTCATGTGAGCTTAGAGAAAACTTCAACCATAACACTCTCTTTGGGCTACTTACCATGTGTAAGTCCCAACAAAATCATTTTTTAGGTCGTTGTCCCCAAGAAAAACTTGATCATTAATTCATTCTTTAATTGAACTACGTGGAATATGATCATTGCCTTCTAGTATGGGTACGTAGGAAAACTCCCAAGGTTCAAGCCCAAAATCAATCTCTTCACATCGGATCACCTCTATCTCATACGATGTTGATTCGTGAAACTGCCCCTAGAATCAATATCATTACATTGGTTCACTTTCGTCCTTGTTATACGACATTAAACTATACAACACTTTTGTCCAGTATGACAATAAACTAAAATATTATTTGATACCCTCACCTGAGAGGGAACCATTATTTACATTGATTTTTCAATCATGTTTCATTTCAAAGACTACGTTCATACATGTCAATGCCAAAACCTTTTATCTGGGGTTAAACCATCATTGTACTAAAGTCCCCATTCACCCTTCACATGTACGAACCAAATCTTTACATAGGGTATTTCTAGAACTACATGGGCTTGATTCACATCCTTGTGGGATATGTAGGAACATTCGAGTGTCCCTCGAATCTAGTCCCAAGTCTTTTGGGACTAACCCCAAATTTCACTTCCAATCCCTTGGCTAAAAAGTCCCCATGAAAACACACACAGTGTATTTCATACAATGGTACAAGCTTTATGACCCTAAACTAATATCTCTAATTCATTTGTCCCACACGATGTTAAAATTAAATTTAAGAACTACGTATGGCTTGATTCCCATCCTTATGGGATATGTAGTGAAGTCCAACATTTTAACTCAGGACCCAGCCACAACATGATTATGGTTAGCATTAATCTGTGCATCTTTATATACATTGGACAATACCCATATTTATGTGTCATAATCCTAAACTTAGATCATCATAGCCCTTTTCTTGACTTTTAGTCACAAAAATGTCAAATTCCTGAGAGTTCTTTTACCTGACTATACAGCACATGTCCTTAGGAGGCCTTGCATAAACAGTCTATATAACAAACTTGTCAGCCAAAAGATACTATTATTTGACTATGCAGCCAATGCCCTTAGGTGGCCCTGCATAATTCAACCCCCTAACGGGTTTGTTAAATAATGGTAACATTATTCTTGGGAAAAAAGCATCTTTTGTCCTTATTAGTCTTAAATGACAGTATGTAGGGATCCGCAATCATAGCCATCCTTAACATATTCATCCCATATCCTTTTTCATGATATGAAAGTATTCAAGTCTATGGTTTATATTCTCCTTCCCTACGTTTGGGTCAGACCTTCATAGAAGTGTCATCCATCCAGTTCTTCGATAATCTTGTTCGAAAATATCTTCTCCATATTCAAGTACCTATTTCCATACAGAAAACTCTATACTTTGGAAAATTTGAATCTCCATAAACTTTCACTAGCTTTTAGCAGTAGAAAGTTAAATTTCTGAGAGTTCTTTTTCCTGACTATGCAGCACGTGCCCTCAGGCAGCCTTGCATAAAAAGTCTTCATAACAGAGTTGTTAGCCAAAAGATGCTATTTATTTTACTATGCAGCCAATGCCCTTAGGTGGCCCTGCCTAATTAAACCACCTAACGGGTTTGTTAAATAATAGTAACTTTATTCTTGGAAACTACTTCTTATGATTCCTTCTAGCTCTTTTTCATATCATTCCTCAGATTCAAATATTCTTAAGCCATAGCATACATTTTTTCCCTCATACTTGAGTATGGTAATATGTTTTCTGATAAATTGTCAAATAATTGAGTCAATTCTAATTCATTCGGTCAAAGCTATTTCAACCTTAAACAATATCCTCTTTATGTCCGACATGCATGACTTTAAACTGCCCAAAAAGGCAAAGGAACACTGAATAAAAGTCAAGTTCCAGCTCACGAAACATACATTTTGTATCATTTAGGTAATATTGAGCAATTAAAAGATTCAATGTTTGTAGGTTTATTTACATTATTCCTAGTAAAAAAAATCAAACTATTCATACTAGGCCCATTGGCTTAGATAAAATTTAAATCAGGTAGTGAAAGAATAAAAGCATAAATGATTGAAGATAAAAGTACTTTTCATTAATGCACAAGAATTAGAGGTACATCCACATATTGGAGCATCTTCTCTTTTTCAGGAGATTACAAAAGACTGTCAACATAAGTCTTCACTTGATGTACAACATCCCGAGCATCATCAGTAGCTACTTGAAGCTCGTGCACTTGACCAGAATCAATCTTCTCAGCTTGATGGAGTGCCTTCTTGGCATCTGAAACGTCTTTCATACCATTCGTTTGAGTTCCCTCTAGTGAATTATTGAGCTAATCAAGTTCCCCAGTAACAGCATCTAACTGTTGCTGGAGCTGCACCTGCTGGACGATGTTTTCTTTGATTTTATGCTTCATCTCCTTTATCTTGGCAGCATAATCAGCCTCATATCGAGATACCGCAGCCTCAAATTCGCCGATGTTAACTGACAGTTTCGCCCTGGTCAGATCTTCGCGACACTTTTGCTCCTAATCCCTCCTAAAGATGACATGTTTCACCGCGGCATGGATCTTTTCATATCCAAAACCACCATGTCATAGCATGAAAAACTGGGATGACAATCGAGGGATCATCGATGATAACTCTTCTAAAGGCACCTCAGATATGATTTTCCATATGTTGTTCCATGCCTTGCGTCGTGAAAAGCTGAACGCTTTAAGCACCTCTGGGTCTGATTCAACATCATCATCACAAGGGGGCATGTAATCTGGGAATAATGCACTTAAAGAAGTGACCTTTTCTAATCCTTCCCCCCTGACCTGTGCTTCTTCGCATTCAATTCCCGTTGGGGCAGAGGATGAGGCCTCACCTCCAGATCTAGCCACTGTAGTTGATGGCCCTGCATGATTAATTGAAATCTTTGGTTAGATTCAAAGGATAACAACAAAATTGATTGTCTTGAAAATTAATTAAAATCACAAATATTGTTATCCCTTACCGGACGGTGGATCAGAAACCTTAGAAGACTCCTCCCCATCATTCCCAGCCTCAATATGATCTTCAAGATGGGTCTCAGGAGGGTTTACTAGGTTTAGATCTACTTGAAGTAATGTTTCTGCAATGGTAGGGTTGACATCAATGTCCACACCCCCTTTAGGCATTGGCAGTTCAGCAGCTTCTATGGATGGAACTGTATATTATTTTCAATTATGATTAGAAGTGCAAATAATAAAAAATTTACTGGGCGAATGATAGCACTCACGCCCAAGGTCTTCTAAATCACATGAAAACTTAGCATGATCATAAAATTCTTTGAAAGACATTACATGATTCATCATTTCACCCAATGTTATTTTAGAATCCTGGTTAGTCTCACCAGTGGGAGAGTTTGATGTGTCTTCTTGATGACATACGTCCTGCAGCCCCTGACCTTGGACAGTGTCTTCGGGTAAAATCACAACATCAGTTGCAACAGTCGCCAAAAGCTCTAATGTAGGAGTTAAACATGAAGTATCATAGAATGGAACTCAGTCGGTGTTTCGTTCAACATTTTTTATGAAGCATTGTTGACTCACAAGAAACATGTTCTTCTCTTCCTGCAACAGTAGCAGGAGGGATACTGGGAATAGAAGCTAGCTCTTCTCCAGGAGCAGCCAAGTCAGATTGGATCTATGATTGTTCCGCAGCACCCTCCATGGTCTTTGAAGGAGGATTAGTCCTTTCCCTCAGGGGGGAAATTGAACAAGCCCCTGCAATCTCCAGAAATATGAGTAACCATGTGGTCATGGGTATAGACTCATGATTAACCAAAGGACTTACCGCTGCTAATGAAGCGTTTAGCTGTGGACATCCTCCTTTATTGCCTTTGCTTCTTTGGTTTTCTTGGAGTATCATAAGTCTCCCTTATTGGCACTTGGATTGGCGAATGGAAGCCTAGGTCCAATGCCTCATTCATGGCCTGCTGGCCTAGAGATATCTCGCCTGGTTCATGAGGATAATCAGCAGCAGCCCCGTTGGCAGTACCACCGGGGCTTTACTATGGCGAAGGAACCTCAGTTCCTTTCTTTGCAAGCTACAAGATGAAGAAAATAACTTCCTTAAGTAACAAAGCTTTGTCTGGAATCAAGTTGCTGGGAATATAAAGAAATAAAACTTAAATCTTCAGGAGCCACATAATCATGCCACTCCTCATCTCCAGAACCACCAGCCCCCTTATTGGCACCACGATCAATCATTTCCTTCACAAGCCTGGTGACAGGAACAGACTCATCAGTGGCATATATGAGCATTTCCAGCTCTCTGATGTAAGCCCGCACTTCATTGGGATTATCCTCATATTGAATATCTGTAGAAGCCAGAAGATTCCCTATTCCAGGAAGTTGTAGGCCCTCACATAAATCCAGCTAGGCGGTCTCAGTACCACAGTAGAAACTCTTCCATAACTGGACAACCTATGGTCTTAGATATGAAGGCTGCGAGGAAGGTCCTACAATCTTCGACTTCAATTTCATCCCAACTCCTGCAACTACAGATGGTGAATAAGAAAATTAGACTTATTGTATTATAAAGTATAAGTGATTAAATTACCACAATGAAGTAACTCACCAGGAGTTGATGGAGTAGGTCTCTTGATTCTGACCGGAGGATTATATCAGGTACGAGGCCACTTTTCCACTTGTTGTGCCTCATCATCCCCATCATGGGAATCCGGTGAATCAGTCCTAGAGGAGGAGTCTGGAAAATCCGCTTCAAGTGGGGAAGCATCACCTTCATGAGGAAGGGTTTCTTTCTCTACAGTCCTCTTCCTTTTCCCC
The DNA here is from genome assembly GCA_963277665.1 of Viscum album. Taxonomy (NCBI): domain Eukaryota; kingdom Viridiplantae; phylum Streptophyta; class Magnoliopsida; order Santalales; family Viscaceae; genus Viscum; species Viscum album. The sequence goes on from OY728129.1 coordinate 1,406,741,289, forward strand.
ACCGGATAAACTGGGTGATTCAATATCCCTTTGGGGTATGATTCTATCCAGTGTTCAGAAAAATATGTAGTCAAGTTATGTGCTGTTTTTTCAACTGGTAGATCAAATACTGCCCCAATCTTCTCCCTTGACGTCAGTAACCATAGTTTCTGAGCAACCATCGAATGTTGCTCTAACCTGACATGTACTGGAGGAGATACAACAATCTGTTCCAGACATTTGAATTGATTTGAAAATCTATATGGAGCATAGGCCTTGCATATAATTTCTCCGTCAATCCTGGGAACTAGCGCACCATCCCTACAAGCTAGAATGTATGCCCTCAAATCCAAATGGGTTGTTCCATCATCAAAAAACCGCTCGGTTGGCGGACTTCCATAAGGAAAGAAGTTTAATTCCTTAAACATGCTCAGCCTCACTTGCATGTCGTAGGAATTAACATCTAATGGAGCAACTCCCGAGATTTCTTACACAGACGGCCTGAAAGAACTTCCAGGAATTTTTAATCCATTCGGTACATTGTAAGTCCTTAAGTGAGTGGAAATTCATCCCCATAAAACTGGGAATGGTCCCACTATTATTAAAGGAGATTTACCCATGAAAACATGAAGTAAACTCCTGTGAATATTTTCTAAAATGGGGGTAGCTAACCCAACCATTTTTCCCTCAACCAACTTTTCCATAATGATGATGGCCCCTGGCCTGATGCCTCCCTTCAAATCCCTAACTGGCAAGAGATAAACACTGAGCCACATTGCCAAGAAGCCCGCCAGATGAGCCTTCTTTGGGATCCTTTGATTCACCCCATTTCCCCATTTCTCAAACTCTCATGCTTCTAGAGTTGGCCAGAATGTTCCAGGAGCACCCCTCTTCTCAAGTTTTGGGCAGGTGGTAGGACGTTTGGGCCTCTTATCCTTGGATTTCTTTTTCTTGGACCCTTTCTCCTTCGGATCCTTCTCCTTTGGATTCTTTTCTTTCTTCTCAATAAGAAATATATTCATCCACTCCTCTGGATTAATATCCATTCTAGAATGAGTAAACGAGGTCTGTGAACTCTTGAGACTGTGGAATATCTTAGATAATTCCCGAGCTAAAGTAGGAGTCTTCTCTGAATAATTCTAAGTCACCTTGGGAGGAATGAATTCATCATACATATCTCCCAAAATTGGAGACCCTGAGATCTTGTGGACATCCCACAGACTGATACCTAGTTCTCCATGAGTCAGATGGAAAGAATTAGTTTATGGGCTCTAGTGGCTAAGTATCTCCGGCATGAGTTTATCATATCTGTAAACATATGTTTTCACAACCCAAACAGCTTCGTATATTGCCACTCCTTTCAGATCATTGACAAACTCTGAACAAGTTTGTCGCACAAAGTATGCCCACATCCAAGTTGGCTTCACAACTCCCCCAGGACGGAAGTCCCAATTTTTCTTCCAACATTTGGATTGATCCATCTGAGCGTTTCAGAAGATTAAAGGATGACAATGTGGTCGCAGCTCAGGCATATGAGGTTTTAAATCTAGTGTACAAAGGCTATGATGCATCATGTAGGCCTTCTCCACTGTTCCAGCATTTATAAATCCTCCTCCACATGAGATATTTGCTAAAGAAAAGTTGGTGTAATTTTGAAACCACGAAAATGGAAGATAGTTCTTTGCTTCTGGAATGGTGACTTCCCGCAGATGACCGTACCCATACAACGGCAGATAAGTGCTTTGGGGGAAGTCGTGATGATATTTCATTAGATACTTAGCCAAATCCAGAAGAGTGCTATATTTGACGGTATAATAATCGTGGAAAATGATTTCAATCATATCATCAATCCGCTTTCTCTCCATTTCATCAACTATTTCGAGTCTAAGAGCCATTGATTCTGCACAAAAGTTGAATAAATTAACTTTTAAGTAAGTTGATTTTTCATAAAATTTGTGAAGGAATTTCAGAAAAATGGATAAGGCTTTAAGGCGTGCAAGTATGGATGTGTCGTGCATGTGTTAATGTGTCGCGCATGTCTTTGGCGCGCAAGTATCACTGCGCAAGTCATATTACCTTGACAACAGCGCAAAAATGAAGAAATAGTGGAAAATGAGCAACTTGCGCGACGAAGGGGAGCTGCGTGGCGAGAGCTCGAGAATCTGAAATCAGATGTTATGCGCGGAAAATGACCGCGTATTTATAGGCCAGGCGGCCCATCTGCGCGCCTACACCCAGTGCGCTCCAGCCCTGCGCGACTCGAACTTTCATGCCGCCCTCTGCGCCATCAACACTTGCACGCCGCCTTTCATTTGGATTTATTCTTTTCCTCAGATTCACATCCTCATTTCATTCAGATCCAACTCTGAGGGGGGAATTTTGTTGATGCTAATTTTCATCACAGAGTCCAAAGGAATTTAAAGGGATATGACTTGGCACAAATTGATTCAGACTTTGAAGAAAACATCAAAAATAGACAAAGGCATTAACAAGGCTTCAAAAGCACATGTGCCGCGCAAGTTCCATCACTGTCACGCAAGTCCACTTTCGCGATGCCTATTGGTCGTGCAAGTGACTTGCACGCCCTAAAGGATATCCGCCCGGGTCTTCTTTCGCCTATAAATAGACCCGGTGGGCCCCCCATTCGAGGAGGAATTTATTTTTCAGAATTCAGATTTGAGCTCCCAGCGCCCTAGTCTCTTCTCAAAGCTTCCAGAACACTTCTAAGGTAATTTCTTATGTAGAATGGAAGATCTAAGGAGGGGGAGGAAGGAATATGTGTTGAAACTCATCAACACTTGCGCACCTGAGTGGCCATCCCTTAAAGGAAATGGCCACACTTGCGCGTCGCCTAACTCCTTCAATAGAACTTGCGCGCCACTCTTCTGGAAGAACCTCAAGAGGATTCTAAAGGCTTTAACCAAGAGTCACTTAAGTATTACCCTATTGGTTAACCGTCACACAAGTACCCATGTGTCGCGCAGGTATACCTGTGCGACCAGGACTTGCGTGCCCACGCAGTACCTGTGCGCCTACTAGGACTTGCGCACCCCTGCCTTTTTGGGTGCCCTTCTTGCCCATTTCACCTCTCTTAAGCCATTCCACCTCTCCTATTCAATATTCAGTCTTCAAGACACTCTTCAAATCCATTTATGGCATGATTTATTGATTTTACTTCCTTATCTGAAATGAATTATGTGGAATATCTCTCAAAACCTAGTGATTTACACATCTTTATGTCATTAATGATTGAGATTTCATTCATTCAACCTCATCCTTTTAGATGAGAGAACCCATTAACCTGGGACTCCTTTTCAGGAATAAGACCCAGTAATAATTTCCAAATTTGGGCATCCACCTCAGGATTAAGCCCCAGGCATAATTCTTAATATGGGCCTCCTTTTCAGGAGTAAGTCCCCTTCCCTTAACTGGGACATCCTCTTTAGGAGTAAGCCCCAGTCATAAATATGGGAATCCTCTTCAAGAGTGAGCCCCAGCCTTAATTCCTCTTAACCAGTCCTAATTTACCTTTGATCTTGGATTCCTTATCAGGAGTAAAAACCCAATCATAAGTCCTCTCCTAATTTGGGCCTCCTTTTCAGGAGTAAGCCCAAAGTTAGAGTATTCAAATCTCCATGAAGCACATATACCTTTACAGACCCTATTCTTGGATTTCTTCCCTGAAGTAAATCCAAATCTTCAATTATATGGGAAGTCATACATACATAAGTCCTACATTATATCTTATGATTGCATCATTCATGGAACAATTGTCTGATTTTTACCAATACCTCTTGTTTCTCACACCGAGCATGACTCACATGATCTTAGAGTGTAAATGTAATTATGACATCCTTCTTTGATCCAACAATCATAAACACCATACTCCCTTACTCGAACTACGTGGGTTCTGATTTCTTTTCAAAACAAAGGATACGTAGGAAGCCCATCTGTGGGTTCGATCCCAACTCTGAAATAATTCATGTCCTTCTGAATGACAATAAACTTCAAGTGCCCCACTGAGTGGCTTTAAAACCAGTATGGTCATTATAATGACTAAGATACTTTTACATATCAAAGGATATCATTGACTAAGAATCTCTAACAAATTCAGATGATTCTCTATCAATGAAAAACCTTGAATACATATAAAAGATTCTCTAAATTTCCTACATATCGATCCTTGATTGTCATATCTAAAGGAAAGCTCATTTTATACTTGGAAATGTAATAAGGATTCACGAACATAACTTACATCTCTAAAGAGAGTCCCGGAGTCAACAATAATTCCCCTAAAAAAGGTGTGATGAGTCCGAACTCCCATCCTCTCGACCAATGAAAATTCAAAAGCCTCATCAGTCCACAACTAATGAGCACCTACCTTTAGAAAGTAGGTCCAAATGGATGTTGAATCATTGGATGTTTCCGGTTCTACGAACAAACCCATTAGAAACAGATTGGAATGTTTGAACCTTCAATCAAGGAGGTCATCCCCGAATTCTGAGGGAAAAAGAGGCATTAGAGTAGCTAGCTGTGATGAAGATATCCTTCATGGAAAGATATGTAGAAGCATAACTTCAGTCCCTGACAGTCACTCCCCCACTCCTTTAACATGTTTGGGAGGCACAACTTGCTGACATTGAAAGTGAGGCTCTATGTGCTCAGATATCCTCCGGACAAGCAGCTGATTGATTTTCTGAAGGTGGGTAGCACATCATCATCTTCGGAGGATGTTCCATAGTACAAGTGGTTCTATAGAAGGATGTGTTGGGGGAGTTCCATATATCCCCTCTAGCAGTAAATACTGGTATGGAGAAGATGTACCAGGACCTCTGGCGTCAGCACTAGTGGCCAGGGATAAAGAAGTTTGTAGTAGAGTGTCTTTCCTGATGCCTCACTTGTCATCATGTGAATGATGAGCATCAGGTTTCAGCATGATTAGTACATCCAATAGAGGTTATAGAGTGTAAGTGGGATGGGATCCCCATGGAAATTGTTACAGGGCTTCCACTTATTCCCAGGGGACATGATTCTATCTGGGTGATCGTTGACTGACTCACCATGTCAGCCCAATTCATACCTATCCAATAACAGGGATCAGTAGAGGGTTTTGTAGTACTATACGTTCAAGGGATTGTGTGGCACCATAGGATGCCATCGATTATCGTCTCTGACTGTGACACAAATTTTACTTCCCTGTTCTGGAAGGGATTAGAGGAGGTGTTCGGGACTTCTCTATGTTTGAGCACCCCCTTTCATCCTCAAACATATGGTCCGACAGAACAGACCATTTAGATGCTGGAGGACATGCTACCTGAATGCATTCTATATTTTGGCCATAGTTAGGAGGATCACTTTCCATTAGTGGAGTTAGAATTCAACAATAGTTATCACTCCACCATGCGTATGACACTTTTCACGGCCCTATACAGTCGACCTTGCATATCAACTCTATGTTGGACAGACCCAGGGGAGTCATCAGTTATGGGTCCAGAGTTGGTACGGGCTACCACTGAGAAGGTGCAGGTCATCCAAGAGAGGATGAAGATAGCATAGAGCAGAGCCAAAAATCTTATGCTGACAGGAGATGGATACCTTTGGCGTTCTAGGATGGGGACCACATATTCTTGCAACTCTCCCCTTGATGGAGACTACAGTTATTTGCTCGAGGAGGCAATTTATCACTAAGGTTTTTCATTCCATTTCTGATACTTCAGATGATAGGAATGGTAGAATACCACTTTTCTATTCCTCTATAGTTGTAGAGGGTGAACAACGTCTTCCGCGTATCCCAGCTGAGGAGATACGTGTATGACACATCTAGCACCATCGACCACGATGAGATAGACTTTGATGATGGTGTGATGTTTTCAGAGGTTCCAGTGGAGATTTAGGATTGACAGGAGCGAGTCCTTCTTGGTCGATCAATACCTCTAGTGCACATTCTCCAGAAGCATGGGAACCTCCATGAGATAACATGGGAGAAGGAGGCTTAGAGTCATGCTCAGTACCCCCATTTGATTCCTTAGTTTGCGTTGTGGCTTTCGAGGACTTAAATCCCTAAGGTGGGGAGAATGTAATGTCTCAGAATTTTTTATATTTTTTTAATTATATAAAATAATTTAGAGACCGTGAAATATGATGTCAAATGATTCCAAGGCCTGGAGTGCCTTGAATGATCCGTCAAAGTTTTGTCAAACTTTAAATAGTGTGTGTATGTAGTTTTCTGAAAAAAGTAGAATAACTCTTACACAATTGCCAAGATCAAAAATATGAGGGAGCCATTGCATTCAGGATGGTAGGTTTACCCAAGGAGTGACTTAATTCTAGTCGGCATAGGCCTCCTTTGATAAAACAAAAAAATGACATAACTGTAAATCAAATAATTAAATAAAGTTATTTTATTTTTCAAATGCTTATAACTCATGAATGGTGACTCGGATTAAAATTCTAAGACCACCACTGAGCTTGTAAGGGTATTCATTATTTAATAAGATACTAATATTGGCTGGCACATTCTAACAATGGATGTTAGTTTTTAACCGTTAATAAATTAATTATGTAACAATTATTTTATTGTTAAAATCCATAACATCTAAATGGTACCATGGATTAAAAATCCGAGAGTACCGTTGGGTTTGTTGGTGAGTTTATTCCTTAAAGAAGAGCATAACCTCGACCGACACAGGATGAGAGTGAATGATAATAATTTATTTAACTTTTTTTAAGGTATGTTCAGTTAATGCATGAGGGGCATTTTATAGCTTCTGAACTGATTCTTGGATTAATATCTGATGGCACCATTGAATCTGTTGTGCCAGGACTTGATTAAGGGATACTTTAATTTCACAGTAGAAGGTCTGGATAAAATGTTATGTTTTACGACATTTTAAGAGAAATAAAATAAAATAATTTTATAATTTAATTTTCTTTCATATATCGTAACGGTCAAGAAGAGTATGGGGCGAGCGATGTGTCAAACCAATAAATGGATTGACCTTCCAATCCTAAGTAACTATGTCGTTGACAAATTATAATGATTCTTAATTTATGAACCCCCATTAATTCCCCATGTCGTTACTTACCTTCCCCACTCATATATATATATGGAGCTTAGGGAGGGGTATCGACACATCTTTTCCAAGCTACGAAGTGCTGAAGGAGTGTCGTGATACAAACCCCTTAGAGGACAGATCTGATCCAAGTGGGAGGTGACAAGTGAAAATGAAACACAAAATGGAGGACGACATAAGAGTGGCGTCATTGGAAGCTAGTAGGGGAATGAAGAACACCAACCCACCTTCAAGTGAGGATGTTCTCCAACGGATTTACAAGGTAGGGGTTTCGATTATTCTTTTAAACTCTTGTGAATTTATTGAACCACTCATCCTCCCTCCTATTAAGGAGCTAACTAGGAGGGCGTGCGCCTAATGAACCTGGACCAAACCCTCCAATACTCTCCTACACCCTTTCGTCCTCCGTGGAATAATGTCATTGTAGCAACACAGCCCAGCTACAAAGAAGGTGTGAGCCGACGCATGCCGCAAGAGGAGGCCGCATTTGTCATCAGAATGGCTGGCATCGACTGGATGTGAATGAAGTATGGTGTGTCATCGCGCGCCACTGGTGATCAGAGAGCCACACCTCTTCAGTTACGGTGAACAGAGGAGGCGGTAGACACTTCGACTAACCGTGGAAGGAGAGGAAGTGTGACCAATGTACCGTTGACTAGCAGGATGGAACTTCCAGCATGACTCTGACAGATAAGATGTCATTATTGAAGTCGCGGCGAATGCAGAACACGATCCACCAGCAGGTTTTGCGATGCCACCGCTTCACAAACCGAACGGCCTCTGAGCTAGTCGTGAGTTTTGGAGACTGTGGGTCACACCCCCATGATAGCATGGGTGGACCCCAAATTAGGTCGTGATCCCCCTTTGACTAGACCACACCCCACCTAGGGCTGGTCTGTGCTCTATTGTGGCAGATCTGCTACCCTACCGGGCCGCCCCCTCGCGGGCCGCGCCCTATACGGGTTGGCCCACCCCTTGCAGGCCAGCCTTGGCAGGACACCCCATTGTGGTCCCGGCCTGAACTCAGTCTAGTAGGTTGAGCCCACTATGTCTCAACCAATACTGGTTCAGGCTAGGTCAGTCCGACTGCGTCAGACATGACCCAGGCCCCACAAGGCCCAGAAACTCTTAAAGGGCCATATCTTGAGAACCAGACGATCGTTTGTCGAACTGTCCGTGGCGTTGGGATCCCTGGATCGAGATGGTCCTTTTGGTATACTCCAATTTAGTTTTTTAAATAGTTGAAGTAAATATGGGTTAGATCAAACCCAAATCCAACTAGGCCCTTAAAACTAAAATGCTTATAACTCATAGACTGAGCGACCGATTAACGCGCCGTCTATCGCGTTGGAACCCTTATGTAATTGTGGAACTTTGTGTTACTACTTTTTGGAGTTTAGTGGATTTTTAGGTATGAATAATATCTCTAGTTTTGAAACTATATAACACGAGCACACCGGGTTTGAGGAATCTAGTTGGCTTACAGTGTGGCGGAGGTTGGAGACAAATCATACGAAGGTTAGTAACGAGTTATCTTGTGTGAGTCAGCACCGATCCAATGTGGATCAGATCCAGTTTGGGCCAGCTCTTAGTGATCATATGTGGGTCAGCGCATACCAATCCTATGTTGGTAAAATCTTGTGAGTGTCAGTATTCAGCAATCTTGTATGGGTTAGTGCATACCGATCCTGTGTGGGTCAGATCCTGTGTGGTTCATTGCGGGGGTTAGTACCTATTGACTCTGGGCAGATCAGATCCTATGTGGGTCATTTTGGGTGTTATTTACCTATCAATCCTTGGTATATCAGATCTTGTGTGGGTCATTGTGGGGGTTAGTAAATGTTGGTCATGTGTGGGTTAGACTCGGTATGGTCAGCAGTAATGCCTTGTGGCAGAATAAGATGATATAGCTTCACAACTAATCATTTGTACTTTTATACTTCACTGCAAAACGGGTTTGAGATGAGGCTCTAATTGAGTTGTGTCTATATCTTTGTGCTTTATGATTGAGATCATGCTTTGTGGTTTTTTATGGAATTTAGAGAGACCATCGGAGATCTCAGGATCCCTTATTGGTATTGTCATACTCACCCCTGCACGGGCTTCACCCACACCTTGTTGTGTCTTTTGCAGACGACGAGTAGCTGGCCTAAGGTTTGAGGGATCCCGGACTAAGCGATACATAGAGGAGATGGGTGGATGTGGAGTGCTGAGGAGGCGATCTATACCTACCCTTCATGTAGGATCCGTGGTGGATGATACAAGTGATGCCTTTCAAATTTGAGTTATTTTGTACTTTTCAGTTGTACTTTTACTTTTTTCAGTTGGGCTTGTATACCGGGCCCCTTTACATTCATCACTCTTTACTACAACAATTTAATTCACAGTTTCTTCTTGTTGTGTTCTCGAAACGTGTGTTTTTAAAATTTTAAAGGCAATTCCTTCTTATTAGAAGGAAATGCCTTTTTGGTGCTATTTGTCAGCCCCTGGCCTTTGGAAGGGGGCTTAGGGTAGTCATGACATTGGCCCTGGGGGACGGGTCATGACAAATGTATTACAATTTTTTATACAATGTAATATTGTCTTAAAGCTATATATGATTTTATTTTTCCATATGAGTAACATAATAAATTTTTATTATGAAATGATTATATTTTTTATTATTTATGAATCTGAAATAATTATGGATATTTCAATTTGATAAGTCACTTGACTTCTTGGAACTCCAACTAACTATCTCCCATCTTGAGAATCTCAATCTTTATAAAAAATTAACTTTTTACATAAGATAATTTCAAACAAATAATATATTTGTATTTTACAATATTAAAATAGAACTTTCAACATTATTTTAGATTTTTTATCTTGAGATCTATTGTGAGTTTACATCCATACAATTTAATAATATTTAATTTTGTATGTAATTATAAGTTTTTTAAATCCAATTACATATGTAATACAATGTTATTTTTCCCTATTATCCTTTATCAACACTTTTTTTCTTATTATGAATCATTGGTAGTGAAATATAAATTTTATATGTATAAATTAAAAAATTCAATCATTTATTCGCCAATGTAAGAATCAATACCACAACCTTTATATCATCTTCAATTTTTTACAATAAATAATAATATTACCATATAATTATGATTTGGATAAGTCAATTATAAATAACTTATTCAATAAATCTTAACATCCATAACTAAGTGAATGTTTATATGAACCATGTTTTTTGAAAAATAAATTGATAAAGTTATATCAATAATTCAAAATATTATTACAAGGAGAACATAAAATATTGTAATATTTATGCAATAAATTACTATATTAAAAATAAACCTAAATAAATAGTTTACTAAAATTATTTTTCATCCCACCCTATTGGGGAAAAATAGGTAATATGTCAAAAAAAAATAAAATTACTTATTAACACTTGGAAATAATAATTTATTAAAACCATAAGACTATGGAATTTCATTAGAATAATGGTTTTAAATTTTGTAGAGTATACCCCTAAAATCATATCAACAAAAATAAACATCTGAATATAAAATTTTTACCATGTGTAATGTTTTAGAAAATATATTAATAAAAGTATGAGATCATTTTTTTTCATTGGTTTTTTGATTTCTATAATTACCAAATCATTCATATTTAATATTTATTTTATTTATATCATTCTTTTTTCTTGGAATTTAAAAATATAATAACTATGATAAATTCACATTTATTCATCTAAATATGAATTTCATCAAGAAATATTTCACATATAATGTTTTCCAATATGGAATCTAAATGAAAACTCACAATTTAATCCAACAACCCATCCCAGTTTTCTTTATAAAATGATTAAAAATTTAATATCTACAAAATTAATATATAAAAAATAACAAAAGTTTAATTCAATCGATAGTTTTTTTAGTTGGAATTCTGACCAACTTATTTTATGTTTCCAAATAAAGATTTTGATGAAACAAGATATTATGGCCAGAATATAATTTAGTTATATAATATTACAACATGATAAAATAAGGTTTCTCCTTCATAAATATGCTATAATTTTTCTTTAGATATTTTATACAAAAAAGTTTCTGTAAGATTGATAATCATTTATTATATCAATAAACAAATAAATTGAAAATAATTTTTTATCCATTTACAATACATAGATATCAAAACATTTTCCCCAAATTAGCTTAAAATATTTCCTTATAGTATCCATATATACATAAAACTCATTTCTAGCTTATTAATGTCTAAAAAATGGATTATCCAACTTCATATACGTACCATTTCTTACAAAAAAATTCAAGAATATTATAAATAAATATAATGAAATGTGAGGTAATGTGGTAAAAACATTTAAGTCCAAATAGATTCATTTCATTATTGTAATGTTAAAGGATTGTGTTATTTAATTCTTGTGTGAATTCAGTATACTAAATAGAAATAATTTTTTATAAATTACAATCACAAGGTTGTCTATGTTTTCAATATTTAATACCATTTTATAATACCATATATAAAATTTTGGAGATACTCAATATTATTATGAACTAATAAAAAACTAGGTTCAATTTGAAAGTAACATGTTTTCTTCACACTCTTTCCATAATTCTTATAAAAAATAAAGAAAATTTAAGAAAATTTATTACTGATATTTATCCATTTATGATTAAAATAAAATAATTTTAATAAGAATGTAAATTTTTATAACCCAGTAAGATAGATTTCAACAATTTTTTATCATCATATGTCTTTCTTCTAATAATGTTTTCTATGGTATAATTTCATTAAAATGTGAAAGAAACTGAGTGAAATGTGTACCAATATTCTTATAACTATATTTTAAGTAGTAAAAAATTAAACCCGATGATGATTTATTATAAAAATAAAATTATTATTCAAATGAGTCTTTACAAAATGTTTTATGTTATCAAAAATTTGAAAATAATATTTTATTTCACGTTCAGTCGTAATTATCATCTTTTGAAAGTGACTAGATTGAGTTGAAAATTTATCATTATTGTTTGAAAAATTTATATCATTATAAACAAGGATGTCTTCGATTACATTCATAGTATCCATATTCTTATAACAAAATTAATATCATTGATCAATTATATAACACACAAAATGGTAATTTAATTAAATCATTATAACCAACTTTATGATACTTCATTTTACCCAAAGTAATATGTTGGTGTCCAAATATTCAAATGATATAGTGAAAGTATATTAATTTTTTTTACTCAAACTCGGTGTTATTGTTTTTATATATTAGAAGATATATGTTATGTATCCATTATCTCAATATATCAATGTTTTATGAAAATAAATTACATTTATGGTTCAAAGAAAAAATTAAAATAAATGGAAACAATATTTTAAATAATTATTTTAAAATAATTTTACATTTTCATTAATTTAAATAATGTATTATGGGGAGTTTATTTGAAAAATATTAGGAAGAAAAAAATGAATAATTTTTTTGGAAATATTAATATATTAATCCATATTTATATGGATAAGCCTTATAAGTAATTTAAAATGACTTATTTTCTCATTAATAAATTCTAATAAATTCCAGCATGATTTTTAAATTCATTCATTAAAAGAAAAAAGGTAAATAATTATATACATTCAACTCATATAAAATATCTATATTTACATAACAATATGTTTTCTAACTTATATTGTACATATTAATTTTTAAGAATTTTATTTACTAAATAAATAATGACTGGTCAACTAGAACCACCAAAATCTAATTAAAATAATGAACAATCATATCATCTTAGTTATATATATAATCTTCCTTTGGCTACACCACAACATAAAAAAATATTAAATTGTATAAATATGGATTTAATTGTAAATAATGTTAAATTAAATCTTTTTAAATTATTCTATTTTATATAATATTAAAAATAAATACACCATAATAATATTTCACTTTATTTAATTATAAAAAATACCAAATTAATTTTTTATAACATAGAATAAAAATAATGTTTTTTAATTTCAGTAATATTTTTTATTTTTAAAATAAAACCCAACCATCTTAAAAATTAGTATATTGATTTGATGGAGAATTTATAAATCATGAATCATAAGAGGTTATAAGAGTGAATGTAATCAAAAAATGATGTTTTAATAATGAGACCATTCTATGTGTGGGATTATAGATTAAAAGAAGGTAATTTGTATGTTTTATTAATTTTCATGAGGTGACAAGGGGAGGTAGGTTGGTGATGGGTGTGTTTAACATCTGTTAAAGGTCAATCAATGCATAATGGTTTTTGTTTTTGAGAGTCAAAAAATAATTAAGTGGTATGATTTTTATATTTATATATATTTGTGTGCTAATTTTATAAAAAACAAACCTATATTTGTAAATATGATGGGTTTTTAAAAAATCCTCTAAATATATTTTTTATCGAGTCATGAAAAACATGTTTATTTTTTTTAAATACCATCATTTATATGCAATTGATGATAATTTTTTGTACGTTTTAACATATTTTAAATATTTTTAAATTTCTTGTTTTTATAGAGTATAATTTTTTAAAAATATAAAATTCTTAATCAATAATTTATAAAAAAAATTATATAATAAGTGGAAAGAGTTTATTCAAACCATTATTAATCATCCTAAACTAATCCATATTAATTTCATGTATATTTTATTGAACATTTATATTTATATAAGTTTTCTCAACCAAAAATAGAAATAAAAATCTCTAGATAGGTTAATATAAAAATGAATTAAAGGTAAAACAAGATTATAAAAAATGATTCCTCCAATTATCATATGTGAGAATCATAATTGATCAATAATAAGCGAACATTTTTCAATGATTTTTATTCTAAACTTCCTAACAACCAAACCCAATTTTATTAAAATCATTTATAGTTAATGGAGTAAACAATGCCCATATATAATCATTTAAATGATAATTTTTCTCTTTCATAGAGTTTTTGAACTAGGTTATACACTCATTTTAATGATATAAATATATACATATATGATCACACGCATATTTGTATTATATTTCATCATGTTCTGTTTTTTATCTCTCCCGTATATATTAAATTTCTATTCAATTGAACCTTAATTATTAATTTAATAATCAAAATATATTAAATATTTCAAGATGGAACACAATTCATCACTCATATAATATATCAGGAACCAAATCATTAACATATATATATAGGATATGAAACCACATGAACAACTATTAAATTAGATGAAACTGGGGTTTTCATCACTCCCACCATCATTAGAGCCACTAAAAATGAGTCGGTGATCTAGAAAATGATTATTTATTGATTTGAAAGGATTATAACTATAATTTAAATATATATGCATTGAAATTAAGGTCATTATTAAAATGATTATTAATGTTTTTTTGGAAATCAATATTTACAACAAGTATTTAAATTAGAAACAAAATGTTTTTAAATTTACAAAAATGTCCACTTTGATGTAAAAATGCATGATCAATACTAATGATGTATTCTGTAATTTTTCAATTATATATAATATTTTTAATTCTTAACTAAATCAATTTTCATCTCATTTTTTATCCATTCGAGTCATTCAACTAAATCAATAATATAAAAATGAATTTATAATTTATCTTATTATTCCATTTTTGATTCGTAACTTAGATTCAATATAAGAATTGAAAAAAATATAATTTTTTATCTATTAATTATAATATACAATATATATCATTAATACATTTATAACATAATTATTAAGTTAATTGGTTGATATATTCCCAAAATCCTTTATTCATATGATCCATTTTAGTTATATCATATGAGATTTTATAGGGATGTATTATTATATGAAATCAATAAATTGTATTTTATATGCCTTTGGTGTATTGTTTTATACTATATATTTATATAGTATTTCTAGTTTTCTTGGCCATTCATCATATACGACAAGATCAATTTGATTTCCTAGAGTAATGTGATGCATCGTATGACAAAATTCATATAAAATTATATTATATTTTATAGGTAGTTTAATTTTAAGAATTAATATTGAATAAACATCCATTTAATCTATAATTTATTATGGATTCATAGTAAAATCAAAATAATTTGGGATTTTTATTATTCGTAGGTTAGAAATATTATACTTTCATGTCACTTAGTCATTTTTTTATTCCTTGAGTAAATACATGGGTGGCATAGGAATAATCCCTAAGTTATATATAAGGAAATAAAATCAAATAATAAAGGGTTGATTCAATATATTCAATGTTTTATACTTATTCTCCTTCTCCCTAAATATCTCTTTATCCACCACTAGTTTCCACCGAGAGGTGAAAACATACCGTTGCAGTTTTAGATGGCTGCTCCCAAACATCAAGTGATTTTATACTAAAATGTGGATATACTATAATGTTTATTATCTATTGGATTTATCTTAGGGATATACATAAATCATATGATTGAAGATAGTTTCAATATGTATTTGGTGAATGGTTCATGTTCCTCATTTTATTTTTTCATGGTTTCAGTTTAAATGCATGTTGGTATTAGTAATATGGTTTCCAATGACTTCCCCTTCCAAGAAAATGTGTTCTCTGGTCCTTAAACAAATTTTTTGTATTAGATATTAATCACACCTCTTAATTCATGAAATCAAGATTTAAAAATGAATAAATAAAGTATTGTATTGGGATCATTTTAGATATCATTAAAAAGATATGGAAAATGGTCTCATAACTATTTTACAATATTCGATAACATAATATATGATGGGTTCATCATTTATGATAGTATATATCATAATATAAGATATAATTATAACCCTTTTATTTCTACTATATCATAAGGTATTATATAGTGTATCATAGCCAATGTGTGTTCTGTTTTAATTCTTACATATGCTATAAAAATAATGCATCATATCATCTTAGATATATTTTTCATATCATGAGTTGGAATATCTAAGTTACCTAAAGTATATCACTTGAATGGATTATATATCATTGATTAAGAAAGATAGTATCATTTTTAGTTAAAATTATAAATTGAAACTTATGATATTATATATATTGTACAGTATTATATATGAAGAAAAATACTATTTTTCATTATTCAAAGATATGTTGTATTGAATAATATTTTAATTTTTTATGAGTAACAAAAAATGTTATTATAGTATATTAATGTAATTTATAGTTTTTTTACAAATTAATTTATTGAAATTATTTATAATTTATTTATTAAATGTTTATAAAAAATTCATAAATATGTATACACAATATTAAATGTTAAAATTAAATACAATTTGGAATTATATGTAAGACTTATAATTTAGATATAAATTTTTTAAAAGTAAATCATATGTAAAATTTATACAACATGATAAATTACAAAATAAGTAATATATATTACGTTTTTAAATTAAAATTAGTTATTACAAAATTTTGTTCATTTTAAATGTTTAAACTAAAAAACATTACATGATAAATTATTTAAATAATCTAAAAGAAACTTTTGATAAATGTTATGATCAGGATTTAAAAAATATTAACCAAGTGATATTTAGATTATTAAAATTGTTTACATAATACATATGGAATATAAAATGATTATATTTTGGTAGATTTCCTTTATTTTATAAGAATATCATAGTAAAGTATAACACCAAAGAGTTCATACTATAAATAAATAAATAAAGATTATGATTATTTAAAAAATGTAAGTTCTATAATGCATGGATAAATTATAAAATGAATATCATTTATTGACTTATAAATTACTTCTAAATAATTTATATCAGGTTTAAATATAACAATTTTTCATTTTTTTCGTCATTTTTTATGGATGAATATAATTTTTATTATATAATTGCATGTATGATTTAGTTTTAAGAGTTAATCTTTTTATGTATATTATCATACATAGATATGGATTTACATTTCATGTATGATAATTAATTACGTTTTCTTCTCCCCTGACCATGTCTTATACTTGGTTATGTTCCAGAATTTAACATTTGGTTATAAATATTAAGTGTTTGTATTGTGGTGGAATTGATATCTCTCCGGAGTAAAGTAAACTAATGTAAAGGGACATTGGGTTGAACTTCTCCTTAGATTGAAGGATTTTTTAATTTCCAAAAAAGTGGTGGTTCATTTTTTCTCACTCCAAACTAACTCTTGTAGAGACTATTGACTTTATATGATTCTAACACATTACATGAATTAGTTTATTGTACCATATTCATTGAATGTACATGATTATCTGTTAATATATTTGGATTTTAATTTGGATTAGTACATAATATTTGTTTCATGTAATGATTTACACATCAATATTGTTTGAAAATGGTGATTTTTCCTGAAAATAATAGGATTAAAGAATAGATCACTAGAATTATGAATGCATCTAAAAGGTAATACATTTTGAAAAATGATGATATTAAGTTAAATTTTAGAAAAACATATCATATTCCTTCCAATGAAAACACTTCTTGATAGATTGATTATCCAACTAGGTGGTTTCATGTAAAATCTTGGTTCCAATAGATTATCCTATGTTAGGAATAAAAGTAATAAGGTTACCTTAAGAGTTAGGTAGCTCACGTTTGGAATTTTATTTTGGGTTACCGATAAATAAGAAACCCTTTTAAATATAAAAATGGAATAGTATAATGTTTATCCATTTAATGGATATGTAGAAGGGTTATTTAAGTACTGAAATGGTTATGTAAAGATGAGTTTCATTAGTTTTTCTATATCACTTGTGAGGAAATTAAATATATGGCAAGAAAGTTTATTCCATTATCAATGGAAATGAGGGATGGAGGAAAAGTATTTGAGATATAACTTGGATATATTCATTGAATAAATCTCTTATATATGATGATTATAGTATTATACCCCATGTTAATGACAAATAATAATGAATGCAAAGTGTTATTTTATACAATAGTTCTTTTTTATGAATTGAAGTTACTGAGAAGGCCTTGGGATCAATTTAAAATGTTATGATTTTATTTGAGTTATTTCTAGAAAATAAAAACTAGATCATAAAACTTTAAAAGGAATGAAATTATGTGAACCAATCATAACCTACATAAGAGCTATTTTTCACTTTGTGGGGAAAATTTTAAAAAATTGGAAATTTTCATTTGAGTTTATCTAGACTCTATTTGAGTAATTTTAAGTTAAACTATCATCTAGGAATGCATGATTATGTGAAATAATATAAATCAATTCTAGGAAAAGGATAATGTTTTTATGAGTCACTTAGGACTTTGTACAATTTGTCTGATTATAGAAAATTTATGTTTGATTAATTTTGATCAGCATAAGAATCGTTTTTAATTATGTAGTGAAAATTAGAAGAGGAAAGGGAGAGTGTGAGTAATTAAAGGGTGTTTATGAGATATTTTAGGATCTACAGATGTGTCATTTAATCTTTGTGTATGTGTCTTTTCTATTACTGTGTAAGAATAATTTCATAGATTCATATGAGCGGTCTGAGACTTTTTATGAGAAATGTACTTGGAATGTTTTGGAGAATTATGTGACATGAAAATATGAGGAATAAATATTATAATAAAGAAGGTATTAAAATTAAATGGTACTGTTATATAATTCTTAAAAGTAATAAAGACAAAAATATAGGTTTTTGTTTCAAAATTATACTTGAGGGAGAAAAAATTGAAGATAAAGTCATAGTGTGATATTTTTTAACTTGTTAAGAAACACTACCGAATCACATGAATGGGGATGTGAACATTTGGAATAAGATTCAATATTTAATTAAAAGAGATATATTTCATGGAGAATCAATTCTGAAATAATATGAGCCTTTTAAGATAATTGATTAATATTTCAAATGAGTTTGAATTATGATAATATCACTTGTTTTTTAATATTAAGGAGTTTTTTATTTATTTTAAATAAATATAATCATTATTATATTAATTTTATAAATAGAAATAGGATAATAATATTAGTATTATTTGACACTATGATTACTCAAATAAACATACCAAGATGGAGAATAAAATAAACCCGATACTATACCATAAAAATGAATTACTTATGTTATCTAAAAATATTATGTAATACGATGAGGAGGCCTATGATATAATTTTATTATATATGGTGATTAACCAATGTATTTTAAGGTTGATTGAGTGGACGAGTAAGTACAACACATTCCAAAAAAAATCACGTAGTTAATGTTCTATTATTAGGTTTGTGAAAGGATTTATTCAAGGACTGTATGAGGAAATCCAAAATATTTGTGTATACCGAGTTATAGAAGATAGTAAGATAACAAGTGGAAAACTATTATTTTGGAAATAAATTTTAAATACCTTACAGTGAGATATTGGATCACATAGTGAGATATTTTTTAAGTGTGGTGGGATACTATTTTGTCTAACCACTCATATTAATAGCTAAAGAATATATTGTTGGGGAATTGAACCAATCAAGAGAAACAGTAGTATTCATGTATGAACCTTGTAATAATCTTTTAGTTTTGTGACTTTTATTTACTATATAATTTTGGTAATTCTTAGGTAAAAAAGAAGTATACATAATAACCTTAACTGGTCTATGAAGTTGAATTAAAAAGAAGAAGTCATAAAAATATAAAACTTCTTATCCAACTCTTAATCATCTAAAAAATCATACAAAATTCAATTGCTATTAAATCTTACTAGTTTCCCCCTAAAACACTCAACCTTAACTAATGATTTCAAGTTGCATCAGTTAGAAAACAAGAAACTTTCCATATTATTTACGACATGAAGTGTCAACAAAAACCCTGAAATAAAGATTGAAAAAAGTGAAAAAATTTAAAGTAACAATTTATATAAAAAATAAGGAACACACGTACCTAAATATATATATAGTGGTATGTTTTAATTAAAAACAAGGGAATTTGATTCCTCTTATGAATTATGTTCTAACTGTGATGAGTTTTCATAATAAGTGAATCACTTATGAATTTTTATTTTGAGATTATTTATTATTTTAATATGATTTATTTTGAAGTTATATTATAGATATTTGTGTTTATCATAAGATTATAGGTTGATAAATTATAGTTGCAGAAAGAGGTTGCGGACAAATATAGAGGAAAAATATAAATAACACATGTATCCCATTATATATATGAAATCTAAAGAATATGACATTTAGTTCATCATAACACATTTCTACTTGGATGATGCAAATTTTAAAAAACAAATAGATAATAAATATGTAATAATTAAGTGTTATGAATAAAATATCCATAATTGGGAAAAATAAAAAAAACTCTTAGTGTCAAGGATTCCTGGTTGGATATCAATGCTAATAGGTCTAGGAGAATTGGAAATTTTATTTAAAAAAGTTTTATATTTCATGAATATCATATTGATAAGATTAAAAATAAATGAGAATAAAATTTTTTATCATTTAGTTTGATAAGAACTCCCTTAACATAATTTGTCGTGAAATAGAAGAAATTTTATAGAATCCTGAATTAGTAAAAGATAGAACTTCCCAAGAACCTTAAAGGTAGAGTACAAATATGAAAAACTCGTATGCGATTCTTGGATCCAATAAGACATATATCAGTGTCAATAACAGTAAGAGTATATAACCTGATTTGGTTGTAATAATATCCAAAGACAAGGAAACCCATAACCCATTTTATTTTGTTCAAATAATTTTTAAAATGAGAAAAATATTCATTTCAAAATATATGTAAATTCTGGTAGAGAAAAATATGGAAAATTCCCCACCCTATCAAGTCTGAATATCAGCATGTTTGAGGAAATTATCCTCTCATATAAGGTTAAAAATGGTTTTTTTCAAAAAAATAAAAAGTATAAAATTTTATCTATTCTATATCTAGAAGAATAAAATATACTTGTGAGATAGTATTTTTGGTATTGAATGTTCTATTTTATGGACATGGAATGTTCACACAATTTTTATAACCACAAAAAAAATTATAGGGATTGAATCATAGGGGATCAGAGTTGAATAAATAAGAACATATATTATTCAAAAGACAATATCACATTAAAGAAAAAACATATCTAATATAAATAGATTTGGTTCCTTAATAAAGTTATATGATTAATATTACAAAAATTGAACATAGTAAATTATTTATTTGTTTACTCCAACCACGAAAACATAATTTCTTAATTTGAAGGAAATAATTTTTCAAAAATTAAAATATATTATAAAAGAACGAAATTAATCATTGAAGAGTAAATAGTGACGGATTGTCCAATCAATTACAAAATAAATAATTTAGAAAGGATGTATAAAAAATGAGGAGATAAATATACTATGGTGAGAGAGTCCACATCATATACTACTCAAAACAATTAATTAATATTAACACTGAAAGAGGAAAGCTAAAGCACCAATGTGTTGGAAACAAGGTTATCAGATATGAGGATTGATATTGTATTCTGTTTATTTTTAATCAATTTATCGGTTGATGAAATAGTTTTAAAATATTTTATAACAAAGAAAAGTAATTTTTCATGCTATTAGATCTTTTCACGACACACTAGTGAAAAACATAACAATCTATTCACACTAGTCATTGTGTGCAATAAAAAGTGATGTTTCTATGTTGGAGCTATATTGGTGGAGTGTTGAACTAAGGGTTTTTTCACTGGGAGAATAATACATTGTGATCATTAGAGAGGATGGTTATGTAATATTTTAGAAATTTCTATATAAATAAGGGATTAAAATTTTCATTTGATAGAAAAAAATATGGAAGGGTATTATAGGATCTATCTCTCTTTATATGACTAACACTTGTAGAAATTTGACATAATAGATTTATCTGGGTAAAATAATTGTATGAGGATTATAAAATAAACAAGGAAATTAAAAATAGATAGTATTTGATGTATTGAGAAAAATATAGTTTCATGAGAATACTTGATTAAATGAAGTTGGAAAAAACCTACTTGCCTAAACTCACACTAGTGAATGGTGTTGAGTGAACATTATCTAATTAGAAGACTTTGGAAGAGTCTATAACACATATATAGTTATCTAAGATTAATATGGAAAATATAACTATATAAAATTTATTTGATATTATAAAATCTATGAAAAATGTCCTAGGAAAATAATTATTGGTGAAGAGACCTAAGTGAATTCAATAACATGTATAGATTTTGATATTTGGGCAAGGCTAGACCTAGGAAGAAAACATGAGGGATACTCTAAAACATCAAACATAGACATTAATGGTGTAGATTTTAGTCATCATCTATATTGATTTAGAGATGACTGTCAATTCATTAAGCACATGGAGACTCCTATCCAAATTTGTATGTATAGAGGATACATCTTAAGGGATTTGAGGGAGGAAATAAACTAATCCTTGAATCAAATTATAAGGGAAGTTCAATTAAAATGATGTGATCATGACCACAAATTACAACCAACCAATAATATTTTGTTGTTTGAATTCTACAACCACTAGAACATCATCATTATATTTTCCTATTATTATCCATTTGAGGTGAACCAACTAAAATATTTTTTTATTTTGTTAGTTTTTACATTTTTTATCATGATGAATGTGTAACAAATGATTATGGGTTTAATAGATTCCAATCAATGTGGGAACAATATCCTAAAAAATAAAATAATATTTTGAGTCCCTTATTCAAATCAATATTTGGGTTTCTTAGGTTGCAACAAGTTGTGTCAACCTAATATAATATAGGTGTCAAATATATAATTTTAATCTTAGTATAGAGAAAATTTTGATTTTTAAAGGGGTTTCTTTTTCCAATATAAGTATTTATATGGCCTAGAAGAAAAAACAATATCTTTCTTATACACTCTAATCTTAGAAGATTCCTATACTACTATTCATGGGATATAGGAAAGTGATGTTTCCAAAATATCCATGATATTAGAAGATATTAAGTTGTTTAATGATGATTCCAAGGATCAAAATTCAATATTTGGAGATATAAAAAATTCAATCTATACAAATGTGTTTATCTTTAATGGTGTGAAGTCCATGGGGGATATATTTATAAATATTTATTATAGAAATAATAAATTGAATAGGGAAAGGGAGATACAAAGGTATGCATCCTATAGAATGATTTTCTTATGGAAAAGTTGGACACATTTCCAAAATCTTTCCAAGAAGGCTGATAATGAGATAGTTAAACTAAAATTTAGACAAAATGTGCGAGGAAGTTTCCCTTCTAGAAGAGGATATAAAATAGATAGATAATCTAGAATATGTTTCAAAGGAAGAGCATTTTGAGTAAAGTAATGGTTGATAATCAATAATATTTAGGGTAATAAGAAATAAAATTAAAATATAGATATAGAATACACAATTATGGATACATTCGAATAGAGAGATTCTAAAATGTAATATCGAAAACAACTGGAGGGTGTTATCAGTTTCAACGCATTACATGAAGGGGGTATATAATAAATCCATATAAAAATTATGATGAATTGAAAAAATAATGGTTTAAAGAAGGAATCTTCATGGTGTGTGGATCAGAATGAAGTTGATATTGATAAGTTATAAAAATAACTAAAAATTGATCTTTATATTTTTTAAATCTAAGTTTATTTCTTAAATATCAAACTAATGAATTATGAAGAGGAAAATTTTATTGATGATCATAATGATATCTCATATTAGAGATCATAGAATATTGAGTCCCTTGAATAAGAGGTTGTTTCATTAAGAAATAAATTTGAAATATAAATTAAATCAAGGTATTCAAAGATAAATATACTCTTTGAGAGTTTCATAGGTAGACAATTTATTAACAAGGATAAACACATGTAAGAAGGATTGATATAATTATAAAAAAACAATACATAGGTTTTCTATTAGAAATGGGATTAACTACGATGATAATATATACAAAGTATTAAAACAATTGATGAAAACAAAGGTAACGAAATTGTTAGTGATTTAGGAATCAAGAATAATATAATATAATCATAAAAACAAGACTACTTTGGGGGAAATAATAGATATAACCATTGTGGTCTAATAAAAATCCAAGGAGATTCCAAAAAAATTTGGAGATAAGGAGGACTATTAATGAGAAGATATTTCCTTTAATTAATTTTCAATTCAATAGATATTTAGGCCATCCATGTCCTTTTGTGAATAAGAATGTTTTTTTCTTGAATGTATAATCATCCAAAATCTATCAAAGTATAAAGAGAGTGTATCCTTCATCACATAAAATAAATATTTCATATGGATATTTATTTTATTTATCTAACCACAGGAATAAATACATTGATTAGTGGAAAATAGTAAGTGGGTATATTTAATATAAAGTTGGGGAAAATTACAAAAAGGAGATCAAGATAGTCCCCCCTCAAAATAGGTTTTCTCTATCAGAAGATGTAGATGATTATGAGTTCACCACATATGATTAAGAGATATATGAGGGATGATATTATGACTCTTAACAAACCAAAATAATAGGGAAGGAAAATAAGAATATTTAGATGCAAAACATAGTAGATATTTATCTCAAATCCATAAATTACAACAACATGACGATACAGGATTTTGGTTGCTCATATAATATGACCCTAAATATGAATCTCCTAGAACTTTTTAATTAAAGAGTTGATGGGATAGTTATTTTTAATAATGACGGTGTCTTAAATATCAAAGACTATAAAAATAATTATATATAATTTTATGATTTAAAGATGAAATTAGTGTAATATATGGGTGGATTTTGACATAACATATTGAGTAAAAGTCAACCCTATGACTCTAGACTTGAGGTTATATTTAATAAAAAAAATTTGTTATAAAAGTAAAGTCCAAGAACTCTATTATGATATGTAAAATTGTAAATGGAAATTTATATTAGGTGGATCACTATGAAAATACTTATCCCCTAACATTTGAAGAGGACAATAGAAAATGTCATCTGAGGGTTAGCCACATTCACCAACTAGGCATGGATAACATCTCCAAGATAAAAGTAGCAGTGTACATTCTATGTATGATGAATGATCAAGAGAGAAAATGGGGTGAATGTATATTAAGAAATATGGTATGAAATTTATATCAATAAAAGATAAAGAGGGAATCTAATCTCATCTATATTGCACATAATGTTGTCGATGGCCCATCAAATATATCTAGAATGCATGGAAAAAGGTATTTCATTGTTTTTTTATTATTATTTTAGAATATACTATGTCATATTAATATAAAGAGAACTAGATATCAAGGAATACATGAATATGTATCAAATGAGTGTCGAAAATGAGTCCAGATGCACAATAAAAAACAAATGATATAATAATGAAATTGAATACATGTCCATTGAATTTGAATACACTGAGAAACATGGAATTAATGTCAACATGTCACATTTTTTAAAATGGAACAATATGTTCAATAACATGTATGAAATATAATACCAAGATTAAAATATAATATAACATACCCAAAATTTATTATATATATTTTTTAAAATAAATTCAATCTATTCAATAACTTGTGATGTATGCAAAACTAGGTTTAAACAGAACCCATTGCTCTAGAAAAAATATCACAAATAACATCCATAATTACTTTCCAATATCCTAGAATTCTTATTTTGGTAAAAAAAATACACCCTATTTTGTCTTTCAACCCCATTAATAATATACCCAACACCTTATTCCATTACATTATAATAAGACACAAATAATCACATCCATACAAACCAATCAGTTTAGTACACTTGCAAAACTAGATACATACTTCAGTCTTATATTAAATTTGAATACACAAATTACAACATAATTTTTTATTCGAGAAAAACAATATTCTATATAGTGCATACCTAAATATATTTCATAGTAAACTTCATGGAATTAAGGGGAAATGGAAAAATTAATGGTGGCCCCAAATTATCAGTAATGGTTAAGTGCAAAAAAGTAATCATGAATGAATAAATATAATAAATATGGAAAGAAAATAAGTGAGAATATAATCTATATAATCAATAAACTAAGAATACAATACATCTTAAGATAATATCAATTTGATAGTCTCCTAAGGATAATCTTCATGGAATGGTAAATAACTAAACACATATTCCCTTTAAATAACATAAATTTATGAATAGATAAGGAATAATCAATATATAACTATAAATAATAGAAAACACCAGAAATTTAATCAATAAAATGATAATGAAATTATTCTAGAGATAATTTAATAGTTAAAATCTGCAGGATAGAAAAAATAATTAAAATAATTGTAAATATTAATTATTAGACACTATTTTTTCTAGGTACAGGAGACCTTTACCATCAAGACCTTTCATATGATAGTTTAAAACATTCTATGTTAAAAACCATTTAAGTAATTATAGTAAATTTATATATCCCATGAGACTACCAATACATCAAGGGGAAATATATAACGGATCCCCACCAATGTTTTACTAGTCCATAATATCCCTCATATATTGAATAATATATTTAATTCATAAATAGTGAACCTTATAATATATATGTATCAAGTAAAGAATATAGATTTAACAATATTTCCACTATTAATTAAATAACATTAAAAGTAAATATTGTATGTAAAAATATTATATTGTTAAATAAATAAACATATCTATGATAAAAATAGGGACATTTAGTGGAAATATATCATCTAAAGGAGAGTGAATAATTAAAGAGGGAGTTAATGACTAAAATAATGATTCAAGGATGTGAATGTTAATATTTACTTGGTCAAAATGA
Organism: Viscum album; assembly: GCA_963277665.1. Lineage (NCBI taxonomy): Eukaryota > Viridiplantae > Streptophyta > Magnoliopsida > Santalales > Viscaceae > Viscum > Viscum album. The sequence continues at coordinate 1,406,768,134 of OY728129.1, forward strand.
TCTTAAAAAATCCAAAGCAATAATAACCATGTTATAAACAAAACATATACCCATTGTAGTAAGAAAAAAAGGTTGTTACATTGATTAATAGAAATACCATAAAAATATCTTTAAGAATTCTTGAGGAAAATATCATATTCATTATGGAAATGACTATAAAAATATATATTTTTAAAAAAAGATCATAAAAATGGATTTAAAACATCAAATAAATTTTGGCCATGATGGAGGGTAATTCCATACATTCCATAAAAGATAAAAAGAATATTTATTTTTCATTTTAAAAAGGTTTGAAAAGTGTCTTCTTAGAAAATGGTAAAAATATTCCATTAAAAAAATTAAAAATTAAAAAATGGGTGAAAATACCTTCAATAAATCATTTTTAAAATGTTAAAAAATTGAATATGTTTTAAGAAAATATAATTTTGTAAGAAAATAGATTTTTGATAAAAGGTGAAACTGAATTCTAATTTTATTAAAACATTTCTCCAATAATTTTTATTACCAAAGACTGTAAAAATGGTAATATCACATAAAAAATATCTTGAATAAATAAGATCATAAAATGAATTGTTTTATTAAATAATTATCAAATAATGCCATTTAATGTTAATTTAAGAATAAACAATCTCAATTTGAATGAGATTGTGAAATAAACCATTAAAATTATCAGTATGTTGAAGTGAGAATTAATCAATGGATCAATTCTTTATATCAACTATTAACACATAAAAAATTTTAAATACATAAATATATAGTAAAATGTCATTATACACATAAACATATAATATCAATGACAATTAATAAGTATTATAACTCAATAAAATGAAATTGTGTTATGAAATTCCTCACCACTAAGTTACTTTTAATTCATATCAGATTAGATGAAATAATTAAAATTTAAAATTAAAATTAAATTAATAATGAATTATTCATGATATTATATGTCAAATGGGATGTATATACACCATATGAAATAAGTTACTTGCATAATGATACTATATTCCTCAATGAAATGAAATTGAGAAGAAATCCCTTACCTTAAAAATCCTCTTGGTTCAACAATATTTGACATATAATATATTGGTTTTATAAATTTTAAAAAATTATTAAATAATAATAATAATATATTTTATATCATATATGATCCTTTTATTACATTACATATTTGTAAATAATATTTAATTACTTTTATAGTTTCGGGGGTTCATTGCCTGGTTTTCTCAAGTGTGTTTTGTTTTGAATGTTACAATTATTGACCATATGATATAGTTATATCATATTCATATTAATAATAATGAAATAATTATAATATTTTTAAATAAATATTACTTTGAAAACCAATCATGAATGATGGTTTTGAAAAATGAAGTACGTTACGATAATAGAGATGGTATGTCGTATGTATGCATGAGTATTGTTTTCTATTTTTCACCAATAATAATGGGGAGTATTTAATTAATATATTAAAATTATTTAATGATCATGAAATCATATATACCATATTATAAACTTATACATTTCATCCATCTTGTTAAGTGATGAAACAAGAGCCACAACACTTTGTGAAGGCGGTAGTCCACATATACCCAAAGGATGTTATCGTATTTATGTGAGTGAAAAGGTAAGAAAGAAAATGATATATGTTATATTTATAAATTGTTAAATATTTCATTATAATAAAAATAATTTCACGTATCTCACATATTATCAAGGAATTTATCTTCATCACCTTCCATGTGAAGTTTTAGTGAAAGACAAAAGGCATCGCTTCGTAGGGCGGTAGTCTTTCGTACACGTGAGTGATATTATAATATCTTTTATGGAATGGAAGTTAAAATAAATATATTTTATATAATGACACTATAGGTAAAATTAGGTTATCAAAAATAATATATATAATTTATATCCAACATCATATCAAACCATGATAAGTGGAAATAGTAAAATGAATGACATCAGTTTGCAAGGCGATAGTCCCCCATAAACACGCACAATGATTTTGTAACCCATTTTATGAAAGTATATATGGTTTTAGGTCAATATTTTTTTATAAAAAATTATAATAAATAAAATATTCTGGTTTTTTAAAATCACCATGGTGTAATATAAATTTAAGGATGTTTAGAAATAAGTAAAATACAGATGCTCGTTGAAGAACATTACCTCTTCTTTAGGTATATTCCTTTGGATTCAACTAAATCCTTCCTAGGTTAGATTTTTGTCATAAATATGTCTTTTGGGGTTAGGATATGAAATATTTTAATCTATTTACCTTTTTTTAAAACAAAATCGCTTTGAAGGTGGGCAGTGTAGAGGAGAGGGGTTGGCATTTCATAAGTGTTGTGAGTGGCACACATGTAATTTTTTAAATTAGTGAATTACACCAACATTTTTGTCATCACACTCAGCCTATATAATGGTATATTATTATCCTAGAATATAAAATGTTTATTATTGATTTAAAATTGGTTTTGCACATGTTTTTGGCCATTTTCTCACATTATATTATAATATTACCCGGTAAGTAAAGTCTTGTTTACCTTAATCATTGAAATTAATTTTAACTATTATTACAAATCACATTCATCATGAATTATATTATCCTTATTAGAAATTACATATTATTATTATCTAAAAAATGTATTCCTATTTTCTAAATTCAACTCACAGAAGTGTAATTATTTAATTTTAAATTAATCTCATAGACATGAAATGAAATCGATTTTTTAAGGTGAGAATATTTAAATGTCTATAATGTTAATATATTGAAAATTAATATAAATTTATTTTAATAACCTAAATTGGATTATTATATGTATTATTAAAATATTTTTCCTTTTAAATAAATTAATAAAATAAATATCTTTATAAATTATTTTGATGAAAAGGTAGTTTAAAATTAAACTTCTGTATTTTCCACTATTCATCAAAAAATGAAACTTCTTAGAAAAATACAGAAAATTAACCCTAATATAAATAGCTTATTCCAATTTAAAAAATGATTTTTATTTTGAAATATAATTTTTTGAAGAAACAAAAAAAATAGATTTTAATTTTTTTCCAATCACGAATAAACTGTTCTTTTGGAAGATATTTTTTTTCCAAAAACATTACATTTTTTTGTAAATGAATCATATTTTCATTTATAATAAATATATATCCAAAAAATGTGTGTAAAATATATATATTTATAAGTTAGATAATAATATTTATTATCTCCATTCAAATGGTTATGTATTAACTATGATGTTAAATAATAATATTAATAATATATTGTAGTTTGGTAAAACACAACCTTACATGTATCTCATGTTATCGAAGAAACATATTGTTACATGTAAGCCTAAATAAATTCATTGTTTTGCTTATTTAAAGTTACAAAATTTATTAAATTTATTTAAAATATAAAATATAATTTAATGTCTCAGGAAGTTATATTCCCTTCTATACTTGGTGTTCATGTCACATAAATAATTGAATAAAATATTATTTATATATAATTTCAGGTTGTTACATTTACCCCACCATAAATAAATTATTTCTTAAAAATTTAAACTTTATCTCAGCAACAATGATTTTGACATTTGGGAATTATTTTATTTAAAACCCCACATCGTAAAATATTTATCAAAAATTACCCTTAATAAGATAGAAAGGTAAGTACAAATTTCATATGTAATAACACATATATAGTTTTCTATGTATGAGTAAATTGGTCGACTGTGAATATATGGACATGGAGAAAAAGAGTAAATACTTATAAATATTGATTTAGGTAATTGATCACCAGAACGTGAATGATCAATGTAAAGTTGAGGGCCTTAATTACATAAATATAACAATTGTGAAATTTTAATTCATATTATTCGAAATGATTATTGTATGATAAAATTTTATTTCAAGATCAATTTTCTAAAGATGATGAATTATTTTACTATCTATAAATATAAGGAAATATATTTACTTGATAAGTTTCAATTTCATATGAACAATTTTATCCTTTGAATTCATTATACATGAAGCACTAAAATTCAAATTTGAAAATTCTTAATTTCTGTAAATATTGAAATGAGTTTCCATACATCTTTAAATATTTTTCTAAACCAATATGGTTATCACATGTTATCCAATATAATACATTAATATTTAAATCAAAATATTAATACCACTATTTCATCATTAATATCAATTTTTTAATTGTTTAAATAAAATAAATGATACATTAATGAGAACATCATGTTGGCCATTTTTAGGCATAAAACCCTTATCGTCCATCAATCTTCGGTTTTCACCCAATCGCCTTTCCAGATACGATAGGTTATAAAACATTATCCATGTTATAATTTTCATTAACTATATTAATATAATTACTATAATTTTTCCAAAACAATGTGATTGAAATACTTAAAATAAAATTAATCATTAAATAAACATTTACAAAGGTTTTCAATTTTATTTTTTTAACAGAGTATAATAATATTATATTAATATTATTAAACTATCATTAATTATCATATTAACCTAAAAGGTCATCAATAACATCACATTTATTTAAATAAAATGTAATGTGAATATTCATCAAATAAAATTTACATTAAATATATACATGCCTTAAATTTCTCAAAAAAAATCTTTAATCATGGTATAATTCCATCACATAAAACATAAAAGAGGCATTAAAGAATTTTAATATATGATCAATCTTAAACACATAAACCCATGATGATATTTATAACAAAAAAATTAATGAATATAAATTCGATTCTAAAATTTAACACAACATTTTTGTGTTTATATATTCATATAACCAAAATATCATTAGTAAAATAATTGAACAATTTAATTCTTGAATCCCAATAAATAAATACTTCATTCGTTTTATTTCAATATAGTTCCTTCTATGGTCTAAGTTTTAACATAGTTCACTCATTGTCAATATATATTCTCACCCTTCATATTCATTTATAAAGATAATATGAAATATCTTAAGAATATCTCATGGTAGTGTTAAATTAGGGGTGTCTTAAGGCCCATTTTTAGGTACCACGTAACACTTGAGTCAATTTGGATGCACCTTTTTGGGGTTATTACCCCTAGGTACCTCGGTTCCAGAGCTACATCCACTTATATTATCTTGATAGTTATTTATTTGAAGTGAAAACCACATAATATCTTTATTACAAAACATTAGGATGTTCTTCTCAACTTATACTCCAATTCTATTATTGGATATGTTTCCCAATCTATATTTTCATTAATGTAGTTCTGAAAGTTTTTAAAAATCATCATCTGATATCAACTATAGAGACATAGTCTCAGTATGCCACGATCATTTCCTAGACACCCTAATATTGGAATAAGATAAAATGAATTACATCTTGAATGACTAATTAGTTTAGTTGTCTTGGTAAACTAGTTACATACATGAGTCTTACATTACATTTTAATACTAAAACTATAAAATGATTTTTTTTAATAATAAAATTATTCCAAATAATGTATCCCTACAAATATTTTGTAATACTCTTCATGGAATTATGTGGAAATGTAGAAGAATAAGGTTGATATCAAATTCTCAGCAATGGTTAAGTAAAATAGAAGTAACCATGAATTAGTAAAAAAAATAAATATTCAAATTTTATAACTAAACACACATTATATATAATGAATAAACTGATAAGGAAGTGAATCCAGAGAAAATTGAAATGCGAAAATATCTTGTAGAAAAATAAACATCGAAAGGAAAATAACTGAACATAAATGGAAATTAAATAACTTGAATGCATGAATAGATAAGGAATAATCAATATGGAAAGGTAAATAACTGATAAGACATGATATTTAATTGATAAAAATATAATGAAATGAATCCAGGATAATTTCCTATTGAAAATCTCCTAGATATTAATAATAACTGAAATGAAGGCAATGCTTAATTATTGTAAGCCATGTTTCAAAGGTACATGATATAATTATCATCAATACCTTTCAAAGGAAAGTTTAAAACATAATTGTTGAAACCCCATTTAACTAAGGCTACCCAACTAATCCATATCTTAATTTGATCGATGCAACGAGGGGATACCCATAAATGGGACCCACCCATGTCTTACCAGTCCAAATCATTTTTCATAAATCAAATAATTTATTACATTTTTAAATAATGTGCCTTATAAAATATCTGTATCAAGTAAAGAATGTTGATTTTCCCATATTTCCATCATTAATCAAATCACATTCAATGTAAACACATTATGTAAAAAAGGAATGGGGTTTAGGAAATGAACATATTCATGATAAATAATAAAGATATTTGGGGGGGGATTTAATGTCTATTTAAAAGTGGATAATTCAAGGTAATGTTAATATCTATAATGATTTATCGAGGAAATGGATTTAAATACTTCCCATAGTAAAAATTATCTTAAACCATATTCGGAAGAATAAGGATAGTGTCAATTCAATATATAACCATTGGAGTAATAATAAATGTTTGTATTCATTAATCAATATAACCACTATAAAAATATCTTTAAGACATTCATATGGTAAATATCCTTTTAATTTTGAAAATAACATTTAAATTTTATTTCAAAATAATCTCTGAAACTTGCAATGGAAGCTTCAAATAAATGATGTTCCTGATGGTGGGTAATTTTGTATATGCCTTAAAATCTAAAATTAATATTCTTTTTTCTTTGTAAAAATGTGAGAAAGTAGATTTTTTGAAAAAAGTTAAAGAATCCATTTCAATACATTTTTAAAAAATTAAAAATGCTTAAAATTTTATTTGAAAATTAATTTTGAAAAGGTTTAAAAATAGGGTAAAACATTTAAAGAAACTTGATTTTATAAGAAATTGGATTTCGGACTAAAGAAAAAAATGAAGTGGAATTTTATTAAAACATTTCCACAATAACTTTATGTAACAAAGAATGAGAAAATGGTACTGTCAGTTGATAAATATCAAAAATAACTAGAGTACAAGAAAACTAACGGTTTTATTAAATAATCATTAAATAAATTCTCTTAATGGAAATTAAAGTATAAATAATCTAGATTAGAATGAGATAGTAAGACAAACCCTTAAAATGATCACAACATCGATGTGAGAATTAATAAATTTATATATTATCATTATCCACCAAAAATACCAATAAAATAAGTGTAAATAAAAAATAAATCTAAAAAATTAATTATGCATATAATCATATAATATAAATGACAATTAACAACCAATATAACCCGATGAATGGAAACTGAGTTAAGAAATTCTTTACCACATGAAAAAATTTAATTCAAATCAATATAAATAAAATAATTCAATTTAAAATTTAAAATTACATGAATAATTAATTATTCATGATATTAAATGTCAAAGTGGAGGTATATACACCATACAAAATAAGTTAGGTGCATAAAAAACAATAAACCACTATGAAATGAAAGTGGAAAAAAATTCCTTACCTTATGATTACTTTTGGTTGAACATGATTTGACCTAATTTATAGTTGTTTTAAATATATTATTAACTTATTAAATATTAATATTAATTTTATGGTATCATATATGATCATTTTATAACCTCTTATTACATGTTTGTTAATAATCCTTCATTATATTTATTCTTTTGGGTGCTAATGGCATTGTTTTCTTATGTGTGTTTTGTTATAAAATTTATGGATATTTATAATACAATAAATTTTGTCATCTCTAGAATAATAATGAGGAAATAATCATAATATTTTTACATAAATATTAGTTCAAAAATAAATCATGAGTTATGGTTTTGAAAAAATAAGTAAATTACAATCACAGAGATGGTAGGTCCTACTTACACATGAGTAATGTTTCAATTTTTAACTGATCATTATTGAAATGAGTATAGTAATATATTACCATTATAAAATTTTAAAGATATAATATATTCCATTTCATAATCAAATATTTGTCATCCATCTATTTTTGTGATGAAAAGAGAGTCACATCACTTCATGAAGGTGGCAGTCCATAAGTTCACGAATAATGTCATTATCTTTATGTCAGTTAAATGTAAATAAAGAAAATATTATATATTATCTTTAAAAAAAATTAAAATATTGCATTAATATCAAATTTATTTATTTTATATCATATATTATCATTATATTTATCTTTATCGCCTTTTATGTGAAGATTTAGTGAAATATGAATCACATCGCATCAGGAGGCGGTAGTCCACCATTCACACTAGTGATTTTATCATATCTTCTATGAAATAGAAGGTTAAATATATATATATATACATATGATATATTTAATCTATAAGTATAACTATGTTACAAAAATAATATATATAATTTATATCCTTCATTATCCCAAACCTTGAGAGGTGAAAATATAAAAACGAAGGTCATTGGTTCGTGATGTGGTATTCTATCGTACACACGAATGATGATTTTGTAACCCATTTATTTGGAAGTGGAAATTGTTTAGGTTTTTAATTTATTATAAAAAACCCATTATATGGAAGATAATGAGTTTATTATATCATAATGTTATAATAAAAGTAAAATTAGGTGGATAATGACGAAAAATAGATATGCTCATTGAAGAACATTCCCTCTTATTTGGGTATTTTCCATTGGATTTTACTAAAACCATATGTAGATGGATTTCTGTAAAAAATAAAGATTCTATGATTTTTATGGGGAATATGTAAAGTGATTTATTTATTTATTTTCCATAAATTTTATTTAACAATGTGGTGTCATTTTTTTAAAGAAAAGATAAATTACTGATCAAGGAAACAATGATTACAAAGCCAATCAGGGAACTAGTTCACCCAACAATGATCACCCCAATATTTCCCAAAAAAAGCCAAACGATGGGCTTTCGAATTACCATCTCTTTTGATGAAAGAAAATTTTCAAGCATCGAATCCATCGGTCAGGGACCAGATCTCCCTCAGGATGAGTCCATAAGGCTAAGAATCCTCATCTTTTGTTGAGATAGCGTTTACCACTTCGAGCTAGTCAGATTCCACCAGAATCCTTGGCCAAAATTTTGAACCTGAAAAAATAATCCTTTGGAGGATAACCGAGGATTCAACTACCATAGGGATCCATGTGTTAGGCACAGCTGTACACTGAGATTCCACAATCTGGCCAAAATTGTTATGAGAAATGAGCCCAATACCGACCCTTGAATGAGAAGAGACAACATCATCTGTATTAATCATGAAAAAACCCTCAGGGGGGAGACCAAAAATGAGACGCTCGTCGAGTGTGGCTCAAAAAATTCCCCTCGTCACTTATCTTCCAACAATTCATCTACTCCAAAGCTCTATCCACCCATAGGTGATCAAGGGTCACCTTAATTTGGAAAATGTATTCATTACATCGAGTCCAAACCAACAAAGTAATTGTGAATATCATCCGTTCTACTATTGGTTCCAGGGTAGACAACCATTTAGTAAGGTTTGGGACTAACCCAATTGAAAGATCAAAGAAAATACCAAAATCTGTCCTTCAACCCTTCCAAACCCCTTCCACCCCCTTACAGGAAATAATTGCATGCAAAGGGGATTCCACTTAATGGAGGCACAAAAGGACAAGTATTGTCCTCTGCCAAATTTCACTATACCAGAATGTCACGTGTTAGAAGAACCTCAGCACATACCAGCCACCAAAACAAATTTCACCTTAGGGGGAGCGGTGAGGGACCAGAGGCACATGCACTGATTAGCAGTAAAGACCTGGGCCACACCTTGAACCCTCATTTTGTAACCCGAACGAACAGAATATCTCCCATGATGTTCCCTAGTCCAGAAAATCTGGTCATTACCCATCCACAGTGTGAGAGGGATACTCCGGAGGAGCGGACGATCCACCTCGTTAAACAGGAAACAATGCTTCTCCCGATCCCACTCCTCAAGCGAGTGATCGAGCAGGTCACTTACCCTTGAATCTTCGAAACACAGAACAACTGGTGAGGAATCCTTATGATTCACGCCATCTTCCAGCCATGGATCATTCGAAATGTTAATATTATGCCCATCATCAATTCTCCACATGCAGCCCAAATCAATGAGAGATTTTCTCCCCAAATTATTCTCTACATAAAACTCAGTTGTGGCCCCAACTGGGCATGCAAGAAGTCAGAATGAGGGAAGTACTTAGCTCGAATCACCTTTGAGAATAGGGCATTTGGGTGGTAGCGAAGGCACCATCCTTGCTTCACCAAAAGAGACTCATTAAACAATTTGATATTTCGAAAGCCGGGGTTGCCATGGAATTTTGAAACAAATAGATTCTTCCAAGACATCCAATGGGAATTATGTTTTCCATCATGGGAGCCCCACCAAAAATTGGCCAACCGGGAGTGGATTTGATCCACGAGAGTTTCTGGGAATTTAAACAGCAACATAGCATAGGAAGGGATTTCTTGGGCCACTGACTTCATGAGAACTTCCTTTCCAAACCTTGGAAATCTTCCTACTAGACCAAAGATAAATCAGATTATCCACCTTATCCACAATCATGCCAAAAACTTGTTTCATCGACCTACCCACCAGGGATGGAAGGCCAAGGTACTTAGGATGCTTATCATCCAGGGGAAATCGACACATTCTCTACAAATCCTCTCTCTCACCTTGTGGTATGCCTTTACTAAAAGTTAACTCTGATTTGGAAGCATTATGATGTTTCCCAGAGGCCTTTTCATACAAATTGATGATATTCAGCACTGTACTGCATTCTTGTGGGGTAGAACGCACGAAAAGGAGGATATCATCTGCAAAGAAGAGATGAGAGATAGGGTGAATTTCTATATACCGTATCACCATGGATACCTCCTTGATCTTTCTCCTTTAGGATTAGATGATAAAAGACATATTCCACTAGAATGAAGAGGTAAGGTGACAGGGGGTCCCCTTGTCTCAAGCCTCTTGACCGTTTAAATCTCGCTGAAGGGGCCCCAATAATATTGACTCTGTAGGAGACAGGTGTAACACAATTCATGACATTAGAGATCCATTTCGTCCCAAATCCCAATCTGGATTGAACATGTTCGAGAAAAGGCCAATCAACTATGTCATAATCTTTCATCATATCCAGTTTTATTTCCATGGTGCCACTCTTGGATGAGGAGCTAGTTTTCATAGAGTGGAATAATACGATGGCAATGGAAGCATTATTCTTAATAGATCTCTTTGGAACAAAAGAACTTTGGTTATCTGAGACATGCAGTGGGAGAAAATTCATCAGTCTGGCCACCATGATTTAGGAGAAAATTTTGTAAATCACATTACTCAGGATGATTGGCCAAAACTCCGAGATTTTATAAGGGCATTGGGATTTGGGGATAAGAGTAATAAGAGTTTCGTTTAGGGATTCCAGAGAGGCTCTTCTATCCCACATCTCCTCCATAAGGTCCACCACATCGGGCCGCACAATATGCCAAATGCGTTTAAAGAATAGAGCATGAAACCCATCAGGCCCCAAAGCCTTGGTAGAATGAATAAGATGCAGGGCCCCAAGCACTTCATCTTCTGAAAAATCACCTTCCATGTATCGATTCATTTCATCAGTAACCAACTTTGGGTTGAATTCAATCAGTCATGAGGTAGTGCTAATAATTTCTACTGAATAGAGGTTACTGAAAAAGATTAGGAAAATGGAGTAAATTCCATTTATGTCATGATCAACTATTCCAGTGGGGTCCTTGAGATGTGAAATATGATTCTTCCGTCTCCTTGTAGACGCTCGTTGGTGAAAAAAGATGGTGTTATGATCACCATCTCTGATATGGGACTCCCATGCCCGAATGAACCAAAAACTCTCTTTCTCTCTCAGAGCTTCATTAAAATTATTTTCTGCCACAAACATGTTTCTAAGGATAGAGTCATAACAAGGATATGAGTGGAGTCATTTAATTGATTCTCCGCCTCCTTAATACGTCGGTCAATGTTACCAAACCTAACTGAGATCCACTTCTAAAGGTGAGACACAATAGTGCAGAAGTTGGACATGATGCACCGATTCGATCCCCCCCAAGCCGCTTGAACCACCTTCTCATAGTCACTATCTTGGATCCACATACGTTCAAAGAGAAATGTTCGCTCAGGTCCCCTCTGTTGCCCATGTGAGAGTGTTGACAACATGATTGGGTAGTGATTAGAGCAGACGTGGGGCAGGTGGACGATAGAGAAGGCATGGAAAAGATAGGTCCACTCATCATTCCCCAAAAATCTGTCTAACCTTTCCACCAGGTGATTCTCCATTGACCTACCCTGATGCCAGGTAAATGGTGAGCCCGAAAACCCGAGGTCATAAAGAGAGATTGAAACAAGAGACATCCTAAAATCGTTCATTAGAACACCACTCCTCACACATCCCCCTTCTTTTTCATGGGGATAAAGGTCCTCCTTAAAATCCCCCCCCCATCGGAAGATGGCCTGAGATGGATTCCCTCAGTCGCTTCAAAAGGGCCCATAATCTGTGTTTATCCTACCCACCAGGCCACCTGTAAAACCCAAAAAATGACCAAGGAGGAGCCCCGGGGCAGGAAACCATCACAACAATGTGGTGACATGAGTAATTAGAGATCTTGACCCCATGGTCCTCCTTCCACAAGAGGTAAAGTCCACATGAGTGTCCCTTTCTTCCAATTGGTAAGACATTTTTGAACCCAATATTTCGGACCATAGGGCCCACATCTTTGCTATCCAACAGAGTTTTGGATACAAAAATTATGTCAGGGTGAAATTTGGAACTCCAGTGATGGACAAGGTGAACCGTTCGGGGATTTACAAGCCCCCGACAGTTCCAGCATAAGATTTTCATTGCCCTAGGTGGGGCTAGGACAAAACTGGTGCCACCTCTGAAACATGGCTACCCGCCCGTCATCTACCACTTTCAACCTCTTTGGAAGGCTCTCAATCATCTAAGATTCCTCCAAGCATATTTTTTGGTCCCTGGGTTGTGAAATGGGGGGATCCACACCCTTATCCTTACTAATCATTCCTTTCCACGTCTGATGTTTTATAGTACATGTCAACGTGATCCCCGTCATGACATCCACTACCTCAGGAGTAGAACTAGGATCAACATCATCTGAACTAGAAACCAGGTCTGGTGGGTCATTTCATAGTTATTGTACCCCTGATCCTAGTTCTGGTGGTTCCTAGAAGTTTCGCAGCAGCCTAGTAGATAGGGAGGAAATGTCCTTCAAAATAGTTTTGGTCTGACTTGGGGGGGGGGGGCAGTCGGCCCCTGCCCCTGACTCATGTGTTGTTCCCTCGGCTCGACCAAGATCCGTGGACAATCTAGATTCCTTCCTTCTGCCCGTTGGACCACATGACCATCAACATAAATATTTTGCAGTACGAGCCTGATTATATTAGTATGAGTAGGTTCATCTTGAAAATTAAGAGTCTTTTCTAGTTTGTCACTGTCCTGTTGTTTTTCAACATCGGAAATAAAACCCACCCCTGAGGTTTTTTCATGGAGATAGGGACCATATTGTAAAATAACATTGCCATTTCCATCCTCCTTCATCACCTCACATGCCTCTTCCAAGTGTCCGAGGCACCCACTAAAGAAATAGAAAATATTATGTTTTTCAAACTCAAAAGATATCCATACGTCAGAGTCAACAACTGTCAAAAACATTCCCCTCATAAGAGGCTGTGAAACATCCATCGAAGCTATGATTCTCAGAAAAGGTCCCTAGTGAATTGGATTAGACTGGTCCCACTCCAAAAAATGAACCGATGCATCTTCAAATCTCACTCATAACACATTCGGTTCAACGATGAAATGGGATTCCTCTAATTAGAATTCTTAATGGTGAGCAAGACAGATTAACTGACTAAAAATATTCTTCGCCTTTAAGATCCTCCATGAGAATGATTTGGTTGTAAAAGGACCATGTTCGACAATTTAGGAGTTTTAATTTATCTCCGTCGTTATAGAAATCAAAGACTAGGAGTCCTGCTTCCACTTCTCTTATAGAAACACTGTTCTCCAATCGCCAGATATTTTGCAGAGTATTTTTCAGTGCTCCCTGATTGAAGGACTTTTTTGCTAGAAATATTCCAACAATAAGCGATGAAAGTCCCTATGATAGAAACACATCTTCACTCTTCTGTGTAGCGATTTCCAATTTTTCATTATCAGTTAAGGAGAGGTTTCTACAGTGATTCACTAGGTCCGGCTCCTTTTAACTGAAACTAAGAACTTCCCTCTTCACCCTAAACCCCTTCATCCCCGGGCTGCATAGTCACACTCCTCCCCGGGATCCACTCATGATTTGTCGCACTTTGAACTGCCACACACTTGTACCTAATGGACAAGTGCTTTCGCGGACCCGCGCCAGAACGCGAACCACCTTCGGATCGCAAACCAACACCTTCAGTGAACCAACACAAAGTCATGAACCAACTTGACACAGATCGGGCTCTAACCCAAACTTCCTCAAAAGCCTTCAAATCCCACTCCCTTCGCGGGTCAAATCCACCGTAGAGCAGTGAAAAGGGACGCCACAGAATTTTATTATTATTATTTTTTTTTGGAAAATTAGAGCTCCTTTTCAAGAAAAACCCCCTAACACTCGCTTCCATGGTACAACCCACCCTTATGAAAATGCATATGTGGAGCATCCCTCCCTAATCAGGTGCACCCTATTTCCTCCTTTATGGATCCCACTTGACCGCAAAGGAAAGGCTACAAGAAGACACCCCCTCATGATCTGGGTTCATTGTCCACAGTTCCCTTCATGAACCCGCCCTTCACGTGCCGCCCTTCACCCACTCCACTGCAAAAATAAATCAACGTGAAGACACCCCTTTGAAAACTGGAATCTTTTACCACCGTGCACTTCACGAACCACGTACATTGTGAACCCGCCCTTCATGAGAACTACCTGCACGAGCACTCTCCTTCATGAGTCTGGCCCTCAATAGAAGATTTTTTGTCGGTCCAACGCACGACAAACCCACGAGGGTTGGTGTGAATATGATCTGATGGGGGTGAGCAACCAGATGCCTCCGAATCCGGTCAATACTTCAAAAGCAACCAGACAGAGCTGATCTGAAGTCACTCAGGAGAGATCGAGCTCACAACCTCCGGACCATCGCCCGAAAAATGAAAACGCACCAGAAATCTCATATATTGATGAGGCACGTCAGCAGAAATCACATCAAGAGGAATGCTTGGAGAAGACAAACCTCAGTCTGCGAAGGATGGCCGAAGAAGACCTGAATCGTCGCTGAAAGGACCGCCGGATTTTGGAAGAACCAAGAAGAGGATGAACCTAGGAAACCCCTAGGAGGAAACCTCTCATGATAAGGAGAGGCTAGATATAATTATATAAATATATATATATACAATGTGGTGTCATTTCTACACCTTATATGTTCGAAAAAATCCCACATAGTAACATTGCGCCATATTTGGGTTGATTGTGTTTGCGGAAAAAGCAGGTCTCTATGGTGAATTTTAAAGTTCTAGAGTGGTTGTTGAAAATCTATTTTGATAATAAACCATGACAGTGGAATGGACGATCTGGAGGCGGTACAAAATAATAGATACAAGGTGGCGCTATTTTCATGTGTTTGCCAAATTTTTGGGGGCCAAAATTTGGAATTTTTTGAGAATCGTAAAAAGTGGATTTCCATGATTATCTCATCAAAATATGGAAAAGTAATGAGTTTCGTGAAGATTTCATTCTTGACATGGATTTTGTGAAGACTTGAAGAATGTTGACAGTGTTCTTCGCGATTATGACGAGCTCCACGAACGGTTGAGATTAAGGGCATTGTGAGAAAGCTTTGTGGAGAAGGCATGAAATAATTGACGGAATACTCGGTGATTATGATGAGCTCCACAATTGGAAAATTTCCATGGTGCATCATGATATAGAGAGAATTTCGGTATAAATGGTGGAGCATCGCGATTTGAGATGATGTGGTGCTGACTTCACGTGGAATGTTTGAGTGTTGTTGGAATTTCCTATAAATATGCGTTGACCCCTCATGAGAAGTAGAGACTTTTCAAAGAAAATATTTTTCTCTCAATTCACAACGGTGGTTTGTGAAGTCAGTGAGCTTCGCGAAAGGAAGGAGCTTTGTGGTGGCTAATCTATCTTTACGAAAGGGGCATGTTCCGCAATTGGCTTATAGAGCTTTGAAAAGGAAGTCTCTCAACAACGACATGAGCTCTGCAATAGCCTAAGACTCATGAATAGGCAGGAGATTTTCAAAGTCTCTCTTGAGCTTCGCGAAATTGGGAGCTTCGCGAAGTAGGGTGAATTGCGAAGGTACTTCCCAAAGGTTTTTGCCCAGTGGTCAGGGTAAAAGGGGTATTCATTAATGGATGAAATTTGGGCTTCAATGGAGCATCTACGTAGAGTGACTGATGCATTCATTAGTGGTAATTAAGAGACCTAGAGGTCTATAAACAGTAAGTGTATCTTCTGAATAAGTAGTGAGGTCACTTCAGTTGAGAGAGAAGTAAGTTCTCAAATTGTGAATGGTTATAAACTAGGAGTTATGGTGAGTCCAATATCAACATGTAAACAGCAGTGCTCTTATAGTGGAATTGGTACATCGACACAATATCAGTGTGTGCTCTTTGGATGTAGCCCAGTGAGGGTGAACCAAGTAAAAATTGTTTTGTCCTGTGCAAGTTTTATGGTTTATTCATACTCTATAAAGGGAAGGAGAGAAAAGAGGGGTTTCTCTCACAAAAAAAACATGATTAAAAGGGGAAATTGTTTTAATCTTTCATACCTTGATTCACCTCCCCCCTCTCACGGTATCTAGATTAGTGAACCGAACATTATATTCTGATTTTAAACACTAAGTAAACGTTTTTACCCTAGTAGTTGTAATTAATTTTACTTGTTTTTGCTAATCACTTTGGTAAAAAAAATTTGGAATTATTATCAATTATTAATGATTCTGATTACAAATATTGAATCCATTTTTTCCAAATTCTTCTCACATATTTGAAAAAATTAAAATTAAAATTAATCTCACTAACGTGATGAGAAAGCAGGGTTTTTAAGTTAAATTGGTCAAAGTTTGAAACGTTTTTATATCTTAATTAAAATTTAAAATGATTCAAATAAGCTAAATTGGATTAATATAATTATAATAGACCAATTTTAACATTAAAACTAGCTCTAAATATAATCTAACATTATCTTTTTTATATATGAAAACACAATTTTCTATTAAAATTCCTCATTTTCACTATTAATAAAAAAATAAAACGTCTCAAAAAAAGAATAGACATTTACCCTAATATAATTTCTTTAATTTATATAAAAAAATTATTTATTTTTAAATATAATGTTTCAAAATGTGTTAAATATTAATTTTAAATTATATTCCCCAGGTGTGACTAAACGTCATTCAGGAAAATATAGTTTTCAATAAAATATTTATTTTCCATTAATTTATTATTATTATTAATTATAATCAACATATATCCAAAAAAATTAAGTAAATTATATATTTTATTTATTTAGATAATCCTATTTATTCCCACTATACTGGCATCTAGGGGATAACTGTCAATTTAAATAATAATAATAATATTATATTGTTGATCAGTAAAACCCGGTCTTGCATGTAATGAAAGCTATCGAAGAAACTCGTTATTTCATTTAACACAAAGATAAAATCAAAATTTCATATATTGAAAACTATATAATGATTTGAATTTATTTAAAATATTAAATATATCATAATGTTTCAGGATGTTGTATTGCCTTCTACACTTGGTGTTTCGTGCCACATACATAATTGAATAAAATGTTATTATTTTAAAATTATAAGGTGTCACATAAAATTATATATATGATATGATATTTTTGATTATAGTTATTTAACATACTATTATTAAACATATATTTATTATAGGGTATATTATAATATATATGATTAAAGTTGAATAAGTGGTTAGTGTCTCTCGTCTAACTTTTACTTCGGTGATATATTTTCGATATTCACCCCTTATTCCATTGTGTGGTGTATAAAATACCCATCATGATATTTTATATCATGAATATAATAATATTAGTGTTTTTTATTAATTTATTTGAATTAATTTCTCTCATGAGGATTATGATTCAAAAGATACCAAAGTGTTAATTGATTATTTTAGATTCTCATCATTATATGGTATTGTTTTTGTTTAACTCCTTGGAAAAATAGTTTATATTTATATCTTAAAATTAAAATATTTATTTATCCTACAGTAATTTATAAAATTTTTTAAGTAATAGTTCCTTATTTTATCTCATTGAAATTTAAAATTATTTTGATTTTTTTAAAAAAAAATTAACTTTATTTCTCTCTTCGGCCAAAAAATCATTTTATTCCAAAACAATTTTTTCTAAAAATATTTTCCATTTTTTTAACATTATCTAAATGATTTATTAATGAAATTTTAACCCATGTTTTCATACATAAAATTTTTATTAAAAGTAATATTCTTGTCATTTTCTAAATAAGGAGATCTTCTAAACTTTTTGTAGTTCAAAAGAAATATTATTTTTAACTTATACAGCTTGTAAAGAATCAACCACAATCATGAACATAATTTATCTTAATCTCCATATTCATGTTTACATATTATTTTTTAGAATGTTTTTCTTCTCATAAACTGAAAAGTATTTGTTAAAAAGTGATTTTCCAAGAAATTTGTTTTATAATATTTTATGAATTTCATAGTTTTAAAATTAAAAGTTTGATTTTCAAATAAAGGTTGTATTACTCAAAAATGATCTAACTAATCTTTCTAAATTATTTTCAGTATAAATTTTGACCCTATGATATAAATTATTCTTTAATGTGGATATACTTCAATGATACAATATTTTTTTCTATGGATGGTTGATGATCATATTGACCAGTGATGTACTCTATTAACATCATTATTTTTACTTTGGATGGTGTATGAATATGTTTATTGAAAAGGGAATGTATTTAAATTTATTATTATATTTAAAATAATATTTTTTATGTTTATTGTGTTTCACTCCTTTCATATTAAGAATTAATTTTACTTAGTAATTGACATACAGTGATTGCAAGAGCCCCTTAATGCATCGATAGGGCTAATGAGACAAACAAGATTGGGTTTTGGACAAGTCCTTGCCCATTTATATAGATATCTTATCACAATGCCTTTATGGTAATTATATGTCTTGGGAAAAGGCCTTGATGGTATTTAGTTATCTCGGAACAATGTCTCGGTGGTATTTAGATGTCTTGTCATAAGGCCTCAACGGTATGTTTCATATGTATAGAATTATGCACTCCATCACTATTTATTTAGTTATTGACAATACATGTGATTATTCAATTTGTTAGAATATTCATGGTTATTTTTTCAAGATCAGATGATTATTTATATGGAATTATTTGATGATTATTTCTTACTTATATATTAAATGCATGTTATTGTTTCAATGAAATTTATTTCATTTATTTATCTTTCTATCTTGACTATACATTGTTTATTCATAGATTCTTCTATATGCTAACCCTTAATGAGAATCAAATATCACCAATTTATTTTCTTTTATTTTCCCTAGGATATGCATATGTGTTTTTTTATTTATATGTAGGGATACACGATGTTTAATGATGTAATCGTCCAAGAAAATTGTTTAAGTATTTTTTTTTAAATTAATTTGAATTTAATATATGTATCTATTTTACCAAGATGACTAAAATATTCTGACCTTCTGGATATGATTCCTTGTATATCATTCCAATTTAGTAAAGTAATAACTGGTTGCATGCTACTGGGTTTGGGGTCTCTATAATTTTTATCATAGTAACTTTAGTAGAAACATTGGGAACTATATTTAGGAAAACATACATTATGGAAGACAACCCTTTGAAATATGTTCATTATAAATATATAAGAACAAAAAAATATTTCATAACGAATATATTATGTGTTTTTTCTTAGAAATACATATTTATTTGGATACCAAAAGTGTATGTGCTTCTGGAATATATATATTTAGTTATAATAACTCCAAAAGAGTACATTGGGCTTGGCCTGATTCCTACCTAGTATACGAAAACGGGTCTCGACACACATTGGGTTTGACAGTTTTCTGGGATATGTGTAGTATAATTCACCTTTTCATGACAAACAACAATGGTGGATTTGAAAATAAATATATCATTGAAGACTCCATATTTATGATTAAGATATTATATATGAATAATTTTTTCAATTTATGTTAATAGTTTTCCTAGTTTTGGGATTATACATTATTTTAATAATTTTATGATTTAGCCTAGTGTATTAAATATTTTAGAAATGGATCCCAAACAAAATAATGGGAACCACATCAATAAATGTAATCCAAATATTAAGAATTATTAATTCATTGATGAGCTTTAGGGAATATCTCAAAAAAAACAACGCTTCCAATCAATCTCTTCATACATGGACATTGTATCTTGAAATAAAAATATTGACAAATAATTTTATAAGTATTAGGGTCTCAAATTGTTGAAAGATAAAATGAGGATGGTAGAGAAAAATAAAGGTAAAAGTGAATAATGCAATGAATAATTTTTTTCACATGTGATACTTGTAGAAAGAAACTCATTGGTACATGATTAAAAGGAAAATGTGTTTTCTATTAGTATATTGAAAAATTTCACCATACTTATTATTAAATGGGAATGAAATAATATACCAATGTGTAATGATTCCACTATAAGGATTTGGGGAACTACAAGAATTCTTACCCCAAACATCAAGAGAATATACCTCAAAAGTAGTTATGAGGTCATGGTCATGCTTATTCTATTACTAAAAATGAGATCAAATAATTAATTTTCCAATTTTTGGATTAAATAATTATATTATACGAGTATTTAAATCAATTATATTTTGATTATAAGAACTATTAAATGTATAATGATTTCATGACAATATTATTTCCTTATGGATTTGAGAGAATATGTTGAATGGTATCAATGGACAGGAAAAGTGATTCAATGGAATGTTGAATTTATTTAAAAACACATGATTGGGGGAGGATATCCATCAATATGTGCATGATGATGAGATAATTAATAAAAATGAATTCTTTATAAATGTATTTATAACCTTTAGTGTTTATCTAATATTTTATATTGAGGTAATTATGGTTTATTACAATTTGGGAACGTTATAGGAATTATAACAATATGGTTTTACAAAATATGAAAACCCCCATGTTGGGAAACAAATAATCACATCTAAAAAATATGTGGTACTTGAACAAACAAGTGAAGGGAGATAAGGGTGAAGTTCCAACCACTAGAACACATTATGTTTCAATTAATAAGACATTATTTTTATTCAGATTGTTTAATGGATAAATACTTATGGAATGGATTAAGTTAAACATTAGGTGTTTCGATTGATATTTATATATTAATGTATATAGAATGAATTTTTAATATTTTATAGATCTTATGGTTCATTGAAATTTAATTTTAGTGATTCAGAAACTAAAATATAATATTGGTTATTCAATTATTTTAGTATGAAATTATGTAGAAAATAATAGAATCACAACTAAATGATTAAATTATTACTATGAAATAAATAAATATCCAATTATTATAATTTAATTTCTTATCAGTATAGATGGTAAGGGAATTCTTAAACTCTATGAAAAGGATATTGAAAAAAAATTCAAAAAACATTCATTTCTATTAATCTGATGGACTTTACATCCTTTAAATATTTATGGTTTGGTGGTAATTAACATTATCTTAATCATTAAATTTAATATGATAAATGATATCTACCACACTATAGTTATTTTTGGGTGTTATTATCTTCTTGCATGTCCATATTTAAACTTACCACCTATGTTATCCTACTTAGAAACCATGTTATGTGATTATTCCAAATGAACATTGTACATCCCCTTATCTCTTATCTAGAATAATTTTTATTAATCCTTCTCATGATGTGGTATTTTAATAAGTATATTTTCAAATTTCAAACAGTTGATTGAAAAAATAAATATTAGAATTTAAGATTTCATTTTATTTAAGGGAGGAAGAATGTAACACCACATGTTTTTAACATAGGAACATCATGTTCGATAGCATATATAATATATAAAACCAGTAATAGAAGATTATAACATCTAGAGAATTTATAATCTATTAATTTTTAAATAAATCTAGTCTCTATAATATCTTGTTATTCATTCAACATTATGTTTAAACAAAACATAACACCCTATTAATATAATATTATTTTAACATGACCACTATAACCTATAAATTATGTTAAAGGGTGAGAATAATACTAAATAATTAGTAAAATTATATGTTTTAAACTTTTATAAATTAAACACAATGGTTATTTATTGGCTAGAAATAAAATAATAATCATTTAAAATTGCAATAAATGTTTTTTGAAAAATAGTATTTTTCTAAAGGGAATAATTGTCATGCTTTTCCCAAATTATTCAAAATTAATTTTTACCACTATTATAAATTTTATTTTAAAAAATAAAATATATTTTTTAAGTGTACACATAAAAATTTTATTTTGGGTCAATTTTTAACAATTCAATAATGAAAATATTTAATTTTATTTTAGGTTTGCCTTTTCTTTTAAATTATTTATAAAGTTAAATTTTATTTTAAATTATTTTAAAAGAAAAATAATTTAAATAATATATAAATTAATAAAATTTAGGCCATTATATTCAATTTAATATGTTATTTCGATATAAAAACTTCGTCAACATTTATATATTTTCTCTTTGAAAACTCACCTTCACATTACGTCTTCCGAATTAATTTTAAACTAAAATTTATTACTCCTATAATGGAATTTGGAAAATTTGATTCAAAATTTTTAATAATAATAATATATATTTACTAATTGTATCAGCATAATTTTTTATCATAATGAATTGTAAAGACCCAGAAATTTCAAGGAAATTTTTTTCTTAATTTTCTTTGGAATTTTACAAGAATGCAGTTTCTGACGGCGCCTGATTCCGAGGCCCGGTGTGCCCGAAATTAATTTCCGAAGTTTGGCTCGGGTTCGTTCAGTGAACGAGCGAGCGAGATTTTCTATCTTTTGAACCGGTGCCCGGAATCGAATTCCGAGGGCACCGATGGAATCGAAGCGCCGGTAATTGATTAGGAACGCTTGTTCCGGAGTTGCGTTTACACGAGTGTTGATAATAAAAATTGTGGAAGTATATTTTATAACTACACTACAATTTTTATTAACTTACTCTAAGTGTTAGCTCATGGTGGAAGTTGGGTAACCACCCAACCTCCCTTGGGAGGTTATAAGGGTGGTGGGGCCCACATGAACCCCACCACTTCATATCCTCTAAAACCCCTCAACTCCCACTTAAATGATTTTAACTTAGTTATAACTTATGTCTTAAATGAGTTGATTTAAATGTGGTGAGTTGTGTGAGTCTTTTGAATTTCAAACACTTGAATTTCAAAAGCCATGTGAAGTTAATTAAATAAATTTTAATAATAATTAGTAATAATTAGTAATAAATAGTATTAATTATTAATAAATTTTAATAATTTGTAATAATTTGTAATAATTAACAATAATTAGTAATAATTAGTAATAATTAGAAATAATTAGTAATAATTAGAAATAATTAGTACTAATTTAGAATCATTAGTAATAATTAGTAATAATTAGTAATAATTAACAATAATTTGTAATAATTAGTAATAATTAGTAATAATTAGAAATAATCTGTAATAGTTAGTAATAATCAGTAATAATTAGTTATAATTAATAATAATTAGTAATAATTCGTAATAATTTGTAATAATTCGTAATAATTTGTAATAATTTGTAATAAATTGAAATAAATTGCAATAAATTGTAATAAATTGTAATAATTAGTAATAAATTGTAATAAATAGTAATAAATAGTAGTAAATAGTAATAAATAGACATAATTAGTAATTACTAAAAGTAATTAGTAATTATTATTAATAATTAGTAATAGTTAGTAATAATTAATAATAATTAGTAATAATTTGTAATAATTAGTAATAATTAGTAATAATTAGTCGTAATTATTAATAATTAGAAATAATTTGTAATAATTTTTAATAATTTGTAATAATTAGTAATCAATAGTAATAAATAGTAATAAATTGTAATAAATAGTAATAAATTGTAATAAACCATAATAAATAGTAATAAATATTAAAAAATTGTAATAAATAGTACTAATTTGTAGTAATTAGTGATAATTATTACTAATAATTACTAATTTGTAATAATTAGTAATTATTATTACAAATAAGTAATAATTTTTAATAATTAGTAATCATTATTACTAATAAGTAATAATTTGTAATAATTAGAAATAATTAATAATAAATAGTAATAAATATTAATCAATAGTAATGAATTGTAATAAATAGTAAAAAAGTAATAAATAGTAATAAATAGTAATAAATAGTAGTAAACTGTAATAAATTGTAATAATTAGTAATAATTGGTAATAATTGGTAATAAATAAGAATAAATAGAAATAAACTGGAATAAACAAGAATACATAGGAATAAAAAAGAATAAATAAGAATAAACCTAAATAAATAAGAATAAACAGGAATAAACAGGAATAAGCATGAATAAGTAGGAATAAATAGGAATAAATAGGAATAAATAGGAAAAAATAGGAATAAACATGAATAAACATGAAGAAAGAGGAATAAAAAGGAATAAAGAGGAATACATAAGAATAATTAGGAATAAATATGAATAAAAAGAAATAATGGGGAATAATGAGGAATAATTTCGAATAATTACAAATAATTAGGAAAAAAAATGAATAATTAAAGAATAATTAGGAATAATTATGAATAATTTGGAATAATTAGGAATAATATAGAATAATTAGGAATAATTAGAAATAATTAAGATAAATTAGTAATAATTAAGAATAATTAGCAATAATTAGAAATAAATAGCAATAATTAAAAATAATTAGCAATAATTAGAAATAATTAGAAATAATTAGTAATAATTAGCAATAATTAGAAATAATTAGGAATAATTGTAATAAATTATAATAAATTGTAAAAAATTGGAAGAACGTGGCATAATTTCCAGTAGATTGAAGAAACTCCTTTTTCTCGATGAATCTTCTCCTTTCAAATCTCCCTGAATCAAAACATTATAAAAAATGTTCTTCTATGTATGCATATCCAATCTCATATGCACAAGTTTGGATATGAATTTTTAGGACCTCGTTTTTAAATAATGTTTTCATGAGGTGACATTTGAAAAAAGATTATTCATCGATAAAAGGTTGATCTTTTGTCCGACGATTCATTTACATACATCTTTCTCACACTGAAATCACAATGAATAAAATGCTCGAAGGTACACTTAAACATTCTCACATACAAGGGAATGGATATGCATACATCCAAGAAGATTTTTCGTTGTGATTTTAGTGTGAACATGTTGCAAGTAAATGAGTCGTCGACCAAAAGAGTGGCTTCCAATCCACTAGAAATTGTGTCGCTCATACTTAATGGTAATTAGTAAGAAGTAGTTGTAATTATTAATCTTCTTTTTTTGAATAGTGTTTATCTTATTTCAAATTATCCCAAAATAGTAATAATTTTAAATTTTTTTAAAACTATTGAACAAGGAATTCGACAAAATTCATTATTAGATGATCTCACATGGATTAATCAGTGCCGAAATCCAAATTGTCCTTATTTAAATCCTATATATATTGAGGGTGTTGAAGCTTTCTTATCATTTTAGTCATAAAAACCAAAATTCGTTTCAGAAGACACAATTAACCATCCATGAAAAAAATGTGCTATGAGAATGTTTGAAACATTTGAATATGGTGTGGGACATATCTTGTGTTTTGGTTTTCAACTAGATTAAGTTTTTGGTATCAAAATGTTGAGCATCATTCTAGAGAATATACTGACATTTTTATTCTAGATCCATCACAATTTCAAAATTTAGTACATGATATTGTAGGACAATCTGTTCAACAAACTAAAACATAGAATGATATTGATTTAACTCTTGAGTTTGAACTATATGAATTTTATGTGTAGTTGAGGTCTGTTGAGGATGAATTATATCCTAGTTGTAAGATAATGAATTTATAAACAGATTCAAAATTTATGGCTATTAAATCATATAATGGAATGTCAAACAACTGTTTTGTTCATATATTTTTCTTGGTTAAAAAACTGTTACCTAAAAAAAATTTGTTGCCTGCAAATTACTATGAGTGCAAGAGGCTGGTTTGTTTTTTAGACATTATTTATCAGAACATTCATGCATGTGAAAATGATTGCATCTAATATTCTGGTGAAAATGAGTCATTGGATAATTTTCCCACATGTGGACAATCAAGGTATAATGAAGCTCAACTATGGATGTCTGGGTTGATTCTAGTAAAATAGTTGAGATATTTCCCACTTACACTGAGGTTTCAGGATTTATTTATGTTTTAGAGGATAGTATCAATGATTTCATGGCACAAAACCAAGATTTCAATCAGTAAAAGCTTGAATCATCCATCTGATTGTGATTCATGAAAACATTTAGACCTAGTGAATACGTATTTTTCATTAGAAGCCCAGAATGTTTGATTGAGTCTTTCTATAGAAGGATTCTGTCCTTTTGGTTCATATGGTAGTCTGTATTCATGTTAGGTTGTCTTTGTAGCTCCGTATAATTTACCTCCATGAATTTTGATGAAGGAGGATTTTATATTTTTGAACATATTAATCCATGAAATCCAAAAAAGAATATTGATGTTCATTTAAAACCATTGATTGATGAGTTAAATTCATTATGAAGATATGGTGTTAGTACATATGATGTTGGTACAAAAGAATTTTCCTTCCAATACATGGATTAATGTAAAAAATTAGTGACTTTTTAACATATGGAATGTCATCTGGATGAAGTACACATGGTATGCAATCATTTCATTACTGTATTAAAGACTACAAAGAATTTATGCTCATCAATTGAAAAAAAACCTTGTTATTTTGACTGTCATCACATATTTTTTCTAATCGATCATCCTTTTTAAAAGAACAAATCTCATTTCAGGAAAGGCACAATTAAAATGGATGAACCTTCAAAAATGATATCATGTAAAGAGTTAAAATCAATTGTATTTTCATTTCCTCCCATCACATTTGGACCAACAATAAACAAAAATAAAATTCATGGCTTTGGGAAAGAACACAATTATATAAAACAAATTATTTTTCGGGATCTACCATATTGGTCTGATTTGTTGGTCTGCCACATGTTGGTTGTCATGCATATTGAGAAGAAATATTTTGATAATTTTTTTATACAAGTTTGGATACACCAGGGTGACCAAAGATAATGTAAAGGCACGAATAGATCATGCCCAAATTTGCAGACAACCGGAACATGGACAATTTGAAAATGTCAGATCAAAGAGGTTAATGAATCCAAAATAGCTTATACACATTCCAAAGAGAGTCATTTATTATTTTTTAGTGGATTTCATATTTGAGACTTCCAGATGGCTATGCTTCCATTTTGGGTAGATGTGTTAAGAATAGTCATATTACCTGTTAGAAAGTCATGATTGTCGTGCTATAATGGAAAGACTTATGCCAATTTCATTTAAAGTTTTTTTAATTCTATGATTTGGGATTCAATAACATACATATCAAATTTTTTCTAAGACATTTGTGCGTTGACAACATACTATGATGCACTATGAAATATGGATGATGTTTTTTTAATTATATGTAAATTGAAAAAAAACCTTCCACCAGCTTTCCCTGACTCAATATAACATTTGATATTACATTTTACTCAAGAATAAAAATTTGGATGTATGGTATTATTTTGATGGTTCTATCCATTCGAGAGATGCATGCAGAAATTGAAAAAAAGGTACATAACATAGCATCAGTTGAAGGCTCAATTACTGAAACATAATTTCAAGATGAAATTTCTTTTTTCTGCTCTCAGTATTTTGAATTTGAATATCCCTAAAAATACAACCAAATTTGATGGAACTAGAGAAATGATTATGATCAAATGGAAAATAAATGGTCAATTTTTAATCATCCCAGGAATGACTTCAGTGGAGTTCGTGAATGATGGCTTTCAGATGATGAACATCACAGAGCTCACACATATGTTCTGGTCAATTGTAAATAAATGACATCATTTGTTCTATGATTTCTTTTATCACTTATTCTATAATTTATGTTACATTAAGTAAACTTATTTTATTTCTATGTTATATGATAATCATATCAAGAAACAGATTCCACAAATTATAGCAGTTCCTCTTGAAGAATACCGAGAAAAAAATTCTCAATGGTTTCAAAAAATTGTTTCCTAAATTATTGATGGTTTAACATATCAATTCAGATTATTATTTACTATATTGATAAATGTTTTACAATTTTTCATGTGTCTCAACATGCTGATAAAATTGATAAGCGACTATGTATATTGAGTAACCCACCATAAAAATGGATAAATATTATAGGGCATATGTGGTGAATGGTTTTCAATTTCATATGTGTTTATATGGGGAATCAAAAAAACAATGAATAATGTAGTTTTCTTGAGAGGATCAGATCATAGTAAAACTAAAGTTTATTTTTATGTAATATTGGATTAAATTACTGAACTGTGTTATCTAGGAAAAAATTACATATCGATTTTTAAATATCGGTGGTTAGATACGGAGAGAGGATTGTGTGTTAATCTGACTCATAAAATCATTGATATTAAATATAAAAGACTTTTTGTAGTAAATAAACCATTTTTACAAGCTCAATAGGAACTTAAAATTTATTACACAAGGTACTATGCTACTTCAAGAGACCTGAGTGATTGGTGGAGCATAATAAAAATGAAATCTAGAGAAAATAAGTTTACTCAAACTGAATTTGGTTCCGCTGAAGTGCAAGGAATTGAATTTTTTCAATAGACTACTAAAAACCATATTTTTAACAATGAGACATGAATATCGACGATGACACCCCACAATTAAGTGTTGATGGTGAAGATGATGTTAATGATGTTAAAAATGAATTGTAAATGGCAAGAGATGCTGAAACTAAAAATCATATGGATATTAATGATGCCAAGGAGGAATATTAAGACATTAACATCATCATATATGAAGATGATGATGAATTTGAACATTGACACAATTAAATGATGGTTATAATCATAAATAATATATATATATATAATAGTTATCTGCAACTATTTTCTAACAATAATCATTTTGTATTTCAGATGGACAATGATCTATTTCGTGAGTTGTGGGAAGTTGAGCTACCTTTGGATGAAGATGATTTGGGATCCTAGGACCCTTAGCCTTCTGGTGGTTCATGGTGTACATGGAGAGGGAACTATCTTGCGTGATTGATGATTCTAGAACCTATCCTTGAGCGACATCTATGTCCTATCTTTGATCCATGTACCCGGAGATATGATAACTTTTATATTTTAGTTATCTTTCAATAATTTATTTATATACTAATTGTTTGATTATTTGTTATTTTTTCACAGTTTTTCGCATATGGATATTCGAAAGGGGAGTGATATATTGTGCTATTATTTTTCTCAGTCATGGATAACATGGTAACATATTCCCGTTAATGTAGTACTTGGCATGTTCAATCATTGGATGGTACAAAAATAAATAATATTTATTTTGAAATTTATTTCATTAGTAACATGATATTATAAATTATTTGTGAGGTATATGGTATCTCATTGACGATATCATGCATGACGCTATCTATGTGCCATATGAGGTGTCTATGCATGACTGTTTCTGTCAGTTTTTCCACAATTTGAGAAGGACGACCATGATAAAAGCATGAGTGACATTATATGATGAGTCACATAGATACCACCAACTAGAGTAAATTTCATCTCACATTTGGGATGGATTATGTTCACACTGGTTAGGTGGTGGATTTTATAAAATATATTCATTGGGCTGACAAAACCGAGTGAGACAAGATGTGACGAATCAAGCAAGTAGTCATACATTATGTATGCAGAAATATCATCTAGTAAGTACTTTTTTATATTATTTTATATAACTTTAAATATAAACAGTTTATTTTATATTAATATAGTCTATCAAGAAGCCTGATATTATGGAGTACAACATTTGTCAGAGGATGTACAATGATCTAGCAATTGGAGAGATTAGAGGTGATCGTCATCGTCAGATTGTGGTCAGTATTATTTCTTTTTCAGTTTGAAAATAAAACTATATATAATATTTTCATTATTTTAATTTCAAATTGGAACTGATGGAGTCACATGAGGTCCTGACCTCTCAAACACATGCTATGAGTCAGGCCGATATGGATGATCAGACTACTGCCAACTATTTTTATGAGGTGACATGGATGCAGGTGACCTAATATGGCTTCTATAAGGAAAGTGTAGTTGGTATCGGCTCTCATTAGATTTATGAGACTTATTATGGTACTATTGTGATTTTGGTGTCCATCTCGAGAGGAGCTCGTGGACTATCATCATCATCTAGCTCATAGTATCAGGACCAGCAGCAAGCTGAGAGTGAGTTTATAGAGAGTTTACGTAAGTAACAGGAAGAGTTGCACCATCAACAGCAATAGCAGTAACAGTACGGGGAGAAGACGCTTCAATGGAAACAACAACATCACAACAAATAAAGTACATGCACTGGCTGACTCGTAGTTTAAGTAGGGAGTTTCCTCCACCATCTTCTCCAGCTCCTCCACCTCCTCCAGAAAATAACCTAGTGACTTTTTTATTATTAAAAACATTTGAATTCAAATTTTATTTTAATATTAAATATTTAAAGTTTCTTTCTTTTTTATTGGGGTGAATATTACATTATTTATTTATTTATTTATTTGTTCATTATTTTTAATATTTTAATATATTATTATTTTTTATTAGTATAATAATTTTTAATGTTTGTTTATTCTACTAATAATAATAATAATATGTTATTATTTTTTTATATTATTTGTGAATATCATGAATTTTAATATTTTTTATTTTATTATTATTTTGATAATATAAATATTATTTTTTCAAAAATATTAATAATAACAATATCATTATTATATTATTAGTATAATTTTTTTAATAATATTTTAATAATAATATTTTTTATAATATTAATATTAGTATTGTTATTATATAATATTATACCATTAATATTAATAGTATTGATATCATTATTATTTTCTCATATTAATTTATCATTATTTTATTGAATATATATATTTTTTATTTTATTAAGTATTTGCAACGAGAAAACTTTCCCATCGCATTCTCGTCACAAATAGTAGTTTTTTGCGACACCTTATCGTAAAAAATACTATTTGCGATGTCGTTTTCTACAACAAGCTATTTGTGACAGGACCCCATCACAAAAGGACATTTTCGACAGGATCCTATTGCAAATATCCCTTAAAAATACCTCAAATTTGAGTAGTTAAATATAAATTCTCAGGAAAAAAATATTGTTAAAAGGTTTGGGTCATTATAATTACTATTGTATTATGTGTCAACACCATTGTTTTCTCATTAATGTTTTGACATGAATGTTCTGGTTCTTGATCATAGGATATAGATCTATCATCACCAGAATTATATTAATTTTATAAATATTAAATTTTTCATTATATTAATATTTAAAATAATTTTTAAATTTAGAGGTATAAAGGTGAAACAAACTCTTCCTAGAGATGGTGTCCTTACATACGCATGAAAACTATTTCTATTTTTTAAGGACGGAAAAATATAAAAGTATATAATAATTAAAACTTATGTAATATAAATTCCATAATATATATAATATATATTAATTTAATTAATCATTTTTACCATTCAATTAAAATGTAAATGAAAAACACATCCCATTAGTCCGTGAGACGGTTGTCCGCATTACACACAATTGATGTAATGTTTTTCTGAAGGGTTGGAATCAAATATGATAGATATGATATTATAATTCAATAAATATTTTTAGATAATAAATATAAATTATATAAATTTAATTTATAATTATTACATTCCAAGTAAAACAATAGTGAAAAATAAATCACATCGCTTTGTGTGGTGGTAGTCAGTCAGAAACATGGGTCAAGTTATCGTATCCTTTACAGAATGAAATGTATGAAGTTATATTTAATTTAATGATTTTAAAATTATAATTAGGCTAATATATATATATATATACATTAAATCCATCATTATAATTATTTTTTATAAGTGTTTATGGAAAACTAATTAAATCAGTTCACGAGACGATATTAGATTTCAAACACAATCGACGGTTTCATTTCTCAATTTATAGAAATGGAGGTTAATAGAGGTTATGAAATTAACATAATAACATCTAATTATATGATATATTGTAATTTTATTATATTATAAATATTTTATAAGATTTTAATTAGGTGCGAAAATAAATAAAACAGAAGCACTCTAAAACATCTCAAAATTTCCATGTATTATTTTTAAATATTATATGTAATTATCATAAGACTAGGCGCTAAGATGAAATGTGATTCGGAGGACCAAAGTTTTTGGGATAATTTCATGAAAAATATTAAAATATTTAATAGCATGCATGTGCAGTTTTCCTGAAAATGAGGAATAACATCTAAATAGGTACTCGAATCAGAAGCCCGAGGACACCATTACATTTAGAGCAGCGACTTTACATAAGGTGGGTCCTAACATCCACCTGCACGATTCAAATGTAAAAATTCATTTTTAGACATATAATGAAATAAAATAAATATATTTTATTTTATTTAACACTACACAGTGACACAACAATGATTATATTTTAATAAACTTCGTTACTAAATCCAGGGCTACTGTCATAACCCTAGAATTATTCTAAAAGGCGGATAAGGAGATCTCTCGAATGAACATCGGAATATGAAGAATCGATGACAACACGACCTCCGTTCATAGTCAATAAAGGATCAATAGTCCAGGTAGGGCATTGTTTTCATTGTGATTTCAATGTTTTTTAATTCAATGAAAAACATGGACCAACCCTTGAAGAGAAATATCTGTGGTTCTATCGTTCTCGTGGGATGGATAATTCTTCATGGATTATATGAGAGATATATGTTTATGAATATTCTTATCTTCATTCGTCATTCTAACGAGAACGGATCGAGGAAAACTCAAAAAAAGTATGAGTTTCTTTCCTCCATGAATTCTTGTGCTTCTTTATTCACTCATTCCTGGCATTCCTTGTCGATAGACCCACATGGTCACTGCATGACTTTTCAAGAGGCACCAAACACAATCAGACCCCCAGAGTAATGGAAAGATGGAATAAATCCTAAGGCAGGGAAGATTATGACCTGAGGATCCCAGATGTTTCTCAATTTAGAAAAATGGTGCAGTGGATCAAGGTGGGGGACCTGCAAAACTAGAGGTTCAAGTGGTCATCACCATTGGCCCATGGTGGAGTGCTGACCAGTACTGTGTAGAGGGTAGCTTGGCCACGTGAGCGGCCCATGGACACGGAAGACCAGTCGTTTGGGATATGAGATGATGCCTTATTACCTGGGGGAATGTATTTGGGGTGGCTCATATGTGGTGGACCAGACCTCCCCACGTGCATGATGGATGGGCCAGAGGAGGCAGACCGTTACATCACCCTAGTGGGCTACGATCCTAGAGGCCCAGCAAGTTAGGTTGTTCTCGGGTCGGATTTGGGCGGACCAGACTGGACTGGGCCACGGCCGGCCACAGTTGTCAACCATGAGCCATGGTCAGTGGACATGTTGTTTGTCCATGCCAGATCGATAACTGTCGACCATTGCAGTAGCTCGAGCTACCGCGGAGTGGTTGACCGGTCGGTCAGTCCACAAGCCGGTAAACCCCCTGCTAAACTTCAAACACCCGTAACTTTCAACACGTGTGTCCATTTGATGAAACTTTTCTGGGGTTGTGACCCTTGTGAATAGATTGTAGTTTTGATATAATCTATGTGAGTTTTGCAGAGGTTTTCATATGAACTAATGGATTGGGGAGATGTTCTCCCGAAACGAGCACTCTATGAGTAGAATGTTGTGGCTGGCTGTGACTTTGAGACTATGTGACTTTTTGAGACTACGTGACAGGCCAATACTATGTGTATTACTGATAATACCTGTCTTACTAAGAATATATTTCTTATATAAACTGAGTGTTTCATCAGGACTACCTGTCTTATCGATATTTGGTGTTTTGTGAATTATGTAAGATAATATTGTTTTGAATACTATAAACATATACCTATATGATATGATATATATTACCTGGGGTATAATCCTTGTACTTATTTGTGGAATAATTTTTTTATTTCATTGTGGTATACTTCATGTTTTTTAAGGTATATATCATTTAATTAATTGTGGTATACATCATGTATTTCTTAGTGGCATTCCTTTGTGGTTTCGGGGTGTACTACTGAGTATTGTTCAACTCACCACTGCATGGGATTTTACCACATGTCTCATGTGTAGTGAAAATGATCGACTCTTTGATAGAGTTTTATAATGTCAAGGACTAGGTGGTTCTTAGAGGTACCAAACAGTCGAGGTGTGCTCCAATGGCTTCAAACAACTGTTCAGTACCTTTCCCTTCAGATAGGGTTTTATGTGGACGAGTTTTAGGAACATGTGCATTAACTTTTCCAAACATAAATTTGGATGGGATTGTATTTTGTCCCTATTTATATTCATATTTTCTACTGTCAAACACATTTTTTGATATATTAGTGGTATGCATTCGTGTTTACTTAGTGTTTCAAATTTTATCATTTTGGGCTTGGAGATGTGTGCTTGGGTATAGGTATTTAGGAAAATTCCTCCAATTTTTGATATTCCCACTTGGTGTTAGTATCCATCCCCTTACCTCAGTGAGGTGGGATTGGGTTAGTTATAGAATAGTCTCTGCTAGGACAAGTTTTGATGGAGTGGAATCAAAGGAAAGTTCTACTTAATGACCAATAGTTTGTGATATTGGATTGGGGAAACACTATTATGTGTTTTGAGTTTGGATATCAGGCTAGAGAATCAAGTATTACTGCGGGAGCCAACATATCCATACACCATGACCCTAAATTATACTTTTTTACTTAGTACATGAAAACACTAGTTGTTAGGAAAAAAATGGTACATGAATTATATATGATTTAGGTGTGTTCCCATGTCCTTATTGAGTTAGCTCACCAGGTATACACTATTAACCATTGTACATCTTGTTCAATTTCAAGATGCCTCCAAGTTGACAGCCAACTAGGATCTTGTTGTGTTATAGTGAGGATGATCTTCCTAGAAACGAGGCATCAATACAGTGGTATGTACTAGAGATAAAACCTCTTAGTGGTTTACCATCAATACCACAACCCATCGTGAAGTAGTTACTACCAGTGCAATATATTGTGGATGCACGCATGATGCATGTGTTGAATGAGTTCTAGAGTTAGTGACCTCTAGATTTTCTAGTTGAGACTAACCCCTTGGTAGTTGAGTATTGGCTAGAGGTAGTTACACATATCTTCATCCTTGTGAGGATGCCTTCCGACCAGATAGAAATCCTAAACATGAGTCTTCTTCAGGGCTCAGTGGGATAATGGTGGATCTTAGTGACCCAAACACATGATTAGATGACTCTCACTTGAGAAGATGTTTAGAACATCTTCAAAGAGTTCTTTCTAGCTATATTACACTGAGTGCATATATAAGAGATTCTGCATCTTCAACGGTGAAATAAGGAAATGAAATTGTACTCGGTGATATTTTCTGATATTTCTCGCTACTCTACAAATATGGTACGAGGCCCATTATTCAGGTCTTGGAGCTTTGAGTAGGGATTACACTAGGTGATTAGGTCATCCATGATATCACATACAATTCCTACAAATTTTGGGGTACTGGAGAGAGCTCTTATATTAAAGAGCTTTCTAGAAGAGAAGACACCGGTAGTGGGAGCAGCCACTGGGCACCTGGTAGCTGAGTCTTCATTAGTAGGTGGCCAATATTAGTCACATAGACCCAAGTGAGTTAGGAACTCTTGGGTACAACTCTAGGAAATAAGATCAGCGATGTGGGGATCCCCTGGAAAGAGTGACTTAGGTGAAGTATAGGTTTTGTTACTCATGTGGAGGTTTAGAACATCTAACTTTATATTGACCAAACCATTGTACGACCGATCATGAGATGACTGACAGACCGATGAGATAGAGATATATGCATGAATAGGGTGGTTCATATTTTAGAAGATGTCATACTGGAGCCTGGAAGTAAGTAGGAGGTGGGAAAAGGTTCGATGTATTACCACCACTACCAACAGGTGCACCACGTTAGGTTTAGGGAGTTGGTGGATCGAGAAGATTCCAACTAAAGGGGGTGGATTTTTATGACCCCAAGTCTCTAGGGGTGATTAGAATAATGATCTATGTATTTTCCACTTTATCTACAGTTTTGATACAAAAAAGTGCTAGTCATTATTTTCTTTCCCTGAACCTTGTATGAGAATTGGAAATTCCAGTGGAACTCTCAACTCAAACCCTACTCTTAGAGACTCATAAAAGAGGGTATTTTATGATCACACACTCGTTCTAATAGTGTTACAATACTCTTAGAGGAGATATTTTCAGTTGGGATCTAATTGTAGCAATGTCTTGGATTTACGACATCATTCTTGGTATGGACTAGTTATCCACAGTCAATGCTCAAATTGACTATTTTAAGCCATGAGTGCGGTGTATCCATAGTGATAAGACTATGTTTTCCTTTATCAGTGAAAGGATAAATGAATCAGAGTAGAATGGGCTCACACATAGGAGGGTGAAATCAATCACTCGTCAGTTGGATAGACTAAACCTCGTTGTAGTAGATGATACGAGTCCTCAAATTACTATAGTGGGGGAGGAGTACGAGGACATATTTCCATAGGATGTACTAGGATTACCTCATTTTGAGGAGGTATAATTCTACATTGATCTATACCTCAAGAAGAAACTGATATCTACACATGAATTTCGGATGGCTTCCATATATATTCGTGAGATGTGGGTACAGTTGGAGGACTTAAAGAGGAAGGCCTTTCGAAGACCCAATGTTTCCCCCATGATAGCCCTAATTTTGTTTTCCATGAAGGCAGACAAGTGATTTAGGATATGTGTGGAATTCCAATTCACAAACTAGCTGACCATGAAGAATAAGTATCCACTACTGAGGATATATGACCTCTTAGATCAACTGAAATGGGAGTGATTGTTCTTGATGAGAGACCTTATATCGGTATGTCACTGGCTTTGAGCAAGGGATGAGGATATACTAAACATAGCTTTAATATTTTGATATGGCCACTATGACTACTTGTTAATGTTTTTTAGAATTACTAACTCCCCAGCATTGTTCATGGGACTCATGAACTTGATCTTGCAACCTTACTTAGACCGGTTTGTAGTGTTATTCATTGATTACATCCAGACTAATTTACATATAAGGAGAATTATTTGACAATCTTGAGGATGGTCATGGAGATAATCTCAGAGAACCAACATTCTTATAATCTCTCTAAGTGTCAGTTTTTGTTTTGAGAGATCTAGTTTCTAGGACACATCATTTTATAGGCTATATTTTTTGTGGATTCAGTGAAGATTGAGGTAGTCATTCTTGGGAGACACCCAAGAGTGTTACTAAGGTGTGATGTTTTCTTTAGTTTTGATGGGTACTATCAGAGGTTTGTACTTGACTTTTCCAGAGTAGCAGCAACCTTGATAGATTTATTAAAGGGGCATCCTTTCATGTGGATGGATAAGGGCCATGAAATGTTCAGTATTTGAGGAAGTGGTTGAAAAAAACTCCCATCTTGGGATTTCTAGAGGAGGGTGACAAGTACATAGTATTCTCTAATACATCAGGAACAAGGAGTGGTTGTGTCCTGAAGTAGGGGAAAGTGGTGATTGACTTTAGGTTATGATAGTTTATACCACATGAGAAAAACTACGCAGCCCATGATCTTAAGTTAGCAGTAGTAGTCTTGGTATTGAAGATGTTGCGACACTACCTGATGGGAGAACGATTTATCATATACACCAAACACAAGAGTCTAATGTAAATCATATGTCCAATGGATCTGAACTTGATACAAAGGTTATGGATAGAGTTCCTCCAGGACTATGACATTGATATATTTCATACTCCTTGGAAGGGGAATGTGGTGGAAGATTCTCTCGATAGGATATCGAGCTCATAGTTTCTGAATGATGTTTCCAAGAAGTTAGCTTCATAGAAGATATCCTTTGTAGATATAGATACAAAAATTTACTTCTAGTTAATAGTTGTCACCCCTCTACTCATAAAGGGAGTTTGGAAGGCACAACTCAGAGATACCGACTGTGATAATTTATGTCCTCATATGTCCACAAGGCATGCCCTGATGGATATTCGAAAGGTGGGGATCACATCACTATTTTCAGAGGATGAATAGTGGTACCGGTGGTGTTACATGAGGAGTTCATGAGGCAGTTCCATACATCCCCTTTGGCTGTAAATCCTGGTGTAGTGAGGATGTACCAGAACCACCAACATCTGTTTTGGTGGCTGGGGATGAAGAAGGCAGTGGCAGAGTTAAAAACTAGGTGCCTCACTTGTCACCAAGTGAAGGTCAAGCACCAAGTTCTAGTGGGTTTGACTCAACCCCTTGAGGTTCCAGAGTGGATGTGGGATGGAATATATGTGGAATTTTTAATAGGGTTACCATGTACATCAAGGGGGAACAATACCATCTGGGAGATCACTGATTGACTCAGCATTTCGGTCCACTTCCAAGCAATTCGGTAGTAGTGTTTAGTAGAGATCTTCGGACGCCTCTACATGTAGGTGACGGTTCGAATCCATAGAGTTCCATAAAATATAGTCTTAGATATTTATTCTTTATTTAAATCTTGTTCTTGGAAGGGGTTATAGGAGGTTTGTGGGAATCAACTATGCTTGATAACAACAATTGACCCACAGACAGACGACCAGAACGAGCAAACCATTCCGATTCTAGAGGATATACTACATGATTGCAACAATGATTTTGGATATTGTTGGAAGGATCACCTACCTACAGTAGAGTTTTCATACCACAAAATCAACCATTACAACATCTTCATGGCACCGTTTGTGACCTTATATGAGAAACCCTATAGGTCACCACATTGCTGGATGAACCGAGGAGAGTCAACTCTCATGGGCCCGAATTTGGTGTATGCCAATAAAAGAATGTTGTAGATTATACAAGAGTTGATTATTATTGAACAAAGTTTTCATAAGTCATATGTTTATTGGTGATAGAGACTTTGGTGTTTGAGGAGGGAGACCATTCAATTTTCTGGGTGTCTTCTTGACACAGGCTGCTAAGATTTGATTGGGGAAGAAAGCAATCGATGAGGTTCATCGTCCATTTCTTGATATGATATGGAGTTAGCGAGGTGGTCTAATACTTATCTCTTCCTCCACAGTTAGATAAGGAGCATGATTTCTTCCACGTGTCATATTTGGGGAGATTCGTACATGATCCATTGAACGTCATTGAAAGGGGAGAGATAGACATTGACAATGGGGTGAATTTTGTGAAGTACTTGGTGGAGATTGCATATTGACAGTAGAGGATCTTTTGTGGAAGATTGATTCCTATGGTTTGTGTTCAGTGGAAGCATAGTAATCTCTAGGAGAGCGTGTGGGGGTGGGAGGCTCAGATTTGGGGTTAGTGCCCTCATTTATTTATATAGCATTTTGTTTTGGCTTTTAGGGATCTAAATACCTATAGTGGGGAGAATGTTGTATCTCATAATTTCCATTTGTTATTTTTAAATATTATTTTCAATAATTATTTGTATAAGTGTTGAGACAACATGTGATTCCGATCCCAATTGTGCCTGAAACAATTGCATGAAAAATATTAAAATATTATATATCACGTGCGCATAGGTTTCTGAAAAAATTGTAATAACCCTTAAATGGGTGGATGTATCCAAAATCTAAGGGAACTATTGCGTTCAGAGTAACATATTTACCTTAGGTGGGGCCTAACATCAGTTTTTGTGGGTCGATTATGAAAATTAATTTTTAGACGTCTAAAAAAATAAAATTAATGAAGTTTTATTTTATTTAATGCTACAAGGTAACACAACAATGATTTTCATTAATAAACATTTTCATAGAATTCAGAGTTATTGTCCTAACCTAGAATTCATCTGAAAGGAAGAGAAAGAGATCTCTCCAATGAATGTCAGTGGATCATAAATCGATGACGATGTGACCTCTATTCTTTATCAAAAAAGGATCCAAACTTTGGGTAACGCGGTGTTTCCTTCGCGATTTCCCCCATTATTGAATTCAACGATGAATCTATACCAACCCACAAATAGGTTGATCCATGCCTCGATCATTCTTACATGTTGGATAATTATTTTTGGTTTAAAGGGGAGATATATCATTTTGATTGTCCTTATATTATTTCTTTGTTATGACGAGAAATGATCGAGGACAACAGGTACAATGTTCGAGGTTAATTTTTCCAAATGTTTTTATGCTTTTCACTTCCCTTGTTCTTAGCATTCCTCTCTTTCAGACCCTAATGGTCATAGCCCGATTTTTCAGGAGACTCTGAATGCAATTGGACCCCCAGAGTAATGGAAAGATGGATCAGAGCCTATGGTAGTGAAGATCACAACCTTGGTATCATCGATGTGTCTTGGTTTCGAAAAATAGATCAATGATGCAAGGTGGGAATCCAACAAAACCAAGATCATCAACGACTGAAATAGGCGATGACCGCTGAATGTGTATGGCGGTGTAGCGACTAGTGTCGCATGGGAGGAAGCTCATCCATGTGGAGGGTGGATCGAACATGTGAGTAGCATGTGGCGGTGGTGAAGACATGGGGCACTTTGAGCACATGGGGCATACACAGACGCGACATAACATCCCTATGGGATGCAGAACAGTTCCATGTTGTATGGGGGTATGTGGTCAGCGATGACTACGTGTGGTAGACCAAACCGGCCATCGTGCATTCGGGCCAGACTAGAGTAGTTAGGCCACTCCAGTGGGACATGGGCCAGGTCAACCTACTAAAGGATGTGAGACCCGGTGGGTTGGGTCAGATCGAACTAGACTAGGATACATTTTACCCCAGCAGTAAGCTATGAGCCATATATGGAAAATCTATCATACGGTTGTGGTGGCTCTGTCACGGTCGACCACTATAGTAGGTTGTGCTACAACATTGTGGTCGACCTCCATGGTTAAAGGACACACTGCCTGATTAGTCCATGAGCCAGTGGACCCCTTATAAACCTTAAAAACCCTTTCTTTAAAATGATCATAACATTGAAACCATGTGTCTTTTTGGTGAACCATTTACAGTGTTGAGACCGATATGATACGACATTCCTTTTTAGATACTCTAAGTAAGTGTTTGTTGAAGTGTTCATACAACCTAATTGATTGAAATGTAGGTTCTCCAGAAATGAGCATGCTATAATTGGAATCATGTGGCTAGTTGTGACTTTGAGACTAAGAGCCTTTTTTACTATGTGAATTACTGATATTACATGTCTTACTAAGAAAATGTGTCTTACCGGGACAATGTGTCTTATCAGGACTGAGTGTCTCATCGGGACTATATTTCATATCAATACTGGTTGTTTTTTTATTATATCATGTAGTCATGTTATGCATACTATAGACCTATACCTGTATGAGTTAACTATGTATATTATATTTGGTATAATTAATGTACCTCTTTGTGGTATATTTAAATTATTTCTTTGTGGTATAATTCATGTATTTATTTGAGTTAAACTTCATTTATTTCTTTTTGGTGTACTTCATG
Source organism: Viscum album (assembly GCA_963277665.1). Lineage (NCBI taxonomy): Eukaryota > Viridiplantae > Streptophyta > Magnoliopsida > Santalales > Viscaceae > Viscum > Viscum album. Next base: position 1,406,810,094 of record OY728129.1, read on the forward strand.
TATTTCATAGTGATACTCCTTTATGGTTTCAGGGTGTCCTACTAAGTATTGTTTTACTCACCCCTTCGCAGGATTTGACCGCATGTTTCATGTCTTGAATAGATGATCGAAGATTTGATGAAGTCCTAGGTAGACCAGGACCATGTGGTGCATAGAGAGACCATATAGTCTAGTTGTCCCCCCTATATATTCTGATAGTTGTCTAGTACCTTTACCTTTAAGTAAGGTTTTCTTCAGATGAGTTTCAAGAACTTGTGCATTCAATTTTTGAGACTCCTTTTTTGGATGGGCTTGTATTCCACCTTTTTTACTTTCCAATTTTAAACAATAATAGTCTTTTGTTGGTATCTTCGAGGAATGCATTCTTATTTACTTAGTGATTTCCAATTTAGCATTTTGGGATTGGATATGTTTGCATGTGTACGGGTACTTAAAAATGCCTCCCATTTATGGGATAAGACTACTTAGTGGTAGTTTCCAGCCCCTGGAATATTGGAGGTGGGATTGGGGTTATCTTGGCATGGGCCACATTAGGATGGGATGTGATACACTAGGTTAGGAATGATACCTCTTCTTTGAATAACCTCTTTAGGATTACACCAAAATCCTTCACAAGTTGTATTTCTAATCAAACCAGGGATTATAAAATGTTTCTTATAAAGTAAGGAAGGTATTTGGTGTGGTATTGGCTAAACCAAAGATCATTGGATGTTTGAATATGAGAGGATAGTGGTGGAATTTTATTAGTGGGGGATAGAACACACATGGAATTAAAAAATATTGAATTACACCAATGTTTTTCAAATGACATGAGGATCCAAAATGGAACATTATCAAAATTTATATTATATTATGTCAAAATATTTCCACAAAATAGTAATTGGACATGTTTTAAGTTATATTAAACCTTGCCTCTTTAATTTAACCACATGTAAACCCAGTTTTTTCTTTAACCTCTACAAATAATTATTACTTTTTTTTACAATTATTAATTTTCATTATGGACATAATTATGATGAACATACTAGATAAAATAAATTATAATGATTCCAAATATTCAATCAATTTTAAAAAAATAATTGAATAAATTTTTAAGAATTTAATTAAATATTAAAACTGTAGACGTGATGAACAAATTGTTTCCTGTAAAAAATTTCTTATAAATTTAAAAGTTTTTATATCGAAATTCAATATGAAATGTATTCCACTGAATTAATTCAAATTAATAATAACATAATGGAATTATTTTTTCTTATTTTAAAAATTAAAACATAATTTAACTAATAAATACTTTAAATGAAAAGGAATCTCTTAATAAAAAACTTGTATTTTTTCTATTCATCAAAAAAATTGATCTTTTTAAAAAAAAATAAAAGAAATTACGATAATTTTGTCATTATGATTTGAAAAATAATTTTCATATATTAAAATATGTTTTAAAAATGTGGTAAAAATAATTTTATCATGAGTGCACTAAATACGACGAAATTGTTTTAGGAAAACATACAGTTTTAAAAAAATGTTTATTTTTCTCTCAAATGAGTCTTATTTTTATTTCCAATATGTTGATTACCAATTAATTTATTTTATAACTGTGTAAATTATATTATTTTCATATTTTATTTATTCCTATTCATACGTTCCAATTTAATGGCTATTTTATAACGATATACTATATTATGGTACATTTAGAGTTAGGGTTGTGTATACCGCAAGCTATTGAAGAGATTAAAGTTATTAAAAATGAAATATATTATAAACTATTGTGGCGTTTCATTCTTTCATCTAACAAAAATTTTATTTTCATTGTTCTCAATATATTTACCATCTAATAAAATGAGGGTGGTTCTTCCATATAAAATCCACCAATTCCCACATTCCTTCTACCATTTTATGACTTCTCCAATTACCTTTACCAGTCAAGTCATCTAGTTCGTCAATAATTTATTTATAGTATCGCTACTTGAAATTCACCATTTAACAAAGGCTTATTTGCGATGTTTTAAGAAACCGTTACAAAAAAAATTTTAAATTATTTATCAAAAATTTTTAAAAACCGCTGCTAAATATTTTTAATTTATAAAAAAACATTCACTCTAACACCTTCTCCACCAAACGTCATCCCTCACCGTTGACACCGAGCCTAAGTCACCTCCCTTTCCACCTACTCACCCCCACTGATCCCAAATCCCTCTTAGCTCCAACTGAGCTACCCATTCCCCCTTTTCGTTGCTCCCTGATCCACATTGTCATATCCGCCTCACTACTCCTTGATCCCACTTGACATAAACTAAGTCACATGTTTCCCTATTCTTCCACTCCTCGATCCCCCATGTCAACCGCCTGTTGATCCATGATCCCCATTGACATCGACTAAGAAACCCATTCCCCCATTGTTATTACCCCTAGATCTACCTTGTTGCAGCTGCCTCACTTCTCCTTGATCCCAATTGCAATTGAATAAGTCTCATGTGGCCCCACACTTCCACTCCTCTATCCCCCATGTCAACCCCCCCACTGCTCCCCAATCCCAATTTCCACCAACTGAGCCCCTTTTTCCCCTCATCAACCACCTTACTATTGATCCCATGCCCCCTCACTTCTCATATTTCCCCTTTTAGTTCCCTCCCTGTGTAACGCCCCGACCCCAGCTACCCAGAGTCGGTGCATTACTTCGTAACATTGGCATGATCACAAAAGATCAAGTCTCGAAAGACCGATTAGTTTAGTAGCCTTGGAAACACTAGATACATTCGTAAACGTTACATTACATCATAAAGTGAAAAACTACAATAACAAAGTCTCCATAGTCCACTCTCATATCTTCATCTTACAATCCCTGCAGGTCATTCATAAAATACTTCTTCATATCCTGGAAAATATTAAAACATTGAAAGGGGTGAGCTCAGATGCTCAGTAAGGATAACAATATTGCGGAAGCCTTCATAAATAAACATAAACATTTAAGGCAATGTATAACTAAAACAAAAGCCTTTTAAACTTGAACATCAACATAATATGGAAAAAGTACAATGAGATAATGCCATTTACTTCTTCACATGGATATTCTACTGGTCGAATAATCACATGAAATATCATTAACCAATTTCATAATGATGGAATGCATAATGCTAGACTATCATAACCACGTAGTCAAGGCCTCGTGCCAAGACCACAAATAAGATTTTGTCAAGGCCTCGTGCCAAGACACTAGTTTGTCTCATGATACCTGCCGATGCATCGAGGAGCTATAGCGGGCTCCACCCGTCACTTATTAAGTCCAATGCATTCCTCATATGAATAGGTTTAAACATATCATAAAACATAACATAATCGTATCACATAAAACATGCATAAAGGAAACATAACATTTACACATTTCAATCACAAGATATAAATACAACACATTGATATAATAAAAACGCTTTCAAAACCATTTTCAATACCAAAATAAAAGAAAGTTAAAACTTTGTATTTATTTTTCATTAAAAAAAATGATGGCTTGTAGAGGAAGCCGAAACTCAAATAATGGTCACGGCGGCGAAGAAGTCGTTGACACCGCATAAGTACGGAAAGAAAAACATTCCCTTTTTTCGTTTAGTAAAACGCTTCATATAAAAAGATTGCTTTTGAATAAACTTAAAAGTCAAAGGGGTTTATACACTGTACAAAAGAAATTTGTGTATAAAACAAAATATGCCTCAATGAATGGAGATTGAGACGAAGTCCCTTAAAAAGATCATTTTTAAATAAAATATTTCTATTATGTGTATTCTCTATATGTACACATAAAGAAAGTATAAATACAATATATGACATAATAATATCATGACATAATTTGAAAGTAGGAGATTAACCCAAATAATGGAAGTTGGGTTATGAAATTCCCTTACCTTGCGTCTTGTCCTGACTCGACCGTTCTTTAACCTCCTGAATAATAAACTAGAGTTAATATATACCTTATTAAGAACCATTTTCAATTTCATTATCCTTTTTATATCACTTATTACAATGTTATGAACATTATGTAATTATTTAAGTTAATAACGGTCGTTTTGTCGATCTTTGGTACTTGAGTCAACAATAAACTTCTTATAAATACAAGTTGATTATGTGGTAGAATATCCTTTATCTCCAGAATTATATTCATGGTTTAGATGTCATATATATCATATATATCCAGTATATACATTTATAATATTACGTAACATTTAGAGGTAAGAAATGAAATGCATCGTTCATGGAGACGGTAAGCCGTACGTACGCATGAACGCTACTTTCATTTCAATTTCATATTTAATGGAACGAAATAATAATGATATAAATGTATAATATAATTACAGTATAATATAGTGTATAATACCATTTACTCCATCCTTTATACATCCCACATATGGCATTAACGATTCAAATCACTTTGAGGGGGCGGTAGTCCGCACTTCCTAAAATGAAATTATCGCGTTTTACCCATAATGGAAATCATAAAGTATGCCATAAATGAGAAATACAGAAGCATAAGTAAAACATAAACATATTATATATCATATATAAAAATAGTGACATCTTAATGGCCACCTTTGAAGGTGTTATATGAGTGTTGAACAATCATCGTTTCGTGAGGCAGAAATTCGCCATCCACAGAAACCGTATGTTCTTTAACCATTAGATGTAGGTGTGTGTAAGTGTAGCTCGAATACATCTTATAACAACATCCTAGTATATTTAGGATACTGTTTTTGTTACAAAAGAAATGAATAAAAAGAGTTTAGGGGGTTGGAGAAGAAAAACAAAACAAAACAACATTAGAGAAGACATTACCTCAAAATCGGGTAACTCTTTTTGATTTGAGCCAAAGGCTTACTTGGGAAGAGTTCTTCAAAAATTGAGGCTTCTAGGAGTAAGAGGGGGAAGTTGGGAGAGTATTTGGGCAGAGTTTGGCGGAGCCAAATGGCTTGAAAGTGTAAATGAGGTGGGAGAGGTGGGGGCCTTTTATAAGTGGAGAGGAGGGGCTCTTTTGGAAAGATTGAAATGTTACATTATTACACAATGATTTTCGGATTCTAAAGGTCCCACAATTATATAATTCGTGGCTAAGGTGATAAGGGTTCGAAATATACCCATCCAATAGTCTTTGGACAAGTGTAAGCCTTAGATTTTACATTATCTTTTCATTTTATTAAAATCGTTAAATAATGAGGTCATCGCCGCATCATAATGATGTCATAAATAATTTAATTTATTTAATGTCTAAAAATTATAAAAAAACTACTATGATTTAGGAAATCTTTTTATCTTTCTAATGAATATTTATAATCAAAATTCGGACATGTGTAACCCCACTTAAAAACTGTTTTAGTAAAACAACTCATGTTTGTGTCAATTTAATTTTAACATTAAATAAATATATATTAATGTCTTTTTCCAACTAAAGTGGCTCCATGGGGTCCCCAAGTTGACCCATGGGTTGTCTTGGTCGTCCATGACTCATACAATAGGAGTAGGACAAGTTTCATTCTCATCTCATATTATTAAAACATTATTTGTACCTTAAACTACACTAATTACCTCTAATCGCGATTAATAACTTAAAAGTTACTATTCACCAAAAATTTATTTTAATCTCATTGAACCACATTTTACATCTTAATGACAACCATGTATGTCGGATTTTTGAAAATCAAATCACAGAAGTGGTAATATTTCATTTAAATGAAAAATGAGTTATTTAACTACCACTTAGTGATTTCACTATTCATCAAAAATTGAAGTTTTTCAGAACAAATCCAAAATTTCACCCTAAGCTATAATTGATATTCCGAATTCAAAAATGATGTCTATTTTACAAAATTCCAAACATATAAGTTGCATTAATTAATTTTATAATTAATTTCCGCTGTCACAATGAATAGCATGTTTTAAGAAACAATTTATATCAAAAGATTGGCAATTGTTTATGTCCAATTTCAATGTTAAATTAATTCTAATGACCACCATTGGATAAAATGGTAAAAATATATTCTAATTATACTTTAAAACCACTAAATAGTATAATTTATCACAATAAATTATTTTGATTAAAAAAGTTGTTTTAAGTATTTTTCACTATTCATAAAAAAATCGGAAGTTCTCAGAAAGTTACAAAAAATTCAACTTAGGATAATTTCGATATTACGAATACAAAAATGAAGTCCATTTTGAAATATAAAATTTCTATAATTTTAAAAAGTGGTTATTACTATTCATAACGGCTACTTTGATTAGTCGCGGTGTTTTAGAACTCGAAGTTGCGTACAATGCAAGCTATTGCATTATTGAATGAGAAGCGTATCGTGGAAGCTCGGGGTGTTACATTCTCCCCTCCTTCAATAAATTGTGTCCTCGCAATTTGAAATTTTTCTTTGAAAATAAAAGGTTGAAAAGAGAAAATACCTTTGAGGAAAACCCACTTCGGAAATAAGGTTAATAAATGTATATCATTAAAAGAAAGCAAGATAAGTACAAAGGTCACCCGATATATCCCATTCTAGGATTCTATGAAAATATGGATATGGAGGAGAAACAAACCATCAAGGTCTGATGGAGAGTTATAGAAAACAGGATTAGGAGAAAGTTTAACCACAAGAAAATCACAAACTTGTGATTGGTTAAACGGTCATTGAATCCCCAGTTGGAAAAGTTAACCGACAACATTTTTGTTTTAAGTTACCTTTTATAATGTTGAGGAATTTATTTTAGAGATTTACTAAGAATGTAAGGGAATATACATACTTGTTATGTATACTTTCATTCGTTAATAAATTTTTACCACAAACCCAACTTTTACTCCAAATGGTAATGGAACTCAAAAATATTCTATTTATCCTAATTGTATAAGGTTACAAATGTTAACACATACCATTTAGATTAGTAAAACTATTTTGTAATAACCAGGGACTTTCTGTAGGCTAGTGGTAGGTAATAAAGGCTTGTCGCACTGTGGTTGTGGGTTCGATTCCTGCAGCTTTGTCCGACGCGATGGGTTATGCCCCACCCTGCAGGTTGTCCTTTTCCTAAAACTATAGTATTATAATATTCCAAAAATAATCTTCATAAATTTTTTTAACCTTAAACAACACTATCCAAAGATCAACTTAATCTGCTCCAACCTTTATAGTTATCCAAAATACCTCTGTCCAGACTTTCTCTAAAAGGTCTCTTAATTCCAAAATCAATTTATCAGATTCCCCAAACAAAGTAATGTTTCTCTTATTGTCACATACTAAAAATATAATTACCTTCATCATATTAAAACCTTACTGAAACAACAAGTACTCCAGTACAATCCTTATATATATATCACATTATTCTAATAACCAGAATATAATCCATGAGTCCAAAAGCATCAATACATTAGTTATTCTGCTTCAACTGTAGTAACATCATAAGATTGTCCTTGATCCCTTGGCCTTTTCTGAGGTAAGTTTCCCTGATGCTTAGGACATTCATTTGCATAATGCCCCATTTCCCTACAATTGTAGCATTCAACTTTGATAGCCTCTTTCTTTCCCTTGCAATCACGAGCCTGGTGACCCTTTTCTCCACATTTATAACAAACTCCCATTCCTTTTAGGCACGTACCAGGGTGATTCTTCCCACAATTATCACATAACGGAAAATCCTTCTTTCCCTTTTTCCCTTTATCTGTCTCTTGTTCCCCCGTTCTCTTCTTCTCTTGCTTTACTTTGTTGTCATAAGACTTAGAAAATTCCTTTTCTGTCTTGATAGCACACGAGACAATATCTTCGTATGATGAGAAGGATTGTGATACTAAAGCTCGACAGAGAAATGGTTTTAACCCATCAAATAAATGATCAATCTTACTCCTTGGGTTACGTATATAATCGGCAGCATGCCTCGCTATCCTTGTAAAGTTAGCCTCATACTTTGCGACATTCTCATCCTCCTTCTGCCTCAGACTCAGAAATTGCCTTTCTATATCTGCTCGATGGTCGCGAGGAAAGTATTTTTCTAAAAACAGATCTTTGAACTCCCTCCATTCCATATTTGATACTTCATCATCTTCCTTCATGTTTTGAATCAATGACCACCATTGATCAGCATCTCCAGTGAGGCGGTAAACTGCCATGATAACTTTTTCCCTTTCACTGCTCCCCAAAGCCTGAAATATTTTCTCTAGGGAATTTATCCATTGCTCGGCTACTAAGGGATTTGTACTCCCATTGAACATTGGTGGTTGTTGCCTCATGAATCGATCTAACATTGATCCTCCACGCTGTGGATCAGGGTGCTCCATACGAGTAAGGTTATTATTCATAACCTGAGTGAGTTGTCCCTGTATGGTAATAAGTTGATCAGCACCAGTTGTATCTCCAGCTCCACAATAATTATCTTGAGTAGGAGGGAAATCCCTACATGGAGTGCGTGCCTTGATACGGTTTCCATTCCTTCCACTAGGCGCCATTTCTAAACAATGGCATAAACTATATTAGTTTATAAATCAAAATACATAATTCCATACTTGTAAGATACTTAACATAAATTGAACTATTTATGGATATAATCCATAATCATAAAAAGGTTTTATTTGAGGAAGTATATACTCATAACCGTTCATAGTGGTTTGTAAAGAAAATGGGAATTATCCTAAGCATATCCCCCGGGAGTGTCGTAACCAAGAGTGCAGCAAGGCCCGTTGTCGTGCACCAGTTCCCGTTCGAGTCTAGCTCAAAGCGGTGTTTTCGGCTTTTACCCCTAGGTACATCTGTGCCAGAGCCGCCTCTACCTGCTCGTATCCAGACAGAGAAGTATTGCTCGGAAAACTCACAAAATCTCTACAATACCAAAATTCTAGGAAGTTCTTCTATACTAATCCTCAAAGTCTATCTTCAGGCTATGTGCTCTAATCAGAGTTTATCTAAATCTAGCTTTCAAGGTTAGTACTAAACTGCCTCTGATACCAACTGTAACGCCCCGACCCCAGCTACCCAGATTCGGTGCATTATTTCGTAACATTGGCATGATCACAAAAGATCAAGTCTCGAAATACCGATTAGTTTAGTAGCCTTGGAAACACTAGATACATTCGTAAATGTTACATTACATCATAAAGTGAAAAACTACAATAAAAAAGTCTCCATAGTCCACTCTCATATCTTCGTCTAACAATCCCTGCAGGTCATTCATAAAATACTTCTTCACATCCTGGAAAATATTAAAACATTGAAAGGGGTGAGCTCAGATGCTCAGTAAGGATATCAATATTGCGGAAGCCTTCATAAATAAACATAAACATTTAAGGCAATGTATAACTAAAACAAAAGCCTTTTAAACTTGAACATCAACATAATATGGCAAAAGTACAATGAGATAATGCCATTTACTTCTTCACATGGATATTCTACTGGTCGAATAATCACATGAAATATCATTAACCACTTTCATAATGATGGAATGCATAATGCCAGACTATCATAACCACATAGTCAAGGCCTCGTGCCAAGACCACAAATAAGATTTTGTCAAGGCCTCGTGCCAAGACACTAGTTTGTCTCATGAGACCTGCCGATGCATCGAGGAGCTATAGCGGGCTCCACCCGTCACTTATTAAGTCCAATGCATTCCTCATATGAATAGGTTTAAACATATCATAAACCATAACATAATTGTATCACATAAAACATGCATAAAGGAAACATACCATTTACACATTTCAATCACAAGATATAAATACAACACATTGATATAATAAAAACTCTTTCAAAACCATTTTCAATACCAAAATAAAATAAAGTTAAAACTTTGTATTTATTTTTCATTAAAAAAATGATGGCTTGTAGAGGAAGCCGAAACTCAAATAATGGTCACGGCGGCGGAGAAGTCGTTGACGCCACATAAGTACGGAAAGAAAAACATTCCCTTTTTGTCGTTTAGTAAAACGCTTCGTATAAAAAGATTCCTTTTGAATAAACTTAAAAGACAAAGGGGTTTATACACTGTACAAAAGAAATTTCTGTATAAAACAAAATATGCCTCAATGAATGGAGATTGAGACGAAGTCCCTTAAAAAGATCATTTTTAAATAAAATATTTCTATTATGTGTATTCACTATATGTACAATAAATAAAGTATAAATAAAATATACGACATAATAATATCATGACATAATTTGAAAGTAGGAGATTAACCCAAAGAATGGAAGTTGGGTTATGAAATTCCCTTACCTTGCGCCTTGTCCTGACTCGACCGTTCTTTAACCTCCTGAATAATAAACTAGAGTTAATATATACCTTATTAAGAACCATTTTCAATTTCATTATCCTTTTTATATCACTTATTACAATGTTATGAACATTATGTAATTATTTAAGTTAATAACGGTCGTTTTGTCGATCTTTGGTACTTGAGTCAACAATAAACTTCTTATAATTACAAGTTGATTATGTGGTAGAATATCCATTATCTCCAGAATTATATTCGTGGTTTAGATTTCATATATATCATATATATCCAGTATATACATTTATAATATTACGTAACATTTATAGGTAAGAAATGAAATGCACCGTTCATGGAGACGGTAAGCCGTACGTACGCATGAACGCTACTTTCATTTCAATTTCATATTTAATGGAACGAAATAATAATGATATAAATTTATAATATAATTACAGTATAATATAGTGTATAATACCATTTACTCCATCCTTTATACATCCCACATATGGCATTAACGATTCAAATCACTTTGAGGGGGCGGTAGTCCGCACTTCCTAAAATGAAATTATCGCGTTTTACCCATAATGGAAATCATAAAGTATGCCATAAATGAGAAATACAGAATTATAAGTAAAACATAAAAATATTATATATCATATATAAAAATAGTGACATCTTAATGGCCACCTTTGAAGGTGTTATATGAGTGTTGAACAATCATCGTTTCGTGAGGCAGAAATTCGCCATCCACAGAAACGTATGTTCTTTAACCATTAGATGTAGGTGTGTGTAAGTGTAGCTAGAATCCATCTTATAACAACATCCTAGTATATTGAGGATACTGTTTTTGTTACAAAAGAAATGAATAAAAAGATTTTAGGGGGTTGGAGAAGAAAAACAAAACAAAACAACATTAGAGAAGACATTACCTCAAAATCGGGTAACTCTTTTTGATTTGAGACAAAGGCTTCCTTGGGAAGAGTTCATCCCAAAGTGAGGCTTCTAGGAGTAAGAGGGGGAAGTTTGGAGAGTATTTGGGCAGAGGTTGGCCGAGAAAAATGTCTTGAAAGTGTAAATGAGGTGGGAGAGGTGGGGGCCTTTTATAAGTGAAGAGGAGGGGCTCTTTTGGAAAGATTGAAATGTTACATTATTACACAATGCTTTTCGGATTCTAAAGGTCCCACAATTATATAATTAGTGGCTAAGGTGATAAGGGTTCGAAATCTACCCATCCAATAGTCTTTGGACAAGTGTAAGCCCTGGAGTTTACATTATCTTTTCATTTTATTAAAATCGTTAAATAATGAGGTCATCGCCGCATCATAATGATGTCATAAATAATTTAATTTATTTAATGTATAAAAATTATAAAACAAATAATATGATGTAGGAATTATTTTTAGCTTTCTAATGAATATTTATAATCAAAATTTGGACTTGTGTAACCCCACTTAAAAACTGTTTTAGTAAAACAACTCATGTTTGTGTCAATTTAATTTTAACATTCAATAAATATATATTAATGTCATTTTCCAACTAAAGTGGCTCCATGGGGTCCCCAAGTTGACCCATGAGTTTTCTTGGTCGGCCATGACTCATCCAATAGGAGTAGGACAAGTTTCATGCTCATATCATATTATTAAAACATTATTTGTACCTTAAACTACACTAATTACCTCTAATCGCGATTAAGAACTTAAAAGTTACTATTCACCAAAAATTTATTTTAATCTCATTGAACCACATTTTACTTTTTAATGACAACCATGTATGTCGGATTTTTAAAAATCAAATCACAGAAGTGGTAATATTTCATTTAAATGAAAAATCAGTTATTAACTACCACTTAGTGGTTTCACTATTCATCAAAAATTGAAGTTTTTCAGAACAAAGCCGAAATTTCACCCTAAGCTATAATTGATATTCCAAATTCAAAAATGATGTCTATTTTACAAAATTCCAAACATATAAGTTTCATTAATTAATTTTATAATTAATTCCTGCTGTCACAACAAATAGCGTGTTTTAAGAAACAATTTATATCAAAAGATTGGCAAATGTTTATGTCCAATTTCAATGTAAAATTAATTCTAATGACCACCATTGGATAAAATGGTAAAAATATATTCTAATTATACTTTAAAACCACTAAATAGTATAATTTATCACAATAAATTATTTTGATTAAAAAAGTTGTTTTAAGTATTTTTCACTATTCATAAAAAAATCGGAAGTTCTCAGAAAGTTACAAAAAATTCAACTTAGGATAATTTCGATATTACGAATAAAAAAATGAAGTCCATTTTGGAATATAAAATTTCTATAATTTTAAAATGTGGTTATTACTATTCATAACGGCTACTTTGATTAGTCGCGGTGTTTTAGAACTCGAAGTTGCGTACAATGCAAGCTATTGCATTATTGAATGAGAAGCATATCGTGGAAGCTCGGGGTGTTACACCTCGAGCCCCCACCCCACCTCACCCTCTCACAACCCATCCTAGGATCACTAGGGTGGTATCCTACTTCTTTTCCCTTGTAATTTTAGGATTTATCCTTCAATTCTTGGGGAGTTTGTTGTAGTTTTAGAATCTATTTTTCTCTACTGAATCTTTATTCTATTATTTATCTCTTTTCAATTTCTATTAGTCGGTGTTTGTCAAACCCTAAGTGGGTATTTGGTATTCATCATTTTGGTTCTGGTTCCATGTTTATAATGATTTATCCATCAGATCCACTCTTTTAATTTTTTAAGGATTCCATTTTAGCATCCCTCACTATGGTAGGTGTTACCATATTTTTCCACATTTCATAATAGTCCATGAAATGATTTAATGCTTAAATCATTTTTCTCTAAACTATGTACGACATGTATATTATTTAATTCCTAAGAGTTGTAGGGATATCACTATTTAAAAATGTTGTTTTCAATTGAAAACCATTCTTTATTAGAAACAATAATATTTTATTTGAAATTTACTTTTAAATCAAATTATTTGTGTCTTTCAATTTTTTATATCTTACTTTTAGAGTTTACATGTTTTATAGTGATTATGAATTTATTTAATGTTGTTTTACCTCATCAATTTAATGCTTCAATGTAATTTTTTATTTTTAAAGTGGGGGCTTCCCCTTCCCTGATTAATTTGAGATACACTAATTAAGAAAGTTTAGATCATATCTTCTTGCACTATGTAATGGATTATATTCATCCGAATTAAAATATATGTGAAGTGATGATTTATAAAAATGTAATAAAATAAAAATCATAAAAAAAGTTTTATAGTGTTGATTTCAAATAAATTAGTATTTTTTTTAATAATGACATAGTATTTTTTTGTTTTAAAATTTTATTTAATTTAGTGTTTTCACCTGTGATATATGGATAAAATATTGATCAAATTACTGTGGAAAAGACCTCAGTATGATAAGGGTTTGTAAGAGGTTTTTTTTTCATTTTCTGATTGATCTATTAATTAGACAATAAGTTGTAAAATCCCAAAATGTAAATTCAGAAGCTTGTTAAAGATTCGTAAATTTTATGATACCTATAATTTGAATAAATTACCTACTCAATATTTGTGTTGGATTTGTCAAAGAGAATCAAACATCAAATAATGTTTGAGAACTAATTTTAGTCAATAAAATCTTCTCCAAAATTCTTCAATAATGGAAAATGAAATGAAACCCATTATAAACGATGATTTCAGTATTCCAAATAAACAAAATCAATATAGAAACATATAGAAATATCAGTTGAGGGTGATAAAAATATTAACATAAAAAATTATTTTTTGGTTATATAGTAAAACTATATCAATATTTTAACATATCATTGGAACATCCTCTTAATATTGCAGGTGAATAATATAAGAGATAATTCCATTGAACAGAAAAATGTGTTTCCTATTTTAGTTATTGGTGTATATTAAGAGTATTATGGTGGATGCATGAAATATTCAAAACATTATTTTCTTTGAATTTTGTAACAAATCAAATAAGATAAGATATTTAAAAATAAATTGATGCGCTTGATTTCCGAATTGTTTTTTGATGCTTATCATTAATCTTAGATCCCTAAGGATTTTTATGATATGAATGTTTTTTTAAATATTTGTCTAAATTATGAAATAAATAAATTCTCATCCTAATGATTTTATTATTTATATGGGATATTATTCAAGTAGAGACAATTTACAAGAATGGAAATCTTTTAGATGGGTCTTAATATGTGATGTATGAAGTCTGAATATTCCTAATACTATGAATAATAATAAAAGGAACACACCTTGAAATGTTTTGTGTTACTTCTCTTTAAAACCTCAATTAAACTGATCATTCATTTCATTAAAAGCCCCCAATCACAGGATGTGGAATTACATATATAATAACATTGACTAATTAATATGATATACAAGTGATTTAAAATCATTGAATATATTTGATTCATTACATTTAGAGATCTCATATAATCCTATGAATGGGATATTGTGATTGGATTTCAATAGATTCAACCCAATTGGAACAATGAATCCCACTTACAATATTTTTCTAGATTTTTCAATCCCTTGAAATCTACCTTTATGAGAGAGTATCCAACAAACATATTTTTTTATTATAAGGATTATTCCTCAAAAAAGAATCCCTCAAAAGATATTTATGTATTCTACTAGCCACTAATTAAGGAATTACATGAGTTATTGATAAATGATATTGAGGAAAATGATCCATCTTATAGAACTATGTCTAAAATGCATATGGATCTTATATGGAAAATTAGTGACTTCCATAGAAATGGGGACTTATCTTGTTTGACTACATACACATGTTTGGATTTCCTATTTTTAGCATTGATTTTGAGCCTGAATGACTCACTTACCATAAAAATGGTTATTCTTGTGTCATCATACATTCCATGATGCATCTCATAGATTATAGTTGAATAAATCAAAATGCAGTGTTTCTATTAATTGTTGACCACCACCAATGTTGTTGATGGGTTCTAAAATATTGGCACAACTTGTAAATATTGAAATAGAATTTTAGAAGGTGCATCATTTTAATGATATTTGGAAATGATTTTGAAGTGCATCATCAATTAAAATTATAATGTTTGAATGGAAAATATGTATATTCTCTAAACTTCAATATTGGGAATTTAATTTATTGCATCATAATCTTTATAACACCCATTGTTTTTGTGGACCTTTTTTTGAATAAATATAAATTTTCATTTATATCTTAAAATTCACTAAGTAAAACATTCCTTTAACATGGAATTGACTCGGCATATGATACAGGTTACACTGACTTGTTGTATGTATAAGGCCCCAGCCTTAAAAATTACTTAATCTTGAGTTATTTCCAGAATACACGTTGAGGATCTTTTTAGGTTTAGAGTTTTAGAGAATTAGATAATAAATCATGAATTACATTCCACATTTACACAAAGTGGTTACATACAAGATAGTACTCATTTTTTCCATCAACGGAAACATATTTAAAATAAAACACGGATTCTTTCTTGACACTTCCTTTACATTATCATCACATCATGTACCTTTCCCTTGACTTGTGAAAATCAATTCAAAAACATGGGATGAGCATAAAAATCTTATTAAGGGATATAAAAGTACGAAATGAAAACATTAGTCCATGTATGAAATCATACATTACTCATAAAACATAAGAATTTTAACATACCTCATCAAATCATGAATAAATCATAGAAATCATAATACATATAGGTAACTTGAGGCATTCATAACATTCTTACATAGGGAGTAACCCTCATGGTTACGTTTGGAATACCCATCACAATATATTCCCTAAATCTCTTCGGAGAAACCTTAAAGTTTAACCCCTTCGTGTTAACCAATACATTGGAGAGCTATATCGGGATCACCCTCCCTTAGTTTATCACAGAACCACCCGTCTTCTTAACAATTCCCAAGAACCATAACATAATGGTATCACATAAAACATGCATAAAGTAAACATTAAATTTCCACATTTTAATCAAAAGATATCAATACAACACATTAATATAATAAAAACATTATGAAAACCATTTCCAATACCAAAATAAAAGTAAAGTAAATCATGGTATTTATTTTTCATTTTAAAGTATTTTATAGCTTGTAGAGGAAGCCAAAACATAAATAATGGTCACGGCGGCAGAGATGTCATTATCGCCGCATACGTATGAAAAAAAACATTCCTTTTTTCGTTTAGTAAAATGCTTCATATAAAAAAATATTCCTTTTGAATAGACGTAAAAGTCAAAGGGGTTTATACACCGTATAAAAGGAAGTTGTGTATAAAACAAACTATGTCTCAATGAAAGGAGATTGAGACGAAGTCCCTTACCTCGGATCCGACTTGACTCGATCGTTCTTTAATCTCCTGAATAATAAACTTGAGTTAATTTCTACATTCTTAAGAAACTTTTTCAAGTTAATTATCTCTTTTATATCACTTATTACCATGTTATGAATACTATGTAATTATTTATGTCAGTAATGGTCATTTTTTCGATCATTGGTACTTGAGTCAAAAATAAACTCTTTATAATTACAAGTTGTTCATGTGATAAAATATCCATTATATACAGATTTATATTCATGATGTAGATATCATATATATAATATATAACCAGTATATACATACATTTATAATATTACATAACATTTAGAGGTAAGAAATGAAATGCACCGTTCATGGAGACGGTAAGCCGTACGTACGCATGAACGCTACTTTCATTTCTATTTCGTATTTTATGGAATGGAATCATAATGATATAAAGGTATATTATAATTACAGTATAATATCATATATAATATCATTAAATCCATCCTTTATACATCCCACATATGGAATTAACGAATCACATCACTTTGAGGGGGCGGTAGTCCGCACTTCCTAAAATAAAGATATTGCATTTACCCATAATGGATACCATAAAGGTTTGCCATAAATGAAAAATACAGAATCATAATGAAAACATAAACATATTATATATCATATATAAATATAGTGACATTTTAATGGACACCTTAGAAGGTGTTATAAGAATATTGAACAATCATCGTTTCGTGAGGCAGAAATTCGCCATCCACAGAAACAATATGTTATTTAACCATTAGATGTAGGTGTGTGTAAGTGTATCTCGAATACTTCTTCTAAAAAAAATCCTAGTATAATAAAGATACTTGTTTTGTTATAGAAGAAATGAATATAAAGAGTTTAGGGGGTTGGTGAAGCAAAATAAAACAAAAGAACAATAGAGAATACTTTACCATTAAATCGGGTAACTCCTCTTGGTTTTAACCAAAAGGGTTTATTGAAGAGATTTCTTCCTAAGGTAAGGCTTATATGATGAAGAGAGGTATGTGGAGAGATGAAATGAGTAGATTTTGGTAGAGCCAATGGCTTGAGAGGTGTGTGTAAAGAGGTAGAGGTGGGGGCCTTTTATAAGAGGGAGGAGAGGCACTCTTGGAAAGCCAAGAAATGTTACTTTATTTTAAAATGAGTTTAAGATTTAAAAGGACCCACATTGAATTATTTCGAGGATAAGGTGATAAGGGTAAGATATATACTCATAAAATAGTTTTTGAGAAGTGTAAGTATTATATTTTACAATATATTTTCATTTTATTTAAATCGTTCATTAGTGAGATAATCGTTGCATCATCATGATGTCATAAATATATTAATTTATTTAATATCTAATTTTTTTAAAATACTATGATGTATTAAATCTTTTTAGATTTCCAATGAATATTTATAGTCTAAGAGATCATTTACACAGACAAAACTAAATTTTTTTTACTCGGATGATACATTCTTTAATGATATTCTCCTTTCTTTAAAAATAAAATGATAAAGTGTCACTTTCACCCAAAAGTGATTCCATGGGGTCCCAAAGTTTAGCACAAGGAATACCATGGTCTTCCATGACACAACCGGTAGCATTAGGAAACATTTTGGGGTCATTTTTTATTATTATGATATTATTTTATTATCCTTAACTACCTGATTACTAATTAATCACGATAATTAAAGATAATTACCATTGTTACTATTCATAATGTCCAAAAAAAGAGTCTTAATTACATAATTTGGACCTTCTGATTCCAAACATGGAATTTATTTTACCAAATTAAAAATATAGAAATTTCAATAATTAATTTAAAAATAATTCCCGTTGTCAAAACAAATAGTGGGTTTTTTTGAAACAATATCTATGAAAAGTTTGGCACTTATTTATGCCCAATTCCAAAGTGAAATTAATTATAATGACCACAATTGGATTAAATGGTAAAAATATATTCTAAATACAATTTAAAACCAATTAAAAAGATAATCTTCACATATAATTAAATTAGATGAAAAAACAGTTTTGATGTAAAATGCAGTATTTTTCACTATTCATTAAAAAATGAACATTGTCAGAAAAATAACAAAAAGTTATCCAAATTAAATTTCGATGTACCAATAATAAAGAATAAGTATATTTTGACAAATAGAGCTTATAATATTTTCAAAAGTTTGATTTAAAAATGGTTTTCCATCAAAAGTTAGTAAAACAATCTTTTAAAAATATTAGTGTATTTCATGCTTAAGATTGGATTTATTCCCATTTTAAGCCTCTAAAACACTATCTAATTCATAAATAGACATATATAAGAATATCTATTATTCATTACTTACTTGGGATGTTACAACCTTCCCCTTTAGAAAATTGCGCACCATAATTTATTTACTTATCGAATAAGTTGGGGTATTTATCCCTCATTGCATTTTCAGATTCCCATGTTGCCTCTTCAATCATGTGGTTTTTCCAAAAAACATTTACCTGATGAATAAACTTATTCCATAACACATGCTCCATGTGGTCAAGAATCTAGACTGTTTGTTCTTCATAAGAGAGATTCTCCTCCAACTGAACAACCACTGTGCTCAAAACATGAGATGGATATGGCATGTACTTCCTTAACATTAAAACATGAAAAACATTGTGTACCTGAGATAAACTCAGAGTTAAAGCCACTCGGTATGTAATTGATCCACATCTCTCTATAATTTCATATGGTCTGATAAACCTTGGACTCAACATTAATTTCTTACCAAATCACATCACACTTTTCCATGGAGATACTTCGAGAAAAACATGATCACCTACCTCAAAAGAGAGATCCTTCCTCCTGTTGTCCGCATAACTCTTCTGCCTGCTCTGAGCTGTTCTCATGTGTCTCTGTATCTGCTGAAATTTTTCTGCCAAATCTTCTACCAATTCTAGTCCCATCAAATTCCTTCCAACCACTTCATCCCAAAAAGCTGTAGTTCGACACCGCTTCCCATATAATGCATCAAATGGTGTCATCTGTATACTAGAATGAAAACTGTTAGTATAAGAAAATCAACCAAAGATAGATGTTGGTCCCAACTTCCCTGATATTCCATTGAACAAGAACGTTGAATATCCTCCAAAGTCTGAATCATTCGTTCTGACTGCCCATCTGATTGAGGATGAAAAGCTGTACTAAAATTTAATAATGTTCCCAATGACTTCTGAAGGCCTTTCCAAAAGTTAAAAGTAAACCTGGGATTAGGATCAGATACAATAGAGAGGGGAACTCCATGCAACCTGGATATCTATTTAATATACAAATGAGAAAGTTGATCTAGGGAAAAAGTATCTCGTATAGCTAGGAAATGAGCATATTTAGTCAAGCGATCAACAATAAACCAGATTGCATTATTACCTTGAGGTGTCTTCGGCAATCGCAAAATGAAGTCCATGGATATATTTACCCATTTCCACTCTGGCACTGGTAAAGGCTGAAGCATCCCCTTCAGTAACTTCCTCTCTGCTTTAACCTGTTGACAAGTCAAACACTTCACAGTAAAATAAGAAATATCTCTTTTCATTCCGTCCAACCAGTAATACTATTTAATATCTCTATACATCTTAGTACTGCCTGGATGAATTAAAAACGGAGAACTATGAGCTTCACATAACAACTCTATCTTCAACTATGAATCACACAACACACACAATCTCTTCCCAAATCTCAAAACACAATCATTATCAATGTTGAATTCAGGAAACTTACCTTTCTGAACCAGTTCTACCCTTTTCTGCAACTCACTGTCTTGCTTCTGTGATTTCTTAATTCTGTCTAATAGAGAAGATTTCACTAATACCTGAAACAAAATAGAAGGACATCCTGCACCAACAAATTCTATGTCAATTTTCATCAAATCCTTAACCAAAGTATCACATTCCAAACGCAACATTGTTAATAAAGCAGTACTTTTTCAACTCAAAGCATCAGCCACTTTATTTGCTTTTCCCGGATGGTAATGAATTGAACAATCATAATCCTTGATTAATTCTAACCATATCATTTGTCTCATGTTCAATTCTTTCTAATTGAATATATACTTTAAATTTTTGTGATCAGTATATATTTCCCACTTTACTCCATACAAATGATGCCTCTAAAATTTTAAATCGAAAACAACAACAGCTAATTCCAAATCATGTGTAGGGTAATTTACCTACTGTGTCTTCAAATGACGTGAAGAATAAGAAATTACCTGATCATTCTACATTAGGATGCAACCAATTCCTTTCAATGAGGCATCACTATAGATAACAAACTCACAATTTCTAGAAGGTAGTGCCAAAACTATAGCATTCACCAATCTTCTTTTCAATTCCAGAAAACAATCATCACATTCTTTTGTCCAGATAAACTTAACACCCTTCCGATTTAGCTTAGTCATTGGAATAGATAACCGGGAAAATTTTATAACAATACTTCGGTAATAGCCTTCCAAACCAAGGAAGCTACAAATTTCAGTTAAATTTTTGGGTCTTGGCCATTTTTCAACAAACTTTGTTTTTTCAAGATCAACAGTTATTCCATATTTAGGAACAATGTGACCAAGGAAAGAAATTTGTTGCAACCAAAACTCACACTTTTTAAATTTCCGATACAATTTCTTTTCTTTTAAGGTTTGAAAAATAACCCTTAAATGCCTTTCATGCTCCTCTTTACTTTTAGAGAACACCAAAATATCATCAATGAAAACAACCACAAACTTATCCAAGAACTCATGGAAAATTATATTCATAAGGTCCATGAATATAGTAGGTGCATTGGTTAGCCCAAAAGGAATAACTAAAAATTCATAATGGCCATATCTTGTACGAAACGCGGTCTTTGGAATATCTTCTTCCTTTACCTTTAACTGATGGTACCCCAATCTCAGGTCAATCTTTGAAAAAAAAACTGAGCTCCCTGGAGCTGATCAAACAAATCATCGATATAAGGCAAAGGATATTTGTTCTTAACAGTGATGTTATTCAAGGCTCTATAATCAATGAAAATTCTCATTGAACCATCTTTCTTTTTAACCAATAAAATAGGAGCACCCCATGGTGATATGCTAGGTCAAATGAAACCTTTCTCTAATAAATCATAAAATTTCTCCTTCAACTCTAAAAGTTCAATATGAGCCATTCGATAAAGGGGTTTTGAAATTGGCTTAGCATCAGGAACTAAGTCAAAAATAAATTCAACATTCCGATCTGGTATTATTCTCGAAAACTCATCAGGGAAAACATCAGGATACTCATTTACCACTGGAACATCATTAATATAAATAGTTCCATTGTTTTCAACAATATGTGCAAGGTAACATTCATTTCTATATTTTACAAGTTTCATAGCCTCTTGATATGTTAACAATAGTAAGAGTTCATTCTTGTACAAAAACTGAAAGTCTTTATGAAAATAAACTTTTTTATCTCTACAATCTATCTTAGCATGGTAAACAGAGAGCCAATCCACACCCAGGAAAACATTAAACTCTACTAGAGGTAAAACAATACGTTTTGCAAGTAGGTTCTTTACATGGATAAAGATAGGGGGATTCTTATAAATTATTTTGCCTTAAAATTTCCCCCAGGGGTTTTTCCACAAGTTTAGGAGTCATTTCTTGAGATGGTATTCCCATTTTACTAGAAAAGTTTTCAGAGATGAAAGAATGTGTAGACCCAGAATCAAACAACACACTGGCATAATCTGAAAAAACAAACAAAGTACCTGATACCACTTCATTTGATGGCCCAACAACTACTGAAGTAGTTTCAAAGGATTTCACCACCCCTTTCTACATGTATTATAATTGCTTCCCATCACTCAATCTCTTTTTCAGACACTCGTTTGCATAGTGACCCATCTCATTGAACTTGAAACATTTCACTAACTGTAAATCAAATTTGGTCTTACCATCACCTTGATATTTTCCAGTGCAATCATGATCCTTATGTACCATATTACTACAACGGTAGCACCTTCCAGAATTCAAAAGACATTCCCTAATATGCTTTTTACCACATTTATCACAAACTGGAAACTTAGTTTTCTTACCATTAGACCTTTTTAAAGAATTATTCCCTTTCTCCTACCATCACGGTCTCCTCTTCTGTTGGTTGTTATAGAACACTTGATCATTGGAAAACTCCATTTCCACCTTATAATCACATCGAACAAGCTTTTTATAACTTTTGAACTCACGAGAAGCCAATTCCGTTCAATATTTTGGCTTTAATCTTGAGTAAAAACGATTGATTTTACTATTAAGGTCTCAGATAAAATTTGGATCATACCTTTCCAATCGAGTGAACCTTTCTTCATAAGCAACTATTGAGTAGTCATCTTGCCTCAATTATAAGAATTTTTTTCCATCCTAAGTCAAAAATCCTTAGGAAAATACTTCTCAAGAAACATACCTTTTAATTCATCCTAGTCAAGAGAATCAATCTCATCAGCGTCCCTGATATTTTTAACCATCGACCACCACTGATCTGCTTCACCCTGCAAACGGTAAATTTCAAGACTGACCTTTTGATTATCTGAACACCCCATGACATCAAAAATCTTCTCGAGTGATTTAATACACCCTTCATCTAGCACATGGTCAGATGATCCTCTTAATTATGGGGGATGTTGCCTCATGAAATGTTCCACCACTGGCATGTTCCTCTGTGGTTGATATGGCTGATCTCGTGCATGGATACCACCACCATTTATCGCTTGAGTCAACTGTTCCATTACTGCAACAAATTTTTCAGTTCCAATTCAGTCCATCTCAGGATGCTGATTCGGAAGGACATTTCCTTCTCTATGCCTTCCTAGCACCACTTCCCTATTTCCTCCATGAAAAACCATTCTGAAACAACATGTCTTAGATGAAGAAAAATGGTAATCTTCAAATGCTATATCATTTCAATTTGACCATAAAAAAAATATTTTTGGATAATCATTTATTATAATTCTAACTCCTAAATTTATGTAAACCGACCTCTGATACCAACTATAAGGCCCAGCCTTAAATATTACTTAGTCTTGAGTTATTTAAAGAATACACATTGAGGATCTTTCCAGGTTTAGAGTTTTATAGAATAAGATCATAAATCATGCATTACATTACACATTTAAACAAAGTGGTTACATAAAATATAGTAATCATTTTTCCCATCAATGGAAACATATTTAAAATAAAACATGGATTCTTTCTTGACACATCCTTGACACTATCATCACATCATGTACCTTTCCCTTGACCTGTGAAAAACATTTCAAAAACATGGGATGAGCATAAAAAGCTTAGTAAGGGATATAAAAGTACGAAATGAAAACATTAGTCCCTGTATGAAATCGTACTTTACTCATAAATCATAATCATTTTAACATACCCCATAAAATCATGAATAAATCATACAAATCATAAGTTATAAAGGTAACTTGAGGCATTCATAACATTCTTACGTAGGGAGTAACCCTCATGGTTACGTTTAGAATACCCATCATAGTATATTCCCTAAATCTCTTCGGAGAAACCTTAACCTTTAACCCCTTCGCATTAACCAATTCATTGGAGAGCTATATTGGGCTCACCCGCCCTTAGTTTATCACAGAACCACCAGTCTTCATAATAATTACCAAGAACCATAACATAATCGTACCACATAAAACATGCATAAAGGAAACATAACATTTCTACATTTCAATCACAAGATACCAATACAACACATTGATATAATAAATAATTATGAAAAGCATTTTCAATACCAAAATAAAAGAAAAGTAAAACATGGTATTTATTTTTCATTTTAAAAAAAATTTATGGCTTGTAGAGGAAGCCGAAACTCAAATAATGGTCATGGCGGCAGAGAAGTTGTTGTCGCCGCATACGTATGACAAAAATACATTCCTTTTGTCATTTAGTAAAACACTTCGTATAAAAAAATATTCCTTTTTAATATATATAAAAGTCAAAGGGGTTTATACACCGTATAAAAGAAAGTTGTGTATAAAACAAAATATTCTTCAATGAAAGGAGGTTGAGACGAAGTCCCTTACCTCGGGTCTGAATTGACTCGATCATTCTTTAATCTCCGGAATAATAAACATGAGTTAATTTCTACTTTCTTAAGAACCTTTTTCATGTTCATTATTTCTTTTATATCACTTATTAACATGTTATGAACACTATGTAATTATTTATGTTAATAATGGTCGTTTTGTCAATCATTGGTACTTAAATAAAAAATAAACTCTTTATAATTACAAGTTGTTCATGTATTAAAATATCCATTATATCCAGAATTATATTCATGATGTATATATCATATATATATATATATATAAAATATATCTATTATATACATGCATTTATAATATTACAAAACATTTAGAGGTACAAAATGAAATGCACATTTCATGAAGATGGTAAGCCGTACGTACGCATGAACGCTCCTTTCATTTCTATTTCATATTTTATGGAATGGAATCATAATGATATAAATTCATATTATAATTCCATTATAATATCATTTAAAATATCATTAACTCCATCCTTTATACGTCCCACATATGGCATTAATGAATCACATCACTTTGAGGGGGCGGTAGTCCTCACTTCCTAAAATGAAGATATCGCGTTTACCCATAATGGAAACCATAAAGGTATGCCATAAATTAAAAATACATAAGATTAAGGAAAACATAAACATATTATATATCATATATTAATATATTTACATCTTAATGGCCACCTTTGAAGGTGTTATAAGAATATTGAACAATCATCATTTCGTGAGGTAGAAATTCGCCATCCACGGAAACAGTATGTTCTTTTACCATTAGATGTAGGTGTGTGTTAGTGTATATCTAATACTTCTTATAAAAACATCCTAGTATATTGAATATACTGGTTTTGTTACAAAAAAATGAATTAAAATAGTTTAGGGGGTTGGAGAAGAAAAATAAAACAAAAGAACATTAGAGAACACTTTACCTTTAAATCGGGTAACTTCTCTTAGTTTGAACCAAAAGGGTTTCTTGATGATCTCTCAGCCTATGGTAAGGCTTATATGATTAAGATAGGGATTTGGAGAGATGAAAGAGCAGATTTTTGCTGAGCCAATGTCTTGAGAGGTGTGTGTAAAGAGGTAGAGGTGGGGGCCTTTTATAAGAGGGAGGAGGGGAACTCTTGGAAAGCCAAGAAATGTTACATTATTTTAAAATTATTTTCGGATTTAAAAGGTCTCACATTAATCAATTTAGAGGATAAGGTGATAAGGGTTCTAAATATACTAATTGAATAGGTTTTTGACAAGTTTTAGTCTTAGATTTTATATTATCTTTTAATTTTATTTAAATCGTTCATTAATGAGACAATCACTGCATCATCATGATATCATAAATAAATTAATTTATTTAATTTCTAAAAATTATAAAACAAATACTATGATGTAGGAAAAATTTTTATCCTTCCAATGAATATTTATAGTCTAATATATCATTTACAAGGACAAAAATATAAATGTTTTACTCGGGTGATACATTCTTTATTGATATTCTCATGTCATTAAAAATAAAATGATAAAGTTTCACTTTCACCCAAAGGTGATTCCATGGGGTCCCAAAGTTTGGCATAGGGCATACCATGGTAGTACATGACACAACCAGTAGCATTATGACCCATTTTGGGGTCATATTTTATTATTATGATATTATTTTATTATCTTTAACTACCCGATTACTAATTAATCACGATAATTGAAGATAATTACCATCGTTACTATTCATAATGTCCAAAAACAAAAGCATATTAATTAAATAATTTGGACTTTCTGATTCCAAATATGGAATCCATTTTACCAAATTACAAACATAGAAATTGAAATAATTAATTTAAAAACAATTCTTGTTGTCAAAACAAATAGCGGGTTTTTTTGAAATAATATATATGAAAAGAATGTCACTTGTTTATGCCCAATTAAAAAGTGAAATTAATAATAATTACCACCATTAGATTAAATGGTAATCATATATTCTAATTAAACTTTAAAACCAATTAAAAAGATAATCTAACCATATAACTAAATTAGATGAAAAAGCAGTTTTGATGTAAAATGAAGTATTTTTCACTATTCCTTAAAAAATGACCATTGTCAGAAAAATACCAAAAATGAATCCAAAGTAAATTTCAATGTCCCAATCATAAATAATAAGTTTATTTTGACAAATATAGCTTATAAAACTGTCAAAAGTTTGATTTAAAAATGGTTTTCCATCAAAAGGCAGAAAAAAATATTTTAAAAATATTAGTGTATTCCATCCTTAAGATTGGATTTATTCTCATTTTAAGCCTCTAAAACACTATCTAATTCATAAATAAACATATATAAGAATATATATTATTCATTAATTACTTTGGATGTTACAGTATGTTCTATGCAGAACCGACTTGGTGTAAGATGCACACAACATTGAGTTGGCATACGATACACGCAACACTGAGTTTCTAAGAAATTTAGATTTTAATTATTTTAATTATTTTATTAAGGTAATTATAACCTAGTGGTTAATAATATTAATATTAATAGTATCATTTAATTTTCATGTGTTTTTTATAAATTTTTAATATAAATAAAACTTATGATTTTTGGTAAAGTTTTTTATATTTAAAAACATTGTTTTCTCAAATGAACTACTTATAATAATAAAAGTAATTTTAGAAAAATTTAGAAATTTTATTTGATAAAATAAGATTATTTTTTAATTCAGAATTTCAAATTAGTTTATGGTGAATTTTTGGGATTTTTCTGAGAAACATCATTTTTAATGAATAGTGAAAAAGACTACTTTTTAGTTAAAAACTACCATTCTGTCTAACTGAATATTAATTATAAATGATATTATAAATTATTTATATGGTAAAATTAGTTATATATTACATATAATAATAAAACTAAATTATTTATAATCAATTATTATTTGATACTAAATGTAAAAAATTAACAAACATCTGAACTCTTTCATACTTCAAAACCCCGTTATTTTGTCCCGTCTAAGACATTAACAATAATCATAATTTCATCTATTATATGAGGTTAACTCCAAAATTCTGAAATAAACCATTTTATTATATGTAATTTTTAGATTATAATGATTCCATGTTAATTTTTGACCAAAATGATTAGTAAAAGTCATTCCAATTAATCATAGTAGTTAAGGGAAATTAAGCTTATCTAGGGAGTAACCTTTAAATTTATGTGCTGAAATGACCTATCCATTTCTCCAACACCCATTTACTGTAAATATATCAGGAATAAACCACAAATTCTTTATTTCGGTTTTTTTAGTAGGAATTTTCTTCAGAAATAACATGTGAACACCTAATATGTTTCTAAAAATTTCATGTGAGTCATTTTCCTTCCCTATAAAAGGCAACCACCTCTGCCCATTTATCACACCTATGAAACCTTTTAAGTTCATAAAATATTTTATCAAGTATATTTCCAAAAATCCTACCATATAATTTGATGCCTCCTTCTGGGAAGAAACCCTTTCAAGGATACCTTTTAGGCACAAACCAAAAGGTGTTACCCGATTTAGAGGCAACGTCTTCTTTCAAGCTCCTTTCCATTATTTCCTTTATTCACCTATAAACTCTCTTTATTTTCTTATTATGTGAAAAAAAATTATATAACATATACTAGGATGGTTTTATATAATGTTTATAAATTAAAATTATACACATCTCCATCTAATGGATGTCGAACATACAGTTTTCATGCACGGTGAACTACTGCATGATGAAACGATGATTGTTCATTTCTGCTCTACCACTAACCATGGGGGCCATTATGATGAAAAATTTATGTAAATATATAATATATTATATTTATTATTTTTTTATGATTTTTTATTCTATTTACAACTCAAAAAAATTTAGCTTCTATTTTTTGTTAATACGATAATCTCATTTGAGGAAGTGTGGATGATTTCTCCATAAAAGTGATGTGATTCGTTCACACA
The DNA here is from genome assembly GCA_963277665.1 of Viscum album. Classification (NCBI taxonomy): domain Eukaryota; kingdom Viridiplantae; phylum Streptophyta; class Magnoliopsida; order Santalales; family Viscaceae; genus Viscum; species Viscum album. The sequence continues at coordinate 1,406,838,717 of OY728129.1, forward strand.
CCACATGGGATGTATTAAGGACAATTTTAATGAACTTATAAAATAAATATTATATATTCATAATAATTTAATATTGATATGTTTGTGTGTGTGTGCGTTTCATTTTCTTTTGTTCTTCCAATAAGAAAATTAAAAACGGAAACAACATTCATGCGTACATACGACTTACCGTCTCCATGAATGGCGCATTCCATTAAAACCTACTATATGAAATTAATTATTATAATATACAAAAAATGTATATAACTAATAATTATATCTTGTTCTACATTCCGGAATCATTATTTATGTATATGGAACAACACTATAACCAATTAAGAGCAATGGGAAGAACAAGGTGAGTGATTACCTGAAGTGAAACATTAACATATGATCACTAACAAGAGGGTAATATTTGGTCATAATAAAACTATATATTGTAATATATATAGTAATATAATTCTACAAATTACTTATAATAAACATATATTTCTTATACTGTAATCATATATGCGTACAGAGAGAGTCAATAGATAAGGTAAGGGGATTTTCGTCTCACTGTTAGTTTTTGTGAGATACAAGTTATATTGGACACTCTTTCATTTTTTCAGGTGTATGTACTGACCATTACTTTTTTATATGTATATTTTATTTAATTTTATGGGTATTCACATATACATTCTAGTATCCTTATTTAATGGGGTTTAACTTTCAAAAGTTACCAAATTGGTATAATAGTTTTTTTTCTCAATTTTCATTTTTTGAAACTCATATTTTGTTATGAAACTAAACTATTATTTGAGGTTTATATAACTAAATTTTACATGTTATATCCTCAATATCCATATTTTCATGATTTATTATGTTTCACGTAATTTTCATTACTTACATGGAGAGTATGATCTCAAGTAACCAAGTTATAAGAGTTTATTGAGACAATCGTCTTGTTTTTCATGATTATTTATGTTTATGATTCCTTTGAAAAAATATGTTATGAATATTAATGAGTTTTAATATAATATATTTTTCAATATATCCAAATTTCTTAGTACAATTTTCCACACTTTGTTACTTAAGATAATGTTTTTAATAAAATTGGACTATCTCTCTTTAGTCGGAAATCCATTGTATTAAAAAACTATGTTTTCAAAAATGTATTCAAAATATCATTGATTATAATTTTCATAGAAAATGTTTTCAATGTTTTTTATTGTTTTCAAAGTGTCATTTATAATATTTCAATGATTTTTTCGAAGGAAAATGGTTTCAAAAGATTTTATGTTATAAAAATCATTTTTCAAATAAGAAAGGATATGTTCCTCACGAAATGATTTTAAAAGATCATTAAAAATTATATCCCATATAAGATAAAATCCATTTGTGTTTCTCATTCCTTTATGTAGATATTCATCAATTTTTACATTCATTTCATTTCTTTGAATGGATTATGTTTTGAAGGCATGATGTTGAGAATTTTTTTTCTCTTTCATGGGTTATATGCTATTGAAACCCACTTCTTTTCACGGGTTATGTCTATGATGAAATTATTATGTATCCTATATATTCACATAGGTAATGATATTTTTACATGTTTATGGTACCCATTTCATTTCATGGGATATTATGTGTTTGTTTTTGTTATTCTTCCACATGTATGTATGATTTCATTATCTGACAGGTGGGACCTATATCCCCCTAAAATGTATTGGGTAGGGATTTATATCTCATGAGATAATATATGGTTGTAATCATGGTTACTCAATTCAGTAATACAATGATGGAACGAGGTTCACCCATTTCAGTAATATAGAGATGGAATGGTGGTTACTTGGTTCAGTAAAGAACTTTTTCCACTAAGATGGTCTTATCATTGTTTCCTTGGCTACTACGGAAATCATTATATTCATAGCGTTTTCCACAATTCCATGTATTACTCATATGTTATGCTTTCATGTATTATGTCATTTACTTCCTTTTTATTAGAGTTTCAAGAAATGCCAAGATTTATGACATGATTCACATATATGATATTTGATATGCATGGTATGATCTCCTATTTTCATGATAATGTTCTCATACCCTTATGCTCAAGTTTATTCTTTCATGTTTCCCTTGTTTACCCTTACTAAGAATTTGAGCTCACCCCTTTTTATGTTTCCTTCCCAAGGTCATGAATATTTGTGTAATGATTATTTTATCTAAGATGTGCGCTAGTCTGGAATAACCTTATGGGAGATAATTTAGCTGACTTATATACCAGTGTTTATTTTTCAATGTTATCAATGGCACTATACTAACTAAAATATATGGGAATATATTGGTATAATTTTTAGTCATTCCGCATATATAATGAAATGATAATGTTTGAAAAGTGAGGGTCAATATATTTAGTATCAGAGTAAAGTTATATTTCACGTTTAAAAAATGGGATGAGAAAGCCTATGAGAGAATCCAAAAGAAAATGTCTACATATAAATATAAGGATAATGAAAAGTGTATGAAAATTTCATATAATTTTAGGGACAGATTGGATGAGTGGTTCAAAAAAATACATCTATGTATGTATACTTCAAGTGGATGTGGCTCTCGTACAGATGTAACTAGGGGTAACAAATCCGATAAGATGTTCCAGGCTTGACGCGGGGTAATATGGTACACGATAATGGGCCTTGTTAAACACCAGATGTGACACTCCCAGGGGATATCATTTGGGAATTCACAAACTCTTCACAAACCATTATGAAGGATTTAAACCTAATTTAACTTTTAATAACTTAGGATAAACCTAAGGTGTCATATATTAAGGAAGATGTCATATGTTAGACAACCTACAAGTGTTTGTTCATGATTATGTGGTTTCTCGTTATGATATCTATTTATTACACTATGTTTTTGGTTTTAGTCAATGGATGTAAGCCGAAGGAACTACGTTAATGTAGATTGCAAAGGAAAATACAACAATTGTCCTCCTAAGAAACCAAATTTTATGAGAGTTGGAATGAAAAATCATCCTTCTATGCTCATGTAAATTTCAAAAGATATGAGTCATGGTGAAATTCCTAATGAGAAAAAGAGGGAACAAAATTATATTGAGTCTATCATGAGGCAATGTCCACATTATTTTAGAGGGTATCCTGATCCACTTGTTTCTAAAAAATATATTGTTACTATTTAAAAGATATTCACTAATATTCAGTGTTCCGAGCATGAGAAATTCATTCTGGTTGTTTATCAGTTGGAAAGAGAATCAGATCCGTGGTGTACTCTAATCAAGAATACGAGGCAGCATGATGAGATATAATCAATGATTTGGGATGAGTTCAATATTTTATTTTTCAACAAGTACATTCCTATAATACATCGTACCAATATGGTGAAATAGTTCATTGAGTTGAATAAAAGAGATGATGAATTTTTTGGTACCTATAAGGCTAATTTCACAAGACTTGTGAGGCACGCCTGAGGAATTATCATGCAACCCAAAAGTAATGTTGATTAGTTCTTTATGGTTTAAATATGAGTCTCAAAAGTTCATTGGCTATAATATATATTAGTAGCTACTAAGATATTGGGATTTGAGAAATCATGGTTGAAATGGATGTGGGAGTCCTGTATTAATCTCATGGGATTAATAAGAAGAAGAATATAGAGCTCAAATGAAACTCTAAGAACCATTTAGAAAAGGTGGTGAACATTCCTGTATGTTGTATGTGTGGGAAGAATCATGGTGTAGATTTCCTTATAGAGGCTAATAAAGTTTTTATGTGTGGAAGGTAAGACCGTCAAGAAATTGATTATCGAGGTAATGGGAGGACGTTTTCTTAAAATGATAATGGAGAAAACACCACACAGAATGAACCTCCTACTATTCATTGTTACAGGTGTAAGGATAATTGGATTTTTTCTACACATTTCCCAAACCCAAGGGTTGGTGATAATGATCGAAGTTATCCACCTCTTATGATGTGGGATAAGGGTAAATATCATGTAATCAGTACCTATTATGAGGGATGTAATAATGACAAGATGAAAGGTACACTTAGAATCTACTCTAGAACTGCTAACTTCATATTTTATTTGGGATCTACCTACTCTATCATATCAAAAAAAATTCTAAGGGTGTTACGATTCCACTAAAACAATTATTTGTGGAATTATTAGTGCAAAAATTTAAATGGTATGATGATTGCATCCCTAGTTTATGATTCATATCTGGTTGAAGTTTGTGGGAATGTGCTTCCTGTAAAAATATTTTCATTCTTCATTTGGTCAAATTCAATGTCATGTGAATCATAGATTGGATTTCCCTGCATAAATAACACATAAATTGTCAAGTAGGGGAATTTTAGTTTGTTATTTAACACCCTCCTATGATCATCAATCAATGTGATGATAATTATGAACCTCTTGTGGAGATTACATGCATTGTATGGGTCTTAATTCCCATTAAAAAGGGTTGTTTATCTCAAATTATTGGGAGAATATTAACAAAAATGATATGCCTGTTGTTCCGTGTTTTGAGGATGTCTTTCCAGAATATTTTTCTAGTCTTCCACCAAAACATGAAGTTTAGTTCTATATAGATGTTGTACCCGGTTCCACAATAATTTTAAAGACTCTTTATAGAATGGAATCGATTGAGTTGCATGAATTGAACATTAAACTATAAGAAAACATTGATAAGGTATTCATTTGGACAAGTGTGTCACCTTAGGGTGCATCAGTTCTATTTGTGAACAAGAAAGATGGATCAATGTGACTCTGCATTGATTATTGGGAGTGGAACAAGATCACAATCAAGAACAAGTATCCCCTTACCCATATTGATGACTTTTTTGATCATATGCACTGAGCGCAATAATTTTACAAGATTGAACTTCATTCGAGATATAATTTATTGAGGGTCACGAAGGGGGATATACTCAATATGACATTCCGTTAAAGGTATGGTCACAATGAATATATAATGATGCCTTTTAGTCTTTCTAATTCTCCTTCTATCTTCATGTATTTAAGGAATAGTGTCTTTATAGATTACCTATATATGTTTGTGATAGTCATTATAGATGATATTATTATCTATTAAAAGATCAAGTAAGAGCGTGAAGGTCACATGAGAATTGTACAAATGACCCCAATATAGGAGAAGTTATATTCCAAATGTCTAAAGTGTAAAATTTGGCTTTTTTTTTGTTTTTGGGTCACATAATCTCAATAGATGGTATAAAAGTAGAGACATCATTGAGGGAGACTATTGAAAGCTGTATTGACCAACCACGATGACTGAGATCCATCACTTTCTTGGTTTAGCTAGATATTATTGGCGGGCTCTGGAGAATTTCTCATGACTCTCTAATCTTCTGACCAAGTTAACTCAGAAGGGTGTGAAGTTTCTCTGGAAAAAAAATGTAAGGAAAATTTCAAGGAACTAAATAGGAGGTTGGTCAATGCACCTATTCTTACATTACCATGTAGTGGAGGAGGGTTTTTAATCTATCACAATGCACTAATGAAGGGATTGGTATGTGTTCTTATGAAAACTAACATGGTTATACCCTATGCCTCATGAAAGTTGAAGATTCCTAATCTAAAGTACCCAACTCATGATTTTGAGTTAGAGGTGGTAATATTTGAATTAATTATTTGGAGGAATTATATTTATGGTGAAAAGTTTCATATATATATTCTAATAATAAAAGTATCAAATACATATTCACACCAAAGGAGTTGAACATGCTCTAGAGAAGCTGGTTAGAGTTAATAAAGGATTATGAGTCCTCAATACATTACCACCCAAGTAAAGAGAACACGGTGAATGATTCTTTGTGTCAAAAAATTCTTGCTAGATTATCAACGATTATTAACACAAAATATCAAATATTTAATGATTTAAAAATGATTGATCTATAAATCCTGAAGGAAGGGGGAAAATATTATCTTTCTCAAATGAATTTTTATTCCTCTATACATATAATTAATAAGGTGGTGCAAAAGGAATATTAAGATCTTCAAAAAATGGTTATAAATGTTCTTGAGTTTAACCATAATCAAGATAAAATGATAAGGTTCAAGAACCATGTATTACTTCCTTAAATACCATATTTGAATAATGATATGTTAGAGGAAGTTCATAGTTATTTATTCTATATTAACCCTGAAAGTTTAAAGATGTAATGGGACTTGAAGGAGTACTTCTAGTGGGATGGTATGAAGGGAGATATCATTGATTTTGTATCTCGATATTTGGTATGAAAACATGTTATGGCTTAAAGACAAAAGTCTAAAGGGATGTTGTATCCATTACCCACACCAGAATGGAAATGGGAGAACATCACTATAGATTTTTTCTTTGGACTACCCAAAACCTATAAAGGTTTTAACACTATATGGGTGATAGTTGATCACCTTAATAATTCCTTACACATCATTTCCATGAGTAAATACTTCTCTATTGATCAGGTTTTCATGATATACATTACATAAGTGGTAAGGTTTCATGATGTACCAATTCCATTGTATCTGATTTGGATCTAAGGTTTACCAAAATTTTCTAGTGAAGTATTCATTAATAACATGATATATAATTGTGTTCCAACACTTCTTATCATCCACAAATAGATGGCCAGTCTGAAAGAACAATTAAAACCCTCGAGGATATATTGAGATCTTTTTATATGAATTTCAATGTTAATTGGGATCAACAAATTCCTTTAGTTGAGATTTCTTACAATAATATATTTCATTGAATAATTTAGATGGAACCTTAGGATTCCCTATATGGGAAGAAATGTAGAGCTCCAATGTGCTGGGATGAGGTTAGATAAAGAAATCTATTAGGGCCCGATTTCGCTAAAGAAATGGATGAGAAGGTTAGAACCATCTAGCAACATATCAAAGCTGCTCAAAACCAGTAAAAAGTTTAGGCTGATAACCATTAGTGTGATATGGAATTGGATAATTGTGAAGAGGTGTTTTTACGAATCTCACCATGTAAGAAAGTTATGAGATTCAGGAAGAATGGTAAACTAATACCTAGGTATATCATCACCTTGGAAATTCTGGATCACATCAGGATGATATCTTATCGCTTGGAAATTACTCCAAATATCTCTTAATTCCATGATTTGTTCCATGTATCACTCCTAAGAAATCACATACCTAACCCTTAACTTTTACTAAACTCATCGGTTATTCTTCTAGAGCAGGATCTTTCTTATGAGGAGCAACCTATTGAAATTATGGACCGATGAGAGAAAGTTCTACGAAACATGACCTCTCACTTGGTCAAAGTATTGTGGAGAAATCACTAGTTATGGGAAGCTACACGGTAACATGATGATATGATGAAGTATAATTAATTTCACTTGTTTTTACCCAAGTGATGAATTTCGAGGTTGAAATTCATTTTAAAGGGGGTAGAATGTAACACCTTGAGTTTTTATGGACCTATTTTTAAAAATTAAATTAAATTTTAATTTATATATTAAAATTCACTAAGTAAAATATTTCATTCACAAAGAATTGACTCGTCTTACATTATACATAATTCCGACTTGGCGTACGTTCAACGCAACACAGACTTGGCGTATGACGCACACAACACTAAGCTAGCGTACGATATATGCAACAATGAGTTTCTACAAAATATCACTTTTTATTGTTATAATTATTTAAATAAGATAATTGTCACCTAGAGGTTAAACTTTTTAATTTTCATAGTAATAACTACTTTAAAAATATTTTTTATAATTTGTTTATATAAATAAAACATATTCTTTTTTATAAAGTCCTTTTTACGTTTAAAAACATCATTTTCTCAAATGAATTACATTAAATAATGTATGTAATTTTAGACAGATTTGGAAATTTTATTTTATAAAATATACGTAATTTTTGAATTCAGAGCATTGAAATTAGCTTATGGTGTATTTTTTGGGATTTTTCTAAGATACTTTATTTTTTGATGAATAGTTTAAAAAACTGTTTTTTAGTTAAAAACATCATTTTTGTCTAATTAATTATTAACTATAAATGATATTATAAATTAGTTTAAATGTAATATAAAATAATAATTAAATATACTTATAAAATTTAATTCATGAAAATTAATTCACGTTTGATACTAAATGTAAAATCTTAACAAACTTTTGAACTTTGTCCAACATTAAAACCTCGTTATTTCGTCCCATCTACAGTATTAGAACTAAAAATAATTGTTATGATGTTGCTAATTGAATTTAAATAGTCCAACATAAACCATTTTATTTAGTATAATATTTAGTGTCTAATGATAATTTTTTTTTACCAAAATGATTAGTAAAAGTGATTAAGATTAATCACAACAATTAAGGCCAAATTAATTTTTATTAGGAAATAAAACTAAACATTAAGGGCCCAAATGACATAAAATTTTTTCCAAAACCCATTTTCTATCCATAATTCAGCCATAAACCTTAAAGTATTGAGTTTTGTTGGTTGGGTAAGGCTTTTTTTATGTAATAACTTTTAAACGCATAATTTGTTTCTAAAAAATCTATGAGAGTCATTTTCCTTCTCTATAAAAGGCAACCATATCTACTTATTCCTCACACCTCTCAAACCTTTAACACACAAGAACTTCCAAAGTATCCTAACAAAATCCTCCCTTCTAATATTAAGCCTCAATTTGTGGATAAACACTCTCAAGGAAACCTTTTGGGCACAAAACAAAAATAGTTACCCGATTTAGAGGTAACGTTTTATTTCAATCTCTTTTACTATATTTCCCTTTTTCACCCATCCACTATATTTATTCCATTATTATGAGAAAAAAGGAGTATATTACATATTATATTATGTTTCTATGAAAATGCCATGACCTAAACTTATACACACCCCCATCTAATGGATTTTGAACATATTGTTTCTATGTACGATGAACTACAGCCTCACAAAACGATGAATGTTCAATTTTCCTCTACCACCAATCATGGTTCCCATTATGATAAACACATTATTTATATGTGTAATGTATTATATTTAATATTTTATTAATCTTATGTATTCTTTTTATAACACAAATCCTTTTACCTTCCATTTCATATTAATATGATAATCTTGTTTGAGGAAGTGTGGACTACCACCCCCTCAAAGCATTATGATTAATTCACACACCCCATGGGATGTATTAATGATGAGTTTAATAAAATTATATGATATATATTATATATTAATGATAATTTAATAATTAATATATAACTATTCACACACACACATGCATATATATATATATGTATATTTCATTTTCTTTTGTTTTTTCAATATGATAAATTAAAATGGAAACAACATTCATGAGTACGTACAACATACTGTCTACATGAATGGTTTATCCCATTTCATAATTATATATTCTATAAATTATTATAATATAATACACTATATATAATTGATATTTTTATCTTTTTATACATTTTCTTATCCTAATTTAATTATAAGTTTCAATGCTATATCAAATTAATACACATGCAATGAACAAAGTCGATGATTACCTAAAGTGAAACTTTAACATAGGATCATTAAAAAGCTGGTAATATAAGGTCATAATACAACCATATATGGTAATAGATATAATAATATTCTTCTATAAAATATTTATAATAAACTTATATTTATTATACAGGAATATTGCATGAGTACGGAGATATTTTAGACACAATGTAAGAGGATTTTCATCTCACTATCATTTTCTATAAGATACAAGATATGTTCACCATTATTTAATTTTGTGTGATGTATGTACTGAACATTATTTTACTATATTTATATTTTAATTAAATTTATTGGTATTCATGTATCCATTCTATGATACTTATTTCATGGGGTTTAACTTTCAAAAGTTACCAAATCGGTAGAATAGTTTTGTCACAATTTTCCTTCTTTGAGAGTCCTATTTTGTTATGCACCAAAAATATTCTTTGATGTGTATATATTTACATTTTACATGTAATATCATGAATCTATTTATTTTAATGATATCATAAGATTCATCTAATCTATTTTTTACATGTAGATTATTATCCCATGTAACAGAGTTATAAGAGTTTATTTAGACAATTTTATCATTTTTGTTGATTATTTATGTTTATTCTTCCTTTGATGAAATCTCTAAATAATAATATCGAGTTTAATTATACTATATTTATTTAATAAATCCTCATTTTTTAGTACCATTTTTTAATCTTTTGTAATTATGATAATGTTTTTAATAAAATTGGACCATCTCTTTCTTCAGTCATAAATCCATTGTATTCAAAAACCATGTTTTATAAAATGTTTTCAAAAGACCCTTGATGATAATTTTAAAGGAAAAAGTGTTTTAAAAGTGTTTTATTTTTTTCATATATTACATGATATTTTTTCAAAACTATTTTCAAAGAAGAAGTTTTTTAAAAGGATTTATGTTATAATTATCATTTTTCAAATAAGAAAGCCTATTTTTATCATGAAAAGTTTTTAAAAGATATTTAAAAATTATTTCTCATATATGATAACATAAATTGTTGTCCATTATGCCTTTTTGGGGAAATTTCACAATGTATACATTCATATTAATTCTTTTAATGGATTATGTTTGATGACATGATGTTATGAAAATAGTTTCTCTTTCAGGTGTTATATGATTTTAGAACTCGCTTCTTTTCCCATGTTATTCTTATAATGAAATGATTATAAACACTTTCTATTTACAATTGTTACTATATGATTAAATGTTTCTGATACCTATTTCATTTCATGGGTTATGATGTGTTCATTTATGATCTAGTGGAACCTTTATGTTTGATTTCATTATGTGAAGGGTGTGACCTATATCTCCCTCCAATGCATTGTGTAAAGATTTATATCTCTTGAATTTACACAATGATGGAATGAGGGTTACTCAGTTCAGTAATGTGGGGTGGGAATGACTGTCACTCAGTTCAGTAATATAGGGATGGAATGGGTTTTACCCAATTTAGTAAATGACTTTGTCCACTAATTTGGTCTTCACATTAATTAATTAAATACTATGGACATCAATATATGCTTATTTTTTTCCACAATTCCATGTCTTACACCTATGTTATGATTTCATGCCCTATATAGTCTAATTTTTTTTGATTCATGCCTTATGAACTAATAATATTTATTCCATTATTCAAATATATGATCTTTCATATGAAGGGTATGATCTTATATTTTTATCATCATGTTCTCATAACATTATGCTCATGTTTATGCCTACATGTGTCCCTTTTTTACCCTTACTGGTCATTTTAGCTCACCCCTTTTTATGTTTCCTTCCCCAGGTTATGATGATATGTATTGTGTTTGACGTGTCTAAGAATGGTGCAAGTCGAGAAGAACTTATTGGGTGATAATGTATCCCACTTATGTACTATTGTTTATGTTTATATGATTCCAAAGGAACTATACCAATTATGGTATTTTGGTGTCTATTTGTATAATGGTTAATTATTCCCTATATGTACTAAAATGTTAATGTTTGAAAAGAAAGGGTTGAAATAATCATTATGTTATAAATTTTTAGGTTAATGTTTTTGATAATTTTATCTACATTTTATTTAATAGGTATGGAAAATAAAAGAACCATCTCAATTATCAGAAATAATTATAGAAACAAATTAATATAAATAGAGATATATGGTGAGATGAGAATAGAAAGTAATTGTTTCATTGAAAAATCGATATAAAGAAGAATTAATTCTAATTTTAAAATATGAGAAGGTAGTTGATGTGTATTTATGTAAAAACTAATAGTTTTTTGACTTAAATAATCTTATATTACATGGATTGAAAAGTCATGATTCACATATACTGTTACTAGTTACTTCAATTTTCATTGCATATATTGATACCTAAAAACGATACTATAGTTTTACTCAAATTTTTCACATTCATCATACAACCATGTGAGAAAAATATATAACCAATTAATCTTTACAACATTTTTGATAGATTTTTCCACAAACATTCTATAATGCAGATGATCTTTCCAATATCATTTTTTACAATTTTTGTACATTTAAATATTAATTTAGTTGAGGAAACTAAATTATGACGTCTCGTAAATTATCGATGGTTAGATTAAATTGAGAGGTAATTTATGTATATGTTTTTCATCTTATGCAAACAATTCGTGGACATTTATTAAATATTTAATTATGTTTTATTTATTTAATTTCACAAATACCATGGTCAGTTGAAATCATTTTAGAAAAATAAAGTACAACCTTAAGTTTGTATTTCTGAAAGATATTTAGTAGTGGAGAGGCATAACTTTTGTTCTTGATACTTGGATGATATTGAGATAAGATTTAATCAATTTTGATTTGTTGTTTAGACATCAACTCAATATCAACTACATGGGAAATAAAAAATATTTAATATTATTAGCCTATTAGTTAGGAGGATATCAAATATAACACTGAGAAAAATGGAATTATTATAGGAACATAAATATTTAATTTTGAGTAGTGAAATTGGAGATCCATTTATTGAAGAGCTCATGATATAAATAAATATATGAATAATAATTAAAACATTAAATGGGAAACATATAAAATATATATTAATAAATAGCGTGTAGAATGGTTTACAAGGCTTGTAAGTTCATAAATATTACAATCGATGTAGATAATAGGGTAACACAAATAGTTTTTAAATCTAATAATGAATATTAATTTTTATAGATGACGAATAATAATACCATGGATGATTTTTCAGAAGAATTAAAATATCAATCATGAATTCCCTTAAATTAGCATATAATTTTCGAATCTTACAATTTAAATATGATTAAATTTCATAAAGTTAATCAAGAAGAGGGTTTAAAACACATATTAATGGTAAATATAATGTCTTTGAAATATAATGAAATGAATAATTGATTGATATTATCTAATTATCTACCAAAATCATTTTCAGATGTTTTATTCAAATGAATGTGTATTGATATTACTATGGGTATTAAGAGATTCATTGTGATTTACTTATGTGAACTTGTCGCACTTTATGGACTTTAGTGATCATGAATTAATTGATAATTATATCTTTCGGTCAGAAATGGAAATGCTATATTGTGTGGAAGATGTTGTGGATTAATTTTGGTGTGTGGTTATTCACATAAAACAATGGGACTTGTCTCATATGGATGATGATGTGTAAGATTTTACCTCTGATAGTAAATATCATCAATAGTAAGAAATGAACTTATTATTTCACCATGATATTGAAAATATTAGTCTTGAAAGGGTGGATGAAGTAGATGAAGTAAAGTTGGAGTAGGATAATGACATGATTGAAGGAAAAAATGATTTTATGTATTGTCATCCATTAAAATATCAACCACATATGTATTTTGTTATTCATTTATAGTAATGTAGATCTATTATCATATATTAATTAATTTTTTTGAATGATTTGTTAAATTTTGAAAAATTAAATGTTATATTTATTTATGTTCGGTATTTCATTATAATATGTATCTATATTTTGTTTTTCAATATGTATATCTTTTTTCATTTACTATTTTTTATTCTTCATGATTTTTCCAAAATATATGTTCTGAAGTTATTTTTACTTATCAGAATGATAGAATTTATAAGGAATAAGTGTTTCAATGATCCCAGTCGACACACAATTTATGTTCTCTTAATATCATAGACACCAAATGATCTATTGGGTTCCCTCCCTATAGAGTTTGGGAAACCCTACATTTTCACCCCAATAGAATTTAAAACATCTTCTTTATCCCTTCCATCATTGTCAGGAACACCCCTTCCTTTTCTATCCCATAATCATTTGGCACATTGCTTCTAAATTCATTAGGTTCAGAATTTGATGACTATACGTTTAGGGAACATTTGTTCACTCCTATTTATTCACAAGCATATTATATGAGGATTGTTATAGGTTCAAATAATAATGTGAATAATGTTATTTAAACTTTTTTATTCTAATAACTATTTTTTCATAGAAGGTGGAAACACGGTTACTATCGAGGAAAATATAAATAGTTCATATTTTTGGAATTTCAGTTTATTAAATATATCTTCCCCCATCGATTGTTATGGGGTCCCTTCGGATGATGCTTCAGGATTATTTAGCAAGATTCTAGGCTAGTAGGTGGCTAATGTGGTTATCCTTCAGATTTTATATTTTGATTAGAGTAATATGCCTCAATCTTGGATGAATGAAGTGTTTTTTCCCAAATAAAGATAATTTTAATAAATTATTTCTCAATTGAATTCTATTATGTAATTAAATTCTAATATTTTAAAAATTAATCTCTTTGTATAGATGTTATTCCACATTACCATTACTGATATTATCACCCAAAAGTGCATGTTGAATATTTTGGGTAAGAATATGAAATATTTTAAATAGATATTGTGGAATGAATTCAAAGATTCATCATTGGCCACTTGATAATAGATTGATAAGGTACATGAAGGGGTTCCTAGAGAGAAGTGTAAGGTATTCTTTGGTATCTATATCCATGAAAAGAACATGGTATATAAAAATATATTTATATATTAATCTCACTTTATATATATACATTCATGTGAAAAATATATTTCTTTTCATGTATTACAATTAAATTGAATGTTATTTATTTCAAGAAGTTTAATGGAAAAATTTATCAACTCAAGCTAAATAAATCAACCATCACACTACTGGATCAAATTGTTTTTCAAGAAATATATAGATAATGGTTATATTTTAATTAATGTAAATATTTATAAGATAACATTATATATTTAATATTTTAATTTATTTATTTATCTTTGTTTAATATAGTCAAAGAATTTAGGCAATGAAGTTTCCCAAATATATTTCTTTTAGATATTCATACGTGATCTTATGGGAGTTATGTGATTGATCCTCCCAAAAAGTTGGGGTATGAGTTCTTTTTTCATTTTAATAACTTAGCGTTAGTTTTTACTTTGTTGATATTAATTTATTTAAATATGATAGATATTTTATTTATAGGTAAAGATGAAATAACTATTGGATTCCAATCCATCATAGTTTTTATCAGTCTCCTTGGATGATCTAGTTGGTCATGTCCATGGGAAGGATCATCCTAGTCGCGTGCATAGTATGGGTTCAGGACCATTATCATGTGAGGTAATTGGAAAGTAAACATGAACTGAAATAGCATCTAATCATGGTTTTAGTTACTCTTACCATTATATTCCTAGAGGGAGATTATTTCAATGAAAAGAACCTTTCAGCAATAGGGGAGCGTAATACATCAATTGGGGCCTCATACAAAGATGCAAGATGCAAAGGTCATCTCTCTATAGAAATAATATGTTGAATTATATCAAAATATGATTTTATGTGTCACCATTGATACTACATCAATTGGTTATTTGAGTGATTAGGTAAATCACACAACATTATAATCATATAGTATACAACATTTTATTGGTTTAATGTTCAAAATTTAAATATACATCACTATTAAATTTTCAATGAAATTTTTATAATTGTGTTGGTATCCATTAGTGGATATAGAGATAGGGATGATGTAAATATTTTTTTAGGTAGTAATTAGGTTTTGAATTTTTATTTAGTGATGGTGGTATCTAACTAAACTCATGAGAGAGTAATAAATTGATATGGTGGTTGAGAAACCTTATTTTTCGTTTGAGGTAGGGGATATCTATATTTTCATTACATTGAATGAAATATATATGCTCAGTTGATTTGATATGTTTTAATCTATTTTTATCTTATAATAATCATTCATAGGATATTTGGGTTTTTAGTGATCGTTATTTAAATTCTTTCTCTTTTTTTCTCTTGAAGTGGCTTCAATGATGATATTGGATGGTGACCTCAGGTCAAATAAATATCTATAGTTCATTATTTGTGTTTATATTATTTTCTAGGTTTCTATGGAAAATTTATTTTATTTTATTTTGGTTACTTTTTTGAGTATTTTTATAAATAATATTTTAAGGAAAATTATATAATTATATATGTTTGTGTTATAACTTAGTTGGTTTTATTATTTAAAACTTATTATTTGACCTTTACTAGAAATAAAATAGATAGACACACCGTACTATTTTTTCAAAATAATTCAACTACTTATTTATTTATTTTAACTTGGGAAAAACCATTCACAATATTTATATTTGAAGCCTAAAAAATGATTCTCAAACTGTGAGGATCATGGATGACCTTCAGATCATCCAATGGGTTCAATCAGCTATGGGTAAATATAGTGTTGGTTGGTTCACGAAAAAATATAATCAAATCCTAATTTAATAATACAATATTAAGGGAATAAAATTAAAAAATCATATATTTTCATTAATATGTAGTTTTTATGTTTGAAGAAGTGTCTCGGAAACACCATTTGTTCTAAAACTCATGTTTCTAGAAGATTTTTTGAAGGTGTAATTCCATGCCTATGTTTGATTTATACTTCCTCTTAGTTATAATTTTATATTTTAATTTAATTGGATGTTGAAATAGTATGTTTCATGGGATGATTATAAGTGATTTAGATCATATTCATATAATTAACATTTTTAGGGGTATGATTTTGTCATTTGTACCATCCAAATGATTTTTAATATTTCTTATTAATCATATAGAATAATTATGATTCATTTTAATGATGATTACATGATTGAAAGTTAATTTTAATCTTTTTTTATTAAAATTTCCAATGATTTAAGATAATTTCTTTGAGGTAAATTTTTTTGACTTTATTCCATATATTTTGACATATTTTATTAACTTTTTAGATGATTATAATTTTAATAAAAAGTGGGTTTATAATTTTTTTTAATTTAATTTATTTAAAAACTGGCTTGGTTGAAATTTAGAAATTTGGGTCTTCATTTTTTTTATTATCACATTACATTATGGATTTATCATTTCTATTATATTAGTTCGGTTATTATTTTTATTTTGATTATGATTTTATTATTTTTTTACTGAATATAATTTAATATTGGTCGTCTATTTTTTTCTAGGGTTGTAGTTTCTGAAGATTTGTTTTCAACATCAATATATAGAGGCGGTTTAAACCGTTTCTATATATGGTCAAATAATTATTATGGTTGCTTATACCACCACTAAATCCTCAGTAATATTTTAGAGCCAACTTGCTGCTGAAAAATGATATAATCACCACTAATAATTGTTTCGCACTACATCCTAGAAATATCCACTAAATGGGTAAATCGTACTCAAGTTAGATGCCACACCAATTTTTCCAGTGATTTTAAAAACCCACCCCCAAAGTAAAAAATACTACCGTTAGACCCGTGTTTTTTTTTCATAGTATGTCAGGAATCTGTATAGGATCATCATGGTAAGGAATATATGATTCTAATTATATTTATTCATATGTGAGAACATGCATTGGGTATGGAAAGTACTTCCTTAACAAATATATATAAAACACACCATGTACTTTTGATATAAATGGTGGAAATTCTAAATGGTGAGACATAAATCCAAATATTTTAATAATTTAAATGGTTATGATGTACCTACAACTCATTTTTCCTTCTTACAAAGCATTATAAAATTGATCCATGGACATACATTAAATAATTCATGATCACCCACTTCATATTACAAATTATTCCTTTAATTATTATAATAAATATTTTTTTCATTGGGATGCTTCAATATGAGACTGAATAGTAATTTCCATTTCTTTTGTCTCATAAACATGTTCTTGGACAAAAATTTTCCTTTCACCAACCACATTCCAAAATATTGGGGTATGAATAGATTTTTATATAATTCTTCAAATAGATGAATTTGACTGCATGAATGGAATCTGTTATTATTAGAATACTAAAACAAATGTAAATATTAATCACATATACCTTGAAGGTCATGTGAAAATTATCTCAATAAGTATTCTAATATTTGAATAATCCTTTCAGCCTCTCTATCATTTTGAGGATGGTAAGCGGTGCATAAATCGAGCTTAGTATCATGATCCTTCTGAAAAACATCCATAATTTTGATGTAAATAGAGGAAAATAATTAGACACAATTTAAATAGGTGTTCTATGAATTCTTGTAAATTCATTAATATAGATTCATTCAAGGAAATCAAGAGGTTAATCATTTCTAATAGTAACTAATGTGAAGATATTATTAGGAGATAAAAATAATCCATATTGAATCATACCTCCAATGAGTCTTTTTTAATCCAAGGAATAATTCCAAACTAATGTCATGCCATTTCAACATAGGTGTAGGAAGAGTTTTCCTGAATCCTCTTGGTTGTTGTCTCTCATCCTTAACTCATTGAAAAACTGAGAATCTTGTGGCATAATTATAAATTTACTACTTCATATTGTATCGCCTAAAAATGTTCCCTCAAATACCTATACATATTTGAGATACCAGGATGTATATATAAATTTTATTTTTGGGCATTGTCCAACAATTACATTATTAGCTCTAGTATATATGGAACACATAATATCTTCCCAAATTTCATAACACCATATTCACAAATAAAGTCTACCAATTTCTAATCATTCACAACAGTTATTTTCATCTGAAATTTATCATCATAATACTGATAAATTTTTATCTTTTATAGTAATGATTTTTTAGAAACCATTTACAAAATACGTTATGTCTCTCCCTGCTTAATAATTTTCTTATCTATATTTACTAGATACCAAGATATAGTATATATATAAATACTAATTTTTTATAAATCCATGGTTGTTCCGGATCATTGCATATTATGCCTTATTTTCCCTCCCTTGGTGGTAGTGCATTGAGAAGTAATAATATTTTTGTAGCTGAATCCATCACCATTTCCTCATATTGAGCACTTTCGGTCAGAAGATGTATATTGGGAATTTATGATCCATGTATATCTCAGATATTTTTCCCATAGAGATAATGTATCCATAACATAAATGAAATTATTTACATCTTAAGATCATTTTTTGGATAGTTCTATCCATGAGTCTTTAACTAAATTGATGCATGTTCAATAACCCTTTTATTTTTCTTAAGTACATAGCCACATCCCTTCTCCGATGAGTCACTATATATCAAAAACCAATCATTTCTTGATGGAAGAGTCAAAATAATCCTACTAACCAATCACATCTATAAATCATTAAAACTATATTCACATTACATTGTATATATATACGTAAAACCATTACAGGTCATCTTGGTTAATGAGTTAGCTAATTAAGAAACTTTTTGAACAAATCACATATAGTATCCTACCAAACCAATGATACGATGTACCTCATTTATATTTTTTTTCTGTGAAAAAATATCTTACTAAAAATTTATTTATAGGATCAACTCAGATTTCATCCCTTTAGTCAATATGAGAATGAAATGAAAATTTCTAAAGCTAAAATTCAGACAAGAAATTTTTTTATATAACTCATTTATTTTATCAATATCATGAATGATCTATATTTTATTCTCATGATCCGCATATATTTTTGAATAAAAAAAATATTTATCTTTGAGAAATATTGGTCCATGCGAATTTGATCAAATAATTCATCAATGTGAGGTAAGGGATACTTGTTTTTTATCATAATTTCATTGATTTCACTATAATAAATGCATAGCATCAGGGATACATATTTATTATTTATAGAGATAACTACAGAACCTCATTATAAAAAACTAGGATGAATAAATCCCTTTTCACCCAGATCCTCTAGTTTTTTATTCAGCACTACTAATTCAACATTTTCCATTCTATTAAAAGCCTTTGATATAGGTCTTGCAGCAAGGATTAGATAAATGAAAAACATAACTTCCTATTCTGGTGGATGTCTAAGTCATTCATTAAAAATACATCAATATATTCTTAAATGATAGGTATACCCTCAATTATAAATTTTCCTTTTTCATTCATAGATTTTTGCTTCTCTTTATCATTAATTTTCTCATTCCCAAGAGATATAAGGGTGGATCTAAGCATGAATTATATGATGAATTCTTCACTCCAAATATAAATAATTATAAATCTTCATTATGAGTCATAAATAAATTTCATTAAAATAATTTTTTTCATAATATTTTTATATCCATTACTTTTTATGGATTATATCAGAGTCAACCATACGTATGATAATAATGTCTCTAAATACGGGAAGATTTCGTGTCACAATGGGGACAACATGACACATTCTTATTGATATGATATTTCCACAAAAAGTTTTTGATGAAAACTCCCTTCTTAATAAGATTAGGAAATATATAATTTTGTCTGGAAATATAGAAGATAATAATGTGTTTGAGGATTTAGAATCAAATAAGGAATTACAAATTTTGAGTCTATGATTAATATACCTTCCACCACATCTTTGCAGACTTCAATCTCAATTGTAGTGATTGCATATGCATGGACTTATTCCCTTAAACTCTTCCACGATACATTACATTGAAACATGGTATATTAGTTTTAATAATTTCCCATTTCAATAAATTTGAGCACTGTATATTAGTGTTTTATTTCTGCCTTTTTCATTCATTATCTTGATGGCCATTATATTTTCACTTATAATAAACTCTCAGCCCCATCAAGAATTTCTTAGTATGATCCCTTGAAAAAGACTCACAAGATGTAAATTTATTTATTCTATTATTACTATTTTACACATTACCTTTTTTTAGGGCTCAAAAAAATCTTATTTTCTTGGTTTCTATTAAACATATAGGATCTAGAAATTTTATTCTTTTTTTGAATGGCGCATAAAACTATTTCCCCATATAATGAAATGTTTACGAAACCAATTATTTTTTGATAATTTCATTAATAACATAAAACAAATGGTCAGTAATAAATTATATATTGTGTATGTATTCTATAACATACCTTGATAGTAATGTAATGGAATCCTCATACACTGCAATGCTTTCTTCTTCCTTTTTATTTAAGAAACGGAAATTCCTCTACATTTAGTTTCATGGATCACAAGAGAAATATTTTTCAAATAACTTTTTTCAAAGTATATTCATTCTATAGGTTCTATATTTTATTCTTCACTAGTATTTTGGATCAAAAAACAACCATTGATCAGTATCACCTTTATGAAAATATTTTATAAGTATAACCTTTTCTCTTTCATCACATCCTCAATAAAAAAATATATTTTCAAGGGAATTAACCCATTTCTCTTCTTCGATTAGATTAATACTCTCACTAAATTTGGGGGCTTCAAAAAAATTAAGTGGTATAATATTGGATGATAATTTTATGGAACAATAGGTTTCTGCATTATAGAAAAGTTATTTTTCATAAGCTGAGTAAGCATCAAAAATAAGTCCATGATCTCCTCATTTCTAATACCTTCTATATTGGATTTCTCAATTGAGAGATATATATATTATCCATGAGTATTGAAATAATTATTTCTTATAGGATCCATTTATAGACATTGGAACTAAATTATTGAATAATATTATGAATTTGAATAAATTATGTATAATTAAAAATTTGATGTAATAATTGATATAAATTGAAAATTTTAACATTGTGGTTCTTAAAATCATAAATTTGAACCACTAAGAATATAAAATCATATATTTCACAATAATTAATAAAAAAAAATTAATTGACCAAATAATATACCTCGAGATTGTTAAACTAAGTGTGCATTAATGGCCATTTTCATGCACTAGGTAATTCTCATGTCAAGAAGAACCTGTCCTTTTAGGAGTTATTACACCTAGGTAAAAATATGCCAGAACAATGTACACATGTTGAATATTCAAACAAATTTATTTTAAGGTAAACCACATAACATATTATATGACAAATCATTCATCATATTTTCCAATAGTTAGATATATTCTTAAAATCTATTATAGGGTAGTGTTCCCTAATTTATGAGTTACTAAAACTAGTTCTATAGATTTATTCTAATCTTCCCCTGATTCCAATTATAAAAACTCACCTCTAGTAACTAAGATCCAGTTGTAATTGTTTTACAATGGTATAAGATACAAAATATATAATCCCAATAAACCAATCAGTTTATCATTCTTGAAGAACATGACCATACATTATACCCATTTTACATTGTGAAGAACACATAGAGCATAAAAAATTAGTTGTTCAACATCCATGAAACTAATTCAATTAATTCATATTTATATCCTGGGTAAAGGAAACAAAATAAGGGTTATAAAATAACTCATTAAGGGTTATATACAGTGGAATCTATCACAAGTAGACAAAGAAATGATCGATATGTAAAGTTAAATAACTGAAGACATGTGGAATTAAATCAATAACTTGGGTAGATAAGTCATAATGAATATTGAAATTTAAATAAATGAAAACACATTTCATTTAATAAATAACTGTAGTTGATGAGGAATAATCAATATGATATAGTAAATAATTGAAGACACATGTCATTTAATCAATAACTTGAGTAGATAAAGAATAATCAATATCTTAGGGAAAATAACTAAAAAAATTCCATTTAATCAATTACTTATATAGATAATGCATAATAAATATGGTATGGTGAAGCTTGGATTATTTTCCCCTATCAACCACTCAAGGGACTAGTGCTCTGCTAATGTGTATAGCAGCACTCATATAGAATACTCAACAATAGTACTTTTTAATAGGTTATTTTTTTGTTTTGTTGGTCTTTTTAATTGGGGTTTGTTTGAATAGATTAACTAAATTGATTAATGGATGAATTTTTTTTAACAATTTGATAAATATGGTGGTGATTTCATTATTGGTGATTTTAAGATAATGATAACCTTGAGATTTTATTTATATTTCATTAAATTAACACCCACTTCACATGATGATTTTGATCTTAATTCCCAAGTGTTGAGGCTTTATTCCAAGCCTTAACATTACTTAGGGATATAATCTAAATCAGAACATTTTTTATGGTGATGTATTTATGGGTCCAATAACCCAAGAATCCACATGTCAATCCAAACATGTCATTAATCTATGACATTTTAATTTGAACATACACAATTTTAACCTAAACAATACTCAACGACATAAACCCACAATCACTTTATATCCCCAAATCATTACTCACCCCAATAGTATATCTAATCATTCATTGATATGGATATTAATCCAGTTTATTATTTTTATAGTCATGAGTTAAATGAAAATAAAATGAATGATACATGAAATGAATAGTTCGATGAACACACACACGAATGGTGAAGAGAGTAAAAAACGAAATTTTTATTCAATGACAATATAAAATAAGGGAGCGATTTTCAACATGATTTAAACAATTTTAAGAACATTAATATTAATAATTTATTTTGGAAGATAGTAATAGATAATGATAATGAAACATGAATTAAAACATAATTATAAACACAAACACTTAAGATATTACAAATGATGAAAAATGAAAAAGTAAATCAATAGAAACATAGAGGTATGGTATATCAAGTAGAAAATTGATAATGGAAGATCCCCCCATGAATTTTAATTAGCCTTGGATGTTCTAAAAAATATTTATTTTCTCTGAAATTTCAACCCCTTTCAAGGAGAGGAAGGGGATGTATTTATAGCCCAAGGTGGTGGACGGTTTATTTTCCAAATATACCCCTCCACATCGATATCCAATTTGAAAATTCAAAATGATGAATTAGGAAGAATATTATTAATAAAATTTGTATATATTAATGTTGAAATTATACCCTAAAAATCTTCCATCCTTTGGAGTTAAGGAGTCAATGGTATGGCGGTTTGAATAAACAATTTTAATATGTCTATTTCTACCCAGGAATTTTCGAAGGCTAAAATTTGAATGGGTTTTTGAAATGGAAAATGCCCTAAAATCCGAACCATTTATAATAAAAATTAGGCCACTTATATATTTTATTTGACACTATGAAATATAAAATCAATTTTATTTCTATATTAAGATCAAAGTGAAGGATTCTTTTTATTTTTTAATTATCAAAAAAAATAGCTGGAAGGACATCAAAGAATCATTTGAGCCCCTTTTGGTGTATTTGGGCCTTGAAATTTCTATCCATGATTATTTTTGTTATTCAGGAATATTGTCAGGAGTTTAATAAAAAATTTCCCCTTGATTGATCACGTAAATTGTATCATCATGGTTGGTTTAGTTTCTTGATAAATTCTTTGGGCCTTCTTATGTGGACCATATGACCCTTCAAATGGTTTAATTATCCCAAATTAATGTTTAATTATTTATATTAAAGTGAATAAGGAATATTAAGAAATAATAATCATAAAATTTGGATTATTTAGCAGAGACTAATAATTAAAATAGTAATATCACTCTATTGTATTAATTCAAATAATGATCAAAAATTATTTTTAGTATTCAAACATGGGTATTTCACCCCAATTATGAACTTTTACGGGAATATTATTAAAGGTAGTCGAAATAATGTTATAAAGAAATGAATAATATCAAATCCCCCACACATAGTCCTGTGCATGTCCTCATGTAAAAACAAATATAAAAACATAACAAAATCATTCCCACTCACCAACAAATATAAATTTTTTTCTCCAATGAGGGGTGGATTATACCATTTCCCTCATCCATATTTAATTTCACCACAAATTTCTATAGAAACCAATGGTCCAAAAACATGTCAATTTTTAGGCCCAAATATATAAATGTAAAATGTGTGTAGTCAGAACACACTCCTCTCAATATGATAAATAGTTATGTTTTCTGGTTGAATCATTCACCAACCAAAAGAAAAAAATCATAGAGTTTAAAAGAGATCTCAAATTCAATTTCTCTTTCCTAAAGTGAACAATAATAAAGAAGTCATTTTGGGGTAATTGTGTGCCTATGATATGGTAGGAATTAAATTTCCCTGAGTGAGGAAAAGAGGGATAAAACCCTAATATGGAAAAAGAAATGTAGAATTTTAAATAATACATGGAAGGATATAGAAAACCCCATTTACAAGGGAATGACTATGTTAAGGATAACACAAATGATATGGATCAAATTTTAACAGGATGAAAATGAGAAATATGTGCAAGAAAAAACATTTCCAAAGGACACAAGAATATATAGTGAAATTGTTCTTTTTTTTGTTATTTTTTTTGTTTTTTTAAGAATAAATTCAGAAAAATTTCGCAATAATTTCCCAACCCATGATTTATATCCTCTTGAAACTAATTTTAATAGTTTTAAAAATATCAAAGGTGGGGGAATAGTGATTTTTACCTGCCCAAGACAAAACCCATTTTACTTTTTTGAACACTTTTCAATAACATGTAAAAAATTACATAAATGAAAATCCATTCCCAAAACTCACTGAATGGAACCCTCTCCCCACACATAAATATATGATATCCCTCAGGCATGTGATAACAGATTGGAAATCATGGAATGAATACCCAAAATAAAAACCATTCCCCACACACAAACACATAAATTAAAAAATATGTAATGAAAATATATGTAGATATTAGGTGGGAAAAGGTTTTGGGATTTTAATGTGGATATCAAGAAAAAAATTCATATTCCTGATGGGGATTTCAAAAAGATGATTAAAGTATGGGTAATGGGGGGATATTTGGTTATTGTGATTCTCATGTGGTTTGGAAATTTCATATATCATATTAATGAACACCAAAGTAGGAAATTCAACTCGAAGGACCAAAACATAAGACTTACAATTATGGGTTTAAAAAAAATGAAAATATTATCAGAGGTAACCTTGGAATGAAAGATAATTTTTTTCCTTAAATTTGGGAAATAATCATTTTTAACATCAAAAAGTGTGCAGTCAATTTTTTTTTGTTTGGGAACATGATTTATTATCCAAATTTTTGATAAAAATACAACATTTTTTTAGATGGAAACATGTATTTTGAATCCCCAAAATGGTTGGAAACAATTTCAAAAGATGATGAAGAGTAATTAAGATTACTTTTTCATATTTCATTATTAATTTTGGTTTTTTATAAAGACACACCAAAACAAAAGAGAAGAAGTAAATAAATATTTTGATAAAAACAAGTGGTAAAAATGATAATGAGAGAGTAAGAATAGAGAGAGAGAGGGAAGAGGAGTTAAAGGAAAATAGGTTCCCCTACTTTGGATTTGTTGTGTCGCCATCTCAATCTAGTGGTGGGTCAATTATAGATGTTGGGGATCTAATATAAGTTTATATGGTTCCCATGATATGTGTCCTATTATGGTGAAGCTTTAACTGATTTTCATTAACCGTGAATGTCCTTTTAGAAGATGTGTCTTGGACTTCAACTAAACTAAATGGGTAAACATTAGTAATAGTAAAAGGACCTTCCCAATAAGAATTAATCTCACCTAAGTTAAGATAAAACTTGGAATTTATGATCATTGACTTTTGACCTTCATGTAATATCTATTCTTGGATGTATTTTTTCAGGGAATACCTTAGTTATTTCTTTGTAGAGATTGGAATTATGATTTGATTCAAGTCATAGCTCCTCCAATTCAGTCAACTACAATAATTTTTCTTCATTAGAATTTTCACAATCAAAATTACTTGTATTTATGAACCAAAATTACATATGTTGGATTTCAACTAGTAAATGACATAATTTAACACAAACAAGCCTATATGGAGACATCCCAATATGTGTTTTATGTGAATTTCGATATCCCAAAGAGCTTCACCAAGTATTTCAGGAAAGATTTTTCTCGTGGGATTTAATATTATCCGAAGAACTATTTTCACTAATTTATTAGAAAGTTTAGACATGCCATTTTTGGGGATGATATGCAGTTGAGGTTATATATAAAACCCCTAACATTTTCATAAAATATTGTAGGGTACAATTATAGAAATGAGTTCCTAATTCACTTTTCAAGGCACAGGGTGTTCCAAACCCAGAGAAAATGTGGGTTTTTAGAGACTCACTAATACTATGTGAATCATTATTTCTAGTGGGTTTTTCATCAACCCACCCAAAAACATAATCAATAGCCATAAGAATATATGAGAATCCATTTGAAGGTGGAAATTATCACTTGAAATCGATTCCCCAAACATCAAATATCTCATAGAAGATTAAGGCCTTTTAGGGAATTTCATTTATTTTTGAAATTGTGCTAAACATTTAGAAATTGGGACATGATTAAAAGAACTAATTTGTTTCCATGAAGAGTGAAGTATAGAATAATCTCGATTCAAGGACCATTCAGGAGGTCCTTTTTCCCCAAAGTTGACACCAAAAGGAATTGAGTGAAAATATTTTTTGATGGAGGAATTTTAATCTTCATCGACGCATCTCATAATTACCATGTCATCCCCAGTTTTCCAAATTTTATTATCTTCCCAAAAAATATAATTTTGAATCACTTTTCTAATCCAATTGTTGTTCCATTGAAAGAATTTTGAGAAAAACACCAGCAACCATGTAGTTTAATATTGGGGTATACAATGGTAACTTTATATTGATAGATGAGAGGTTTTGAGTTGGAAATTTTGGATCAATTATTTCAGAATATGAAGAATTAGAAATTCTACTTAGGTGATTAGCTATAGAGTTTTCTTTTATAGGTATATATTTAATCATATTTTTAAAATGATATAACATTAAGATCCATCATATTATCCTTAGTTTTGAATCTCTTTTCTAAATTAGTAACTTAAATGCTGAACAGTCTTTAATAAATGATTGTTTTTGAACCTATGAGATCAGTCCATAATTTATCCAAGGATAAAAACACTACTAAAAGATCATTTTTAGTCACATTGTACGGAAATTTAACTTCATAAAATTTTTTGAGTCATAATATATAATATGATTAATGTTTTATCTTTTTTGACAAAGAGCGGACCCAATGGACCTATCATAACCATTACACATTAATTCAAAGGGTAACGAACAATATGGGAATTTTATTATCGAGGTATATGTAAGAAGAAATTAGAGTATAATGAAGGATCTCTTACAAGATTCACTGAAATGGAATTTGACATCATTTTTGAGTAGTTGAGTGAGTATGATGGAAATTCTACCGAAGTTATGGATGAATCTATAATAGAAACCAACATGACTAAGGAATAAGTAGATGTATCAAACAGATGTGGGTTCAAGAAGTGATTGGATAACATATATTTAGGAAGGATAAACTTTAATACCCTCTGGTGAAACTATGTTCCCTAGAACGATCCCATTTGTACCCATGAATTGCTAGTTTTTAAAATTCATCCCAAGGTTAGATTGGAAAAACATTCTAATTACCAGAGAGAGTGAATTCAAGCATGATTCAAATGAATAACCATAAATGTTAATGTCATCCATTAATAACTCCATGAAATGCTCAATGAATTTCTAAAAGATACACATCATACCCCTTTGGAATGTTAAAATAGCATTGGAATGGATAAAAGGAATTATCTTATATGCATATGTTCCAATGGGGTAAGTGAATGTAGTCTTTCCGTGGTCCTGAGGTGTTATTAGAATTAGAATGTAGCCAATGTATCTATCAAGAATTCCATAATGCGACTTTATGGATAATCTTTATTGAATTTGATCATGGAATGGAAGAGGGTAGTGTAATTTTTGTGTTTCCACATTCAATTTTCTAAAGTCGATGCACAGATGCCATTTATTTTTCACTCAAGTTGTGACCACCTTCCCATGTTAAATTATTATAACAGTTATCCCACCCTTATTTGGAACCAATTGTATTGGAATAACCCATTTACTATTATTAATTGGGTAGATACCATCTTGAATAATATTGGTGATATATTCCCTAACTACCTCAAGGATGAGTGGATTGAGTCTTCTTTATGGTTATCAGATTAGTTTCGAAGAGGAATGTGATTCATGAAAAGAGTAGGGTTGATTCTTGGTATGTTATATACGTTCTTATCTATGGCCTTTTTGTTCTCCTATAACACTGGGACAAGTTTGGACACCTATTTTTTATTATGTGTAGGAGATAAAATGATTGTATAAAAGTGATCATGGAAGAGTATTGCATATTCCAGATGAGTGGGAAGAGGTTTCAGGCCAGTCTCATATTTTATTTGTGGGTTAGGCATCTCAAGAATGGGGGAATATCTTTCAATTACTTTTGATTAATTTTCCTTAATATTATCTTAGGTGCGGTTGTATATATCAGTGTTTATATGGTATTTTAGTGAGTTTTTATGATCTTTTAGATCGATGGAGTATATGAATGAAGGTTCCTCACCAACTTCCCATTTTAGGACATGATTAATCATTGTGAAAATTTCATAGTCTTCTATATCATTTTAACATTACGAACCTGATGGAATGGGATTTAATTGATGATAAAAAGTGGTCTTAGAAGCATGGATTGAGATTGTAGAGTGATATTTAGATGTCTATCGCATGGTTTGAAAATGTTGAACTTGACCATTTGGTCACCAAATTCCGTGGATAAGATTCTTGAATTGGAATCAATCTTAGTTATAGTTTTCAAGTGGGGTGGTCTTCCTTGAATTAGGTTAGATCAAGAATATATCATATCACCTTCCATGACAAGGAAATTTAAATAAGCTAAGAAGATATCTCATTAACATGGAAGAGGACATCATCGATTATTCCCTCTGAATTGGTAGTGATATTATTAGCTAACTAGATGACCACACCTGTAGGATGTTAGGTACCTAGACCAAGATTGGATAATATGGATTTATTTATGAAATTTATCGAGGCTCAAAAGGATATGAGTGCATCAAAAAATTTTGAAATTTATATTTGGCATGGATGTGTAAACATACTAGGATCTTTTCAATTCAAGGGTATTGACTCTTTCATTTGAAACATTTTCAAATGTCCTAATATTCCTCTTAGGGGTGAATAAATCCTTAAAAATCTGGTCATACTTGGGAATTTTTTTGATGGAATCAAAGAGGAAAATGTTCACTTCAACACATCTAAACATGTCAATCATTTTAGGATCAAGTTCAAAAGATTTAAATGGATTATAAAGAACTAAAAGAAAAGGAAATGAGTAGCTTATAGTAATGACAGGAGGTGAGCGAGTGGCTTCAGGTTTCTTGTCTGGTTTCTTTTTTTTATCTTTTCCTATATCAAAATATTAAAGGGGAGTTAGAAGGTTCATCATAAGGGATAATAATTTTCTCTCACTATCAAAGTAATATTTAGTATACATTACCCTTGGGGTTGGGTAATGGTTGAGCTATGAGTTGGGAAGAATTTTTTTCTTTTAGATTACGTGGGATTCAAGTTAACCAATTTTTTTCAATGTTTTTGAGGATATAATGGGGGAAGGATGGAAGATCCTCCACTACACTTTACTGTGGATTCTTTGATGAAGATACTTGTCCTGAATTGGGATTGCCTTGATCTTGGTTCTTGGGAAAGTACTTGTATTAGTATGGGAATGGGAAAGGAACATTATTATAGTGGAATCTAATAGGAAAGAAAGAAGGATTTATCCTTTGAGGTTGAGGACCAAAAGGTATAGTTATTGGAAGTTACCAACACCTTGACCATATTGGAATCAGTTTGGGTTTTGAGGAGGTATTTGAGGGGAATGAGAGACGAGATTAATATACCTCATGCCTAGGTTATAGGTTTAAGATAAGGGATCAAGGTGGGGTTGTTTGTAGTTTCTAATGAATATACTTAATTGTTGATGGTTGGGGTTCCTTAGAGCATATTTTGAATTGGGATTCATTGGAAGAGATGAATCTTATAGATCCTATTAAAGTTTTGGACCTGTGTCTGTAGTATGAGCTAGTGAATTGTATAATCCATAGTTTTTGATAGGTATAGGAAACATATATTGTTGATAAGATGTAGTTGGGGATTTGGAATCTAGAGAAAGTTGTCTCACAAGACTTGTAAGTTCACTTATCCCCTATTTAATCTTTTTTGACTCTTTTGATTGATTCTCTTTTACTCATTTGACTTGAGCATGTAATTGAGTATAGAATTGTTGCATGTTTTCATCAATGTAGCTTATGAGATCTCATGTAGCTATATGAGTTTTTTCAACAAGATCACTTCCACTTGTGACTTCATAGAGTGTTCAATTCATAGACAATATCCCCTTCTATAAGTATTAGATAAATATTTTTCAAGGTATTTGATTGTGTGGGAAAGTTGGAACAACATTTTTTTAACCTCTACCATTACTCATGGAGGTATTTATTTTGGAATTTATGAATACTACTAATTTACTTTCAGATAGAATATGTATGAGAAACAAGAAATATTTTATCTAAGAATATTTACTTAATGTCATTACACATGGTTATGGAACCAGGAGGGAGGTAGTATGGCCATGACTTAGCGGAGCTAGATAAGGATAAAGGGAATTTTTTAAGTTTGATATGTTCTTATAAAACTCCTGCAATCTTCATGGTAAAGCAAACCACATAGAACTCTTTGAGATGAAGATTTTGATCCTCACTAGCTAGTCTATGTAAATGAGTTAGAAAATGAATTAAACTTGATTTGAGTTAGAATTAATCATAGATGTTTTGATATTTAATACCAAGGGGATGGTAATTTATATAATAGAAAAAGTTATTTAAGGGGTTTTTCTCTATGATTGGCTATATCTAGTTAAATTGGATTGGAAATGAATAGATATTGAGAGATTTGATTATCTCAAATGTTAATCCAATTTTGGTGAAGAGTTATCTTAATTTTATGTTCATAAAGATCTAAAATATTGGTTGGGAGGCTATGAGTAATTCAGATATGTTTTAAAGGATGAGGAATGCAGGTTTATCTTTGTGTTATCTTTCATAATTATTTCTATTTATTATTTTAAATTTTTTTTGTTTTGTTCTATAAAAACTCAAGAAATAACGACAAATTAACGTACCACCCCTTAAATGACACCATTTAAGTGTGGAAAATCATCACCAATCGACCTTTAAAGGGTCAATTGCTCTACTAATTTGTATAATATCACTCAGTTTGAATCATCGGTGATGGTACTTTTTAATAGTCGATTGTTTTTGTTTTGATTTTATTCTTAATTGGGGGTTTGTTTAAAGAGAATAATTAAATTCATTAATGGATGATGTTTTATTTACCAATTTTTTATTTTTTTCTGATCTCATTATTTTTGATTTTAGGATTATAAAATACTTGATCTTTCCTTTATATTGTATTAAATTAATAGCCACTTCAACCAGATGATTTTGATAAGAATTCCTAATTATCGAGTCTTAAGACCATGTATTAACTTAATATAGGGTTCTAACAATAATCAAAACATGTTTATGGTAGTTTATTTATGGTTCCAATAATATATGGAATCCACGTGTTAAACAAATATTGTCATTAATATATGATATTTTATGTTCAACATACATATTTTTAACCTAAAGAATACTCTACAACAAAAATCCCCCAATAATTTAATATCAATAAATCATGAATCACCCAAAAAGTCGTTTTTGGTTATTAATATGATTTAAAATATTTATGGTGATTAGTTAAAATAAAATTAAATTAATGGTATAAGAAAATAATAGTGCGTCAAACACATACATGAATGGTGAAGAGCGTTAAAAATAGACATTCAATTGAATGATAAAGAAAAAAGGAGGGAGTGATTTTATACATGATTTAAAATAATTTAAGAACATTGATATTTAAAAAACATGTGTTTAATGATAGTAAGAGACAATTATAAAGAAACATTCATTAAAATAAAATTACACACAAAAACACTTATGATATTACAAATAATGAAAAATGAAAATTTAAATCAAAAGAAGCAGGTAGGAATGGTATCTCCAGCAAAACAATGAGTATGGAAGATCCTAATAAGAAATTAGAAGATCCGTGTTTGTTCCCAATATCATAATTTTCTTCAAAATTCCAATCCCCTTCATGGATAGGAGAGGGTGTCTTTATAGCCCAAGGTGGTGGACAATTAGATTTCAAAATATTCCCCTACAATTGGATATCCAATTTGATAATTCATAAAGAAAAATCTAGATACATATTATTCCTAAATATTGTAGATATGAATGTTTTATGTATACCCAAAAACATTATGTGATGATTGGACTTAAGGATCCAATGTTATAATGGTTTTAATAAACAATTTTAATCTATCTATTTCTATCTAGAATTTTTGAAAGTCTGAAATGTGAATGGGTTTTTGAATAGGATGATGCCCTCAAATACAAATAATTTATTATAAAATGTCAGTATCCAATATATTTTATTTCATATTATAAAATATCAGCTCCATTGGATCTCTATATACGGATAAAATTCATGTATTTTGTGAGTATTTTAATTCCTAGATAGAATGGTGGAATGGATTTCAAAGCATAATTTCAGCCTCTTTTGGGTTGATTTGGGACTTCAATTTTTCCATGATTATTCTGAATATTAAATAATATATGAGGTAGTTTAATCAATTATTGTATTCTGAATTGATCCCAGAAACTGTATCATCATGGCTAGTCCAGTTTCTTCACAGATTCTTTGAGCCTTCTTATGTGGATCATATGACTCATCAAATGGATGAGTTGGCACAAACTTAAGTTTATTTATATTTATGAAATTTCATAAGGAACCCAAAAAAATCAAGATTCATAAAATTTTCATATATAGGGTTATATTTATATTTAAAATAGTAAACTGACTCGATTGAATTATTTCAAATAATTCTCAAAAATTATATTTAGTATTAAAACATGGGAATTTCACACCAATTATGCCCTTTTACATGAAAATTACAAAAGTTAGCAGACAAAAAATTAGGAATAAATTAATTACATCATAAGGTAAATAACTAAAATTAAATTACATTATATCAATAACTTGAGTAGATAATGAACAATCAATATAGAAAGGTAAATTACTGAGAACACAATCCATTTACTCAATAACATGAAAATGGAAATCATTGATGGATAATATCAATCAAAAAATATCATTGGTAATAATAAAAACATAATTCTAAATAAATTAAATAATTAATATTAGAATTAATTATAACATGAATCATGATACCTATATTATAATAATATTTCAAAAAATAATTTAAAACTACAGGTAAAAACCAATTTAATATGGTAAAAAGATTCGTCTCATGAGACCTATTGAAGCATCGAGGGGATATCTATAAAATAAAATGATCTATAACTGCATGTTCAAAGCATTAATCATATATAAAATGATTAATTTAATTACTGAACAATATTCCATGCCAATTAATATATATACTTCTTACATAAAATATATTTTTCAAGCTTTTCCCAAGTCGATCATATAACTTTCACAATAAAAAACTCTATATACAATTGGTACATGGTTTAGGAAATAATAATATAAAAAAATTAAAATATAAGGATATTTAATTAAAATTTAATTTCCACTAAAAAATTATTTTAATAGGCATTATATAAACCACATAGAAATATATAGGATCACAATTTTAAATAAGTTTCATTGGAGTGTAAACTGAGATAAAATGTAATAAAAATTACACATCATTGAAGTGAGAGTTAATCAATTGTGTGATATTTGTAAAAAATATAAATAAACATAAATATAAGTGTAAAAACAATATAAAACAATAAAAGGTCATTTCAAACATAATTTTTGTGTAATATAATCTTATAAGAATAAGTATAACCAAATTAATAGAAACTGAGTTAAGAAACCCCTTAATTATTGATTCAATTTTATTGTGCATGATTTAACCTCTTATATAATGTTTATAATCATGTTTTTAATTTTCTAATATTACCATATTCATATTTATAATATCATAAATGATCCTCTTATAATATCTTATAATATGTTCTTTCATTATCTTGGATTGTTACTACTGTTTCTGATGTTAAATGCCTTTTTTCTCATGAATTGTTTGACATTAAAGACTTGTTATTGGGAATAGAATATAGTTTTAACATATAAATAATTATATTAAAGTAAAAAATATAATTTTTTAATTATATAAATATGTAAAAACATGCATAAATGTTATGGATGGAAATATGAAATTCACTATTCATACAGATGGTGGGTTGTATGTACACATGAATGTTGTTTCCATTTTTTGACTGATGGTGCGAAAGAAAGGAATATAATAAGTCATAATAAAATAATATTTATTCTTCCATATATATAATCTATATTCATTTAATTTTTTATTATTACCATCTATGTAAAATATAAATGAAATACTCATCACAACGGTTCATAATCATGTAGTTCTCCGTACACACAAGCGACGTGATTATATTCTGATTGGTTAGAAGGTAAGATATTACATGTAATATTTTATTTATAGAATTATTTTTAGTTCATAAATATAAAATATATTAATTAAATTTACCTTTATTATCTTCTATGTAGAACTTTATAGAATAATGAATCGCAAGGCTTTATGAGGCGATAGTTCGTCATACATACAAGCGGCGTTATCATAACCCCTATAAAATGGAAATTTAGAAGGCATATGTGATATAATGATTATATAAGTACAAATTTATTAAAAATATAGTTTATATAATTTAAATATATCATTAAATCAGTTAATGAGAAGTGGTGATGGATAATGAATTACATCGGTTTGTGAGGCAGTACTTTACCGTACACATAATAGGCCGTTTCATTTCCCATTTGATGGAACTGGATGTGAATATAAAATGTCAAATAAACATAATGATATCTTTGTATATTTTTCATATTTATTTTACTATATTATCATAATTTAAAAATATTTTATGGTGGTGGAAAAACAAATAAAATAAAATGTTGACTTAAGAATTATACCACTTCTTCGAACAACCTCTTTAGGATTGCACCAAAAGCCATTATATGTAAGATTTTTATCATACCAACGCCAATAAGATATATATATATATAGGGAGATAATTAAGTTATTTGAGTATATTCTTTCTGAACTAAATGTAATTGGAGGTGTGAAAAGGTTAGTAGACGGGGTGGCCTTTTATAAGTGTAGGGAGAGGACAAACTTGAATTGTTTTGAAACAAATGAATTACCCCCACCTTTTTACATTAAAAAAGGATAAAAAATGAAACATTAGTGAACCTTGGATGTTATAATGTCTATTTAAATACATATAATAATAATTATAATATTTTTATGTAATTTTTAAACATTATTGTTTTAGTTTAATCCCCCCCCAGTAAGCGTATTTTCACCTTAACCATGGAAATTAATTTTTATGGTTTTTCCTATTTATTATATTTAAAATGAAGTTAATATTAATATATAATATTAATTATGATAATTCAAAATATATAATCAATTTTTCCAAATTTTAATAACTGATTTGGTTTAATTTTATTTAATATTAAACTAGTATACATGATGGAAAAACAGTTTTCCAAAGAATTGTGCTTATAAGTTTGAAAAGATTTTACATCAAAATTCAACATGAAATTGATTTAAATCAACTAAATTGGATTTATAATAATATAATTTATCTAATATTTATTTTTAATTTTATTTAAAAAATAAAGTTCTAAATTCTTTAAACGAAAATGTTGTTTTTAGAAAAACAATATTTTTTTTAATATTCTTTAAAAATTTATTCCTTTTATGAAATTCAAATTTTTTTAAGATAGTCCTTTTATTATTATTTTAAAAAATTTAATTAAAATTATCAAATATATTTTTTCAAAGAGAAAAAAATTAATTTTGACTTATGTGTACAAAACTTGATGAAAACATTTTTTAAAAATTACAGTTTGTTTGAAAAAACAATTTCCCATAAAATGATTTTTATATGAATTTAGCACATATTGGTAACTAATATATTTAATTTAAAATAGTTTAAACTATAAAATATTCATAATTTAGTTAGCCCTATTTATACCTACCAATTCAATCACTATGTTTACACGATATAGTATATTATTGTGCCTTCAGATTTAGGGTTGTGTGTACTACAAGATATCAAAGAGATTAAATTTATTTAAAAATGAATTAATTGTAAATTATTTGGGTTCTACATTGAATATTTCTCAATTTCATTCCACATTTTCCACTTCTTATTTCAATAATCATGAAGCAAATAAGTGTTTAAAAACTCGGTCTCAACATTCTCATCAAAATGAACCACTTCTTAATACTATTTAATATATCGGGAGTCCAAAAATCATAACAAACTTGTTTTTAAAAATATGAAAAACATATTAAATTTACACTAATAGTTGAGAAACCAATCAATGTAAATCTTTACATCCTTGTAAAATTTTTCTCATAAACACCCACTCATTATTCTTTTTTCTTTTTTAATTCCATAAATTTTTTTCCATTATTATATAGAGAAAAATAGGAAAATACTTCTCAAAAAACACATTTAAATACCCTAAAATGCGTATTATCAATCTCATCATTTTATTTATTATTATTCACTACAGACCACTACCGATCAGATTCATCATGAAAAATATATGTAGTAATAGTTATCTTTTAGTGTTCCATATATCCCAAAATATCTAATATATTTTCAAGTGAATTTATCAATCCTCCATGTTTCATTGGTTATAATGATACAACAAAATCTTGTGGGTGTTGTTTCATGAATCGATCCACTATAGGGATGTTCCCCTATAAAATATTTGATCGCTCTCTTTCATGGGTTCCAACATAAATCGATAATGTCAACCATGTCAATACTTCCACAAAATATATTCCAACAATTTTAGGTGGGTAATTCAGAAGGTTATTATCCCCTTGATTCCATTCTATTTCATCTTCCATGTTTCCTCAATAGAGAACCAATCTGGATAAACATGGATTAGATGAAGCAACATAGAAATAGTTAATATTTATCTCATTAAAATATATCATTTCATTATACTCTCTAAAGTATATATAATCAATATCTTAACCTATAAAAGTATCTAAACATTTACTTTTATACCAAATATAATTACCCATAAGTTAAATACCACAAAATTACATTTTTTATAATAATGGTTTCATGTTATTATATTTCATGTACCTAATCTATTCAGAGTTTTATGGAATTATGTTATAAAAATTACATATAACAATTATCACTTTCACATAGTATACATTTACTTCCATAGAAACATGTATTTTAGTATACATCCCATGTTAATTAAAGACTCGTTTTGTTCAATTATGAAGTCTTAATTAAAAGAGAACCCAACCATGCTAAAATTTAAACCCATCCTTATATCTTGTGAATAGAATTTTAAAATATTTGATAAGAAAAAAATATCTCAACAGTGGATAAAAATAAAATATTATTTTTATTCTAATGAAAAACATGAAAACTTAAGGACGTTTACCTTATTAGAATAAAATTTATATTACATAAATAAAACATATCCACATAATAAAATAAAACATTTCTTGGTGAAAACTTTTAAAACCCAATAAAATCAATAGGGAAACACATAAAGGTATTATAAGTCATGTTGGTAATCATGAAAAAGTTATTTTAAAACAAAAGCATTTACATATAAAAATTCATTACTATATGAAATGAAAATATTTCTATAAAACAGTCCAAGAATCATATAGGTATCTTAGAGAATCATATTCCTTATATTTCTTCACAATGTTTTGTATGTTTTTATAATAACTAAATAATAGTTAATTAAAAAATAATACACTCAGTTATCTCCCCCGTTTTAATCTTTGAAGACTAAAGCATTACCCAATCCATTAGAGAGTTATATTAGGTACACTCATCATCATGAGATATATCAGGCTCAAACATCATCATATATAATGATCAAGTGCCATATCATGAGAAAACATTTATAATATTTTCCTTTTTATCATAAAACCCATTAAAAATCATTTAAATCCATATGCAAAACACTTTATATTTTCTTATAATTATAATGGGAAATATTATTTTTCATTGAAAAATATTGAAATTGAGAAATTACCAAATGATTATTAATATTATATAAACTTATAGATTATTATTATTAATCAATAATATTTGTGAAGGTAGAAATATTTTTTCAAGATATATACAATAAAAAACTTTACACTTTTATAAATGGTTAAAATTAACCCAAATGAAAAAAATAGAAAATATTTCATTTTAAAAATTTATAAATAAAGTAAAATGGAATAAAAAATGACCATTATCAACCATTTAATCATAAATAATAACATTATTAGAAAATTTAAGATCATATTGATTTGGATTATAATATGTTTAAAACATTTCAAATAATGTTTTAAATGAAAAGTTGTTACCGAATGTCTCACATAGCATCTTATATTTTCTTACTCCATTATAAAAATATATATTTATTTCTAACACTATAAGATGAAAATGTCATGCATGAGTACATAGCATTTTCATTTCTAAAACTTATTATAATTATAAAATTTATTCTTGAGACAAACTTTTAAACAATACATATAAGTTAGTCTAGAAAAAATGAACTACGCCATTTCATAGAGACAACAGTATTTATGTACTCATGCATGACATTTTCATTTCTAAAACTAGCAGAAAATAAATATAGTATATAATATTTTACATTTCTATAATTTTTATTATATTATACATATCATATTTATCAATTAATTTCATACTAATTATCATCCTTATTTGGTGGATATTATAAATGAATCACATCGGTTCGCGGAGGTGGTATTCTACACATACACACAAGTAACACTATCAATTTCCAACTGAAGGAAAGTGTAAGAAGTTAAGTAATATATTTTCTTTTCAAAATATTAATAATTTCATAAAAATATTATATATTCATTAATTCCATTTTTATAACCATTAATGTGAGGCGATGAGGTATAAGGAAACACATCACTTCTTGGATGTGATGGTCCACACGTATGCGTAAACTATATTTTAATATACAATAGGTTAATGAAGAGATATAAAAGAGTTTTTCCATCAACAAAAATAATATAATTGTACGAAAAATACCTATTTCATTATCATATAGTTAATATAATATATTTTAGTGAGTTATAAGAAGAAATATACTTGAAATTGTTCGGTTTGAACTTATATCTCATCCTCAAATATCTCCCTATGGATTTTACATTAAGCCTTCTGGGACTAGAATTTCTATAATAAAAACACATATAGGGAATGGGAAGTGATTTTGGGGAGATATATATTATATCATGGTCTAAAATAGTGTGCTCAACATTTTATAGGAACGGTAGAGAGGAGGTTCCCATTTATAAGGAGGGGAGTGGTACTCTTATAATTATTCAATGTCTAAAAATAATATAAAGACTTAATTATTATAAATTAGAACTTAATCAAAAACAAATATATGATAACATGATAAGGTATAAAATAACATCCTACTACAAAAATTAAGATCATATTTTTCACCCTTATAACTTTGTTTGTACCTTTATTAAACTGATTTTCCCATTACTATGGTGACACATTTTACCATGACTACCATTCATCGTGACCAAAACTGTAATGGACCTCATTAATAAATATTTAATATATTGATTAAATGTATATAATATATTTCTCTAAAATTATTTTTTTATGTATTATAAATTACTTTTAATATAATTTTGAAAAATGAAACGAAAAATAGTTTATAGAAAATTTCATTTTGAAAACAAAACATGATTTTATACAAAAATAATTTATAATATTTATTCCTTGGAAATTATTTATATAATTTTTAATAATATAAATATTTTTTTAATTTAAAGCAAAATGAAAAATATAATGGTACTTTTAAATTATATCATTTCATGAAAATAAATAACATTTTATCAAAAATTTATATTTTCACTATTCTATAAAAAATAAAACCTCCTTGAAAATTCAAAAATATTATACCAAATATATATTTGGTATGTTAATTCAAAAAATGAACTAAATTTTATAAAAAAACAATTTATAAAATTTATAAACTTATCATCTAAATCAAACCTTGTAATATATGGGAAACCAATTTTTTTGAGAAAACAATTTCTTTTTTTATTGAAAAATTATTAGTTAGTGATTTACAAAACAATTATGAATATAAATCCATAAAATGAATATTTCTAAATCCAAATAATTATATATTTCTAGGATTATCATGTTGTCACATGACATCCTACGTCTTCAATAGTTCTTCCTATAGATTGTCTGATGTCTTCAGTTTGTCTACCAAATTCACCTTTCTCTAGTTTAGTTAGTATAAACTTATTTTTAGTCACTTGAACATCA
The DNA here is from genome assembly GCA_963277665.1 of Viscum album. NCBI lineage: Eukaryota > Viridiplantae > Streptophyta > Magnoliopsida > Santalales > Viscaceae > Viscum > Viscum album. The sequence continues at coordinate 1,406,879,892 of OY728129.1, forward strand.
TATGATTCCCAAAACGTTTTTTTTTGATAATTTCATACATCACCTATATTTTATTCTTTATTATGTGTAACCCAGAAAAATTGATTATTTATCTTTTTAATCAAAATTTATATTGTCCAGAATTTTGATATTAATTATGAAAGGACATCCAAAAACATTAAAATATTATATGATTGGTTTTTTTATACCACATCTCATAGATTGTAATACCTTACACTGGTTTATATTGAAATTTATTTTATACATGTATATTCATAAACATAACTTATGACCCAAAAAATTGGGAGACTTAATCTTCGAAATCATGGTTCCTCCTATCTAAAATGACCTTTTATTTTCCCATTATAAAACACAATTTTATTGATGGGTGTGAGGATAAATATACTATTTGTTAAATTCATTATTTGATAAATTGGATTCAAATGATCTATGGTAAAAATAAATCATTGTCAATTTTTTATCTCATAAATATATGCACCAAGTTGTTTCACATCTTCCCTATTTTAAAAATAAAACATTTCCATAACATCAGCTTTATGAATAAATAAAATAACACATTCTATGTCGATGAAGTCATCGAAAAAATGATTAAGTCTAAATCACCCATGATGGATTGATGCCTCATAAATATACATACCTCAGAATGTATAAGTTCAACTGGTCTAGTGGACAAAATATATTTCTTATTATGTCCTCGTTCAGCTATCATAACTTTCTAAAAATCATCACAAACACTGGTTCTTTTTCTTTTCAGTAGAGGTAAATCTCTCATAGATTTTTTCTCTAGGGTTTTTATCATGTTTTACTATACACTTTGAAAAATCATTATATTCAAAAAATTATTCTTATCTTTTTCACTTATGAAACATGAGTTACTTTGACATCTAATCCAAAACATATTTCATTTAGTTCTCACTCTTTCTAAAATAGTTTATTTATCCTTAAAGCATTGGATCATAACAAAATTCTTCAAAAAAACATTTTTATATTATTATATAACTGATTTACACATATTATGTTATATTTAATTTCATAGAAAAATTGAACATACTTAGAATTCAACTGTTGATCATCGATAATGTTTATGATACCTCCTTTTATTTTTAAGGAACCATCATTTCTAAACGATATAACTCTAGAATTGGGTTCTTTAAAGATCCTCTACAATTTAACCTCTCTAATATTATTTATGGATCATCTGATATCATGATCCCATTATTTCTCCATCAAGATACCTATTAAGGTGAATTAAATATAAGGGATTTTTAATTTTCATTTTTTTTCATTATCATTTTCTCTTTTAATGTATTAATCCTATTGATGAAGGGGTTTCATTAATCATTCCATAAAGTGACCAGTCTAATCACGTTAGTAATTTTATTCTATATCGTTAAAATTATTTTTAGTTGACGTGTTATAAAACTCTACTTCCTCCTTCCCGGATACATCACTTCTCATATTTTTATTGGTGATTTATTATCATTGAGAGTTACTGCCTCTTAATTCATATTTTGTTCTTATTAATGACATGTTATAGAGAACCAGGAATTTTATACATAAATATTACATCTTTTTAAATGAATATTAAATATATTACATAAATTCATGCCTAATTAAAATAAATGTTTGGTTTCTTTAGAGACTAAACACCCAATATTCTTATTTCATGAATTAACTACATCACTACCCATAAAGATATTTATTTTATACATACACTACTTAAAAAAATTCATCATGACATATGGAAATTAAAAATAAGAAATGGTGAGCTCATATTCTCAATAAGGTTAAGAAAGGGATATATCTTTAATCACTTAAACATGATATGAGAAGAAGGGTATGAGAATTTTAAAGTAAAAATTAAAAACCATACTCTATATATCTTTTATCATCACCTTGAGTCTTGAAATAATGTTCACAAGTTCATAAGATATTAATAAATAAGAATTCAATGAACATAAACCATGAGTGGATAAAATTGTCCTAGGAATATGAAAAAACGTAAGATTATAAATTTTTGAACATATATATGAAGAAACATGATCACTAATTACGTAAGTTCATAAAATCAAGCCCTCATGTAAACTTATATACATGAAACCAAGTCTATACATAACCTGATAGACATGTATCTAAGTCCATGAAAAATAACATGGACATGAAATTAGGTCCATTGATAACCATATAAACATGAAAAATGTCAAATGATAACATTATGGACATGAATGCAGATCCATGAATACCCATATGGACATGAAAATTTGTTCACACATAACATTATGAACATGAAAGAAATCCCATGCATAACATTATGAACATGAAATGAGTTTCATGCATAACATAATTAACTGATGAGTTATCCATCCATACCTAATGAATTGGATGGATTTAAAGGATCCAAAAATAACATAATAATAATCATTTCATAAAAATGAAATAAAAATTCATCATAATCATAACTCATGTAAAAGTAACGGGTTTTCTAATCCTTCCAAAATTTCATCAATGTATAACCCAATAAACATTAATTTGTTTCATAAACATCTCTATATCCCAATAATAGGCATAAAATATAATGATAAATAATATAGATAGTACCATTGTACTTATCTAAAATAAAATATAGATAACAGTAAAGTTTTTTCATTGAAAAATAGAAATACCATCAAGTATCATTAAAATGGTCTTGTGAAAAATAGCCTTTCTACATTAAAAATAACTTTAAGAAAATTTAAGTAATATTATAAAAATAATTTAATTGAAAATAATATTGGAAACATAGAAAATATGAATTAAATAATTAATATATCAGGATAGAGGAAAATTCTATTCCTGAAGTAAAAACTAAAATTAATATTCCAATCACATTTTTTTGTACAAATATCAGAGGTTATTTTTATAAAAAGAGACAAGAAGATTATTTACAAAGAGTTCTGTAAAAATATAATCATGGGTAAACATTATTTCAAATAATAATATGATATTAGTAAAAACATTATTCAAAATATTATTATAAAGAATATATATGTAAGGAAAAGGGGTTTCATATGAAGAGGTAAATTATGTATGTTTCCTATAATAATATATCTTCAATATTTTTAGTACTAAAGGATATAAAAATGAAAGAATTTTTTATCTAATGAAATACCCATGAGATAAAAAAATTAATTTAGTTATTTGAGAGATGGATCAAAATATTTCATCATTGGAATGTTAATCATAAACAATACTGATTAACAATGAGACTGTAACATAAACCCTTACCAATTATGTAAATTTTGAGTCATAAGGCACATGAAAGAAAGAACCTTAAAAGGATATATAAATAAATAATATTTTTTATATTAATAATCATAAGACACATTCATTTTAATTATATACATCACATAATAGAATCTAATGGTGAATATGGCATGTGTCTCAAAGAAATAAAAGGGAGATGAAAATACCTTACATTAGGTATGACTTCTATCATACCTGTTTGGATATCCTTTATGAGAAATAAATATTTATTATACATTAATTATAGAATAATAATCTTATATATCATATCATATATGATTTACTATTTCCCTTTTACCACTAATTTATTAATAATTATTTACTGAAAACACTATTTATATTGATAACTGCTACGTTTTCCATGAATTTTTTGGTTTGGATGTTTTATTCCTTATAATTTGATAATGATTCCATCACCTACAGAATTTTAACCACGATATGAATATCATATATATTAATTATATTCATATTTTATATTCATCAATAAAATTGTAGATGAAAAAATGGATTATATCTTTTATATAGAGGCTTGGTTATATGTATGCATGAACTTAGTAACATCGCATAAATTCAAAAGATTATTTATAAGAATACTTTATTAATTAGATTAATTTATAATTAAAACAAACTAATAATATTTTTGAGATTATACTCTTTCAAATTAATAATTGAAACTATGTGTTTTAAGTAATTAAAATAAAATTTGGTCATAAGTTAATTTAAATATTTAAAATTATATATTAATAATTATAAATAATATTACATTGAATTATTAGAAATAATTATTTTTCATGATTTATGATTTTATGAAAAATTTATTATTTTCAATTTTGATTTTAAATTAATATTCAAAAAAACATGTATTGATTTTGTCTTGTTTAAGTGAATATTTTAATATAACTTTATTTATCTGATTATTTTGGAAAATATTTTTGTATAAAAAAAATTTTTTATTTGAAAAGTTTATTTAAAAATAAATAAATAAAATTATAAAATTATTATGTTTTGTTTTGTTTTATTAAATATTTCAATATAAAAATTATAGATTATGAAAAATACAGACAAGATAAGTTTTAATATAAAATTCATGTAATATTATTTTATATTGGAAACAAACAAAAATATATTTATTTTCTTAAATTTAAAAAAAAATGTATTTAATAAATATTGCTAAATAAATTATATTAACATAATTATAAAATAATTAATTTTAATTTGAATTAAGTCTTTGTTTTAGAAAATGATGAATATTTAAAATTTAATTAATAAATCTAATTAATATACTAATTATGATAATTATTAAAATTTTATATATATAATAAAATGAAAATAAGAATTATAATTATATGAAAATAATAAATTATAATTATAATAAATTTGTTTAAAATAAATATTAAAATTATAAATATATTAAATATGAATATAAAAAGAAAAAGAAAAATATAATTTTAATTAAAAAATAATATTAAAATGAAAATGAATAAAGAAGTAATAATGAGATAAATAGGTTTAGGGGGTCTTTTGGGGTATTGTGCACAATATGAGAAAGGGGGAGAAACCAAGCATGGATTCGAGTTGAGCGAAAGGGTTTCATATTTGGGAAAAAAATCAATGCCGACAGCAAGTGATGGCTTCTTAGGGGTGTGTTGAGGATTTGAGTTATTCAGGCCAAACGAAGTCTCGAACACAAGTTGATGTTCGAGAAAATTGGAGGATTTTTAATATGATCTGATCATTATCAAAATAAGTTCAGACCATGACTTAGGGTTCATTTTTGACTAAGATCTAAATGGATGAGATTTTTATTCTATTCAACTGAAGCAGATAGGCATTTTTTTATTTTTAGGAGCATGAATCTTTGGAAATCTTATTTATAAAATCTTTTTTTATTTTCTTATATATTTTCATATTTGTTTTCTTATTCTCTCATCGATGTCGAATATTTCTATTCATTGATTAATAGATTACTTGAGATTCAATTTTGTATTTTATTTTGGTATATGAATATAAGTATTTTTCGTATGTAGATGTAGTTTCTTATGTTCTGTAGTTGTAATTTTAAATTATTTTGTCAAAGTTTTGTGATTTTTTCCTCAGTTATATGGGTCTCTATATTCATTTATCTTTGTAATCTTGTTTATGTTCTCATCAGAAAGAATCCTCTTGGTCTACACCTTTTCAATTTTTTATAAATTTATGTCATTTCATAGTAGGGGGTATGTCTATAAATGTCTTATTCCTTTGTGAAAATGAAAAATTAGAAAAATAATTTGCAGTCCGGAGAGAGAGATATGGGGGTCTGAAGAAGAGATGATTTTCTACTAGTCTGCAAATCATGTAAGGGGATGTTTTCCTTTGAAACTCCAATTTTTTTTAAAAATTATTAATTATATGTCTGATTTTAAAAAAATTATCGGGTTATATATATACATGTATATATTTCAGGTTTTTCAAATATGAAATATTTCTAATTATAGTTTATTATTTCTAGTTGTTCAAGTGTGCTTACAATTAATATTTATATAAGGGATTGTTTTTATTTTTTTATTCTATCAATTTATGTTTTAATTTATGGTTGTGTAAGGTGTTGTATTTATTATCTCATTGAATTCTACTATAATGTTTTATTATTTATATTAAACTTATCAAAATTATGTTCAAATTGAACATATCTTATTTCTATTGTAGAGAATATTATTCATGTATTTGGATTTTATTTATCACATAAAGCATTGTATTTCAAATATTTATTTTCAAATTATATGTTCCTGTTATTTACATATTTATGTTTTAATTTTTAATGTATTCAATATTTATAAACAACATTTTATGATTTTATGTTTTATAGAAATTTGTTTTATAAACAATGATTTATATTCATATTTATGAATAAGAATATTTTTATATTCAAGAAATATTTTTTGTGCATAAAATACTATCATTACCCAAGCGATTGTGTTTTCAATTTTGAAAAAACTTTATTCAAAAATAATATAAATAATAACAATATAATTATATCATCTTCTAAATATTGATATATCTTACACTTTTATTCATAAAATGGCGTTCATAGGAAACTAACCATATAAACATGTTATGTGAATTAAAATTAAAGACATCGCATTTGAATATAGTCTGTGATACTCGATATGCATAACATCTACATTACTTTCATTCAAAATAAATTTATGATTTTAATTTAAAATTTTAATGCTTAATTTCGAAATTATTAAGTATAAGGTTTTCTCTAAGATTTAAATTGTATTCTTTAAAATTTTTCTTTCAGAATATTGTGTACGGACTTATGATTATTTATCTATTTTTCTAGGTGTTAGTAATTTAAATCACTATTATTAAGGGTTCATGAATTTACACTATTAGTTTATGTATAAAATAATGACACCAAATATCATATTTTTAATTATGAAAATGAGTGTTTAATATCGTTATTTTTAAGGATGATTATTTAATTAATAAATTTTAAATGTTTTAAAAATTTATTCTTTAAGGTTATGAATGAAAGTGTGAATTCATGGATGTTTATTAACAATCCTTTCAAGGGTTAAAGGACATGATTTTTGTTTGTACAAAAATATCACATGTGTTTTACAATTAATGTTCATAATTTCTAATATGTTTATATATTAAAATAAATGTGTATATAAATTTAATGCATTTTCATCAAGAACTCCCGCTAAAAAGTATATATAAATACGAAGAAAGATAATATTTTTTATAAAAAATTGGTAACTAGACATTGTAAACATTATAGGGAGTAGGGAGTGAACCCTTCCTAAAAGAATGAGGGCAGGCCCCAATAACCTTCAACATCTCAAGTGGCCTCATGGTTTTTTTGAATCTTGCTTATCATTTTCCAAAACAATCACAATATTATTTTAAACCATTTTCAAAGTTTAGTTATTTTCCTAGTATTATAATATTTCATAAATACATTTTACAAACGTATATTTAAAATTATTCTTAAAAACTGCTTAAGGGGAAAATTAATTCTCATCCATTATTTTCAATTATTCTTCCCGGTTTTAGTAGTGTTTTTTAAGGCATGGGTTTCTATTATGGAGCTAGCGCCGCCCAAGTGTTTTAGTTGTTTTATTTTATTTTTTTTGTACATATCTAATAATTTGTAAGATGTTATCTAATTCTAAAAAACCAATACTTTAGTATTTCCCAATAATTTAAATTCTTTGTGTATTCTTTAGTTGTCTTCATAATAAAATATACTGTATTTTTACGTGCTTAACCCAGATGCCTGAGTTCAGTGATTCACAAAAATTGTTTCCATTTGTTCAATGGATGGAATGAAAGAAAGGTAAATAATAATTTACCTCTTTAAAATAATTATTATATCATATATATCCTATATATTCAATAAATATTTCCATTTTTCCATCCTCTTAAATCATAAATGAAAAACATATCATATTGTTTCAAGGACGCGATAGTCCACACGTATGCCCAAGAGATTTTATCATTTTAAAATAGATTGGAAGTTATGAAGGTATAAATGATATTATAATTAAATAATAATATTAATGTTAAAAATATCAAAAATATATATATTAAAAACATCACTATATTAATCTTTGATAAGCGGTGATGGAAAATGAATTACATAGGGTAATAAGGCGGTAGTATATCATACACACGATCGAAGGTTTTGTTTTCCATTTGATGGAAGAGGAGATGGATATAGGGAATTACATAAAAATAATAATATATATGTATATGAAGGATAATTGTGATATTATATTTTAGTTATTAAAACATGAATAGTCGTGGTATGATAAGAATTAAAAAATTATCATCTTAGTGCAGACAATTACCTTCGCTTAGAAAAACCTCCTTTGGATCCCTTATTATGGACCCCAAGGTTGGACATTGGGGAAGAACATAATATATGAAACAATATAATAAATGATGGAGTTAGAATTTATTAGTTTTTTATTGTGAAACGTTTCATAATATGAGTGAATATGAGAGAGAATGAGGTGCCCTTCTATAATTGATGAGAGTGAAATTTTTGTAAATACCCAAAACTATTCAATAATGAGAAGTCATACTTGAGAAAAGTGGCTCCAAAATTGATAAATAATAGAGTGGATAGACTATATTGTCAATAGAAACCTCCAACCCATAAAAATAAATATATATTTAAACATGTTTTTCCTTTAATTCTAATGTTACTCACTCATTTTGGTTTCCACCATGGTAACTAGTATTCTTTTATTTACCAAGGTAAATTATTATTTAAGCCTAAAATAAAATGAGACTTATTTGATAATTTGTAACCAATTATTATATATATTTCATCTAATTTTTTAATTAAATAACCAACATTTTAGGAAAATTAAATTTTAATACAAGCGCATATAAGGCGCAAAACACCTTTTTAACCTTAATTGTGATAACTAAGTTTTACTGTTCTTACTATTAATTATGATAAAAATTTAAGTTATCCATATTACATAATTTTAATTATGTATATTATAAATATGAGAACAATTTTACCAAACTCAATTTACATAAGTTGTTGAAATTAATTTAATATTTGATCCACAATCCTGATGAAAACACGGTTTTCTGAAGAAATATTTCTAATAAGTATAAAAACTTTTTATGTCAAAAATCATCATAGAATTGTATTTGAATAACCAAAATTTGATTAATAACAATATAATTGGATAGAGTTTACTTTTAAAACCATGTTTAAAAACTAAGACATTGTAAATTCTTTAAAAGAAAGGATAAATTTGAACAAAAAATCATTATTTTTTTGCTTTTTATTGAAAACATAATGTTTTTCAAAAAATTTAAAATTTCAATTTAACATAATATTGATGTGTTATTTTCCAAATTGTATTTAATATTTTAAAATATATTTTATAAAAGTGCATAATTTTAATTATATTATTTTCTCCAAAAAATTAATTAAATCATTTTATGGATAAAGTACCTTTATAAAAAAATACATTAATAAAAAAGTATTTATATTTTCTCCATATAAACCCTTATATATATTTATAAAAAAATCATATTCATACATCCAAATTTATTGTCTAGGTAATAAGGATCAATCTTAAAAAATAATATTTTAATAGTATATTCTAGTTCACTAAAATGTGGAGTAGCGTGGAACACAGTCTATCAAATAAATTAAATTTACTTGGCAAAAAAATATTTCATAAAATATCATGGTGTTACATTATAATCAAAATAAAAATAATTTGACCTTAAAAAATTTATCACTTTAATAAAATCAATTAAGAATATTTATTCCACAAAATATCCTCAGGTTCCTTGGTTGCTTCCTCAATTTTTTGGTTCTTACGCAAAACATTGACAGTGAGGGTAGTCTTGCATCGTAGCATCATTTATCTACAATCTAGATTCTACACCAATGGTTCCTCATAAGAAAGATCTTAATATAATGGTATAAACTCTCAATTGAATACATTTGAATGGTCATGTATGTTCTTCCTCAAGAGAGATACATGAAATACTTTATAATCTTTAGAGAGGTTTTGTGGAACCACCAAGCGATAAGCTACCATCCAAAATCAATCAAGAATATCGAAGGGTCTAATAAACATAGGTCTTTGATTTACATTCTTCTCAATTATCGTAACCTTATTCAATATTTAAATTCAAAAAAACAACTTCTAACCATCTTCAAAATCAAAATTGGGAAGACGATTTTCAGAGTAACATTCCCTCATCTTTGGGATACATTGATATATTGTTGAATGGATCAATCGTTTTCTACTAATTATTCATCTATCTTGAGTCCCAATAGATTTAGTCCTCTAAATACGCTCCAATATGTTGGATATCAACAAATATTTCTAAATTATTCTTCATAACGATCCATATGAGTTCTTTAGTGAAATATATTGTTTAAAGAAAACTCAAATAGAGTTACGTGTTGATCCCAACCATATTTTAATTATATAGTAAAAGGTCTCAAAACATTCACTAAGGGTTGAATTATTCTCTTAGATAGACCATATGTATATGGTTGATAATTAGTGTGGAAACATAACTCTATATACAGAACCTACTTATGCCTTATCCAAAAATTAGTGGAAACCCTAAGATCCGAATAATGCATAGTAGAATGTGGTACTGCATGGTACCTTTCCACTTCTATAATGTATATCATAGAAATATTATCCATAGAAAAATATTATTTGATAGTGATGATGTGTTCTAACATTGTAAGGATATTTAATACAAAAAATATGTCATTAATGCATTTATACATTTTTTTGAGTCTAGTAAGAAAATAGGTGGTGTTGGTTTTCCATTTCCAATATGGTTTGGGTAATGGTTGTAACTACCCGTTAGACTTTTTTCTCCAATACTTGACTTGAAGAAATTAAAAAAAAATCTGTGAAACCAGATAAAAACTCTAAAATATTTCTCTTCATATCATCCCACTATAAATAATTTTTCAAATCTCCATGAATCATTATACTTCAATGATGAATATATAATTATGAACTACAATCTTACTCTAACAAATCCTTCGTGAAATTGGGAAAGGGAGGAACATAAACATAGTTACTAAACCATAACATTCCATAATTATCAAGGTTGAACACAAGAACATTTATAACCTTCTTCTATATCTTCATATTTTTCTTAGGTTCTTATTTAATCTTTACTTGAATAGATGGTTCAATACTCATTTGAGAAAGATAAGATTTCTCCTATTTCTTAAAAATTTTCATATCGATACTTTTAACGTCTATAAATAATGATTTTTTGTGATCCTAAGATTAGATAACATATCATAATACTTTCTACTTAAATAACACCCCACCTTATCAATTTTCTTTAGGTGGTATGTATTGAGATTTCATAATATTTATTCAGTTCCAACCAACCTATCTGCTCCATATTTAACTCAATTTGTGTTAATATATACTTTAAACATTTATGATTAGTATATATAAAAAGCATTTATCCATAAAGATAATGCCTATATATATTTAATGAAAAAATCACCACATCTAACACCAAATAAGAATTTGGGAAATTCTTCTCATTGGCATTCAATTACCAGGATACATAAGCAATCTCCATATCATTATGTATGAGGATGCATCCCAATCCCTTCTTAAATGCATCTCTTTAAATTATAAACCATTATCCAATATAGTGTATTGTAAGGATATGTTTTGGGACTAAGATTCCTTTTAGTTCCTTCAAGTTGTTATTACATTCATCTATCCAAACAAACATGGCTCCCTTTCATGTTAACTTGGGGAGTGTATTTTACATCCATGAGAACTTTTCCACAAATAATTGATAATATGTAGCATAACCAAAACAAATATGGATCTCAGTCATAGTAGTTAGTTCCAGAAACTGATCAATAGCCTCCATCATTGATGGATTCATCAATATACCCTCTATTGAGATTATATTCCTAGAAAATGAAACTTTTGTATCCAAAATTCACACTTTGTAAATTTTCCATAAAATTTATATTCTCATAGGGTCTTTAGTATGATCCTAAAGTGACCTTCATGCCCTTATTTATGTAGTAATATATAATAATATCATCAATAAAGAGTACTATGAATTTATCTAGTTAATATTTAATGAATCTATTCATTAAATACAAGAATATTGTAGGGGAATTTATAATACAAAATGGAAACACTAAAACTTCATATTTTTTGTACCTAATTCAGTTGTTTTTATTTTCTATATCATCCCTCTCAAATGTCAATTTATGATATCCAGAAGGCATATAAAACATTAAATATTATTGTGATTCTGAAAATTGATCAAATAAATCTTCAATACGAGGTATAGGATACTTTTTCTTGATAGTAATCTTGTAATATTCTCAATAAGCACTAGAACAATGCATTGTTTCATCTTTCTTCTTAAAAAAGAGAATAGGTGCACCCCATGGTCATGTTTTATGTTTTATAAATACATTGAACATATTCTATTATAGTTTCTTGTTCAATTATTTCAACTAATTCATGGCCATTCTATATGGAGTTTTCAATACAGGTTCAACACTATACGTGTGTTCTATTGAGAACTCAACTTCACGGTTCGATGAAAATAAGAAAATATTATGAAAATATGACAATAAACTACAAAAGAAGAGTCATTTATTTGATTTTGAGATTCTCAAAAACCATCATATAACAATAGATCTCATTGATAGAAACTAAAATTCACAATATATAAGTAATTTCCAGTAGGAATATGTATTCATCCTCACAGTGATAAATGAGCTTCGGTTCATTTGGAATATGAAATGTGACTTTACATCCACAAAAATTGATATGGGATCTATATAATTAAATTCAATCCATTCCCAGAATCACATAAAATGAAACTATGGGGAGAATCCTAAGATTTTCTGGAAATACATTACCACAAACATAAACTAGAAAGGAACTATAGACTTTAGGTGCAACAATAAAACCATTAGGGGGTTTTCTATACTAGATTAATATCTTGTAGTTGAGTTGGTAATTAAATACCCATTTAAAATTCCTTAGCTATAAAATAAATGTTATATGAAAAATAATATAAGACATTAACAGTTCTAGGGTGGATATTAAGTTCCTTTCACCACATCATTTTTGTACTCCATATCGGTAGTAGAGATCACATGATGTTTCTACTGATCTATGGGATTAAGATGTTGTTGATGTTAATCATCATCATCAACCATCATATATTTACAATGGATGGATTAATATCTATACTCCTAGAGATTAAAACACCACAGTCTGGGTGGTGTGTTCTAATGAGATATAACTCGAATCATTTCATTAAGTGGATTATTTAAATCACTTCTATATTGTTTTTCTCGAAAACCAAGATTCTCACACTTTAAGGAACTTATTATTACTTTTAAACATTAAATTGATTTATCCTTATCACATTTTTTGAAGGTAAAAGGTTGAAATGTTTTATTCCCTTAATGTGACATATTATTGTACCTTCCATAAATCCCTATTTTTATTTCCTAATCACTAAAACCATGAGGGTATTGACTTCCCTTTTCACTTCGAGTACACGTAGAATGATTTATTAATAGCATAAGATATCAAATTGGGATATTTTCTTTAATATATTTGGTTTTAATCCACTAAATTATTGATCAAACATTCTTTCCTGTTGGATGATAATACTATAATAAAAACATTCATGTATTATAAAAAATTTATCAGATACATTAACAGATCTGTCATCCTTCTTATTAAGTTTGATGAATTCATTATATATTTTTGTATGAAGAATGCATTGAAATTACTTATTGAAAAATAGTATTTTAACCCACCCCAAAATAGGTGTTCAATTACATCTCTATTACTTGTATTATTTATAAGATTCGACCACTGATTCTCTTAGTATTCCAAATGATAATTGACCAAACTAAAATTTTCATGTTATGAAAATAGTGAATGGAAAATATCATTTCAATGTTTATAATACATTTATTCACAAATAGTGGATCATTTTTTTCCATAAAATAAGTTTTATGTTTATTATAGAAGTATTAAATAAAACATGGTTCCCTATGATCATTTGGAGTCTCATCATGATTCATGTCTTGATAAAGTTTTATGAATATAGAAATAGTGTTTTTTATCAAATTGTTTACATCACTTGGTTTTTATTTTGGATAATCATTTAATTTTTCATCACATTTAACATTAAAACAGTTCATTATAGTTCTATCCATTGACTGAAACCAAAAATAATATTCTCAGAAAAACTAATAATAGTGGGAAACCACATAAGCATGAAATATAAAGGATTGTATGTATAAATAATGGAAACCTCCATTAAATATACAATACCTTGGAGTTTAAACTAGTTAATCTATTGTATTTAACTATTAAATTTATTCACATGGTTCATAACAAAAATTTTCATTAACCAAATCATATCCCCCAGTTGTTTCATACATGAAGACCAATAAGAGAACACTCTCCATGCACCAGAATGATGGCTAAGATATACTCAAAAAAATATTTTTATGATTGTATCCCTTGGATGAATCTATTAAAAAATTATGTCCACTTTTAGTATCTATACAGAGATGTATTTCTAGGAAAACAAAAAAATCTCTCCTTTATCAAAACATTAGGATAATATCCTATATAAACACGTTTCCCCAAGGTTTTTACAAAACATATCTAATACAACACTCTAATGGTTGACTAAAACAATCATTATATACCAAATATATTAACATGGGATTCTCATACATAAATATTACATATTTTCAGATGAATATTCAATATATTACATAAATACATGCCCAAGTACCATAACGGTTTAATATTGTTGGATACTAGATACACAATATTCTTATTTCATGAATGAACTTTAGTATCTACCATAAAGATATTATTTATAAAAATACCCTACTTAAAAGAATTCTGCATGGAATAGGGAAAGTAAACATAATAATGTGTGATATTAGGTGCTCAGTAAGGGTATTCAAGAGATATATAATTAATAAAATAAAGATAAAATGAGAATAGGGGTATGAGAACATGATCTTATCATTTGCAACCATACCCATCATATCATAACTTATAACCTTGAGTTATGGAATATTGTTTGGAAGTTTATAAGACATGGATATTTATAAAATCAATAAACACATACAATAATAGACTGAGAAATTCAACAAAATATGATAAAATATAAGATCATATCATTGAGAATATCTTTAAAAAGTAACAGTTTCATTTTATATGTTATGGACCTGTAATATGGACCATGAATAAAATTATGTACATGAAACTATATCCTCAAATAGATTTATGAACATGAAATAAGGGCCACTCATAACATTATGGCAATGAAATAAAGTTCATACATAACCTTATGTACAGAAAAGAATGTCCACACATAACATTATATATATGAAATAATTTTCATGAATAACCTTACAGGCATGAAATCGTGTCCACTCACACCACTATGAAAATAAAAGGTGGTCCACATGTGACACTATGAATAAGAAATTAGGTTCATGTATAATATAGTTAACTCATGATTTATCCACATTTAATTAATGAATTTGAGGTATTTGACGGATAAAACCATTATTTATTCATATTCCTATTATATAAAATTCAAAAAATATTCATCGTAATCATAACCCATTGAAAATGATTGGGTTTATTAAACATTTCAAATTTTCATCATAGCATATCTCATTAAAGATTATTGAGTTTCATAAATATCTCCTCATCTTAATAACATGCATAAAAAATATAGAGAAAGAATAAGGATGGTACCATTGGTTTATATACCAAGAAAATAATTAGCAACACCAAAAGATTTTATAGTTCATGAAGTGAAACGCCATTAAATTTCATTAAAATTTCATTGAGGAAAATAAGCATTA
The DNA here is from genome assembly GCA_963277665.1 of Viscum album. Classification (NCBI taxonomy): domain Eukaryota; kingdom Viridiplantae; phylum Streptophyta; class Magnoliopsida; order Santalales; family Viscaceae; genus Viscum; species Viscum album. The sequence continues at coordinate 1,406,895,601 of OY728129.1, forward strand.
AAATTTGAATATTACATTAATTTTTTCAAAAAAATTGAAAAAACCTTTCTTCTAGAATAACCTTGGAAACTTATAAATGAATCCTTAAATCATTGAGTGGTTATGATGGTGAAAAATTATATCAATTCAACATACTATAAAACAATGATTCATTTCACATTTTTGAAAAAAGTGAAAAGTTGTTCATTAAGAAATGGACAAGAATATTTCTTTCAAAACATTTTTGAAAAATAATTTTAAAAATAATATTATATTATTAAAAAAATCTTGAAAAACATTTTTAGAAAACATATATATGGGAAAAACGTTTCTTTAAACAAAGAGATAAATAATGTTTGTATTCCTTAAAAACATATTTTCAATCTATTGAGATATTAAGGAGGGTAAAATGAAAGGAAAAAAATTAATTCACAATAGATCATTAGATAAAAATAAAATTCATGAGATCTTGAGAGATAGATTATAATATTTCATAATTAGAAACTTAATTGTAAACAATACGGATAAATTATGTAATTATAACAAAAACTCTCACCACTTTGGTAGCATTTGAATCATGATACCCATTAAATAATAAAATATAGATAGATATGTTAGTCCCAATAATTTTTATAGAATCATCATAAAATTAAATCATTGGTATCATATACATCATCTAGAAATATCAAGTAGTGAATATGGAATTTCTCTCATAAAAATAAATGTGATACCAAAATACTTTACTATATGTCCCACTTTCTTAGTATGCATCTAAACATCTAGAAAAATACATTTTAATTTATTATAAATATATTAATGAACCACATTTATATATATCATATCATATACGATTCACTAAAACCCTTTTATCACCAGTTTATTAAAAAATCTTCATTCAAAATAATATTTCGTGCGATAACTACTTCATTTTCCAAGTATGTTTTGGTTTTGTTGCTTAAGTCATTGTACATTAATTATGATTAAATAATATATATAAATTTTACCAAGGCATAAATATAATATATATTCAATATGTAAATTTTTAGAGTAATCTAATAAGTATAGATAGAAAAATGTATTAGATCGTTCATGGAGATAGCAGGTCATACGTACGCGTGAACGCTATTTCCATTTTTTCAATGAATGTAATGAAATAAAATTAAATAATAAATAAAATTTACGGAATCATTATTATATCATATATATTGGTTAAATATATCATCATTATAATTCATGTAAATAATAAATGAAAAAAATATCATCCCATCATAGAGGTGGTAGTCCCCACATATGCACGAGAAACACTATAATTTTACGAAGGCTTGGAAGATAAGATGGTAGATGTTATATTATAATTCCAAAATAATTCTAATGTTATAACATATGTGTAATTTAAATCCATTATTATATTATCTGTTGAGAGGCGGTGATGGAATATGAATTATATATGTTTGTGAGGCGGTAGTCCGTCAAACACATGATCACTGGTTTGGTTTCACATTTTAAATAAGTTGATATGTATATAGGTTATTCAATAGACATAATAAAATATAAATATAATGGATATAATAGTGTTATTATATTTAAATTATTAATACATTAATGGAGTTGGTAAGTGAAGTACTAAAAAAAAATTACAGTGTCCCTTAAAAACCCTTTAGATCACTTATTAAGGACCCAGGGGTTCGTCTTTTGGGAACAAATGAAGCACTAGAACATAGATAAGGATGTTGTGGAGGGATTTATTCTTAGTTTGGTAAGTCCAACGGTATTAATAGGTCTGAATAAGTGAGGGGAGTAGGTTCCCTTTAATGATTGTCGAGGATGGGGATTTTTGTAAATACCCAAAACTATTTAATAAAGGGAAGTAACTCTCAATTAAAGTGTCTAAAAAATTATAAATAATGGATTGGAGGGAGGATATAGACAATAAAAACCTATAAATCATAAAAAATAAACATTTTTAAAACTTAGTGTTTCGTACCCTCTATGGTTTCCCACTTTTACGATTTTTGTTTTCACCACGGTGACAAGTTTTCTTTTTTTACTTATGTACATTACCCTTTAAGAATAAAAATAAAATGATTCTAATTAGAGAAGTAGAAAAAAATTAATATAAATAAAAAAACATAATTTATCAAATAAAAATCTTATGTGTGTGTAAATAAAATATTTTAACACAAGCTCATGTAATGTGAAAAACATCATTTTAACTTAGTCCATGGTAATAAATTTTCAATATATTTACAATTAATTATAATAAAAATTTAAGTTGGAATAATTTGACTTTAAATTGGGTCTCTAATTGTGAAAGAACACGATTTTTTAAAGATAATGTTCTCTTAAGAATAAAAAGTTGTTATATAAAAAAAATCATATAATTTCTTCCAAAAAATAATTTGGATTAATAATAATTTAATTGAAAAAAATTACTTTTATTACCAGTTTAAAAAAATGTTTTTCTGAATTCTGTATATGAAATGAAACTTTTTAATGAAATGTCTATATTTTTTAATAGTCATTGAAAAATCAATCCTTTTATAATATTTTAAAAAAACCTCTAACATTGTTTTGTAATGTTGATTTCAAAAAAAAATTAGTCAAATTTTCTAATAGTAGAAAGAATTAATTATATTATTTTTTATGATAGTGAAATAAAACTCATTTTAAAGAATAATATATATTTCTAAAACATATAAAGTCTTTACTAAAAATATTATATATATTTTTTCACCTAAAGCATTATACATATTTTAAAATTGTGTTAATTACTAATAATAACACTAAATTTAAAGGTTTCTTGTGATGTTCTAGTTTATAAAATAATATTTTAATAGTGTATTGTGGTTTGCGAAAACTCATTTTTGTGTGTACTGTATGATATCAAAGAAATTAAATTTATTTGGAAAAATATATTTCATAAAATCTAGTTTTGGGAAACATGTCTTCCCATAAATTTTAGGCTTTTTCCCATAGTTTCCTCATCACCAATAATAACATTCAATCCTCCACCTTGATAATTTATAGAAGTATAAGTTTTAAAACAATCATGGTGGTTTATTAGTAGATATAACATCCTTTCACCTATACCAGAATGGATATTTCTTGTATACATTATGTCTAAATTATATTTGTTTAACAAGAGTAATATTTATATTTTTAACAATACAAAAGTTGTCAATTTTTATTAATAAACTAATATTTTCATTAGAAATTGGTATATATTCATATTCAGAAGGAATATATTTTAAATATATTTTTATAAAAACATTTTAAATAGCGTGTAAATATTAATCTTTAACTTCAATTTCCTTTTTGAAATCATATTTCATATTCATCATAGTTTTTTCAAATTCAAGAAATTTAAATTATGTCTTGTACAGTTCATATTCTGTGGAAACTAGATTCTTATTTTTTTTCCTTAATTATTTTTCCTACTTGGACACTATTAATTAACCTTATTTACTTACTCATTTTATACATTCTATTTTTTGATAAAATAATATTCACTTTCAACCTTCTTCTCTCCTTTATTTTCAGTAGGTGATGTTCATTCTTGAATTTTTTATTTTTATCTAGATAGTCTTCAACTTATAAATTAAGCAATTTTTCAATGAATGTTTCTTTACCATATTCATATTCATCACTATATTTTTCCTCATGTTTCACATGATTAATATTGTAAAAAAAATTCTTTTAAATTTTTAAATTGGAAAATATTTTTTTTATGATTATGCTTCTTTTTCATTGAAAAAGAAACTATGTTTCTTCATCTAAGTTAACATACTATTTCCATTAGATAATTTTATAAATAAATTTTTATCTTTATTGCCCTTCATCATTTGATGTTTTTCTACAAAACATATATTCTTCACATTCATTACATTTATTATAAGGTTAACTGATTAAAAACTCTCAAACTACACCACAATCGAATAATTACAACTGAATCATTATTTTATACTTTCATTTACCTTTTTTAATACTAATAGATAATATAAATTATTCTATTTTTATCATTATCAATCTAATATTATTCATTTAATTCATTGGATTTTTTATATTTTGATACATTACATTTTTATTTTCTCATGGATTAAAAATATATCATCTCTTTTTCCATATTCATAAATTCTCTATCCAACCTCATTCTATATTCCTCAAGAATATTTTGAAGTTATTATAGAGATAAATCATAATTATTATCTAAGGACAATATTTTATGATTTAATATTTCAAATAAATTTCTGATTAATTTTTCATAATAACTAAGTCGGTCAAAGAGTACCAAAATACCCTAATATTATTAATAATTTTGATCAGTTTTGTGAAATAATAATCAATGGTTTTCTCATTATCCATATTCAAGTACCGAAATTGAATTATATATATTTTAAAAGTCTCATTTAATATAACATTACCTTAAATTATACATTCCATATTGTCTCATGTTTTCTTAGCTTATTAAAGATTTATTATTTTAGTGTAATCCTTGTCAAAAAAATAACATGAGAAATGAATATTGAGCCTTATAAAAAATTTACAAGTTCATTTTTTATGAAAATTTCATAGGTATATCCTTTTCTCTATGTGGGAAAACTATTATAATAACATGAACCAGTTACAATACAAGTGATTGGAGATCTGGTATTATCATATTTTTCATTCATGAAATTCTATTCCATAAATAGTAGGAATATTAGGATTGTTAATGGAATTTTAGTTATCTATTTCACAAATATATCAATTTATGGGAACCATTTTATGATACCACTTTTCACACCAAATTGTGGGTGAACCATTTATAAGGGGTGGTTGAATAAGTTTCCCCTTTTTACAAATTCCTTTAAATTTAATTAGAATATTATGAATTAGTTAAGAATCTATCTGATGATGTAATGAACATTATCCCACTCATATACAGTAATGTAAATTAGAGTGTAATGGAAAAATAATTTTTCAAGTTCTATCCCCGTTGAGGGAACATATACTATTATATCCTAGACATTTCCATGTAAAAATTTTACCCTATGATAAATCAATAACTATAATGTTATTGGAAGTTATCATCATTCACTCAAACAAAATACTGCAAAAATATAATCCTATAATGTGATGAGATCGATTCCCACTAGTATCATAACATGGATCATCCTTAGAGATTTACAAATAGAAAATAATATTCTATTCATAATATTAAACCTATATAAATTTTTTGTCTTAAGGTTTTATCTTTAATTACGTTAAATTATATTCGACTCAACTCAATGAGATACTCCTTCGACACATTCTGTCTTCAGAAACATTTATTAGACTCCTCAGTAATCTCCGTTACCCAAATTTTTTCGTTTAATTAGTAATAACAATAGTATAACAATGTATCACCAATTATATTACTGTTTTTTATAAATAATATTTCTCTAATAATTGTAGTGAACATGACTGTTTTCATTTGAAACACCCACTTACTTTGAGTCTGGTATCAATAAACTTCAATAACTTCTAGAGATATCATATTTATGACTTCAAAAAATTATTAATAAGACTTAGTGTCAGTATTAATAAAATACTCACAAAGATATTTACTATGATCATAATGCATACTCTATTAATATTTAACATCTACGCTTTATCACAGAATCATTATAATGTTGTAAAATCGCAATGTTTTTGTGACGTCACACAATATCTTCATAGAAATTTACTTCCATATAATCCATTATACACTTCTATATGTTTTACATTTTATTATATTAAACTCAATATTCTATATACATAATTACTTAAAAATATATTATAATAATTCTCATGATTTGACTGATATGAATCAGTTTCACATGCACTGTGTTTCAACTTTGACTTCCTACATCTACTCCCAATTCGATAAACACATGGTTTCCATTTCCATTGAATGATTTGTTCTCTGTATCTCTATTTCTCTATCATCCAAATGACTTATTTTATATCATAATATAATTTAACATATTATTTTTACATAGACAGTTGTCCTATGACACCTTTCACACCATTATCCCTTTTTACTTATTCCAAAAAACATGTCTAGAATTATAGTTGGTTTTCACCAAAGTGATATTATTTTATTTCTCAATCAGTGTAACATTATATAAATAAAAATTTGGAGATAATATAGTAAAAATATATCTTTTCATGCCTCATAAATCTTGCTGTGAACATTTGAAATCATCCAGAATTAGTTATTTATATTTACAATCTTTTTCAACCCAACTAAGAAATGTTATTCCTAATAGGGTTGTTAGAAAATTAAACACATTAATAATTATATATGAACTTAAAAATCATTATATTTTATGATGTAATGTAGAAAATTTTGACTAATTGTTCAATTTATTGAAAATAATGGAATATGATTCCAATATCTAGATATTATTCAAACAAACATTTTTTCATTGATACTAATCACTAATGGAGTTCAGTGGAATGGTTTTATCAAATGGTCACATAAATATTTTATATTAAAAACATAGGTATATTTTTTTCTTTAATAAAAACCTAAATATATATTAAACATAAGTTTTATATGGTGGTATTTCATAGGTTATATGATAATATTACCACTCATGTATTTTTTTATTCATTCTCATAATATATTTTAATAATATTAAATATATCCTATTATACCAATGGAAAATTAATAATTTTTATTCATTCTTGTTGGATAAATATAATGCGTGAGGTGGTCTCAAAGTATGAATTGGAGTTATTCTTAACCAGTATTCTTTATTGAGTATTATAAATTGAGATAAAGTGTTAAGGATAGTGGGAATAATATTTTATATTGATATATGAAATGTGATCTTGATACTTAAAACATGTTGTATTCACTAGATAAACCACAAAGTATACCACACGAACTATTATACAATAAGTCATTTGTATACTAGGGGTATGTGATTCTTATTTTGAAAACCTCAATACTTGAGGTTGGTGAGATACCGGTTATGAAAAAAATGGGATTAGAAAAGATAAGTGGGCGTTGAATTGTATTTCATTAAATAGTCAAAGTAATAAAAAACTAACTTATAATTTAGTGGATAACAAGTATAGAAAATTAAATCATAGAAAAATGATGTTGTGGATGTTTCTAGAGTAACATAAGTAAATATTAACACTATAGAAAAAGTATTTTAAAGTATTTTAAATCCAAATGAAGCCACTTATACTCATTACACTCTCAACACTAGAGCATGCATTTCTACTATGATATTTATATTTTACATAGATAAAGATTATTACTGAATTTTTATAGGAACACAAACCTAATTCAATATTTTTATAGAATATAATAGTCATATTCAAATCCTATGTGTTCTATATATCTCCACTTGATTATATATGTATTTATATATTTGATTCTTCAATGGATAATTACCACATAATAAATATCTACAATATTTTTCTTAATGGTCAATAATTACTTTATTTATATGTTTCCTTAAATATTTCAATAGTATATAAAATATATTAATATAAATAATTTGAACCATAATTTAAGTCATCATTATATTTTTTGTAACTATCTCCATTTAAAACATTGAATAATCTTTTCAATCACATGAAACAATGCCTTAAAAATCCAAACATTTTAATTTAATATAAAGATCATTCCCAAATTTATATTTTATTGAATATTATTAATAGTGAAATCATAAAAAAATCACTATGTGGATTCATAAATAAGAGTATATATATATAGGATTTTTACTGATAAAAAGGTCCCAATTTCTTTTTCTTCTTTATCTTCTCAAAAAATTCTTCTTTCATATATTCTTAATCATTATGACATAAAATTATAATCCCTTTTAAACTTATCTTTTGAAACCATTAGTGAAAATAATTATTGAATCCTTCACAGAACATAACATTCAATACACCTTCATTATAAATACAAAATATTATTCTCCTATGAATTTTTTTTCTATATAAGAGTAATCTCATTAACACATAAGAGTAAATATAGAAGCACAACATATGTATATATTTGTTTCTTAGAAAAAAATGAAATGTTTCCTTCCTAAAAGATAATATATTTTCCTTATAGAAATTTTCTAACTCTATAATCTTACATAAGTGTCCTCTGATATGTAATATACATTCCTTTGTGAAAATATTAATAAGTATGATATTTTTACAACTCTACTATAATGTGTAACATTTATACATGTATAAATTAAATAATTATACATCATACATAATGGTGCTCGCATATATAAAATTATATTTCTTTTGGAGTTTCTAAATTACAATATGTAATGATTTTGACCAAAATGGAATATATTTCCCTTTACCAAAATTTCTATGGTCAACAAATGTAAGAGTAATATATAACTTTTACTTCGTAAAAAAATTTCGTGTACATAAAAAAACTAATTCAAAATAATATATGAGATAATATAATAAACATTTCGGAATAATAATAACCAATTAAAAATAAATTATGATAAAATAAAAAATTATGATAGAGAAAAAATAAATTATCTAAATACAAAAAAGAGAGAAATAATATATAATTTTCATGAACAAACAAATTAAATTGGAATGGTGCCATTCAATATTATCAATCTTTACCACATTTCATTTATCTAAACATATCTCTCCCTTTTTCTAAATATGTAAATACTAATACAATATTCAACAAATATAGAGAAAACTAAAATGATAGATAAAATAAACAACTCAACCTATGGTTAAAAAAAATTAATAAATATTAATAATTCTTGGATTAAAAGGAATTCTTAATAAGTAATAAACATTAACCACAACATGCTCAACCGACATTTCAACAATTTAAAATAATAAACCCACCACACCCACCAACCCCACCCCCTATTGTCATATATAACATAAAATACATACCAAATATTTTTTAAATAAAAATATTTTAAAAATAGTAAAAGAACCACCTTAGTCAGAGATTCTTTATTTTAAAATATATGGCATTGATTTCTCATCACGAAAAATCTTCATACATAAAAACAAATATTATAGGGATCTATGAAAATATTTAATGATATTAAATGAATTTTATAATATATAAAATTAATTAAAAACAACAGGAGTCATGTACATGCTAATAAAACTGTAACACCCCAAGCTTCCACTGTACGTTTCCCTTCGAATAATGCAATAGCGGGTGTTGTACGCAATCTCGAGCTCTAACACACACCACAACTAACTAAACTAGCCGTTGTGAATAGTAATACCTAATTTTTGAAATTTTATAAATTTTATTTATCAAAATGGACTTCATTTTTGGATTCGGAATATTGAAATTAGCCTATGTTGAATTTTTGGTATTTTTCTGAGAGCTTCTAAATTTTTATGAATAGTGAAAAATACTTAAAAACAACTTTTTTAATCAAAATAATTTATAGTGATAAATTATAATATTTAGTGGTTTTAAATTATAATTATAATATATTTTTACCATTTTATCCAATGGTGGTCATTATAATTAATTTAACATTGAAATTGGACATAAACAATTGCCAATCTTTTGATATAAATTGTTTCTTAAAAACACGCTATTTGTTGTAACAGCGGGAATTAATTATAAAATTAATTAATACAACTTATATTTCTGGAATTTTTTAAAATAGACATCATTTTTGAATTCGGAATATCAATTATAGCTTAGGGTGAAATTTTGGCCTTATTCTGGAAAACTTCAATTTTTGATGAATAGTGAAACCACTAAGTGGTTGTTAAAAACTGATTTTTCGTTAAAATGAAATATTACCACTTCTATGATTTGATTTTCAAAAATCCGACATACATGGTTGTCATTAAGAAGTAAAATGTGGTTCAATGAGATTAAAATAATTTTTTGGTGAATTGTAACTTTTAAGTTCTTAATCGCGATTAGAGGTGATTAGTGTAGTTTAAGGTAAAAATAATGTTTTAATAATATGAGATGAGCTTGACACTTGTCCTACTCCTATTGGATGAGTCATGGACGACCAAGACAACCCATGGGTCAACTTGGGGACCCCATGGATCCACTTTAGTTGGAAAATGACATTAATATATATTTATTTAATGTTAAAATTAAATTGACACAAACATGAGTTGTTTTACTAAAACAGTTTTTAAGTGGGGTTACACAGATCCAATTATTGACTATAAATATTCATTATAAAGATAAAACGATTTCCTACATCATAGTATTTTTTTATAATTTTTAGATATTAAATAAATTAAATTATTTATGACATCATTATGATGCAGCGATGACCTCATTATTTAACGATTTAAATAAAATGAGAAGATAATGCAAAATCCAAGTCTTAAACTTGTACAAAGCCTATTGGATGAGTAGATTTCGAACCCTTATCACCTTATCCACGAATTATATAAGTGTGGGACCTTTATAATCCGAAAAGCATTGTATAATAATGTAAAATTTCAATCTTTCCAAAAGAGCCCCTCCTCTCCTCTTATAAAAGGCCCCCACCTCTACCACCTTATTCACACTTCCAAGCCTTTTGGTTCGGCCAAACTCTGCCCAAATACTCTCCCAACTTCTCTCCCTTCATCCTAGAAGCTTTACTTTAGTCAGAAAGCCATCCTAAGGAGTCCTTTTGATCAAATCAAATGGAAGAACCCGAAGAAGAGGTAACATTTTCATCACCCTCTTTCAAGTTTCTTTCTTCTTCCACTCCCTCTTTGTTTATTATTTCAATTATAAAATTATAACTCCAGTATCTTCTATATACTGTGATGTTATTATAAATATGGAACAACCATATTCAGTATTCTACCCATCATTTGAATGACATGTCACCATACGTGCGTACGTACGGCTTACCGTCTCCACGTCGTGGTGTAATTGTTATTCAATATATTATTATTTAGATGGGTATAATAATGATATGTAATTAATGTAAATAATAAATATAACATGATAATGATTCTGTATATATGATATACTATCCAATTATATATTATTTTAATATCAAAATAATGATATTGTCGCTCGTGCGTACGTACGGACTACCGTCTCCACGAACGCGATGAGATTCATTCTCCGTCGTATCCATTCAAGTATAATTATCATTTGATGATTTAAAAATAATTTTTAAGGACATGATATCATTCTGGATATGAATAATATACAACCTATCCATGAAAAACACGACTTACGTAACAAAACATATAAAATAAAACGAGTAAGTTAACACCCGAAACAACGATAAATCTAAGATATTGTTAAAAAAGCAATGTTAAAAGATCATATATGATATCATATGAATATATATGATTCTTGTATAATTTAATAACAATTATTTCACCATTATACAGGAGGTTAACCTACCCCATCCAAGGAAAAGTACAAGGTAAGGGTTTACTTCACAACCTCTTCATTATCCAAGGTTGTTTATACATAATTATCTACTGGGACCTCGTTATCATCCACATACATGTTTCTTAAAAATGTCTTTCAAAACATTTTTACTATTAAATGGAAAATGGGTTAAAGTCATTTATACCCTTATACGTTTTTGAAAGGAATCTTACCTTCATTTTCCAAACAATGTACTTTTTGACCTTTTGACAAATTTAAGGTAAGAATGTTTTTTTTACTTATACGGCGGGTGCGGCTATTTTCCGCCATTATAACTTCGTCGAAGCTTCTCTAACAAGCTTATAAGAATATTTTCAAAGTAAATGTATTATTTTATAATTATGGGACTTTTAAATGATTTAAAAAAGGAGAGATATTTCTCTCAAATAGCTTTGATTTCATCCATGTCAACATCCTTTGATGGGTTTTAAGTTTAATTGAAATTGATTTATGATACAAAACTTCCATTGAACATTTTGTGAAATATTTGACTGTGGATGTGTTATTTTATACCATCCATAGTTTATGGAGAAATTTTTGAAATTTCGTATGCTAGTTTTAATACGAATATTTATGTTATGTTTAAACCTATTCATATGAGGAATGTATTGGACTTAATATGTGACGGGTGGAGCCTGCCATAGCTTCTCGATGCATCGGTAGGTCTCATGAGACAACTAGACGTGGAATTGGCCGAGGCCCTTTCCCAATTTGATTTATGGTTTTGGCCGAGGCCTTAATCATTTTAGACGTCTTGGCCGAGGCCTTGAAAAAATGTTTCAGAATGTCTGGCATTATACATTCCCTCATTATGAAAGTGGTTATTGATATTTCATGTGATTATTCGTCTAGTAGAATATCCATGAGAGTAAGTAATGGAATTATTTTATTTTACTTTTCCCATATTATGCTGAAGTTCAAGATAAATAATGCTTTTGTTTTAGTTATACATTGCCTTAAATGCTTATGTTTTCTTATAAAAGCTTCCACAATATTGTTATCCTTACTGAGCATCTGAGCTCACCCCTTTCAATGTTTTAATATTTTCCAGGATGTGAAGAAGTGTATTATGACTGACTTGCAAGAATAGTCAGTGAGGATATGAGTGTGGACTATGAAGACCATGTTATTGTAGTTTGTTTACTTTTTGATGTAATGAAATAATTATAAATGTATCTAGTGTTTCCAAGGCTACTAAACTAATCGGTCTTTCGAGACTTGATCTTTTGTGAACATGCCAATGTTACGAAGTAATGCACCGACTCTGGGTAGCTGGGGTTGGGCGTTACAATTGGTATCAGAGGCAGTTTAGTACTAACCTTGGAAGCTAGATTTAGATAAACTCTGATTAGAGCACATATCCCGAAGATAGACTTTGAGGATTAGTATAGAATAACTTCCTAGAATTTTGGTATTGTAGAGATGTTGTGAGTTTTCCGAGAAATACATCCCTGTCTGGATACCAGCAGGTAGAGGCAGCTCTGGCACAGATGTACCTAGGGGTAAAACCCGAAAACACCGCTTTGAGCTAGACTCGAACGGGAACTGGTGCACGACAACGGGCCTTGCTGCACTCTTGGTTACGACACTCCCGGGGGATATGCTTTGGATAATTCCCATTTTCTTTACAAACCACTATGAAGGGTTACGAGTATATACTTCCTCAAGGAAAACATTTTTATAATTATGGATTATATCCATAATTAGTTCAATTTATGTTAAGTGTTTTACAAGTATGGAATTATGTATTTTGATTCATGAACTAATCTAGTTTATGCCATTATTTAGAAATGGCGCCTAGTGGAAGGATTGGAAACCGTATCAATGCACGCACTCCGTGTAGGGATTTCCCTCCTGCTCAGGATAATTATGGTGGAGCTAGTGATACAACTGGTGCCGATCAGCTTCTCACCGTACTGGGACAACTCACGCAGGTTATGAATAACAACCTTACTCGTATGGAGCACCCTGATCCGCAACGTGGAGGATCAATGCTAGACCGTTTCATGAGGGAACAACCGCCAACCTTCAATGGGAGTACAAATCCTATAGTAGCTGAGCAATGGATAAATTCCTTATAGAGAATATTCCATGCCTTGGGGAGTAGTGAAAGGGAGAATGTTGTCATGGCAGTTTACCGCCTCACTGGAGATGCCGATCAATGGTGGTCACTAATTCAAAACACAAAGGAAGATGATTAATTAACAAACATGTAATGGCAGGAGTTCAAAGAGTTGTTCTTAGAAAAATACTTTCCTCGAGACCATCGAGCGGATATGGAAAGGCAATTTCTGAGTCTGAGGCAGAAGGAGGATGAGAATGTCGCAAAGTATGAGGCTAACTTTACAAGGTTAGCAAGGTATGCTGCAGATTACATACGTAACCCAAGAAGTAAGACTGATCGTTTATTTGATGGGTTGAAACCATTTCTCCGTCGAGCTTTAGTATCACAAACCTTCTCTTCATACGAAGGTATTGTCTCGTGCACTATCAAGACGGAAAAGGAATTCTCTAAGTCTTATGACTTTAAATCAAAGCAAGATAAGAAGAGATCCGCTGAAAACTCTGGGAAAGGAAATAAGGAAACAGGGAAGAAGGGTAGAAATGAATTTCCACCCTGTGATAATTGCGGTAGGAAGCACCCTGGTGCCTATCTAAAAGGAAAAGGAGTAGGTTACAAGTGTGGTGAAAAAGGCCACCAATCTCATGAATGCAAGGGAAAGAAAGAGGCTGTCAACGTGGAATTCTATAATTATAGAGAGAAGGGACATTATGCAAATGAATGTCCTAAGTGTCAGGGGAACTTACCTCAGAAGAGGCCAAGGGATCAGGTCCAGGCTTATGCTATCACTACTGCTGAGGTGGAAGCTCCGAATGACGTGGTGGCAGGTAATTTAATGGTTTCCTCAAGTTTAGCAAATGCATTATTTGATTCTGGATCATCGCATTGTTTCATATCTTCCCAGTTTTCTAAGAAAATTAGATATTTCCAATTTGATTTAACAAGGGAGTTGTCGGTCAAAACCCCTAAGGGAAGTATTGTTGCAACAAAGTTTTGTCGATTAGTTCCCATTAGAGCACCTAAATGTTCTTTACCTGCTGATCTCATCGTCATACCCATGATTGAATTTGATATAATCCTCGGTATGGATTGGCTTTCGGACCATGATGCAAAAATTTATTGTAAGAAGAAAGAGGTTACGATACTTGATGATGATGATAAGGAACACCTTATCTTTAGAGCCGAATCATCGCCACATAATTCTTATCTAGATCCACCCCCAGTAGCTCAACTGAATTCAATTATTGGGGAGGAAGAGAAGGAAATTACTTAGGGTGAGGAAAGGAATATTCAAATAGAGGATGTACCTATTGTGAGAGAATATGTTGATGTGTTTCCGGAAGATTTACCTGGACATCCTCCAGAACGAGAAGTTGAGTTTTCCATTGATTTAATTCCTGGATCAAGGCCCATATCGAAGACCCCTTATAGAATGGCCACTGTGGAATTAGTTGAACTAAAGAAACAACTGGAGGAATTGAGTAATAAGGGATTTATTCGCCCTAGTGTTTCTCCTTGGGGAGCCCCTGTTCTTTTTGTTAAGAAGAAATATGGATCTATGAGGTTGTGCATTGACTATAGGGAGATCAATGCTATAACAATAAAGAACAAGTATCCCCTACCTCTCATTGATGATTTGTTTGACCAACTGCATGGAGCTCAATACTTTTCAAAGATTGACCTTCGGTCTGGATACCATCAGTTTTGTGTGAAGAAGGAAGACGTTCCAAAGACAACATTTTGAACAAGGTACGGGCATTACGAGTTTACAGTAATGCCTTTTGGATTGACTAATGCACCCTCTGTTTTCATGGATCTAATGAATAGAGTTTTCAAGGAATATCTTGATGACTTTGTAGTGGTATTTATTGATGATATCTTGGTATACTCCAAAAGCCACGAAGATCATGAAAATCACTTACGCATTATCCTGAAGACTCTTAGAAGACATGAATTATATGGGAAATTTAGCAAGTGTGAATTCTGGCTTCATGAGATTTCTTTTCATGGCCATATTGTCTCTAAGGATGGAATTTCCGTTGATCCTTCTAAAACCAAGGAAATCCAAGAATGGCCAGCACCGACAAGTATAACTGATGTACGCAGTTTTATTGGTTTAGCAGGTTATTATCGACGTTTCGTCCAGAATTTTTCCAGATTGGCTAACCCATTGACAAAGCTCACACATAAAGGGATTAAATTTGTCTGGACAAAAGAGTGTGAAGAATGTTTTGAAGAACTAAAGAGAAGATTAGTCAATGCCCCTGTATTGACTCTACCATCGGGGAATGATGGGTTTGTTATTTATAGTGATGCATCGAAGAAAGGACTCAGTTGTGTCCTTATGCAGAATGATAAGGTCAGTGCCTATGCATCACGACAGCTAAAAATTCATGAGCAAAACTATCCTACTCATGATCTTGAGTTAGCAGCTGTGATCTTTGCTTTAAAGATATGGATACATTACCTATATGGTGAAAAATGTGAGATTTATACTGATCACAATATTTTGAATTATATTTTCACACAAAAAGAACTCAACATGAGACAAAGGCGATGGCTTGAACTACTCAAGGATTATTATTTCATGATACATTACCACCTGGGGAAGGCAAACAAGGTGGCAGATTCTTTGAGTAGAAAATACCATGGAGTTTTGAATGTGATGAGAATTGAAAGGGATCCAATTTTCTTGGATCTAGTGAAGATGGACATGGGAATAACTAGGGAAGGTGAAACATCAATGCTTTTTCAAATGGTTGCCAAACCATCATTACTAGAAAGGATTAAGAGTTCTCAGACCAATGATGAAGAATTTCAGAATAAGATTAAAGGTGTGAATGATGGAAGATTGAGGGACTTTGTGTATAAGGATGGAATTTTGAAATTCGGGAAGAGACTTTGTGTTCCCGATATACCTGATCTAAAAAGGGAATTGTTGGATGATGCTCATAGTTCCAACTTCTCTATACACCCTGGGAGCACCAAAATGTATAGAGATTTGAAGGAACATTTTTGGTGGGACAATATGAAGAGGGAGATTGCTGATTTTGTGTCGAGGTGTATGGTTTGTCAACAAGTGAAAGCTGGAAGGCAACATCCTGGTGGAGTATTGCAACCTCTTCCCATACCTGAGTGGAAATGGGATAATATTACGATGGACTTTGTCATGGGACTACCAAAGACTCCTAGAAAGAATGATGCAATGTGGGTCATTGTTGATCGACTTACTAAGTCAGCACATTTTCTGGCTATACGGGAGGATCTACCACTTGAACGTATAGAAAGAATATATATTAATGAAGTTGTAAGACTTCATGGAGTACCCATATCGATTGTTTCTGATCGTGATCCTCGTTTTACTTCAAGATTCTGGAAAAGTCTTTAAAAGGCCTTGGATACTGAACTTCGTTTGAGCACTGCCTATCACCCTCAAACAAATGGACAATCAGAACGGACTATTCAAACCTTAGAAGACATGTTGAGATCATGCTCTCTTGACTTTCAGGGTATGTGGGATCAATACTTACCACTGGTAGAATTTTCCTATAACAATAGCTTCCATTCGAGTATTCAGATGGCACCATATGAAGCGTTATACGGAAAGAGATGTCGTACACCAACCTGTTGGGATGACGTTGGTGAAAGAAAACTTATAGGCCCAGAACTGGTGGGGGAAACGGTGGAAAAGGTGAAAGTAATCCAAAATCACATCAAAGAAGCTCAAAGTAGGCAGAAGAGCAATGCCGAGAATCGAAGGAAGGATTTGGAATTTCAAGTCGGTTATCATGTTTTCCTGAAGGTATCTCCATGGAAGGGAGTCATACGTTTTGGTAAGAAAGGTAAATTGAGTCCCAGGTACATCGGACCTTTCGAAATTCTAGAACGAATTGGGGCTGTAGCTTACCGATTGGCAATGCCGCCAAGTCTCTCCAAAGTTCACCATGTGTTCCACGTATCTCTGTTGAGGAAATACATGCCTGACCCAACGCATGTACTCACCTATGAGGAATTAGAACTGGAACCCGATCTTTCCTATTGTGAAGAGCCCGTCAGGATTCTTGATGTGAGGGAGCATGTGCTGAGAAACTGGACGACTTGTCTGGTGAAGGTTTTGTGGAGAAATCATAAAATGGAAGAGGCAACGTGGGAACCTGAGGAATTTATGATGAAAAACCACCCGAGTCTTTTTATGCAGTAATACCCTAGAAATTGCGAGGACGCAATTATTTGAAGGAGGGGAGAATGTAACACCCCAAGCTTCCACTGTACGTTTCCCTTCGAATAATGCAATAGCGTGTGTTGTACGCAACCTCGAGCTCTAACACACACCACAACTAACTAAACTAGCCGTTTTGAATAGTAATACCTACTTTTTGAAATTTTATAAATTTTATTTATCAAAATGGACTTCATTTTTGGATTCGTAATATTGAAATTAGCCTATGTTGAATTTTTGGTATTTTTCTGAGAACTTCTAAATTTTTATGAATAGTGAAAAATACTTAAAAACAAATTTTTTAATCAAAATAATTTATAGTGATAAATTATAATATTTAGTGGTTTTAAAGTATAATTAGAATATATTTTTACCATTTTATCCAATGGTGGTCATTAGAATTAATTTAACATTGAAATTGGACATAAACAATTGCCAATCTTTTGATATAAATTGTTTCTTAAAAACACGCTATTTGTTGTAACAGCGGGAATTAATTATAAAATTAATTAATACAACTTATATGTTTGGAATTTTGTAAAATAGACATCATTTTTGAATTCGGAATATCAATTATAGCTTAGGGTGAAATTTTGGCCTTATTCTGAAAAACATCAATTTTTGATGAATAGTGAAACCACAAAGTGGTTGTTAAAAACTGATTTTTCGTTAAAATGAAATATTACCACTTCTGTGATTTGATTTTCAAAAATCCGACATAAATGGTTGTCATTAAGAAGTAAAATGTGGTTCAATGAGATTAAAATAATTTTTTTGGTGAATAGTAACTTTTAAGTTCTTAATCGCGATTAGAGGTGATTAGTGTAGTTTAAGGTAAAAATAATGTTTTAATAATATGAGATGAGCCTGACACTTGTCCTACTCCTATTTAATGAGTAATGGCCGACCACGACAACCCATGGGTCAACTTGGGGACCCCATGGAGCCACTTTAGTTGGAAAATGACATTAATATATATTTATTTAGTGTTAAAATTAAATTGACACAAACATGAGTTGTTTTACTAAAACAGTTGTTAAGTGGGCCTACACAGATCCAAATATTGACTAAAAATATTCATTAGAAATATAAAAAGATTTCCTACATCATACTATTTTTTTTTTAATTTTTAGACATTATATAAATTAAATTATTTATGACATTATTATGATGCAGCGATGACCTCATTATTTAACGATTTAAATAAAATGAGAATATAATGCAAAATCCAAGGCTTAAACTTGTCCAAAGCCTATTGGATGAGGATATTTCGAACCCTTATCACCTTAGACACGAATTATATAAGTGTAGGACCGTTAGAATCCGAAAAGCATTGTATAATAATGTAACATTTCAATCTTTCCAAAAGAGCCCCTCCTCTCCTCTTATAAAAGGCCCCCGCCTCTACCACCTTATTCACACTTCCAAGCCTTTTGGTTCGGCCAAACTCTGCCCAAATACTCTCCCAACTTCTCTCCCTTCATCCTAGAAGATTTACTTTAGTCAGAAAGCCATCCTAAGGAGTCCTTTTGATCAAATCAAAAGGAAGAACCCGAAGAAGAGGTAACATTTTCATCACCCTCTTTCAAGTTTCTTTCTTCTTCCACTCCCTCTTTGTTTATTATTTCAATTATAAAATTATAACTCCAGTATCTTCTATATACTATGATGTTATTATAAATATGGAAAAACCATATTCAGTAATCTACCCATCATTTGAATGACATGTCACCATACGTGCGTACGTAAGGCTTACCGTCTCCACGTCGTGGTGTAATTGTTATTCAATATATTATTATTTAGATGGGTATAATAATGATATGTAATTCATGTAAATAATAAATATAACATGATAATGATTCTGTATATATGATATACTATCCAATTATATATTATTTTAATATCAAAATAATGATATTGTCGCTCGTGCGTACGTACGGACTACCGTCTCCACGAACGCGATGAGATTCATTCTCCGTCGTATCCATTCAAGTATAATTATCATTTGATGATTTAAAAATAATGTTTAAGGACATGATATCATTATGGATATGAATAAGATACAACCTATCCATGAGAAACACGACTTACGTAACAAAACATATAAAATAAAACGAGTAAGTTAACACCCGAAACAACGATAAATCTAAGATATTGTTAACAAAGCAATGTTAAAAGATCATATATGATATCATATGAATATATATGATTCTTGTATAATTTAATAACAATTATTTCACCATTATACAGGAGGTTAACCTACTCCAACCAAGGAAAAGTACAAGGTAAGGGTTTACTTCACAACCTCTTCATTATCCAAGGTTGTTTATACATAATTATCTACTGGGACCTCGTTATCATCCACATCCATGTTTCTTAAAAATGTCTTTCAAAACATTTTTACTATTAAATGGAAAATGGGTTAAAGTCATTTATACCCTTATACGTTTTTGAAAGGAATCTTACCGTCGTTTTCCAAACAATGTACTTTTTGACCTTTTGACAAATTTAAGGTAAGAATGTTTTTTTTACTTATACGGCGGGTGCGGCTATTTTCCGCCATTATAACTTCGTCGAAGCTTCCCTAACAAGCTTATAAGAATATTTTCAAAGTAAATGTATTATTTTATAATTATGGGACTTTTAAATGATTTAAAAAAGGAGAGATATTTCTCTCAAATAGCTTTGATTTCATCCATGTCAACATCCTTTGATGGGTTTTAAGTTTAATTGAAATTGATATATGATACAAAACTTCCATTGAACATTTTGTGAAATATTTGACTGTGGATGTGTTATTTTATAACATCCATAGTTTATGGAGAAATTGTTGACATTTCGTTTGCTAGTTTTAATACGAATATTTATGTTATGTTTAAACCTATTCATATGAGGAATGTATTGGACTTAATATGTGACGGGTGGAGCCCGCTATAGCTCCTCGATGCATCGGTAGGTCTCATGAGACAACTAGACGTGGAATTGGCCGAGGCCCTTTCCCAATTTGATTTATGGTTTTGGCCGAGGCCTTAATCATTTTAGACGTCTTGGCCGAGGCCTTGACAAAATGTTTCAGAATGTCTGGCATTATACATTCCCTCATTATGAAAGTTGTTATTGATATTTCATGTGATTATTCGTCTAGTAGAATATCCATGAGAGTAAGTAATGGCATTATTTTATTTTACTTTTGCCATATTATGCTGAAGTTCAAGTTCAATAAGGCTTTTGTTTTAGTTATACATTGCCTTAAATGCTTATGTTTTCTTATAAAAGCTTCCGCAATATTGTTATCCTTACTGAGCATCTGAGCTCACCCCTTTCAATGTTTTAATATTTTCCAGGATGTGAAGAAGTGTATTATGACTGACTTGCAAGAATAGTCAGTGAGGATATGAGTGTGGACTATGAAGACCATGTTATTGTAGTTTGTTTACTTTTTGATGTAATGAAAGAATTATGAATGTATCTAGTGTTTCAAGGATACTAAACTAATCGGTCTTTCGAGACTTGATCTTTTGTGATCATGCCAATGTTACGAAGTAATGCACCGACTCTGGGTAGCTGGGGTCGGGGTGTTACAAAAACAATTTAGAAAACAATTAATTTAGGATCACTACCCAGAAGAAATAACATACAGAAACACTCACTCCAAATGATAATATAACAAAACAATTATGGTTATCCATTTTGGATAATCCAAAAATTATTACCTTGGCATGTAATATTTCTTAGGTATAACTGGATTCAAATATGATCCTCTAGGAACCCAAACTATTAAAGTGAAATATAATTTAATATTAAATTATATATTGACATAAATAACTTCTTAGGAATAATATATTGTGAGAAATATATTAAATTTAAACTAGAAAAATGACTAAATGACCCATACATTAAAATTTTAAATGAATAAATAACTTATTATTTAAATCTATTAAGTTGTTTCTATAAAAATATGGTTCTTACAACTATATCCAATAAAATTTCCATTCTTATTCTTATTATTACATTTTTAAATTTTATAATCTAATATATACATTATCTCCCTAAAGTGAACATAGAAAACACTTCTTTCAAACATTTTACGTCTATCATAATCCTACCATTTTACATCAGTATATATTTAGGATCACCATATATATTCTTCTTGGTGCTTGAAGTTGTATTTTTTTAATATGTCATCGTATTTATTTAGTTTAGTAAAATAATCTATTATAACATTGAATCTATTATTCTCCTTTAGAAAATTTATAGAATCGTCATATTTCAAATTTTTATTTTCCAAAGTAAGATTCTTATTTTACATAAAAACAATCATTTTTTCTTTTTTCAACTTTTCATACATTTTTTTATATTTTTTAATTTCCTCATGAAACTGATCATAAATCTCATTTAACTCATCATAATTTGGTTTATAAGAATCAGGATCATCAGAATAATCAAAATCAAATTCAAAACCAATGTCATTAAACATACACATGACTTCAATGAAAAAAATAATTGTATTTCACTTATCACTTTTATATTTTTCACATGAATCATAATATTATATATAGATCCATTCCTCAGCCAATTATTTCATTAAAATTATATGATTTTTGTTTTGTTTTATTTCATTTTTCATCCTTGAACATTAATTTTTAGTATTAACCATATTTCTATATTCCTTATTTCTAAAATTGAAATTAAGAATACATTTCTTTCCATTCATTATAAAACTCATCATGTTCTTCTTTTTCAACTTTTTATTGACAAATTTTTTAATTTATAATTCCTTTTATTAATCATAAAAATTTACTTAAATCCTCACATTTATCAATACTTGAATAACCTTCACTATTTCGAGAATAAAAATAAGACGCACCTTTAATTGATTTAAATGAAATTAATTTACTTCTTTCATTAGCCTCATTAAATATATTCTTAAATTCATGTTTATAATATAATAATGATTCAACAATATCTTCCATAGTATATTAGAAAAATTAATTACTTTCTTCCATTATGACCATCTTGGAATGACACATATTGGGTAGTAGTCAATGAATTATTTCAATCAACACTTCATTATTAATGGTATCACTAAGAGAAGTCATGTTGTACACATTATTAGTTAATTGTTTATACATATCATTGACACATTCATGATCAAGAATAAAAATTCATTAAATTCCCCCCTTTATAACAAAATCAGTTCTCTATAATTTTTCATTGCATTAATGATTGAATTTTATAATATTCCAAATATCATAAATTGTTTTACAGGAAATAATATGACTATAAACTCTAATAATTATATAAAAATAAATATAATTCATAATTTATCGAGTAGTATAATTGTTTACCAATGTATCATGCTCAATAACATGAAGGTTATAAGTTCTAGCTATGATAGTTAAATAATCAATTTTTATGTCCTACTAATAGTTGTAGTTGTTTCCATTGAACTTTGATGTTCTTAATGGGGTTTGAATAATGAGTAATCTCTTCAATTTTCATAACAACAAATATTTATATTTATCTTAGTTTTGTGATGAGATATTTTATTGATTATCTCAAAATAGAAAATATCAAACTAATGGTAAGTAATCAGTGAAAAATATATCAAAAAATAAGACCATACTCTTATATAAATTTTTATCTCTCACAATAGGTATGGAAAAGATAATAGGGTTTAATTTTAAGTCTTAAAATTATTCGACTAATCAAAAAAATAAGAAAGAAATTGATTGATAGTATTAATAAACAATTCAGGCATAACAAATTTATTTAGTGTATGTGTGACGAGTGAAGGAAGTAAAGGTAAATGATATAGACCAATAAATTTACAGTAGTCCAGATCCAATAGATCATATGTAAACTCTTCACACTCCCAAACAAATATCATGGGTATCTAATAAGATATTTAATTTTACATTGGTTTATACCAAACCAATTCGATTACATGGGGGAAGACCTACCCTTAATATTATAGTTGTATCTCTAACCTATTCTTTTTATAAAGTGTAATCACAAATTATGAAAGATATTTTTTTAAGGTTAGCATAACCTAGATTGTAATATTTAACAATGGGGTAACTAGTGTGTGAGTTTTTGTCATTACTCATCCCCCGGGGCCTGCATCGTGACTACACCAAGCCCACCTCCCATAGTCCAAGGGCTGGCGACTAGCACCAAAGGCATATTTCCCTAGAACTGGGAAGGAATTGCCTTTATAAACCGTAAACACACACAAGAAGAGAACAATAGGAAGAAAACACTAAGTAAAGTAGTATAACAAGTGCGGTGAAAGTACAAAGGGTCTGGAAATACAAGCCCAACAGAAAGGTACATCTACAACTGATAGAAAGTACAACTAAAAAGACAAACAGCTGAATGGTGAAGCAGCTCCTGGATTGTCCTCTGGGTTCATACCTAAAGGGTTGGTACAAATGTCCTCCTCAACACTCCACGTCTATCGGTCTGCTCCATGGGTCGTCATGCCAATTGTCCACCTCCAGGTACCTTCCTATCCTCATACACTCTGCCTCGGTCAGCGCTGTCTGTCGTCTGCATCCAACATAACATGGTGCGGGCATAGCCCATGCAGTTTTGAATATAATGATACTCAGTAGGGACCCCAAGACCCTAATGGTCTCACAAAATCCAACAAGGATAAACCAGAAAGATAGATCTCAACAGATAACCTTAACTTAGGTATATGCCCATACATATACCTAAGTTATCTTGTAACCCATCTCAATCATGAGAAAAACACAAAGGTCATTGAATCAGCTCAATCTAGGATTTTCCTTATCGAAACCACAACTTCTGAAGAACTCCTCCTCTGTCAAGTACAGTGTCCATGTCGCAACTCTGAGGAGCTACTCACTAACCTTAGACTACTAAGGTACTCCTCCTGTTGAGTACTGTGGGTCTGCTGCCAAACTGGGCGCTCCTCCGCTGTGGTTTGCCGCCAAACCGGGTGCTCCCCTTAATAGCCGTCAGAGGGAATGCTCCTGTCGAGTATCGTGGGTCTGCTGCCAAACCAAGCGCTCCGTCCTCCATGGGTCTGCCTCCAAAATGGGTGCTCCGTCCACTGGGTTAGTCGAATCACTCTGAGTTGAATCTGTCAAGCAGTCGTCAGGTCTACAGCTACTAGGTTTCTGTACTCCGTAAGATCGTCTCCAGGAGGATCCACTCCACAAGCTAATGTTCAATACTCTTAGTGTCACGATGTCTCACGTAGAAGAATCACAAAGTACTTCCACGTTAAAGGGGTCTCAACGCAACAGACGGTGCGTCAATCAGACGCTCGGTCTGTGAGTTATTAGCCTTTTTGTCCCGGGGGTCCAGTTGGTTTCGTGCATGAACCAAACCTACTGTATCTCAACCATACCGTGAACTCCCATGGGGTATCCTCAAAGGGACCATTTCTCAACTAGATTACCAACTCCATCGATGGTTCCTCAAATGGACGTCTGGTCTGAGAGTTATTGGTTTTTCTGTTATAGGGCCCCGGTTGGTTTTTAAGCTAAAACCAACCTGACCATACTCTAACTACGTCCAAAACTCAATTGGAGTATTCCAAAATAACCGTATAATCAAAAGGAAACCAACGTAGTTGACGGCACGTCAATTGGACGTCCGGTCCTTAAGTTATAAGCGTTTCCGCTCCGTGGGCTCAGTTTGTTTCTGGTTTGAACCAACCGGGACAAACACAAACTTTACCAAAACAATGAGTTTAATATAACAAAACGGTCGTATCGATCTAAGGAATCCTATGCAACTGACGGTGCGTCGATCGGAGGTCCATAGATCATGTTATGTAAAAATAACCAAAAATAGTCTGAAAAAGGGGGTCTGGGCCCGGTCCATCCTGACCCAACCCACCCTGGGTAGCCCCGAACTGGGTCGACCTGACCAGGGTCCGGGTCCGGCCCGATTTGGGCGTGCCCTGGCCCGACTGGGGCGTCCCGACCCGGGACTGGTGCATCCTGGCCTGGCTGGGCGTGGCCAGGCTGGCCGAGCGGGGGGGGGGGGGGTGGGGGGGGATGCGGCCCCACCGATTCCGCATAACGGAGGCGCCAGGCTGGCACTGCCTGGCCTCCATGGAACCCACACGGTGCGAGTTTCTTTCCTATGTCTCCACGGCTGGCGTCGTGGAGGACTCCCGCCGGCGGCGCGCTAAGGGCTGCTTTCTCCAGGCAGTCGGACGGCGCCGGCCGCAGGCGCGACTTTCCACGGGCCACCGGAGTCATTATGATGGTCCGTTTTTGCTCTAGTCTGTGCCAACGGCCTTCTCGGGTCCCACTCTTCACTGCAATTGCCTCAAAACATTGTTTCCCTTCAATTCACCCATCTCCAAGCAATCCGCGCATCAAGAAAGATATGGCGGTGGGTCCGAACTTGTTCGTTAACCGGTACCCACCACGTTGGAGGCTCAAAAAATTATTCAAGAAAATAATCACCTAAGTTTGTGGGTAGAAATAACATAGATGAAAATATAAAAAAAAATCTCACTACCTCGATATAAGGGTTTTTTCGAAGTCGCGGAAGATGGCGTCGCGGAAGTCAGGCGACGTTCCGTCAACGTTGGAGAAAAAGACGTTGTCGTTGGCGACGGGGGTGTCTTTTCCCTTAAAATGGAGGAAGAGGAAAGATGATAGTGTTCCTTGAGGCGTCTCCTCACGTTCTTTCCCCTATTAAAGAAGTTATGAGAAGATGTGTCATCGTTCTTCAGTGGAATCGGCGTTTTTCGTCGAAGAGGACATCGTTCCTCGTGTTCTTCATTGGAGAAGGTGAATTCTCCCAAACCATTCTCCAAAAAAATAATAGACATACCCAAAAGAATTAATAGACTCTCTAAAAATATAATTATGCCATGCAAATTCAAAATTAATTCATGACACCACATATAATTAATTAATTGAGGACCTCAACTCATTAAATAGAAGTGTTGGCATATTAAAAGAAAGGGATAAGGTGGAAGGTTTAACCTTAATGAGGGGAGGTGTTAAGAATTAAACAAGGGGGTTAAGGGAGTTTGAGGAGAGTTATGAAAGGTTGGGGCTCGTGTGGGACCCACCTCACAAATATCCACACATGGGATATTACGTAGGTGTGGGCCCCACCAATAACTTCCCCATGTACGATTAAACTACCAAAGATAAATAAAATTGTTCACAACAATTTTATTTACCTTTTTTATTAAACCTCAAAAATTAACTTTCAAACCGCATAAAACGTAACTAAGCTAAAGGCCCGCTTAAGTGAATATCGGCACTGCGAGTCCATCGGTGTCCTTGGATTTCAATTCCGAGCACCGGTTCAAAAGATAAAAAACCTTCATGTATGTTTACCCAATGTACCTGAACAAAACATCATAAATTGATTCCAGGCTCATCGGGCCTCAGAATTAGGCGCCTTCAAAAACTACAGACTCGTAAAATTCCAATTAAATTAAGAAAAAAAATTCCTTGACATTTTTAGGTCTTTACATTACTCACACCTCAAGGATTTACATCCTCGTAAAGCTACAACACATATTAGGGAAAACAAATGTGGGTTCTATGCACGATCTTTGAGCCTCCCGCTCCCATGTTCTCCCCTAGAAGCTGAAAACCAGACCTCCTAATGAGTGCATCCACAACAACATTACCCTTCCCGGGAGTATATACTATCTAGAAGTCATAGTCCTGGAGGAACTCAAGCCATCGCTGATGTCTCAGGTTCAGGTCCTTCTGAGAGAAGATACACCTGAGACTATAGATATTAGAGTGATCTGTAAACCGTTCGCTCAACCCACAATGGGTGAGACTAGCCAATTTAAGAAATCTCGTCCACACCCTTCTTTTTCTACGATTTTTAAGAGTTGATATGATTTATCCTCTTTCGAAAAGATAAATCTGGTCTCATCCCATGGATGAACCACGTCTTTTTCCTAATACAGCCAGTCCTATCATGAATGGTATTATTTCATGCCATGGACAACGTCGTAAGGCCTCGACGCTGCTGCCAAGAGATCCAACCATTACTCTTTCCCCCAAGGGTCGAGTCACACTGTCGGCCGCAGTGTGTGGTCACTGGGTCTCCACCAGTAGGAATCTAGAATGTGAGGGTCAAGTCAATAGTTAAACCGGAACCACTTAGTACAAAAAAAGGATGTAAAGCAAACTTCACAAGGAAAAGTGTCTTTTATTACTACAAATCAATGTAAAAAGACACAGATCAACCACAAACAACAAAAAAAAGGAAGATAGAACTACAAAGAACAAAGGCCTCCATGCCTGGAACTAGTCCCGCTCCTGTCCACCTGCTTCAGGAGCACCATAGTCATATGAATCAGCTGCTTGAAGTTGTGCTCTCCCATGTCCACCTGTTCCCTACGATCGGAGTGGAACTCCTGGTGGTGGTGGTGGAAACACTTCGAAGCATCATCCACCACCATCTGCACGGCCATCTCCTTGCGGTCCGTCACGATTGAACCTCTACCTCTTCCTGGGAGGTCCTTCATCAATCTGATGATCGTCTGCACGACGGGTCGGACAGTCACATGCCATGTGACCAAGTCCACCGCAGGAGTAACACGGTATGTTCCTTGTATGCATGTCTATATCTCCAGTCTGGGTGCCCCACACAATCTATCCGGAGTCGTGCGGGTAACCCCTTGTGGGTCTGGTCCTCTAGGACCTCTGCGTCATCTGTCTACTGTCAGCTGAAAAAGACTCCACTACATGTCATATATTGGTGGGTCCCACTACTGAAGACTCCTCAGCAACGAAACTCTACACTAGTAGGGATCGCTCCAACACCCTTTCCTGCATCGGGACGTTGTGAGATACAATTGAAGCTCTAATCTCTCACTTTAGCCCCTGCTCGAAGGTCCGAGCCCTAAAGAATAGGTCATGTACCATATCTGTAGAGTAGTACGAGAGGTCTTTGAACCTCGCTGAGTATTGTCCCACTGTCATGTTTCCTGGATGTAGATATAGTAGCTCCTGTATACGCATCGCTCGAAGGGAGGCCGGTACAAAATCTACCTGGAACAGGCTCTCGAAGTATTCACATAGAAGTGTCGCCTCGTCATGCATCTGGAGCATCAGGATCCACCATCTGCCTGCTACTACCTGAAGGAAGATGGCAGCAAGGATCACCATAAATTCTGCGGGTATCCCTACTAGCCTGAAGACTCTCACCACAGCCTCCAGCCAATCCTCAACCGCCTGTGGGTCCATCTCTCCCCGGAACCTGGGTGGCCCCTGGCGCTGGAACTCGTGCAACGCGCTCAAGCGGCGTGCATCATCTTCTGCTAGGGATGGTGGCGTCGGTGGCTCAACGGGTGGTATTACCAATGGTTCCTCCACTGGTGCCTCAACTGGAAGAGGGAACTATACTGAGGCCTCGTTGCCCGGCTACCTGTCAGTACGTACTACACTCGAGGCTCTATCTCGTCGTCCGTGGGGAGGCATCCTGAAAGAAACAGATGTGACATGGTCCAATACTACCTAGTGAGCTCACCTGGTTTGAGCTGACTTAAGGAAACTTTTGTAAAACACACACGCAATTATTCTTTTCATTCAATGAGTCGGAAATCAGATGTCAGGGTCATGTTGTATGGATATGTCAGCTTCCCGGACCAACACTGGACTCCCGAAACGGAAAACCACAATTAGTACCCTTAACACTATTGTTTCACAGAAATAAATATTAGAGTCCTATGTTCTGCTGTATAACTGAATCCGTTAATATGAATTTGTCACGACCCATACCCCAGGGCCCGCATTGTGACTATCCCAAGCCCACCTTCCATAGGCAAGGGGCTGGGGACTAGCACCAAAGGCATATTTCCCTAGAACTGGGAAGACATTTCCTTTATAAAACATAATAACACACAACCAGAGTAATAGCAGAAGATAACACTATATAAAGCAGTATAATAAGTGTGATGAAAGTAAAAAGGGGCTGGAAATACATCCCCAATAGAAAGGTACAACTACAACTAAATGAATGTACAACTGAAAATCCAAACGGATGAATGTTGAAGCAGCTCCTGGATCGTCCTCCTGGTTCCTACCAGAAGGGTAGGTACAGATGTCCTCCTCAGCACTACGTGTCTATCGGTCTGCTCTGTGTGTCTTCATGCCAATTGTCCACCTCCGGGTACCTTCCAGTCCTCGTACACTCTGTCTTGGTCAGCGATGTTCGTCGTCTGCATCCAACACAACGACGTGTGGGAGTAGCTCGTGCATGGGTGAGTATAACGATACTCATTAGGGACCCTGAGACACTCATGGTCTCAAAAAATACAACAAGGATAAACCACAAAGAAATATCTCAACAGATAACCTTTACTTTGGTATATTCCTATATATATACCTATGTTATCAAGTAACCCATCTCAATCATGAGGAAAACACAAAGGTCATTGACTCAGATCAACCAGGATTTTCATTATCAAAACCACAACTACTGGAGAACTCATCCTCTGTCGAGAACAGTGGCCCTGTCGCGACTCTGAGGCTCTACTCACTAACCTTAGACTTCTGAGCTACTCCTCCTATCGAGTACCACTGGTCTGCTGCCAAACCTAGAGCTCCTTCACTGTGGGTATACTGCCAAACTTGGCGCTCCCCTTAATAGCCGTCAGAGGTACTCCTCCTATCGAGTACCGAGGGTCCAGTGCCAAACCAGGCACTCCTTATTCCATGGATCTACCACCAAACTTGGCGCACCATCCGCTGGGCTAGTCAAATCACTCTGAGTCTAATCGGTCAAGCAGTTGTCAGGTCTACAACTACTAGGTCTTCGTACTTCGTATGCTCATCTCTAGGAGGATCCGCTCCACGATCTACGGGTCGATACTCCAATTGTCAAGAAGTCTCATGTAGAAGAATCAAAAAGGATTTCCACGTCAAATGGGTCTCAACGCAACAGATGGCGCATCAATCGGACGCACAGTCTTTGAGTTATTATCCTTGTTGTCCCGAGGGCCCGGTTGGTTTCATGTATGAACCAACCTGACCGTATCTCAACCGTACCCCAAACTCCCAAGGGATATAATCAAAGGGACCGTTTCTCAATGATATTACCAACTCCATCGATAGTTCGTCAAATGAACGTCCTGTCTGAGAGTTATTGGGTTTTCCATTCTAGGGTTCCTATTGGTTTTAAAGCTAAAACCAACCCGAACGTACTCCAACTGCATCCAAACAACATGTGGAGTATGCCAAAAGAACATTATCATCAAAAGAAAACCAACTTAGTTAATGGAACATCAATCGGACATCATGTCCTTAAGTTATAAGCGTTTCCGCTCCATGGGCCTGGTTGGTTTCGGGTTCAAACCAACCGGCCATACACAAATTTCCTTGAAAACTTCAGTGTTATATACTGAAATTACCGAATCGATCTGAGGAATTCTACATAACTTACGGTGCGTCGATCGGAGGTCTGTAGCTCATGTTATGGGAAAATAACCAAAAATAGTCTGAAAAAAGGGGTATGGGCCTGGTCTGACCCGGCCCTACCCACCCTGGGTTGGCCCGAACTGGGTCGACTCGACTTGAGTTCGGGTCCGGCCTTGTTCGAGCGCGGTGTGACCCCGATGGTGCGGCCATACCCGCGGCTGGCGCGGCCCGGCCTGCGGACGTCCGTGCTCGGGGGGGGGGGGGGGGGGGACGCCGCCCCCCGGTTCCGCGTAATGGCAGCGCCAGCCCGGTGCCGCCTGGCCTCCATGGAACCTGCGTGGCGAGGGTTCCTTTCCTCAACCACTGCGGCTGACTCCCACCGGCGGGGCTCTAACCGCCGCTGTCTCCGGGCGGTCGGTCGCCGCATCCGGTCGTCGGGGCCGCCGCGCCGGTGACCAGCGCCGGCGCGCCTTTCCTCATGCTCCTGGAGTCCTTATGCTGGTCAGTTCTAGCTCCTGTCTATGTCAACAGCCTTATCAGGTCCTGCTCTTCACTGTGATAGCCTCAAAACGTCATTGCCCTTTCGTTTCCCCATTTCCAAGCAATCCGCTCATCGAGAATTATATGGTGGTGGGTCTGAACTTGTTCGTTAGCCGGTACCCACTGCGTTAGAGGCCCAAACAATTATTAACAAAATAATCGCCTAAGTTAGTGGGTATAAATTACATAGATGAAAATATAAAAAAATCCCCTTACCTTGATTCAAGGGTGTGGTCAAAGTCGCCGAAGACGGCATCACAGAAGTCAGATGACATTCCATCAATGTTGGAGAAAAAGACGTGGTCATTGCCGATTGTGGTGTCTTCTCCCTTGACATGGAGGAAGTGGAAAGATGACGGTGTTACTTGAGGAGTCGCCTCGCATTCTTTCCCCAGTTGAAAAAGGTAGGAGAAGACATGTTGTCATTTTTCAGTGAAATCGGCATCCTTCATTGAAGAGAACGTTGTTCCTCGAGTTCTTCATTGGAGAAGGTGAATTCTCCCAAGCCTTTGTCCACAAAAATATTAGCCAACCCCAAAAAGAAATAACAGGCTCTCTAAAAATATAATGATTCCATGAAAATTAAAAATGAATTCATGAAACCACATATAATTAATTAATTGAGGAGCTCAACTCATTAATTAGATGTGTTGGCATACTAAAAGAAAAGGAGGAAGGTGGAAGGTTTAACCTTAATGAGGGGAGGTGTTAAGAATTAAACAGGGTTTTAAGGGAGTTTGAGGGGAGTTATGAAAGGTTGGGGCTCGTGTGGGTCCGACCTCACAAATATCCACAAATGGGAAGTTATGCGGGTGTGGGTCCCACCAATAACATCCCCATGTAGGGTTAAACTACCAAAGATAAATGAAATTGTTCAGAACAATTTTATTTAACATTTTCATTAAACCTCAAAAAATAACTTTCAACCCGCATAAAAAGCAACAGCAGTAAAGGTCCCCTTAAGAGAATATCGGCACTGTGAGTTCGCCGGGGTCCTCTGATTTCAATTTCGAGCACCAGTTCAAAAGATAGAAAACCCCACATACGTTTATTGAACATTCCCGAACAAAACTTCAAGAATTGATTCGAGGAACACTGGGACTCGGAATCATGCGCCGTTAGAAACTACAGACTCATAAAATTAAAAATTAATTAAGAAACAAATTTCCTTGAAATTTCTGTGTCTTTACGGTTTTGTTAAAACCCAATGAAATAAATTATATATAAAAATAAATAACATTGAAAAAATAAAATAATTTAAACCAATGGAATATTTTATAAGGTGTTTTTACTGTCTAAACAGTGAGATTAAACCCTTCACAAATTTGGTACAACAATTAGATTAAGGGAAACCTTCATGGATGTGTGTAAATAAATGATCTATAAAACTATATATGTATTCTATATTAAAAAATTTAATCATATATCAATAATATGTGTTCAATATAACCTTATTGGATTACTTGGGTCTTTATATATATTATTCCTCAATATTTAATTCCCCTTCACAATCAATCTACATGATCTTCTTCATATTGGTAAATGATTACATCATGTAACTATTTATTTTAATTTATTAACATCCTATAAAATATAACTATTGATATATTTAAAATAATCATTTCTGTTATTATTAAATTATCATTTATAATCAGTATTAAACACGTTGAGTAATCCATTAAATGTATGAAAACAAAGCATTATAAAATTCATACATTTTAATTGAATATAAGTATAATTTACCAAAATTATATTTTAGATAATCTTATTGATAATATAATCATAAGTAGTGATAAATAATTCAGCATGGGACATCATATGTAAGAGTATAATCATATGTCTGTTTTTTACACTACCAAAATTTCCAATAGCGCTTTCTTGTTCATATTCTAAAAATATCAACTTCTATATATTTAAAATCCATAATATTTAAACCTCTAAATACTATTTATATTATATTATAAAACCGACAATAAATTTAATTTTTAATCGTTCACTATACATAACATATTAAATACCTTCATTTTAAATATGTTATGGTTATATCCGTTGAATATTTTTCAATATATAAGTTTAAAATAATCAACACAAGATATTAAATGTTTAAATACTACATATATAATTTTTTTAACTGAACAAAAAATTATAAAATTAGTTTTTTTATTAATACATAATATATATTATATAGATAAATTTGAAAACTCCCTCTTCTTATATCTAGTTTCTCCCATAGAGAATATACTTTCCTTCGTGAAAATATAAATACATAATATTCTATTTCTACTCTAATATAATGAATAAGGTTTTATTCATTACCATATTACATACATCAGCGTCTTCTTAAAGGGACCGCTTATACATAAAATTATATAATTATATGAATTTAAAAATTCCAATATATGTGGACATAATCCAAACCATAAGGCTATTCTCTTTAACAAAATTCCAATAGTCATTATAAATAAAAATAATATCTATATTTTACGTCATACCGATAATTATTATAAAAAAAATCATCCACACAAAATATGAGAAAACCAAAATAAAAAAACCAAAATAACAATAAAAAATAATAATATAAAATAATAATATAAAATAATAAATAAATAAATAAATAATGATAATGTAAAAAATGATAAGATGAGAAAAATTTGTTATCAAAATATAAAAAAAGGAATATCAAATATGTAATTATAAAAAAATATAAGTCAGGGTTGAAATTATCAACTCAATAATACATATAATGAGAATTATTATATATAGATTCATTTCATAAAAAATCATTATGTATTAGTTAATCAGGGGTGGTTGGGAATGTTTCGATCAATTTATTGGTTGTAACTTAACCAACATGGGATTTGTTCTCTCAAATGAAAAGTATGACATCAAGGCCAACAATTTATATATATTTGAATATTTTATTTTCATATCTATATAATAAATGTTATGTACATATCTATTGGATAATGTGTATGTGGTGTGTTCATCCATAAGGGAAAATTATTTAGGATATATTAATCTACTTGGTTAGTCCATAACCAAATAATAGATAATGTATTATTAGTTATATAGGATTTATAGACTCCATGTCCCTTGGTTACTCAATGATTAAAAAAATATATCATATAAAAAATTCGATTTTATATAATATAGATTGTGGATATAGGTATAGTGATACATGTGTTCGATAGAGATCATAAAATATACCTTTTTAGCTTGAATAACACTAATCTTTTATATAGGCTTCTCTTTCTTTACATATTTGGATTCATAAATTATTATTTTATTTCATTGATAAAAATACCTATAGGGTAACACATATCATTTATTAAATGGGGATTGGGTTTTAAAAATCTTATATATATTCTATAAAAATGTTTTATAGTTTATCCAAAAGGATTTTGGGATTGATATTCATAAAGTATATCATATGATGGGATACTTGGTGAATTTGATTATCTCTTTCCATAAGTTTATTATAATATTTCTATATGGAGGTTTTTATATGGTTCCACATGTTTTTATATATGATATAATATAAGTTCAAATTTCATATATTCTTTAGGGATTTAGTTCAAGTGGGATATTGATGGAGGTATTCTTTGAATCATTTATACATATAATAAAATTTTTAGCTATATCACATTAGATGATATGGTGATGTCTCAGTGTATAATATCCATGAAAGGATATTTGTATATCTAGGGTGAATCATTATATATTATATTTTGTATTTATATTACTAATTTTCAAAATAATTCATTGTATATGATTTCTAATGTATATTACTACATGTGTTGTTTGATCCTTTGAAACCCATGAGTACTTTTCTTAAAGACTTCCTATGTCATGAGTAAAATAAAAAATCATCATAATCCCTATTGTTTGATTCTATTTATAATATAAAGATACATGAACACCCATTACGATCATTATAAACAACAACTATTCTAATACCACCGATTATAATGGTTTCCAACAACAGTCAAAGTGGAGTGATAAGAAATATGATTCTTTCCAGATTTATAGAGAGTAAACAATGTTTTCCATATTCATGTTGTGACATTAATGTTTTGATTTAAATTTTAAATTACACATTTTTTCATTGTAAAAAAATATGATTAATAAGAAATTTAATTTATAAAAATATAAAAAGAAATTTTCCAAAATTTCACCTCAATAACAAAAATATATAGCCTATAATTATGAATTATTCTATAATATCCATTATTTTTTGGATAATTAATTATTATGTTCTCAAAATTCACAATCAGCCTTAATTAATTACAATATCTTCTACGTGAAATTAATAAATTATTCTATTGTAACGTTTTTTTACACTGTGATTTTTTGAATGAATGTATATACAATTTAATCTTGAAGAACAACCAAGTCAATTGGAAAATATGACTATCTCTTAAACATCACCTCAAATATAAAATCGAACAAGGTATTATTTCTTATGATAATGTGTTTTTACTTGTGATAAAGATTGGTGTTTTAGATTTTTGACCTCCTAGGAGGTTCATTTTTTTACAAATAGATACTTTTTATGAAATTATTTTCATTTTTTATATAATTATTGATGGATAGAGTGGGTGGAATTCTAGGTAAATATTTCTGGCATTTTTAGGTTGAATTTTTGGAACCCACATTATGTATTTTATTATGAAAGGAAATTTAAACTATGTATTTTTTGATTAATTTTATGTATAATTTGAGTAACACAATAATTAATTTAATTATTTGGGAACTTAATAGGGGGAGGTCCAGCCACACTCCCATAATAAAAAAGTAATTTTATAACACTTCATTTACCTCACCAAAACTACCAACCATGGCTTGGATGATATCAATTCCACATTATAAAAAACCAAATGAATTGAAAAGGTAAATTATGACATTCTAAATGGAATAGTATACCTTATGTGGTTTGTTTTAATTCTTTATATGCATAAATCTCTTCAAAAGTTTTGATTTAGATAGTTTAGAGGATAGATATATGCACAAGACATAAATAATAGTCAACAGAGGGTTTCATTATCTGTTAGTTTATTTGAAAATATAAAGGAGTTCATGATAATACTGGATCCATCAATGGATAATTCCTTGAATGAATGATTACATGTGGAAATTAATATTGTAACAAGGTCTTACATAGGATTCAAAATCACTGAAGTAGTGTATAATTATATGGTCCATAGATATATGGATTTAAATCAATATAGATCATCAATATTATAGTCATAACATACTGGTGTTATGATATTAAGCATTCAGAATTGTTTTGGTTTGTTATGGTGGCTAAGGGATTGTTCCACAGTTCGAATCCATGTTTACCTTGAGGTTGTAAGAGAAATTGTGAATGAGAATCAATTAATATATAAGGCCATATAATTATATAGCATGGCAAGATTAGGGCCACAAAAACCACAAGTAGATATACCACATTTTGAATCTCGTCAGAGTCGTAGTGTAATATATGGAACATTTTTATACCCAAGAATATGTTTTTTTATGTTTTTTGAACAATAATACTTTTATTTGAGGTATTTTATATCAAATATTCATTAAAGAAATAATAATTGGAGTTTTTAAATATTTCAGTATATATTTTATTTTTAATGCATTAATAATTTTTAAACTCACACCATGTAATGATTATTATGGGATTTAAAGGTTATTTTGATATTTTAAAGTGTCTAAAACGTGTTTCTAGATGTCTAGGTAAGACTCTAAGAGATTATAAGCTAATCATTCATAGTTATGTAATTTAGTTGTTATTTAAAAAATAGTTAAATCATACATATGTAAGTTGTTTTCCATTGAATGTAATAATTTATCCATGTTAGTGAAATACATAATATATGTGTTTTTTGAGATATGAATAATTGGAAAATTAATTGAATTTAAATTATAAATAATATATTTTAGTGATAATGCATCCGAATTTTTTAGATCATTGTGCTGAAAATTTGAAAGGAAATTTTATTCATAATATACTTCAACATGCATTATATATTTGTTTCTCCCTTAGATCAAAAAATTTTCAAAGGCAAGGAATTTCTACTATCTTTCTGGATAATTAATATATTTCATGGAGTTGAAGATGAGAATTTAACAAATGAGTAGAATTCATAAGAAGTTCTTAGATATATAATAGATATTTTTCTTTATCAGTATTGAAAATTGGAGAATGAAGGATGTACATAAGATTTTGTTAATTAATATATAAGAAGGTTGAGCGTACTACATAAACATGGTGATATGTAAAATTTTTAAGGTGTAAACATAATATGGTTTAATGTGAGGTGTAGTTTTCTAAAAAAGGGAAATATATTACTTAATAAGTAACATATTTATTATGATAAGTAAGAATATTTATCTGACACTACTGATATGAAAAAATATTCACTAAACTAAAATATGAGTTCCTTAAATTTTTATCATGAATTGTATCTAATTCCCATAATTTTACATGTAATTTTTTTTAATGCTTATTTAAAAAATGTTTTGGATAACTATAAATTTAAAATCCAATTATGTTTAATCCTATCAATCATGGTTTAAATATCACAAATATAGTTTTTGTTTCAATAGACAAGAGAAAGAAGATTTATCCTTGAAGTAAATGTTTCACCATGACCATAAAGATTTAGAGAAGTAGATATGAGTCTTGAACAATGATGAATAATACTTGAAACTTTAATATGTTTTTTTAAAGTTATATAATAAATTCACACCAGGAAAAATATTGTATCATCGTGAAGGAAGAATTAGGTTCCTTTCATTTTTGAGGAAATTTTTTTGATAGTCTATAAAGTATCCAGTTGTGTAATGAGTTATGAATAAGTCCACTTAAATATATCCAATAAGTTAAATCTAAAAATAAAACATTATTAGGAAGAAGTATTAGAGGATAAAATAATCTTTAGTTGTTGAAGGAATTTATAAGATTCAATTCCATTTTTAAATTCAAATTCAAACAAGAATATTTTCATTCTATTATAAAAGAAAAAACTAAATAAAATAGGTTCATTCATGGATATAGTATGAGTGTTGTGTTTAGAATAAAGAAAATTATATTTCAAGTTTTTAATAGATGAGTGAATAATTGTATATATTATTTTGAATAATGAAAATTATATAAAGAATTTATTTTTTTGTTCAATTTGAACAAATGAAATATGAAAGAACACAAAAACAACATAATGAGAGTCTATTATGAAGGTAGAATCTCCTATTGTTTTCAGAATAGTTTAAATATTTTTTATTGTGTGGTATAAATATATATATTACTGTGAAATTTTTGTAATAGGAGTGACAGGATATACCATAATCATTATAATAAAAATTATAAAACCATGGGAATGATTGATCTTCTGTGAATTTGGATAATATCAAACACTAGTAACTCATTTTTAGTAATAAACATGGAAACAATTTATTGTTACATCTATGTGTGTACTTTATTATGGTTGAAAATGATAATATTTTTAAATATAATTGGTGGGAAAATATTTTTCAATACGAAACATAAAAAAATTAAAATCATTGATTCACCCCACTTCTCAATGATTTCCAACTAATCTCAATGGTTTTTAAATTGTTATAATATAATGAAATAGTTCATTAATAATATTCTATTTGAAACAAAAATCATATTTTTATGATGATTTATTCACTAAATTTCTATTGTAAATAATAATAGAATTAATTCATAGAACAAAAAAGTAGTGATTGAAAAAAACTGAAAATGTAAATATCAAATGTTGCCTTAACTTTTTCTAATCTATTAGGATGGTCTGGAAGCTATAACTAATAAATAATTTCATCATGTTGTTGGTGTTTCTTCAAAAATATATTTCATAATGAATTAATAGAATGATGGTGATTCTCATAATTTTGTTGTTTCATCCCATTTAAATATTTTTTAATTCAAACGGGATTCATAAATCAAAACGCATAGGGAATAAGTTAGTAAATATATATGAATGTAATGAAAAATATAATAAATAAAAACCAAAAGTTCAGAGGTTTATATATAAAGACCTCAAAATAATGGTATATGAAACCATTTTTGGATTATTTACCTAAGTTAATGAATTTATATTTTTTGAGTTTTTTATAAATATTCATGGTATATAATGGTTTTCACTAAAATATGACATATTTTACCATGCAGGATTCATAAAAATTCTTTGTAACATGAGGACTAGGATCTATGTAAGCTTACTTTAGATTATTTTCACGGTATTATTATTTGATGTGCAATGAAAAATGGAATAATCCTTAAAAATGAGAAATTCATATATAAAAAATTCATTTAAAGCCTAAAAAAAGATAACTTTGAGAAATATGTAGTTTTATAAGATTAATATTCTAATGAAGATGAATATGTTTTACAGAAGATTGATAATATCATGTCACTCATCTATATAACTTTAAGAAATGAAAAAAATAAAATATAAGGGGGATATGGCACTAAAGTGTTTTAGGTGTTGATTCATTGGATATTTTTCAATAAACTATCCAATGTATAAATAAGATAAAATTAGTGAATGTGAATAAGAGGACAACAGAGTCTCTTTGAATAAAAAAACTAGATAAACTAACGTTTTATTAAAAAGGGATGTTTTTAAATTTCTATAAATATAAAAATATAAAGTTATTATCAATGTTTTAAGAGATTTATTATATTGATTAAGATGAGGAAGTTTATACTTATGATGATATTAATGAAAAATCGCTTACTACTAAATTGAATTATGAAAAATTTACAAGTGATGGAAGTACTGATTTTTGGACTGAGGAAGAAATTGAAATGGGATTTATGTTGATGTTATAAAGGAAGTAATATATTTCAATGATATAATTTTTGGAATGAAAGATCAATTTTTTCAATAAAGACAATAAATATTCCTATTACAAGGATTATTCTAATGATTATAATGATTCATGCCTATTAATGGTGTTTAATGACTTAAATTAGTTTCATGATGATTAAAATACTTCAAATGATGTGATAAAATAGATAATTAAAGTGAGGATGAAATAGGATGAGATAATTCAAATGATTATGATCAACTTTGGAAAGGAATTAGGCATGGAAAAATTCAATTTTAGGATTATATTTAGGAAGAAGAAAATTTAATATTTTTTAAAGAATAGTGAAATTCAAGAAGATAAAGAAATAAAAAATTCCAAGGATAATAAATATCTTGGATATGATGATGTAAAGTCACATTCCAAGAAACAAGTAAAGAGGATAACATTTATAAAAAACTGAACAACTGTTAGAAATCTAAAATATCATTGAGTACTATTTTGAAAGTAAAAAATTATAAAAAAGAGATATTATAAAAAGATTATAAATAATTCTATATTGGGGAGGAATATATTTAATGTCTACCCAAATTCAACTTCACAGAATGTATTCAACTATGATGATCAAAATATTTAATAAGTACGTGTCTAAAAATTAATAAAACAATATGTTTTCAAAGAGAAATATACCTATTATGGATTTTATTAGATATGTTTTTCCTTTGAAAACATGTAAAGAAATTAATTTTTAATTAAAATTAATCCAATAACCCTTGATTTTTTCAGATAATCTTTTTATTGGGATTTAATGCACTCAATTAAATAAAATTCAAAAGAAACCTGAAATATGTGGAATTAAGGTTGAGAATAAATTTTAACCAATGGAATAAGTATGTGGAGGGTTTAAATTTCCAAGTTATGTTAATAAATATTTTCTAACCATCCAACTATACCAATTGTGTATTAATTTCAATACTCAAATGTATTATATACTAAAATAAAAATGCAAGTAATAGTATTTGGTTCTTAATGTTTCAATTAAAGAATCCAAAGGGGATTTTCCATGGATTTTTTATACTAAATTTTCATCATACAAGAAATAATATTTAAACATATTTAATGATATATAATAGTTAAAGGAAAGAAAGGTAATGTTTTTAAATTAGGGGTTATTTAAATTCATACGATTTTGATAAGTAGTTACATGAAATGAAAATTTGAAGTTCAAGAACACTTCATATATTAATGTGGAGAAAAGAATCTATTAAGTGTATCTCAAAAATATGATGTGGGTAATAATGTTGTTTTTAAAAAAGTATGGGTAATTTTTAAATATTTTAAAAGATTTATTTTCATTAATAAGATAATAGAAAAAATAGGGATACTTATTTCGGGTTGGTGATGATGAAAATTCTTGTTACTTAATCTTAAAAGTTGAAAATAAAATACAGCATTAATGCCATTGTAATATTTTAGAAAAGGAAATGAGAAATATTATCCATGTAAATAATCTATGTGACATATTTATGATTAATAGTGGGAGAAAATTTATTTCATTTACTTATCAAAAGGGGGATATTGTTAATTCTCTACATAAGAAGGTTTAAATTCAAATATCTCATCAATTAGAGAATTTATAATAAACAAATTGTGTTCCTTGGAAGAATAAATTAAAAAATAAAAAGATATTACTATTTCATTTCATTTGATAATACATTTTCTCATGTCACCTATTTAATGTTCATGATTCACAATTCAGAGTTTCTAAAAATGTTTAAATTTTTCAAAAGGGGTGATAAAAAGGGTTGTGGTTTATCTTTGAAACATATTCAAATAGGCTTCCATGTAGAATAAAAAAGGAAATGGTTTCTGTATATCATGGTAATAATGGTATAAAACATGAAATCAATGCACCATATACAGAAAAACAAAATTATTTTATTAAATATAAAAATAGACATCTTTTTGAGATGGCTTGGACTACATTGATAACAAATGATACTTCATGATATTTATGGATAAAAGAAGTTAATATAGTGAATCACATTATAAACCATTTTCTTTATTGACTGTGTTATGATATTTATCTATATTAGATTAATTATAATAATTCTCCATGTGTGAAATATATGAGGGTATTTTTCAATCCTAGTATATTCAATGTGAATTGAGAAAATCCTAGAATGTTTTATAAATAAGAGTTGTTGGTATCTTCTTCATTTTCCCCTAAATTGAATAAGATACCGATGTTATAATAAATTGACATCGATGTATTTAATACCTCTACAATAAAGGAATTATAACATTTAAATATATATATTTCACATTAATAATTATTTTTCTGAAGTGATGATAATGAATTATAGTTTTGTTAAAATGAAATAATCTATTTCTGAAAATAATGTGAGTACAGAATAAGTGTAGGATAATTATTATGACTAGTTATTATAATTTAAGAGTTAATATTATTATATCAAACATGGATAATAAATTAATTTAATGTCTAAAAT
Organism: Viscum album; assembly: GCA_963277665.1. Lineage (NCBI taxonomy): Eukaryota > Viridiplantae > Streptophyta > Magnoliopsida > Santalales > Viscaceae > Viscum > Viscum album. Next base: position 1,406,938,511 of record OY728129.1, read on the forward strand.
ATCATTTTATAAAAAGGAAAATATTTTCAAAATAGAAGAACATTGAGGATATCATGAAATGTCTCACTATTTGTTCATGTTCAAAAAGTATATGTGAATTAGTTACTAGAGAATCAAAACTATATTGATTTTGTATAAAAATAATTAGAAAAAATGGAGAATAATGAAACTTGTTAAATGTTAATAAATCATAAATACAATAATTTTTTATAATAATGTGGGTGTTTCAATACAAGACAAATGAAAAGGAAGAATTTGAAAGAAACAAAGAAATACTATTGTGAAAAGGGTGTTAAAAATATATGGAATTAATTTTGATGATCCATTATCAATGGTTTCTAGACTCGAAAAAAATTGTATATTTAATTATATGTTATAAAAAAGTATATATAACATTTTATAAATGGATTTTAATTATGAATTCCTCGATGGAGAGTTATAAGAGGAAGATTATATTAAGTAATCTAGTGGTTTTGTTCTTGGTAACGATGAATGTTATAATTTTAGTTTAAATAAATATATTTATGGGATAAAAACCACCAAATATAATGAAATTATAAGTTATATTTATACTTACATAATTTAAATCTCAAGAAAGAAAAAGTTGGTAATAATATCTATATTAAAGATAATAAAAAAGTTTGAAATTTTAGATTTTTTTAGGTAAATAAAATCATTTTTTGGAAATAAAGAAGGATATTTGGATGATTTATCATTGAAAATAAATAATCTATTTGTCATTTACATGTTTTTTTGTAGGTTCAAACAATATCTCAAGAGGGGGCTGGTTTGACTTCATTTAAATAACAAACCAACATAAAACAACCCACTTAAAAAAACATAATTGTAATTAACCCTATTTCTCAAAATCTGATATATACTGGAAATAAAAAGAGATAAATGGAAATACACAAGATTTTTATATTGGTTTAAGAAATAAATATCCCTTTTTCACTCTAATAGTACTCTCTCATTAAAATTTACGATTTTTCACTGGGCAATTAATATTTATAGGGACCTTGATAATTAAGTGAAAGAAACTAAAACTTGTTACAAATTTAACAATATTGCCCACTTGGATATCCTTCCACAATAACTATCCATGGTCCTTACACACTCTATAAAATGATTTGAAAAATTAAAAAGAGAATCAATGAATAATGTATAGTGTTTTTAAAACACAATTTCACACATAAACTAATATATGATAAAGAATTTCGATAGAGATATAAAATATATTAGATGTGCATATCCATAGGTTCTTAAATTGTAGAAAATAACCATGAATGTAAAATATTAATTGATGATTATTTTTAGTCATGATGTAATAATATTAGTGAAAAAATATAGTATATGGTTTTCACAAGAGATTTATTATTTATCTTATTAATAACTCTACTTATATTATAATTCTATGTATTTTTATTCCTCAATGGTTGATATAAGATTAAAATAATCTAAATTACCAAGATTTTAAATTTCATGTTTTAATGATTTATAAAAATAGTGAATAACGAGGTAGTCAATGACTATAACTTTGGTGTTTATTGGTACTACGCATGGTCTTTGAAATTGAAAAAATATTTAAATCCCTACTTCCTCATTCAGCATCATAGCTATAGATAAAATAATAGTTGATGTGGAAATTTATTGGAATAATTCAACATTACAAAGTATTTTATAATATAATTAAAAATTAAAAAATACTTAGTTTTACATGTCTTCATATTTTTAATACTTTACTTCTTAGTACATTTGATCATATGCCTTAAATTATGATCAAATGAATTTAATCATTATCATTATAATTTGATACATAATATAAATTTTGACTTAGAAAAACTTTATTATTATTCGTCTAATAATTCCAAATTTTTAATATAAATTGAGTAGTATTGTACTATTCTTCTTTGAATTAATTCTATAGACTCGTATAATGTTATATATCATAAGATATTATGAATCATGTGATATTTTTCTATTTTGATATAATCTAAAACAACTATTCCAGAATATTTTTCTCTATTTATAGGAAAATATGGGAATGAATATGATATTTTATCTTTATATGGTATTTAACAAGAAAAACATAGTTCCTTTTTCTTTATTAGTTCATTGAATATGTTACTTTAACACATATCTAATGTGAAACTCTTTCTATGTAACACCCCCAAAGACTTTATGAATTAATCATTTTAGAATAAATTTAATTTTTTTCCTAGATATATTTATACAAAATACCCAGTTAATATTACAATGCACACAACATAAAGTTTATCTTTCCCTACACGGAACGCTGAGGTTGCCTTGTGTTACCATAATGATGACTTTTTTCTATGGTTTGTGCTACATGCAAGATCGAGTTTTTATCGAATACTATTAATATTATTATTTAAAATGAAAATTATCACTTTTATATTAAATTGGTTGTCAATAATAATATTAAATAAATTATTAAAATATATGGTTGAATTCATTGGTTACCAGTTATTTATAACTGAATATATAAATCAATTGAATATAAAGGAATTGTTTTTATTAAAAAAACTTTGTTTATGTGTATAAGGTGTTTAATATTAATAAATAAAATTAATTAAAAATATTGGATAATTTTAATGAAACTTTTATATAATTTATAAAATAATATTTTTTAAATTCATCCAATAGATTCAATGGACATAAGATAAGAATAAACCCAATATTATGCATAAAATCTATATTTTTATAAAAGTATTTTTGCCGCCTTTTAATGGAACACCTAATTTAAATATAAATATATAAAATTTTATAAATTTTATATGTAAAAATAAAATTATTTTTTGGAAAAATAATATAAAAATTAGGTAATGGTGAATTGTTTTAATTTTTCTAAGGAGTTTCATTTTTTGAAAAACAGTGAAAAAATTCTAGATTTTAATTGAAAACTAACATTTCATGTCAATAATTTATAAAGTTAAATGATATTTTAAATTGGTATTAAAGTTCAATTATATCAATTTGACATAAATTAATCCAATTAAGGTCATTTTAATAAATTTCACTTTGAAATTGAATATCAAAACATCTCAATCTTTTGAATAGTTTTATATTAAAACCTCGATTTTTCATCTCATATACATGATTAATTTTAAATTAATTTATGTCTCTTATATGACTAGAATTTGAAACAATTGATTCAATATTTAGAATCAGAATAATTTATAATTTCTAATAAGTTAAAATTAGTTTATGAACAAGAATATTATTGAAAGTAATTAATATTTTTTAAAATAATTAAGAGAAAAATTAGCTTAATAAGGGACTAAACCTTAATCCTATGGACCAAAATAACCTATAAACTTCTCTGAAATCCATTATCAGGCCATATATAAACCATAATCACCTTTATATGTAATTTTTACCATTATTGGAGCAATTATATATGGAAAAATGGTGGTGGGATTCCCTCTTTCAAAAATTTATAAGAATGTCACTCCTCCTCTAATATAAAAAGGCACCCACTCCTTACACTTATTCGCACATATCAATCCATTTGGATCGTAAAAACCCTATAAATATAGCTATCCAAAATCCTTATTATCATCCTAGAATCCTCATGTTTGTAATAAATAACTCAATGATAGTCCTTTTATGAAAACCAAAACGAGTTACCCGAAAAAGAGGTAACATTCTTCAATAATAAATTATATTTTATGTCATTCTCAAAAAATTAAATTATTATTATTACATGATTATATAAAAAAATATATATATAGTCAATATAATTATATTTAATTATTTTAATGTTTAATCCAACACATATAAACATTACCATTATATGGGTAACAAAATTACTGGTCTTGTGTACGACTGACTACCACCACACGAAACAATATCATTTATTTTTCCTTTACCACATATCATGGTCAGTAATTATGATGGAAACACTTTTTTTATATTATATTTATCATATTTATTCTTTAATAATACATATATAATTTTTATATAACACATAACTTCATTATTTCCATTTTTTGTAAGTATGATAACATCGTTTGTGGACATGTGGACTACTGCCACTTCATAGCGACGTGATCTGTTCACACATTATAAGTAATGTATTAAGGATGAGTTTAAATAAAAATATGTGAAATAAAAAAATTATATCATATTAATTACATAATTTACATTCTAGAAATGTATTTTATCATTTTATTTATTCACATTTTCAAACATTAAAAAGTGATAATGTCGTTCATAGATGTGTGGACTACCACCTTCTCAACATGATGTTGTTCCTTTTACATAAAAATGATTATATATATAATAATATTTGACTAAATAACATAGAATTTAGGATATAATAATCATAATGTATGATAAAATGTTACTTAACTTATTTTCATAGCAGTCATTGAAATACGTGAACATTACTCATGGGTTTGTATGGACTACCTTCTCCATGATTGTAATGATGGTTCCTTTTTTATAACCATATTTCATGAATGGTACTAAAACAATAATTTATGAATAAATGATATAATTTTTTAATTATTACTATTCTTTATATGTTTATATAATTACCTCTTAGACCATAATCAACCAACCATGTTGTTTTTGACATATGAACTGAATTTGGTTAAAATACCCTATGTAAACTAAATTGTTTGAGTTGTTGTATAAAATATTATAATAAGTTAAATAAGAATAATAATAACCATTTAAATGGTTCTAAATCAAGAAAATAATTAACATAATTTTTTATTGAGGAATATAAAGACATGTGTGACATGTCAGACTCATGGAAAATGATTTTCATCTCAGTTTTTTCATCTGTGAGTTAAATGTCATGTTCCCCACTTACATATTTTTTATGGTGTATATACTTCCCCATTATTATTTAAAATATCAATTAACTAAAAATTCATTGTATTTATGTTTCAATTTGAATTATATCATTCAAAGAGTTTGAATTGAAAATTACCAAGTGGTAAATGTTTTATATATAATCTCACTTTCTTCTGTGATTGTTAAATTCTCTTGAAACAATCAAATTATTATAATCATTGTTAATTTAAATTATATTTATCTTAAATATAGATATTCTAATGAAATTGATATTATTACTTCCTAAACATTATATTATTTTTACATACAATGTTCACATGGACACTTATTTAATTAAACGGGAAAATTTTTATAAATTTGTATCATTTACTCATTAAATATATTTTATAAGGAAAATTGTTAAATAATTAAATCAATTATTTGACATATAAAAAACTATTTGAAATAGTATAACCTGGGTTGGGGACCATTTAATGTAATCCCCTTGATGTATCACTAGTATCATGAGATGAATAAATTGGCCAAATTAGATCGTTTTCTCCCCAATATGGTAAACCATCTTGTGAAATGTATTCATTATAAAAGTTACATATACCTAAGAAACATGTAATTAAAAATTAACCATTTCATTTACTAATAACTTTGTTATATTTTTTATTATCTATGATATTTTTTCTTTGATATATTCTATGGATGCATTTAATTCCCATTTTATTGATTAAATGGAATGTGTTTCAGTTATTTACCATAATATATTGATAATTCCTTATCTATTTATTTTAATGGATTGTGTTATCTATAATTAAACATTACATGTTTATTTATTTTCATTTATTTAATATTTATTGTATTTATTTACCCTTACTGAGAATTTGAGATCAGCCTTATTATTTTTCTTTTTCAATGGTTATGAAGAGAAATCCTTTGAATTAGTTTCCAAGATGGTGATATTTTACATATGTTATTCTTTATTTTATTTTACCAACGAAATATGGATAACATCGTTGTAATAAGGTTTCTAAAAAATGATAAACTCATTGTGAATTTTATTCGATGTAATCGGGCCACTGTATTAGTAGTTGATACTGGATCTGGGCTACTTGGATCGGGGTGCTATAGTTGGTATCAGAGGGTGTTTAGTAGCAACCTTGGAAACTAGATTTAGAAAACATAAATTAGGGAAAATAAGCCTAATATAGACTTTGATGATGAGTATATAATAACATACAAGAATATTTCTAATATAGTGGTTATGTGGTTATTTATAATAATGTACCCTTATCTGGATACTCTAGGTGGATGTCGTTCTAGAAAAAATTTACCTATGGGTAATAACTTTGAAAGGGTGTGTCAGGCCTAACTAAAGTGTAACCTGGTATATGACAACACACCATACTGTACACCTGGTTTGACACTCTAGGGGGATATGCATTGTATAATTTACATTTCCTTACAAATCATTACAAAGGATTTGTCATTAAAGATACCCCCAAAGAAACTGTTTTTATAACTATGAGATTAGATATCCAAGTATTTTTCAATTTATGATAAGTGTTATGGAAAATATATAATTATACAAAGTTCATAATTACTTGATCTAATCCAGTATATTCTATTATTTATAAATGGATCCTATAATCATGAATGGAATAAATACTAATGGAAAATGTAGAGATTTTCATAATGTGTAAGTCAATATAGCTTGTTTTATAATAGAAAGAATTATGACTATACTAGGGAATCTTAATCATGTTGTGAAAAATAACAATGCCCAAATACAGAAACCTCTTCCATAATGATATTCTCAAATGGTGGAATTTTTATATGACAGAGGCCTCCATCAATTATTGTAGTTATTGACCCAAGTGTTTCTAAAAAATGTATTAATTAGTTGGATAAAATATTCATGGAATTGGTAAGAAGTGAAAAGGATAAGGTTACACTTAATTTTTATTATCCCAATTGAGTTTCAGATCAATAGAGGTCATTGATCTAGAATACTAGGAAGGAAGAAGAAATAAAACTCATTGAATGGAGAACTTTTATGGAGACATTTTTCGATAAATATTTCCTTCATGAGAAAAAATATAATATGAAGATAAATTCCCATAGTTTAAATAAAAAATGATAATAAAAGCATTTCATAGTAATAATCTACATTTACAATGTTATAACATTATGCGATGTATTTCATACACAACGTGGTGTTCAAGACTGACCACTTATTTGATGTTCTTAAGGCAACTATTCTAAAGGATATGGTTTCTCAAAAAAAAACTTCATATGATGAAATATATTTCTGTACTATCAATACTAAGAAATAATTCTCCATGTCGCAGGGATTTAAATGTAATCAAGAGAATAAGACAAACAAAGATTAAGTAGCATATAAAGGGGAGAATGGAAAGAAGGTTTTTTCCACATGTGATAAATATGGAATGAATCACCGAGGTAAATGCTTGAAAGGATTGGTAATTTGTTATTAGTGCATAAAAAAATGTCACTAAGAAAAAGAATGCAAATGAAATAAGGAAAACACTTCTATTCAGTGTTACAATTGTAAGTGTCGCAACCGGTTTTTCAAATTTGGGTTTTGATACAGTTATTTGAGGATCATGGTATTTTTATAGATTCTGTGTGTGATAGGTGTTTAATTTTGAAGTGTTTTCTTTGTTTAATTTTTTCGTCATGGTTGATACATGCTTCTTTTTTTGAGAGATATTTGTCTGGGAGAGTTTGTTACACCAACGGTGTCAATAGATTGTGTTTAAATCATTCAGGATCATTGGGTGGTTTTCCCTTAGTGTTTTGGGGATAATTTTAGGGGCTTTGGAGAATTTTTTGGGTCCCATGATTTAAATATGGTTTTCCCAAACATTGAAACCTAAACCTACATGTTTCAGATTTTTTCTAGTATCCCTCGCTTGGTTTGTGCACGGTTTACAAAATCATGTTGCAAACCTGTACTACCACGTACGAGCTTAATAACATTCGTTCTAAAAATATTTTAGTTATTGTACCCCCCAAATAGATTCCTTATTGTTGTATATAAACTAGATGCACCTCCCCTTCATTATCATTTGTTTTGGGCCTCTTTTTTGGTGATTTCTCACAAATGGTTAGTGATTCTTCTCAGTTTCTCCATCAATTATTTTTATTTCTTCATTCCCTGTTCCTTTTTATTTCATTATTTATAGATTTTTTATTCTCCCATGGTTATTAATGACCTAGGGTTATATTTTCCAATTATTGTTTTGAAGGTTTTCTTCTTTTAGGGATCAACTTAATAGATCTAGGGTTTCAGAACCCACTGTGGATGATTCTGGGTGTGTGTTTCCATTCTGCCATGGATTTGAGGTGGGTTTATAATGTACTCATCCTTTTTATTTTAAGAATCATTAGATTCATTATTTTATCACCTTTTTATTTAATAAATATCAATGAATGATCCTTGGTTTAGATGTTTTTCTGAAAAAATGGTTTTTTATGCCTTGTTTCAATGATTAATGAATTTTTTATGATAAATAGCACACACTAAGTATTAGATAAAATGTATGTTTTGATTTTGTGAGACAATTGTGGTATTTATAGTGTAGTTTTTATTTTATAACAAATATTTAGCATGTCTAATGATGGTTTGGGGTTTATTTAAAGATATTTAAAATGGTTTTATGTAAAAATAAGTGTGTATTTGTCTTTTGAAATTTGTTTGATTGGTAAGGATGAATTGTGGCTCGGTTGGAATTTTCATAGAAAATGGTTCTGGTTTTAAAGTGTTATTGAAATTTTCTAAAGTAGTTTTATAAATTTTTTACACGTTAATGGTTTGATCGATATATCTTTGTAAATATGGGATACATTTTTTTAAGGTTAGTTTTGTGAGAAATGTTTAATGGCCTATTTGGACACTTTTTGAAAATGATAAAAAGTGTTTGGTATAAAAACCTATGTTGGATGTTTCTATTGACTTATTGACATGATATGGTTTAGATTTTCTTGTTGATTAATCCTCATGTTCTATTATAGGGGTTTCTCAGTTGGATCCCATAATGATCTATTAATCTTAAGGCATGTGAGTAATGCTTGGAGAGACTTGGGGAGAAGCATGTTGTCGATTATTATTACTATATATTTTGTGATTGGATGATCAGATATAATCAGTTGGCTCACCCACATTAAATACATGAGACATGAGAACTTGAAATATTGAGGTAATGTTCTAAGAATTATTTTTTCACTGGTAGGTTATGGTACTGACTAGTGGCCCATTGTAGGACGAGATATTGGGTTTATTTCTATGAGATTTTCCCTCATCATGCCTTGAGAAAGGATGAATGAGCATATTTATTGTTTTTATTTCATTATGTGTGACATGTCAATGGGGATTAGGTCTTAGGTATTACTATCTTCTTAATTTTTCTTAATCTCCTAGGTTCACCCATTTCTATTGGCTTTCAGTTTCCTACAGTGATGAATATGATGCTTATACGTATTTTTACATTTCCCATATTGTGTGATTATTATCGTTTCTTCTTGTGTATTGTTTCTCTTCGAAATTGGTGGGATGTTTTTGATAAGGTATTTGAAAATAGTTTTCAAATGAAAGTGTATTATCTTCTATGTACAAATCACGAAAATTTAAGCATCATTTTCCCCTTGAAAATTCTATTGGCACAGTAATTGAATAAATATTGTTTTGGAAATGAATAAGGGAAATGGCAGTAATTTTTTTGAGTAATCTTCTAGAAAACCATAATTTTATATAGATTATCTCAAAAATTGAAATTTTTGTTCCGTTTGTTTTAATGGATGTGCATTTGGAATAAGTTAATAGGCTATCGTTATTTTCTATTTTTATCCCTTTTGTGGGTTTCATCTTGAGATTGATTTCATTGAGTGACAAGTGGTTGTTGTATTGGAGAGTGACTAGTAGGGTCACATGGAGTTTATTTTCTGGTTTGCCTGTTTGTTTTGTTTGGGTCATTTTTATTTTATTTTCATTGTATAAATGGTGTTCAGTTCAATTTTATGTAATTTTAGGTTGGGTTATCCATTTCATTCCAATGTTGTTTAATTGTTTATATTTGGGAGAAAAAATTCCCTTGTATAATCTAATGATTCCCAACAGTATTTTACAGCCTGTGGGGTTCGAAAAAATCCTTCGGGCCGTACCAAGAATCAGCTCGGGTGCCTAGTTCAGGGTTGACTCGGGTGGCATCGTGACAAACTGGTAATAGAGAAAGTCGTCTCTCAAGCGGCCTTTATTTTTCAGAGCACCCATTGTTTTTTTGGGGATGTTAATGTAGATATAGTAGGATTTTTGGGACTTTAGGGTTAGGTGCAAGAAGAGCGTTGTGAAATCATTCTCGTTCCAATCCCTGATTTTCCTTTGGATGTCTAGTTCCCTTAGTTTCATGGACATTAGGTGTTGTTTGGTGATTGGGATATGACAAGCGGAGTTTGATTAATGGTCTTTATGAGCTAATAGGGCCTAGAAATCCACATGGATCTAGGGAGTGGTCCTATAAGGGCTCTCTGTGTTGGTGGTGTGTTTGACATATGGCCACCAACCATATGGACAAGTCTCCCACTGACACTAGTTACCTTTTCTGTGTCTCCTAGTTCACTCTTTAATTCTGATAAATTATTTTTGATATCCTTGTGCGAGAATTGGAAAAATGGGTTTTAAAAGAATGGTTGGATTCTAAAAAGTTTAAAATTGGTTTTCAAATTTTAAAATTAAAATTGTTTAGGAAATTTAGGTATTTTTGAAACAAATCTTTGGGGTAAAGTTAAAATCATTTCATGGGATTGGATTTTCCCTTATCTAATAGTTGTGTTTTTCTGAATTAAAATGTTTTGAATGTATATATTATTTTAATATGATTCTGAAACATTGTTACAAATGAGATGTTTTGGGTTGTTGAATGTTTTTAAATATGATGATTTTGTCTTGGAAATTGGTTATGAGTCGTTGGTGTTTTTTTTAAAAAGGGTTGTGTTCTTTGTGGTTATCTATTAATGAAAAGAGGCTTCAGTGGATTTTCAAAAAAGGGAAACGGCTGTTTGGAATAGAATTATTGTTTTGTAAGTTGTATTAATTGAACGGAATGGGTTTGTAATCAAATATTTCATGATGTAGTGTGATTTGTAGTGTTGCTGGAAAATGTTTCCATAAATATGAAAAAGGATTTTGACTTGGAGGGTAGTGTTCCTTTGGGTGGTACATGATTTTTGAAATGGGTAGAATGATTTGGCTTGTAAAATGATGATTTTTTTAGCCTTTGGTGTATTTATGGGTGCTCACATGCATGGTTTTACATGTAATTTAGACAGATTCCCAATATGGCATGGTGGTTAGGTGCCCAAGGTGGCATGGATATGTGTATGTGAGTGAGAATTGGTGAAAACCCATTGATGAATTTGAAAATACCCCATGTTAATTTGTTTTTCAAATGTATTTTAAGCTAAAAAATTACAGTGTTTATATAATATAATGGTTTTGTGGATTAGTTTTCTATTTCATAAAAGTGTTATTTATTTGGTATGTTTCCTCATGATTTGGAAGTGATACTTTTGTTGTGTCTTAATATGCGATCATATTGGTGGATCAGTTTTGGAGTAATTTCTATTGGGTCTATAAAGGTTTCTTGGATATTGTGATTTTTTATGGATAGTTTTCTATTGGAAATATTTCTAGTTGATCATCCTAAGGATTTATTTCAAACATTAAATTGACCTCTTCAAATGATTCCTCATCCCATTTATTGGAGTAAACTGATTTTTGGGTTTAATTTAAAGTGTTTCTCCATTATAATAATTCACTCAGTTATAGTGGTTGTGTTATGTTAGATTTGGTGTGTTTCACCATCTTCCTTATTCATTCTTCTCCTCATTTGGAGTGAGGGTGATTGGTGGTGTGTATCCTTAGCCCCAGTTTGGGTAAAAGTGTGTTTCTTAAGGAAGTGAGTTTCAAGGTGTATCTTTACCTTTGGATTATACATAGGAGTTTTATGTGGAACTAGAAGAAGGGGTTCTAGTGAGGGATTAAAACTCCTAACTGCAAGGCAGTATATTCTTCACAAATCAAAGCTCTAGTCGTAGGTCTCAGAGTAAAGCTAGTGTGTAGTCGGGAATCTTAGAGGTTTGAGAAGTCTGGTTAAGTTTGAGCCTCTACCATTGCAGTGAGGCAATTTCAGTAATCCATTTTTTTGTCCCCTATAAAGGAAAATGCCCCATAGTTTCAAAGAGCATGTTGAAAATACCCCTCACACAATGTCTGTGAATACTCTTACTTAATTGTATGTTTCCAATTAGTGTCCTTGTGTGGACCTCCCACATGATTTGAGTGCAGTCTCAGTTTCATCCCTTCATAAGAGTCAAGTGTTGGGTTATTGTCAGTTTTGGTTTTATTGGTCCATGAAATGGCCTCGTTCCATCCCCACCCTGAGTAGTAGGGTTTTTTGATCTGTGCAGAATGTTTTGGTCTATTTCATGTCCCCTCTATTCGGGAGTCAGTGGTTTAATTGTTCATGCTATGTTCCTCTTAGATTGGGTTTATAGGTTATTTTGGGGATGTTTCAGTGTGCTTATGTCAGAAAGGATCAATTCAAAATCAGTTTCAATTCTTGTTTGATCATTTTTTCTTAATGGTGGGGAGACCCACTTTAGGTATTGTGGAGTTTCCTCTTAAGAATTTGTGGAGTGATATACATTTTATAATGGTGGGGATTCCATTCCAGCCTCCCTTGAAATCATTGAATTATGTGAGTGCTCATAATTTCGAGTGACCGTTGGGTTCCTTGGGAGAAGGTCCAACAATATAGATCTTGGTTGTGAATGGGGTGGCTTGATCCTTAAGATTGTTTGTGGGATATTGTTGTGGATTTTTGTATTATTTCAGGAAAGAGGCTTAAGTTTCATTTTGGTGGGGGAAATTTCCATGGATTAGGAAGATATACCATGTTAATATAGAATCATTAGGCATTAATTAATATTTGGGAATGTGTTATGGATCGCTCGGAGAGGAAAGAATTAATGGTGGGGAGAATTGTCACAATCAGTTTTTCATGTTTGGGTTTTTATCTAGTTCGTTGGGGATCCAAGCCTTTTCTCAGGTTCTGGGTGTGATGAGTGTTGAGTTTTGAAGTATTTTATTTATCTAGTTTTTCCATCATGGTTGATCTTTGGTTTTTTCCTAGATAAAGTTACATTGGAGAGATTTTGTGACACATACGGTGTCACTATATTGTGTTTAACCCATTCAAGGATCATTGAGGGGGTTTCCCCTAGTTTCTGGAGTGTAATTTGAGTTTTTTGGCCATTTTTTGTGTTTTCATGGTTTGAGAATGGTTTCCCCAAACTATGCAGTTTAAACATGCAATATACAGAATTTTTCTAGTATCCCTCGCATAGTTTGTTCATGGTTTACTAAACCGTGCAGCAAAATCGTCCTTCTATTTACAAGATTAAAAAAAATTCATTCTAAAAATAAAATTTTAGTGATTCCACCTCCCAAATGGAGGCTTGGATGCTTTATATCTACTGTAGGTTCCTCCCTATTCATTATCCTTTGCTTTGGGGATCTTTTTGCATGATTGTTTCACCAATGGTTAATGATTCAAATTAGGTTCTTCATCAATTGTTTCTGTTTCCTCTTCACTCTTCTTTCCTCATTCATTATTTCATGGTTTTATCTTCTTCCCATGTCATGATAATCCTAGGTTTTTTTCAATGATTTATATCAGGGTTTAATTTTTTTATGGATGGTCTTTAGAGATCTAGGGTTTTGGAACCCACAACGGGTGATTCTAGGTGTTTGTTTCCATTCCACCATGGATTTGAGGCAAGTTTACCATGAAATCACCCACTTCAATTCAAGAATAATCAGATTTAAGATTTTTTCACCTTTATTACTTAATAAATATAAATTTATGATATTTAGTTTAAACATATTTGTGTTAAAATGGTGTGTTATACATAGTTTTATGAGAAATGAATTTTTTTTATAAATTGTGCACACCAAGTGTTTGATAAAATGTCCAGTTGGTTTTTGTAATTATATTATGGAATGTAAAGTTTGTTTTACCTTTTTTAAAAAATATATATCATGTGTAATGATGATTTGGGTTTTCCTGAAATATAATACAAAAATATTATTGTTAAAAGAAGTGTGTATTTGTATTTTCAAATCGGGTTGACTGGTCACGGTGAATTGTGGCCCGGTTGGAATTTTCATAGAAAATGGTTTTCATTTTATAGTGGGATAGAAATGTTTTGAAGGGGTTTTATAAATGTTTTTACATTATAATGATTTAATTTACACATATTTTAAGAGATGGGATTCATTATTGTTAAAGGATAGTTTTTTGATAAATGTTTAAGTGCCCATTTTCCACTTTGTGAAAATGATGAAAAGTGCTTGTTATAAAATCCTCTCATCGATGTTCCTCATGCCTTGTTGACATGGAGTGGTTGGGATTTCTTTTTTGAGGAATCCCAAGATCCATTAAAAGGGTTTCTCTATTAGAACCCTTTGTGATATATTAATATTAAGGCATGATATTATTCCTTGGAGAGACTTAGGGTGAGGCCTATTGTGGATTATTGTTACTATATTTGTAGTGATTGGATGCTCGGATGGAATTGGTGTTATCACCCTCATTAAATACCTGAGAAATTGGAACCTAGAATATTAATAGAACGGTCTAAGAATGATTGTTTCACTGGTAGGTTATGGTATTAACCAGTGGCCCATAGTAGGTGGATATATTGGGTTTATTTCTATGGGATTTTTCCACGACCTCCTGTTAGAAAGGATAGACATTCATATTGATTGTTCTGATTACATCATGTGTGAAATGTTAATGGGGATGAGGTCTCAGGTATTGGGGTCTTCTAAATTGTTCTTTAACTCCTAGGTTCACCCATGTTTGTTTTCTTCCAGTGGATCACTATGATGAACATGCTGCTTGTTAGTATTTTTACATTGCCATTGTTGGGTAACCCTATTGTGTATTTTTTTTCAGGGAAAGTGGTGGTATGGTTTGTATAAGTTTTATGAAAATGTTTTTAAAATGAAATTGTTTTATTCTATTTTTAAAAATATAAAAATTGTAAGAATAATTTTCCTTTTAAAAATGTTATTGGCACTCTAATTGAATGAATATAGTTTTGGAAATGAATAAGGGAAATGGGTTGTAATTTATTTTTGAGTAATCTTGTAGAAACCGTAACTTTTAAATATTGTATCTCAAACATGAAAATTATGTTTCTTTTATTTTAAAGTATGTTCATTGGGGAAAGATTATTGGGATAGCCTATTGAGTTTTAACACTCACGCCTATAGTTCTTTTCTATTTTTATCCCTTATGTAGGTTTTAGCTTGAGTTAGATCGCCTTGAGTGATGTGTGGTCGTTATGATGGAGAGTGACCAGCGGGGTCACATGGAGTTAGTTAGTTGTCAATATTGGAAATTTAATTTTTTGGATCATTTTTATTTTATGTTCATTGTATAAATGATGTTCAGATCAATTTTATGTAAATCTATGTTGGGATTTCCATTTCATTATACTATTGGTTACTAGTTCATATTTAGGAAAAAACTATCCCTTGTATAATCTGATGATTCCATACACTAGTTATCTACCCATGGGGATTGAGAACACCCTTCGGGCCATGATATTGATCAGCTCGGGTTTCTGATATTGGTTCAACCCATGATGGTTTGTGGTAGTAATTAAATGGGTCACTGTGCAAATGAATTACCGAATCATTAAGGGAATGTACCTCAGAAGAAGCTAAGAGGTCATGGTAAAGCATATATTATTTGCACAACCATAGTGGAATGATAAATTTTCTTCTTTATTTGGATCTAGGAAATATATTTTATAAGTATTTTATTGATGATTTACAAATCATTTGTACTATTAAATATATATGGATTTTAGAGAAATTATTTTTCATTTAATAATTTAGATCATATTATCAATGGTACCAAGAAAAAGTGATTTGGTAAAAAGTAAAACATTTTTTAAAATATATGTTTGAGGGAATGATATGACTTAATATGTTCCAGATATTAAGATAATGATGCTTGTATAAAGAGACTAGTGATATGGATAAATTAAATTGGATATTATATCCTTAATTTTAACTAATTATAAATTTTTATATCATAATACATGGAAGGTTCTCAAGGCTAACCATTGATGAAATGGTTTATGCAGAACTTTGGATGAGGTTTTAGAGATTATTATATTAAATAACCATATGATTAAACATATTCTAAGAAAAATAATTTGAAATAGTTCGAGGGGTTAGAAACAGATAATATTATGATTACAAAAATGTATTAGGTAAGTGCATTTACTTATATTTTTAGAGAATGAATGAATTCCTCAATTTTAGGAAAAATGGTCTTGAAAAAAAGGCAAGAACGTAATGTCATACCTTTTTGATCATATCAATGACATTTTTCAAAAATGTGGTTTAACGATTTGTGGTCATCAACTTTCAGCTAACCATTTTTTCTATCCCTATCCATCAGAACTTGATGGTAAGACTTTTCTTCCATGTCGATGTTATCCCTATTGTTCTCCTAATTGAAATCCATGTTTTCTGGTTACATTCATATTTACCATTCATAATTATTTATAATATTTGTTATTAAACATATTTATTTTGTGGATTTTTTAACAATAGTATATTATCAAATATCAACCACTAGATTACCAATATCAATTTTTAATTATGACGATGCAATTTACTTAATGTGGGGAGAATGTAACACATAAGGACTTCAATGTTTTCCTTATAAATAAATTAAATTTTTTTAGTAGATATTTAATATGAAAAATCATCTTACTATTACACTACACACAATATAAATTTTGGTTTTCCCTACTCAAATCATGAAGTTTCTCTTGTGTTACACACAGATATTTTCTTCGATGGCTTGCATTACACGGAAGACCGAGTTTTAATCAAATATTATAAATATTATTATTTAAAATAAAAATTTCTCTTAGCTGTTAAATTGGATGTTATGAATAATATTGAATAAATTATATAAATATATTGATGAATTCATTGGTTACCATTTATTTATAAATGAATATAGATCTTAGTTGAATATAAAGGAAATGTTTTCACCAAAAAACCATTTTTATGTGTCGAATTCATTTTATCATAATAATCAAAATTAATTAATATTCATTTATGGTTTTAAATAAATTTATATACTATGTATTAAATAAAAAAATTTACATTAATCTAAAAGATTTTATAGGAATAATATAATACCAAACCCCAAATTATGCATAAAATCTATATTTTTATAACGGAAGATTTGTCACCATTTAATTTAGAACTTGTTATAAATCTAAATTTTGAATATTTTATAAATTTTATATGTCAAAATAACTATTATTTTTTTAAGGGTAAAATCACAATAAGGTTAGTTTTAAATTTTGTTATTTTTCTGAGAGGTTTCATTTTTGGATGAATTGTGATAAATACAACATTTCAATTGAAAAATTAATTTTCAACTCAAAAATTTATAAGGACAAATTATAATTTAAATTGGTTTTGAATCCAAATTATATTAATTTTACATCAATTAATACAATTTAATTCATTATATTATATTTTTCATTACAATTTTAAACTAAAAGATCTAAAAAATAACTTTTTTACTTTAAAAATGTGCTTTCTCATCCCGTATACAAGATTAATTTTAAATTATTTTGTACCACTTCTATGCTAGTAATTTGAATACATGGATTCCATATTGGGAATTAGAATAATTTATAATTTATAAAAAGGTCAACATAGTTTTTCACCAAAAATGCTAGTGAAATTAATTGAAAATAATTAGAGTGATTAAGAGAAAAATTAATTTACTATGGGACTAAACCATAAACCCAAGTGCCCAAATAACCTATAAAAATTTCAAAAATAAAATTTATATACATTATTCTACCATATAATACGTTTTATTGAATTTTAATCCTTAGTGAAGCAACAGAAAATTAAAAAAACATTGGTTGAATTTCCTCTTTATAAAATTTACAAGAATTCCACTCCTCAACTATAAAAATGCACTCAACCTTTGCACTTATTTACACCTTAGATATAAGGAACCATAATTTAACATTACATAATCCTAATTCTTATTCAATAAAATAAATTATTAAACATGTATGATCTTTTCATGTTTAGATATTTAGATAATGAAGAAATAATACATACATAACATCTCATAATCATACAATAGGATACTAATAAAACAATATCAACCTTTTCCATATTATTATACATTTAAAATATAACATGATTACTTTTTATTGATAAAAATTGTCACAACATTCATCATATATTTTTCAATTATCGTACCCATCCATATACCTGGTTACAGACATTTGAAATCCTGGGATGAGAAAAAAAATCTTGGTAATGTATATAAAAAGAAGGATATAAAAAATTAGTCCATTAATAATTATAAACATTTGAATATCATTTTCCTAAATAAATTATTCTAACATATAATGTATCATATACTTACTTTGTGAAACCTGATATTTAAATAAAACAAATAAAAAACATAAATAAACCTTATAGGTTACTAGGCAGATTACTTACTTACAATTGTAACCCTCGCATCTATGATAGGATTTGTAACCCTCATGGAAACCTTACAATATAAACATCTTGGATACCTTATAGCTTAACCATATTAGTTATACTTGGAGTAACCACATGACTGAACTCCAACTTAAAAATACCCAACGCATTGCAGGGAGATATAGTTCCAACCCTTCATCTTAACCAATTCCCAATAAACAGAACATAATCAAAAAATAATTATACTATCATAAAAACATCCATTTTAAATTTTTAAAAAATGGATGTTTAAAAGGGGATTTTGAAGGAAAATCCCTTTAAAAATAATATAATTGATGTAATAACTAATATATCGACTGGAATATGTGTATACACTATAAATACACATAATAAAACATAATATAATAAAAACAATTCATTAGAAAAATAATCATAGTACTATTTAATCAATGGAGTATAAGGTTAACCCAATGAATGGAAGTTATGTTAAGAATTACCTTACCTCGGGTTTGTATTACATCAAATGTGTTCCAACATCTTGTATAATGGTAAAAATAGTATTATTAACATTTTATAGAAACAATATATTGTTTATAACACCTTGTGTGATCATTTTATAACATAATTCGACCCATTTATTAATAATACAATGTTATTTCCATTGTTTTGGGTGTGTTCTTTACATGGTTTCCATAGTCGGTCCGTAATAGATTTCCTTATCGAATAGATGAGAATCTCTAGAGGTGTAATTAAATATTATTTATATGTTTCAATAATATTAAATGATACCATAAATAATTTTATCTCATATATGATGATAACTATTTATATAAAATATTAGTGATATATATTTAGATTATTTTGGAGGTTCTTCAATAATCACGAACTAGTTTAATTATATAACTCAATATTATATATATAAGTTAATAATATAAAATAAAAAAAAGGATATATCATATATATTAAAATATTTTTATATAATTAAAATGGTTTTGATAACCATATTTTTATGTAGTAAATGAAATTAAAACCACATGTCCATGATGTTTATAATTCGACACATCACAGACGATGTTTTTATTTTTATAATGAGAGGGATAGGATAAGAAGTTTGGTGATGATTTATTCCAAAAACATGATATAATTTTATTATAAATAAGATACTTGATATTTTAAAAAATCTTTCCTAAGTGGAGGTGAATAGATTATAAGAAAACAAAAAAAATTAAAAATAAAATGAAAGAAAATGTAAGAGGATTTTTACCTATTGATCTCTTCTCATTGAGATGATCTTTAAGGCATTTGGTTTTGTCCTTTTGGAGAGACCATTAGGTCTTGGACGTGGGGAAGATCCTTAATAATATAATTAGTCTGGATTTATACAATGATCATATCTTGAGAGGTGTTTGAGGATAAAGGGGTGAGGGGTGGTATTTATAGTGGAAGAGAAAAGGGTTTCCCATTATTTTATTTCATTTCTTATAATAAGAAATAATTTTAGTTATTGTGACTAAAAATATTAAATAGATAATGTGAGTTTTAAACAAGGGTTCTTACATAACCCATGATGTTAGCAACATTATATTTATCATATAAGGTATTTACACAGTAAAGTACTGTATTTTACCATTCACAAACAATTCATGTATTTCAAAAAAAATCCCAAAAATTCACCCCAACCATTTTACAACCTATAAAATTCAGAAATGTATTCATGTTTATCATAACTATTTTCTAAATACAAGAAATTTAATTTTTAAAAAATCATAATTTATTTGAATAATATCAATATAAAACTATAACTAGTTTTTAACACCTTGATAAATTAATCAAGGCCTCATAAAATTATCTTATAACCATAATATAGTAAAATAATAATAAATTATTACCTTTTATGAAAAAAAATTCATTTAAATTATCAAATTAATATTAAAATTATAATTAAATATTTACGACCTAGAAAATACCAACTCTTATAATTTGATTATATTGTCACTTATAAGATGCCTAAATTTTATTTATACATTCAACGGTGAGGTTTCTATTTATTATAAATGATTTAATATTCAAAAGGGTCATATTACTATACATAAGTGTAATATTACTATTCATAAGTGTATGCTATTATTCACTAAGAAATTAAGTTCATCCAATCAGACTCTAAATATCTTACTGTATGCTACCTTGTATGCCCGTTTTTCAAACTAGAAACCATAGAAGCACCAAAAATATTTCTGATGGATAAGATCAAAATATCTTCATAAAACAAAGTATCATTATGTAGAGACTCATTTTTTCATGTATTTCATTCTACAATAAAAAAAATTTAAATCCTTTGGCTGTTATACGCTCCCCACCTTCTATAAATTTCATCCTCATAATTTTTATTTACTTATTAAACAAGTGTGGGTATATTTCTCTCAAAGCATTGTTAGATTCCGATTTTTCTTCTTCAAACATGTGGTTTCTATTAAAAACATTAACATGGTGGATTACCTTATTCCACAATACTTACTCGTTATGATCGAGAATCAGAAATGATTCCTCTTAATAAGAAAGGTTTTCTTCCAGCTAAACTGCATATGGCTCAAAAACATTTGATGAATCTAGCACATACTTTCTCAATATTGAAACATGAATAACATTGTGTACCTAAGATAAACGTGGAAGAAAATATACTCAGTAGGTTAATGGTATAAATTTCTCTACATTCTTATAAGATCCAATAAATCATGGACATATAATTATGTTCTTACCAAAACGCATAACACTTTTCTATGGTGGTATTCTAAGAAAAACAAGATTACCTAATTCAAAAAAAAATTCTTTCCTCCTATTCACTTCATATATTTTATGCCTTCTTTGAGTTATCATCATGTGTTGTTGGATAAACATCACATTCTTAGCCACGTCCACTACTCATTTTGGTCCCATAAAATTTCTTTCCCTGACTTCATCCCAAAATGTTGCAGTTCGACACTGCTTTGTATACAATGCCCCAGAAGGTTCCATCTATATACTAGATTGAAAACTGTTATTATAATAAAACATATCTAAAGAAGGATTTTGACCCCAAATTACATAGGAATTAATTTAATAAGATTTATTCATATCCTCCAATTCCTGAATTATTCTCTCTGATTGTCCAGAAAAATCAGAATTAAAGGTTGTTCTGAAATTAGCTTCTATGGCCTATAATTTCTAATTTCCTTTCCCAAATTTAAAATAAAACCTTGTATCTTAGTCAGATAAAATGGAAAGTGTAACTCAATTTAACCTAAAAATATCTTTTTAGTATATTTGGGATTGAATATCTATTGGCAAAGTATCTCGAATTGGAAGGAAATGTGTAGATTTGGTCAATTGGTGAATAATTACCCAATCGTATTGTTACCTCAAGAAGTCCTTTTTAGTCTCACTATGATGTCTATGGATATATTTTCCCATTTACACTCTATCACAGAAAAAGGATGAAACACTTTCTTGGATAGTATTTATTATGCCTTAACATGTTGACATGTCAAACATTTCATTGTAAAATATGAAATATCACTTTTCATTACATACCACCAGTAATAATCATAAAGGTCTTCATGCATCATAGTACTACCATGTTTAATTGAAAATAGAGAACTATGAACATCACTCAAAAATTATTTCTTCAGCTAGGAATCATAATTCACATATAATATTTTCCCAATTCTAAAAGTGAAATATTTATCAAGGTTTAATTAGGGAAACGTACCCATTCTAAACAATTCTACCATTTCTATAGCTCATACTCTTCTTTCTATGCTTTCTAAATTATATCTGATAAATATTTCTGCACTAACACCTCAAACCAAAGATATGAATTTTTTTCCCCAACAACAACCAAGAAAAACATCATCGAATCATTAATCACAGGGCTGTGTTCCTAACATAATATCGTTAATGATTCAAGATGTTTTAGACTCAAGGTATCCACACTTTTTTTCTTTTCAAGGATGGTAATTGATTATGCTATCAGAATCCTATATCAATTCAAGACGTTTTCTCTACCTCATGTTTAATTCCTTCAAAATAAATATATACTTTACCCTTTTTTGGCCAGTATATATTTCACATTTGGTTCTATATAAATGATGCCTCTGAATTTTTAAAGATAAAACCACATATTCTAATTCTATATCATTTGTGGGATAATTTAACTCATAAGGTTGAATTTTTCTTGAATTATAATAAATTACATGATCATTCTACCTCAGAACCCAACCATGTCCCTTTAATGATTCATCATAATAGATGAAAAACTCACTATTTCATGAAGTTTGGGACAAAACTGAAGCATTATCCAATATCTTCTTTAGTTCCTAAAAAAATAACATTAATATGTCCAAATAAATTTGACCCCTTTTGTGTTACCTTAGTTTGAGGGATATATAACCATGCATATTTTTTTCACAAACCTTTAGTAATAACCTTATAATCCAAGAAAACTATGAATATTTTTAACATTTGTTGGTACATTCCATTCATCAACAACTTTTATTTTTTCTAGATCAACTTTTATTCCCTTGTTATTTAAAAGTTCCCACGAAAAGAAATTGGTTGCAACCAAAAATAATATTTTCTAAATTTCCAATATAACTTCTTTTCTTTGAGAGTTTTCAAGACAATCCTAAAATGTTTTTCATAATCCTAATAAATTTTTGAAAATACCAAAATATTATCAATAAATACAACGAAAAACTTATCCAAATATTTACAAAATATTATATTCCCCTAATCCATTAATATAGTAGGATAATTTTTCAAACCAAATGGCATAACAACAAACTCTTAATGCCCATATCTAGTATGAAAATATGTTTTTGAAATGTCATCCTCCTTCACCTTCATCTAATGGTACCCAAATCTCAAGACAATATTTGAAAAATACTAATATCCCTAGAGATGATAAAACAATTCATCGATATGTGGAAAGAGATAATTATTATTATAAGCTCTAAAATCAATGAAAAGTCTCATGGAACCATCTTTCTTTTTAACAAACAAAATAGGAGAACCCCATGGTGAAGTTCTAGGATGAATGAATCCTTTACAAAAAAATATTGTAAGTGATTTTTTTAATTCAATAATTTCAACTTCAACTATTCGATAAGGGTGTTTTGAAATGGGATTAACATCAATAACTAAGTCAATGGTAAATTAAACTTCCCAGCCAGGTATAACACCAAGATACTCATTAAAAAACATCCAGGTATTCATTTACCACTAAAACATACTTAATCAAAATAGTTCGCTTATTTTAAATAATATTAACAATATAACGTTCATTTCTATATTTTAATAGTTTTTGCCCTTCATGATTAGATATAATTTGTATATGATCGTTCTTGTACCAAAACTGAAACTCTTTTTTAAAAAACAACTTCTTTAGATCTATATTCAATCTTAACATGATAAAAAATCCAAACCATAACCTAAATGAAATTAAACTCTACTAAGGGAAAGTAACAAGGTTTTTAGGTAATGTATTTCTATAAACAATAATAAGATGATTCTTATAGTTCCTTTTTTCTGTAATATTTACCCTGGTGTTTTAACCATAGGTTCTAGTATCGTTTTATGAGGTGAAATTTTGTGTTTACAAGAATATTTCTAAGATATAAAGGGATGTATAGACCCCATATCAAACACGATGTTAGAAAAATCTGAGTAAGAAAATAATGAACCTGATACCACATCATTTTATGGCCCGACATTTGTTGATGTAGTCACAAAGGTTCTCACTACACCTTTATTCTTATAGTATGGATGACTTCCATCATCTAGTTCTTTCTTTGGGAAGGTATTTTCATAATGACCCATCTCCCCACATTTGAAACACTTTGAAGTTTTCTTATTAGAATTGATATTAAGGTCATTTTCACTATAATCTCAAGCCACGTGTCCAAACATACCACATCGAAAACACTTCCTCGATGTGGAATGACATTCCCCAGGGTTCTTTTCACCATAATTTTCACAATCTAGAAATCGGAATTTCTTACCAATAGATTTCATCGATTGATTCATAACCACATATTTACATCTGGACCAATTTTTAGGTTTATTGTCAAAGTACATGTGATCATCCGAAAATTCCATTTATATCCCCTCAACACATCAAACAAGTTTCTCATTTCATTTGAATTATCAAGAGGCCAATTTAATTCTGTATCTTGGATTCAATCCTAAGTAAAAATGATTTATTTTTATATCAGGATCCCAGATAAGATTTGGAACATACCATTCGAATAAGGTGGATTTTTCTTCATACACGACTATATAATATTCCTCATTTTTTTTCAAATCAATTAATTTATTTTCTATCATAATTCTAACCACTTTAGGAAAATATTTTTCAAGCAAGATATTCTTAAATTCATCCCATTCCAAGGCATCAATCTCCTTGTTATCCCTGATATTCTTGATCATTTACCACCACTGGTAAGAATCACATTCAAAATGATAAATGAAAATACTAAAATTTAAGATTATTTGAACACACCATGAAATTAAATATATTTTAAAGAGATTTAATCCATCCTTCATTGTTCCCTCGGTCAGAATATCCACTAAAAAATGATGTTGTTGACTCATAAAATGTTCCATTATCATCACATTTCTTTGAAGAATCTTTGGTTGTTCTATTTCATAGATTCCACCATCGTTTATATCCTATGACACATTATCAATTACTATTAAAAATTATTTGGTTATAATTACGATTATTTTAGGTTGCAAATTCGGAAAGATATCAGCCTCTTAATTCCTTCCTACATCAGCTTCTCTATTTATTTTACAAAAAATCATTCTAAAAAAACATATCATAGATCAAGAAACATGGTAATATTTAAATTCTATATCATTTCAACATAAATAAATGTTAAATTCATATAACTTATTCTATTAATATCATCTTAATCCTTAATTTTTTCTAAACTTTCCTTTGATACCAACTATAAGAACTCAGCCTTAAACATTACATAATATTGAGTTTTAGTCAAAAACATAAATTCTTAAAAATTAAGGATATTTTTAGGTTTATTTTTCTAGATAATTAGAGCAGAATACATACACCAAATCCAATAATTATATATTAAAAACTATTAAAATACCATCCACTTTTTTCAAAATATAAAACAATTGAAATAAAACATGATTTTTTTCTTAATAAAAATCATTAAAACATTCATATTTCTTCACCCATTCTCTTACTCATCCTAATATCAAGTGATTTATTTTTGGAAAATGGGATATGAATAAAAATCTCATTAAAGTATATCAAAATAAGGATAGAAACCATTAGTCCTTGATTACTTATAAATATTTGAAAATTATTTTCATGAATACATACATTTCACCAATAAAGTATCACATACTTACTTTGTTAAACATGAAATATCCATAAAACATAGAAAAAAACATAAATAAACCATATGGGTAATTTGGAGTATTACATACTTACAATTTAAATACTCAAGACTAAAATATGATTTGTAACCCCCACGGTTACAATACCATATAACCCTCATGGCTACCTTATGGTGTAACCGTTGCAATTACACTTAGAGTAACCATACAGATGACCTCAAACATGAACATAACCAATGCATTGGAAGGTAATATAGATCCCAAAATTATTCATAAATATATCTCAAGAACTATAACATAATCATAAAACAAGAATACTTGGCTAAAATATCCCTTTTAAATTTTGTAAAAATTAAAGTTTAAAAGGGGATTTTAAAAGAAAATTCCCTAAAAATGTAATATAATTGAAGTGTGAATTAATATAATTATTGTTATATTTGTATACTATATAAATAAACTTAATAAAACATAATATTAATAAATAAATTCATTACACAAATAATCTTAGTTCCATATAATCAATAAAGTATAAGGTTAACTCAAAAAATGGAAATTGGGTTAAAAATTCCCTTAACTTAGGTTTGTATTACATAAAAGGTGTCTAAAACTCATGTATAATGGTTAAAATAGTGTTATTAATATTTGAAAGAAACCACATCATGTTTATAACACCTTATATGATCATTTTATAACATCATTTCACCCATTTATTAATAATTCGTTTTTTCTTTCCATTGTATGGGGAGCATTCTTTACATGGTTTCCACGGTCAGTTCATTATGGATTTTCTTACTGAATGGAAGATAAAGTCTATAGGTGGAATTAAATGTTATTAATATATTTCCATAATATTAAATGAAACCATAAATTATTTTTTTCATATAATATGTTGAATCATCAGACAAAAAATTAGTTATATTTTTTTAGATCATTTTGGCGGTTCTTCGATAATAACGAACTAATTTTGTTATATAACATAACATATATATATATATATATTATTTATAAGACAAAAAAGTGTTCATATAATAAACATTAAAATCTATCTCTACCATTAAAATTGTTTTATAACCACATCTAATGGAATAAAAGGAAATTGAAAACACATGTCCATGATGTCGGTGTAATGACACATCAAAGGCGGTGTTTTTATTTTTAGAATGAGAGGGAGAAGGAAATAATAATTATGATGATTTTATAAATAAACAAGATAAAATTTTTGTATATATTATATACTATAAATTTTCATTCTTATTGTATAAGGGGAGGTTATAGATTATAAGAAGTGAAAATGAAATAAAATGAAAGAGGATGTTTACCCCTTGATCTCTTCTCCTTTAGATCCTCCTTAAGGCCTTTTGTTTTGACCTTTTTGTGAGATCAGTATGTCCTGGACATAGAGCAGAGCCTTAGAAAGCGTATTGGGAAAAATTTAGAAAATTCTCAAATATTTATAGGTGTGTGAGGAAAAAGGGGGTGAGGGTGGTATTTATAATGGAGTAGAGGAGGATTCTCTCTTATTTAAATCGTTATTTTATAATTTTTTTGAAGACAAGAAATAGTATTGGTTAATATGACTGAAAATAGTAAACTGAGCTTGTGATTTTGAACCAAGGGTTCTTACATCTACTATGTTGTTAGTAATAGAGTATTTAACATATAATGAATTTCACTATTCACAAAAAAAATCAAGTATTTCATAAAAATCTAAAATATTAACCACAATCATTTTTCTACATGAATAATTCAAAAATGAACTCGTTTTTACCAAAATAATTTTCTAAATATGAAAATTCTAATTTTTAAATAAAATCAAAATTTATTTGAAAAGTTAAAATCTTAAAATGACAACTGATTTTATAACACCTTGAAAAATTAATCAGGGTCTCAAAAATTCATATTATAACAATAAAATAATAAAATAATAATTTATGATTACAATTTATGAAATTAAATTTCTATTTACATTATTAATTTAATCATAAATATGTAATTAAATATTTATGAATTGGAAAAAATACAAACACTTATACTATGATCATATTGTCGCTTATTAGATTCCAAAATTTATATTTATCCATTCATGGGTGAGGTTATTATTAATTTGGATGATTTACTATTCATAAGTGTTATTATCACGACCCATCCTCGGGGCTCGTGTCGTGACTACCCCAAGCCTGCCTTCCATAGGCCAGGGGCTGGCCACTAGCACCAAGGCGAAATTCCCGATAAAAAGGGAAGGAATTGCCTGTATAAAGTAAACATACACACAGAGTAAACAAGAAGAAGTAAACACTAGGTAAAACTGGGTATAATAGTGAGTGCAGAAAAGTAAGTGGGCTAGAATACAAACCCAAACTGAATGTAAAGTACAAATGGAAAAGAAGTACATCAACTGAAAAGTAAGCCGCAACGTCGAGCCATCCACTGGAAGTCCCACCTGAAGGGTGGGTACAGATAGTCTCCACAGCTCCATAGGTCTACTCGTCCACTCTGTGTACATCCCGCCCAGTGGTCCACCTCCAGGTACCGTCTCGCTCCACAAGCCTCAATCACGATTAGCATTGTCCGTCGTCTGCATCCAACACAACGTAGTGCGGGCATAGCCCCTGCAGGGGTGAGTATAAGCTACTCAGTAGGGACCCCGAAACCCCCCGAAGGTCTCCCATAATCCACAAAGGATAATCCAAAAAGGAAAGATACAATCACGAAGTAAAATCCGACACTACTTAGGTATATGACCATACATATACCTAAGTCATCAATTCTGGTTCGGCTCCAACATCCGAGCCCAAGTATAACCCAGGCCACACAGGAAAACATAACCCAATCCACACAGGAAGCATAATGTAATCCACACAGGATATCAAGTCAATATTATCGAAAATAAAGATTGAAAGTCAAGACTCAACTCACACAGGTATACTTCTTCGTAAGACGATAGAGATGATCAGATGTACCCACAGATTCATCTAAGCCATCAGACCCATACAGGATCGATAGGTACTAACCCCTACAATGACCCACACTGGATCGATAGGTAACTAACCCCCGCAATGACCCACATAGGATCTGACCCACACAGGATCGGTATGCACTGTCCCACACAGGACTGCTGAGCGCTGACCAACATAGGATCTGACCCACACAGGATCGGTAAGCACTGATCTATAGAGAATCTCTGAGTTTTGTAGTCGTCACTGTCGAACCCACGGAGGATTCCCGTACTGTCTTCATCATCGTCGCAGTCGCAGCCAGCTCTAGGGTTCCCGCACACTGCAAGCTCATTCGGGGAGGGTCCGCTCTACGAGCCGAGGGGCTGATATATCAACTGACACAAATTCTGGAGTTGATGTTTCCAAAAGTTCCACATCGTCAATAGGAACTCAACGTCACAGACTGCGCGTCAATCGGACGCCCGGTCTGAGAGTTATTAGCTTTTTTATCCCAGGGGCCCGGTTGGGTTTTAAATCAAAAACAACCCAACCATACTCAAACTGCATCCAAACCTCGATCTTATTAATCCAAAAGGTCAGTCTCACTAAGAGAAATCCAACAAAGTCGACGGAACGTCAAACGGACGTCCGGAGCTCATGTTATAAGTGTTTCTACTCTGAGGGCTCGGTTGGTTTCGTGTTCGAAACAACCCGCCAGAACCCAAAGTTCTCCGAAACCTTGACTGTAATATAGAAAAACGACCATCTTGATCCTAGGATCACATCGCAGTTGACGGTGCGTCGATCGGAGGTCCGTAGCCCATGTTATGGGAAAATGACCGAAAGAGGTCCGAAAATGGGGGTTTTGGGCCTGGACCGACCCGGCCCGAGACACCCTGGGTCGGCCCGAACTAGTTCAACCCGAACCGGGTCCAGGTCCTGCCCGTTTGGGCACGGCCCGTCCCAGCTGGCGCGGCCCGGCCCGGCCTGCGCGGCCTGACCCGGCCTGCGCAGCCCAATCCGGCCTGCGCGGCCCGACCCGGCCTGGATGCAGCCCGACTTGGCGCGCTCGCATGGCCATCGTGGCCAGGCGGCTCGGCTGAAACGGCTGAGCGGAAGGGGGGGGGGGGCGCTGCCCCCCTGTTTGTCAAACCGCGGCCCTAATGTGGGGGGCCGCTCTTTCGGCCAGCCGGGGGTTACGACCTCCGGCCTCCTCAGTGACCGGTCGGCCCAGTCCGTCCGGCCAGTTGCTGTTGCTGCGGGACCGCCGCGGTCCCGCCCTCCTGCTCTGGAGGCCGGAAGCTGGCTGCCGTTCCCCCGCACCACCGCGGCCATAGGCCGCGGCCTTGTCCGATCGGCGCGGTGCGACGACGCCGTGCCCCCGCTCCGGCCGCGGCCTCTTCGAGGTTCTTCGGCGCGGCGCGACAGCACCACGGGTTTGTTCGACTTCAACGGCGCGGCATGACGGTGTCGCGCTTCTTCACCCATTCTCATTGTTTCCGTGCGGTGCAATGGCACCGCGCTGCCTTTGCTCGAGCCGCAACAAATTCAAATAATCAAGGGGGAGGAGGGTCGGCCGTGTTCGTGCGGTCCGACCTCCTCCCATTATTTCAATAACAGGCGACTCAATTAGAGATGATGATCAGTGATGAAGGTCTTCACGAACAGAAAAAAATAATCCCCTACCTCGATGAAATCGTCGAACAAGGATTGTCGCGGGAAATTGACGTCGCGGAAGACGACGTCACGGAGAAAAGATTCGTTGGTGACGCTGAAGTGTATCCGAAGATGTGGTGTCCTCCCTCTTGTCTCGGAGAAAAGAAAAAGAAGCACGTTGACCATTATTCATCGAGGGAGGCAGTCGTTCTTCGTTGATGAAAGAAGCTCCCCTCAAATTCTCCCAAAATATTTTCCAAAAAAATATTTCATTATGTCTCCTTCCTTTAAAAGATCTCTAAGCAATTCAAAAAGTCAACAGTTGTGACAACGATAATTAATAAGGTTTTTAAAACCCCTTAGTTGGATCATTAATTTTGGGAGGTGGAGAGGATCCTCTTTAAGAAGGGAAGTTTCCCAGAAATTATCAAGGGAGGATTTAAGAAGTTAAGGGGAGTTATGGGGAGGTGAGGAGTTAAGGGTTCATGTGGGTCCCACTACAGTAACCCTCCCATTGGAGGTTAGGTGGATGTGGGCCCCACCTCTAACTCTCCCTTTGTAGGATAAAAAACACATTCCTTATATAAAAATTGGACACAACAAATTTTATCTATTTTCTTCCAAATCCCCATTTATTAAACCCCAACCCGCACAAAACGAAACTACGACAAAGGACCCCCTAAGAAATTTTTGGCGTTGCGAGTTCATCGGTGCCCTCGGATTTCAATTCTGAGCACCAGTTCAAAATATAGAAAAACCCGCTCATTCGTTCACTGAACGTAACCGAGCTAATCTTCCGAAATTGATTCTGGGCACACCGGGCCTTGGAATCAGGTGCGGTCAGAAACTGCGTTATTGTAAAATCCCAAAGAAAATTAAGAAAAAATTTCCCTTGAATTTTACAGGTCTTTATAGTTATATTACTATTCATAATGGTAATATTTTTATTCATAAGGGTAGGTTTCCATACACTAAAAATTAAGTTGATCATATCAGACACTAAATATCTTACTAATCACAACCGTGTATGTCAATTTTTTAAATTTTAAATCATAGAATCAGAAAAATAATGTTTAATGTCTAGGTTATAACTATCTTTTTATAACAAACTGTCATTACGTTGAGACTCAGTGTTTCATTCATTTCATTCAATATTAAAATTTATTTGTAAATACCAGGGGTGTTACATTATAAGACCTTTATCTCATCCAAAACATGCCTAGATAGCTCCAAAAATCCTTCACCTAATACTAAAATCCTAAATTTGGGTTTAAATTAATCCAAGGACATCCTTCGGTGAAAACCAAAAAGCGTTACCCGAAAAAGAGGCAACATTATTCAACGATCACTATTATTTTATTACATTTTCAAACAAATAAATTATTATTATTCCATGATTATATAATAACATCATAATCATAATTATACTTAGATGATTTTATGTTAATTTTTTGACTTAAACCTACACAAAATTCTAGAAAATGGGAAAAATTTACCATTCTTGTGTAGGAAGGACTACTGCCACCTGAAACGACATTGTTTATTTTTTCCCTTTTCCCCTATCATGGTTGGAAATTATGATGAACACTTATTTTTTATTTGACATATATTATATTTAATTTTTATTTCTACTTCTTTAATTTTTATATAACACATACCATCATGCTTTCCATTTTGTGTAAATATCATAACATTGTTTGTGAATGTGTGGACTATCACCTCCTCAAAGCGATGTAATACATTCACAAATTACATTGAATGTATTAAGGAAAGTTTTAATTGAAAAAATGGGTCATAAATATTATATTATATTATTAACCAAATTTTATATCCTTAAATATAATATATCATTTTTTATTACCCTTTCATGCACTGAAAATTGATAATGTTGTTTGTGGATTTGTGGACTACCACCTACTTGACGTGATGTGATTCCTTTTACATCAAAATAATTCTTTATTTAAGTATATTTGATCAGTGTTTAGGATATAATTATAATATTATAAAGATAAAATTTTACATACCTTCTTTCTATAATGATCATTGAAAAATGGGGAAGTTACTCATGTGTACGTATGACCTATTATCTCCATGATATTAATGTTGGTTCATTTTTCATAAAAATAATTAATTATTAGTTTAAAAAGTATAATTAATGTATAATTATTATAATTATTTATTGATAAATATTCTAGAAATGTTTATATAATGTACTCGTTAACCATATTTGATATAACAAAGTCGTTTTTGACACGTGAACCAAATTTGGTCAAAACACCTGATGTAAACTTATTTTTTAAGTATTTGTATAAAACATTGTAATAAGTAAAATAAATATAAATATAATATTGGAAAAAATTTCAAGAAACTTAATAATTAATGTATGTATATTATTCATGATGATAAATACACACGTGACAAGTTGGACTCAAGGTAAGGGATTTTCATCTCACTTTTCACATTTGTGAGATAAATGTCATATTCACCAATTAATTATTTTATGTGGTATAAATACTTCCCATTTATAATTTTAGATTATAATTCAATAAAAATTAATGGTATATTACGTTTGAATTTTTTATATATCATCCAAAGGGTCTGACTTGAAAATTATCAAGTGGTAAAAGTTATCTTTTCAATTTCAATTTCTTTTGTGATTGTTAATGTTCTCTTGAAACAATCACTTTGTTATGATGAATTTTTTATACATTACATTTGACTTAAATATAAATATTCTCATTAAATTTATATTATTATTTCATAAACCACACACCATGATTACATATGGTTATACATGGACAGTTATTTAATTAATTGGTGAAATGTGGGTAAATCTCTATCAATTACTCAATAAAAATATTTAATAAGGCATATTGTTTATGAATTAAATCGATTATTTGATATATAAGAAATTATTTATACTAGTGAAAAATGGTTTGGGTACCAATTAATTTAATCCCCTTGATGCATCTGTAGTATCATGAGGCAAATTAGTTAGCCAAATCAAATGGGTTTCTACCTGATATGTAAAACCGTCTTGTGAAAGCTCTTGATAGCAAAGATATAATGTACTTAGTAAATGTGGTTCCCAAAATTAGGAATTTACTTTATTTATAATTAATTTATTGTTAATATTATACATGATATTTTCTCTTTTTAATTATTTATGGATGCATCTCAATCTCTATTTATTGATTAAATGGGATGTGTTTCAGTTAATTACCTTGTCATACAGATTATTCCTTATCCAGTTTTTTGAATGGAATGTGTCCTCAATAATTCACCTTTCCTTGTTGATTTTTTATCGTTTATTCATTATTTAATATATTTTACTTACCCTTACTGATCATTTAATTTCAACCTTATTATGTTTCCATTCACCATGTTATGAAGTGGAATCCTTTCAATGGGTTTCAAGGATACTGATATTTTACTTATGTTATGCTTTATTTTCTTTTCCCATTGTAATGTGGGTATCATGTATGTAATATAGTTTTCCAAAAACTAATACACTCAACTATACTTACATATTTTATTCTTTTTTATCATTCTAATTTAATTGTAGTTGACACTAGATCAAGGGTACTAGGGTCATGTCACAACATTTTTACTTCATAAGATAATTCCTATAAGAAGTTTCCTTTCTTAAGATATTTCTCTATACATTTTATGCTAATTAAATTAAATTAAACTCCATTAAGACATTTACGTTGAAATATTTCTTTTATTAAGATTATTTTCATAAGATAACTTTAGATGATTAGATATAAGCTTTCTGAGAGAAATATTTTAGCATGAAAGCTCGTATGATATTTTCATTCCCATATGATATTTTCCTTAGAAAAATTTCTTCAAATAAAAAATTAAAATTAAATAAATAATTTAAAATAATTAATACATAAATAAATATGTATTATTCACATAAATTTACTCAATATAAATTCATCAATAAAACAAATTAAGAATTTTTTTAGTATCAAAACGTATAATGTATTGGGATATGTTGGAACAATATAACTGTGTCCAATAGTCATTCCTTTTTGATGATCACAGATCCCATAAAGATTTAATCAATTTATGATATATAGAATCCTCCATTTAGATAAATTTAAGATAAAATTTCATGTTTATTTATATCTTCTTCCCCTTTTTATGATAAAAAATTTAATGAAAAGGGATTAAGATATACCATATTCAATATAGCTCATAGAAATAATAGACTATAAGAATTTTAAAGACTAAAATGAATAGATATATATCATTGGATTGTAATAACTGATGAAAAACATAATTATAAGCATAAATAATAATAAATTATATCTTTTCAAAGATATGTAGTGAATTATGAATATAAAACTAAATTGGAGTACATAAAAATTTCCATTGACAATCCCAATAAAATGATTACAATAAGAAAAAAAAATTACTTCGGATTTGGAACGGGTTAGAGGTAGATTGAGATGTTTTGGATTTTGATTTAAGATTAGGTTTCTTGAATGAAATATGTAAGGAAGGATTTTGGGTTTAGAGAATATTATACAGAATGTTTTGAATGTTACATTTGTCCAAATGTTATAGCTTGATTTAAAAATACTCCAATTAAATCTGTAATGTTTTTTGAAAGACTCCTTATACAATCTGTGATGCCTTCACATATTTCCAAAATACTTCTTATTATACATTTTTGAAAATTTAATGGACTTATTTGTTGAGGAAAAAGAATGTGGAGTGGATGAATTATAATGTTTTATAATCTATTTATTTTACTGATATAATTTGGATAAAAAAAGATGGCCTGAATTCTTTTCATGGTGGAATGAAATTGTTCAAGAATTTAAGGACCTAGAATTTTATTATTTTTAAAGTGATATAATGTATCTATACATATATTTATCCTATTAATAATATGTTTTTTGAAAAAATATAAGATTAATGTACAAACCTTCTCTATATTTTGACTAATAACTATGACCTAAAAATGAAATTATGATTTATGGGGAAGCATTTCAATATATTACAACACACTTCAACTTAGGTATTAGAAAATATCTAAGGGTTCTTATGATATAGGGTAGGATATGGTGTAGTAGGAACAAAAACCTCTTCTTCTTGATAATAATCTTTTATAATTATAATATCTGGATCATCAATAACCTCATCAGATTCCATATATTCATAAGAGGGATATGCATCAAGTGTCTGTTGTAGTCTATTAAATGTAGGAATAATATATTAATATCATTTTAATAGGTTTTTCAATCTTCCCTAGTCCTCCTAGAATGAATTGATAAGCATCAGTCCCCCTTTCTAAAATTTCCTTAAGATAAATAAATTTCTCCTTACCAAAATCAAAAAAATAATATATATATTTACCAATATTATGAACTACATATCTAACATAAAATTTAAATTTATTTGTTTTAGTGGTGGGAGACATTTAATCTTCATTAAAAGTATCCATACACATATAGTCATAATTTATAGAAGATATCCATTCAGTCTAATCATCATAATCTATTCAAACATCCACTGACATATCCCTTATTGACCATGGTACAGAATAAGGTCCAGGTGCATCTGGTAAAATAGTTTTGATAGAGATAGGTTGGTCTATAGGGATTCACTGGACATACTAAAATTTTAAGATAATCACATTTTTTATGAATTCTAAATCATCCTTGGTAACTATGTCATCTTTCAAGGTTGTAAACTCCTATATATATGATTGAAGATTATATTCCACACTAAACAGTTGTTCATTCAGTAGATCTAATTTATAAAATATTCTTACTTTAAATGTTAGAAACTTATTTTATGATTCAGTTATTTTGGACCACTAAGCTAGTGTATATATTTATTAACAATATACTTCTATGTCTTATAATTCTAGTACTTCTTATAAAGAGGGTTAAATAGAAGTCACTCTCCTTAATATAGGTATTTTTCAACTTCTTCCTCTTTTAAACCAATAATAACTATTCATATAAAATAACCTTCACCAATCTTAATCCCCATTTTTCATAGTGGCCTACTAGTTGTAACACCCTAAGATTTTATGAATTATTATTTTCCTAATGAATTAAATTTTTTCAATATATTATGTTACACACATCTCTACGTTTTAACAATCCTCAATATATTATTAATATAATTACTTAAACAATAATTTTATAACCAAGATGTTTGATATCAATATTTCATGAATTTATTTTATAATGATTAAATATATAGATGTCTATATTTCAATGATTAATCTTAGTTATTTTGGAATGGTTTAGCTCATTTTTTTAGAAGGATACAACAGATAACTAAAAAGGAGAAAAATGACACTTTTCACGGTGAGATTTTCTGTAGAGACCCGAAGCCTAACGTACAAGGACATTACATTACTTTTGCGGAATACTTAGTACATAACAAAAACACACACACAAGGATCGTAATAGTTTAGTGTCTTTGGAAACTCGGAACGTAAACTTCTAATTGTGGTGGAAGATCTTCAACATCTCCCATAAAGATCTTCCTTTTTATACCTAAAACCATTGTTTATATCCTGGGGAAAAGAAAACATAAAAGGGTGAGCTCAAATGCTCAGTAAGGGTAAACAAAAGAAATATCAATCACATCATATACATAAGAACATAGCTTTTGGAAATCTTAACCTGCAAAAGAGAGCATAATTTCATAACATGGGATAAATCATAGTAGTGAAATGAAATCATAACATAAAACATTACTCATTGTGGCATACACACATAATCATAGAGAATCATTTCTTGTTAGTCAAGACTCATTTCCAAGACTATCTTAGTGGACAAAGTCCCTTTCTGAATCGAGTAATCCTCGTTTCAGTCCTGTTTCACTGAACCGGTATAACCTACCATTCCAGCCATGTCTATCTCATGAGATATAAAATCTTTACCCAATGCATTGGAGGGAGATATAGGTCCCACCCATCTCTTAATGAATCCTTTCTTATGTGTGCCACAAAATCATAAATCATACATCATTGCATAACCCATGTAATAAAAATGGGATTCTTAAACAACATGACATCATAAAACCATTCATATAAGATAAAGGAATTCATAAACATAATTCCATCACAACATAGTCAAATCAATGTAAAAATATGGATAGAAACAGAACCCTTTATTATCTTATATAGAAAATAATTTTGATAAAACACTTGAATTTAATTCTTGAGGAAAATATCCTTTCTTCTTCAAAATCAATTTCTTTTCACAAAACATCATGCAATTTTAAAAGAAAGAGATTTTATTGAAAATAGTCATGAAATATTTTAGAGGAATCTTCATGAAAATAAGGCTTTATAAAACAGTATAAATCCGTTCTTGCCGTATAAGTTAAAAAAACATTCTTCGTACTTTTGTCGGAAAAGTCAAAAAGTACCTCGTACGAAAAACGAAAAAAGATTCCTTTCATATCCTTTACTAAAAACTCATAGAAGGGTAAAATTGGATTTAAACAATTGTAGGTGGATGGAAATAATATTACATATTGAGGGAACATGGATGTGGATGATAAAATACATCCCAGTAAATACTTACGAATAAACAATCTCGGATAAAAATGAGATTGTGATATTTCCCTTACCTTAGGTCCGACTTGCTTTGTAAGTGTCCGAACCTCCTGTATAATGATTTAAATCATGTTATTGACTTATTACAGAATCATATTCATTGTTATGATATCATATATGGTTCACTTATGACATTATATTACCCGTTCTTTTGTAAATTCCATGTTAAAGAAGCGTTTTGGGTAAAATCGTTTCATTTATCGTAGGTGTTTTGACTTGTTGTTCATGACATCACTATTACTTATATCATGATTTACTTACTTCCAAAATATAAAATATGATTTATATATCATATATATTCAGTATATATATATATATAATAGGTAGATAAATAAAATGAAAAACACCGTTCATGGAGACGGTAGTCCGTACGTACGCATGAACGCTGTTTTCCTTTCCTTATTGTCTTGAAATGGAAGTAAGTAGATGACATACATATGTATATATATACATAAATACAGTAGCTTTATAATGTCATATATTTCATTATTATTTCTTATATATACATTATAATCATTCTTAAATGGTTAACATGGAGAATGAATCTCATCGCGTCGTGGAGACGGTAGTCCGTACGTACGCACGAGCGATGATATCATTTCTATAAATATTGAATTGAATTGGAGTGGATTATACAATATATCAGAATCAATATGATGTTTTAATAACTATGTATAGTTATTCTTTACACCATTATACCCATCCATGTAAGGTGGTGGTGGAAAATAGATTACACCACGGCGTGGAGACGGTATTCTGTACGTACGCACGCGCAGTGATTTCTTTTTCCGTAGGATGGATAGATGGTGAAATAGGTTTGTTTCATACTTATAATAACATATCAGTATATTAGTGATACTGATGTTATTACTTCATAATGAAACAACCTAAGAAGAAGAAGTGGAAGAAGAAATAAAGATGAAAGAATTGGTAACGGTAATTACCTCTTCTTTGAAGCGCCTTTTGGAGACCTCCTCTTAGGGAACTAAAATTGGTCTTTGAGTAAGACCAGAACCTCTAGTATGTTTCTAGGGAAGTGGAGAAGAGATTTTGGCAGGGGTTGGCCGAGCTTGAGTGCTCAAATTGGTGTGAGGAGGAGGGGGAGGAGGTGTCCTTTTATAAGGGAGGAGAGGGGCACCTTAGGAATACCTCAAAATATTATTTTATATTAAAGTCAAAATCGGTTTATAATGGTTCCAAAGGGTCTTATTTCGAAGCTAAAGTGGGGATGGGTTGAAATCCTATCAACCAATAAGATTTAGACAAGTTTAGGGTATTATTTTAACCTTATCAATTAGATTTAACTCTCAGTTAAATAATTTAACTTTTACCGTGTCTTTTTGTTTTCTTTCACTATATGGTTAATACATTTACTATAACATGCCAAACGAACCCCAAATGGTTTATTATTAATATATATATCTTTATCTAAGTCATTTGGCCGAACCTTAGATTTTTAGGAATAATATAACAATTAATAATATAATATTTGATTTAAAAACTATTTTGTGTCAATTTTGACACTATTTGATATATGATTTTTGTGACAGTAATAACAGAATTATATGTTCGAACCAAGTTGATTAAATCAACACTAATATATCATAGTAACCTATAAAATTAGTGTAATTCATAAAAAGTCTCAAATTAAATTTATTTTGGTGTTTATAACATCAATTATGTCAATATTTCATTAACAAGATAATTACTGCATCATCTTTGTGTCATAAATAAATTAAATTATTTGATTTCTATAAATTACAAATAAAATACCATCATGTAGTAAATATTTTTAGCTTTCTAATGAATATTGACAATCGAATTTATCTTATGTATAACCCCATATTAAAAATGATTTACTTATTAAACTTTGATTTTAACTATTTTAACCCTTCTTTAAATAAATTAATAATAAATGTCCTAATCTAATCCAAGTGGGCCTAAGTGGTCATATTTTATTCCTAAGTTTGTTTTTGGTCGAATTACACTTGTCCAATAGAATTAGGACACGTGTTAGGGTAATATTAATATCATATTTACCCTTAGTTACCCTATTTACTATTAACCGCGGTAAAAAAAGTAAAAAGTTACTATTCACCAAAAATTATTTTCATCTCATTGAACCACATTTTAGTCCTTGATATTAACCGTGTCTCTCGGATTTTCGAAATTCCATTCACAGGAGTGGTAAAATTAAGTTTCATGCAAAATTCAGTTTTTAACCTACCACTTAGTGGTTTCACTATTCATCAAAAATTGAAAGTTTTCAGAAAAGTACCACAATTTCACCCTAGGCTATAATTGATATTCCGAATTCAAAAATGATTTCTATTTTACAAAATTCCAAACATATAAGTTTCATTAGTTAATTTTATAATTAATTTCTGATGTTACAACAAATAGCATGTTTTTAAGAGATAATAACAATCAAAAGATTAACACTTGTTTATGTCTGGTGTAAACGTGAAATTACATCCAATGACCAACATTGTATTGAATTGTAAAAATATATTCTAAATATACTTTAAAATCACTCAAATTAATAA
This sequence comes from Viscum album, assembly GCA_963277665.1. NCBI lineage: Eukaryota > Viridiplantae > Streptophyta > Magnoliopsida > Santalales > Viscaceae > Viscum > Viscum album. The sequence continues at coordinate 1,406,979,101 of OY728129.1, forward strand.
TTTATCATTATTAATTATTTCGATTAAAAAAGTTGTTTTTAATTAAAATTTAGTCATTTTCACTATTCATCAAAATATGAGAGTTATCCGAAAAGTACCAAAATTTCACCTTAGGCTAAATTCGATACTCCGAATCCAAAAATGAAGTCCATTTTGAGAGTTAAAATTTCTAAAATTTAAAAAGTGGTTATTACTATTCATAACGGCTAGTTTTAATAATATTTTAATAGCATATCATTGTTTCGTGAAACTCAGGATTACGTACCACACATGCTATCGAGGAAGGTTGTGATTGCGTGTAATGCAAGGCAAGTCAAGGATGCGTGTTGTGCAAGCTCCTTTTGGTGTAGCGTATAACACAAGACATTAATGAAATTAAAAAGAATATTTTTCATAAAATCTCGGGCTGTTACATTCTACCCCCCTTAAAATGAATTTCGCCCTCGAAATTCGTCGGGGTTATAAAGGGTTTACTATTCGAAAGTTTCTTTAATAGAAACCCACATCGTAAAAAGGAATACCAAAACTTGGCTTTAAAAACTAAAGTATGAAATGTAACGATTACCCAAATAAAATAATCACTGGGTTTCCACATAGGTGAAAATATGGATATGGAAGAGAAATCTAACCATCATGTTCTGATGGAGAGTGGTAGAGAACATGGCTATGGAAAAGCCAGTAATCACAAATCCATAAATTTGTGACGATCTAAGGTACCATCTGATTCATCAGGTATAAGATCACTAGGACAACATTTTTGGTTTTCAAGATCATTTCCCTAAAGTTGAAAATTTGAATTAGAATAAATACTTACTTTATTTTGATACAATATCACTGTTGTTCGTGCCTTGAACAATTTCCACTTCATCTCTTAAATAAATGAAGTTGAATTTGTTATTCGTGAAGTGTTAGCAGATCATGTGATAGAATGACGGGTCATTCCATCTGTCTCAAACAAAAGGTAATCAAAAGTTATTAAATATACATAAGTCATTCTATAGTAAGATTAATCATATATAGTTCCTAAATGGACTTATACTTCATATATCATACTGCTTAATATAATAAAACTAGTTTCTACTAAACAGGGACTTCCTGTAGGTCAGTGGTAGGCGATAAAGGCCAGTCGCACTTCGGTTGTGGGTTCGATTCCCACAGCCTTGTCTGAAGCGATGGGCTGTCGCCCGTCCTGCAGGTTGTCCTTTTTTCTAAAACTACGTTACTATAACATCCCATCAATAATATCGAAAATCTTCTATCCTTAAACAATACTAACTTATGTCCAACATAATCCAGTCTAATAATACTGCAGTCCACTCTCATAATATAGTGACAACGATTACCAGAGATTTAATACTGTCGTTGATCCCCACATATCATAAGATATGTCTTGTTGGTCACATTCCAAACATTCAAAGTCCTTAATCGTGTATTCTCTTGAATACCTTAGTGAAAACATGAGTGCAGTTAAAAGTTAACACTTTCCATATACCAAAATCCTCAAAATTCTATATACTCAAACCATGATATCACTTAGTCCTTATATCAATCATGAGCTCATGAATACTGTCAAATATTTCATTTTCTTATTTTCCCTTCATTATGCGCATATCATCTTTTTTCCAAAAATACCTCAATCACTTCGAATACCACATTAGAGCAATACATAAATATTCCAATACACCATAAAAGTACCTCAACAACATTATTCTTGAATACCAATACATAAACACTTCAGTCCATCCACTTCAATGACTGTCCTGGAATAAGTCCTTCCTTGATTTAGAAGTATCTTTTTAGGTCAGGGCATTGAGTTGGGTAATGCCCATGTTCTCCACAAATTAGACATTGAACTCCATAACAATCTGTCACTCTATGACCCTTTTCTCCACACATATAACATCGGTCCCTCCATTTGAGGTATTCCTCAAGGTTCTTCTTCCCTTCTTTAGAAATCTCAATCTTCCTTTCTTTATGATCCTCAACATGTGAACATGCATAATAGTTTATCTTCCTCTTCTTTGATGAATTAGTCATACCACTAAATTTCACCTTGTTAATCATATATCGTGATGACTGATTCGGCATAATCACAATATCTTTATCTCTAGGCATCACACAATTTTGTTGCTCATAGTCACAAATTTGTCCATTGGATTCAATGTTAACCGAATTCCTTCTGGTTCCCTCCATTAACTAAAACACAAAAAGAATTTTGTGAGAGGAAAAATCATGCTAGGGAAGACAACATAGTAAAGGGGGAGCACCCTCAATATCTAACATATTAGGTTAAATTCTATGATCGTTACCGTAGTTCTAGGAATATATCCTATACGTATACTTATCCTTAGGGACATCCCTAGACATACCTTAGAAATATCTCTAGGGATCCCACTAACGTTCTCACATCCTAGTTTCCAAAGGTTGACTAAACCTTTCCTCTGATACCAACTGTAGAGACCCGAAGCCTAACGTACAAGGACATTACATTACTTTTGCGGAATACTTAGTACATAACAAAAACACACACACAAGGATCGTAATAGTTTAGTGTCTTTGGAAACTCGGAACGTAAACTTCTAATTGTGGTGGAAGATCTTCAACATCTCCCATAAAGATCTTCCTTTTTATACCTAAAACCATTGTTTATATCCTGGGGAAAAGAAAACATAAAAGGGTGAGCTCAAATGCTCAGTAAGGGTAAACAAAAGAAATATCAATCACATCATATACATAATAACATAGCTTTTGGAAATCTTAACCTGCAAAAGAGAGCATAATTTCATAACATGGGATAAATCATAGTAGTGAAATGAAATCATAACTTAAAACATTACTCATTGTGGCATACACACATAATCATAGAGAATCATTTCTTGTTAGTCAAGACTCATTGCCAAGACTATCTTAGTGGAAAAAGTCCCTTTCTGAATCGAGTAATCCTCATTTCAGTCCTGTTTCACTGAACCGGTATAACCTACCATTCCAGCCATGTCTATCTCATGAGATATAAAATATTTACCCAATGCAATGGAGGTAGATATAGGTCCCACCCATCTCTTAATGAATCCTTTCTTATGTGTGCCACAAAATCGTAAATCATACATCATTGCATAACCCATGTAATAAAAATGGGATTCTTAAACAACATGACATCATAAAACCATTCATATAAGATAAAGGAATTCATAAACATAATTCCATCACAACATAGTCAAATCAATGTAAAAATATGGATAGAAACAGAACCCTTTATTATCTTATATGGAAAATAATTTTGATAAAACACTTGAATAGAATTCTTGAGGAAAATATCCTTTCTTCTTCAAAATCAATTTCTTTTCACAAAACATCATGCAATTTTAAAAGAAAGAGATTTTATTGAAAATAGTCATGAAATCATTTAGAGGAATCTTCATGAAAATAAGGCTTTATAAAACAGTATAAATCCGTTCGTGCCGTATAAGTTAAAAAAACATTCTTCGTACTTTTGTCGGAAAAGTCAAAAAGTACCTCGTACGAAAAACGAAAAAAGATTCCTTTCATATCCTTTACTAAAAACTCATAGAAGGGTAAAATTGGATTTAAACAATTGTAGGTGGATGGAAATAATATTACATATTGAGGGAACATGGATGTGGATGATAAAATACACCCCAGTAAATACTTACGAATAAACAATCTCGGATAAAAATGAGATTGTGATATTTCCCTTACCTTAGGCCCGACTTTCTTTGTAAGTGTCCGAACCTCCTGTATAATGATTTAAATCATGTTATTGACTTATTACAGAATCATATTCATTGTTATGATATCATATATGGTTCACTTATGACATTATATTACCCGTTCTTTTGTAAATTCCATGTTAAAGAAGCGTTTTGGGTAAAATCGTTTCATTTATCGTAGGTGTTTTGACTTGTTGTTCTTGACATCACTATTACTTATATCATGATTTACTTACTTCCAGAATATAAAATATGATTTATATATAATATATAATCAGTATATATATATATATAATAGGTAGATAAATAAAATGAAAAACACCGTTCATGGAGACGGTAGTCCGTACGTACGCATGAACGCTGTTTTCCTTTCCTTATTGTCTTGAAATGGAAGTAAGTAGATGACATACATATGTATATATATACATAAATCCAGTAGCTTTATAATGTCATATATTTCATTATTATTTCTTATATATACATTATAATCATTCTTAAATGGTTAACATGGAGAATGAATCTCATCGCGTCGTGGAGACGGTAGTCCGTACGTACGCACGAGCGATGATATCATTTCTATAAATATTGAATTGAATTGGAGTGGATTATACAATATATCAGAATCAATATGATGTTTTAATAACTATGTATAGTTATTCTTTACACCATTATACCCATCCATGTAAGGTGGTGGTGGAAAATAGATTACACCACGGCGTGGAGACGGTATTCCGTACGTACGCACGTGCAGTGATTTCTTTTTTCGTAGGATGGATAGATGGTGAAATAGGTTTGTTTCATACTTATAATAACATATCAGTATATGAGTGATACTGATGTTATTACTTCATAATTAAACAACCTAAGAAGAAGATGTGGAAGAAGAAATAAAGATGAAAGAATTGGTAACGGTAATTACCTCTTCTTTGAAGCGCCTTTTGGAGACCTCCTCTTAGGGAACTAAAATTGGTCTTTGAGTAAGACCAGAACCTCTAGTATGTTTCTAGGGAAGTGGAGAAGAGATTTTTTCAGGGGTTGGCCGAGGTTGAGTGCTCAAATTGGTGTGAGGAGGAGGGGGAGGAGGTGTCCTTTTATAAGGGAGGAGAGGGGCACCTTAGGAATACCTCAAAATATTATTTTATATTAAAGTCAAAATCGGTTTATAATGGTTCAAAAGGGTCTTATTTCGAAGCTAAAGTGGGGATTGGTCGAAATCATATCAACCAATAAGATTTAGACAAGTTTAGGGTATTATTTTAACCTTATCAATTAGATTTAACTCTAAGTTAAATAATTTAACTTTTACTGTGTCTTTTTGTTTTCTTTCACTATATGGTTAATACACTTACTATAACATGCCAAAAGAACCCCAAATTGTTTATTATTAATATATATCTCCTTATCTAAGTCATTTGGCCGAACCTTAGATTTTTAGGAATAAAATAACAATTAATAATATAATATTTAATTTAAAAACTATTTTGTGTCAATTTTGACACTATTTGATATATGATTTTTGTGAAAGTCATAACAGAATTATATGTTCGAACCAAGTTGATTAAATCAACACTAATATATCATAGTAACCTAGAAAATTAGTGGAATTCGTAAAAAGTCTCAAATTACATTTATTTTGGTGTTTATAACATCAATTATGTCAATATTTCATTAACAAGATAATTACTGCATCATCTTTGTGTCATAAATAAATTAAATTATTTGATTTCTAAAAATTACAAATAAAATACCATCATGTATTAAATATTTTTAGCTTTCTAATGAATATTTACAATCGAATTTATCTTATGTATAACCCCATATTAAAAATGATTTACTTATTAAACTTTGATTTTAACTATTTTAACCCTTCTTTAAATAAATTACTAATAAATGTCCTAATCTAATCCAAGTGGGCCTAAGTGGTCATATTTTATTCCTAAGTTTGTTTTTGGTCGAATTACACTTGTCCAATAGAATTAGGACACGTGTTAGGGTAATATTAATATCATATTTACCCTTAGTTACCCTATTTACTATTAACCGCGGTAAAAAAAGTAAAAAGTTACTATTCACCAAAAATTATTTTCATCTCATTGAACCACATTTTAGTCCTTGATATTAATCGTGTCTCTCGGATTTTCGAAATTACATTCACAGGAGCGGTAAAATTAAGTTTCATGCAAAATTCAGTTTTTAACCTACCACTTAGTGGTTTCACTATTCATCAAAAATTGAAAGTTTTCAGAAAAGTACCAAAATTTCACCCTAGGCTATAATTGATATTCCGAATTCAAAAATGATTTCTATTTTACAAAATTCCAAACATATAAGTTTCATTAATTAATTTTATAATTAATTTCCGATGTTACAACAAATAGCGTGTTTTTAAGAGATAATAACTATCAAAAGATTAACACTTGTTTATGTCTGGTGTAAATGTGAAATTACATCCAATGACCAACATTGTATTGAATTGTAAAAATATATTCTAAATATACTTTAAAATCAATCAAATTAATAATTTATCATTATTAATTATTTCGATTAAAAAAGTTGTTTTTAATTAAAATTTAGTCATTTTCACTATTCATCAAAATATGAAAGTTATCCGAAAAGTACCAAAATTTCACCTTAGGCTAAATTCGATACTCCGAATCCAAAAATGAAGTCCATTTTGAGAGTTAAAATTTCTAAAATTTAAAAAGTGGTTATTACTATTCATAACGGCTAGTTTTAATAATATTTTAATAGCATATCATTGTTTCGTGAAACTCAGGATTACGTACCACACACGCTATCGAGGAAGGTTGTGATTGCGTGTAATGCAAGGCAAGTCAAGGATGCGTGTTGTGCAAGCTCCTTTTGGTGTAGCGTATAACACAAGACATTAATGAAATTAAAAAGAATATTTTTCATAAAATCTCGGGCTGTTACATTTTCTCATGGAGTGAAACATTATTTTTTAGGATGAAACTAGATCATTTCTAAAGAATATGACTAGATGAAAAACAAGGAATCTGCAGAATAAAAATGAATTTTCACATAATGTAACAATTAAATGTCATGAACTAGTTCTTATCGTGAAAGAGGGACATTATGTAAAGTGAACAAAAGTGAAATATTAATTTACATGTAGCGTAATCATTACATGTCGTGTAAATTCCATACATACACAGTTATGAGCCTCTAAGGATATTTTCAATGAAAAGTATTAAATATTTGACCCCAATATCTACAATGGAGATTTTATAAAACCATTATAACACCATTAAATTCATATCGAACCCCTTGTTTCTTTATAAATAGATTTTGATCAGGATATTATTGGAAAGATCTGAAGACCAAATATAAGATCGGGATGCTGTATTTTGTAGGGTCCTCCTGAGTTTCAACTCTATTTTCATTATGCATTATTTTTATTTTCCCCTTACCTATAATTCACTAATAAATAAGATAAGGGGGTAAAACCACCTTTTTACGGGTTTATGTAATAAAAGGGGGATGTGTCATTTGATTGATTTATTTTTCTTGATTCATGTATCTGGTTGGCTATAATTCTTCAACTAATTTCCAATCCTTTCTTTTAATTTTTATCATGACCATTGAAAGTTTTATATAAAATGTACCTTAAATTTGTGAAACTGATAATGTAAATTTTCCATGACCATTTTGAAAGTTTGATTAAATCATTTTTAAATACTTCATCGAGACAAACATGATTCAGTGAAACCCTAAATTATCGGTCCAAGGTAAATAAGGGATGGTTGCATCCTGGAGGGAATACCATGACCATTGTATATTCATAGTCTTGACTCTGATGCCAATAAATAATTAACCAACCTATTTTCTAAAATCCAATTTCACATGAACTATGTATTTACAACACCCTGGCCAGCTTTTGACATTTTTTTCATTCCAATCTATGAATCTGCTCCATTTTTATTCTACTTTCTTTAAATCATCTAGAAACTATATTTTCTCAACTATTTCTCAATATTAATAAAATAAAATATACTTAAAACATAATCAAAATAATTCACTATATTTTTGGGATTGACCTCGAACATTAAAATACTATATTTTAATTAACTTTGTATCATATTTTTAGTTTTTATAAATTTTTTATTTTGATTATGCCCCTCGGGAAATAAAGACACCACATAAGAATTTCAATTTTAAAAATTGTGATATGAATATTAATAAATAAATTTTAAATAATAATTATTATTATTTTATAAAAATAAATCTTATGTAATAAAAGGAACTTAATTTAAATAAAACTATTTATATGCTTTGAAAATACTATTTTCTCAAAAAATGATTTTTATCTCCTTTTTTACACAATAATAAAAATAATTTTTAGAAGATCTAGAGAATTTATTTTATAAAAAAATATTTATTTTTCAAATCATCATGTCAAAATAATCTGATGGTGATATTTTGGAATTATTTATGGAAATTTTTATTTATTTTTGAATAGAGAAAAATAGAAAATTTTAATTGAAAAATGCCTTTTTCATTTAAATAATTGAAAAATTTAAATTATATTTTATGTTGCTACTAATGTATAATTAGTTTAATAATATATTTATTAATCTAATTTAGGTGATTTTAATAATTTTTATAATGAATAATTATATAAAAACTTTTCAATATTTTAAATATTTTCTTTTTAAAAAACATATATTCTCATCGGGTTTGTGAGATTATTTTTATACAAACCTTTTCCAAATATTTGAATGTATTTTCTAAAAAATTATTACAATTTTGGAATAAAAATAATATAATATTATCTAATAATTTTAAATTAATTTTTACAAAAATAAATAGAAAAAAATAAAAAAATATTTATCATAGTTTAGGTAAAATGTGTTTATTAGGGGTTAAAATAAAAATATAAGGGTTAAAATTACATATAAACTTGTATAAAATCTATTGGATAGAAATATATATTTTTTATAATGTATAATGTTCTAATTTAATCCATTTTTAACCCTTTTCATTTGAAAAAAGTGGGTACACGTTTTTCTTTCAAAACATTACAAGTGTGTCACTCACCACACTTATAAAAGGCCACCCCCTCTATTATCTTATCCAAACAATAATAAACCTTTGTTTTATAAAATATCTACACAAATAATTGGTCCACTTCCCTCCTCTCATTCATGAATCCTTAGAAATAAATCCAAACTAGAATGGATTTTGGTGGAAACCTAAAGAGGATACCTGAAGAAGATGTAGCGTTCATTAATAAGGGTTTTTATTTTATTTCGTCCTCCAAAAATTTAAATTTTTATTATACCATGATTATATAATATTTTTATTACATTAAATATAATTATATGTTTTTATGTTAAGTTCATGACTTAAAACCATCACTAATTTCATCAAATGTGTTATGAAATTGTCATTAATTTGTATGACAGACTATTGTCACATAAGCCATTTTCATTCATCTATTCATTAATAAATCTCAATGATAACCAATAATATGGATTTATTATTTATATATTATTTATATTATTTATTTATTATTATGTAATTATTATTTCACATATATCTCCAAACTATCCATTTTTTTTGAATATGATAATGTCGCTTGTGTGAATGGTAGACTATCACCACGCGAAGCAATGTGATTCATTAACACATTACATTAAAGTTATTATGGGTGGTTTTGTAAAGGATATATTATATATCTGAACTAAAATTATGTATATAATGATAATATATATTAGTTAATTTTATTTCCTTCAATCCAATGAGAAAATGGAAATGATGTTCATGCATACTAATGACATACAATATCCAACAACTATTTATTTAATTTTATATCACTAAATTTTATAAATTAATATTAATATAAATATAATGAATATATATAATATTTATATCATTGTTAAAAAATTTATATTTTGAAATCATTATCAAAGTAAGAGTAAAAAAATTATTATTCAAGGTATACAAAAAACAAAGCAGTTATAGCCTGAAACATGAATTTAACATATAATTATTAATTAATGGGGATCATAAGGTCTTAATAAAACAATATATAGTATTAAATATATAAATTTGGTTATATAATAAATTTATAATAAAAATATATTAATTATATTGGAGTTTTTAACAAGTATGATGGAATTCGAGACTTAATGTAAAAAATTACCTCAGTTTTCTTTCTTTGTAACATATGATATTTTATGTAGGTATATTATTTTATAAAGTTTATATACTACCTATTTTACATGTAATATAATGAATATATTTATTCTCATTATATTTTATGTTTCATTATATTTTATTCCTTTATGGGTCTTATGATTCAAAGTTACTAAAGAGGTAAATATTTTATGTTGCAATCTCATCATTTATCAGTATTGATTATGATTATAGTTCTGATGATAAACTATTATGATAAATCTCCCAAGAAACACATGATTTTTATTATATTATTGCTATTCATTATTATTTTATTAATAAGTACCATTTTTTATCTCTTTGGTAGTTTAAATAATATAGAAAACGTTTTTAATAAAATTTATCATTATTTCTCTCTTTGGTAAAAAAAAAATTTTATTATGAAATCATGTTTTCTAAAAATGTTTTAAGAATTTACTTTATTAATATCATAAGTTTTATGGAAGAACTTTTTACCCTTTTTTTACCTTTTTTTTGAAAGTAATATTATTTTCTATTTCTAACCAATGTTTATTTTTATTTTACCAAAAATATGAAAGAAATATTTGTTTTAATGTGTACAAAAAAGACCGAATTATATAACATAATGGACAACTAATATATTTAAGATTACTTTATAATATTCTAATGGTATTTTAAAATAAAATTATTTCCCAAAAATTATCTTTTAAAATGTGTTTTCAATGTGTAAAGCATATTTTTCCTAAGAAATGTTTTAAATAGTATTTTAAAATTATTTTACATCTAAGATGACATCCATTTATGTTACATGTTAATTATTGTGATATGATTCATGGATACCATTATTATTATTTATCTGAATGGTTAAAATTTATTATGGAATGATTCTTATGAAACCTACTTATTTTCACAGGTTATGTTATGATAAAATGATGAAATGATTATGAAAACTATCTATTTTCCATAAGTTTCCATATGATGAAATGTTCATAAACCACATATTATTTAATGGTCTATGATATTATGTTTTGTAATATTGTATCACCCATATGTATGAATTTCATTATGTAATGGATGGACCTATATATCCCTCCAATTCATTGGGTAAATATTTATATCTAATGAGATAGATAGGACTAGAATGGGGAGTGAACCTAGTTCAGTAAGAGATTTTCCACAATGATGGTCTTGGGGGTGAACATTGAATACTATGATCATTTGGGAGTGAAAAATTATACTATAAAATCCTTACTAGTGAGACAGGAAATTTATGGAAATGATTTTTTATTCTTACGTGATTTCTAAAAATCCCATGTATTATTCCAATGTTATGCTCTCATGGATAATATCCTTTTATTTTCTTATGATTGATGTCTTATGAAATGCCAATATTTGTTTAGTGATTCAATTATATTTTCTTTGATATGTATGGTATGGTTTTCCAGTGTTATGAATATTTTATCAAACCCTTATGCACATCATATTATTAAATATCTCCCTTGTTTACCCTTACTGAGCATCTGAGCTCACCCTTTCTTATGTTTCCTTTCCCCATGTTATGGAGAAATGTATTATTCATGATTTGTCTAATAAGAGTTATAGTTAGAAATAATGAAAATCAAATATGTTGTATCTCACTTTTGGACCAATAGTTTATATTTTCATATTTCCAAAGGCTCTATAATTAAATGATTATTGTGTGGATTGTTATGTTATGTAATAAATATTCATCTGTTAGGATGTAATAAATATGAATGATAAGTTTGTTTCTTCACATTTTGTATCATTACAAGGTTTAGTTAACCCTAAAAAACTATAATGAAAAAATAGTGATATCCCAATGGAAAAGTATGTGGATAACTCTATAGATGAGTAAAATTATTTTGACATCTTCTCATATTTTTGGTAAAGGATAGAGAAAATGGTTTCCAAGAAGTTACATCCCTATATGGATAATACAAGTGGATGTTGCTCTAGAAAAACTGTATATAGGGGTAATAACTCTAAAAAGGGTTCATCTCAATAACCCTATCATTTTTCATATATTTTTACATGATTTTAATCATAATTTACAATAAAATATAGACCAAGGATATTAAATTCTTATATCTTTGGATGACTAAGCCTAGAATTATAAAACTTGAAAAAAAATATTTCATCTCCATAATGAGCTACTAATTTATTTTGAACTCCTAAATATGCATAGGATAACCTTGGGATTATAATGAAAATTGGATGAGCAAAAAAATACTAGAAAGGTAAAAACATGGGAATAAATAATTTCACATGTGTTTGAAGGCATAACATGACAATATAAAGGGCACAACAAATGAATAATCTTATGAAATCATAAACCAAAGAGTATGGAATCATATTATCATAGAAACATAGGAATGTGTTAGAAACATATAACATGACCAAAATAATATTCAAGGCTAACTAGTAAGACTATATCACATGGTAGACAATGTCCCATAATAGAATATGTTTTCTCCCTAATCTTATACCTGATGTATCACAAGACTAAAAACTACCAAATACACTGTATATATATCTGGACACACCCATTATAACATGTTCATGCATATGTGTTTCACATGAATAATCAAACTTAAGGGATTAACATAAGGGTTACCCATGGAAATAAATGGGTATAATAATCATATTATATGTCATAACCAAATAGTGGATCATAAGGGTGTACATTAAAGAATATATTTAAATCATAATTGAAAATTCATAAGAAAAAATAGGCATATATCATGATAAATTATGTCTAAATTAATTTCAAACATGTAAAAAGAGTGTTTAAGAAACTATAGAGATAATCCACTTTAGTGTTGGTTAAGGGATAATATTAATAAATATTTAAAGAGGAAAAAAGGAATATTTGTTTGTATAAAACCATAAATGAACTAATATAGTTTTCTATTATGAAATGAGGTATTTTTGAAATATTATTTCTAGATTAAATTATATTATATTTTTTACTTGAAAGTAGGTATGAAGTTGGAAAGTTCCCTTTAATCGGGCTTGCTTATCAGGAGGAATTGAGAAGGGAACCTTCTAAAACATGTAGCTACCCATAATTGAAGATTGAATAGAAATAGTTACATAATTTTGGAACATATAAAAATAATTTGTAATAATTATATAATAATAAATAAAAATTATATCGTGATAATGTGGGAGAATGTGTAACCCAATGGAAAAAATTGAGGTTCAAAGAAAATCCATTACCTTATGTTAGAATGTGTTCTGCACTTTCACTTTATATCTCAGACACTAATATTATATGCTTTAATTAATTAATTAAAAAACTATTATATAAAAAACTATTTTAATTATAATTTTATTATGTTCATTTATGGTAATTTAGATGATTTATAATTTTTAATTGTCTCATTCTGAGAACATTTGTTTCATGATTTTATGATTAGTTCCCTTTAGTTTAATTATGGTATTTCTTGTAAAATGAAATAAAACAGATAGAAGTGTAATTATATGATATTTATTCACCTCTATAATTTTTTTTGTTACCCTATATCATTTTTATTTCTGGTGTGAGGATGATTCATATGATAGAATGTTAATGACCAACATTCAGTTTATTTTAGCTGTTTTTTTATCATCAAGAACTTGTTTGTTTTATTATTTAATATTATGAATATATATATATATATTAGTATAATAACATGAACAAAGATATAATATACATATTTAAATATTATTTAACCATAATAATTAATTTATTAATAACCTTGAAGGTGGTTAATCGACACCACAGGGATGTTGTTTTCATTTTAGAATAAATAGAGAAGAGAAGAGATTTGATGTTGATATTACATAAAAAAATAAAATTTACTGGTATATATGATACTATATTTATCAGGTTACTTTATATATTGTATGAAAGTATGAGGTATAAGAAATAAATAATTATAAAAGAAAGGCGGAGTATTTTACCTCTATAATATTTTCTCCTTGAGAACCTCCTTAATGCACTTCGGTTCATACTTTTTTTGAGACCAGAAGATCATGGAAATGGAGGAGAGTATTGGTAAGAAAAATGAGTAGAATATAGAAAATATTAAAGGCTTATATGTTGAGATGACAAGGGGTGGTTAGTCTGGTATTTATAGTGGGATGAGCGGGGTGTTTTTATTTGTTTTTTTCCATTTGTTTTTATTATTTTGGCTCTAGAAGATCAATAGATTTAATTACTATAGATAAATATAGTAAATTTCTTAGGAGATTTCAAACCAATTAGTTCTTCACTCATCAATACATCATCTATGACTCAATCATTCATGTATTTTTAAAAAAAAATTATTTTACAACTCACCTAAAATTCAACAATTTTAGAAAACAAAAAATTCACCATAACAATTTTTTTGATATGTTGATTTAAAAAATGAAATTCATTATATAAAACTAAATTTATTAATAATATAAATTTAATTTTTAAACAAAATAATCATTTCTTTAAATACTCATTCTCATATTGCAAACAATTTGGTGACACTTTGAAAAATTAGTTAATGTCTCCTAAAATATAAAATAATTATAATATATGAAAATTTTATTTTATGAATCTATTATATGAAAATATATTTTGTTTTAAATAATTGTATTAATTTTCAAATTATAAATAAATATTTATGAGTTACAAAAATACGAGAACATGATTTTTTATTTTTAAACCATTTATTTACTCATTCCATGATATTAATCTAAAATATTTTCATTTATAAGATTAATAAATTTTATTTATACTTTTATAGATGAGGTTTTTATTCTATTGGTCACATTAATATTCTTAATGGAAATATTACTATTTAAGTTTTCAAGTTACTATTCAATTGGTATAGGTTCCTAGATTTCTACAAATACAAATATTTTAATTATTCATTTATAAGAATATTGTTTCATTGGGTTATCTATGTTTTTTATGTTTTTTATACTATATATATTAATTATAAGAAGGTAAACTCCATTAATAAAATTTTGGGTCATTACAATCTTCCCACCTTATGAAATGTCTTCTTCAAAATTTAGTTTTACATACTAAGGAGAAAAATGTTAAGTGTATTTATCCTTCATTAACTTCCTCCAGTTCCCATGTCACCTCTTCATACTTATGGTTTCTCCAAAACATGTAGAAAATGAGGGTATTATTTTTAAGATGATAGTGCACTTCTCTTATGAATTAAGGATCTCACAGGGGCCAATAAACCTTGGTCAATGCTTCCCCTTCTTTCCAAATTGTATGACTCTTTTCCACGGTGATATTAAATGGAAGACTTTGACTCTAACATCAAACTATAATTCCCTTTGACAGTTGTCATCATAGCTATTTATTCAAATTTGGGCATCTTTGATATGTTTTTGGATGTCTTGACCCTTCTCTATCATCTCTTTCAAAAGATCATGTCTATGTAACTTTTTAACCAATTTCATCCCAACAAGTTGGAGTTATACATTACTTACCATACATAGAGTGATATTTTTTCATTTGAATACATGAGTTTAAGTTCTTATTTTGTGAGAAATTAATCAATAGGATATGTTGATAACATCCTCATTTGAAATACATTGATTAGGCACTTATAATTTTCTCAATTATCTGAATAGTCCTTTTATATTGGTCATTATTTTTTGGTGATAGGTTGTCTTAAAATTCAACTCCAATACTCAAAGAATGTTTAAGACTTATCTTGAATTTATATGTGAACCTCGGATCACAATTAGAGATGATTGAAAGTAAACCCCAATTAATCCTCAACACTTTCTTCACATGTATCTTTGAAAATTGTTTATGTAAAAGATCTCCCCAAATAGAGATAAATTGGATAGTCTGGGTGAGTTGATACAACATAAACCATATCATATTATATTCTTTGGATGTTTTTTGGATAAAAATGACAAATTACATTGTTAAATTCCATGTGGGTATAAGAAGTGGTTTCATCATATCTTTTGTATTTTTTTATCAGCTTTAACATTATAACATACCAAATACTTTGGGATATACTCAACAATATCCATCTTCATATTTAACCACCATAAGTACTCTCTATGAGCACAATACATATTGGTACTACTGGGATAGATGAAAAAATATGAGTTATGTACATTATAAAATATCTCTTTCTTTATCTCATGTGAAAAAAGCACAAAAATCCTTATTCTAAACTAAATCACACCATCATCATCGATATGGAACTCGTGTATCTTCCCTTAATTTATTTATTGTACATTCTTTGGTAAATCTCAATCACCCCAATGTGATTCCTTGATCCTTCACGGATATATGGTTGGGGAATCATTTGAGTAATACATGATGTACTCTCTACTATTATGATCTCTAAATCCATCAATATCATATACATGAAGATGGGGTATTTCTCAATCAACATCATGGATAAGGTAGAAGTTTCTATTATTCTAATAGAATCAACTAACTTATTCACCTTTTCCAAATGGTAGTGAATACCACAATCATAGTCCTTGAATATCTATAACTATATTATATGGAGAACGTTGAGTTCATTATGTGTTAAAATTTACGTTAGACTCTTGTGATCAATATATATGTTACACTTATCACCATAGAGGTAGTTCCTCCATATTTTCAATTCAAAAATAATAACCACTTGTTTTATATCATGGATTGGGTAGTTCTTCTCATGCTTCATTATGTGTCATGAGAAATTTAATATCAATTTATCATTTTCCATGAGTAAAAAACCCAATCCTTTCATTTAATCATTATTTTATATGAATAATCCTTCTCTACATGTTGGTAGTGTGAGTAAAGGTGAATTGAATAGACTCTTATTGATCTCTTTGAGGTATTCCTCACATTCATCCATCCATACATACTTTACCCCTTTCCCAATAAACATAGTTCATGGGTCATAAAATCATGATAAATTCCTTAAAAATTGTTAGTGGTACCTTGATAAGCCAGAACAACTATTGATATTCAATATAGATATTGGCTGTGGACACTCTTTGATTGATTTTTTCTTCGAAGGGTGCACAAATATTAAATTACGGGGGATATAATTCCCCAATAATGATATATCCCCTATTCAAAACTCATATTTACTATAAATTATGTAAACCTTATACCTTCACAAATTCTTTAGCATGGTATTCAAATGTTCCTCATGTTCCACATTTCTCTTAGAGTATACCAGAATAAAATTAATAATGAATACAACAATATTTTTCCGGTAAACACTAAAGACTCAATTCATTAATTCCACAAAAAATTACAAATAATGACTGATCCTAAAGGTAATTAGTATGAACTCATAGTGTTCATACCTCTTTTTAAAGGTAATCATGGTAATATATTCCTTCTTCACTATTAATTGGTTATATTTTAAATGAAGGTCCAAATTAGATAAATAATCGGCCCCATGTAGCTGATAAAATAAGTCATATATATGTGGTAAGGGATGCTTGTTCTTTATCAAGATTTTATAGATATCGTGATAATCAATGAAGATGAGTATTGATCCATCCATATTCTTGATGAAGATAACTGGTGAACCCCGTGTTGAATCACTCAGTCTTATAAAACCCTTTTTTAGATTCTATTATAAATACTTTTTTAGTTCTAATAACTCAATATTGTTCATTTTATAAGTTTTCTATGATATGGGTTATGATCTAGGAATACGTTCAATTGAGAAAAAAAACTCTTGATTAGGAGGTAGACTGGGAAATTATTTTGGGATCACATCAACATAGTTCCTGAAAATAGGCATGTCATTGATAATGATCTTATACTTTGTCTCAATCATTAGAGATTGATATGATTTCTCATAAGGCAATAATGTCCATAGTTGAGATGATGATTCTAAAAGAGATTCAGTATCCTCTTTACATATTAATAGTATTTGAGGGAACCTCAGGATGTGAAGAGTGATCTCCATTTCCCAACAATTGGGGGTGTCTTTATATAATGATATCCAATCCATGCCCAGTATAACATCAAACTATACCAAAGGAAGTAGCCTGATATTTTCTATGAGTTTTAGACCACAAATATTTATCGGGGTGGATTTTTATACTATGTATGTAATATTTTCTCAATTATCTATTCTCATAGATAAACGAACCTTCGTATTTTTAGGTGGTGTTTGAATAGATCTACTCAAATAAAAATATGTGAAAGAATGTGTAGATATAGAATCAAATAATATGTTCTATATTCTTGAATGAAAAACAAAATTATATGTCACCATGTTATTTTTAGGCACCATCTTAGAAATAGTTATAGAATTTTCCCTTCCTTTCTTCCTTGGATGTTTTTTTGGTTGCCTATGAAAACCTCTGGTTTTGTTAATTGTCTTGCATAATTTCCATGTTCTTTTTAATTGAAACAATTAACTATAAGATTGGTATTGATGAATACCATCCATTATTCATTCAAATTTGGGTGCATCTTCCTATCACTTTGGTAATAATTATCCTAATTCCCCTCTCATCGTTATTTGAAGAATCTCTTAGTTTCCATTAGAAAGTTCTCATGATTCTTCTTCCCACACTTTTGACGCGTTGGATGTTTGTTTCTATTTCCATCATAGGATTTATCTGTTTGTCATCAAAAATTTAACTCTATATTACTGTTTTTTATCTTTGATCTCAAGAGACCATAGATAATCTCCAATCTCCATCCCAAACTTAAGGAAATAATAGAAAATATTTTCATAGCAATGAATGTTCGAATCACCAACTACTTTAATAGAATCAGATTTAGTTCTCTAAAGAAGTGGCCCACCATGGTTTCAATGTTCATGAAAAAATGATAGGTGTGTCATACAATTCTGGTAATTTTTTCATTATATACCCTGATATACTTGTCTTCCTTTCACTTTAGCCTAATGAACTCCCTATCCCTCTTAACATAGAGTGTTTGGGGAAAATATTTATTGAAAAATATTTTCTTCAATGATTGCCAATATATGGAATCAATTTCTTCTGTTGAATTGATTTTTTTATCAATTTTCACAACTAATCTACTTCCCCACAAAAACTATAGACTATCAATATATCAATCTCTTATTCATGTAATTTATGTATAAAAAATATCTTATTAGTGGATTTAATCCATTTTTACATAATAAAGGCATCATAAGACCCACTAAATATAGGAGGCTATTTTCACATTGAATATTCAACTACGATATTCTCTTTCTATGATGAATTTGGTAATTCGACATGATTCATGTTATTATTAATAAATTATGACAGTTTTGATATTACTTTCATGAAGTTTTAATCCCTTATTCCCACTAGATTTGGCATCACATTAGAGAAATGATCACTTTGTCTGTCACATTGATTGTTAGAATGGGTTATCCTATTAGCATCTTGTAACTATAAAAATTTATGTAACATTTGGGTTGCTTAAATAATAAAGTAATAATAATATACAAATGAAACCTTTAACAAATATGGATAAATTTGTTAGTGAAAAATTTATACTGAATTGTGATTCCATATGATTCAATATTGGTTATCGATGGTGATAGAATTATTTCTAGGGTTCTTAATAAGGTTTTCTATACATGTTACCCAAAAATAACTAGACTATGATATGATAATAACTATAGTAACCCTAGCGTTTTACCCATATTATTATACTATTTTAATAATAATTAACTATCAAATACAAACATAGGTTTGTAATGTCAGCTGTCATTAAAGGAATACGTTTATAATTATAAAGTAAAAAAACAAAATAAAAACATATTTTATTTAATATCCATAGTGATATCATAACTTCCTTTTAAATTTTGCACCTTCATATGAAAACAAGGAGAATATATGGGCAAAGCGATGAGCTAAAAAAACCAATAAGAGCATAAACATGGGAATAAAGAATATAAAATGAGTTATAAGGAATAAAATGATTACATAAAAGGCATGGAACATGAATAATCCTATAGAATCATATCACATGGAACATGTAATCATGTGATCGTGGAAACATAAGAATGTAGAAGCAACATATAACATGACATAAACATGAGTTGAGTCTAACTACCTAGAATATATCACATGGAAGACAATGTACCATAATGTATTAGGGTTAGTCCTTAATCCCACACATGAAATCTCATGAGAATAAACATTACACAATTAATTGGATATATATATATATATCTTTATTTACCCTTCATAATATGTCCATTAATATGTGTGCCACATGATGAATCAAACATAATGGATAAACATAAGGGTTACACATAAAATGAAATGGGTATCATAATCATGTTATATGGCATAACTAAAGTTCATATCATAATCGTGTACAAGAAATAATATATATAAATCATAATTGTACATTAATATGAAAAAAATGGCATAGATAATGATTAATGATTTCTAAATTAAGTGAAATCATGTAAAAATATTGTTTAAGAAACTTTAGAAATGAACCACTTTATTGCGGTTTAAGGAGAATAATTTGACAGTATTAAAAGATGAAATGGGATTTTTTTTGTATAAATCATGAAAATAACTATGATATATTTTCATGATGAAATAATGGATTTTTAAAAAATAATGGAGGCTTAAAACAGATTATAGAGTGTACCTGAAAATGGGTACGAAATTGGAAAGTTCCCTCAAATCGTACTTTCTTATCAAGAGAAATTTAGAAGCAAACCTTTTAAAACTTATACATACCCATTAGATAAGGATGAATTGATCTAGAAACATAAGGTTTTAATATATATATTGATATTTTATAATAATTATATAATAATAATGAAGAAAATATTTTGGGTAAAGAGGGTGAAAGTGTAACTAGTGGGAAAAAAGGGATGTTCGAAGAGAATCCCTTACCTAATGTATGAATGTTTTCTATACTTTCATTTAATAACCTATATAACAAAATTAGACCAATTAAATAGTTAATTGAGAACCTATTATACATACATTTTATTTATTATAATATTTTTAATTTTATTTATGGTAATTTTGATGAGTTATAATGTTTAATCTTATCATTCTAGGAGCATCAATTTCATGGTTTTTTGATTGGTTCCCTTGAATCTAATTATTGGAGATCATGTCAAATGGAATCAAAATCCCACAAGTGGAATTATATTATATTTATGAACCTCCATTATTTTTAATGTTCCCATGAAACCTTTTTCCATCTAGTATTAGGATGATTCATGTTAATGATAAATGTTTGGTTTATTTTAGTGTTTGTTTACCATCAAAAACTAGTTTTTTTATTATTTAACTATAATAATTGTTATATGACCACCCATAATGGTGATAATGGAAAACAAAACTCATATTCCTTGGATACAGTGAATCGAGTCCTAACGGATGATGTTTTCATTTTAAAATAAAAGTCAAAGATAATATATTTGACGGTGGATATTCCATTAACACAATATTATTTTATTGTATATTTGATAATGTAGTTATCATTTAACTTTGGATATTGGATTAATGGATGAGGTAGAAAAAATGAATAATTTAAAATATAAAGGTGGAGAATTTTTCCCCTTGAATATTGCCACCGTGAGAACCTCCTTAAGGAATATGGGTTTAGTATTTTGTTGAGAATAGAAACTCATGAAAATAGGGAAGTGAATTGGGAATGGAATTGGTTATTATTTATACAATAATAAAGGATTATAAGGTGTGACGAGAATGTGTGGTAAAGGGTGGTATTTATTGTGGGAAGAGAGCGGTGTTTTTTATTATTTTATTCTTTTTTTTTCTCAAAACTGTCAATAGTGTTGATTACTATGACTTAATACAGTAAATGGGTAGTATATTTATAAAAAATGGGTTCATACCTCATCCATACATCATCATTGATTCAATAATTCATGCATTTGTTAAAATCTATAAATTACTTTATTTCACTATTCATAAAAATCAACTACATTAGAAAAATTAGAAAACTTTACCCTAACCTATTTATAACATGAATATTTAAAAAATGGAATCCATTTTATAAAAATAGATTTATATATTTGGTAAATTTAATTTTTAATTAAAATCATCATTTATTTGAAACGTACTGTTTTTAATATTATAACCAATTTTATGACACTTTAATAAAATAATTAAGGTGTCATAAAACTATGACATAATTTTAATATAAAAAATATTAATCTTAGATTCTATTTTATGAAAATATATTTTCTATTTAATATTTATATTAATTATAAAATTGTAAATTAATATTTATGGATAACAAAAATACATAATTTATCGTTTTTAAAACAATTATTTACTTCTACCATGATATAAATATATCATATTTTCATTTATAATGTGACTAAATATTATTTATACTTTCATAGGTGAGGTTATTATTCTATTGGGTTAGTTACAATTCTTAATGTCTATATTACTATTCCAATAATTAGGTTACCATTTCATCGATATAGGTTCTTTGATTTCTATAAATACCACATAGTTAATTCTAAATTTATGTGAATACTGATTTTATTGGGTTCTCATTGTGATTTATGTGTTTTATATTATATAAAATAATTAATTGAAGGTAAATTCAATTGATAAAATTTTGGGTCATTACATGAATTGAGATGGACTTGATCATCAACTATTTCATGACATTGGGCCTTGTTACACACCTGGTTTGATACTCCTGGGGGATATGTTTCAAAAATTTACAAACTCATCACAAACCATCATTAAGGATTTAAATAGGAGGTGACTGTGAATAACCTATTATAAACCTAACATTATTTATATTAAATAAGTTGTTGTCATGATTTAGTTATCCTATAATTGATTTTTTATGATTATGTCACTACTACAAAAAAATTAGCAGTGCTAAAAATGGACATTATCAGTTCTAGAGTAGCACTTACTACCAGAGTGAGATTAAATTACCTTGAATTTTATCAATTCTTATAAAATCACTCTTAAGGGGGAATGATTTAGTGTGTTGTAACATCACAATACAAGGGTGGTGTGCAATAACAGAACATATTAGCACCAAAAACAACATAAGATTATCTAAATCATATGACAATGTAGAATTTAAATGAAATAAAATTTAAAACACAATACTAGAAAAGACACAATATTTTAGATTTTAAACATTATTTTATATAATTAATTAAGTACAAATTATTATATAAAATCAAAAACATCATTGTTCCTTTTTCTTTTGATCCTAACCCCTACTCGAGCAAAAAAAACACACTGATATAAGAAAATGATTCTTATTTTAATAATAACATAAATAAATTAATTAACATAAAGTGTGAGTTTTAAACTAAACTTTGAGTCATACTAGGTTAACTATGTGTCAGATTGAGTTGTAGTTTATGCTTACACAGCACACCATTTCCTATATTTCTTCAAGAATAATCTCTGTGAAAATTAATAAATAATTATAAGATAGAAATGATTAATAAATTAATTATGTTATTGAATATAGAATGATGAAAAAACAATGTAGGTTCGTTTTCTCTATTTTGGCGATGTGATACATGATTTAAACTAAAAATACTCTTAAATATTGAAAAGGCACACATTCATTCATACTAGTCACATCGTGTATTAGATTGAGGTGTATATGATTCCTACAAGTCTCAAAGAACTTATGGATTTTTTTCATAAAGTATAAAAATAATCTGAATGTGTTTTCTCGATTTTGAGAACATCGCTTTCCTTTTTTATTAAAATGTCATTTTAAACTAGAAACATACACTTTGACACATAATAGTCAAATCGTGTCATAGTTTGATGTGATACTAATTCATACACATCAAAAATTACCTATGAATCATTTTTCCTAAATTATCAATATAATATGGGCATGTTTTATTGGTTTTTTGTGAGTGACACTTTTTAAACAAAAAGTCAATTTGAAACTAATAATGGACACTTTAAGTCATACCAGACACATTGTGTTTTCGATTGAGGTTTGGTTGATTTTATAAAAACAAAAATTACTTTTGGATAAATGTTATAATTTATAAATATAATATGAAAATGTTTTTTTGTTTTGTATAGGGTAGTTGTCTTTTTTACTAGAATAGATGTCATGATTAAATAAAAAGGTGAACTTTGCGTCATATCGGTCACACAATGCATCAGATTGATGCATGAATAATTATTACACATCTAAAATTAATTATGGATATTTTATTAAAGTTTCAACAAAATCTAAATGGGTTTGACAAATTTCGAGTATGTTTCTTGTATTTTTTACTAAAATTTCATTTTCAAATGGAAATATGCACTTTGAACCATACTGGTCACATCATGTCTTTGTTTGACCAGATATTAATTCAAATACATTACAAATTATGTATGAATTATTTTCCTAATTTATCAAGATAATATGAGCGTGTTTTCTCAGTTTTCAGTGAGTGACACTTTTTGAACTAAAATGTTGATTTTAAACTGATAACAGGAAAATTGAGTCATTCGAGGATCATCATGTATCAGATTTAGGTGTGGTTTATTCCTACATATCACAAATGTCTTGTGGGTCATTTTTATAAACTGTCAAAATAATCCATATTAGTTTGCTCAGTTTTGAGTAGGTCAGTTCTCCTTTTTAATAAAATTTATTACTACATTAAATAAAAAAGACATACATTCGGTCATACTGGTCACACGATGCATAAAATTGTGGTCTGGATTATTCCTACACATCTAAAATTAAATATAGATATCTTTATAATTCTATAAAAATAATCTGATGGTGTTTTATTAGTTTTGAGTATGACACTTTACTTTGTTACTAAAATGTCATCTTAAACTAGAGACCCTAACTTTGACACATAATAGTCAAATCATGTCTCTGTTTTGCGTGATATTGAGTCCTAAACATTGAAAATTACTTATTAATTTTTTCCCCTAAATTATTAAGACAATATGCGAAATTTGTCTCGGTTTTCAGTGAGTGAATCTTTTTGAAAAAAAATATTTATTTTAAAATAATACCGGACACATTTGGTTATATCAGGCACATCATGTATCATGTTGAGATGTAGATGATACCTACAAGTAATAAATTACAAATGTATCATTTTCCTAAAGTATCAAAATTATAATAATGTGTCTGTTTCATTTTGAGTAGGCTAGTTATCCTTTTTAGAAAACTTGATGTCAATTTTAAATAAAAAGATGCACTTTGAGTCATATTGGTCACATAGTGTATCAGATTGACATACAAATGATTTCTACTTGTCTCAAATGAATTATGTATCATTTTAATATTATTTAAAAATAATATGAATGTGTATTATAAGATTTGAGTATGTTTATTTTGTTTTTTTACTAAAATATTGTTTTAAAATGGAAACATACACTTTGACTCATACAGGTCAAATCGTGACTTGGTTTGATGTGATAATGATTTACACAAATAAAAAAGGAATTATGAATTATATTTATAAATTAATAAGACAATATAACCATGTTTTCTCAATGTTCAGTGAGTTACACATTTTGAACTAAAATCTCAATTCTGAATTGATAACAGACACATTGAGTCATATTGGGCACATTGTGTATCGTATTGAGGTGAGGATGGTTTGTAAATGTAAAAAAATAACTTATGGATAGTTTTCATAAAGAATCAAACTAATAGGAATGTTTTTCTTGGTTTTGAGTATTTCATTTTTTCTTTTTAATAAAATTGATGTCAATTTTAAATAAAAATATGAACTTGGAGTCATACCGGTAACACCGTGAGTCGGATTGAGGTGAAAATAATTCTTACACATCTCAAATAAAATATAGATCATTTTTATAAATTATAAAAACAATAAAAATGTTTTTTCTCAATTATGAGTATGTGGCTTACGTTTTTTTTTCTAAAATTTCATTTTAAACAAGGAAACACACACTTTGACTTATACCAATGAAATCATGTGTCAGTTTTATGTGATATTAATTACAACATGTCAAAAATAACTTATAATTTTTTTTCAAAAATTCTCAATATAATCATAGAATATTTTCTTGGTTTTCATTGAGTGTTTCATTTTGAACTAAAATGTCGATTTGAAACTAATAATAGACACATTGAGTCCTAACGGGAACATCGTCTATCAGATTGATGTGAGGTTGATTCCAACATTTCAGAAATTAAATATTGATTGTTTTCCTAAATTATCAACGTAATACGAATGTGTTTTCTCAGGTTTGATTAGGTCATTCGTCCATTTTAATAAAATTGATTCCAATTCTAAATAAAAAGGCGTACATGGATTCGTACCGGTCACACCATGCATTAGATTGAGGAGTGGATGATTCATAAATTTCTAAAATGACTTAGGGATTATTTTTCTAATGTATCAAAAAAATCTAAATGTGTTTACTCAGTTTTGAGTATGTTACTTGTCTTTTTACTAAAATGTCGTTTTAAATTTAAAACATGCGTGTTGATTCATATAGATCACATATTGTATTGGTTTGAAGGGAGAAAAATTCCTAAATGTCAAAAATTAATTATGATTAAATTTATTACATTATAAATAAAATTCAAGTGAGTTTTATTGGTTTTAAATGTGTGAAAATTTTTGTACTAAATTGTCAATTTCAAACTGATGATGGACACATTAAGTCATATTAGACCCATAGTGTATCATATTGAGGTAGAGCTAATTCCTATTTGAAAAAAAACGACTTATCAATAATTTCCCCAAATTATCAAAACAAACTAATTGTGTTCACTCAGTTTTGAGTAGGTCAGTTGTCCTTTTTACAAAAATTAATTTCAATTTTAAATAAAAAGATACACTTGAAGTCATATAAATCACATCATGGATTATATAGAGGTGTAGATGATTCCAACACATCCCAAATAAATTATGGATTATTTTCATAAAGTATAAAAACAACTAGAATATTTTTTATTAGTTTTTTGTATGTCGGTTGTCATTTTAACTAAAATTAATGTTGATTTTAATATAACAAGAAGCAAAAAAAGTCATATTTATCACACCATGTTCCAGATTGAGGTGTAGATAATTCATATACCTCCCAAATTACGTATGGATCATTTTATAAAATTTTAAAAACGATAAGACTGCTTTTAATGATTTTTAGTATGCAACTTTTCATTTTTACAAAAATGTAATTTTAAACTGAAAGCATGCACTTTGTCACATACAAATCACATCGTGTATCCATTTTATTTGAGACCAATTCATACATGTAAAAAATGATTTATGAATTGACGGAATATGTCATCAAGAAAAACCTGAGTGTTTTTTCTTTGTTTTTAGTGAGTGAAAATTTTAGAATTAAATTATTGATTTTAAAGTGATAACTAACACTTTGAGTTATACTGGGCATATTGGGTATCAGATTGAGGCATCGATTATTCCTATATGTTACAAATAAATTATGAATCATTTTCATAAAGTATAAAATCATTACGGATAATTGTTTCTATGTTCTGAGAATTTCATTTTTATATTTTACAAAAATTAATGTCAATTTTAAATAAAAAGAAGAACATAGAGTTATACCAATCACATTGTGTATCATATTGAGGTACAAATGATTCATACATGTCCCAAATTCTCAAATAAACACTAAATATTAATTTTTACATAATTTCCATTGTTTTTTTGTTAAACTACTAACACTGCATATTGAGTCGATGTTCTTAGCTGAAAAACATTTCTAATTATTGAAATAAAAAAGACAATATGAAGTTCATATTCCCATTATATCATGATAAGTCACCATAATGAGAACATTAGCTTCCTAAAATATTCTCTCATTCAATAATGAGAAAATTTTTCCATTTATGAACATTGACTCAATATGAAATTTTTACAGTTCGCCAAAGAATGGAAATGGAAATGAAAATCGTGGTGACACTAGTAGAAAGAAAAATTTTATCTCTTTTAGGGATTTTATTGATAGTTTAATGAAAAATATTACTTCATAATAGATCTATAAATAAAATTATAAGTAATATATTAAAATGATAAGGAAAATGACATAAAAATACCAAAAATGATGACAGAAATTATTTAAATATATAGTAATAATCCTCCTTTTCATGATGGTTGTATGCATTCTTAATTAATTTCTTTGTTGTCATTATCTTATTGTAGGATATAAGCCCAATACCTCATGAGAATGAGCATATTCAAACAAACCACCGCAACTAGATCAAAGGAATCAACTTTTATAAGAAAAAATTTATTAAATGAGTAACAATTAAAAGAAATAAATTATACAAAAATATGAAATAATACATTAATTCTATAGAAAATGATTTTACATTGAAAACAACAATATTTACCTTTTTTATTTATAATATTCAACGTCTCTTCTCTTCTTGCAATGGTAGTGGAGGGATGATAAAGGAAAGTCATAAATGCAACACTACATGGGAGAAAATGTTTGGAGGGATAAGAAGTCTATGAAAGATTAGCTGTAAAAAAGCAGGAAATATGGAAAACAATATTCTAAAATAAAAGATTTCTATATGAAATAATGAAAATTAAATTAATATTTCATTATATTATTTTTTAGTAAAATAATGAAATAATATCGTAACATTACCTTTACATCTTCCCAAGGGGTTCACTTTGTTATAGTTTGTTCTTATAGGGGATGGGTAACATAAACATGTGTAGTAGACATTATCTTCATGAGTAGTTAAAATTTTAATTTAGATTATATTAATGTAGTAGATGAAATATAATTTTATGAGGAAAAACATAGTATATTAAAAAAACATATACCTTCTCATTGAACTCCATTTCTTATTTAATGGTTTTAGGGATTTAGTTCCCCTATCGATAATCCAAAAATCCATTTTTTGTTCCCCGATAATGAACAAGACATTATCTACATAGGGACCGTCATATATTAGTTGTGATCTCCCAATGAAAGGGTCATCCTTGGTTGTTATTCCGTTAAAGGTGGATGTTATAGACAACTACAATCATCATCATCCCATATCCCAAACATTTATCTTTTCATTTTGTTGTTCGAAACGCATCATTAATTTATTGTAGACATGAACCTATATTCATGAAATACACCAAGAAGTATTCATCCATAGGATGACTAATTCCAGAGTAGTAAAATAGATGGGGGGTTATAGTGGATGAGAGGAGTAATTTTTGAATATCTTATTTATTGTTTTATTGTTTCCCTCAAGACAACCAATAGTGTTGGTTCATATGACCCCTAATGGTAAAAAGTGCATGTGAGTTCGAACTAAGTGTTCTTACATTATCCATGATGATAAGAATGGTGAATTTAATTGATAATGTATATATACGGTAAATTACCATATTTTACTATTCATCAAAAATTCCAGTATTTTAGAAAAATCCCAAAAATTCACCCTAACCATTTTTTGACATATAGAATAAAAAAATGAACTCCATTTTTTGAAAATAATCTTCAAAATATTATTAAGATAATTTTTAAATAAAATGACAGTTTATTCGAAAAATAAAAATTTTAAAACCATAACTCATTTTATATCACCTTGAAAAATTAATCAGGATGTATTATCTTACACCCTTAAAAAAATATAATAATAATATGATTTACTATTTAAAAGGTTCATATTACTATTCATATTACTATTCATAAGGGTATGTTTCTATTCACCAAAAATCAAGTTGGTTCTATTAGACTCTAAATAACTTGTTGATCCGAACTCTAGATGACCGTTTTTTGAAATTCAAAACATATTAGAGGCAATGTTTTTTTAACAGCTATATTATAACATTTGTTGTCTTTTAGGTACTAAATGTTTCATGCATTCAATATTTATTTTCAAAACCTTGGGGTGTTACATTCTCCCCTCCTTACAAAAATATTGTCCTCGAAATTCACAGAACATTACCTTAGAAAAAAAATCGGTAGGTCTTAATCATAAGCTCCTCAGGCTTCCATGTTGCCTCTTAGATTTTATCATTTCCCTAAACTATTATTACCAGACGAGTCATCCGATACCTCAACACTTTTTTCTTTAGTGTCCAGAATCTAGATAGGCTTTTCACAATAAGATAGATCAATTTCTAATTCTATACCATTCAATGTGAAGATGTGTGTTGGTTCTGGCATGTACTTTCTCAATAGTGAGACATGGAACACATTGTGTACTTTATATAGGAAATTTGGCATAGCCAAATGATATACAACATCTTCAATTCTCTCTATAATTTCAAAAGGTCCGTTGTACCTAGGCACAAGTTTTCCTTTCTTCCCAAATCTTATAACACCCTTCCATGGAGATACTATTAAGAAAATATGATCTCCCACTTGAAACTCCAAATCCTTCCATCGATTATAATCATTTTTTTTATTTGATCAGATTTGATATGACCATGAATTGTCTTTACCTTCACTATTGTTTCCCCCACAAGCTCCAGGCCCACAAGCCTCCTTTCTCTAACTTCATCCCAACAAGTTAGTGTATGAAATCTCCTTCCATAAAATGCTTCATATAGTGCCATTTGAATACATGAATGGAAACTATTATTTTCAGAAAACTAAAATAAAGGAAAATATTGATACCACATACCTTGAAAGTCAAGTGAACATGATCTCAATGTGTCCCCTAAGGTTTGGAACGTCTTTTCTGATTGCCCGTTAGTCTGTGGGTGATAAGAAGTACTCAATAGAAGCTCAATATCCAAATATTTCTGAAGAAGTTTCTATAATTTAGATGTAAATCAGGGATCATAATTAGAAACAATTGAGAGAGGTTATTTTTAATGTCTCACAACTTCATTGATATAGAGTCTTGTTAGGCACTGTATTGGAAAATCCTTCTTCATAGTGATGAAATTTGTAGATTTTGGAAGTTGTTAAACAATTACCCATATCGCATCCTCCTTCCTGGGATTTTTGGGTAATCCAGTGAAAAAATACACAGTGATGTCATCCCATTTCCACATAGGAATAAGTAGAGGTTGGATGACTCTTTTTGGATTTTTCCTTTCAATCATCACTTGTTGAAAGACAAAACATCTTGATACATAATCTTCAATTTCAATATTCATGTTATCCCACCAAAAATGTTCCTTCAAATCTCTCTTCATCATAGTGATATTGAGATGTATGTAGAAATTCAAACTATGAGAATTATCCAATAACTCATTTTTATCTTAGGTATATCTAAAGAAATAGCCTCTTCCCAAATTTCAAAACACAATCTTCACACACAAAGCTATCCATTTTCCCATCTTTCACATCATTAAATTTCTTTTTAAGGTTCTCGTCATCATTCTACGATGTTATAGTTCGGATTGGTGATTTCACAAATCTCCACTTCACTTATTCAAAATATTCCTCACATTCATTTGTCCATATAAATTTAACCCCTTTACATGTATTCTTGGTCATTGGGTTGGTGAAACCGGAAAAATTAGGAATGAAACACTGATAATAACCTGTTATACCAATAAAACTATATACCTTAGTGATGTTCATCAGAGTATACCATTCTTGCACTTCCTTTTTCTCTACAGGATCAATAGATATTCCATACATAGAAAAAATGTGGCAATTAATGGAAACTAATTGAAGCTAAAATTCACACTTGCTAAACTTCCTATAAATTTCATTTCATATAAGTGTCTTCAGAATATTGTGCAAATTATTTTTATGATCTTCCTAGCTTTTGGATTTTACCAATATATCATCAATAAATACCACCAAAAAGTCATCAAGATATTCCATGAAAACACTATTCATTAGATCCATGAAAACATAGGGTGGATTATTCAGTCCAAAATCCATTAATATAAACTCATAATGCACATACCTAGTTCAAAATATAGTTTTTGGAATGTATTACATCCTCACAAGCAACTAATGATATCCATATCGAAGGTCAATCTTCGAAAAATATTGATCGCCATAAATTTGATCAAATAAATCATCAATGAGAGGTAGGGGATACTTGATATTTATTGTTATATAATTTATGTCTCTATAATAAATTCACATCCTCGTAGATCTTTATTTATTCTTAACGAAAAGAACATGTTTTCCCCATTGAGAAACACTAGTGAGAATAAATATTTTATCACTTGATTCCTCTATTTTTTCTTTATTTCCAATAACTCTACATGAACCATTGTAGAGACCCAAAGCCTGACGTACATGGAAATTACAATACTTTTGCAGAATGCTTAATACATAACAAAAACAGACACCAAAGGACTGTAATAGTTTATTCTCTTTGGAAACTCGGAAAATAATCTTCTAATTGTGGTGAAAGATCTTCAAAAACTCCCATAACGATCTTCCCCCTTTTGTTTCCTTACCTAAAACCTTTCATTATTTACTAGGGAAAATAAAAGATAAAAAAGGTGAGTGCAAATTCTCAGTAAGGGAAAACATAGAGAACATAAAACAATCCATAAACATTTGAAAGCAAAAACATGAACATGAAATTTAAACATCAAAATCTTGAGCAAAGACATAAATCATGGAAGTATGTAAGGAATATATCATAATGGAACATAAACCGTGATAAAATATAATGGAAATAAAACATGTAATTTTGGCAACCATTCGTCACATGTTATGATTTCCATAGTAGCCATGGCATTACTACCAATACCATCTTAGTGGACAAAGTCGCTTTCTGAATCGAGTTAACTCCTCATTTCAGTCCTGAAACAATGAACCGGATTAACATACCGTTCCATCCATGCCTATCTCATGAGATATAAATCTTTACCCAATGCATTGGAGGGATATATAGGTCCCACCCATCTCATAATGAAATCATTCTTACTTGTGCCACAAAATAAACATACATCATTCATAATAACCCAAAAAATAAAATGGGTTTCATAAACATCATACCATCATCACATAATCCATATAAAATAAATGGATATCATTTCATAATAAGAAAAGTGAAACCATGTAAATCAGAGATACATTATACTTGAAACATACACATATGAAATAATGTCATCTTAGATGGAAAATGGTATTGATAAAACACTTGAAATGAATTCTTGAGGAAAATATACTTTCTTCTTCAAAATCATTTTCTTTTCACAAAATGCCAGGAAATTTTAAAATAAGAGATTTTTTGTTGAAAATATTCATGAAATCTTTTGGAGGAAGCTTAATGAAAATAAGGCTTTATAAAACTGTAAAAATCCTTTCCTTCCGTATAAGTTAAATAAACATTCCTCTCATACTTTTGCCGGAAAAGTCAAAAACTACCTCGTAAAAGAAAGATTCTATACACACCATGTAGTAAAATTCAAAAAATGGGTAAAAATTAATTCAAACATACATAAAAACACTTTTCTAAAACATGGACTTGGATAATAACAATAGCCCTAGTAAATACATACGAATAAACAATCTCGGATAAGAACGAGATTGGAAAGTTTATCCCTTACCTTAGGTCTGATATGCTTCATATGGATCTGAACATCTTGTATAATGATTTAAATAATGTCATTGACTTATTAAATAATCATATCCATTGTTTTGATATCATATATGTTTCACTTATGACTTTATGTTACCCGTTTTTTTGTAAATTCCATGTAAAAGCAGTGTTTTGGGTAAAATCATTTCATTTATCGTATGTGTTTCGACTTGTCGTTCTTGATATTATTACTTATATCCAGATTTACATAATTCCAGAAAGTAAAACATGATTTTTATATAATATATATTCATCATATACATATATATTATATATCGATAAAAGGAATGAAATACACTATTCATGGAGACGGTAGGTCGTACGTACGCAAGAACGTTGTTTTCGTTTCCTTATTGAATAGAATGAAATTAAATAGATGACATACATATATATATATATACGTAAATCCAGTAGAATTATTATGTCATATATTTCATTATTATTCATTATATATATACTTTATAATCATTCTTGAATGGTTAATCATGGAAAATGAATCTCACCGCGTTCGTGGAGACGGTAGTCCGTACATACGCACGAGCGATGATATCATTCCCATGATCATGGAATTTTATTGGAGTGTATGTATACTATTTCAGAATCAATATCACTTTACAATAATCATATATAGTCATTATTTACACCATTATACCCATCCAAGTAAGGTGGTGGTGGAAAATAGATTACACCACGGCGTGGAGACGGTATTCCGTACGTACGCACGGGCGGTGATTTCATTTTCCCTAGGATGGATAGATGGTGAAATAGGTTTGTTTCATACATATAATTACATATCAGTATATGAGTGATACTTATGTTATTACTTCATAATGAAAGAACTAAATAAGATGAAGTAGAAGAAGAAATATAGTTGAAAGAATCGGTAACGGACATTACCTCTTCTTTGAAGAACCTCTTAGAGACCTCCTCTTAGGGCACTAAAATTGGTCATTAAAGAAGACCAGGACCTATAGGATGTTTCTAGGGAAGTGGGGAAGTGAAATGGTCAGAGGTTGGCCGAGCTTCAAGGCTCAAAATGGTGTGAGGAAGAGAGGGAGGAGGTGCCCTTTTATAAGGAATGAGAGGGGCACCTTAGGAAAAACTAAACATATTATTTTATTATAAATTCATATTCGGTTTTAATAGATCAAAATTGATTTATTTAGAAGCTACGGTGGGGATGGGTGGAAATAATCTCATCCAATAGAATTTATACAAGTTTAGTGTTCTATTTTAACCTTATCATTTAGATATAACTTTAAGTTAGATAATTTAACTTTTACCTTGTCTTCTTCTTTTCTTAAACTATAAGGTAAATAAACTTAATATAACAAGCCAAACGAACCCCAAGTTGTTTATTAATAATATATATATCCTTATCTAAGTAATTTGGCCGAAACTCATATTTTTAGGAATAAAATAACAATTAATAATATAATATTTCTTTTAAAAACTATTTTATGTCTATTTTGACACTATTTGGTAATTGATATTTGTAAAATTCATAACAGATTTATTAGTTCGAAAAAAGTTAATTAAATCACTAGTAACATGTCATATTAACATAAAAAATTATTGTAATTCATAAAAAGTCTCAAATTACATTTATTTGGGTATTTATAACATCAATTATGTCAATATTTTATTAATAATATAATTACTGCATCATCATTGTGTCATAAATAAATTAAGTTATATAATGTCTAAAAATTACACATAAATTATAATTATGTGAGAAATGTTTTTATCTTTGTAATGAATATTTATAGTCTAATTTATCTTATGTATAACCCTATATTAAAAATGTTTTAATTATTAAACATTAATTTTTACTATTTTAACTATTCTTTAAATAAAATAATATTAAATGTCCTAATCTAATCCAAGATGACCTAAAGTGTAATATTTTATCCCCAATATTGTTTTTGGTCTAATTACACTTATCCAATAGAATTAGGACATGTGTTTGGGTAATAATAGTATAATTTTTACCCTTAATTGCCCTATTTACTTTTAACCGTGGTAAATAAAAGTAAAAAAGTTACTATTCACCAAAAATTATTTTCATCTCATTGAACCACATTTTAATTACTGACATCAACCGTGTCTCTCGGATTTTTGAAATTCCACTCACAGAAGCGGTAAAATTAAGTTTTATGTAAATCTGCAAATTCTCCTAGAAGGTGGGTAAAAGACGGTGAAAAGTTCAGTAAAATTTTTATATATCTAAAATTATTATAAAATGACTCCAATGAATTGAATTGAACTTATATATGTATTATTTATCAATTTTGACCAAAAATAAATTTAAATAAAATAAATAATTATTTAAATAAAAAATCGGTTTTTAAATAGTAACCTAGTGTTTTCACTATTCATCAAAAATTGAATGTTTTCATAAAAATACCAAAATTTCACCCTTGGCTAATTTCGATATTGCAAATCAAAAAATGAAGTTCATTTTGAAAGATAAAATTTATAAAATTTCAAAAATTGTTTATTACTATTCATAACGGCTAGTTTATATAACATATCATTGTTTAGCGAAACTCGGTATTGCGTACAACACACATTATCGTTGAAGGTCACGATTACGTGTAATGCAAGCCAAGTCAGGTATGCGTGTTGTGCAAGCTCCTTTTGGTGTAGAATAAAACACAAGACATTAATGAAATTAAAAAGAATATTTTTCATAAAATCTCGGGGTGTTACATTCTACCCCCCTTAAAATGAATTTCGCCCTCGAAATTCGTTGGGGTTATAAATGGTTTACTACTCAAAAGTTTCTTTAATAGAAACCCACATCGTAAAAAGGAATACAAAAACTTGGATTTAAAAACTAAAGTATGAAACGTAGTGGTTTCCCAAATTAACTAATCACTGGGTTTCCACATAGGAGAACATAGGTGAAAATATGGATATGGAAGAGAAATCTAACCGTTGTGTTCTGATGGAGGGTGATAGAGAACATGGATATGAAAAAGCCAACAATCACAAAGCCATAAATTTTCGATGATCTAGGGTACCATCTGATTCATCGGATATAAGGGCACTAGGACAACATTTTTGGTTTTCAAGATCATTTCCCTAAAGTTGAAGAATTTGAATTACAATAAACACTTACTTTATTTTGGTACAATCTCACTGTTTTTCATGCTTTGAACAATTTTCACTTCATCTCTTAAATAAATGAAGTTGAATTTGTTATTCGTGAAGTGTTAACAGATCATGTGATAGAATTATGGGTCATTCCATCTGTTTCAAACCAAAGGTTAGCAAAAGTTTATAAGTCCATCTATGGTGAGGTTAATCATATATGATTCCAGAAATGATCTTATACTTCATATATCATACTGCTTAATAAAATAAAACATGTTTTTACTAACCAGGGACTTCCTGTAGGCCTATGGTATGCGATAAAGGCCAGTCGCACATCAGTTGTGGGTTCGATTCCCAC
Source organism: Viscum album (assembly GCA_963277665.1). Lineage (NCBI taxonomy): Eukaryota > Viridiplantae > Streptophyta > Magnoliopsida > Santalales > Viscaceae > Viscum > Viscum album. The sequence continues at coordinate 1,407,015,882 of OY728129.1, forward strand.
ATCCTTGTCTGACGTGATGGGTTGTCGCCCTTCCTGCAGGTTGTCTTTTTTCTAAAACTACCTTACTATAATATCCCATCAATAATATCAAAAAAAATTATGTCCTTAAACAATACTAACTTATGTCCAAAATAATCCATTCCAATCTTTAGGCTTATCCATAATACTACAGTCCACTATCATATTATAGTTAAAATGATATCCAGAGATTTCATATAACAAGCATGTTAATACCATTGTTGATCCCCATATATCATAAGATATGTCTTGTTGGTCACATTCCAAACATTCGAAGGCCTCAATCATGTATTATCTTGAAAATTGAATACCCATTGAATCTTAGTAAAAACATGAGTGATGTCAAAAGTTAACTCTTTCCACATACCAAAACCCCAAAATTTTATATAATCAAACCATGATATAACTATGAGCTCATGAATACTGTCAAACATTTCATTTTCTCTTTATCCCTTCATTATGTGCATATCATCATCTTTCCAAAAATATCTCAATCACTTTCCATGGTTACCGGTACCATAAAATTATTGAAAACCACAATAGACCAATACATAAATATTCCAATATTCCACGATACTATATACAACATTATTTTGGAATCCCATTACATAAACACTTAATCACTCCACCACATCGTTGTCATATTCAACATCGCCAATATTGATCACATGTGACTTCCCTTTGTCCATTTCCTTAAGTGGTTGCTCATGTCGATCATCATTAACCCTTGGATTAGGGCATTGATTAGCATAATGCCGCATTTCCTTGCACTTGATGCATTGAAGTGTTCGTGGAGAGTTCTCTATAGTCTTTTCTCTATTCACATCATTAGAAACATTTTTCCCGTTACTTCGACAATCAACTGCTCGATGACCTTCATTTCCACACTTAAAGCATTTTCTAGTACCTTTTAGGCAATCTCCACCATGCTTATTTCCACACTTTGAGCATAAAGAATCATTCATCTTCTTTTCGCCATTGTTCTGAGATTTCTCCTTGAACTCCATCTTTCGTTTCTTGTCAAAACCATGAGATGGATATGTTACACCAACATCCAGTTCTACCTTTATAGCACAACTCAAAATTTCTTCATAGCTACTGAAGTCTCTTATAGCTAATGCCCTTCGAAGACTTGGTTTTAAGCCACTAAAAAATCGATCAACTTTACTTTCAGGTTGGATGATGAAGCTAGATGCATACCTTGCAAGTCTTGTAATATTCGCTTCGTATATACCAACAGATTCGTCATCCTTCTGCTTAAGCTCAAGAAACTCTGTTTCCATCTTTGTTCTAAGAATACGAGGGAAGTAATTACTGAAAAACAAGTTCTTGAACTCGTCCCATTCCATGGACTCGATTTCATCTCTTTTCCTCATATTCTTGATAATATTCCACCATTGATCAGCATCAACTTCCAAACGATATACTGCTAAGATGAATTTATCATGCTCAGAACATTGTAGAACTGAAAATATCTTTTCAGTGGTACTGATCCATTGTTCAGCCACTAAGGGATCAGAAGACCCGCTGAATGAAGGTGGACGCTGCCTCATGAAGGATTCAACATAATGTTGCTCCTTTCTCTGCTCATTTTGAATTACAGAATGATTCATAGCTTGTGTAATTATCGAAATAAGATTGTTCACTCCATCTCCCAGGACATTGGTTTAGTCAGGAGGACAATCATTGCATTGTCCATTACATTGATCAACATGGTTTCTTCGGGTTCCATCCATCGTCTAAAACCCAAAAAATAAAAGTGTAAGAGGCAAATACCATGCTAGAGCAAACAAAAAAATAAAGGGGGAGTACCTTCCATATCTAACATCTTAGGTTCAATTATAATATCGTTATCATAATTCTAGGACTATAACCTATACTTATACTTAACCTTAGGGACATCCCTCTACATACCTTAGAAATATCTCTAGGGATCTCACTAAAGTTATCGCATCCTAGTTTCCAAAGGTTGACTAAACCTTTCCTATTATACCAACTGTAGAGACCCAAATCCTAACATACATGGACATTAAAATACTTTTTCATAATGTTTAATACATAACAAAAACATACACCAAAGGACTGTAATTGTTTAGTGTCTTTGGAAACTCGGAAAATAATCTTCTAATCGTGGTGAAAGATCTTCAACAACTCCCATAACAATCTTCCCCTTTTTGTTTCCTTACCTAAAACCTTTCTTTATTTCCTGGGAAAAATAAAACATAAAAAACGTGAGCTCAAATGCTCAGTAAGGGAAAACACAGAGAACATAAAACAATCCATAATCATTTGAAATCAAAAACTTGAACATGAAATTTAAACATCAAAATTATGAGCAAAGACATAAATTGTGGAAGTACGTAAGGCATATATCATAATGGAACATCAAACATGATAAAATATAAGTGAATAAAACATGTAATTGTGGAAACCATTCGGCACATGTTATGATTTCCATAGTACCCAAGGCATTACGGCCAAGACCATCTTAGTGGACAAAGTCCCTTCCTGAATCGAGTTCACTCCTCGTTTCAGTCCTGAAAAACTGAACCGGATTAACATACCATTCCAGCCATGTCTATCTCATGAGATATAAATCATTAACCAATGCATTGGAGGGAGATATAGGTCCCACCCATCTCATAGTGAAATTATTCTTACTTGTGCCACAAAATAAACATACATCATTCATAATAACCCAACAAATAAAATGGGTTTCATAAACATCATCCCATCATCACATAATCCATATAAAAGAAATGGATATCATTTCATAATAAGAAAACTGAAACCATGTAAGTCATAGATACATTATACTTTAAACATACACATATGAAATAATGTCATCTTAGATGGAAAATGGTTTTGATAAAACACTTGAAATGAATTCTTGAGGAAAATATCTTTTCTTGTTCAAAATCATTTTCTTTTCACAAAATGCCATGAAATTTTAAAATAAGATAGATTTTTTTGAAAATAGTCATGAAATCATTTAGAGGAAGCTTCATGAAAATAAGGCTTTATAAAACCGTAAACATCCTTTCATGCCGTATAAGTTAAAAAACATTCTTCTAGTACTTTTGACGGAAAATTCAAAAAGTAACTCGTAAAAGAAAGATTCCTTACACACCATGTAGTAAAAGTCAAAATGGGTAAAAATTACTTCAAAAAAACATAAAAACACTTTTAGAAAACATGGACTTGGATGATAACAATAGCCCTAGTAAATACTTACGAATAAACAATCTCGGATAAGAACGAGATTGGAAAGGTTATCACTTACCTTAGGTCTGATATGCTTCGTATGGATCCTAAACTCCTATATAATGATTTAAATAATGTCATTGACTTATTACATAATAATATTCATTGTTATGATATCCTATATGTTTCACTTATGACTTTATATTACCCTTCGTTTTGTAAATTCCATGTAAAAGCAGCGTTTTGGATAAAATCACTTCATTTATCGTATGTGTTTTGACTTGTCATTCTTGATATTATTACTTATATTCTGATTTACATAATTCCAGAATGTAAAAAATGATTTATATATAACATATATTCATCGTATATATATATATATTATAGATCGATAAAAAAATGAAATACACTATTCATGGAGATGGTAGGCCGTACGTACGCATGAACGCTGTTTTCGTTTCCTTATTGAATTGAATGAAATTAAATAGATGACATACATATATATATATACAAAAATACAGTAGCATTATTATGTCATATATTTCATTATTATTCATTATATATATATATACTTTATAGTCATTCTTGAATGGTTAATCATGGAAAATGAATCCCATCGCGTTCATGGAGACAGTAGTCTGTACGTACGCACGAGCGATGATATCATTCCCATGATCGTGTAATTATATTGGAGTGTATGTATACTATTTAAGAATAAATATAACTTTACAATAATCATATATAGTCATTATTTACACCATTATACCCATCCAAGTTAGGTGGTGGTGGAAAATAGATTACACCACGGCGTGGAGACGGTATTCCGTACGTACGCACGCGCGGTGATTTTGTTTTCCGTATGATGGATAGATGGTGAAATAGGGTTGTTTCTTACTTATAATAACGTATCAGTATATTAGTGATACTGATGTTATTGCTTCATAATGAAAAAACTAAAGAAGAATAAATAGAAGAAGAAATAATGTTGAATGAATCAGTAACAGACATTGCCTCTTCTTTGAAGCGCCTCTTTGAGAACTCCTCTTAGGGCACTAAAATTGGTCTTTGAAGAATACCAGGACCTCTAAAATGTTTCTAGGGAAGTGGGGAAGTTAAATGGGCATCGGTTGTCTGAGCTTCAAGGCTCAAAATGGTTTGAGGAAGAGAGAGAGGAGGTGCCCTTTTATAAGGGAGGAGAGGGGCACCTTAGGAAAAACTAAAAATATTATTTTATTATAATATCATATTCAGTTTTAATAGCTCCAAATTGATTTATTTCGAATATAAGGTGGGTATGGGTTGGAAACCTCTCATCCAATATAATTTAGACAAGTTTAGGGTTCTATATAAACCTTATCATTTAGATTTAACTTTATGTTAGATAATTTAACTTTTACCGTGTCTTCTTGTTTTCTTACACTATAAGGTTAATAAAGATACTATAACAAGCCAAATGAACCCCAAGTTGTTTATTATTAATATATATAACCTTATCTAAGTCATTTGGCCGAACCTTATATTTTTAGGAAGAAAATAACAATTAATAATATAATATTTGTTTTAAAAACTATTTTTTGTCCATTTTGACACTATTTGTTAATTTATTTTTTTGAAACTCATAACAGATTGATTAGTTCGAATAAAATTACTTAAATCAATACTAACATGTCATATTAACATATAGAATTATTTTAATTCTTAAAAAGTCTCAAATTACATTTATTTGGGTATTTATAACATCAATTATGTCAATGATTTATTAATAATATAATTATTGCATCATAATTGTGTCATAAATAAATTACATTATATAAAGTCTAAAATTTAAAAATAAACTACCATTATGTAGAAAATCTTTTTATCTTTCTAATGAATATTTATAGTTGAATTTATCTTATGTATAACCCTATATTAAAAATGTTTTAGTTATTAAACTTTGATTTGAACTATTTTAACTATTCTTTAAATAAAATAATATTAAATGTCCTAATCTAATCCAAGTGAACATAAAGGGTAATATTTTATCCCTAATGTTTTTTTGGTCGAATTAAACTTATCCAAGAGAATTAGGACAAGAGTTAGGGTAATAATAATATCATTTTTACCCTTAATTACCCTATTTACTTTTAACCGTGGTAAATAAAAGGATAAAGTTACTATTCACAAAAAATTAATTTCATCTCATTGAACCACTTTTTACTTACTAAAATCAACCGTTTCTCTTGGATTTTTGAAATTCCACTCACAGAAGCGGTAAAATTAAGTTTTATGTAAATTTGAAAATTCTCCTAGGGGGTGGGTAAAAGACAGTGAAAAGTTCAATAAAATTTTTATATATCTAAAATTATTATAAAATAACTCCAATGAATTGCATTGAAATTATATAGGTATTATGTATCAATTTTGACCTAAAATAAATTTAAATAAAATAAATAATTATTTAAATAAAAAGTTGGTTTTTAAATAGTAACCCAGTGTTTTCACTATTCATCAAAAATTGGAAGTTTTCATAAAAATACCAAAATTTCACCCTAGGATAATTTCGATATTTTGAATCCCAAAATGAAGTCCATTTTGAAAGATAAAATTTATAAAATTTCAAAAATTGGGTATTACTATTCATAACGGGTAGTTTATATAACATATCATTGTTTAGCGAAACTTGGTATTGCGTACAACACACGCTATCGTGGAAGGTCGTGATTGCGTGTAATGCAAGTCAAGTCAGTTATGCGTGTTGTGCAAGCTCCTTTTAGTGTAGCGTACAACACAAGACATTAATGAAATTAAAAAGAATATTTTTCATAAAATCTCGGGGTGTTACAGCCATTCTATAAGGGGTCTTTGATATGGGTCATGAATCTGGAATTATGTCAATGAAGAAATCAATTTCCCACTCTGGAGGGTGTCCAGGTAAATCCTCTGTAAACACATCAACATATTCTTAAACAATTATTAAGTCTTATATTTAAAAATTTCCTTATTCACCCATAGATATTACATTCTATTCCTCCCCAATAATTGAATTCAATAGAGCTACTGGGGGTGGATGTAGATGAGAATCAGACGGCTATGTTTCTTCCCTAAAGATAAGGGATTCTAGATCATCCTCAAACAATTTACCCTCCTTCCTATTGCAATAAATTTTCACATCATGGTTCAAAATCCAATATTGACCATGGATTATATCAAAGTCAATCATGGGTATGACAATAAAATCAGTAGATTAAACATGTTTATATGCCATAATGGGGACGTCTTGACACAAATTTGTAGCAATGATACGTCCCTTATAAATTTTGACTGACAACTCCCTTATTAAATCAAATTGAAAATATCAAATTTTCTTGCAAAACTGTGATGATATGAAAGAATGTGGGGATCCAAAATAAAATAAATCATTGGATATGTTTGAGAAAATGATTAAATTACCTTCCACTACATAATTAGGAACATCAATATCAACGGTTGTGATCGCATAAGACTTTCCCTGCTCCATTAGCCTTTTTTGTTCCATGTTTCCTTAATGATTTGGAAAATCATTAGTATAATGTCCCATCTCCAAACAATTATAGCATTTAACATTAATATATTATTTCCTCCTCTTACAATCACCATCAAGATGGAATTTCTATCCACATTTTTAGTATACTTTTTTTTATTTTAAGAAGGTACCAAGGTGTTTCTTTCCAAACTTATCATAGGGTGGAGATTAAACTCTTCCCTTATTCACCATATCCTTATTTCATTTTCCAGTGTTTTCGACAAACCACTTCTTCTCTTTATTTCCCTTAAATTCATAAGACATATGTAATTCCTTTTTGTCTAGATATCACATGGAACTATATCCTCATATGATGAAAAATGTTGGGAGACCAGTGCTCGTCAGATGAATGGATTTAGGCCATCAAAAAATCAATTAATTTTGGTCTATGTATTATATATATATATTCCATATCATTCCTTTCTAACCTGGTGATGTTAGCTTCATAATTTTCAAAATTTTCATCTTTCTTTTTCCTCAAATTCAATAAACATCCTTTCTATATCAGCTCATTATGCATGATTAATGTATTTCTCTAGGATGATTTCATTCAAGTTTCTCTATTCAACCTCTTACATCTCTTCCTCCTACTTTTTTTTATTAATGACCACCAATGATCAGCATATCTCGATAGATGTTAAAATTCCATGACAACCATCTCTCTTTCATTACATCCCAAAGTAAGAAATATTTTCTCCAAGGAACTTATCCACTTAATAGCTACAAATGGTTTTTTAGTCCCATAGAATGATGGGAATTTTTTTCATAAAGCAATCCAATATAGATCCCCAATATTTTGGATCCAGATTCTATGTGGGTAAGGTTATTGTTCATAACCTGAGTCAGTTGTCCTAGTATTTTTATAATTTCTCAGCACAAGTCTTATTTCTAGAGCCAACATCATTATATTGCATTGGAGGGAAATCCTTACATGGGATACGCATGTTTATGTATTTTCCATTTCTTCCACTAGGAGCCATTTCTATATAATTTCATACACTAGATTAGGTTATGAATCCTAATATATATTCTTAACATAGAAAAAATTCATATCATAAATTGAAATCCTAGGCATGGATAATCCCATAATCATAAACATGATTTCTTTGAGGAAAAATTTAAATTTAAATCCTTTATAATTTATTATAAAGAAAATGTTAATTATCCTAATCATATCTCCTAGGAGTGTCAAACTAGGTGTGTAGTAAGGCCCATTGTCGTGTAATTGGATACCCTGGTTCAAGACTGAAACTCCTTGTCAGAGTTTTCACTCTTATGTACACCTATTACATATCCAAATCCACTTTTAGTATCCAGAAAAAGATATATTTTCTAGAAATATCCACATACTCTATTACTTACCAAGATACTAGGATGTTCTTGTATGTTCATCCTCAAAGACTATCTTAGGGTTTTGTTTCCTAATCTATGTTTTCTAAATCTAGTTTCAGAGTTTTATACTAAACATCCATTAATACCAAATGTAAAGACTGGACCACATTTTCCAAGAGCCAGTTTTTTATTTTATTACATTTGAATATAAATAATGAATATGCATCTCGAAATACCATGTATTTTAGAATATTTTAGAAACAAAAAATATATATAAGTTCAACATTACATAATTAATGTAACTATAACACTTATTTATTTCATTAGAAAACCCCATTCCTCCTAGATCATGAAAGAAAGTCACTTATAACTTACATATTTATATCCTGGGGAAATAAAATATAATAAAGTTGTGAGATAAAATGCTTAGTTAGAATAAGAAATACAATGGATGATAACACTAATATTAGGCATGGTGAATAATTGAAAACACGTTCTTTTAAAATAAAAATGTGAACATAATATATCAAGAATATGAGCTGAGTAAATATTTTCATAATAAAACATACTCATGGGTATAACCTTGAGAACATTGAATTTGTTGCTTCATAATGAGGGAAATGAATATGTTGAACATTCTGAAACATACCATCAAGGCATTGGCCTAAACATCTGAAAATGATAAGGTCTCGGCCAAAACTATATCTCAATATGGGTAAGGCCTGGCCAAGTCCAAATATATTTGTCTCATGAGACTTATTGATGAATCGAGGGGATATATCAATCCCCACCCATCACATAATAATTCCAACGAATTCATCATATGAGTAGGGATAAATATAAATAACATATACATTCATATTAAAACTGACATATGAAATGTAAATAACTTTCCCCGAACATTAATCTTAAACACTAACCATTACGTGTAAATTGAAGAATAGTTTTTGGATTGAACATACACAATCAAACTATTCATAAGACATTAAATTAAATATGGAATATGATATCATACATAAGTTTCAAAAAGAGTGTTGAAGTAGATAAATATTCTCTTATAAAATCATTGAGTAATTCTTGAGATAAATGCTCTTTTACTTTGAACAGAAGAGTTCTTTTGGAAATGTATTGGTATAAATCCATAATTGAAGTAATATAGTATTATCATAATGAAATGATTGATTTTAGAAATATAAGGGTTTCAAAAAAATAGATTATAGATTTCCATTGAAATTAGGTAAGAATTTGCGAGATTCCCTTGAAACCGGCTAGTATTTCAGAAACAATTTTGAATGTTCCCTTTTCAAACCTGTGAATCACCATTAAAAAAAGTAAGATTATGGTTGGTAAACAAATATATAACACTCAAAAATAAATTATGTGGTGTATAAAATATTAATAAGAACTTCATTGAGGTATGTAGACAATAAAAGTAACCTGAATTATAATGGATGTTTGGGTGGAAACCCTTAACTTAAAACAGAATGTGTTCAAATCTTGAACATAAGGTCATGGAATATAAAATCAGACATATTACAAACATAACTATGAAACTATTATACATATATTTATTTTATCATAATTCACTAAGTTCATTTATGACCTTATTGATAAATTATAAGATTTAATTCTGTTGTTCCAGAGTGTTCGTTTTCTTGTTTTCATAATCAGTTCATTAGTTATTAAGTAATGGAGTTCAAGTGGAATGGATTTAAATTTACATAATTGAAATTATATATTATTTTTGAATATAAATCAGTGTTAATGGTCATTAATATCGTTTAGTTATATGGAATGATGATGAAACATAAGATTAATTATTAATGAAAATCACGTAGATTATGTTAGCATTATTTTGATTATTAAGAACTAGTTTTGTAATATTATTTAACATTATGTACATATAAAAGTTCTGGAAAAATAAATATGTTATAATACATATATTATGGTCTGGTTCAACCATAAAAATGGTTCATTAATTTTCCTCCTCTGAGGTGGCGCATTTACGGGCGTTGTGGGAATGGTTGACAAGGATAATCACCCGTCCATTTTTCTATAGAGGAAGGTTCTCGTTGAACATACCAATCCATTGTTTCAACTATTTCAATATAATTATACTTTAAATAAGTTTGAGTTAACCCTTCGAGAACTATTGGTCCCAACAGGCGATTGTGTGGGGGGTCAAGAACTCATGCAATCGGTCCTTCTCAGATGTAACATCAATGGATGGTCTCAAATGGGTTTATTCATGGAGACAAGAACTCCCAATGACCATGGTTTCCATGATTCATGGACCTTCATTCCAAAGGCAGGCTCTCATCAACTGACTATTTGGCCAATTAAACTTATGGACTCCATCACTCGAGAAGATGAGAGGTCAGACTCATCACGCCCTTTCGGGGGGAAATTGTTGTATGTTTCAGGACTCTCCAATTGATTTAACTCGTGTTCATATGTTCATGATTTGTTGGTTCATTCTCGAAGAGTATGTCCACAGGATACCCTTATTTTGAAAATCATCATATGCATTCATATATTTGAGAATATGGAGGGGATGCTAACTTGATCTGTATTAAAAGGAGGTCTAGAGTGTACCATTATCTAGGGGAATGGTAGGTGACTTTATGTTGGGATCGGGACCATAATGAGGGCTTCCTATGTATCCTTGGGAGAGGAATCAGAACCCACATAGTTCGAATTATGTGGGGATTATGCATTGAATATTCCCATTTTCCAGGACATGATTGGGGTGGCCCATTTTGGATGGGGACCCTTTTAAGATAATTCCTTCTAGTAGGTGTCCTTCATATCTTATTCTGATCGGGAATTATAGTTTTCATAGTTTATATGGTGTGGGTCTTACGCATAGAAGCTTCCCATTTCAGGGGGTATGGATGGGTGGAACCTTTATGGATGGGAACCCATTTGAGATTGGGCCTTCTGGTATGCATCTTACGTATCCTATTTTGATCAGTAATCATAGTTCTCACAGTTCAAAAGATGTGCATGTTTTAATCCTCACAAACATATATGCCCATTTGAGTCCTGATCAATGGGTGAAACAAGAACATTTGAAATATTTGATAATGCAGATGTCTCATCCCCTGTTGGTGGGGGAGGGAGAGCCTACAGTGGAAGGGGTTATGGTGATTGAGGGTGAGGGCGCATGGAAACAAACCCTTTAACTTGAGATGAAATTAATGTTCATGCAACCCTGCCTTAAAAAATTGGGGACCTACCTTAGTGGGAGGTCCCTCGAGCCCATTTTGGGAAGGGGAGGAGTTTTGTCCTCATAAAAGGGGGGATCAAACATAACCCCTTCGACTGATCGCTGCCCCTCAATGAATAAAAATTCAAGTGATCACCCTTAATCCCAAGAATAGGGAGGATCACATCAACATTCCATGATTGGGATCCAGGTTACCGTTGGAATGCTACCTCATAGGCATTCCAAAATCTTGCACCTTTGTGAGGAATACCTTCGTGAATCCGCTTACCATGGGTATGTAGACTCAATGGGGTGTGTTGATACACCCAATGGTCTAATCATACAAGTTATGTGGCTTTGGAGGAGTCTTTGGCCAAATTCTGGAGGACTAGTTAGCAAAGGGACCATGGAGGACTAGATGGTAGTGGAGGGGTGAGGTTGTAACTTGTGGGAACAATACCTGAAAACACCCGATTCCACATATTGGTTTCCTCATGGGGTGGGGTAGGCTTCGCATACCATATTGGAATGCGTGAAGCGGGTTGTCTGTGTACCGATATAGAACATGGGCATGGGGATCATCCACCATGTACAGATGTGGTAGGTGGCTCACAGTTCCACTTTGTGTTATGTCTGCATACCGATTTGGTACACGGCATCGGGTTCAGCCCGCGTAACAGTACACTATGTGGAGCACCATACTAAACGAGGGTATTGGGGATCATCATTCATGGGGATTTCATCTACGAGAAGCCTTTGGTTTTTTGTTCACTAGTTAGGTTTCGGGTACTATTATTATTATTCAATTCCAATGTTTTCTGGTTTGCAGACTGTTGTACTGGCAAAAGAGTGGTTCATGGTTCATGCCTCACTGATGAAACAAGATGGAATCCAGAGTACGGCCTCTAAGCCTCCCTTGATCTTTTTCCATCCTTCCTTCTCTTCATCCCTCTCGCTACCTATGTGTGTCATTGTAGTTCTACTGTGATCCTTTTATAGATAACTAGAGGAATCGTATCTATTGGGCATGATACACTATTTATGGAGGCCCATTGAAATAATATCCTGAACTAAGGAAGACTCGGTCAACCGGGGTTTGCATATGATACAGTTCGACAATGGTTTGTAGAACCCTACCCATTCACTTTTTTCCACGAAATGATGGTTTCGTGGTACGGTATTCTGACTGTCTATACACGCAAAACACCTTTGGTTGACATGTTTTTCGGTTCGTCTTACTCGTTGGACATCGCCTCGCGGGACAGCGATTCACAAACTATCTTGTATATTTGGTTATTCGCGATCCAATTTCTCCACGTACCTTTCCTAGGGATAGTACGCAGTCCACATAAACACCTTAAAAACATGAATTCCATAATGTTCCCTCAATGAATGGGAACTCAATTTGAGTCCATTCGTCTTGATAGACATGTAGAAGCACTTTTTTCCTTCTGCAATGTAATCGTGGGAGGATTGTTTCCTCTTGGTGGTATTTTCAAGACCCTAAAAATGCCCCCATTATAATGGTGTTAAATCAGAATAAAAAAGATACTATTCCAATGTAGAATTGGTTCTAAACAGAAATGGTTTGTTGTAGAACAATTAAACCTAGTATGAGGTAAGCACACCAATATATAGGGTCCCATGTCATTTGTCTTTTAATGATTCTTATGTTGAAAATAACTCCCAAATTTCCTAGCCTTATTTACTCTCGTGTACCATGCTCCTTGTGAAAATCTATTTCGTGAACTACTCCATGCATTATGTGAACCGATTTCTTTGTCGTTTCTTCTTCAACATACCATATTTTGTATTCCGCGAATGGTGTTGTGGAATTGAAAAACATAAAATTTGGAATCTGTGTGGAATAATGCTACGTAGCTGGATTGTTCACATACCTACCTTGGATTGGCGAACCAAACATCAAAAACTATTAATATAGACTTAAATTTTAATCCACAAGTTCTGAATGTGAACATAACCAAGCATATGGTTCACAATTTCTTCATTCCATGAACCATTCTATTTATCAGCCAATGGTTCACGGGACTGCACCTCGTGGTTATTTCACGTACCATGGTTGTACACGGTGAACTACATCTGAATACCATAGTTGTGTGTGGAGTAGTTTCCCATGTGTCACATTGTATGTAGAATGATCTTTCCACATACTATTTCTAGGAACAGTATATGGACCATTTTGCTGGAATATTTTCAGTCCTTTAGCCTTTTTTTGTTTCATATCATTTTCCCAACCATTTTTATTGGACTGACTTCTCATCGGCCTCTAGATATTCCTTTGCATGATACAATGGCTGATTTACAGCATGTTGCTAACATCACTGCTTCTTCAAAGTCCATTATTACTTCCCCTCTTTCTGCGGCTAACGAAATATTGAAGAATATGGCAGCTTCGGTTGACGACAAAACTCTGGTCATTCCATTTCACTATTCCCTTGAGAATCTACTGACAGTGGGTCAACAGGAGTACCCGGTCTTAGACAGGCTTCCTTGTTATGGGTTTTTCCTTTTTTCTGATACAACAATCCTAAAACCCAACCAGATTGATCAGCCAACTACCTGGATCATTAATACTTCTATTCCAAAGGCCTTGATTTCTTCCACGGGGAGGTCACTTCATAGAGACTCTACCTACATGCCTTTGCTAAACTACATGCCTCAAACCTTAGATGGGGTGAGGTAGAAGCCTGATCAGACAAACCACTATTAATAGAGCATCATGCGGAAGACTATACGGAATGATCAGCATGGTTGGTAATCTCGATAGGACCTTCGTCCTGGAGGCTCATTTGTCTTGGACTGGGGGTGTCCCTTTTGGGTCAACTAGTGTTGTCAAGAATTCCAAGACGAGCTACAAGTTGTGGGACTATACGAGGCCTGCTGGGTTTCCCAGACATACACCCATTTCCCTACCTCACTAATTCTTAGCACTTAAGCAGGTGGAGTCCATATACCAACACTTTCCATTTGACCCACTGGGAGGTTGGCATCAGCCTTTGGGACATCCGGCTGATTTCAGTAGTCCATATCGTTGGGAACATGTATGATTAATTTCTTCTCCACTCTATTATTATGGATGGTGAGGACAGAACCCCCCACCCCTATCCAAGAAACTCATCATCAAGAATAAGAAACTTATAAAGTAAAGTGATCCATGTCCGAAGCAGGGTGTTCTGTTTGATGATTGGTTTAGTGATTTTTCGAATCTTACTGGTCTCGAGCCCGATCCGTTGAGACATAGGGCCTATCCCACCAAATACACTCTAATGAAAGCAGGTACATACTGACCCACACTAGAATAGGGGGATTTTCATAAATGAGGATGGGGTATCATCTTTGATATTGATCAGTTATTTCGATTGGTGGCTTTCTTGGTCATGTTCTTGAGCGGATGGATTTTACCAGTGCGGGGATCTGGTGGTCTAAGAGCCTCAACCTTCATCATGGGTGCTCAATTGGCCACTAAATTTTTTTTCTATTTCGCTATCCCCATGTTGGACAATACAAATCACTTTCTAGGATGAATCAGTGAAGGTGGCCACCCTACCATATGGTTGGACATTTTCAAATTATTTGGGGATGGATGGGAGACCAAATAGGGTGTTATTCCTTTATCAATTCCATACCAATCCCACATTCGACCCATTGTCCATATCTATAGAGAACTAGAGGGGTCATGCCAGCGGATTGGGCCACACAGGAAATGCAAGAGGAGTAGATGGAATGAAAAGAGCATGACCTAAGGGTTTTTCTCAATGTTTATGAACATTTCTCTTACCACCCTCATGATTTTCTCACTGGTATAATTAAGAACAATGAAACTGAATACATTATCAACTGAGTTTACTTATTTTTATTGTATGAAGGCATCCTGGTTTCTCTTATTGGGGGGGAACTTATCTATGATGGCTACGCACCCTATAGGTTTAGTCATAAATTCAACTGCATTCAGAAGTTGTGCCCTCCTTCTCTTAATTTTGATCACTAGGAGAAACATCTGATGATATTCCATCAATTGTGGCTGATGTTTACCTGAGAAGAAAACCAGATCCAGGCCAGGCTTCTAGATCCTGGGGATTCTGTGCCCTTCCATAACAAGAACTATGTTAAGGCCTAGGTTAAATCATACCCTGATGGCCAATTATCAGACTTGGCGCCCATTGTGGAATCTTCTAGGGCATCCAAGGAGAAGGTAAAGGGGATGAAAAATGAATTTTTTGAACACCCTCGGCCTAGAAAAGTTCATTGAAGTTATCTTCACTCACTCCCTAGGAAATTTATATAAGATGGGGTTATGAACTCATAGGCAGCCGACCAAGCTGTTGGAGTTACTGTCAAGGGTCCATCATCCATTCCTTCTGAGACCAATTTCCCAGTGGCCTGAAGGTAATGTGACCTTTTGAAAGGTCATCCACCTTCTCATGGATAGTCCTATTGCGATTTATGGAAAATCATCCAGACTTGGGTAGTATACCTTAATTATATTGGTTTCCTATAATTAATGACTGAAATTTCATTGTATGAGGATCCAGATGAGGTGGGATGCTACCTCAAAGATGTTGATACCCTTATCCACTCCCTAGGTAGTCACTTCAAGTACTTGCATCGGGTACTTTCCATGTTGCGACCAGAAACCACTGATGATGATGACGATGTCTTTGGACTTTCCACTAAGGCCGCTGTGAAAAAGGTTTCCTCTTTGCCTCCATCATCTCATAAATTATACTCTTCCCGAGGTCTCATAGGGACATCTAGGAAAATTTTGCAGTTATCAAATCTTACCCTGATTTCTCATAGTAATCCTCTAGTGATGGTCGTCCCAATTATGGTTGTGTTTCCAGATGCCCGGAGAGTCTGGGATGAATTGAGGGTGATCACCTCAGATTAGGATATATATAGGATTATTTAGAGGGAACTCTCCGATCTTATAGGTTTTGGGGGTGCCATTTCTCCTACATGTATCTCAATTTATGAAGAACCTGATGAGTTGGAATCTCACTTGAATTAAATGGATAGGTATCTTCGCACTCCAACAGACAGATTTTACTAGTCAGACCGCGGGGTGTTGATGCCAGTATTTCTACGACTGATGGGATAGGACTTATCTGCAACTTTTGGACTTAAATTAATTTATTTCCAAGATGATTAAATCCACCCCTTTCCATATTATATTTTTAGGGTCATGTCAGGTTTTAAGAGATATAAGTTTCACCGATTTATTCTCCCAGAGGTACTATATATGGGGAGTACGCACCCTCACCGGTAGGGGGTACTGCTGAAGGATCTCCTAGAGCCTAAGAGCACATGGTGGCAGTGATTGCAGATCCTTCCCGGGAATTTCCTCCTCCATATCCTCTTGGTTGTCTCATTTATGATCCATCTCCCCAACAGTCAATGAAACGCATTCAAGCCTCCCTGCTATCGAAGCGTACTCGAAGCGGGTCACAAGTATGTTTCTGCTCAGCTGGTGATTGAACCAAACATCCTTACCTTATTGACTCACAAGTATGTATATGTGTCTTGACACAGGGCCTATCGGTATCTAGGCATCGACCACTCAGACATCTATAGACCATTTCCCTCTTAGGGTAGAGGAAGGGTCACCAACTATTGCAGTTAACCATGGTAGGGTGACAAGGGAATCTAAAGGGGATGGGGGTGTTGTTAACATTTCAAATATGCCTTCCCCCACTCGAAAAAATTCTGACCCAAAAATGGAGAGACATCCAGAGGCTGAGGCTCATTAGATCATGTTGAGCCAACTCTCAAGAAGAGGGACAGAGCGGTCATTGTGGCGGCAGATGAGTCCAGTGACGAGCCCCAGGATTTTCTGGATCATAGAGGGGCTTCGAATATTGTTGAGCCAACAAACCACAAATGAGAAAACAAATTTTCCCTAGAGATAATTTCTTCCAAACCTAACACTCTCCCTACTAATGGTGGATCTGGGGAAGTTAAGGTTAGGAATTATGATGTTCCATCCACTGAAAATCTAGACCTTGTTACCATGCCATTTTTTCAAGTTCTGATAGTGGTTACGTTTTCTGCCCCCATTATTCCGAGACTAGTACCCTTATCAAAAATGACTATCCAAAAAAAGACTTATATCAACCAGTGACCTTTTAAGGTTCATCATGAGAACTAATATTTTGGTAGATAATGCCTTGGGTCCCCAGTACCCTCACATATCCATGGATCATGGCTGATGATTGAAGATGTAGTGCCACCTGTTTTGGACAGCGATACTACTACATGAGTGGGAGGTAATTTCATCTCCACCTCATCCTTGGGATTACAACCAATGGTCTTGGAAATAGCTGCGGACACTCCTACATTGACATCCATTACAATTACTAGAGATGAGGCTACCACCGAGCCGAGTCATGTTGTATATTTCAAATCAATTCCCCCTCTGGTAAAGTTCATTATTGACTATATTTCATCGTCAACGAGTGATTATAGGTCCAATCGAGAAGGCCTTGTTTATTTTTGTCCCACTCGGATAAAGGCTTGGTGACATATCTAGATATTAATATCTCAGACTCTATTGGATAAGACTCTAGTGAAATTGCCCATTTTAAACCACCAGTTTGGGGTTCTCAGCTTTCGTGGGTTTAACAATCATGGTATTAATGATGTAGTAAGGTTGGTGGTTGTTGATCATGAAGCAATGTGGGTAATTGAATCATGACTCTTTGTGGTAGAGTCGAAGACTCATCTGGATAATACACGACAAATCTTCATTGGAGAAGCTACCACTCATGCCAGAATGGTTGAAAAATTGTAAAAACAAGTCACAAAGCAGGATTCCTTGATGGAACATCTTGAACAGGAAGTGGAGCGACAAATTCAGAAACTCGAATGACTCAAACAGAAGCAGGCCTAGGCGGCTACCACCTTGAGGAGGGGTGTCGAAAAATGTAGGAGAGAGAGAGAACTGGCGTCCAAGACAAACAGTAAATGGAGGCACTATCAGCGAGTGAAGAAGCCAAGACTGTAAATTTATTGAATCTTCGCCAAGCCGTTGAGGACTCTAACGAATCGTTGAATCAAATCTACAAATCATCCGAATGTCTCATGTAATTTTCCCATATTTCTCACAAGAAGAGGCAAAATTATGTGGATTCCCACCATATACTTTTATGGAATATGATAGAACTGATTTGCCTCTAAATTCTATTTTTTTGTAAATTTACTTAGGATTTCAACATCATTTCAATCAGGCATTAATTTTGAACCATGACATGAAATCAGTAAACAAAAATAATTGAATCGAGCTCTAATTTTTTCTTGAGATAAGGGACTCATCGAGCGTAGTTTGACTATTGTAGAGGTTTTATGTAACACCTCATGATCTTTTATTCCTTTTTCATTATAACCCAAATTTTATCCTAATAATGCTTAACATGGGATAAGCGGGTATAACTTGACTTTTTATTAGGCATCCCTTTACGGGTTTTCAACCTAACAAGCTTTATGCCTTTTCTAATGGCACAATTTTTTACTCTTTTAACGAATAGATTCTTTAATTTTTTCCAAAGGTTAACGTGGTGGATTTCCCCCCTAGAAAGTATGGCATATTTTTCACCATTAGTTCACAGTCCTGCCGCTCAAACTTATTACTGATATTTTTAGTTGAACAGCTTTGAATAGACTTAACGGGGTAAGGGGTCCAATTTGGGACCATTAGTCGGGAATGTTATAATATCCCTTAGACATGGTTTATGGTTTTTTCTTGACACTTAAATTGTGGATTTTAGGAATGAATGAGGCTTGGGAGCCACTTTTAGGAGTATAAAGGTAGGAAATGACTCTCCTAGACACTAATTTTCCTTTGATTGACAGCCATTTTCTGGGCAACGTATGCAGAGCCATCAGGGCATGATGTGCATAGTTAATCAAAGGTGTCTACAAGACACTCACCTTTCATTTCTGAAGGCCTAGTGGGATTTTAAACACTTTGAATTTATTTTTATGTTGGGAGACACAATGGGTGGCTAGCCTAAGTAGTGTTGTCTAAAAACATTAGGAACATTTATATCGACTTTGAGTGGGAAAATATTACATCACCTTTCTTACTTGTGTGAGGGAAAGTTGGTGAATGGTTAGTTTGGTTAAGAGTATTTTTTACGTTAGGGGAACTTCAAAAGAAGAAGGTACATAAGCCGTCATCCATGACCTTTCCAAATCCAAAGGTGTGATGAGAAATAAATTTCATATAAGCATACATAAGCTGGAAAAGACTCTCATGGGTACGAATTTTACATTGATTGATGGCCATTCTCATGGGAAATATATGTTGAGACACCGGGGGAATATTTTCATAGTCAAGAAAAGGTGTCCACCGGACATTGGACTTCCATTTATGATGACTATTACAGATTATGGAGATTGGGATTTTTCTGAACACGATATGTGACCTTCAATGAGGGGTGTGCCTGAGCATCAAAAGGGGGCATTTTAACATATCTTCTTCAGGGAAACCCAAAAACAAATTGGAGAACTCTTATTTTCTATGTAAATCAACTTCACGCACATGGATGGGATATCTTTATAATCATACAAAGATACCAGAGACGAATCATCCTTCTTTATTCTGATATATCAAGGACATATGTAATGAGTAAAGTGTAAACCATGACATTAAGGGCCCTTGAATCAGGAGGTATGGGATGAGTCTTGTAAGCCATTAGGTGTACAGTGATATGAGAGGAATCTCCAGGGGTTGAATGTTCCATTGATTGATGGACATTTTTGTGGGAAACATATGTAGAGCCACCAGGGAACGATATGTATAGTCAACCAAAGCTATCTACATGACACTATAATTCCATATCAGATGGACTTGTATGGTTATGGGGATTCAAGATCACTCAAAGCACAGAGTTTGGAATATGGAAGGAGTGTATCCTGATATAAGTACTCGACCTTAAAACATTACATATTCTTGAATTAAATGGATAATTCTCATTGAGGATCTTTCAGGTTTAGAGTTTTAGAGAATTATGACAAAACTATTACATCGCAAAAAATTAAAAAGTAGACAATTATACTCAGTTTCCATTTTTAAAAAAATAAATAAAAACTCTTAAAAGGAAACATGACTAGTTCCATGTTTTAGAAAACATGTCTTTCCTTGATCTCATCCTTGACCCTATTCATCTTTATGTCCTATGGAAAACATTTCAAAAACATGGGATGAGCATAAAAAGCTCAGTATGGGATAAAAAATAAGGAAAGAAAACATTAGTCCATGTATACATAAGAATCAATAAAATCATAGTTTACTCATGAAACATAAGAAAATTAAAATACCTCATGAAATCATAAGATTTATGAATAACTCATATAAATCATAATACATCAAGGTAACTTGAGGCATTCATAACATTTTTACATAGGGAGTAACCCTCACGGTTACGTTTGGAATACCCATCGTAGTATATTTAATAAATCTCTTCAAAGAAACCTTAGAGTTTAGCTCCTTTGCATTAGCCAATGCATTGGAGAGATATCTCAGGATCACCCACCATTAGTTTATCATGGAACCACTCGACTTCATAAATAATTCCCAAGAACTATTACATAATCGTATCACATAAAACTTGCATAAAGGAAACATAACATTTCCATATTTCAATGACAATATATCAATACAACACATTGATATAATAAAAACATTATCAAAACCATTTTCAATACAAAAGTAAAATAAAATTAAAACATTGTATTTATTTTTCATTTAAAAAAGTTATGGCTTGTAGAGGAAGCTGAAACTCAAATAATGGTCACGACGACAGAGAAGTCATTGTCGCCGCATACGTAAGAAAAAATATTCCTTTTGTCATTTAGTAAACACTTCATGTAAAAAGGTTCCTTTTGAATGAAATTAAAAGTCAAAAGGTTTTATCATACATCTAATAAAATAATTCCATATATAAATTAAAGTATGCCTCAAAAAAAGGAGATTGAGACGAAGTCCCGTACAAAGACGGTATCCCTAGATTAAGGATAAATAAATTACATAATTATGTATGAAAAATATAAATACACTAAATATAAGTGGATATTAAGTGTAAAACAATAAGATTTCATCCACACATATTCACAGCATGACATAATCAATAAGTAGAGGTTTAACCCAAAGAATTGAAATTGGGTTAAGAATTTCCCTTATAGAAATTCCACAGCCTAATGAAGTCACTTTAAAATTCAAAAAATGAGTTGATGAGAGATGAAAAGGGTATATCATCACTTGGACATAAAATTTACAGAAATAAGGATATATAAGAACATATCCCAATATAAGAAGATGTAAATTAAAAGACCAAACAAAAGAAGTCTTTTAAAAAGAGGAGGGTGAAAGGTTCCCTTATCGATTTGGGTAACTTTCGAAATGTACACACCATGAAAGAAGGGTCATACAATTAAGATGTAAAAACCAATTAATTAATGTTTATTACATGAATAATACAATCATGGGAAGTACATAAACCAAACAAACGGAAATAGTTTCAAATGTAGAATGAATCTCACTGGAATAAAAAGTGAGATAAAAACCCCTTACCTCGTTGTAATCAATCGATTCATATGAACAAAAGATAATAAAAACAAAAATAATCACATAATACCATGAATATAAATATAATAATGATAATATATATGAAATGGAAGTACACAATACACCACATGCAACAAATAAGTGGCAAACAGTGGAAATCTCATGGAATTCAAAGTGAGATAATAAATCCCCTTAACTCAAGCCCGACTTGTCTTGTTCGTTTATTTATATTACTAAATAATAAACCTTGGTAAATTTATAATTTATTAAGGACTTAATTTAAAATTTGTTATTCAATTCATATCACATATTATCATGTTACAATAATTAGTTAATTATATGAGTTCATAGCATACGTTTTGTCGATGTTCGGTACATGAGTCAAAAATATACTTGTTTGAAGATAATTGTGCATGTAGTTATAAGTACATCATATCCAGAATGGTTTTCAGGGTTTAAAAATCATATATATACAGTATATATGTATTTAATAATATTCCATAATTTTTAGAGATAATAAATAAAATGTATCATTCATGGAGACGTTAGGTTGTACATACGCATGAACAATACTTTCATTTTTTGTCATGTTAATAGACTTTAAAACTAAATGAGACATAGATATATTAAAATTATAGTATAATATATATTTTATATAGGTAACATAAGTTCATTAATTACATTCTTTATAAATTCCATGTTTGGCATTAACGAGTCACATCACATGAGGGGGCGGTTGTCCACACTTCCTCATATGAAATTATCGCATTTTCACAACATGAAAAGAATAAAGGTAAATTTTAAATAAAAGTACAGAACCATAGAGAGGACATAAATATAATATATATCATATATAAATATAGTTCCATCAAAATTTCCACCATGAAAGGTGTTAAAAGTATATTGAACAATCATCGTTTCGTAAGACAGTAATTCACCACCCACAGAAACAATATGTTCTTTAACCATTAGACGGAGGTGTGTGTAAGTGCAAATAAAATTCATCTCATAAAAAATCCATGTATATTGATTATATTGGTGTTTTTATTGAATCAAATAATAATAAGTTAGTGTTGAGTGGAGAATTAAAATAAAAGGAAGAAACTCGAGAGAAGACATTACCTCTAAATCGGGTAACTCTTTTTGATTTGATCCAAAGGCTTCCTTGGAAAGACATCTGCCCAAATTGAGGATTATCGGAGAGAGAGAGGGATGTGGAGAGATAATATGAGTATAGGTTGGATGATCCAAGGGCTTGAGAGGTGTGGTTAAGTGGGTATAGGTGGGGGGATTTTATAAGAAGGAGGAGGGTAACTTTTGGAAAGCCTTGAAATGTTACTTTATTATAAAATGGTTTTCAAATTTTAATGGTCCCACAATGATGTCTTATTAGTATAAGGTAATGAAGGTTAGAAACAAACCATTACAATAGGTTTTAGAAAAGTTTAATTCTTATATTTTACCTTATCTTTTAATTTTATTTAAACTATTCATTAATGAGGTAATCACTGCATCATCATGGTGTCATAAATAATTTTATTTATTTAATGTCTAAATTTTTTAAAAAATTACAATGATTTAGGAATTATTTTTTTATTTCCAATGAATATTTATAATCTAAGATATCATTTATGTAACAAAATTAATTTTTTTACTTAAGATATACAATCCTTTGTTATATTTATCTTCTTCTTAAAAATAATTTTCAAAATCTCACTATCACACGCATGTGACTCCATGGGCCCTCTAGTTTGGTAAAAATATTCCCATGATCGTGCATGACTCAAACAAGAATATTTGGACACATGTTGGGGCCATTTTATATTATTTTGATATTATTTTGTAACCTTAACTACCTGATTACTAATTAATCATGATAATTAAAGACGATTACCGTCATTGCTATTAATAATGTCCAACAACAAAAGAGTTCTAATTACATAATTTGGAACATCTGATTCCAAACATGGAATCCATTTTACCAAATTCCAAAAACATAAATTTCAGTAATTATTTTAAAAATAATTCCCGTTGTCAAAACCAAAGGCGAGTTTTTAAGAAGTAAAATTTATCAAAAGATTGACTTGTTTTTACATCCAATTGAAAAGTGAAATTACGTAAAATGACCAAAATTGTATTAAGAGACAAAAAAATAATTCAATTTAACATTGAAACTAATTAAAATGACAATCTAACTATATAATTAAATTATATGAAAAAGTAGTTTTAAAGTAAAATGCAGTATATTTCACTATTCATTAAAAATGAACATTTGTGAGAAAAATACCAAAAATTTATCCAAAGTAAATTTGATATTCCAAATTAAAAAATTATTTCCATTTTACCACATTTGAAACATTGAATTTTCATTAATTAATTTTATAATTAATTCCATTGTCCAAACAAATATCATGTATTTAAGAAACAATATCTATCAAAAGTTTGACACTGGATTATGTCTGATTTCAAAGTGAAATTAATTTTAATGACCACCATTGGATTAAATGGTAAAAATATATTTTAACTACATCTTAAACCCAATTAAAAAGATAATATATCCATATAAATAAATTATATTAAAAGTAGGTTTTTAATTAAAATACAGCACTTTTCACTATTCATTAAAAAGTGAACTTTATCGGAAAAATACCAAAAATTTACAGAAAGTAAACTTTGATGTCTTGACTCTAGAGAATTTTTTTTTTCAAATATAACATATAAAAGTGACAAAAAATATTTTTAAAATGGGTTCTCCCTCAAAAGGCGGTTAATCGACCTTTTAAAGAATATTAGAATATTTATTCTTAAAATTGGATTCATTCGCATTTTAAGCCTCTATCATTTATTGGGTAATTGTTAAAATATTTAACAAACATATATAATATTTTTTAGTTATTTCTATTCATTCCTGCCATTACAATGGTTAGGAATTTACTATAATTTAAAATATTATTATATTATTATTATTGTGTAACGTAAGATTTCAAAGATACTCGTTATTGCGTATTGGGTACGCCATCGAACATAGCATCCCATTTAAAGTAATATTAATATATTATTCACAAATAGTAATAAATTTGAAAATTTCATATTCTATATTTACCTGGGATGTTACATCCTTCCCCCCTTTTAGGGAATATCATCCTCACAATTTTAAAATTGGGCTCGGAAACTTCAATGAAAGTCCCACATCAGAAAAAGAGTCAGTAAAACTATCACTTTAAAAGAAAGAAAGAGAAGTACAAAGGTCACCCAAGTTAACCCATACTAGGATTACATGTAAGAAAACACGGATATGGAAGTGAAAACAATGGGTCAAGTTCTGATAGAGAGTGATAGAAAATATGTCTAGGAGAAAGTTAACCTCCATAAAATCACCAACTTGTGATGAGTTAAACGGTATTTGATTCCCCAGTAAGAAAAGTTAACAGACAACATTTTTGTTTTAAGTTACTTTTCAATGAGGAATTTATTTATGATATTAACTAAAACATAAGGAAACATACTTACTTGTCATGTAGACTTTCATCTCTTACTAGATTTCTTAGACAAACTCATATTTTCTCCAAAAGATGAGTATTTAGGATGACTTGTTCTCATTAACAGTGATATAATCAACTTCATGAGAATCACCTAACCCACAAAAGATGAACTATATTTTTCCCATGTATTTAGACCTTAACAAAAACGAAAATTGTTAGTACAATATCAAATAATCCCCAAAAGGATAACCCTTTATAAAAAGAAATACTACTCTTAATCTCCAAAATCCAACAAAAAGAACCCAAGGTTTAAGAAAGACCATTAAATAAACAGATATCCATAAAATTCTTCAAAGTAATCCAAACTAAGATTGAAACCCAAATCTATGAAGGATTCAATCACATAGTCTTCCAAGATAAATCTTAAAATTTATCTCCAAATAACATCAGTTACTCTTAATGTCTCATATTGAAATGTAATTAATCTAATCACATATTCTCCATGATAGGTCAATAATTTTCATAGATAACCCAAAATCAACTTATTCTTGATTCATAAAATCATATAACTTAAAATAATTTTTCATACTAACTAGAGACGTCACGTATTCTAGTGGTAGTAGATAAATACCGGTTTCACTTTGGTTGTGGGTTCGATTCCCACAGCTTCATTTGACGCGACGGTTTGTCACACAGTCTGTGTGTTGTCCTTTTTCAAAAACTATATAATTTTATAACATTCCTGAAAATATATAAATTCATCAAAAATAACTATAACATATTTTAACCACAAAGTTTATCTAATAACTTTCGTTTTGCATCCCAAAATGTATTAACCGGTAATTGCCTCAAATTCAAGGATCATATAAACCCAAATGGTTCTTTATAACTATATCCATAAAAGAAAAAATAATTATTCCTTGAATAAAATTTTCAATATCAAACATCAGGGTTACACATACTATAAAAAGTCTTCAAATGTAATCCCATCATCAAAAGAGCCTTAATACTTTTAATAATTTCACCATCCTAAAATCAACCATAACTCTTGAATCCCTTATTTGTTGACTTCTTACTCATTAAACATTATTCATGATCCATTAACCATTCCTTTCAAACTTATTCAGAAATACTTCTTCCCTAAAAAAATCATGAATCATATCCTAAGATTCAATAATAGGAAAAAATATGTTATGAAATAGTCCATAACTTTCATTGATCATTATCAGTTTCATCATCCTCAATCGGAATGGAATTAGGTATTGGTAAACGAATATTTGTATGATCCTTGTGATACCATTCACGAAACTTCTTCGTAGGACATGTGTTTGCATAATGAACATGCACACCACATTTAAAACATTCAATTGATCTTTCAGAAAGAACTTATTTCCCTTTCCTAGACTCAACTAGATGCTTCCTTTTTCTATGGCAGGTTCTTGCTTTATGACCTTCATTTCCACATCTATAGCATCTTTCTGTCCCTTTGAAACATTTTCTTATGTGTTTCTTTCCACATATTTGACACATAGGTTTTTCAACATACATACCTTTATGATTATTACCTGAACTTCCATAGGGACTTGCTTCACGCATATATGATGTATTATAAAAATAAATAAGCTTCAGGTGGTCAATCATGACTCCAAATAGTTGGTTTAGAATAACTACAAGAGTTCTCATTGCATCTCCCATATCATTCAGTTGCTCGTTTAGAAAATTGTCACGGTTTTATTGACATCCACTGTTACTTTGGTGCCTGCTAGATCCAGCCATTTACAAAAAAAAGGTCAATGTGAGTATATTAATAAAATCATCATATAATACTATGGTGTAATTATTCATGTTATCGTAAACTCATTCACTTTATCTAAAAACTATGACTCTTTTTGAAATCCTAACCATTATGGCAATGTCACGTAAGCTTAAAGAATACCCTAACCTATAAATTTATCTAAACCAACCCTTCATACCAAATATAAAGACCCAACCTTAAAACAATACATATTCTTGAATTAAATGTATAATTATCATTGTGTATCTTATTAGGTTTATAGTTTTAGATAATTAGGACATAACTATTACATCGCAAAAGATTACAAAGTAGACACTTCTACTTAGTTTCCATTTTTTCATAAAATAAAAACTCTTTAAATGAAACATGACTAGTTCTATGTTTTAGACGGTATGTTTTTCCTTGATCCCATACTTGACCCTATTCATCTTTAAGTCATGTGGAAAACATTTGAAAAACTTGGGATGAGCATAAAAAGCTCAGTAAGGGAAATAAAAATACGGAAGGAAAACATTAGTCCATGTATACAAAAGAATCAATTAAATCATACTTTACTCATAAAACAAAAGAAATTTATCATACCTCATGAAATCATAATATTTATGAATAACTCATAGAAATCACAAGACATAAAGGTAACTTGAGGAATTCATAACATTCTTGCGTAGGGATTGACCCTCATGGTTACGTTTAGAATACCCATCACAGTATATTCCTTAAATATATTTGTAAAAACATTAGTGTATAACTCAATCACATTACCCATTGCATTGGAGAGCTATCTCGGGCTCACCCACCCTTAGTTTATCATGGAACCACCCGACATCATAAAAATTCCTATGAACCATAACATAATTGTATCATATAAAACATGCATAAAGGAAAAAATAACATTTCCATATTTTAATCACAAGATATCAATAAAACACATTGATATAATCAAAAAATTATCAAAACCATATTCAATACCAAAGTAAAAGAAAATTAAAAAATGTTATGTATTTTTCAATTAAAAAATGTTATGGCTTGTAGACGAAGCTGAAACTCAAGTAATGGTCACGGCGGTGAAGAAGTCATTGTCGCCGCATACGTAGGACAAAAACATTCCTTTTTTCATTTAGTAAAACACTTCATGTAAAAATATTTCTTTTGAATGAAATTAAAATTCAAAAGGTTTTATCATACATTTAATAAAAAAAGGTCATATATAAATTGAAGTATGCCTCAACGAAAGGAGATGTAGATGAAGTCCCGTACAAAGATGATATCCTTAGATTAAGGGTACATCAATTAAATAATTATGTGTGACAAATATAAATAAACTAAATATAATTCTATATTAAGTGTAAAACAATCAGAGGTCATCCATACATATTTATATCACAACATAATCAATAAGTAACGGTTTAACCCAAGGAATTGAAATGGGTTTAAGAAGTTCCCTTACAGAAATTCGACAGCCTAACAACATCACCTTAAAATTCAGAAAATAAGTTGATGAGAGATGAAAAGGGTATATTATCAATTGTACATACAATTTACATAAAGAAGGATATATATGAACATATCAAAACATAAGAAGATGTAAATTAAAAGACATAACAGAAGAAGACTTTGAAAAAGAGGGGGTGAAAGGTTCCCTTACCGATTTGGGTGACTTTCAAAACGTACACCCCATGAAAGAAGGGTCATACAATGAAGATGTAAATACCCATAAATTAACTTATATTAAACAGAGAATAAAATCATGGGTAGTACATACACCACAAAAAGGAAATAGTTTCAAATATAGCATGAATCTCATGAGAATACAAATTGAGATAAAAACCCCTTACCTCGTTGTAATCAATCGAGCCGTATGACGAAAAATAATAAAAACCAAAATAATCACATAATACCATGAATAAAAATAGAATCATGATAATATATATGAAATTTTAGTACACAATACACCACATGAAACAAATAACTGGAAAACAATGTAAATCTCACAAAATTAAAAGTGAGATAAGAAATCCCCTTACCTCAAATCCGACTTGTCTTGTTCGTTTCTTTATATTCCTGAATAATAAACCTTGGTCAATTTATAATTATGTAAGGAAATCCCATAAAGTTTATTATTCAATTTATATTATCATGTTATAATAATTAGTTAATTATGTGAGTTCATATCATACGTTTTGTCGATGTTCGGTACATGAGTCAAAAATGAACTTGTTTGAAGAGAATTGTCCATGTAGTTATATGTACATAATCTCAAGAATATTTTTCATGATTTAAATATCATATATATCCATTAAATATTTATTTAATAATATTCCATAATGTTTGGAGATAAGAAATGAAATCTATCTTTCATGGAGACGGTAGGTCGTATGTACGCATGAACGCTACATTCGTTTTTTGTCATATTAATGGACTTTAAAACTAAATGAGACATAGATATATTATAATTCTAGTATAATATATATGTTATATAAGTAAAATAAGTTCATTAATGACATTCGTTATAAATTCCATGTTTGTCATGAACGAGTCACATCACTTGAGGGCGCGGTTGTCCACACTTCCTCATATGAAGTTATCGCATTTAAACAACAAGAAAATCATAAAGGTATATTTAAAAAAAAAATAAAGAATAATAGAGAGGACAAAAATATAATATATATAATATATAAATATAGTTCCATCATAATGGCCGCTATGAAATGTGTTAAAAGAATATTTAACAATCATAGTTTTCCTGAGGCACTAATTCGCCACCCAAAGAATCAGTATGTTATTTAACCATTAGATGAAGTTGTGTGTAAGTGTAAATAAAATACATCTCATAAAAACATCCTAGTATATTGAGTATATTGTTTTTGTTATGTAATCAAATGATAAAAATATAGTGTTGAGTGAATAAAGAAAATAAAAGGAAGAAACTCGAGAGATGACATTACCTCTAAATCAGGTAAATCTTTTTGATTTGGACCAAAGTATTCCTTGGAAAGACTTCTGCCCAAAGTGAGGATTCTGGGAGTAAGAGACGGATTTAGAGAGATAATATGAGTAGATTTTGGATGAGCCAGGGGCTTGAGAGGTGTGGGTAAGGGGGTATAGGTGGGGTCCTTTTATAAAAGGGAGGAGGGTCACTTTTGTAAAGTCTTGAAATGATTCTTTATTATAAAGTGGTTGTCAGATTTTAAAGGTCAAAAAATGATATATTTTGAGGATAAGGTAATAACAGTTCGAAATCCACCCTTAAAATACGTTTTTTACAAGTGTAAGTCTTATATTTTACCTTATCTTTTCATTTTATTTAAATCGTTCATTAATGAGGTAATCACTACGTCATCATGGTGTAATAAATAAAATTATTTTTTTAATGTCTAAAAATTATAAAACAAATACCATGATGTAGGAAATTTTTTTATCTTTAAAATGACTTTTTATAGTCTAATATATCATTTATTTAAACAAAATTATAATTTTTTTACATAAGATATACAAACCTTTGTCATATTTCTCTTATTTTTAAAAATAATTTCATAAATGTCACTATCACAGCCATGTGACTCCATGGGCCCTAAAGTTTGGTAAAATGATTTACATGGTCGGAAATGTCTCAAACAAGAGGATTTTAATCCATTTTGGGGTCATTTTATATTATTACGATATTATTTTATTACCCTTAACTACCCGATTACTAATTAATCACGATAATTAAAGATAATTACCATCGTTACTATTCATAAGGTCCAAAAACAAAAGAGTCTTAACTACATAATTTGGAACTTCTGATTCAAAATATGGAATCCATTTTACGAAATTCCAAACACAAAAATTGCAGTAATTAATTTAAAATTAATTCCCGTTGTCAAAACCAAAGACGAGTTTTTAAGAAGTAAAATTTATCAAAAGATTCACTTGTTTTTACATCCAATTGAAAAGTGAAATTAATTAAAATTTCCAAAATTGTATTAAGTGGAAAAAAATAATTCAATTAAACTTTAAAACCAATTAAAAGGATAATCTAACTATATAATTGAATTTGATGAAAATGCAGTTTTAAGTAAAATGCAGTATTTTTCAGTATTCATTAAAAATGAACATTTGTCAGAAAAATACCAAAAATTTATCCAAAGTAAATTTGATATTCCAAATTCAAAAATGATGTCTATTTTATCAAATTCAAAACATATAAGTTTCATTAATTAATTTTATAATTAATTCCCACTGTCAAAACAAATAATGTGTCTTTAAGAAACAATATCTATCAAAAGATTGACTCTTGTTTATGTCAAATTTCAAAGTGAAATTAATTTCAATGACCACCATTGTATTAAATAGAAAAAAAAATATTTTAACTACACTTTAATCCCAATTAAAAAAAAATAATCTAACCATATAAATAAATTAGATTAAAATGAGGTTTTGAATTAAAATACAGCATTTTCACTATTCATTAAAAAATGAACTTTATCGGAAAAATTCCAAAAAATTACACAAACTAAATTTTGATCTCTCGATTCTAAATAAGGATTTTATTCTTTCAAATATAAAATATAAAAGTAAAAAAAAGTAGTTTTAAAAAGGTTTCTCCATCAAAAGGTGGTTAATCGACCTTTTAAAGAATATTAGAATATTTTATATTAAAATTGGATTAATTCACATTTTAAGTCTCTATAATTTATTGGGAAATTGTTAAAATATTTAACAAACATATACAATAATTTTTTAGTCATTTCAATTCATTCCCGCCATTACAATGGCTAGGCGTTTACTACCATTTAAAATAATATTAGTATATTATTAGTGTGCAACGTAATATTTCAAAGAATCTCATTATTGTGTATTGGGTATGCCATCGAACATAGAATCCCCTTTAAATTGATATTAATAATTTATTCAAAAATATAAATAAATATGAAAATTTCATATTCTTTATTTACTTGAGATGTTACACCGAACATATTGGGGGAATTTTGGCCACGATTTACTCATAGAATCGAGTGTCCCTTATGTAGATCTGAATCATGCGTAGGGTGAGGAAATAATTTCACCTTTGGGATACCTGGTTATTTAACATCACAAGGCCTGGATATATGGTTCCTATCAGGGGAGGGAATCATGACATGCCTTTTAGGGTTGTGAATCTAGGACCAAATTCCTAGACTATTTTTCCATAACATCATAGTGCATCTCTCGCCGAAATCCCTAAGCTCACGTGAGAAATGCTTAGTGTGAGAAACAAGGGATTAAAAGGACTCCATATCAATGCATAGGAATAGAAAAAATCAACATTTGAGGGAAATATTTGGATTAAACTAGTGTTATGTAGTTTAGTGTCATAACATGGGGATGAGTTTGGCCTTCTAGTTTAACGTCGTGCGGTGAGGATGATTTGGTTGTCATAAAGATCATCAATAGTTTCAGGTTAATCGAAATCAGTATGTTTTTGGCGTTCCTTAGATGTGAGTGATGATAAAAGGTGTAAACCATAGTCTCGGGGGGGGGGGGGGGAACTTGAATCATGATGGATGACATGGGGCTTGGAAGCCTTTGAGCGTACTGGGATAGGAGAGAACTATCCCGTGGATGAATTTTCCTTTTATTGATGGTCTTTTTTTGTTGGAAACATATGTAGAGCCACTGGGACATGATATTCATAATCAAGAAAAGGTGTCTGCAGAACACAGGGATTCTTTCTCAGATGGCCTTGGATTATTATGGGGATCTAAGCCTTCTCAATGTATAGACTGTGACAAATGGAAAAGATATGTCTAGGAATATGAGAATACCCGAACAATGATTAGCATTGAACTACTTGGCACTTCCACATAGGTCTGAACAATATGTATAGGGGGAAGTAGGAAATTTTTACTTTTCATGGTCTAGAGGCATGTACGGAATCTCGTAATACTGAGGACTGGGCAACACATAACTCTCAAAGAATTTTTCAGTTTATTTTCATGTGAAGGGACCTTTCATAGACTACCCGTAAAATTATAACCTATGTATGGGGGAAAAGGTAATTTATTTTGGCTGGTGGATGAGCCAAGATGCCGAATCCGAGTGTCACTATGTATCCTACAAAGGTAGAAATCAAGCCCCACGTAGTTATGAATGTTCCCTATAAGCATTTTCTCGATGTGTTAGGGACACTTGAGGGAATATTTTTAGATGATGATGATGGTTGGGTTGGGATCGAGGATCTAGGCATCAATACATATCATGTGAGGGTAGGAATAAAGACACACGTAGTTCTGTGAGTTTCATGTACCGATTTAGCTCCTTCCATGTCCTACAACATGTGAGGGAATTTTGGTTTTTCTTGATATGGGTGTCAGGCCTATCATATTCCCCTATGATTTATTTACAAAAGATAATCCTCACCACTGATCTTCAGATCACGTGAGTTATACTCAGTGTGAGAAACAAGGAGTGCTCACAGAGTCTCCTTCACAAGTACGAGGAGGTAGAGAATATGATTGGGTCATTTTATTTTTCTTCCCTGGAGGTGCTAGGCCAGGACTGTGGATTGAGTCATTTCTACATCTCCTACAATGGTAGGAATCAAGCCGTATGTAGATCTATGTGTACCCTGAACCGATTTCTCTCAATCCAAAGGGTAAGGGAACTTTCATTTTACCCATCACAGTTGCAAGGTGTACCATGTTACCCCATAGTTGACATTCATAAGATAATCTCTACCACCAATCATAATCTCATGGAATTTATACTCGATGTGAGAGACCCGAGGTGATAAGGGTTTCCTCTACAAATATTGGTAGATAGGGGGCGTGGTGAAGGTATTTTTTTTGGGGGTGGATGGGCTAGGATCGAGGATTGAGTTGTCAATATGTATCCTGCAAGGTCAATAATAAAGTCATATGTAGTTCTATGAGAGATCCTGAAGTTTATTAACATGAGATTATGACATTTTATGCTACATAGTTTAACATCATACGACGAGGACATGAGTCACAGTTTAACACCATGTTTTAGGGACGAGTTCTTTACAGTTTAACGTCATGTGGAAAGGATGATGACTCATAGTTTAAAGTCTTAGAATTTATACCATGATATGGGATATCATAATTTAAGGTCTTTGATTCTGGACCATGGAACTAGAGGATATTTTTATGACTCATAGTTTAGGTTCTTAGAGTTTGGAACAGAAAATTTGGGCATTTTTCCCTCATAGTTTATAGTCGTATAGCTCAGACCGTGGCTTTATGGTGGTTATTTTACTCATTTTTTCAGGTCTTAGAATTTGGACCTTGACATTAGGGGTATTATAACTCATATTTTAGGGTCATAGAGCTCAGACCTTAACATTTTTAAGCATTATTACTCATAGTTGAGGGTCATTGAGTTTTGACATTGATATGGGGAATTTTTTTATGACTCATAGTTTAGGGTCATAGAGTTTGGACCATGATATTGGGATTTTTCTATGACTCATATTTTAGGGTCATAGAGATTATACCATGATATGGAATTTTTTTTAAGAATCATAGTTTAGGTTCATAGATTTTGGACCATAAAATTTGGTCACACAAAGTATTTATTCAAGAATTTCACATTGGTATGATCTGTGATGAGTTTTTTGTCCATTGATATCAGGGCGTATGCTCCATTGTAATAGACCCTATGTATAATGTATGGTCCTTCCCACTTTGGTTCAAGATTTGGGGGACTCTTCCCACGTATCATCAGGGTTCTGAGGACTGACACCATTTCTCTTTTGATAAATGATCAAAGGAAAACCTTTTTGTTGAATGCTCATGCAATTGCATTTTGGTAGATTTACAAATGGTGTAGAGTATGTAGCATTTTCTCTTCTATCTATTCCAATTCATCAAACCGTCTCTAGGATTTCTCGTCTATGGGTAGTTGATCTAAAATGGACACATGGAGTGATGTAACTTGAATTTTGATAGGTAACAGTTCTTCTAACATGTATACTAGTGAGTATGCGGTTTCTTGGGTGGTTGTGCAAGTCGTGGTCTAGTAAGCCCATAAAGTAATAAGGAGCTTATCTGGCCACAATTTCTTATCTTTATCGAACATCCTTTGAATTATGTTGGATGGAGCCTTTTTGAAATCCTATATCATACCATTTTTCGTCGTGTGGTAGTGGAAGGACTAGTTCGCTTTGATTCCATA
The DNA here is from genome assembly GCA_963277665.1 of Viscum album. NCBI lineage: Eukaryota > Viridiplantae > Streptophyta > Magnoliopsida > Santalales > Viscaceae > Viscum > Viscum album. The sequence goes on from OY728129.1 coordinate 1,407,051,204, forward strand.
CTATTGGTATTGGTTGTCCATCTCAACAGAGTGGAAGTTGGTGCTGTTGTTCATCAGTATTGTATAAGGGACACAAAATCTGGTGATGATGTTATCATTTACAAATCTGATGATGTTTTTTCCCTAACTTCCTTATGGGGTATGGCTTCGGTCCATTTGAAAAATAAGTCAGTCATCGTGAGTATGATTTGGAATTGTCCGACTGTTTCTTGAGGATATGGTCCCACAACATCCACCCCCCATGAGATGAATGTCTCTGAGTACTTATCTGTTTACAGCCACTCCCAAGGAAGTGTATGAGATTAGCATGAACTTGGTCGCAATGGAAAATCCTAGTGAATATGGAACAATCTTGTATCATTGTGGTCCCGTAAAACCCAAGCCTTCAGATTTGGTGAGAGATATTGGTTGCTGATTGGTGTGCTCCACAAGCTCTGGCATACACTTATTTCATGAAGAAAACAATTTATTCTCCATTAATTCACCTGATAAGGACATTGTATAGGACTCATTTGTAGAGAACCTTTTTTTATTGACCCCATTGTATAAGATAATGTTGACTGCCTGTCTTTCTACCTGCTCCCTTTCAGCCCTATCTAGTGACAGTTCCTCATTCCAAAGGTAATTTTCCATGGGTGACATCCAACCAGTGGTATGACCATAAGGCTCTAGAAAAGGACTAATTTAATCTATTTACTCAATATTTCCTTGGATGAATGGAAAGACCATCCAACGGTGAGAAATTATAATGACTATTTCACCCTAGTTGGGATCGGTCAAGGATGGCGCTGCATTTTCCAAAGCATCAAATTGAGCATTTTGTGATTGGGGGACATAAGTAAATGTTGGATCTGATGGTAATTCTTCCATCAGTGCTCTAACATGGTTCATCAAGGGAACCTACACTTTCTTCTTGATAGCATTGTCACAGTTGACCTGTTTGATGGCCAGCTCTGAATCGCCCTTTATTTTTAGGTGTTTGGCTTTCACTTGGAGTGCTAATTCTAGACCTACAATGAGCGCCTGATACTCCTCTTCATTGTTTGTGTATCCTTCCAAAAGAAGTAAACAGTAAGTCAAGATGGATTTTTGGAGATATGATTATATCTCCTAGCCCTACTTTATTGAGCTTGTGATCCTCCATCATTTTCCCTGTAGGTATTTGGGAAGAACCATCAATGTACATCTACCATGCCTGTGGGTTTTCATGAACAGAAAACACATCTTCATTCAGAATTTTGACATCCAAAGCTGTTTTTTATTCGCGGGGGTGTTCGGTCAGGAATTATGCTAATGCCTTGATTTTGATGGCCTTTTGGGGAACACATCTTATGTCAAACTATTGTAGGATTCCCTCCTATCATGATAGAAACTCGTTTAGTATGGGACAGTTGATGATATATTTGAGAAGGCTACAGCGGAAAACCAGGTGGACCTCATGATGTTGCATGTAATTCCGGAGCTTTTGACCTGTGAAGATTAGGGCTAGGCGGTTCTATTTAATCGTCGAATACCACGTTTCGGCAACGATTATTGTCCGACTAAGGTAGTATATGTTTTTCTCACTACTGGCATCATTCTTCTGCATGAGTAAGATTCCTAATTAACATTCCAAGGAAGCTATATATAAAATGAGCAGTCTCCCCTCAACTGGTGTCATGAGCACCGATGGACATAGTAGATATCTTTTAATATTTTCAAATGCGTCTTTACAATCATTATCCCACTCATACGTAACTCCTTTCTTCATGAGCCCAGTGTAAGGTAAACATTTACCTACCATGTTGGATATGAAACACTGAATGTAGGTGATGTACCTTTGGAGACCTCTCAACTTGGTTATGTTACGAGGCAGGAACATTACATGTATGGATTTTGTTTTCTCGGGGTCGAATTCGATGCCATGACGGTGTATGATGAAGTTGAGTAATTTTCTTGGGGTAATTTCGAAGGAAAATTTAAGGGGAATCATATTTAAATTGTGTTGTCGCGATTTTTTAAAGATAGTTTGAAGATCATCCTGGTGGTTTGAGTGTTGTCGTGATTTAACCACAAGGTATCCAATATAAAATTATAAGAATTTTTCCAAGAAGGGCTAGAAGATGCAGTGCATGGTGCACTGATATGTGGTGCCAACATTATTTAGACCAAATTGCATAACATTATAATAGAACTCTCCCTGAGGGGACCTAAAATTAGTGGATTCTTCATCTCCTTGGTCCATCCAAATTTTATTGTATCCAGAATATCCATCCATGAATGAGATGGATTCATATCCTATTGTTGCATCGATCAAAAATTCAATGATCGAGACTAAGAAGTAATCTTTTTGGAAATTATGATTAATGTTTCTAAAGTCAATGAAGATTCTAATCTATCCATTCTTCTTTTTAATAGGTACTATGTTCGTCCTCCATATTAGATATTAAATCTCTTGTATGAAGTTGGCTTTGATCAGCTTGTCAACTTTAGCCTCTATTTTGGTAGCATGCGTTGGGTGGGTCCTTCCAGATACCTTTTTATATCCCTTGTGATCTTCTGGTAAGCCCAGATTATGGCTGGTAACCTTGGGATTGAGGCCTGGCATCTCCGTGTAATTCTTGGAAAACACATATCGATTCTTCTTTAGGAAGGAGGTGTATGCCTCCTGCTCCTCGACAGGCATGGACACAATGATCAAAGTGGGTCGCGAGTCATCTTCAGTGCCAAGATTTATCTCCTTAAGTTCATCGATTATGGTGGAGACACCTTCTTCGAATGTAGGAGGGACATCCTTGATGTCTTTTCCCTCTGGTTCTTCTTCATCTTCTTCATCTTCATCATCTTCTTTTTCTAATGGAGAAGAGATTTTTTAGATGAACTCTCCAATGTTGTAAGAGAAAACGGTTGTTGACTTAGTGTGCAAGGAAAGTGAAATCTGATGTCCCGAGGACAGTCCGAGAGCTTTTTTGATAGGTATTTTCATGAAAACATGAGAATCATCCCGATTTTATATATCTTTGAACTTGGTGGTCATAATAGAGACCACAAAGACAACTGATTCTACATCCAAGATTATGTTTACACATTCAACTTGGTTGATGGGTAGTATATACTCTTCCCCAAGTTAGTGGAGTGGATCAACAGGATCTATCTCCCATCCATTCAGGGAATTGATCCAATCAACTTTGTTAGTCAAAATATGTTTTTCTTCCGACTCATATAACCCTACATCGATATAGTGCGATTCAAAAAACTGAAACGGGGATTTCTCAGTGTGAAACGTCCCGTTTTTTCCATTAGTGTAATATTTATGCACTGATGGTATGAGGATGTAATTTTAGTATGCTGATACATCCAAGTCCTCCCAAACTGGATGTTGAAGACCGTACTTTGCCACACAATTAGGAACTCGGAGTTTGATATGAGATATCCGAGCCATGTTATATGCTTGATTCATCCCAACGGTTTCTTCTCACATTTTTCATATCCAAATAGAGTTTTAGTGTAGGGTTTCAGGGTATCTTCATTATACCCCAGTCAATAATGCATCTTGAGTGGGAGGAGGTTAACTCTAGAGCCATTGTCGATGATGTTCTCCCAAACACCAATTCCATTTATCATGTTGGACACATATAAGGGTTTGATATGACCTTGCATGATGGAATCTTCATCCCTGTCTGTGAATGAGATGACAACATGACATTATTCAAGACTAGTCTTCATCCCATAGACTTCGGAAAATACTACTTTAGCCTTTAACTTCCCATTACATAGTGAGGCTTTGATGAGTGCCTCCCTAAGATCTGCGGACAGGCTCAACGCATCCAGGATTGACAGCTTTCTGGTACTAAAACCAGCTACTTCAGAATGACATATTTCGGCTCTATAGTTCGAAGCTTCCTGGCTCAATGCTTCTCTTTTACAGATACTTTATGGGTTTGATGTTTGGAAATATATGGTTCGGCCTCTGTAGTAGGGTTCGGCGATGCTGTAGTCCTTTCTACATTTGGTTGAACCGGTCCGTCTATATACCATGGGCAATTTGGTATTTTTTCTTCCCTTGATGGATATTCCAAGATAACTGGGCTTGGATTTCTACTGTTTTGGGTGAAGGAGAATTATGGATCTTATTGTTTCTATAAAAGGGTCCTTCCATGAGTTTCCACAATGTTAATGGTTTGACTTGTGGAATGGCCTGGAATTTGACTCCTGCCACAATAATACCTTCCAGGAAACCCCCAGCCTCTTCGGCCACTTCCTCCATCTATCCAGCTGTGCACGGGGAATTCATGATAGTTGACATAGTCTACATCAGATAAGGGGTCCATCAAGTGAATGATATTAATGGAGTTGGTGATCATTTATTCAACCTACACTATTTCTATTTTACTGTCTCCTTCTAATGGTGCCATTTGGGAGGACGGTGCCTGTTGTATCTTTTTGCAGGGCAGTACTAGTTGAACTGTTTGGTGATGTGGTTCCCATTATACCAAGACTATTGGAATAATGTCCAAAATCTTAAACACATACTTTGGCTTTGGTTTCATCACATCTTCTTGCTCTTGATTTATTCCCCTTTGGCCTTTAGAGGACCGCATGGTCGAGGAGGATGCATGTGCTATATTATGAGCTTTTATGGCACATTTGGTTGATTCAACTGTTCTTGGATGATTATGTGGACTCAGTTGACGGTCTTCTGGGTCATCTAGCTATCAAAAAAATTCTCCTTCTTGCTGGTGACAGTTTTCCACTCCTCTTCATCTATTAAGTCTAAGGTGGAAACATACTCCACTTACGCTGGTGGCGGGCCCAACTTCACTTTCTAGAAATCTGCCTTTTTCAAAGATATCCTTGAAAAAAAATCACTCATAGATGGTATATCCCAATATTATATGATACAGACACAAATTTGAACAATCGTCGAGGCCTACATCATTAGCTTGCTTTGGATCTAAAACCCAGATGAAATTGCAATTCAGGGTGGCTATGAATTATCCTGGACCTGGTTGTCTCAAAACATATAAACATTATTTATTATTTCCTAAAAATAATTTAATTTAGGACCATGTCACTCATATTTTATAGGTGGGGTGGTTTTTGGAATCCAGGGGGTCCCACACGGTTCGGTGGGGGCCTTTCAACTGGAGTTAGTTCCATGAGTGGATTAAGTGTGATAAAAGCCACTTCATCATTTTCTGTTCTTTTCCTAGGGGATGATGGGGCCACTCGTTACTTAATATTGGTCATCTTCAAAGAGTTTTATATCATTTGTGAAATGGAAAATAATTCTCTAAATTCACTGGTGTACTTAATCGGGATGAGAGGTATTCACAAGTCATCTCGAATGTTATCGATGCACATGGAGAGCATCTCATCGTGTGGGAGTGGACGGTTCAGGAAATATGTTAGGCCCTTCCATCTGACAATGAAGTATGAGACTCTTTAAATATCTCATTTTTTCCTTTCATGTGGTCATTGACTATTGTATTAGGTAGTGTTGAACTAAACATGAAGAGAAACATTCACTGGAGGTCCTCCAAGCCTGTTATTGAATTGGTTGGTAGGCTAGTATACCATAATAAAGCTGAGCCCTACAGGGTTCATATGAATCACCTGAGCTATATGGATAATTTCTAATTTTTAGAGCCCATCATGGTATCACATTTAGAGGAATAGTTCATCAAATGTTGTTCTGGGTCTCCTGGGCCATTGAATATTGGAAATACAGGGTTCCCAATGTTTTCCGGTGGCAGAAAATTTCTCACCCACTCGGGGTATAGTTTTCACTCTGGTTATATCCGAGCGCACCTCACCTCCATGGCTTATAGTTGAGCCATTGGATATTCAACGGTGTTTAACATACCTTGATGAATATCCTGTCGGACTTGAGCTTCAGCTGGTGTGGCAGTATCCAAGACTGGGTGTGCCGGTGAGACTAGAACTTGGGGTTGATACCCAGTTGAAGGTATCATTTGAGGATTTACCTAAATATATTCTGGCTTCCATTCCAGTGGGGAAAGCATTAAAGTACATTCCGGTATGGGTTTAATGGTCCTCTGAGCTTGGATTCATTCATCAGAATGAGTGTCTATGGCAAGGGCACCTCTTCTAGGAGCACCTACTGACGTTCCACAGGGGGGAAACATCTGGTGAGGTAACTCCCTCGATGTATCTCAACATTAATTCGCCTAAGATCTTTCATTTCTTCCTCCTACCTGGAGATCATTTCCTAGAGGGTGAGGGACTCATTATCATGGGGACGAGGAGGCTGTTCATAGACAACCATGGATTTATTTTTCTCCTTTTCAGGGTTTCATGGGGGAGGAAATGATGAGTTAATTGAAGGGGAATACAAATTTAGGATTACCTCTCATTCTGGGTATGCACTCTATCCAACTCGGGGTGGGATTCCCCTAAGAGGGAACCTTCTTCTTTCATTTCCTCTCCCCCTTCATCATTTCATGTGAGATCTGTTGGGTTGACGTTTACGACGTTCACTGAGACATTCCACATTGGGGGTGGTGAACCCGATGTCGAATGGTAGGAGAGATTCATGTGCCCTTTATTGGACTTTCACCTTCTATTCTGAAGTATTATTCAGGTTCCTTGGTGAAGATTGGCCTGAAGGAAGCCATGGTCAGACCTCGTAACATGATTTGTCTCAGATGGTGTGAACCATGAGAGTGGGTGGAATGGGTAACTCCTTTGTCAATCATTCATCCTAGATGGTAAAAAACAGATGTCCGTTGTGCAGGGATTCGATGTAAAAATTCCCCAGCCCTGGGGGTTGGGGTTGTTCCCTATCTCCTATTGATGCGTTACATCTTGGATTTTCCACTCTTATAAGGAATTGTTATTTAAAAATTCCCCATCCTTTTGGGTTGGGGTTGTTTCCGTGTCATGGAATTAACCACCACTGTTGACACCCTTTCAATTTCACATACACCTACATGGGTGTGATCCAAGTATGGAAGTGTGCCTGCACAGAGTTTATGGCCTTTTGACGATGTGGGAACTGCTTGCTGGTTGGATTCCTATGGCGGGAATCCTACTGGATATTCATGGTCTCCTGACTAAGAATCTTTTCAATGGATTTATCCCTTTGGACCTGACATTTTTGAGAGTTACTTTTGGTCATTTTTTGTTGTTTATCCCATATTCTCTGATCATGGGTTTCACTGGATTGCTTCTTATGGGTGATGACATTGTCAGATGTCATTTCCAATGGGGCCTACTGACCAGGACATGGGGTGAACCGTAAGCTCCCTATTCTCCCCATCCCTGAATGTGAACTATAGCTGGGGTGTTTCCAATGAGGTGTCACAATTTATGTAGTTCATGGAGGTAATCCAATTCAATATTTTTCATTCACCTTTTTCATTGTGGTTTCCTTGAGAAAAGGAGGGATTCCGGGTTGTTTAGACGGTGAATCTCCCCAGTTGTGATGACATGGTCTATATACCCTTCGTAGGGTATGAATTTTTCATTCATCTTTCTAAGATTCATTCATATGGTGAGGTGAATTCCATGCATGAATTCCCAAGACAATTGTCTTTGTATGTCAATGTGAGAAGTGGTCATAGGCCAATACATCATTGGTATATTATCCCTAGCTAGTTGTATTCTCACAAGAAATATATCATGTTTTTGTTCTTCTGAAGGCACCTCAACTTGATATTCCCATCTCAAATACATCTTAATAATTTTTTTCCAAGAAATTGGGCTGGTGGGAGCCTTATTGATATTTGGAAGGCACAGGGGTGGGTCAGAATATGAGTGTGTCCCCGGGCTATCCTCGGGTTGAGAAAGAATATCAATCGTTATAGATCGAGGGCCCAATGTGTATGACTTCTTTCCAATCACCTCATCATATGAGGACATTCTCATATTTGTTCCTTCAAGGGGATGACCTTCTTTATAGTATGGATTTTAGTCATGAGGAGGACCTTCGCAAGTGGTGTTGTGATGGCGAGGACAACCATTGCAACTTGATGCTTAACCGCAAGAATTTTCATTATGGATTCTACCTTTGGGATGACATTCAAGACATGATATAGAAAATGGATGGCCTTCTTTCTTATTAATGTAATTATAGGGATGAACTTCATAGCAACAGTCATTGCGGGGAGGGCCTTCACAATGACTGTCATCATGGTGAGTACTACCATCATGACTTGATACTGGGCTACATGGAGAATTTCTGCAGAGTACATCCTAGGGAGGGCCTTCAGGATGTACTAAAATGAGTGGTGGACCCTCTAATTACTTGATGTTATTGAGGGGAGCACCTTCACAGAAAATGTCATTATGGAGAGGGCCTTCACAATGACTATCATCCTGGTGAGGACTACCATCATGACTTGATGTCTGACTACAAGAAGAAGCATAGTTGCAGCGTATACCCTGGGGAGGACCATCAGGGCGGACGACGGCAAGGGGGAATTCATGATGTCTGATCTTCAGGTCTATGGGAGGTCTAACATAATAGGCATCAGTAGATAGTATATCGTGACTAATCATTCTTGACCCACAGAGTGAGCCCCTATGGGTGCTCTGTGGAGGACCTTCAGAGCTGCAGGTAGGGAAATTATGGGGAGGACCATCACAACTACTATTTCCACATCCTTAATTTGGTAATGGATTGATAGGGTCTTGAGCCTATGTCGATAAATATTTGAGGGTGTCAATAACCCCAGCTTCCAACAGAGTAGGGTCATGTATTTTCTCTTCATTTTCTAGTTTCCTTTGGCACCTATCATTTTTTGGGAACTCTCTTATGGGTAAACGGGGCCATCTGCTATTGTTAATGGACTTTATATATGGGTACCTATCTTTTTGGGTTCCATGATGTTTTTAGGATACACCGATGAGGGTCTTGAGTATTGGTAGGGATATATGCATTCCATGGAGTCGCCACCACGTTGGACTTGTGTCCCCCAGTTCGAAAGTGTATTTGTTCTTGATCCGGTTGTCTATATGTTATGGTTTGTTTTTGTTGAACCTCTAATACTAGAGTAGGGATACATGACTTCTTCCGAGTGACTAACTAATTTTGCGATTGAGTCATTCCATTCAAGGAAACTGGGTTGTGGGCCCAATTTCAAGCCTTTTCTACCAGTGTAATGATATTTTCGCATGTTAAGAGGATATGGTCTGGAATCGATATCTAGTTTTCCATTGTTTCTAGGATGTGTTGTGATACATATATGGTTGGAATGGGTATGGAGGTCCATTCTGATGATGGGGTAGGAGATAGTGCATGCCCCGGTCCTCTACGAGTTTCTAGTAGATACTATAAGTTCTTCTGTGTCAGGAGAGAGGAACGAGTCTGTCACCAGTTTTATTATCTTGTTACAACAATATTTGACTTGTGGTATTCATATTCACGAGTGGGTATTTTCACACACTCTCTTTCTGTTGTATTTTTCTCATGTGATTTGTATGCATCCGTATGAATTTGACTCTACTCGTATTTAGTTGTTGATCTATTTGTATTGAATGATGGATATGCATCAGCAGGTGTTTGTGCCTACATGTAGCTCGTTTCTGCCCTATTTAGATGAAAGGATTTAAATGAATAGGTAGTTGTTTGTGCATGCGTGTAGCTGGTTAATGCCCTATTTAGATGGAAGAATTGAAATGCATCATCAGGTGTTTGTGCCTACGTGTAGCTTATTACCATCCTATTTAGATTGTAGTCTTGAAATGCACCAGTAGGTGTTCGTGCCTACGTGTAGCTAGTTTCCACCCTATTTTGATGGTGAGATTATTATGTGTCAAAATATATCTGCATCTACCTATAGGTTGCCACTATGTCCACACGATGGGACCAGCGAGAATTAGTAAGAACATTTGCGTGCTCGTTTTGTGCCACCCTATTTCTGGGGTGGGCTTCTGTGTAGAGGGTATAGTTGTGTGTCTTTCCATTGAACACCACCATGTTAGTACAATGGAGCTTCTCCTTAGAGACCATGGTGATTATGTGTTCTTGGATATATATTCACCACCTTTGGCGAGTAGCCTGAGGGGTCCGGGTCTCCTAGACATTGTTAGGTGCCCTCAGTATGAGGTCCTCCTTTGTAGGAGGAGGCCTGGTCATCTGGTGTTGGAGATGATTCTCTCTAGAGGAATCCAATGAGTAGTAACCCTGTACAGTTGAGATGAATTCTTCAGTATTGACTCTTTCTTCCTCCCTATGGTAATGTAGTTAGTCACTGTCTCATTCCGAGGACATGATCCTGAAACAATTTGAGATGACCATCGGGGATGTCGGGTGTTGGGGTGCCTGTAGCGGCTGAAGAGGCAGTTAGCGTACCTTTGTAGACTATAGATTTTTCCTTGTGTCCTCCGTTATCAGGAGAGTATTGTTTTAGTTGTACTCTTTGATCAGTGTATTGGATACCCATCCTAGAAGAAACTGGGTAGGCGAGGGTGTCCTGCTCTTTGTTGAGACCCCGACCGCCTGCGGGATCGGTGATGTGTGCGTCTTCATGGATCTTGGGGGTTTCATATGGATAGAAGGTCTCTCTATGGGAACCTGCAATATACATATATGAAATACAGGCCAAAAAACATTTTCAAAGTACCATTCCTTTAATCATATGAATATTTGGTGATCCATCCTTACTCTCTTCCCCTTTTCTTTTGTTGCAGGGCGAAGGGGCCTAAGTGGGGTGAGACCACCACCTTAGTTAAGGACTCACGTAGGGTTCACCATTTATGTTCCACCTACAAGGTGGCACATTTAGTGAATTCCGAGGAAAAAAAATCTTTAGATGTACAGTATCCTTTTTTCTTTTATCATTGGGGTAGAACTACCACCTTGATTAAGGATTCACGTCAGGTTCACCATTTTTGTTTCTGCTCCAAGGTAGAGCATTTATGGGCAGACTGGGAATAGTCGATGAGAATCATCACCCATCCCTTTTTTTATAGAGGCATGTTCTCATCAAACATATCATTATTTTGTTTCGACCTGTTTAGTGTCATTATCTTTTAAAGAATGTTGAGTTAACCCTATGGGAAATTTTGGTCCCAACTGGCGATTCATGGGGGGTCAAGAACTTAGGAAATTGGTTCTACTCGGATGTAACATCCTCGGATGGTCCCAAATGGTTTTATTCGAGGAGACAATTATTCCCAATAGACCTGGTATCCATGATTCATAGACCTACTTTCCAAAGGCAGGCACTCATTGGATGACGATTTGGCCAACGACACTTAAGGACTCCATTTTTCGAGAGGATGGGAGGTCCGAATCCCCGCGCCCTTCTGGGGCAGGATTGTTTCATGTTACGTGACTCTCTTATCGATTTATGTCAGGTTCATATGTTTATGAATCCTTCATTCATTCCCAATGAGTGTGTCCATGAGCTACCCTTGGTTTTTAAAATCATCGTAAGCATCAATATATTTGATGCTACTTAGGTGATGCTGACTTAAGAAGTATTATAAGGTGCTCTACAGTTTACCATCATCCAGGGGGAATAAAATGTGATTTTATGTTGGGATTAGGCCCACAAGGAGAGATTCCTACATATCCTCGGAAGAGGAATCATAACCCACGTAGTTCAGATTCTGTGGGGCTTATGCATAGAACCTTCCAATTTGACGGGACATGATTGGGTGGTGCCTTTTGGATGGGAACCCTTTTGAGATTGGGCCTTCTAGAAAACATCCTAGGAATCCTTTTTTTGATCAGGAATCAGAGTTCTCATAGTTATGTGTGTGTGGGGATTAGGCATTGAAGCTTCCCATTTGAGGGGGCATGGCTGGGTGGACCCTTTATGAATGGGCACCCATTTAAGCTTGGGCCTTCTGGTAGCTGTCCTATGTATCCTATATTGATCAAGAATCAGATTTCTCATAGTTCAGAAGGTGTGAATGTTATAATATTCACAAACCTCTAAGCCCAAATAACTCATTCTCAGTGTGAGAAACAAGAGGATTTGAAAGATTCAACAATGAACATGTCTCCTCCCCTTTTGGTGGATGAGGGAGAGCCCATGGAAGACGTGTATTGGGTGACCATGGGTGATTACATTGGGCAATGATCCCTTTAATGTGAGATAACATTAAATTCCATGCAACCCCACCTCGTAAAATTGGGGACTTACCTCAGTGGGGGGCCTTAGAGAATGTTCTAAGAAAGGGATGAATTTTGTCCTCAAAAAAGAGGGGAGTGAACATAGCCCCTTATACTGATCACTATCCCTCATTTAATGGAAAAGAAAGTGACCACCCTTAATCTTGAGACAGGGAGGTTCACATTGGCATCCCAAGGTTGGGATTTGGGTTACCATGGAAATGTATCCTCACAAGTATTTGAAAATCTTGCACCTTTGTGGGGAAGGCCTTCATGAATCTACTTATCGTGGGTTTTTAGACTCAATGGGGTGCACTGATGCACCTGATGGTCTGATTATATGGGTCTGGTGGCAGTGGAGGTGGCTTCGGCCTAATGTGGGAGGACTGGTTTGAAAAGGGACCATGGAGGGCTAGATGGTAGTGGAGGGGTGAGGTTGGAACCGGTGGGAATAATACCCGAAAACACCCCATTTTTCGTACTGGTTTTCCACAGTGGATAGGGTAGGCTCTGCATACCATAGTGGTATATAGGTAGAGAGGCCATCAGTGTACGACTATGGTACGTGGGCATGGGTATCGTTCACTTTGTGCTTAAGTGGTACACGACATACCGTGCCGCTTTGGGATACATCCACGTACCGATTTGGTATGCGACATCGGGTTCAGTCCATGTAGCGGTATGGTACAAGGAGAACCATACTAAAGAAGGGTTTGGGAGATCATTAGTTGTAAGGAGTTCATCCACGATAAGTCTTTGGTTCATGGTTCACTAGTTATGTTCATGGTTCTATTATAATTATTCAATTCCCCTATTTTCTGGTTTGTATTTGGATGTATATGCGAAAGAGTGGTTCATGGTTCGTGCTTCACTAATGAAACAAGGCGGAATCCAGAGTGTATCCTCTAAGTCCCCATCAATATTTCTTCATCCTTCCTTCTCCACGTCTGTCTCCCTCTCTCTACGTGTCTTAATAATTCTATTGTTCTCCTTTTATAGAGCACCAGAGTGATCATATCTATTGGGAACACAACACCATTTTCAGAGGCCCATTGAATCAATATCCTGATTCACGGAAGTCTCGGTCAACCAGGGTGTGTGTAGGATTTGGTTCGACAATGGTTTGTGGAACCCTGACTATTTTCTTTTTCCATGAACTGATGGGTTCAGGATATGGTAAGCGGGTTGGCCTAACGTGCACAATGCCTTCGGTTGATGCAGTTTGCGGTTCGTCTTGCTCGCTGGCCATCGCCTCGCAGGCCAGCATTATGCAAACCATCTCTCATACCTAGCGGTTCGCGATCCATTTTGACTGCATACCTTTATCAGTGATGGTATGTAGGCCACCTAAAAACCATGAAAACATGAATTCCTTCATGTTCTCTCAACAAATTAAAACTCAATTTGAGTCCACTCACCATGATAGACTTGCATAATCACTTTATTCCCTCTGAATAGAGATCGTGGGGGGATTTTTTTCTCTTGGTGGAATTTTCAGGACCCTACAATGACTAGTAATTAAAGAGAAATTGTAGAAAAAAACATCATCATCCCTGAAGTTTGTAAATTGGAATCTAACATATGATGATTTCATTTATAAAATTAAAGAGAAAGAGTGAAGATATTTATGGTGTTTCTTCCATTCACATGATAAAATTATAGTATATAGATGATACTAGAGTTATCATGAACATTTGGACATAGGATTTATGGATAGTATAACAATTTAAAGGAACATGAAAAGAAAATTAAAGAAATAAAATGTGAATTTTACTCTTGAATCCACCTCCTCGGGAATCTCTTTAAGGGAATGTGTTTTGGTTTTTTGGAAAGTCCAAGATCTATTGAACGTGAGGGGTGACTAGGGAAGGGTATTTGAACACAACTTTGAGGGGATTCAAGGATTAGATGATTTAAGATAATAGTGGGTGATAGGGGGTTTATAGTGGTGAAGAGGAGTAATTTTTGAATATCTTATTTATTATTATTTTATTTTCCTTAAGACAACCAATAGTGTTGATTCATGTGACCCCTAATAGTAATAAGTTCATGTGACTTCTAACTAAATGTTCCTAAATCATCCATGACGCAAATAATAGTGAATTTAACTAATAATGTATATATACAGTAAATTAATGTATTTTACTATTCATCCAAAATTTGAGTATTTCAGAAAAATCAAAAAATTCACCCCAACCATTTTTTGACATGTAGATTTAAAAAATGATCTCCATTTTTTGAAAATCATTTTATAAATATTATTAATTTAATTTTTAAATAAAATCATAGTTTATTTGAAAAATAAAAACTTTAAAACTACAACTCATTTTACTACCTTGAAAATTAATGAAGATGTGATTATTTTAAAGCCTTAAGAAAATAAAATAATAATATTATTTACTATTCATAAGTGTCATATTACTATTCATAATTCTATGTTACTATTCACCAAAAAATAATGTTGGTTCTATCAGACATCAAATAACTTTCTGATCGTAACTCTTGGTTGCCGTTTTTCAAAATTCAAAACATAGTAGAAGAAAATTTGTGTTTAATGTCTAGATTATAAATTGTGTTGTTTCGTAGGGACTCAGTGTTTCATGAATTCAATATTTATTTTCAAAACCTTAGGGTGTTACACATATATTCATATGTGTGGATCTAATATATGTAGACCAAAAATGGTTTTCTAAGAGACGAAGTGTAGGATTTATAAGAAATTTCTTTTTCAGGGCCATTATGGGTTCTATGGTGATTTTGGACACAAAGTATAAAATTTTAGTCATAATAAAATAAATAATGGTAATTAGGGATGATATAGAGGTTTTATGTTAAATTGGAGATGAACCACTCTTACAAAAATAATTTCGATGTTAGATTAATCTCCATAAATTTTTTTTTCTTATTTGTATACACATAAATTTGTGTATAATATTTGCCCAAAATATTTGTATAATATATATTTTTATAATTTAATTGTATAATATGTTTATATAGTATATTGTTTTGAATATATATATATATATATATATTATATTTTTCATAATTTATTGGTATAATATGTTGTTGTAATATATTTTTGTAGTATAATATACACTTTTATTTTTATAACGTATAAAATTTTATAATGTATTAGTATAATATATATATTTATTATATATATATATATATATATATAAAATATACTTGTGTGTCTGTTTATATATATGTTTCATATATAAATATATATCAATTTTTTTTGTTGTTTTTAAAATTTATACATATTAGTATATAAATATTTAACATATTTTTATATGTAATGTGTTAAATCCATTTAATAAAAAAATTATATATATATATATAAACATATATATATTATATACACACAGACACACACATATATGTTGACATACTTAAATATAAATTTATTTATAAACATGGGTGTGAGTGTGTGTCTGTATGTAAATATAATTATATTTTACATTTTTATTATATATATATATATATATCATTATATTGATATGTGATAGGTGATATGGGAATGGACCTATCATTGATTCCATTTACCATGTTTTCGAGTCTAATAAGAAGAGAATTTCTTTTTCGGTGTTTTCTATGTGTGGAAGGGTGACAATGGTCGCCTATGCTGGAAGGAGCGGGTACTTGAGGGGAGAGGCGGTCATGTGAAGAAGGAGGTAACAGTGTAGTAGAGATATATTCAATTTTAAAAATATAAAAACATTAAGGGTCTTATATCTCATGAATCAGGTGTCAATGGCATTGGGGTGGGTGAGCTATACCAAATCGGCAACCAGTGAGGGTGTGGGAGTGAAAGAAACGATAACCATATCTCTTTTCAACTAAACATCCCAAATAAATATTGTTCACCACAGGGATATGTTGATGGTAAACAAATAAGGATGACAATAAATACAAATAGATGTCTCTAAACAAGTAATCAAAAAGTGAGGAGGATTAGGTGAAAATAAGATACCTTCGACTGAAGCTTTGAATCCTCCGAAATAAAGTAGAGATATCGAAAACCAATAAAAAAATTTATCCCCATATTCATTCAACCCTTTAATAATTGGGGCCTTGTTTTTTAGCCTTGAAATTTTTCGAGCCTTTGATTTGTGCGTTGATTTGATCTTTGATTCACTGAGAATGAGTGTCGGTAGAGGGTACCTTCCATGGAAAGATTCAGTATCACGACATGTTCGCGACTTGTTAGGGTTATTTAAATAGATCATGAAACTTTTATCAACACTTCCAAATAAGTTCTGATAAAGATCCCTTTTCTATGCACTAAATTAATTAGTGCTGATAAAAGGCATTTTTATCAGTTTTTTTAGCACTGATAAATTTGTCTTTTATCGGCGCTAATTAATCAGACACAGATATAGAATTTATAAATATAATTATAAATAAAAATTGTAATTATATCTAAATATTTATTTATATATTTCATAAATATATATAAATATAAATATACTAAATATATTCTTTATCTAAATATATTTATTATATTTTTATAATTATTTATAATTATAATAATACTTTTTTAAAAAATAATATTTATATCATTATATATATAAATAATTATATAGATACATTTTAAAATATATATATATATATATACTAAACTTATTCATTATTTAAATACAATTATTATCATTTTATAATTAATTATTCATAATTATATAAATACTTTCTGAATAAATAATATTTATTTATTGATGAATTTATATTTATAAATTAAAAAAAGTAAATATAAAATAATAAATATATTTATTTATAAATATTTTGTACAAATATATTTTTAACATTATTAATGAATAATTAATCTTAACTGCATGCATGTTAAAAATGAGTGAAATTGAATAATTAAAAATGAGAACACTTTAACAATATTAAAAAAATGGACAAGTTTAATTATTTAAATATAAACTACTATATAAATGGATTTATATTGAAATAAAGAAGAATATATATTGAAAATATTAAAATATAGTAAATATACATATATATATATATATAATAAATAATAGAAATTGATTAAATTCCCAAAAACAAAATTTTTTGTGTGCATTGTATTTTAAAATGCATTAATTATATATATATATATATATATATCTCTGTGTGTGTGTGGAATCAACATAACACAAGTTAGATCTATGTTAAATTAAAAAATAAAACAACATTTAATTATACTCATTACTCGATGAAAGTAGTCAGTATTTTGAATTCATATTAATTTTTAAATATAATCCATTATTAATTATATATTTTACTATTTAATATAAATCATAAATATTTTTTTCTATATAGATCATATTTATATACATTATTATATATATCTATATATTTAATATAGAATATTTAATATGTTTTCGAATAATTATATAATTAATAAAATGTTTAATATATATCTCAATTTACTTTTTTAATTTTTTTCTGTCATTTTCATTTTACATATATTTATATACATAATATATAATATTTATTAGTATTTATAATTTATATAAAGTATAATCAATTTGATCATTTTTATCAATAATCATGTAACTACTAATCATTTTAATAAACTGGTTTTTATTTTTTTTATTTAATTGTTTATTTTATTCGAACCTTTTTCAGAGCTAAAAAACACTAATAAAGGATCCATTTATGGGTGCTGAAAATTAAGCATCGATAAATTTTATTCTTTATTAGCACTAAACATAAAGCACTGAGAATGTGTACCCTTTGTCGGTACTAAAAATAAAGCTCTCATAAAGGATTCCATTAATTAGAGCTACAAGAATGTTCCGATAAAAGGTAACCTTTATTAGTGATTGTTTTAACAATGATAAATAAAACCTTTATCAATGATTTCTTCTATCACTAATAAAGGCCAGTTCTACTAAAAGATAGTTTTGTAGTAGTGTGTGGTTCCTAAATATGATTATTGTTTCATTAAATTTTCTTTTTGGTTTTAGTCTGTGGAAAAACCCCAAAGGAACCATGTTAATTTTATGTACGATGGACAATGAAATGATTTTCATCCTGAGTAGCCACATGTTATGGGTGTTGGAAGGAAAAATTTCAGTTTTATGTTCACAAAAAAGTCTCAACATATGAATCATTATGGAATTACAAATAAATAAAGGATTAAGAAATATTTAGTTGATTCCTTCATGAGGAAACATCTACCTTCCTTCATTAGAACTATTTATCCACTAGTTTTTGATCACTAGACATGTACCAATGAAAAGATGTTTTTAGTTCTCCAGTTTTTAGAACATGAAAAGGTGACTCTAGTTGTCTACCATTTGGATAGTTAAGGAGATCAATGGTGCAATCTTATCAATAATATGAGGAAAATTGATGAAATAGACATCATGGATTGGGATGAGTTTATAAAACTATTTTTCAATAAGTATTTTCCTCGTATTCATTATAAGAAGATGGAGAAGGAGTTACATGAGTTAAATCAAATGGTTGATCAATATGTTGGTTCAAATGAGGAAACTTTTACATTTCATGTGTGGTAGGCTTATGGTATATTCATCCAAACAAAAAGTAAGGTTGATTGATTCTTCAGTGGATTAAAACCAATTCTAAAAATGGAATTGTCCATAATATACTTTTTTAGATATGAAGAGATTATTCAATGTGCTATGAAGGTAGAAATAGATGTTAGAGTTACATATAAATCTCATGGTTGTGATATGAAGATAAAAATGGAATTTAAGGTAAAATATAATAACCAAGGAGAGATAAAGATGATATTTTTTAATTCTAAAAGTGTGGGGAGATACATTAAGGAAATCATTTTAAGGGCACTGGTAAATGTTTTATATGTGGAAGGGAATTTCATGAATAAATTGATTTATAAAGTGATGGGAGGAAGTTAGAAAATGATGAAAATAGATAGAAAGATTCATAGAATTCACAACCCATACTCTAGTTTTTTAAATGAAAGGAGTGTAATTACTATGCTAACTAGAACCCAAATTCAAAGGATAAAGATGATGATTGAGGTACGAACCCTCTTATGTTATAGGAAAAGGGGAAATCTCATATGATCACTATTTATGATGAGGGTGAGATAATTATGTGGTGAAAGGTACACTTACCATCCACTTTATAACTACTAATGTATTATTTGTCTCTGAATATACCCATTATTTTATATCTGAATAATTTTCTATAGGTATCAAGATTCCATCCAAATGATTATATATATAATTAGAAGCGGAAACACCTAATTATTTAATGAGTGTATCTCAAGTATATTATTCTTCTCTTGTTTATGTTTTTGGTAATGCGCTTCCTATAAATCTTATCATTCTTCCTTTGGTTTAATTTGATGTGATCATATGAATGTAATGTATTTATATACCTAAATACCACATCAATTATCAAGGAAGGGAAGTCACATTTGATATTAAAAATCAACAAATGATCTTATATAAATTTCAAGATAATCATGAAATTTTGATGGAGATTATATCCATTATATTGGTCTTAATTCCCATTTAGAAGGGGTGTTTGTCTAAAATAGTTGGAGAGGAACTCGACATCAATGATATTCCTATTGTGTAGAAATTTGTTGATTTATTTTTAGAGAAGATTCCTAGACTTCAACAAAAAAGTGAAATTGAGTTCTCAATAGAACTCATACCTAGTTCCTCACCAATATCAAAGACTCCCTATAGAATTACACAGATTGAGTGATATGAATTAACGAATAAACTCTAGGATATCCTTGACAAGGGATTCATTCCGAAAAGTGTTTCACCTTGAGGTGAACAATTATTTTTTTTAAGTAGAATGATCGATTGATGAGACTCTTATTTTATTATCCATAGTTGAAAAACATCAGGATCAATAATAATTATCCTCTACCACATATTTATGACCTATCCAGTCCACTATAGAGACCTCGATAATTTTCAAAGATTTACCTTCATTCTAGATATCATCAATTAAGGTTCGTGAAGGATTATATATTCAATATAATATATCTTACAAGGTTTAGTCACTATGAATAAATAGTGATTATTTTTTGTCATATTAATCCCCTCGATGTCTTCATAGATTTAATAAATAGAGTCTTTTGAGATTGTCTTGATCATTTTGTGGTAGTCTTTATAGATGATATTATTATCTATTTAAAGAGATATAAAGAGCATGTAGATCACTTGATAATTGTACTAAAGACCCTAAGGTAGATAAATATTTGAAACAATTTCAAAGTGTGAATTTTTGCTGTAAAAGGTTTCATTTTTTCTTCATATAATTTCAAAAAGGGTATATTATTAGACCCATCAAAGAAGAAAGTTGATGAATATTGGCTTGGACTAAACAAGATGATTGAGATACATAGTTTAATTTTTTACTTGGATATTATTGACGATTTTTAGAATTTATCAAGACTATCTAATTCAATATCCTATTTAACTTTTAATGGATCCATGTTCATCTTGATATATGAATGTAATAAAAATTTCAAGTAACTAAAGAGAGTGTTAGTCAATGCATCAGTTCTTAAATTTCCTTATAGTGATGAAGGGTTTGTAATTTATAGTGATGTATCCAAGAATGTATTGGGATGTTTTCTTATGTAGAATGACATGGTTATATATTATACCTCAATAATATTGATGTTTAATGAGTAAAATTACCAAAAACATGATTTGGAGTTATCTATTGTAATTTATACATTCTAGAAATGGAGGCATTATATTTATGGAGAAAAGTGTGATATATATATGAATCAATAATTTTTAAAGTATATATTCTCACATAAGCAGTTGAACATACACCAAAGTAGATGGTTAGAGTTTAATAAAGATTATGATTTCATAATACATTACACCATGGGAAAGAGAAAAAGGTGTTCAACGCTTTGAGTTGAGAGGATAATGGTAGATTATTAGTGATTAGGATAAAAAATATCCAATAATTCTTTATTTATAAAGGATGGATTTGATAATACTATTGTACGTCAGAGAATCTCATCTTTCATACTTGATTTTTCAACTCTCTATGCGAGATAAGATTAAAGTAGTGTAGAAATAATTTGTAGAGCTTCAAAATATGTTTCAAAATGATCTTGATTTTAACCATGATTATGATGAAATGATAATGTTTAGAAACTGTGTATGTGTTCTTACCTAACCAGAATTGAAAAAAGTAGTGGTTAGAGGAAGTTCAAAGTTCTTCATTCTTTATTCATTTGTAAGTATAAAGATGTATATATATTTAAAAGAATACTCTTAGTGGGATGGCATGATGCTAGATATTGCAGAGTATGTATCTTGATGTTCAGTATGTTAGCAGGTTAAGGCTGAAAGAAAAAATATATGAGGGGATTTTACATACATTACCCATACAATAATGGAAATTGGAAAACATCACCATATATTTTGCTGTGGAACTCCCAAAAACATATAAAAGGCCTAATTTCATATGTGTTTATTTCAATTTCTTTACTATGTTAGCACACTTCATCACTTTCAGATAAGACTTCACTTTGGATCATCATGCTATGATATATTTTATTGTAGTGTTACGATTGCGTGGAGTACCATATTCCATTATGTCAATTGAAGACCTGAGGTTTATCTAAAAGTTATAGAAAATTATCCTACATTCTCTTCACACGAATTTGTGTTTTAGCACTTTATTTAATTCCCAAATATATTTTTATTCTAAAAGAACAATTCAAACCATATATAATATGTTGAGATCCTATTGTTTGGATTTTAAATGTTTTTATGATCAACACCATCCCCTAGTAGTGTTTTTTTTACAATAATAGATTTCACTCACGCATTCAGATGGATCCTTATAAGGATCTCTATGGAAAGAAGTGTATAGCTTTAGTGTGAGGAAATTAAGTTAGATAAATAAAGAAATCAAGACCCGATATAGCTAAAAAATGTTAGATAAGTATTGATTCATTAAGAAACAAATCAAAGTATTTTAGAGTTGGAAGAAAAGTTATAATGAAAATCCTTAGAATAGTATATAATACAAAGTTGGTGAAAAGGTGTTTATCATAATTTATCCATGAAATAAGGTTATTATATTTTAAAATAATTAGATGCTAAGCCCTAGGTTTATCATTCCCATATAAAGTTTTGATCTTATTGGGATGGTAGTATATTTGTTGGTGCTTCCACCAAACCTCTTCCAAGTCCACGATGTGTTCAACGTATCTCTTATGGGGAAGTACATAAATGAACCATAACAAGTATTAAACAGTGATTTCATACATTAGGAGAAATATCTTTCTTATGAGGAATAACGGGTGGAAATTCTAGATTGTACAAATAATGTTCGATGAAATAATACCACTCACCTCGTGAATATTTAGTTGTGAAACCACCATTTTGACAAACTTATGTGGGAACATGAGTATATAATAAGGCATAAGTACTCTCATTTTTTTATTAAAATAATTTATTTCAAGGGATAAATTCATTTTAAGTTGATAATAATGGTATATCTATTGTTTTTATGAATTTTTGTTTTTTGAAGAAATTAAATTTCTTCAATAGCTAGCATTACACGCAACCCAAAGTTTTAGAGAACTGGTATATATTGTTATTATAATTATTTAAATGAGACCAGTATAACCATGATGTTAAACACAGTTATATGAATAATAATAAATATATTTTAAATAATAATTATAATGGTTTTATAAAATTTAAACATATTCAATAAAAGGTACCTGATTTTTTGAAAAGTATTTATATATTTCAAAAATACTATTTTCTCAAAAAAATTATACTATTAAACTATAATAATATTAATTTTCCAAAAATTTATAAAATTAATTTTATGAAATATTATATCTTTTTTAAATCATAATTTTAAAATTATCATAGGGTTATTTTTTTTGAAAAGTCTCATTTTTTATGAATAGTAAAAATACTGAATTTTAATGGAAAATATATTTTTTATTTTAAGTTAATTATAATGAAATATTATATTTTAAGTAAGGTTTAATGTAAATATACTTCAATTACAAAACTATTAATCAAATTTATTTCATTTTAATCAATTTCAAATTGAATTTTGATATAAAAACATATCAATCTTCTGAACATTTTCTTTTAAAAACATGGATTATAGTTTCATCTGTGAGACTATTTTTAAATTTAAAATTTTCACTTAGGTAAATACAATTTATATAAATGGATATAATAATTTAAATAATAATTATATATATTATCAAATAATTTCAACATAATTTTTTACCAGAATGAATAGTAAAAATCATTAAAAATTATATGACATGTTTAAGATAAAAATGGGTTCACCAAGGGGTTAAACTAAAATGATAAGGGTTAAAATTACATATAAACATTTATAATATATATTTTATATAACATTATACCTTATCATGTACAAGGACTTAATACTACCCATTTTTACACTTATTCCATGTGAAAAACATGGGTGCAACGTTTTCATTCAAAACATTACTTGTGTTCTACTCACCTTAGTTATAAAAGGATACAGCCTATAATATCTTACTCACACCTTAAAACCTATTTTTTAAACCAATACCTACCAAAATATCAATCACACATACCACACCTAATCCTAGAATCCAAATTTTGGACCAAAATCTAAACTAGAAAGGCTTTTAATGAAAACCTAAGGAGGATACCTGATGAATATATAACACACATCAACGAGTGTTATTGTATTATTCATTACTCCACCTCATTGAATTATTATTATACCTTTATGATATAATAAACCCAGTATCTTACTGATAATGATTTATTGTTATGTGAATTTAATGACCAACAACCATCTCCACTTCTATAAAATGGGTTACAAAATAAACATTCATGTGTATAATGGACTACCGCCTTGCGATCCAATGTCATTAATTTCACCATTATAGCCTCTCATAGCTAGATATAATGATATATTTATTATTTATATATGAAAATTATTTTTTTATTGTTTTTTAATTATTATATCACACATAAATTCTAACTATCTATTTTGTGGTAATAAGATAATGTCTCTTGTGTGTACGATGAACTATCACCTCATTAAGTGATGTGATTCATTCACGCATTACATGGATGTTATTAAATATTCTTTTTAATGAAAATATGTGTTATATATGACTAAAAAATACTTTATAATGATAATATATGTCATTTAATTTTCTTTCATTCAATCTGATAAGAAAACGGGAACAACATTCATGCATACATACGACCTACTGTCTCCATGAATGGTGTATTTATTTTTCTACCAATGAATTTTTAAGATTACTATAAATAAATATATAATATATTTTTATGATATTTTTATCATGGATTTAATTTTTTATATGTTGAAACCATTATTTAGGTAATATTACGAAAAATAACAAGTCAAAACATACACAAATAACAAAGCACATATTGCCTGAAAAATGATATTCACATTGAATTATGAATAAATATTTAATATAAGGTCTTAATAAAATCATATATGTTATGATATATAAATATGTTATTTTTTAAAAGATTTATAATAAACATAGATTTATTAAACATGAGTATTTAATGATAACGTTGGAAGTCAATAATAAAGTTAAGGTAATTTTGTCCTTATTTTCCTTCTTTGAGACATATGTTATGTTATGCACATATATTATTTTATAAGTTGTATATAAATCCCCTTTTAAATTTAATATCATTAATTTATTTATATTTGTGATATTTTAAGATTCCATTTATTTTATTTCTTCATGGGGATTATGATTTAAGGTAACCAAAGTGGAAAATATTTTAGGTTACAATCACATCATTTATCAAGGTAGTTTATGATTATGTTTCTAATGGTAAATTATTATGATATCTCTATCAATAAAATCAAAAATTTAATTTCCTAAGGTTATTTGATATTTTTCCCAATAATAATTAAACTTTTCGTTATTTCGTAATGAAAATAATTGAGCTGTTTATTTAAGAAAATTTGACATTATTTCTCTTATCGGCTGAAAATATATTTTCTTCCAAAACCAATCTTTATAAACATGTTTTCAAAAAATTTGTTACTATTCTCATATTATTTATAAAATATATTTTTATTGATGATTGATTTGTTTTTGAAAAATAAATTATAGGAACATTCGTTTCATTTTGCAAACAATGATCGTTATGCTTTTATCGAAATTGTGAATGAAATCTATTTTTAACATGTAAAAAATGAATTTAATTATCTGATTTCATGAAAAATAATTTATTTAAATCATAAATTATATTATTCAAATGTAATTTTGAAATAAAATTATTTTTGAAATATTTTATTTTTCAAATTTGTTTTCAATGTGGAAATGATATTTTCCTCATAAAAAGTTTTAAATTGTCTTGAAAACATATTTTTCATCTAAGATGAAATCCTTTAATGTTAAATATTCCATACTGGGATATTATCCAAGGATACCATAATTATTATTTCTTTTAATGGCTTTTTTATATATGCAAATGTTTCTTTTGAAACTGGCTTATTCTCATGGGTTATGTTATGGTGATATAATTAAATGATTATGAAACTAGTCTATTTTCCACTAGTTATGATATGATGAATGGTTTATGAAACCCATTTGATTTCATGGGTTATGATATGATTTTTTATGAACATTTATCACACATATGTATTATTTTCATTATGTTATTATTGTGATCTATATATCCATTCGATATATTTTGTAATGATTTATATCTCATGAGTTAGACAGGATTGTAATGGAAAGTGAACCCATTTCAGTAAGGGACAGTTTCCACTATGATGGTCTTGGGAGTGAACTGTGACTTATATGATTTCAAGGGAAGTTAACTCATTCCACAATGATGTAATTGGTAGTGATCATTGACTAATATGGAAATAATTTTCTATAGTTATGTGTATTCCAAAAAAATTATGTATTATGTCAATTTTTTGCTCTCATGGATCATGTCCTTTGATTTACTTATGATTAATGTCTTATGAACTAATTATTTTATATCCATGATTCTGGATTGTGATATTTTATATATAGGGTGTAGATTTCAAATTTCATGCTCATGTTCTCATACCATATTCACATGATTTGCTTTAGTATTTTCCTTGTTTACAAATACTGAGCATATGATCTCACCAATCATTATGTTTACATTCCCCAAGATATGAAGAAATGTATTATGTGTGAAAGGTATAATGATAATTATAGTTATGAATAACATATTTGGAGAAGATGTATCTCACTTATGGACCATTTTTTATGTGTCCATGTTTCCAAAGGCAATAAACCAAAATGATTCTTACATTGATCATTATGTTATGTAATGAATATTACACTGATAAGATATAATAAATATGTATGATAAGTTGAAGTATTTACAACATTATATATATAGCTATCCAGAAAACATTTACCATAAAAAATTCAAAATCAGCAATTAAAAATGTAACAGACCTCATCCCAAGAATGTCTATATCAATAAGTCCTCTAATTTAGTGTCACAATTCAGATCTCTCTGGAGATCTTGGAGTGGCCAAGGAAGAATTGTTCTTAGAATCCCTATCCTAAATATTATTTTTAATGGGAATCATAATAGTATGCTCCAAAGGATTAAAATTATCTCCAAAATATGCTTGAATTATAGCTTTTTTAATAAATTTCTCAATATGATAATCAATAAATTTTTCTAAAAGAATAGCTACTTCCAACTATCTAACTTGAACTAAGCAATGGATTCATTTTGAACCATTGAAGATCCAACAATAGGTGAAGTAAAATAATTATAAAATACTTTAAATCTTATCCTTATCAAAACAAGAACCTCATTGTCCATTTGTTTCTCTACATAATTTTAACAATAACACTAGATGTTACAACACTAGAACCTATAACAACTATACCTACCAAGAAGATTTCCCCACTAATATGAGTCGGGTGTACTTCAATTTATTCATTAAAGAAAATTTAATTTATATTTTTGAATATAAATTTCCATAAATTAAATATATTTTTTATTATTCTAGCTCAAAAGTTATTTATGCCGGGGAATTTGGAATCCATCAAATCACATAATACTACCTCCCCTCGTTGAAATAATGAAGTTAGTATTCTTCCAAAGGGACAAAATCTGTATGTTTTCTACTTACATTATACATATATCCTATAATATATCTAGATAGATTTACTTTCTTATCAATTAAAACTATGTAGAGAAGAAATATTTTTGGAAACATTACTTTTTCAAACTCATTATTTCTTTACGAAATCCTAGTATTAATAAAATTCACTAGAACCTCTCTCTTATGCCTAAAATATTTTAAAATATTATTATTAATAAATAGATATCTAAATAGATATTTTATAATATCATTATCTTGTACTTAGTACACACTGACCATAGATAGATTAAACTCATAACATAATTTTGTAGGAAACAAAATTATTAACTTAACATTGTCAAAGAGATTGAGAAGTTTTTTTCATTTACCCTTGAGACCATAATGATTTCCACATCCCTAGAACTAAACTCAAAATTTTAATATAATAGTCAAAACTATTTTTTATTAAATGAATCATTCATTTTTTCCAAGAAAATCTCACATACTTGGAAGTCCAATACTTTCTCTATTATATTGTTTGTGAAATCTATTCAATAAAAATAATTATCTTTGATGCATAAAACATTTCACATAACTTTTAATCCCTAAAAAATTATAGATGTAGTCTCATATGGACTTTTTTAATTACATAATATTGGTGATAGTAATGTGGTTTTAAGGAAATATTATTAGTTTTAGGGTGATAAGGGTTTATATTTCTAAGAGAAAGAGAGGTTGGAATGTTTTCAAAAGTTCAATACACGGTTAATATTATCTTTTGTAGGGAATTTAAAGAGTCACTAAGAGTCACACAATAATTATAAAATAATAAAATGTTAAAAATTAATTTGTCTTCAAGTCACTATATGAAACAAAAAAATAAATTAAATTAATAAATTAAAATTTTAGTAATGAAGAAATAGAAAGTTGTTAAATTTAGATTTGGATATATTTGAGCACCGAATAGAAAAAATTAGAGCACTTGGTTAACAAAATAAAGTTCTTAATAAATATAAAATAATTCAAATTCAAATAATATGATATCATTTTAAACAAAATCAAACCTTTTATCTAGTAAAATATTCATAAATATATCGATAATTTAGAATTTAGTACCTATGAGATTTGGCGTGATATCGCCATATTTTGGATTATCCATTAAGAAATGTTCTCTTAAGTTAATATATTTATTTTAAAAGGAATTATGTGATATTTTTAAATATTGATAAAATAAATGTTATCACATATAATATAAAAATATATAAATTTAATTCAAATCTAGTTATGTGGTTTTATACCCCCAAAACATATTCCCAAAAACTCTCAACTACAATGTATTCAGGGTCAGCGATTTATAATGAAACAAATTATTTATTCTTACTAGAACATTAAAATAATGATTTTCTTAGAAAGTGGAAGTTAATAGATGTACTCTTTCTATATAATCAACATCCACAAATTTAAGCATCATAATAAAAGATAAAATTAAAATCATATGTTTTTAAAAATGATAAAGATAAATAAATGTTTTCTCTTTAAAACCTAATAATTTATTTTTATGTTGTCAAGTGAGATTCTTGGGGGTTTGGTTGAAAATGTGTGAGAAATCATGCAAGAAACATGATATATGGTATACTTCTAGTTCATAGAAGAAATCTCATAATTATTTCTCTATAGAGTTTGGTGTCAACTAGTATCCCAATTTAATTTAGACCAAGATTAATATTACAATTAATAGGATTTGAATATTTATTAGTACTTTCATGCTGAAATATTTTTATTAAATAATATATGTATTTTATTTTATTAGAAAAAATTCTATATTTTATTGATATATTTGAAATTCAAGACTAAAATTCATTTCTTCTATCATAAAAATTTAAATTATATTTTCATAAGATTTAAAAAAATCATTTCCCTAATTTTAATTTGAAGACCCAAAAACTACATCAAAAATTTAAATTTAATCTAATAAAATATCTTTTCATGAGGAATAATTAAAGAGAGTATGGCCTTCAAATAATACAGTAAAACTATTTTTCAAAATTAGATAACATTACTTTTCATACGAATCTCTTAGTACTTGTTTAAGAACATAAAATAATTCGGTGGGTTTAGAAACATAATTTGAAAAATATGGATATTCAAAACTAAGTGGTTTTTAAACAAAAACATCCTCTATAAAAAATAATTTAGATGGATAATTTTAAATCCATTTAAAATAATGTAAAGATCATATAAGTTGAATATTATAGAAGAATTCTAATAGATTCTAATGTCGATATATGTGAAAAAATTTCTACATTATATATTCCTTCCTATTAATTGTAATAGTTTAAAACTAATCTAGACTTATTTCATATGATAACACCATGACATCCTACTATTTT
The DNA here is from genome assembly GCA_963277665.1 of Viscum album. Classification (NCBI taxonomy): domain Eukaryota; kingdom Viridiplantae; phylum Streptophyta; class Magnoliopsida; order Santalales; family Viscaceae; genus Viscum; species Viscum album. The sequence continues at coordinate 1,407,080,751 of OY728129.1, forward strand.
AAAAATACCTATTTAGTTCTAATTATATAAAAATCATAGGATAGATCAAATAATTATTAGAACTTTTACCTATTGAACTGGTTTTAATCTTCTTACATAGATAACATCTTAATCTCATCATATACATGTTCTTATATGGGTTTGATTCAAGTTATTATAAAAAATAAAATAAAATCAGCAAGGTTTCCTATACTTATTTTAGTCCTAACTCCTTAATCTCTATTTCTAATATTAGTTTCTAAACAAGTATTTTAATGTTTCTAGGATATATAAGAAGAACACTTTCAAGTTCTTCATATTACGTTCTATCATTAATGGCTTTTACATGATCAAGTTCCAGATCAGCAATCATTTCTTCATCAAAAATGTGTTTAACCTCAAATTATCCATAAGATAGCTTAAGTAATCAATTCAAATATGTTTTTAATCCAATGTATCACTTTAATCAGATTAAACCTGAGTATATTATTTAAATATAATTTAATTATTATTGAAGACAATGTAAGATTTAGAAGTGGTAAAATAACCTATGAATATTCCTTCATCAGTGTTTACATCAAACTTACCAAGATTATTTTTGATGTCCATGATGCATCATTTACATCTAAAGATCTTAAAATATACAAAAATTGGTTTTATATAGTTTCACAACACATAGGATGTTTTCTTCAATATAGGCCTTATAATGACACTATTTATAACATGGAATGTTGTGTTTATCGATTCAACCCAAAAGTGAGTGGGTATTGAATTTTCACATAACAATATTTCGAAATTTTATTACAAGCTCTTATTTCACCTTTAGATAACGCCAATTTGTTATAATAAACTTAGGTAAGAGAAGTTATTTTTAATGATATATTTTGAGAAAAATGAAGTGATTTCATAATTCTAAAATTCACCCCATGTTTACTTCCCAAAAGATGAATAATATAATTTTTTTGGTTTTTTACTCTCTTAGATAACTTTATTAATCAATTTGTGATTCAATATTAAGTATTAATAATTAAACCCCTGAAAATATATAAAAACATTAACAAAAAAATGCGAACACCTTTCACTCTAGCATAGATTCATTGAATGTTTGAAAATATCCTGCTGGATTAGTTTCATTGGTATAAAATTTTCAACCACTTTAATTAGTTTAAAATATGACTTGTATTTTTTCCCATTTTTCGCACATTACATAGTTTCTTTTTGTCTAATTTTTTATATAGACAATATTAAATAAAATTTTATTAAATACTTTTCTTAAACTATAGACATTAAAATTTTCATAACATTAATTCAAAATCCATGATTCAATAATATTATCATTCAAATAGTTTTCAATTTGAATATAGAAAAGATTATTATCTAGAGCATAAAATGTTTTCATTATAAGTGATCTAAATTTATGGAGTTTATCATGAAAAATTGAAAACTATTTATTGGAAAAAGTAATTAGGGAATCTATCAAAAAATTTTGAGAAATAATTATCATTTTTTGATTTTATCTTTAAATATAATTAAAACTATTTGAGTTATACAAAATTTGGATATCTAATAGATCTAATTCCAATGATATTTCTTTGGTATTGTCATGAAATGTGACGAAACCTATGTTAATTTTAGATAGTGAGTGAAATTTGAAAAAATTCCCACACATATATATTGATCATAAAATTGACAAAAAACATTTTTCATCGTCATTCCTATGGATTTTTTCCTATAAATTCAAATAAAACAAATATTTATTTCTACCCAAAGGGTCTTATTATTAGCCATGTTAGTTATAAACTTTTTGGGAACCCAAATCTATCTACATTTTCCATAAATTTTATAATTTAATTTAGATAAATTTATAGTTTTAAAATCCTTATTTCCACCAAAAAAATTTGTATATATTAAAAAATAATAATTATTATGTTGACTATTTATCCTATAGTATAATCAAGTAACATTATACATTTTTATATTTTAATAATTAGAAAAATATAATTTGTATACATATTTAGTTTTTCTTCACTACTACATATGCCTTTTTAGATTTATTTTCATTATTGTTATCTAAGATTTGATTGAGATAATTCCCCTTTATTAATTAGACTAATATTATTTCTTAGGTCATTAAATTTAGCCCCTAATTCTTCTAACATTTTGTTAAAGACAACATAATTTGAAGAATATTTTTCTAAATTAGATTTCAATTAAAAAATTTCATTAGATTAGACTTTTTTTCATATAAATTAGAGTCATTGGTTTTTATAAGAGACATATTATTATTTATATTTTATTCAAATTATTCTTCTAGTATAGCGTAATACTCATTTAATTCCTTAAATGACTAATTTTTAGAATCATATTCAAATTTATATAGAGAATTATAAATAGGTTGTAACATATCAATCTGGTCTATGAATATCAATTAATACTTTTAATTTAAGATAAAATATTATATTTTTTAATATTAATCACCACTATTTCCTTTCGAATAATACTGTGTGGCCTTTACAGCCTTCTGCTCTTTCATTTTATAATAATATTTTCCATAAAACCTTTTCTCGGATTTATTTTTATCTATTAGACAAGGACCCTCATGCTTAATATTTTAGAGATTATTAAAATTATAAAATATTAATTACTTTAATTATATATCAATATTAGTAAACTTGTAATTTTATTTCTTTTATTGTGTTTTATTATTGTAAAACATTTTTAATTTTCTCCCAAATTAAAAAAATTCACCATTAGATTCTGGACTTTTTGAGATTCCTTCATCGGATGGGTCTGAAAATGAATGTTATTTTACATTATTCACATCCATAAGATTTAATACATTCAAAATAGTATTTTAAACACTCTAATATTTATTTTTATTTCTTTTTAAAGAAATATGAGGTGTTTGGTAGCTTTCTTTAAATATAACCATGATTTCAAAAGAAATGTGATATAATATCTGATATAAATTGTATTTTCAATTGGAGGGTAATAATAGTAATGAAAAAAATTGTGAAAAATATGTATAAATTCTTAAAATAATGATAATTTTGTTATTAGTTAAAAACTATTGTGTGCTAAATTATTTATAAAGTTATATTATTCTTCAAAAATGTAGTTTCTTTAAAAATTATTCTAGTTGCATTTTGCACATGGGAATTATAATTAATATAAACAATTTGTTTTATATATCACTTGAGGGAATGAATAAATTTTTTAAATAATCATGTAAATATTATTTGAGAGAGAATGATTAGGGTTTTTTCAAAAAGATTTGTTTTTTAATGAATTGTGAAAATACCATTTTATTTATAATGCTATCATTTATATTTCTGAAATCAAGTAATTTAAAATTATAATTATCTTTTAAAGTAACATAATTATCCCTTAACAATAAATAATTTCATAAATTACCTATTAATCCCTATTATACTTTGTTTCAATTGAAACTCATTTTTTGATTTAAAAACACATTTATCTGAAAACAATTTTTGTACATAAAATGCCTTTTTATATTAGTAAATTAAATTAATAATTATTAATTAATGGTTTTAATGAGAGATATTTTATATATTCAATAAAAACATTCACATTCAACTTATGGTTATTAAAATTCAATTAATTGAAGTAATTTCATTTTTATGATTAAAAATGCATTATTCTAAAATGGGTTATTCTTTTCATTTTACAAAATTATATAAAATTAAATTCCTTAACTTTTATAAATGTAATTAGGTAAAAAATATTTAATATATTTAATTAAAATAATTCATGTAATTTAATAGTTTCATTATATTTTTCTCATATTGAAAAATCAAAACAATAAATTTTTGTTACAATTGTTAAGGTTTAAATATAATTTTTTGGTGTTAAACCTAGAGATAAGGATATTAATGCCACCTAAAATTTTCTAATTAATATTTTTTAAAGATATTTAAATATTATATTATATTAACTTTTATATAATGTCCATTTGGATCCAATTCTTCATGAATGTGACTTTATAATATTGAAATTTTTTAATTGATTCTATGTATGCCTCTCCCTTCACTGATAAAAGGGAACCTCTTATCATTCCTTATATAGACAGTTTTTCCTTATATCATCAAAAATAACAACGAAAAATATTCTACATTCATTAAATTCATACCAAAACCCATGGTTTTCTCATATTACGAATATTTCAATGGTTAGCGTGTAATCTGTACGAGTCCTCTCAAAGAAGATATACAAATCTTTACTCGGACCTTTCAATTTTATTTCTTCTTTGAAATTATATAAAACATTGTATACATCATAAAATTATTAATATAATATCATAAATATATTAATCTATTATTATTAGTATTGTTAAACTATTTCCCACCTCTTATCCATCTAATGGGATGTGAAATTATTACTTCTGAGTTTTTGTCGACTACCACCTCCACTTAGTGACGTGGTTCATTTTCCATCACTATCATTCATGGTTTTTTATTATGATGCAGTTAATATATATACATAATTATTATGATATAATAATTATTATTTAATGTTTAATTATTTTTACCTTTATTTGTCCCATCCATCAATATGTGAAAAACATCACTCATGTGTATAGACAGACAACCGTCTCTATAGAGTGATGTAATTCATTTTTTATCACCAATTTATATGGATGGTTATAAAAAATTATATAATTATTAAATATTATAATAAAGAAATTATTAGGATTATTTTTATTATATAAGCATGATAAATTTTCTTGGAACATATCTTCTTGGAAAACTTTCATGAGAAATGTAAAAATTAACACCCAATAACACTGATTAAGTCAATAATTATTAATAAATCGATGTTTAAATGTTATAAGTGGAATATATATGTTATTATTGGTATTAATATTGTTTCAGTATATAATTATAATAAATTTAAATTTATTATATAGGATGATACAATGATTCTAAAAAAATACAGACTTGAGGTATGTGTTTTAAGGGACAATCTCATTTTTAATAGGGTTGTTTATGAATAAATTTTCAATTAAAAAATAATATGTTCTATATCTCCCAAATAATATTTATTTTCATATCCTATAATTATTTTTAGAGATTCAATTATTTTATATCACTTTTATTCCATTAATTACTCAAGATACCGAAATAAATATTTTTGAGAAAACTAAATTTATTTCTCACTTTGGTAGGGAATACATTTCTTCCATGTACATATTTTATTGAAAAAATTGTGAATATTTTTACAATTACCAAAAAAATTATAAAGTAATTTGTATCCACACATAAATTTCTATTAAAAAATAGAAGGAATATTCTCATCATTTTCCAAATGAGGTAATTTTGTCTTCTTAATCAAAATGTGATGGAATATTTATTTAAGCATAGACTACATAAATGACCTTTCATGCCATCATGAATTTCCTTTTCTTTAATTAATCCATTAAAATATTCCATAGTGATTTTCATATAAATGGTTTTCCTTGATATTTTTTAAATTTTTAGATTTTAAATATGTAATTTCAAAGTGAAATAGATATTTTCTGCTAGAAATGTTCAGGTTATATTTTAATAGTATTTTAATCTATAACAACATCCATTGATGATTAATAAGATATTTTGGGAATATGATCACTTGTTTCCATATTTATTCTTTATCAGGAATTTTTATTATTCTTATAATGAAACATTAATGAAAACCATTTTCATTTACATTGGTTAATATTTTGGGTAATAATTGTTTTCATGATATCATGAAAAAAATATGAATGGATTATTACTATGTGAGGGGTGGGTCAGTTATATCCCTTGAATGAATTGGATAAATATTAATGTTTTTATCAAAAAGGGAACGAGGATGTTTATCCCAATCCTAAAATATGGTACATGAGAGGTTATCCCAAACCCAAGAGAGGGTACAAGGGCGGTTATCTCAAGCCTAAAGAAGGTATATAGTTGGTTAGACCATGAATAAAATGTGTTTAATGTCTTGGGGGTAACCTTCAAATAATATTTTTATGATTATATTTATGCGAAACTTTGGGATACTCTTTTATGATAAGATATTATTCCAATAATATGCTATAATGGATCATGTTCTTTAATAACATTATGACTATTGTATTATGAAAAAAACAATATTTTTTCCATGACCCATGGTTATGTATAGTATAGGTTATAAATTTTAAATTTTAGTATCGTCTTCTCATGCCCTATTTCTCATGAAATTCTTACATATGATCATTGATTGATAACTCACTTATTCACCCTTATTGAGAATTGGATCTCACCTTTTCTTACGTTGCCTTTTACTAGGAATAAGCAGAATGGTTTTAAATCTGATATGTCAAAGTAGATTTCATGTTATGAAGTAGTAAATGGGAGATTATTTAGAAATTTTATTTACTATTTTTTTATGTATCCAAGTTTAAAAAGACACTAAACCTTTATGATTCTGGTTTAGGTCATAACATTATATAATGAATATTCATCTAATGATATTTCATATAATTTTATATATTTTTTGGATTAACATATTTGGTATTATATAAAGGTCTAGTAACATTATAAATCTAGGGTGATAAATCATTAGAGAATACACATAGGATACACCTATGTATTAGAGAAAATCCTAATTTATATTAAATAAAGGATTTTAGTTTTCCTATAAAATTAATCCCTATCTAGATAATAGTAAGTGATTGTGATTATTTCATATATTACCCTAGGTGTAACAAATCTTAGGGGGGTATATTGGGTATAAATTTGATGATCACCTAAGCATGATGAGTGGGAATAAGACTACACACCGTTCTAGACACTCTCGGTGGATATGCATGGGTTAGTTGACATTTTCTTTACAAACCATTAGGAATGATTTTAAAATATAATGACCATGGATAGGAAAGGGTAAACTTAAGGTTTCATGTATTATAAAGAATGTATCAAGATTTACACATCCTTTAAATGATTCCAAGATTATATGATATCTCACGTTGATAATTGTTTCTCATAATATGATTTTTGGTTTCATTCAATGTATGGAACTAGAAGGAAACATGTTAATTTTGTTTTTTATAAAAATTAATGATTATACAATTGATTTACTGAATGTTATGTGATCAAGAATGATAATGGTTATATATGTTTGTGAAAATTTCTCAATCAATGAATGATATTGAGATTAAAAATGGTAAAAGGATGTAACAATGTACATTTTATTCATTTATGAGAAAACATCAACAATTTTTAGATGGTTCGTTGATCCACTAATTTCTAAGAAATGGATTAGTAGACCTAAAAACATTTTTTATTATCTAGTTATCGGATCATTAAAAAGTAATTTTGGATTTTTATGATTTATAATGTGAAGTGGATTAATAGTTTAATCTTATCAATAATATGATGTAATGAGAATAAATTGACTCCATGGGGTGGGATAAGTTTAGGATCTTATTTCTTAATATGTACATTAAACATATATTTTTATGAAAATGGAAAAGTAAATTTTGATGATAAATAAAAAATGATAATGGATCCATTAGTACCTATCCGAAATTTTTTAAAAGATTGTTGATTTATGCTTTTATTATTATCATTAAACAAAAAAGTATGAATAATTAACTATTTTTTTCTTACAACCAACTCTCTGGACAATGTAAGCCATAAGATATTTTAACAGCATTTATGAAGTATTTTTATTTTTTATCAGGGTTAAAATATATATTTGATTCACCCACCAATTTCATGGTTTTGATATAAAAATTTAGATTTAATTCAATTTAATTTTTGATAAAAAATCTATTTATTGAATAATATAAGACTTACTTTATGCCAGAAGTGTGGCATGAAACATGGGGGAAATTTTCTTAAACCAGATTGTAAATTTTCTATGTGTTGAAATGAAGGTCATCATTAAATTTAATGTTGAATTAATTAGAATAAGAGAGATAATTGTTAGAGTGGAGATAAATATCCATAGAATGCGCAAAATATACATTAGTGTTTAAAATGTGAGTATGGTCATTATGATAACTAGTGATCAAATATATGGTTGAATGATGATGATCAGTGTTAGAAAAAATTTATTCGAGAGAAAAAGTAAAATCTCATGTAGTCACTATTCTCGATGTGAGGTATGGTAACGAAGTGGTGAAATATATACATACTTTCCACTATAGAACAACTAATTTCTCCTTTGATTTTGGTTTTAACCACTATTTTATATCTAATGAATTTGATAAGGGATTCAAATTCCAACATGAATGATGATATGTTGAATAATAAGTAAAAACTCATAATAGTATGATGATCATCTCTCAAATATATGAATCTTCGATGATTGATGTTCAAAGGAATATGGTTTCTGTAAATCTTTTAATTCTATGTGAAGTTGAACTTGATATCATTTGGGGAATGAATTGATTTTTCTAATATACATACCATATTAATTACTGAGGAAGGGAATTCATGTATTATATTTCAAACTAACCAAAGATTATATATCGATGTGAGGATAAATATAAAATTAAAATGGAAATTACATCCATTGTAGGAGTCTTGGTTCCTATTAAATGGGGGTGTTTTTCTCATATGGTTGGGGAGAAACTCAATATCAAATATATTTATTTTTATTAGATTTTTTATGTATTTTTGGAATATTTTCATAGTCTTCCTCTAAATATTCAAGTTTATTTTCCAATAAAACTCATACCTGGTGTCACACCTATTTCAAATGCACCTAATAAAATTTCACTAATTTAGTTGTTGGAATTGAATATGAAACCCCATGATAATATTGATAAGGGATTTATTCATCTAAGTGTATCTCCTTGGGGGGAACAAATTATTTTTTTAATAAAAAATATATATCAATATAAATTTATATTTACTGTTGGGAATATTACAAATCGTGGTCAATAATAAGTATATTATACCCCATAATAATGATTTTTTGATTAATTAGGATTATATATATATTATTCCAACATTAATATTTAATCTAGAAACTATAATATGAGGGTAAAAATTAAATACATGCAAAATAAATCCTTCCATTTGAGGTATGAAAACTATGAATTTATAGTGATTTCATTTGGTTTTAATAATTCCCCCTCAATATTCATGGATTTAATGAATAGAGTCTTTAAATATTACCATGTATCGTTTGTAGTACTCTTTATAAGAAATATTACTATATATTCCAAGATAAAGTAAGTATATCTATATCACGTTAAGATATTACTGAAGACCCTAAGGAAAGAGAGGTTGTAGGAAAAATTTACAGAATCTAAATTTTATATATATAAAAGTTTTCTTTTTGGGTTATATAATCTAAAACAAGTATATATCAATGGATCCATCAATTATGGATTTCATTGAACATTGTCTCAGACCCACCATAGTGACTGGGATCCATATTTTTCTTGAATTGGATGGGTATTATCAATTATTTGTTAATTATTTCTCATGGCTATCTAATCTACTCGCTAAGTTAACTGAAAAGAGAGTTGAGTTCCGTTAAAATGATTAATGTAATAAAAATTTCATAGAACTAAATATAAGTTTGGTCAATTCACATGTTATCAATATACCTTATACTGGAGAAGGGTTTATGATTCAAATTGTTCATAAAATAAAGTATTGGGTTCTGATCCTGTGAAAAATGATATGGTGATAGCTTATTAAACATTCTTTTACATGAGAAAAGTTACCCAAAACATTACTTAGTGATTTATGTGGTATTTTTTCATTAACTCTATTGGTGGAATTATCATTATGGATAAATGTGTGACATATATATTGGTCAAAAAATATATAAATTATATATTCACCCTAAAACTGTTAAATATGATCCAAATGAAATGATTTGAATTGATTAAATATTATTATTTCACAATTCATTACCACAATGTAAAAGTGAACAATGTGTTTGATGAATTGAGTGGAAAGGATCATTCTAGCTTACCTAGGATAAGGATCACAAAATATCCAATACTTATGGATTTTAAAATAAGAGACCATTAAATCTTAATGGAATGTGAGAAATCATATCTTTATCAAATGAGTGTTCATTCATCAATCCATGTGAATATTAAAAAAGGTAAAAGGGAGGATATATATATATTCAAATGAAGGCAATAAATGTTCAAAATTGAAACCTTGATAGTGATGTAATTATATGGTTTAGAAATCAATCAGGTGTCCCATAAACAAAAAACTTGAAGAAATATATATTGGAAGAATGACATTACTCGTCACTATCCATTCATCCAAGATGTAAAAAACATGTATATTGAACTAAAAAAGTATTTCTAATGTGACAACATAAAGAGAGATATTGGAAAGTATGTATCTATGTGATTGGTATTTTAGAATGTTAAGGCTAAGAGATATATTTATAAGGTGATGTTACAACCATTACCCATACTAAAATGGAAATGGGAAAACATCACCTAGGATTTTGTCATTGGACTCCATAGAACATCTAAATGTCATAATTCTATTTGGTTTTATTTTTATCACCTTATAATGTTTGAAAATTTCATTAACATGAGAGTATATTTCACCCTTTATTAGCTTTCCATGTTATACAGTAAGGATGTGGTGAGGTTTATGGGAGTACATTATTTTATAGTACTTGAATGATACATGAGGTTTACCTAATATATTCTTGAAATGTCTTCCATATGATCTAGATATGGAGTTGTGTTTCTATACATCCTATCATCCTCATATATATGGTCAGTCTAATAGAACTGTTCAAACTCTTTAGGAAAGGTTTAAATATTATTCCATGGATTTTAATGTTTGTTGGGATCAATTCATTCCACTAGTCTAGTTTTCTTATAACAATAACTTTCACTTATGTATTTAGATGGATCCTTATAATTCCCGTTATGGAAAGAATTTTATAACTCTGACATGCTTGGATGAATTTAAAGAAATAAATATATTTGTAACTAAGCACTATGAGGAAATAATATAGAAGGATAATTTCATTTAACATCCCATTATGGAAGATTGGAGTCTATAAAAGAGTATTCTTACAATTGTATACAAGCTCTATAATTCAAATTTAAGGGGATGGTATTCCTACTAATTTCTCCATAGAATAATTTTATAAGATTTATAAAGAATTTAAAGTTTATCCCTTGGTATATTGGTCCCTTTAAGATTCTTGACCATGTAGGGCTTATAGCTAATCAATGATAACTTCAACCGAACATCTCTCAAGTTCATGACATGTTCCATGTATCTCTTTAGAGTAAACACATATTTTATCCTTCAGATATAATAAAATTAGAGGTTTTAACAATGGAGCATGATATTAATTATAATGAAAAACTAGTAGAAATTTTGGATCATAGAAATAAAGTTTTATGGAACAGGACTACTCACCTTATTATAGTTATTTGGAGGAATGAAAAATTTAATGAAGCTACACAGGAACACAAAGATGTGATGAATCATATATATCCTTATTTATTTTTAATAGAGTGATGGGATTTCCAAGGTGAAATTAATTTAAATGGGGGTAAGAATGTAACACACTATGATTTTATATGTATTTACTTTGAAATAAAATTGAAGTATTTGATAGATTTCTTTACATAGATCCTCGAGTCTAAATGAACTGGGCCTTCATAATCCTTTATAACATAGCCTTAAATTAGAATTTATGAATAATAATAAAAATGTTATGAAAAATATATAAAAATTGTTCTAAATAATGCCTACAAATTAATAAATTCATAATAAATAAGTACGAAGTTTTCAATAATGTAATTTAATGATTCTTCCAAATCCATTTTTCATATTTTCAAAAAATCCACATTAGGTTTAAGTGGGAACCTGACATTCAACAGATAAACCCAAAAAATCTACATATTTAATATTAAAATCCAAAAAAAGAGAGCAACCAACTCCATGTTTGAACTTCCAAATTCATTCCCAACCAAACTTCGAGCCTTCTTGTGTCATGATATGTCGAGGTGCGATCCGCCTCGAGCCACACCCCAAACAAACAACATCACCTTCATCATTACCATTACCGGTGGAAACCCAAAAGCAATTGTCCCACCAGAGCTTCTAAATAAACACCACAAACACCTTTATCCTTTCCATCACGATATCATGAATTCAATTCAAATTTAATTGAGATATAAAACCAAAACCTCTTTCATCATCAAAACCATTAAAGACAAAAATATAGCAGAAAAATGAAACAAACCAGAGCCATTGACATGATCACTGCATCATGATAGACCTAAAAATTTATTCATATCTCATCTACTTCATCAAGTAAAAAGAATAGGCCCCCTTCTAATCAATCCATGTCCTTTTCAAACCCAAAATCTCTTAAAAAATCATACAATAAGAAAAAACACTTCTGGACAAACCCATTTCATCAATAAAATATCAACGACCGCTACAACGGAGAGCAAATATGATGAAGAACGCACCTTTGAGAACACCAATAACCAAACAAACAACACATCCCAAAACAACTTGAAAAAACATAGAATACATACTATGACATATATGGAGTAAGAATCTATAATTGTGTTTGAAGCGTCCGGTCTCCATGAAGAAGAACATCCTCCCCCAAAAATCACCAACCCAGACTGACAAATCCACCATTGGGAAGATCATAAAAACAACACACTAAGAATAATTGAACACCATGAAAGGGGAAACTAAAAAAATATCATACTAAAAATAGTTATCTCAGGGGATACCACCACGATTCAATATACACATACCAAGCCTCACTGAGAAAACTAGCACACCAGACCAGATGAGATCAGAAATGCGATTACCAGAAAAATAGAGAAGAGGGATAACTGATGGGGATTAAAAATAGATCCAATAACCCATATAGAATTTAATATTAAAGAATATAATTAAATATACTACACTATTTGTTATACGTTGTTTAGGTATAAGCTCATTTTTACCATAAAAACACATTTTCATAAAAAAAATATTTTTCCCCTTAAAGTGATTTTATCTTAATAAACTATATTAATATCTATTTATGAATTTTTATAATGTAATTTATATATTATATACTAAATAAAATATTTTAACATCAACTTTACAATTTTTAATAAGAATAGAAGGGATGTAAATTCAGTTTTATGCTTACAAATTCAGTATTCCAAAATGGGTTTTCATTCGGTTTTCCACACTTATGTAAAATTGAATTCTAAAAAACATTGAAATTTAATATTGTAAAATGGATTACATATTTATAGTAGTTATAATTAATATAATATAATATATTCAAATTAATTTTTTTTCTTATTGTATTCTAAATATCATAAAATTCTCTTACCACAGTTAAGGATAAAACAGGTCTATTGGGTGTTAATCCAAGAGGTAAGGTTATGAATGCAAAATAAACATTAATAATTATTTTTCATAGATGATTTTACAGTCTTATGTATTCCAACATATTAATTCATTTCCATTTGGATCTAATTTAAAATTAATGTGACCTTATATTCCTGAAATATTTTAAGTAATTCAATGATAGTCTATCCTCCCAGATATAAATGGGAACATGTTATCATACCTTTTCCACACAATATGACCCTTCTAGATCATAACATATTTTATTAATAACCTTCCTTGATTTCCTTCCATCATCCTTGATTCTTTGGTCTTCTCCAATGATTAATCATTCAATGTTTATTTTTTAATCCAAATTATGTATCTCAAAGAAGATGTATAAATATTATTCAATATATTTCAATATTATTTTTTATTTTACTATATATAATCCTAATGTATAAATAATTGAATGATGAATCCATAATCACAAATATATTAATATTTTATTGCTATTATTTCGCTACCATTTCTAACCTATTCTCTATCAAGTAGGAAGTGAAAGTATCACCCTGGTGTACATGTGGACTACCTTGTCAATATAAAGATATGATTCATTTTTCATCAACATATTTAATGGTTTTTTAATATAATGGATTTAAATTATATAATACATATATATGTGATATAATAACTATTATTAAAATGTGAATTGTTATTTGTCTTTCTTTCCTTCCATACATCAAAAAGTGGAAAATAGCAATCATGTGCCTGTACAAACTACCATCTATGTTAAGTGATGAAATTAATTTAGAATATATGATTTATTTTAATGGTTATAATATTTAATATAATGATTAAATATTATACTTAATGAAGGATTAATATTGTATATTTTATTGAAACATTACCAAAGTTCAAGGTATATAATTTTTCAATAAAAACATTCATGAGAAATGAAATAGTTAAAACCAAGATATGATGAATTTAATAACCAATTACAAAAAAATGTGTATTTAAATTTTATATTTGGACCATACTATTGGGAATGTATTGTGATAATAATACTATATAAATCATATTTATTATTATTCTCACAAATAATCTTGTTTGTTTTATTAATGATATTACTTTAAGTGAATTTTAGGGAAAAAATATTCATTGACTTATTTTTTTTGATTTATATCCAATATATTAAAACATTAGAAATATTCATTAAAGTGTTCAGAACATATTTTATCTTATTATGGAAACATTTTTCATAACATACACGTGTAAATGAAATGTATTGAATAAACCTTATATTTTTAAAAACTCTTATAGGTAATCAATTCTACGATATCAAAAATGTATGGTTAAGAAACCATACATAAGTAAGGAACCCTATGTTTGAGGAAGTGAACATATAGTACATCAAAACTACTTTTATGATCAACCCTACGTTTGATATTTTTTCATTACATAGAAGAACCATATGTTTGAATTTTCAATTATGAAGATTTTAATCCATAAATTTATCCATGATTTATGCAATAGTCTTGAAGGATATAAATATATATTAAATTTTAATTTAAAACCAATTAAATGGAAAATTATGATTGATTCAAAGACTCATATTCAATGGAGTAAATCATTCCTATTTATATAAGATGTTAGAACTCTCTTAAAGGTTTTTAATTTGAATATCTAAGATCTATAAGGTGGATTTCACGGATCTAAAAACCAGAAGAATGCTATAAATTCTATATATTGTACTAGAGTATATTTTCCAAACATGTGATTTATGAGTGAATAGTTGTGAATATATTTTTTAACAAAAATCTTATTAAAATAACAAACTACTTTGTTGTCTTTTTTAAGAGGATTCATTTTGAAGTTATATTTCAACCTAATTCTACGTTAACTACTGCTATTTATTAGTTGGTCATTTTAAACCAATATCTCTTCAAATATATATTTTTTTGAATACATTCATCTTTGAAGTAGATCTGAATTCTATAATATGACATTCCAACTGTGAAGTTAAACATGTACCATTAAACAAATAAAACTCTTTTGATTTATTGGCGTTTTTAATGCTCAGACCTAGTCATTGATTAAGTTTCAGCTTCTTGCACTAAGTAGTGGATAAGTCGTTCCCTATAGAAGAACCATAATTCTATATAAATTCATGTTGTAATGGATTCAACTGCATGTACTAAGTTGTGGAATTAAAATTATTTTGATAATATGATCTTTTCTAGTAAAAATCACCAACCTCAAATAGATATCGTTATAGGAGATTACTAGGGGATTTATGTGTCCCAAACCACAATAGAAAAAGATTTTTTCCTATTTACTATTTATCTAATGCTCATATTATTTACAAAAGAGAACATTTCAAATCTGCATAAATTAAAAATAGATTTAAAATCCATAATCAATGAAGATTTTTAAAAATACTCATTTCACCCCACCCCTCCCCTCTTGTGCATCTTTATATTATTATGATATAACAATTGATATCAAAGGAGTGATTTTTTTTGTTAAGAAGATAGATCTATAGAATGATTAAAATAATAAGGTCTATATAAAGAATATATCAATGGATGACCAAAGAGAAATTTTTTATATGATTCATGATCAATATTTCAATGGTGAAAACTATGGATTCAAGAAATTACACATGATCATATACCTAAATAATAAGGGATTCAAATTTTATTCAAATATCACCAGTTCTTATGAAATTCCTAAGAGGTAAGAAAACCAAAATGCTACCCAAAAATTTGAATATGATATCAACTCAAAAGAAATAAATGAAATTATATGTGGACACAATCCTAATTAATTAAATCATTTATCAAAATTTCCTACTACCTATGTGATGTATAAAACAATCACCATTGCATATGAATTAGCATATAACAAAAAAAAATGATGTATGATACTGCAAAACTAATATTTGAAACCTTTTGGATTTATGATGTAGAAAGTTTCACACAGATGAATCGATGATTGGTATAAATTTTAAAAAATATTACTACCCTAGGTGATCTAATTTCACAATAAAATCAAGAACTAGAAGTACTTATAGTACTACATACAATGTGGAATGAAACATCTGTAGTTATTCAACAATCATCACCTATAAAAAATTTTACTATGGGAGAATTAATTATAAAGTTGATGATGTAAGAAGAAGAGATGAATGAAGAATATGAAAATCCCAAGATTTAGTAAAAAGGGAAAACAAGTCACCTAATGTCACATACCGTAAGAAAGAAAAGAAGTCATAAGAAAATTTCAAAATATCAAAATAATCTGACTGCTTAAATTTTGATAGGGAACTATCACAACTGGATAGAATGTCTGGTAAATTCTACAGGAATAAAATATGATTAAAAAAATATTTTAGAAATGATGAGAAAGGATAAAAATAATTTAGATTCTTTGAATGAAGATAGATGGGCCATATCAGACCCGATATTTCCCAAATAAAGGATGAAATAACAAAAATCAAAATGAAACATTTTAAGAAATATGGTTATGAGCATAAAGGAAAAAAGATCCATGAAAGGTATGTGGAGTGTGTTTGAATATTCCAGCATCCCTTCCAAATATTATTAATAAAAAAATCTATAAAATACAAAATCAAACATTTTCTTTATGGATAAGGAAAAATAAGAGGTATAATCAAATTTTTATTGTACTTCTGGATCTGATTGCTTATCAAATAGTATATTTGATGATTATTGTTCAATGATAGAAGATAAATATTATTATTTAATAATTAAACAAAAATACTTAAAAAATATTCACAATATGTTTTTAGGTGAAAGATACATAATGCTAAAAAACATCAAGAACTAATTGAAAAATTAAATTTATCTACATCGACTTGTACTTTTCATGAAAAATGGATAAAATAATTACATGATGAAGTAGAATCTTCTAAATTTTAGGCTAGTATTTTTGACCTAAAATAGTAGATACTCTTAATGAAATCCTTGGAAAAAATGTTATTAAAAAAAGAAAAATACGAAATTGGAAGAAAGTGAAAAATGACAATGTTATATAAAAACTACTTTTTTCTTGGTACTAAAATTTCTACATACTTTTATTATGGAATAAAAGTATATTACACTAACAAATCTTATTCAAGTAATACTCAAATAATTTGTTCTAAACGTGTATTCCTTTCAAAAATATTCTAAAGAATGTAATATAAATTATGGGAAAATAAGGATGATCAAGATTCCTAGATCCTTGCATGCTGACACAACTAGACCCATGATAATATGGATATCAAAACCAATAAATAATTAAATTCTTTTTTAGGTAAAATATCTTAGGGAAAAATGATATGGTATATGGATAGTGGATGATCAAGACACATGAGTGGAGGCCCTACTGACGTTCACACACTGACAAAAATAGATAGAGGTCTATTCACCTTTAGTGACAATAAAAAAAGACGGATTATTGGATTAGAACTATTAGAGATCCAAAAACAATCTCAATCAAAAAAGTAATATAAATACATGGGATCAAGAAAAACCTATTACGTATTTATCTACATTGTGATGATGGATTTTATATTTATTTTTCTAACAATTCCTACTCAATTTTTAAAGATAAACTGCTTAATTTTAAGGAACCAACAACTTATAATGTTATAAATTGTATCATAATTCCTTTTGTAAATAGAAATTGAATTGATTAACTATTAAGTCCATTGATTCATGGATTTGGAATATCATAATTGTACATTGTAACACATTTTCATTAGACAATATTTCTAGGAAAAAATTAATTTCTAATTTTCCGAGTCTTAATTTTTAAAATGATAGATTATTTGATGCATGTAAAATTGGAAAAAAACAAAAAACATTGTTCAAATTAATAAAAAAAATTGATACATCTAAACCATTATAACTTATCTATATGGATTTGTTTTTAAAATCGAGAGTATAAATTTTGGATGAAAAATTATATGTTTATGTTATAGTTGATCATTTTTCAAGATTTATTGGGGTTTATTTTGTAAAACCTAAAAGTGAAGTATTCATTCTGGTTGATTTTTTTTGTAAAATTGTTCAAAATTAAAAATAATTTAAATAATTTTATTAAGAAGTGATCATGGTGGAGAATTTTAGAATCAAGAATTTTATTCTTTTTGCACAAATTTGGTTATTAAAAACACATTATCTACACTAAGAACACCTCAATAAATGGAATTTTTGTATGAAGAAATAGAACTAATTAATAAATGGAAATGACTATGCCGAATGAATATAATCTTCCTGCCAGTTTTTGGGAAGAATCTATAAGAATAGATTTCTATATCCTTAATAGAGTGTT
The DNA here is from genome assembly GCA_963277665.1 of Viscum album. NCBI lineage: Eukaryota > Viridiplantae > Streptophyta > Magnoliopsida > Santalales > Viscaceae > Viscum > Viscum album. The sequence continues at coordinate 1,407,099,401 of OY728129.1, forward strand.
AATAAGACCAATTATTAAAAATACACCATAGGAACATAGGAATAATAGAAAACCTAAAGTAGAATACTTTAAATTTTTTTTGATGCAAGGGGTATATCTTGAATGATAAGATTAACCTTCGTAAATTTGATCCAAAATCAAATAAAGTAATATTTTTAGGATATTATACTACTTATAAAATCTGTAGAATATTTAATAAAGATTCTTGGGTTATTGAAGAATTGGTCCATGTGAAGTTTGATGAAACTGCCCATTTTATTAAATAGAATTATCAAAAATATGAGAATACGGAATCCTTAGACAACATGAGACCCCAAACTCATAAGAATGATTTTGAAAATAATTTAGAAGATATTTTGTCCAGTTTATAAGAACCTAAAATTGAATAACTGGAAACTATCCAACCTCAAAAATATAGAACCTTAAAGGGAAATCCATTAGAAACAATTAATGGAAATCTACACACAATAGTTATAACTAGACTAAATGTATCAAACCTAGCTAAATTATCTTTCTTTATATCCTAGTAAAAACTAGTTATATCGTAGAATCTTTATAAGATAAGAGTTTTTTATTATCCATTCAAGAAGAAATTAATTTTTTCAGTATAAATAATGTTAGGTAATTAGTACATAGAACATCAGATTGTATAGTGATAGGAAACAAGTGGGTCTGTAAAAATAAATAGGAGGGAAAACATTCAATTAATAGAAAAAGGATACAACCATAAATAATGAATAGTTTATGATGAAATCTTTTCACCTTTTAATATATTATAGGATATTATAATCCTTCCATATTATGAATCTCATGTGTATTTTAAATTATATCAGATAGATGTAAAATATAACCTTTTAATTGGAATTTAATGGTGGAATTTTATATTGAACAACCATCAGGTTTTGAAAACCCTCTTAAATCAAATTATGTTTTAAAAATTAGTAATTCTCTTTATGTCCTTAAACAGGAACCAAGATCTTAGTATGAAATATTATGTTCTTTTTCAGTAAGAAAATTTATTTTTTAGGGTACTAGAAGATCTGACCCTTTTTAATAAACCCATTTTCTCTAATATATTATTAGTGAAAATTTATGGTGATGATTTTATTTATGGATCATAATATAAAAATATTTGTATTGATTTTTCAGATATTATGAAAAAGGAAATTGAAATAAGTATAGTGGGAGAATTAAATTTCATTTTATAATTTCAAATTTATCTAAAATATTATGGTATTTTTTAAAATCAAAATAAATATATTATTCATTTATTAAAGAATATTGTACTTGAAAATAGTAAGAATTATACAACTCTCTTGTGTACCAATATAAAACTTTATTTGGATGAAGTTGGAAAACCAATTGACAATAAGATATATAGAGGTATGATTGATAGTTTATTATATCCTACTCTGAACAGACCAGAAATATTGTTTTCCATGTGTCTCTATGATATATTTTAGTCAAGACGACAAAATTCACATCTTACCCTTATTAAAATAATTTTTAGATTTTTAAAAGGTATTATTTTTTCTATCTATAATTTACCAAAAAAACATTGATTTTAATATAATTTTGTATTCATATACTGACTTTGGAGGATCTATATTAAATAAAAAATATCACTTCAAAGACCTCTAAATTTTTAAGGAAATATTTAGTATCTTGGTCAAGTAAGAAAAAATATTCATTTACACTGTCAACATCCAATCCAAAATATATATCTGCTAGTAGTTTTTGTACATAAGGGTAGTGTATAAAACACACCTTACTAGAATTTGAACATTATTTTAATTATATAACTATTTTATGTGATAATAATGATGCAATTAATTTTTCCAAAAATACTCTAAATCAATATTGGACAAGGAATATTGATATAAAAAATAATTTTCTAAAAGACAATGTTCTTAAAAATAATATATCTTTATATTTTTTTTAAATACTGAATATCTACTAATAGATTTTTTCTATAAACCACTTCTAATTACATGTTTAGATTTTATTAAGATGGATTTAGGAATATTTAACTTAAAATAAATATTTACAAATTTATTTCATTAATTTCTCTATCAAGCTATTTTATTCATTAAATGTTTTTTAACTGTCTATGTACCGATTAGATAAAATATATGTGTTTTAAATTTTTAAAATCACATCTTCTCAACATTAAAATTTAATGAATACCATATGTAATCGAAATGAGAAACAATACTTCTTTAGAAAACTATTAGAAAAATCATCCTCTCTCTTTACCATTTTATTTCAATCATTTTCAACTATAATATCATTTTTCTTCTTTTGAAAACCAAGAATCCAAAAACCTTAAAACATTAGATTCTCATAAATGATAAAGATATAGAGAATAAAGGAAAGTGAAGAAACTGATTTGAAGCATCAGCATTCCCCCTGAAGGAAGATTCTTTAAGGAAAGTCTATTGATTTTTAATGGTTGTATCAAATTTATATTCAAATCAAACAAGATCTTTTTTTCAAGATTTGGAGTTTTTATTTAATGCAGAAAATACATAATTTAATTTTTGAATAGAAAAAAATAATTTCTATAAGAATGTTGATTTGATATTTTGGAAAATAGAGGAGATAATATCTTCTTGATTAGATAATATGGAGTTCGTAATCTCATTGAAAGAAATTGTAAAGATCTTAAAATTACACCCTAAAGGATTATTCCACGTTTACCATTGATGAATTGTACATATGAATCATAAGTAATAATATATCATTTCATTTATTTTTTAAGCAACCAATATCCGTAAAATGTTTGTAATGTATATTGAGTTTCACTAGAAAGTACATGTCGAGTTTATTTAGATAGCTATATTTCCAAGAACTGCAGAATTAGAAATTATTTTTAACCCTAACATGTATACCATGTTTTTTTATCTCAATTATCTTCAGTTAAAATTACCCATATATATTTTTGAAATATCTAAATCATTGTTTTCTATCAAAGGCCAGAATTTAATTATATCCCTATGGTCGAATTATTCCTTTTCTTCTATATAGAAATAATAAGATTAAAAAAATGATTTTTGATATAAATGTCATCCTTGTAACATTATTAACGTTTATACTTTAATAAAATTATTTTTCATTTAGATTAATGTTAAATGATAAGTATTTACTCTTAGTATAACTAAACGACAAGAATCTAGACCATTTGCTCGAGGGGAACAATGAAATATCTAGTCTTTAGGATTGATTCATTTGAGAAATGAAGAAGTTAGAGAGTATAGAATAGATGATTTTTCTCAACCAACTAAGAGAAATTTGTATTATGACTCTATAGATCAAGATGAGGAAACATCTGTAGAATTTTCCAATGAGTAAATTTTCACAAGGCCCATAATCAGAGAAGAAACTCATCATGAGAACTGAGAATTAGAAATATATGGACCTGGATATATGTAACGCCCCGACCCCAGCTACCCAGAGCCGGTGCATTACTTCGTAACATTGGAATGATCACAAAAGATCAAGTCTCGAAAGACCGATTAGTTTAGTAGCCTTGGAAACACTAGATACATTCATAAATGTTACATTACATCTCAAAGTGAAAAACTATAATAACATAGTCTCCATAGTCCACACTTCTATCCTCTTCGGACTATCCCTGTAGGTCATTCATAAAATACTTCTTCACATCCTGGAAAATATTAAAACACTGAAAGGGTTGAGCTCAGATGCTCAGCAAGGATAACAATATAGCGGAATCTTTCATAAATAAACATTAACATTTAAGGCAATGTATAACTAAAACGAAAGCCTTTTAAACTTGAACTTCAACATAATATGGCAAAAGTAAAATGAGATAATGCCATTCACTTCTTCACATGGATATTCTACTGGTCGAATAATCACATGCAATATCAATAACCACTTTCATAATGATGGAATTCATAATGCCAGACTATCATAACCACGTAGCCAAGGCCTCGTGCCAAGACCACAAATAAGATTTTGTCAAGGCCTCATGCCAAGACACTAGTTTGTCTCATGAGACCTGCCGATGCATCGAGGAGCTATAGCAGGCTCCACCCGTCACTTATTAAGTCCAATGCATTCCTCATATGAATAGGTTTAAACATATCATAAACCATAACATAATCATATCACATAAAACATGCATAAAGGAAACATAACATTTCTCACATTTCAATCACAAGATATAAATAAAACACATTGATATAATAAAAATGCTTTCAAAACCATTTTCAATACCAATATAAAATAAAGTTAAAACATAGTATTTATTTTTCATTAAAAAAATGATGGCTTGTAGAGGAAGCCAAATCTCAAATAATGGTCACGGCGGCGGAGAAGTCGTTGTCGCCGCATATGTACGGAAAGAAAAAAAATTCCCTTTTGTCGTTTAGTAAAACGCTTCGTATAAAAAGATTCCTTTTGAATAAACGTTAAAGTCAAAGGGGTTTATACACCGTATAAAAGAAAGTTGTGTATAAAACCAAATATGCCTCAATGAAAGGAGATTGAGACGAAGTCCCTTAAAAAGATCATTTTTTTAAATAAAGTACATCTATAATGTGTATTCACTATAAGTACACATAAATAATGTACAAATACAATATAGGAGATAATAATATCATGACATAATTTGAAAGTAGGAGATTAACCCAAAGAATGGAAGTTGGGTTAAGAAGTTCCCTTACCTTGCGTTCTGTCCTGACTTGACCGTTCTTTAACCTCCTGAATAATAAACTAGAGTTAATTTCTATTTACTTAAGAACCTTTTACATGTTCATTATTCCATTTATATCACTTATTACCATGTTATGAACATTATTTAATTATTTAAGTTAATAACGGTCGTTTTGTCGATCTTTGGTACTTGAGTCAAAAATAAACTTCTTATAATTACAAGTTGTTCATGCGGTGAAATATCCATTATATCCAGAATTATATTCATGATGTATATATCATATATATACAGTATACACATTCATTCATAATGTCACGTAACATTTAGAGGTAAGAAATGGAATGCACCGTTCATGGAGACGGTAAGCCGTACGTACGCATGTACGCTACTTTCATTTCTATTTCGTATTTAATGGAATGAAATCATAATGATATAAATTTATAATATAATTACAGTATAATATAGTGTATAATACCATTTAATCCATCCTTTATACATCCCACATATGGCATTAACGATTCAAATCACTTTGAGGGGGCGGTAGTCCGCACTTCCTAAAATGAAATTATCGCGTTTTACCCATAATGGAAATCATAAAGTATGCCATAAATGAGAAATAAAGAAGCATAAGTAAAACATAAACATATTATATATCATATATAAAAATATTGACATCTTAATGCCCACCTTTGAAGGTGTTATATGAGTGTTGAACAATCATCGTTTCGTGAGGCAGAAATTCGCCATCCACAGAAACCGTATGTTCTTTAACCATTAGATGTAGGTGTGTGTAAGTGTAGCTCGAATACTGTTTATAAAAACATCATAGTATATTGAGGATACTGGTGTTGTTACAATAGAAATGAAAAAAAAGAATTTAGGGGGTTGGAGAAGAAAAATAAAACAAAACAACATTAGAGAAGACAGTACCTCAAAATCGGGTAACTCTTTTTGATTTGAGCCAAAGGCTTCCTTGGGAAGAGTTATGCCCAAAGTGAGGCTTCTAGGAGTAGGAGGGGGAATTTGGGAGAGTATTTGGGCAGAGTTTGGCCGATCCAAATGGATTGAAGGTGTGAATAAGGTGGGAGAGGTGGGGGCCTTTTATAAGTAGAGAGGAGGGGATCTTTTGGAAAGTTTGAAATGTTACATTATTATAAAATGATTTTCGGATTCTAAAGGTCCCACACTTATATAATTCGTGTATAAGGTGATAATGGTTCTAACTCTCCTCATCCAATAGGCTTTGGACAAGTGTAAGCCTTGGATTTTTCATTATCTTCTCATTTTATTTAAATCGTTAAATAATGAGGTCATCGCTGCATCATAATGATGTCATAAATAATTTAATTTATTTATTGTCTAAAAATTATAAAAAAAATACTATGATGTAGGAAATCTTTTTAGCTTTCTAATTAATATTTATAGTCAAAATTTGGACTTGTGTAACCCCACTTAAAAACTGTTTTAGTAAAACAACTCATGTTTGTGTCAATTTAATTTTAACATTAAATAAATATATATTAATGTCATTTTCCAACCAAAGTGGCTCCATGGGGTCCCCAAGTTGACCCATGGGTTGTCTTGGTCTGCCATGACTCATACAATAGGAGTAGGACAAGTTTCAAGCTCATATCATATTATTAAAACATTTTTTTTACCTTAAACTACACTAATTACCTCTAATCGCGATTAAGAACGTAAAAGTTACTATTCACCAAAAAATTATTTTAATCTCATTGAACCACATTTTACTTCTTAATGACAACCATGTATGTCGGATTTTTGAAAATCAAATCATAGAAGTGGTAATATTTCATTTTAACGAAAAATCAGTTTTTAACAACCACTCAGTGGTTTCACTATTCATCAAAAATTGATGTTTTTCAGAATAAGGCCAAAACGTCACCCTAAGCTATAATTGATATTCCGAATTCAAAAATGATTTCTATTTTAAAAAATTCCAAACATATAAGTTGCATTAATTAATTTTATAATTAATTCCCGCTGTTACAATAAATAGCGTGTTTTTAAGAAACAATTTATATCAAAAGATTGGCAATTGTTTATGTCCAATTTCAATGTTAAATTAATTCTAATGACCACCATTGGATAAAATGGTAAAAATATATTCTAATTATACTTTAAAACCACTAAACAGTATAATTTATCACTATAAATTATTTTGATTAAAAAAGTTGTTTTTAAGTATTTTTCACTATTCATAAAAAATTAGAAGTTCTCAGAAAAATACCAAAATTTCAACAGAGGCTAATTCCGATATTAAGAATCCAAAAATAAAGTACATTTTGAAATATAAAATTTCTATAATTTTAAAAAGTGGTTATTACTATTCATAATGGCTACTTTGATTAGTCGCGGTGTTTTAGAACTCGAAGTTGCATACAATGCAAGCTATTGCATTATTGAATGAGAAGTGTATCATGGAAGCTCGGGGTGTTACATTCTCCCCTCCTTCAATAAATTGCATCCTCGCAATTTGAAATTTTTTCTTTGAAAATAAAAGGTTGAAAATAGAAAATACCTTTGTGGAAAGCCCACATCGGAAATAAGGTTAATAAAATTTAGTCTTAATAAGGGGGAAATGGAAATAAGAAAGTCACCACCAAACTATGATCTCGATAAGGAGAACATTGGTGGCAATTAGAGACATATAATTGGAGGAAAAACGTAAATATTTGTAGGGAGTTATTGAGGTCATCAATCACAATCAACTGTCAAATTGAGGGCCTCAGAGCCTTCAATCTATGTTGATTTGAAATATCATCAGTTCAAAAAGACATAAGGTATTAGGATAACACATTTTTTTTGTTTTAATATCCCTTTACTAAAGTTTAAGAATTAATTTATTCATTGAATAAGAGATAGGTATATATATATTTATTCTTGACAATTAGAGTTTTAACCTTCAACTCATCTTTCACTCAAAAAGATATAGAACTCAAAAATATTATACTTATCCTAATTGTATAAGGTTCCAAATATTAACACATACCATTTAGATTAGTAAAATTATTTTGTAATAACCAGGGACTTCCTGTAGGCTAGTGGTAGGAAATAAAGGCCTGTCGCACTATGGTTGTGGGTTCGATTCCTGCAGCTTTGTCCGACGCGACGGGTTATGCCCCACCCTGCAGGTTGTCCTTTTCCTAAAACTATAGTATCATAATATTCCAAAAATAATCTTTATAAATGCTTTAACCTTAAACAATACTATCCATGGTTCAACTTAATCCATTCTAACCTTAATAGTTATCCAAAATACCTCCGTCCAGACTTTCTCTAAAAGGTCTCTAAATTCCAAAATCAATTGTAACATCAGATTCCCCAAACAAAGAAAAGATTCTCTTATTGTCACATACTAAAAATATGATTACCTTAATCATATTACCTTAATCAAAAAGTACTGCAGTACAATCTTTATATATATCACATTATTCTTATAACCAGAATATAATCCTTGAGTCCAAAAGCACCAATACATTAATTATTCCGCTTCAACTATAGTCACAGCATAAGATTGGCCTTGATCCCTTGGCCTTTTCTGAGGTAAGTTTCCTTGACGCTTAGGACATTCATTTTCATAATGCCCCATTTCCCTACAATTGTAGCATTAAACTTTGACAGCCTCTTTCTTTCCCTTGCAATCACGAGCCTGGTGACCCTTTTCTCCACATTTATAACAAACTCCCATTCCTTTTAGGCATGTACCAGGGTGATTTTTCCCACAATTATCACATAATGGAAAATCCTTCTTTCCCTTTTTCCCTTTATCTGTCTCTTGTTCCCCCGTTCTCTTCTTCTCTTGCTTTACTTTGTTTTCATAAGACTTAGAGAATTCCTTTTTTGTCTTGATAGCACACGAGACAATATCTTCGTATGATGAGAAGGATTGTGATACTAAAGCTTGATGGAGAAATGGTTTTAACCCATCAAAGAAATGATCAATCTTACTCCTTGGGTTACGTATATAATCGGTAGCATGCCTCGCTAACCTTGTAAAGTTAGCCTCATACTTTGCGACATTCTCATCCTCCTTCTGCCTCAAACTCAGAAATTGCCTTTCCATATCTGCTTGATGGTCACGAGGAAAGTATTTTTCTAAGAAAAGCTCTTTGAACTCCCTCCATTCCATATTCAATACGTCATCATCTTCCTTTGTGTTTTGAATCCGTGACCACCACTGATCGGCATCTCTAGTGAGGCGGTAAACTGCCATGACAACCTTCTCCCTTTCGCTACTCCCCAAGGCGAGGAATATTTTCTCTAAGGAGTTTATCCATTGCTCAGCTACTAATGGATTTGTACCCCCATTAAATGTTGGTGGTTGTTGCCTCATGAAGCGGTCTAACATTGATCCTCCACGTTGCGGATCAGGGTGCTCCATACGAGTAAGGTTATTATTCATAACCTGAGTGAGTTGTCCCAGTATGGTAATAAGTTGATCAGCACCAGTTTTATCTCCAGATCCACAATAATTATCTTGAGCAGGAGGGAAATCCCTACATGGAGTTCGTGCATTGATACGGTTTCCATTCCTTCCACTAGGCACCATTTCTATAGAATGGCATAAACTAGATTAGTTTATGAATCAAAATACATAATAACAAACGTGAAAACACTTATAATAAATTGAACTATTCATGGATATAATCCATAATCATAAAAATGTTTTCTTTGAGGATGTATATAATCATAACCCTTTATAGTGGTTTGTAAAGAAAATGAGGATTATCCTAAGCATATCCCCCAGGAGTGTCGTAACCAAGAGTGCAGCAAGGCCCGTTGTCGTGCACCAGTTCCCGTTCGAGTCTAGCTCAAAGCGGTGTTTTCGGGTTTTACCCCTAGGTACATCTGTGCCAGAGCCGCCTCTACCTGCTCGTATCCAGACAGGGATGTATTGCTCGGAAAACTCATAACATCTCTATAATACCAAAATTCTAGGAAGTTCTTCTATACTAATCCTCAAAGTCTATCTTTGGGATATGTTCTTTAATCAGAGTTTATCTAAATCTAGCTTCCAAGGTTAGTACTAAACTGCCTCTGATACCAACTGTAACGCCCCGACCCCAGCAACCCAGAGCCGGTGCATTACTTCGTAACATTGGCATGATCACAAAAGATCAAGTCTCGAAAGACCGATTAGTTTAGTAGCCTTGGAAACAATAGATACATTCATAAATGTTACATTACATCTCAAAGTGAAAAACTATAATAACATAGTCTCCATAGTCCACACTTCTATCCTCTTCGGACTATCCCTGTAGGTCATTCATAAAATACTTCTTCACATCCTGGAAAATATTAAAACATTGAAAGGGGTGAGCTCAGATGCTCAGCAAGGATAACAATATAGCGGAAGCTTTCATAAATAAACATTAACATTTAAGGCAATGTATAACTAAAAGGAAAGCCTTTTAAACTTGAACTTCAACATAATATGGGAAAAGTAAAATGAGATAATGCCATTCACTTCTTCACATGGATATTCTACTAGTCTAATAATCACATGCAATATCAATAACCACTTTCATAATGATGGAATTCATAATGTCAGACTATCATAACCACGTAGCCAAGGCCTCGTGCCAAGACCACAAATAAGATTTTGTCAAGGCCTCGTGCCAAGACACTAGTTTGTCTCATGAGACCTGCCGATGCATCGAGGAGCTATAGCGGGCTCCACCCGTCACTTATTAAGTCCAATGCATTCCTCATATGAATAGGTTTAAACATATCATAAACCATAACATAATCATATCACATAAAACATGCATAAAAGAAACATAACATTTCCACATTTCAATCACAAGATAAAATACAACACATTGATATAATAAAAATGCTTTCAAAACCATTTTCAATACCAAAATAAAAGAAAGTTAAAACTTAGTATTTATTTTTCATTAAAAAAATGATGGCTTGTAGAGGAAGCCGATTCTCAAATAATGGTCACGGCGGCGGAGAAGTCGTTTTCGCCGCATAAGTACGGAAAGAAAAAAATTCCCTTTTGTAGTTTAGTAAAACTCTTCGTATAAAAAGATTCCTTTTGAATAAACGTTAAATTCAAAGGGGTTTATACACCGTATAAAAGAAAGTTGTGTATAAAACCAAATATGCCTCAATGAAAGGAGATTGAGACGAAGTCCCTTAAAAAGATCATTTTTTTAAATAAAGTACATCTATAATGTGTATTCACTATAAGTACACATAAATAATGTACAAATACAATATAGGAGATAATAATATCATGACATAATTTGAAAGTAGGAGATTAACCCAAAGAATGGAAGTTGGGTTAAGAAGTTCCCTTACCTTGCGTTCTGTCCTGACTCGACCGTTCTTTAACCTCCTGAATAATAAACTAGAGTTAATTTCTATTTACTTAAGAACCTTTTTCATGTTCATTATTCCATTTATATCACTTATTACCATGTTATGAACATTATTTAATTATTTAAGTTAATAACGGTCGTTTTGTCGATCTTTGGTACTTGAGTCAAAAATAAACTTCTTATAATTACAAGTTGTTCATGCGGTGAAATATCCATTATATCCAGAATTATATTCATGATATAGATATAATATATATCATATATATACAGTATATACATTCATTCATAATGTCACGTAACATTTAGAGGTAAGAAATGGAATGCACCGTTCATGGAGACGGTATGCCGTACGTACGCATGAACGCTACTTTCATTTCTATTTCGTATTTAATGGAATGAAATCATAATGATATAAATTTATAATATAATTACAGTATAATATAGTGTATAATACAATTTAATCCATCCTTTATACATCCCACATATGGAATTAACGATTCAAATCACTTTGAGGGGGCGGTAGTCCGCACATCCTAAAATGAAATTATCGCGTTTTACCCATAATGGAAATCATAAAGTATGCCATAAATGAGAAATAAAGAAGCATAAGTAAAACATAAACATATTATATATCATATATAAAAATAGTGACATCTTAATGGCCACCTTTGAAGGTGTTATATGAGTGTTGAACAATCATCGTTTCGTGAGGCAGAAATTCACCATCCACAGAAACCGTATGTTCTTTAACCATTAGATGTAGGTGTGTGTAAGTGTAGCTCGAATCCTTATTATAACAACATCCTAGTATATGGAGGATACTGGTGTTGTTACAAAATAAATGAATAAAAATAGTTTAGGGGGTTGGAAAAGAAAAATAAAACAAAACAACATTAGAGAAGACATTACCTCAAAATCGGGTAACTCTTTTTGATTTGAGCCAAAGGCTTCCTTGGGAAGAGTTATTCCCAAAGTGAGGATTCTAGGAGTAGTAGGGGGAATTTTGGAGAGTATTTGGGCAGAGGTTGTCCGAGCCAAATGGCTTGAAGGTGTGAATAAGGTGGGAGAGGTGGGGGCCTTTTATAAGTAGAGAGGAGGGGCTCTTTTGGAAAGTTTGAAATGTTACATTATTATACAATGATTTTCGGATTCTAAAGGTCCCACACTTATATAATTCGTGTCTAAGGTGATAAGGGTTCGAAATCTCCTCATCCAATAGGCTTTGGACAAGTGTAAGCCTTGGATTTTGCATTATCTTCTCATTTTATTTAAATCGTTAAATAATGAGGTCATCGCTGCATCATAATGATGTCATAAATAATTTAATTTATTTAATGTCTAAAAATTATAAAAAAAATACTATGATGTAGGAAATCTTTTTAGATTTCTAATTAATATTTATAGTCAAAATGTGGACTTCTGTAACCCCACTTAAAAACTGTTTCAGTAAAACAACTCATGTTTGTGTCAATTTAATTTTAACATTAAATAAATATATATTAATGTCATTTTCCAACCAAAGTGGCTCCATGGGGCCCCCAAGTTGACCCATGGGTTGTCGTGGTCGGCCATGACTCATCCAATAGGAGTAGGACAAGTGTGAAGCTCATATCATATTATTAAAACATTGTTTTTACCTTAAACTACACTAATTACCTCTAATCGCGATTAAGAACTTAAAAGTTACTATTCACCAAAAAATTATTTTAATCTCATTGAACCACATTTTACTTCTTAATGACAACCATGTATGTCGGATTTTTGAAAATCAAATCACAGAAGTGGTAATATTTCATTTTAACGAAAAATCAGTTTTTAACAACCACTTAGTGGTTTCACTATTCATCAAAAATTGATGTTTTTCAGAATAAGGCCAAAACTTCACCCTAAGCTATAATTGATATTCCAAATTCAAAAATGATGTCTATTTTAAAAAATTCCAAACATATAAGTTGCATTAATTAATTTTATAATTAATTCCCGCTGTTACAACAAATAGCGTGTTTTTAAGAAACAATTTATATCAAAAGATTGGCAATTGTTTATGTCCAATTTCAATGTTAAATTAATTCTAATGACCACCATTGGATAAAATGGTAAAAATATATTCTAATTATACTTTAAAACCACTAAACAGTATAATTTATCACTATAAATTATTTTGATTAAAAAAGTTGTTTTTAAGTATTTTTCACTATTCATAAAAAATTAGAAGTTCTCAGAAAAATACCAAAATTTCAACATAGGCTAATTCCGATATTCCGAATCCAAAAATAAAGTCCATTTTGAAATATAAAATTTCTATAATTTTAAAAAGTGGTTATTACTATTCATAATGGCTACTTTGATTAGTCGCGGTGTTTTAGAACTCGAAGTTGCGTACAATGCAAGCTATTGCATTATTGAATGAGAAGCGTATCATGGAAGCTCGGGGTGTTACATTCTCCCCTCCTTCAATAAATTGCGTCCTCACAATTTGAAATTTTTTCTTTGGAAATAAAAGGTTGAAAATAGAAAATACCTTTCTGGAAAGCCCACATCAGAAATAAGGTTAATAAAATTTAGTCTTAATAAGGGGGAAATGGAAATAAGAAAGTCACCACCAAACTATGATCTCGATAAGGAGAACATTGGTGGCAATTAGAGACATATAATTGGAGGAAAAACGTAAATATTTGTAGCGAGTTATTGAGGTCATCAATCACAATCAACTGTCAAATTGAGGGCCTCAGAGCCTTCAATCTATGTTGATTTGAAATATAATCAGTTCAAAAAGACATAAGGTATTAGGATAACACATTTTTTTTTGTTTTAATATCCCTTTACTAAAGTTTAAGAATTAATTTATTCATTGAATAAGAGATAGGTATATATATATATTTATGCTTGACAATTAGAGTTTCAACCTTCAACTCATCTTTCACTCAAAAAGATATAGAACTCAAAAATATTATACTTATCCTAATTGTATAAGGTTCCAAATATTAACACATACCATTTAGATTAGTAAAATTATTTTGTAATAACCAGGGACTTCCTGTAGGCTAGTGGTAGGAAATAAAGGCATGTCGCACTATGGTTGTGGGTTCGATTCCTGTAGCTTTGTCCGACGCGACGGGTTATGCCCCACCCTGCAGGTTGTCCTTTTCCTAAAACTATAGTATCATAATATTCCAAAAATAATCTTCATAAATGTTTTAACCTTAAACAATACTATCCATGGTTCAACTTAATCCATTCTAACCTTAATAGTTATCCAAAATACCTCCGTCATGACTTTCTCTAAAAGGTCTCTAAATTCCAAAATCAATTGTAACATCAGATTCCCCAAACAAAGAAAAGATTCTCTTATTGTCACATACTAAAAATATGATTACCTTAATCCTATTACCTTAATCAAAAAGTACTTCAGTACAATCCTTATATATATCACATTATTCTTATAACCAGAATATAATCCTTGAGTCCAAAAGCACCAATACATTAATTATTCCGCTTCAACTATAGTCACAGCATAAGATTGGCCTTGATCCCTTGGCCTTTTCTGAGGTAAGTTTCCTTGATTCTTAGGACATTCATTTTCATAATGCCCCATTTCCCTACAATTGTAGCATTCAACTTTGACAGCCTCTTTCTTTCCCTTGCAATCACGAGCCTGGTGACCCTTTTCTCCACATTTATAACAAACTCCCATTCCTTTTAGGCACGTACCAGGGTGATTTTTCCCCCAATTATCACATAATGGAAAATCCTTCTTTCCCTTTTTCCCTTTATCTGTATCTTGTTCCCCCGTTCTCTTCTTCTCTTGCTTTACTTTGTTTTCATAAGACTTAGAGAATTCCTTTTCTGTCTTGATAGCACACGAGACAATATCTTCGTATGATGAGAAGGATTGTGATACTAAAGCTCGATGGAGAAATGGTTTTAACCCATCAAAGAAATGATCAATATTACTCCTTGGGTTACGTATATAATCGGCAGCATGCCTCGCTAACCTTGTAAAGTTAGCCTCATACTTTGCGACATTCTCATCCTCCTTCTGCCTCAAACTCAGAAATTGCCTTTCCATATCTGCTCGATGGTCACGAGGAAAGTATTTTTCTAAGAAATTCTCTTTGAACTCCCTCCATTCCATATTCAATACGTCATCATCTTCCTTTGTGTTTTGAATCCGCGACCACCACTGATCGGCATCTCCATTGAGGCGGTAAACTGCCATGACAACCTTCTCCCTTTCGCTACTCCCCAAGGCATGGAATATTTTCTCTAAGGAGTTTATCCATTGCTCAGCTACTAATGGATTTGTACCCCCATTAAATGTTGGTGGTTGTTGCCTCATGAAGTGGTCTAACATTGATCCTCCACGTTGCGGATCAGGGTGCTCCATACGAGTAAGGTTATTATTCATAACCTGAGTGAGTTGTCCCAGTATGGTAATAAGTTGATCAGCACCAGTTTTATCTCCAGATCCACAATAATTATCTTGAGCAGGAGGGAAATCCCTACACGGAGTTCGTGCATTGATACGGTTTCCATTCCTTCCACTAGGCACCATTTCTATACAATGGCATAAACTAGATTAGTTTATGAATCAAAATACATAATAACAAACGTGAAAACACTTATAATAAATTGAACTATTCATGGATATAATCCATAATCATAAAAATGTTTTCTTTGAGGATGTATATAATCATAACCCTTCATAGTGGTTTGTAAAGAAAATGAGGATTATCCTAAGCATATCCCCCGGGAGTGTCGTAACCAAGAGTGCAGCAAGGCCCGTTGTCGTGCACCAGTTCCCGTTCGAGTCTAGTTCAAAGCGGTGTTTTCGGGTTTTACCCCTAGGTACATCTGTGCCAGAGCCGCCTCTACCTGCTCGTATCCAGACAGGGATGTATTGCTCGGAAAACTCATAACATCTCTATAATACCAAAGTTCTAGGAAGTTCTTCTATACTAATCCTCAAAGTCTATCTTTGGGCTACGTGCTCTAATCAGAGTTTATCTAAATCTAGCTTCCAAGGTTAGTACTAAACTGCCTCGGATACCAACTGTAACGCCCCGACCCCAGCTACCCAGAGCCGGTGCATTACTTCGTAACATTGGCATGATCACAAAAGATCAAGTCTCGAATGACCGATTAGTTTAGTAGCCTTGGAAACACTAGATACATTCATAAATGTTACATTACATCTCAAAGTGAAAAACTATAATAACATAGTCTTCATAGTCCACACTTCTATCCTCTTCAGACTATCCCTGTAGGTCATTCATAAAATACTTCTTCACATCCTGAAAAATATTAAAACATTGAAAGGGGTGAGCTCAGATGCTCAGCAAGGATAACAATATAGCGGAAGCTTTCATAAATAAACATTAACATTTAAGGCAATGTATAACTAAAACGAAAGCCTTTTAAACTTGAACTTCAACATAATATGGCAAAAGTAAAATGAGATAATGCCATTCACTTATTCACATGGATATTCTACTGGTCAAATAATCACATGCAATATCAATAACCACTTTCATAATGATGGAATTCATAATGTCAGACTATCATAACCACGTAGCCAAGGCCTCGTGCCAAGACCACAAATAAGATTTTGTCAAGGCCTCGTGCCAAGACACTAGTTTGTCTCATGAGACCTGCCGATGCATCGAGGAGCTATAGCGGGCTCCACCAGTCACTTATTAAGTCTAATGCATTCCTCATATGAATAGGTTTAAACATATCATAAACCATAACATAATCATATCACATAAAACATGCATAAAGGAAACATAACATTTCCACATTTCAATCACAAGATATAAATACAACACATTGATATAATAAAAATTCTTTCAAAACCATTTTCAATACCAAAATAAAAGAAAGTTAAAACTTAGTATTTATTTTTCATTAAAAAAAATGATGGCTTGTAGAGGAAGCCGAATCTCAAATAATGGTCACGGCGGCGGAGAAGTCGTTGTCTCCGCATAAGTACGGAAAGAAAAAAATTCCCTTTTGTCGTTTAGTAAAACGCTTCGTATAAAAAGATTCCTTTTGAATAAACGTTAAAGTCAAAGGGGTTTATACACCGTATAAAAGAAAGTTGTGTATAAAACCAAATATGCCTCAATGAAAGGAGATTGAGACGAAGTCCCTTAAAAAGATCATTTTTTTAAATAAAGTACATCTATAATGTGTATTCACTATAAGTACACATAAATAATGTACAAATACAATATAGGAGATAATAATATCATGACATAATTTGAAAGTAGGAGATTAACCCAAAGAATGGAAGTTGGGTTAAGAAGTTCTCTTACCTTGCGTTCTGTCCTGACTCGACCGTTCTTTAACCTCCTGAATAATAAACTAGAGTTAATTTCTATTTACTTAAGAACCTTTTTCATGTTCATTATTCCATTTATATCACTTATTACCATGTTATGAACATTATTTTATTATTTAAGTTAATAACGGTCGTTTTGTCGATCTTTGGTACTTGAGTCAAAAATAAACTTCTTATAATTACAAGTTGTTCATGCGGTGAAATATCCATTATATCCAGAATTATATTCATGTTGTAGATATCATATATATCATATATATACAGTATATACATTCATTCATAATGTCACGTAACATTTAGAGGTAAGAAATGGAATGCACCGTTCATGGAGACGGTAAGCCGTACGTACGGATGAACGCTACTTTCATTTCTATTTCGTATTTAATGGAATGAAATCATAATGATATAAATTTATAATATAATTACAGTATAATATAGTGTATAATACCATTTAATCCATCCTTTATACATCCCACATATGGCATTAACGATTCAAATCACTTTGAGGGGGCGGTAGTCCGCACTTCCTAAAATGCAATTATCGCGTTTTTACCATAATGGAAATCATAAAGTATGCCATAAATGAGAAATACAGAAGCATAAGTAAAACATAAACATATTATATATCATATATAAAAATAGTGACATCTTAATGGCCACCTTTGAAGGTGTTATATGAGTGTTGAACAATCATCGTTTCATGAGGCAGAAATTCGCCATCCACAGAAACCATATGTTCTTTAACCATTAGATGTAGGTGTGTGTAAGTGTAGCTCGAATCCTTATTATAACAACATCCTAGTATATTGAGGATACTGGTGTTGTTACAAAATAAATGAATAAAAAGAGTTTAGGGGGTTGGAGAAGAAAAATAAAACAAAACAACATTAGAGAAGACATTACCTCAAAATCGGGTAACTCTTTTTCATTTGAGCCAAAGGCTTCCTTGGGAAGATTTATGCCCAAAGTGAGGCTTCTAGAAGTATTAGGGGGAAGTTGGGAGAGTATTTGGGCAGAGGTTGGCCAAGCCAAATGGCTTGAAGGTGTGAATAAGGTGGGAGAGGTGGGGGCCTTTTATAAGTAGAGAGGAGGGGCTCTTTTGGAAAGTTTGAAATGTTACATTATTATACAATGATTTTCGGATTCTAAAGGTCCCACACTTATATAATTCGTGTCTAAGGTGATAAGGGTTCTAAATATCCTCATCCAATAGGCTTTGGACAAGTGTAAGCCTTGGATTTTGCATTATCTCCTCATTTTATTTAAATCATTAAATAATGAGGTCATCGCTGCATCATAATGATGTCATAAATAATTTAATTTATTTAATGTCTAAAAATTATAAAACAAATACTATGATGTAGGAAATCTTTTTATCTTTCTAATGAATATTTATAGTCAAAATTTGGACTTCTGTAACCCCACTTAAAAACTGTTTTAGTAAAACAACTCATGTTTGTGTCAATTTAATTTTAACATTAAATAAATATATATTAATGTCATTTTCCAACCAAAGTGGCTCCATGGGGTCCCCAAGTTGACCCATGGGTTGTCTTGGTCGGCCATGACTCATCCAATAGGAGTAGGACAAGTTTCAAGCTCATATCATATTATTAAAACATTGTTTTTACCTTAAACTACACTAATTACCTCTAATCGCGATTAAGAACTTAAAAGTAACTATTCACCAAAAAATTATTTTAATCTCATTGAACCACATTTTACTTCTTAATGACAACCATGTATGTCAGATTTTTGAAAATCAAATCACAGAAGTGGTAATATTTCATTTTAACGAAAAATCAGTTTTTAACAACCACTTAGTGGTTTCACTATTCATCAAAAATTGATGTTTTTCAGAATAAGGCCAAAACTTCACCCTAAGCTATAATTGATATTCCGAATTCAAAAATGATGTCTATTTTAAAAAATTCCAAACATATAAGTTTCATTAATTAATTTTATAATTAATTCCCGCTGTTACAACAAATAGCGTGTTTTTAAGAAACAATTTATATCAAAAGATTGGCAATTGTTTATGTCCAATTTCAATGTTAAATTAATTCTAATGACCAACATTGGATAAAATGGTAAAAATATATTCTAATTATACTTTAAAACCACTAAACAGTATAATTTATCACTATAAATTATTTTGATTAAAAAAGTTGTTTTTAAGTATTTTTCACTATTCATAAAAAATTAGAAGTTCTCAGAAAAATACCAAAATTTCAACATAGGCTAATTCCGATATTCCGAATCCAAAAATAAAGTCCATTTTGAAATATAAAATTTCTATAATTTTAAAAAGTGGTTATTACTATTCATAATGGCTACTTTGATTAGTCGCGCTGTTTTAGAACTCGAAGTTGCGTACAATGCAAGCTATTGCATTATTGAATGAGAAGCGTATCATGGAAGCTCGGGGTGTTACAATATATTACATTATTTTTACCTTTGGGAGTATCCAATTGACCTAAGGAATAATAGGCTGATATTCATGTTCGATAACATAAAGTTTCCACTCAACCAGATTAGATGGAAGATACTACTCAAGGAAATGGGAAACTTCAGACTCTCGTAACTAAAAACACTAAAATTATTGAAAATCATGTTGTCTCTAATATTGATCAATCCATGTAAAAAATATTATGTATCTAGAGAAAGGAAAAAATTTCTTGGTGGTTTTTATTTTTCAAGTGAAAAAACATAAATTAATTCTATAGATATTATGGAAGAAGTTCCTCAATCCAAAAATCCAGATCAAGGAACATCTGATTCCCTAATAAAACATCTAGAATAGTTTGTAATAAATTTTAACAAGGTACATGAGAATAACTCTAGTATTTAACAAGAATTGGAATCATTAATAAATTATTTTAATCAATTTAGAAACTCAACTAGTCTATGGTTGTAATTAATGTATGTTTAGACTTTGTGTCAAGAAATTAAATTACATTATATGTCAAAAATATATTTTGATGTATTCAAAAGAGATATGTTTTATCTTGTTTGTAAACATTAAATCAGAATCTGTTTTCAAAACAAATTTCACTAATTTGATATTGTGTTTGGGAATCTAGTTTTATTCGATAAATATAAGTATCCTTCAATCCAAAATATTTACTTCTTCACCACCAACATCACCATACTTAAACAGATGTTTTCACAAAGTCACTTCAATAATGGTTGATGTAAATTAAAGACTTAATTATATTTAGTGTAAGAGTGCACCTCTATATGTTTTGTTTTATAATAAAATGGATATTATGAATAATTTTAATTCTACTGAACAATTCTTCAGATGTCTTCTCAATCAGTTAAAGGATAAGCTTACACAAATTCTTCAAATAAAGAAAATTCTATACAAATTTTTGATAGTCAATAGGATTGAAGGTTTGAAACTAGGTCAATATTCAAGAATTTTCATAAGGAAGTTGGCAGGAAATATTAAAGATATTTTACAAGGATAGATAGAAAAGTTAAAAGAAGTTTTGTAGGCTTCTCAAGCTTCACCATAATCAGAAACCTCTCCCAATAGAAACCTTTCTTAATCTACCAACTCTTTTATTTAAATCTTTTTCCTCAATCAAAATCCAATCATGTATTTATAAACTCTTTATATTAAAATTTTAATTGATTATTTATATTATTTTTATAATTTATATGTTTTATTGTTTTTTAAACTCCACTTCAAAATCACTTGTCTTATTTTTTCTTTCACATACCCTATAACATTTACTTATAATTATGTGAAACATTGAATGTGTTTTAATCCATTTTAGTATGATATATTTTTGATATCACAAAAGGATGGAAAATTATGTAAAGAAACAATTCTCAAATTAAGATCATTTATATTTATTTCATCCAAATAATACATTATTTCATAGAAATAATACTACGAAATCAAAATAATAAATTGAAAAATTAATTTCTAAAACAAAAAATGTTTTCATTAAAATATTATTTCACTCCTGTTTAAAAATACTATATTATATGTGAATTATTTTATGGATTTTTTATCATAAATTGATGGATATTATTGGGAATGAATTGTCTCAACAATACTATATAAATCTTATTGGTTTTTATACTCAAAAATACACTTGTTTTTTATTGGTGATATTGCTTTAAGTGAATTTAGAGAAAACAATATTTATTGAAATATTTATTCTGGAATTATATTAAACTTATTAATCCACAAGGAATATTTGTTAATGTGTTCAAAACATATTTTAGTATATTCTGGAAGCATTGCTTACACCCTATGTTTTAAAACATAATATAAGGAATCAACCAATTTTTTGGAACTTCTCTTGTGATTCATCAAATCAATGCTATCAATAAATTATGGTTAAGGAACCCTATTTTTAGTAATCAAATATATTGTACATCATCCCAACTATTATGATCAAACCTACATTTGATATTTTTTTTGTTTCATAGAGGAACCCCATGAGTGACTATTTAATGAACGAGATTTAAATCCATAATGTTATCTGTGATTTATGCAACATTCTCGATAGAAGTAATGAACTATTCAAAGTTATTTGACAATTTATTGAAGGTATTTTTATGATTTATTTAAAGACTCATATTAAACATAATAAATCATTCCCATTTTTAAGGGTAGATACAACTCCCCAGAATGATTTGAATTTGAATATCTATTTTCTATCAGGTGACTTTATTGGATATGAAAAACCGAATAATGATTTGTGTTCTATGTATAGAATATCAGATTATATTTTCAAAATATATGATTTATAGCTACATAATTGTGAATGTATTTTTGAATACAAAACTGCTACAAATAATGAATGACTGTTGTTTTCTAAAGATTCTTCTCTTTGAAGTTATATTTCAA
The DNA here is from genome assembly GCA_963277665.1 of Viscum album. NCBI lineage: Eukaryota > Viridiplantae > Streptophyta > Magnoliopsida > Santalales > Viscaceae > Viscum > Viscum album. The sequence goes on from OY728129.1 coordinate 1,407,121,648, forward strand.
CCTCATTCTACTATAACTATTGTTGTTTATTCATCATTACTTTTATTATAGATAAGTTTCAATCACGATCACTTCAAAGATATTATTTATTTTATACATTAATCTTGGAATAGGATATGTATTATGTCAGTTACTTATGAAACAATGATGTTTAACCTATACCAGTCAATAAATCAACCTATTATGGTTTTTTGGAGTTTCGACTACTTATATTTAGTTATGGATTTACTTTCTCCTTCCTGTACTATTGTTTGGATAACTAATTCCCAGTAAAAGAACCAAAATGTTCAATAAGGTATTTTTGTAAAGGTTTCAGTTATCTATACTCAGTTATAGATTTAAACGTCTTTTGATAAGATGACCATTTGTAATAAAAAAACACCATGCTCGTAGATAGACAATTGGTATAGTGAACTAAGGGATCTTTGTGTCCTAAACCACTATAAAAATTATTTTTTTCCAATTTAATATTTATCCTATGATCATATTATTTATATAAGTTAATGATGTATATATTCACAAATCATGAAGATACTTAAAATCTAGAATCTGTGAAGATTATTGAAAATACACAATACACCCCCTCTTGTGTATCTTTTTATTATTTTAACTTAACACATATATGGTATTATACATATTAATATGGTTTTTAATATAATTGTAATAAATTTAAATTTATTATACATAAGTTTGGAGAAATAAAGAAATGACCTGGACTCGAGGTTTGGGTTTTACATTACAATCTCATTTTTACTTGGATTGATTTTGGTAATATTTATAATGGTGAATTATATGATCTATATCTTCCAAATATTATGTAATTTATTATCCTATAGTTATTTATAGAAAATAAAGTTTTTCTATTATTTTTTCTTTATTTAATTACTCAAGAGACAAAATGAATTATTTTATGGAGAACCAACTTTATTTCTCTCTTCGATCGGGAGGGTTTATCTTTTATATCCATATTTTAATTAAAATATTTTCAAGAATGATTTCACTATTAAAAAAACAATTTTATAATGTACTTTTTATCCATAATTCAACTTCTATTAAAAAAATTAAATATATTATTATTTTCATTTTATTAATGTGATACTTTTCAGTTTTTACTGAAAATATTAAGGGGATATTTGTTTCAATGTACACCAAATGAATATATTTCCTATTTTCTTGTCTTCTATTTAATTTTATGGTTTCATTAAAAATTTCTATTTTTCATTTCAAATAAAAAAATTTATTTATTTTTGGGAAATTTTTTATTTTAAATATGTGATTTAAAAATAAAAATGGGTTTTCCTCAAGAAAACATCAAATGATTTCTTAAAATAATTTTTATTTATACCAAAAACCTTTTACTTTTCTTATGATTTACTTGGAATATGATCTAATGTTACCATATTTATTATTTCACTAGATTTTTTATGATTATAATGATGAAATATTGATGAAACAAATATTATTTTTCAAGGGTAAATCTTTAGTGTAAAAAGGTTTTCATTATATTGTGGCATATATAATAATGGATTATGATTTTTTGATAGGTGGTTCCATTATATATCTCAAATGAATCGGTAAAAGATTAATATTTTATGAGATCAATGGTTACATAAGAGTTTGTCCAAATCACGAGAAGAGTATATATGGGAATATCTCAAGCCTAATAGAAGATAAATAAGAGGTTTTCTGAATCTTGATGTAGCTACACTAGTGGTTATACCAAGCCTATCGTGTAATTAATGTATTGGTGGGTATCGTTGACATAATATTTATATGTTTTTTATTATTCCACACTTTATGAAACTCTTCTATGACATGATCTTATGAGAATTTTATTTTGGCATAGATCATGCTCTTTTATTCATTTATGATTCATGTCTTATTAAATTACAACCTATATTCCATGAATCATGATTTTATCAATAATTTTATATGAATTTATAATATAATGATAATTTTCTCATACCCTAATGATCATGATATTCTGACATATGATCAGTGATCGATAGCTCCCTTGTTTACCATTACTGAGCATCAAATATCACCATGTCTGATATTTAATTATCCCGAGGCTAGAGAGAAGGGTTTAAATTATGATATGTCTAAATTGGGTGCTAGTTGTTAAAAAATAAGTCGGAGATGATGTATATCATTTAGGTATCAGTTTTTTATGTATCCAAGATTCCAATATCCCTAAACCTTTATGTTTCATTTGTGGATAGTAATAATTATTAATGAATATCCATCTAATAAGATGTGATATTTTTGTTTTGTAATGTTTGGGACCCAATAATATTATCCTTTTAACTATTTTTTATTATCCTATATACCCTTTATTTCAACTTTATTCATAATCATAGTTCCTATAAAATTATTTACTTGCAGATCATTGATAAGGGTTTATTTTTTCATGTAATTAGAGATTCCATGACACTTTAAGATAAAAATATATATAGTTTCAATGATTAATGAGGTTAAAAAATATAAATTCCAAAAGAAGTACCATCACAAGAAATTTCCATGAGTCTACCATCTATTTGAGTTTTTCTCCCACCATATTTCATTTTGGTGGATGTAAATTTATGTTTTATGGTGTTATACATTACTTCCATAAATTTTTCAGTTCTCTTAAAATAAAATGAAATGGTACTCCACATTTTATGTCATGTAAAAACCTTTTAAACTCTATTAAACACATAAAGACCTATACTACATAAAATGGAATTCATATATTTAGATTTCAGATCATATTCATCTTCAACTATTTTATCACAATCATATGCTTCATTATTAGAAATTTAATACATCATTATAGATTTTAATTGTTCCTTCAATAAAATCGATTTCATGTAGATAATCATTCGAGCATTCTAGAAAACCATAAATTTCACCATTGAAGATTGGTGCCTAATTTTAGAAATAAATTCCTAAAAGTTATCTTTTATGTAATCTTTAGGGAAAGATATTTATAATTCAAGTGGAAAAGAACTCAAATTTAAATTTCCCTTATGCTAGTTATTTTCTGTGCAGTGTTGCACAATGACCAAATAGTGGGAGTGAATTGAGTTATTTTAAAAAATAATATCAACTTAAAAAAACACTCTTAAAAACATAATCAAAACTTCCTCACTCTTTAAAATAAAATACACGATAGCAATAAAATGAAATTATGAGTATAACACAAAAGGTTTATAATATTTCTAGGCACATAGATCCCCTATTCAACTCCACTAACCCTCTTTTTTGAGCTTGGTTGTTTTTTCTATTTTGGTTATTTTTATAAGGACCACAATAGTTGAATGAAAATAACTGCAAGATGTTACAAATGAACTAATAAAATTCATTCAGATATCCCTTCATAATAATTATCGATAATATTCACACAATATGTATAATGAGCATAAAATCTACAAAGATAATAGTTGAATAATGTATAGAGAGTTCAATACACAATTTCAAGATAAAACTAATAAATGATAAATAACATCTAGAGAGATATAAAATATATTTCAACTATATCTCAAGAGGTTCCTAACCAATATAAAATAACATCCAAAGAAAAATAACAATAGATGTTCATTTTCTCTCACACATTAATAATAGATATGAAAAATATAGCATATAGTTCACATGATAGAGTTATTTTAAATCATAAATATAGATATACATATATTTTAATTAAAACACATTATGCACATCAATGGTTGACATAGGAATATAACAATATAAAATTTTCATTTTCTTAAATTTAATATGTCTTTATTCTCTAAAAATAACAAATATTGAGGTAGTCATTGACTATATCATAAATCTCTCATGGAACTATATATCTTCTTGGAAATATAAATAACATTAATTTTAGTTTTCCTCATTTAGTATCAAGAAATTTGAATAAATAAAGGTAGGTGTGGAATTTAATTAGAATACTCCAATGGTAGAAAAATCCTTGATAATCCAATTAAAAATAGGAAAATACTATGTTTTACAAATCTTATTCATTCCAGTACTTTTCTTCATAGTATGTTTAATAACATGAATTTTATTCTAATTTTATGAATTTAGATATTAGCATTTTACTTTAATATTTATTTTTGAATTATGACTTAGTGAAACATTATTATACTTTAAATGATAATTCTATGTTTGAAATATATCTTGAGTATCATAATACATTTTATTTAGAAATAAATCTTTAGTATGGTTTGATATTTTTCATCACAATATATTTTGAATCATATGATACTTTAAATTTTCAATATAATCTGTAACCACCTTTCTATAGTATTTTTTCTTTCGTCATAGGATAATTTGAGTATGCATTTCTTATTTTTCCTTCATATGATATATAAATAAAACAATTGCAGTGCCCATTACTTTTTTAGTTCGTATGTTTTTTTACATTAAAAAATATCTAGCACGTAAGTATTTATAGTATAATTTCCATAATAATTTTTCTTTAATAGGATATTTCCCCATCCATCATATGATAATTCACTTATGTAAGAATCTTTTATGATATTTCATTTTCAAAATTTTAGAAAAAGAATGTTTTATCATAAGATAATTTTGATGAATATGATATTTTATTTATGAGAAAAATCATTCATTATGATGGATATTAAGTTACTTACATGCTCATTAGATATTTTAATTAGAAAATTTACTTCAAAACACAAAATATCATATACCAAAATGAACTATTCAAATGAAATAATAATTAAGATAATATAAAATTTTCACCTAAAATATCTTCTAAAATATTCATCATTAAAAAAATGAGGATTGTTTTGAATCAAAACATATAAAATATTGGGTTATATTGAAAAAAAAAGTATTTCCAACAATCCATACATAATCATGGCTGGAAAAAGAATTCTAATTTCTAAAAAATCAATGAAATAATATGGACTTGAATATGATTTTATAGGAAATATTGATATGTTTGGGTATATAAATGAAATGTATCCCAGACATATTAATGGTTAATGTTTTATATCCCATGGATTTTTTTTGGGGCTACAAGTGTGTGTGTGTTGATAATCAAAGAATTAATGTTCTATAACATTGTGTATTTATGAAGAAGAATACATGGGTTAAACTCAAGATACAACTCAATTTATTAAATGGGGACATATTTTGAAGATCATAATGTGTAAATTGTGATTCCAATACTTATATGTTGTGATAATCAGAGTGAGATTAGTTTTTCAATAAATCATATCCAATATTCAGTATCAATGAACATTGATATAAAATATCACATCATCAATGATCTTATGGAGTATAATGTGTTTGATCTTGGATTTATTATAATAAAGGATAAAATTTCTTATGTTTTTTATAAACCAATAATTAATGATGAATTATGAAGATTTAGGTTGATTGTGGTGTTCGAAATCATTACATAAAGGATAAGGTATAGTGATTTTTTCTCCTCTCTATCTTTTTCTTTAGATTATTAATTCCAAAGGTGAATAATGAAAACAAAATTATCTTTATTACTTTTCATTTGTATATTTAACAAATGAAATAAGAAATGAGGAGATAACTTATTAGGGGGAATCCACTTATATATGTTTTAACCAATTGGTAAGAGTACTCAAATTGAGGGGATCATGTATTTAAGGAGATTTATTAAAAGGAAAAATCCATGTGTTCAAAATGTGGGTGTGTATGTATTTTTAAGTCACTAAATATTTTAACATATTTGGTGAGTATTTATATATAAATTTGATATCTATTGTTTCTAAGGATAGATTTTTTATGTTGAATTAGTGTTAAATCTTGATTGACCTCAAGTGGAATCAAGGAAAAATAAAGTTTGATTTTTTTGTTGGTATCAAATGGATCATGAGTTTTGAAGATGTGGATATAAGTATTTTTATTATGGAAAGAATGATATTATTATTAAATGTTCTTGTTTCCTATAAAGAGTTATCTCATATATGGTTAAAATTATTAAATAAGGGTTTGTTGTAAATAATATACAGTTTAAAAGTGATTTATGTTCCCTGGTTTCTAAAAGAATCCAAATGGGGGATATTATTGAGAATTAAAAGATTTATTTTTGATCTAGTGTTGAAGAAGAAACCTGTTACATAATTTATTATTATAGGGATTTAGGTCTAAATAAATAATAAGTGTTATGGTCAAATATTTGTGTGGATATGTTTAATGTGTTGGATTTAGTTTTTAATACATAAATCTTATTAAAACTATCATAAAATAAAGTTCATTATGTGAGATGAATTCTATTCAGATGTTTGGATGTGTTTGAGGTAGTTTTTAAGATGTTATATTTTAATTGATGAAATTATAATCCAATTAATAGATATTCTATAATTAATTGATCAACTCTAAAAATTTTTGAAGCCATGCATACATAAGATATTTCTTAGAGAAAGTGGAAAACATGGAAAAGTTTTTTTGATTCACAATATATGTTTTCTTCTTAAGGTATTACGAATGGACTAAGAAATGAACATCCTTATACACATAATATATTTTACTGGATATGTATGTGAGTTTTACTATGTTATGTTCTAAAAAAAGTAAATTTCATTTGTTACATAATATATTTTATCATGCATAATATTTTTGTTTCTACCTTTGATCATAAAAGATGCAAAGACATGGAATATATATAATCATTGATGATATGTAATATATTTCCTTGAGTTGGAGCTCATCATTTGATAATGGTAGAAAATATGTAATAAATTCATCAATATTAAATATGAATCAATACTAATGTTTTAAAATGGTAAGATATATATAAGATGTAGTGTAGTGAATATATACGTTTTTTGATCATATATAAGAATCTTGGTGATATATAAGATGATCAAGGTGCATAAAAATGTGTTTTTGAAGATCAATACAAATATTCCACAAAGGAAGACATATTACAAAGTATGTAATATTTCTATTATGATATATAAGAAGATTGATCTCACACCATTGATAGGTAAGAAGTTTCGCATATAAAAAATATTAGTTATCTAAGATTTTAATAAGGATTTTAATGTAATACCATAATTTTGCAGAGAATTATATTTATAAAGATTATTTTTTAAAATTCCAAGAGAATTCAGAATTTCAAATTAGATGATTTATATGATTATTTAACATGGTTTAAATATAACAAAGGGATTTTGTGATTAAACTTGTTAGGGAAAAATATTGTGTTCCATAATGTAAATTCAAAACAATGTCCACACTAATTTGGATAAGGGAAGAAGTGTCGTGTTTTTTTGAAAAACAACTATGGAAATATTTCCTTACACTATTCTATGTTAGAAATATTTCTCACATCATGAAGAGTATTTTTGAGTTTTGAAGGATGAATAAGTTTTTTATTAGTATTGATAAAATTTGTTCATCTTTCCCTAAAGCATCTAATAATTTCATGAGTTATATCTCATTCTACCTAGATATATTCAATAACTAAAATAGGATAAAAACAATCAAGAAAAGGTTGGATTTGGAAAAAGAAGTTAGAGTTGATGAATTATGTCTTTTTTAATTTTAATTTATTTTCAAATTGATATATGAAGATAAAATTGTTATAAGAGATAAATAAAACAAAATATTATCTTTCAAGAACATAGTATGAGTATTGTACATATAGAAATTGAAATTATATTTCAAGTTACATGTATAAGATTGAATAATCATGTATATTACTAGTGAGATATAATATAATAGGAAGATACATCCTACTATATAAGTAGAAGAAGATAAATAATAATTAAAAATAATAATTTCGACGATGTTTATTTCCAGGGAAAACAATCTTGTTATATTAAAAAAAAATTCAATATTCTTGATTGTGTGGGAGAACTATAAATAGTTCGGATACATATTTTTAAATTGATTTATAGGAGAAAACCAATTATTTTTAATCCACATGATGAAACTAGTGAACTATATTACCTCAAGTGAATCTAGATCACACTAAAGAATCCCTGCTAGTTTTGAGTAGTACACATTGTAAAAAAAATTAATTCCTATTGTTTGTGTGATTGTGTGTGGTAGATAGATATCATATTATTAACTTTAATAGAAATAGAATGTTTTTTAACATAAAAAGGAATTAAAATCAATGATTTACTCCCTTTAAATGATTTACCATTGATCTTGAGGGTTCTTTTCATAACATCAGAATATACATCCACACAATCAAGGATTTAAATTAGTTAATACATTATAAAGTATTATCAAATTTAATAGAGCTACCAATTGTTAATTTTTTTTACCTATGAGGTAAATAAACACATGGTTTCATTTTTAGGGTCTTGGGACGCCTTTAAAAACTTTTTTATTTTTTTTCCATGACACAGAAATGATGGTATCCTTATACTACTTATTTTTCACCAAAATGGAAACCAAAATATTTATGATATGAGATGTGAGAATATCTATAATGTATGTGTTTTGAATTATGTTCATATGACCAATGAATATTATGATATTTTGGTGGGTCCTAGGGGAAATGAAGCGATAATGAAAATAATTTAAACTTAATAATTATTAATATGGAAACCATGGATAAATGTTTTTTTTTTAATTTCTTATAGTTTATATGGAGGTATGATATAACGTATGGGTCTGAGCTATAGGTTTTTTAAATAACCATTTACATTGGTGGTAATGATGGGTCATTGAACAATGAATATTCTACATATAGGTAGTCATTCAATTTTTCGACCCTATGGTGGGGTAAGAAGTTTTGAATCTATTGATGAATGTATTGTATTATGAAGGACCTCTATGAAGGTTTCCTTTTAATAGACTGAATACTAAAGTAGATATTATATAGATGATTTTCATCAAGATATCTTGTTTGGTTCTTAGGGAGAGAGTTTTGATTTATTTCATAAATTATATGGGGTTATTAATGGATTCTTATAACATTGGTGATATTTAACTTTTTATATCATGATTTCTTAATGTGGAAGTAACATGGAAATATCAATGTGCATAAAAATAAGGGATTTTTGGCAACCCCATGATGGACTGTTTATGATGTCATTGTTGTCCACTATATTTATCACTCAAATATTCAAATGTATCAAACAAAAACTAGATAACGGGATATTTTAAATACTTAGATTGGAGAGACATATATTTTTAGTTTTTTTATGTTGTAGAATATATCTTTATGAGATATGAGAACTATTATTATGGTTCAATATTTTTAATGACAAGGATAAAAATATTTTTATTTAGGGATAGAGTATAGTGACGATTGTGATGATATGTGGGTGGAATTGGGTCACATGTCTAACTTTGATGCTCGATGAGGTGATCATCATTGAGATATATAAATGTAAACATATTAAGTCTAGTTTCAAGGTTAGGTACAATCCCATATTTAAAAAATGATTGTATTTACTCATATATATATAATGAATATTTTAATAGAAATAATGGTTTATGGGATATGTTTCATATTAAAATTTCTATTTAATGAATGATAATTATATTCAAATATTGGAAATAATTTTCTACATTGGCTTAGGTTTCTAAATTGTGGGTTGATTTTGAGTTTAAGATTTTTTTATGTTTATTATTGCGTGGATATGTTATAATTGTATTTTATTAATTTATTATTGAGTTTATATGTGTCTATGATAGAGTTTTCTTTGGTATATTTGATTTTTTATTATCTAGTGTTATAATCACACCTACACAGAAACTTATAAGGATCTCAACAGAATGTTTAATATGAGTGCTAAATTTTTTTAAATGTATCTATGCTAATTAAATTCAATTTATGTTGAATATTGGGTGGTGGAGGAAGTGGATAACGAGTTCTTGAGCTTCAACCATTATTTTATAGTGGTAAAGTAATTAGAGATCACGAAATTATTATTTGGAATAAACATATTATTGTTAGTTTTATTGAAAATATAGATCTATAAATTCATCCCTTATATGTGATGATTATTAAAATGGACCGCATGGAAAATAATTATAAATGTTAATGAATAGAAGAAAATCTTTCTATAATAGTTTCATATTGATTTTAAGTATCAAGACAAATGAGGATTTTGAGAATTCTTATTAGAGGAAAAAGGTGTTGAATTTAGTTTGGTGAAACCATATTTAAATCATTGATCATGCATAACACAATATAAAGTGAAGGTGATCCTTTGTATGATAGTTAATTTAATATTGAGTGACTGATAATTCCCAACATTAAATTAATGAATATCTAAACTAATGTGATGAATTATAGAATTTGGATTTGTAGAAAAATTTGGCTAAGTACACTTTTGGAAGGGTTATTAGTGTCTTTATAAGGGTTATTTGATGACTTATAAATAGTAAATAGTGACATCATAAGAGTAATTAGATATTTTATTAGAGTTATCATAGGAGTTCTGAAAAAACACTTCAATTATAGAATGGAAATTGGAAAACGAAATGGTCAGTTCAATAGGAAGATTTCTAGACTTTATAACAATGAGTCTAAAGTTTGTAAGGTTTTTATCTATCTTTATAATGATAACTCATATATGGAAAATTGGAAAGTAAGTCTTCATAAGTTTCATTTTTAGACATCATTAAATTGATCATGTTAAGAGTACTAAAGAATAACAAATGCATAATATCATAATGTTTGTATAGAGCATCATAATGTTCGCCTTATACATGGTAAGGAAGACTTTAGGACTTCATAATTTTATCAGAAATTTTTTTAAGGTTCGTTTTCAAATTTATAAGGTTTATCAACCCATAAAAAACATATTTTTAGAAAATTAAGATAGAGTCAAAAGGCTCATTGGACCTTCCAATAGTCATAGTATAATTCCAAAGAGTAAACTACACTTCATATGAGTCAATTTGAAACATTATAAGAGTAATGGAATAATTTAGAAGAGTAATATCGACTTTTTAAGACTCAAATACATACTTCAAAAGTCTTAGTTTAATAGAAAATTTTGAGGTTAATTCAAGACTGAATTAATTTGAAGAAATATAATTACGACATGAGTTGAAAAATTAGGTCAAATAACTATGCAAGTGAACATGCATTATATCATATAATAAATATAAAATATTAATAATTTCATATATATTTTGATGAAAAAAATATCTCCAGTCCCATATACATTTCAATGAAGATATTTACAACAATTAGTGACATTTAAATTGAAATGTCAACCAGTTTAAATGAGTAGATCACCTATCATTGAGAATCCTTAACATTCTATAGTAAAATTTTTAAAACATTATTCTTTGTATTTAAGTGAATATTAATATAACATAATATAAATAATGGAATTAGGTTTATTGTGAAACTTATACTACTTCTATGAGAGGTCATTTTTTTATTGAAGGAAGAATCAGACTACATCCAAGTGTGTAAATATGTGCATCGAAAAATAAAATAAAGAATTTGATGATAACCTCATATCATCAATGGTAATATAGAAGAGTCGATTTTTTATTAATATTATTTTGATACTCATTGATATTGAAGTGACACTACCATTGAAGATCACCATGATATCAAGTTGAAAAAAAAGGTTTACATTCATGAACTGTATTTTATTAACTCATTGTAGTTAAAGATCTACTATTTGAGGAACAACATCTAAATATAATTTATTTAGTGACATCTAGAGGAGAAGGTAGATCGCATTCATGGAGTTGATATAGGACTATTGAATAGTGTTCATTCATGTTTAAATAATTTAATCATAAAAGTTTCAAAAAATGAATATGATGGGATATAGTATAAATATCACTTAATATTCATAATATTGTGATGATTTTATTGAGGAATAAAATTTATTAAATTCCTTCAATGATAAAAATTCAGCTCCAAGGTGTAGGGAAACCCCTAAGGGATTTCAATGATATATTTTCAACAATTTTGTGCCAATTTCTAGCCACCATTAATCACATAAATATTAAGGGTGATAATCAATATGTTGAAGATAGTCAAACATAACATGGAGTATGTTTTCTAAAAAAGGGACGGACCATTTAAAAACATTATGTGTATCTGTTCTTATTTATTTATTTTTTACATAGTATGATAAGGGTTGATTTCACAACAATATATTTATACCTATTAAAAAATACAATGTCTTGAGAAAAATTATAGGATAATTAAAATATAATGTATAATTTGATAAAATGGGGGTACACTGAGTCATCTCCCCCCCCACCCATGTGTACTATGATCAGCTAGGAACGTCAGCTTATAATGTTATTTTCTCTTAGTTATGTAGAAGTATTCAATAAAGGGTATCATCCATATATTTTGGGATATAATAGAGACAAAATATTTTTTATACCTTGGATTTATGGTTGGGATGTCTATATGGTAGTCATATACTTTAGAAATATGGTCTCATTTTGTATCAATTACCTAGTATTAGGTGGTCCTCTTCACACATAGTTATACAAAATTATATTGGTATTTTTATAGTATTAAATTTGTGATATTTTTGTGTGTATTGTGTTTCCAGCATGGTATATATGGTTTCTTATGTTCAAGAATTTTAATTTCCAATTATATCATATTTATGTATTATTTAATTACCATGGATTATATATGTGATATATAATTAGTAAATTCCTTTTATTTTCATATTAATTCCCTATCATTTATATTTTATAAGCCCTATAATAATATAGGTTATCATGGAGAGTAACTGCTAACCATTTAACTGAGCTAAATGCGGTTTCTATAGTGTCATATAATGATAGAGTGGCATCTATCTGAGGTCTATTTTTAGTAAGAGTTTGTCTTTTTTTTTTGAAATATGGGAAACCCTTCTCTGAGGTGTTAGAGTTTTTCCTATAAGACTAATAAAATTATTAATTAGCTATTATGACCAAAGATTTTATAGTAAGTGCTGCTAATATTCTATGAGATAATCCAAATGAAGAGATCACATTTTGATAGAATAGTTAGGTTGGTACACTAATCATATAGTGTTAGATAATGATTGTTGTGTGTTATTTATTAAGATAATAAAACTATTCTATTTTATGTAGTTGGGTTACACTATCTTCATTTTTATGAATAAAATCATAATGTTCATTTCTTATAAATAATTTAATTTATCATGATAGTTCCCTATAAGGATCTAGAGGCTCTAGATGTCAAAAAATGTGCCTGATATTATACCCAATATCAGTGTTATCAGTGATGATGAGGGATCTACTCAAGGTTCCATGCATTATTGGGCTTACATACTATATTTAGTGAACTTGGTTTCATTTTATAATATTGAAATGTTTTTAAATTCCTTTTCACATTCCTATCAAGGTATATCATCAAACATAATGTGGTTCCAAACAATTAAAATGTAATTAGTTATTTATAGGTCCTCAAAAGTGATTATAAATTAATTATTTGGAGGAGATATGGTTTTATGAATATTGAAACTAATCATTCTATAGTTATATAATCATGTTTTCCCATAACTATCTGATCATTCTATTGGGAATATACACGAAATTATAAATCACAATATGTTAGAGTCACCACTTTGTGGGTTTTGATATCTCATTGTTCCAGACACCACATAATGGTGCATAAGATTATTAAAGTTTGATATTATTTTTTCAATTATACTACAATGACAATTAGGTTTTATTAATATTTTTAAACATCAAGTAATGATGTGTGGATGAATTATTTATAATTAAAGTATTTTAACAATCACATACTTAAATAAGGGAATATTGCAAGAGTTAAAACACAGGACCCAAATAGAATTCCATTTTAAAATATATATAATATATAGACACTAATATTACCCTATATTCAATGAAAAATTACTGTATAATATTTATTTTGACAAAATTTTAGTTGTTACGATAGATTTTGAGGATTACTCTCAATGTTGAATCTCTCTCATGATCTTTTCTTCATTTTTATTTATGAAGGAAGTGAAAAAGAATCATCAAAAGAGAACTGCTAAAGATTTTAATGATCTAGTGTCTAGTGGATATTTTTTTAGGACGGAACCCATTAGTTTTTACTAAGTTCTCACAATCAAATAGAATATTTTGGTGGATTCTTCATGGACAGTGATGTATTCTATGTTTTATGATTTTTTCCATTTAATTTTATTTATTAATTTTTAGGTAGATATTTTATATAGGTTTTTTGTTTCCTTATACTATTTTTTTCATGTAGAAGTCCTACAAAAACCAAAAATGTTATTAGAGTGAGTAATAGTTATGAATCAATAATATGTATATTGAAAATTGAAACAAGTTTTTTTTTCAATAATCAAAACCATGATTCTTTAAACCTTAATGTAGTTAAATAAAAAATTTCAAAAGATGGTTTCTTTTTAGAAAAAGAATATTATATTATTATCATAGGAAATTGCATCAAAATTTCAATATTTTTTACATCATCTTCTTCTATAGAAAATAATATGGTTTATGAAAATTTTATTTCCACAAGGAAAATCATACCATGGAAAATTCGTTAATAGTTCACTGTTTTTACTATGACCCGAGAAAGAAATTGCTTGTTCTTGTAATCTATGTCATGATCCAAGGTGAGATATTTGTTAAATTATATATCAAAATTCACTTGATTATAGAATCACTAAATATAAAAAACTTTTAACTCTATCAATTTTTTTTATTATTATAATTATCTAATGTTGGTATATATCATGATAAATATTTGAACCAATCCTTAATTTGTGATATTCGTATTTCATATTCATTTATTTAATTATTTATACTATAATTATCAGTATTATAGATTTTAATTTGGTTTAAAGTTCTTTATATAAATTTCAATACATTTATATAAGAGTTACATACTTTGTATGGCATAAAAGATTGAGTTTTCAATCAACTAAGACTTTGTTTTAAATTTTAGTTATAAATCCAATAATAAATTTTTATTTTTATTTATATATATTTGGTATTTTATTTATATTTTAATCAACACATAAACTAAATATTAATCTATAGATAGTTTGGTTCAAATTTTTAACTATTAGGGGGTCTTAGGCTATATCTAAAAATGTGGGGGTTGGCTACCTATCGTACTATACTCTCTATTGTGTAGATTTTGGTTCAATGTGATTATAATGTTTTAGATGAATGGGTTGTGTGTACCTTATAAATAGTATGAGGATGAATATGTTTATATATAATTTTCTTTTATAGTCAGGTGTGTAATGAAAGACAATATTCATTAAAAGTATTATGTCAATATATTTCAAAAACATTCTATTTTAAATTAATTTCAGGTCAGAATAGTTTATAAATTATCTAAGAATATTTGTATTGAAATGAAAGATAAAATATGTTGTTGTTTTAATAGGAAGTGGTTACCATAATGTACCATTACCCCATTCATTGGATATATGACAACATTGATGACTTAAATGGTTCAATAATTTTATCCAAAATTGATTTAATAGGGGTTTATCACCAAATAATAATGAAATAGATTGATAAGTGGAAGGATTATTTTAAAATGAAAAATAGTCATTATAAATGGCCAGTAATGTTGTTTGGTTTAAGCATTTTACCAAGTACATTCGAGTTTGATCGATAAATAATGAGTTTTTTTAGCATTCATGACTTTTTTATTTTCATTCTAGTATGTTAGGGATGATATGTTGTTTCTTAAAAGAAATTTTACTATATTGTTTTCCCTATACGGTGTTTGGAAAGGGATTATTTACTCTACCATATACCTATATGATTTTTCTAATTTTCTTAAGGTATATAAGATTTTATTTATGAATTTAATTTTTTAACACTAATACATGCATGAAATTATTCCCCATATAGGGGTGTTCAATATAATTTTGTGACAATATATTAAGTCGTTTTTACTCCCAATTTATGTTTGTATCATTATATGTTGTACATGAATACTGGGACGATCACAATACAGAGATGGAAGAGAGCCCATGAATGATGTTTAATACATTCATATGGATCATTAATGAAGTTGGACTTTTGTAACAAAATCGACCATCCTTGATATGCCTTGAAGTGTCATATATTTATTTAATTGTTTATTTTTATAGTTGATTGATCAAAGGGTGATCTCTATGTTACATACGACATTCATAGACCAAAAAAATATAATGGTTTTATCATAAAAAATGGGTCTGTTTTTTCTTCTTTATTATTTTTATTGTGAAAATGGTTGTGTCATATGTAATGTATGGTTTCATTATAGGATATAAAATTTTGAGTTATTTATTTATTAAATATCAATTTAACTATTTTTAAAATTATATTAAATTTTTATTATTTTATTTATAATTCAATTATACCACAATGATTTATTATTTACCCTTAATTAATTTTTCCATCATCCATCAATAAAAATAACCACCAAACAACTTGAGGTATTCTATATTAGGAGGCTTATCCATTTATGGGTTGGGTTATTACCCCTCCCATATACCTTGCACCCTCCACTTTCAACTTTAAAATTCCCTACCTCATCACACAACCCCTAGTCTTATTGAACCCACCTATTAAACACCCACCACAATCCATCCCACGATCCCATATATCCCTAATTATTATCCCCTACTATAGATTAGATTTTTGAATGTAATATTTTTTATAAAATTAAATATTTTATTGTATAATTTCCTTTTCAATTTCATAGTATTTTATTGTATATATATTTTTTAATTTAATATTATTATTTTTTTCTAATGTGTATAATAATTTTATTAAATATATTTATTATTTATTATTTTCATTTTTAATATTCAAAATATGGATCTTATATTTTTTATAATATATATATAGCTAAATTATTTCCAAAATGTTTTCATTTTTATATAATCTATGATTTACTAATTCGATGTGGATCTATAAATTATTATTTTTATTTATTGTTGTCAATTTTTTAATTTAATTTAGATGTTTTTTTGTCAAATTTAATAACATATCAAAAAATAGGGCTGTTAAAAGGTGAAATAAACTCTATAAAAAAATATTAACCCTGACCAGTGTAAATGAGTTTCATTTTAATTTGTTATACATTTTTTCTATGAATTCATAATTCTCATATCTTTTTTGAATGATTATCTTTATAATATTTTCCTTATTCAGATTTAATTGATCATATCATGATGAATGGATCAATATTATGATTTAATGAGCCTCTGTAAGGTGACCACATAAATCATTGATCCGAGGTAAATGAAACTTATTCCATTTTATGAATTTTAAGCTCCCAATAGTCAATAAAATGTCTCATTGAACCATCCATCTTCTTGATGAAGATAAATAACACACCCTATGGGGATAAACATTATCATATAAACGCTTTATTGAAATTAAATTTTAGGTACTTATTTAATCCACCTGGTTCAATCTGGCCAATTTTATAGGGGGTATTTTTTATATGCACTATATCATGTATAATTTGTATTAATAATTCCACTTTATAACCTGTGGGAAGACTATGAAACTATTATATGAGAACATCATTATATTCCTTGAAATTAGGCATGTATTTATGGTGTGTCAACAAATTATAGGACATATTATACAAAAAGGTATTACATATCGATAAGAACATCTATTTATTTCTATTATCCACTATATAAACTAATTTTTTTAGTAAATAATATATTCCAGTAAATAGAAAATACTTGCATAAATCAATAATTAGAGGAAGGTGACCTAATTTTCCACAATTCATTCGATATTCACATTTCTATGGAATGAATATATGAATTATTTCAATTTTTAACGACATATAATTCAAATTTTAGATGTATAATTTACCTTTTTTATTTTTATTAGCTTTGGTGTTTCTAGATTTGATCAAACAAAATAAAAATTGATTAAATTTTACAATCCTAATATTTTAGAAAATATTTTCCAAAAATATCAGATTGGTTTAATAAAAAAACATATGTTTATCACGAACCATCCCAGGTACCCTGGTAACCCAATAATTGGGCTAGTCTTGACATAGCTTGAAGGGCATTCCCGATCCCCATGGGTTGGAGCCTGGCACTTGGCATCATAAAAAACATAAAGTGGGAACAATGTTTTCACTAATAATTCCAAAATTAAAATAAACAAGGCAATATTCATATCAAAATAAAATACAATAGTATTAATGTAACCAAAGTGAAAAAGGAATTAAATCTCAATGTAATACAACCAAAGTACCAAAATAGGGAAAATAATCTATGTCACAAAGGACACAGATCACCAAGTACAAGGTTCAATAGCTAGATCAATCTCTAAGAGATCATGTTCCCTTTTTAGAACCTAGAAGGAGAAAATATATAAACACCTTAAGGCAAAATTAGGGTGTGGGAAAATCCCAATAATATTTCATCCAATGATTCCATAACAAGATGCCAATATAAAATTAACAAATAATGTGATTTCAATTGTGAAAACATCCAGGATTTTTGTTTACAAAATCATTTTTTTAATCTTTATTTATAATTTAAAAGAATAAATAGATTTAAAAATTCATGATTCACATTTCAAGTCATGGAAATATATTTCAAAATATATAATTTACAGTTAATAAATTTAATATTTCCACAATATAACTTTTCTCAAAATAGATTCAATAAAAACTTTTATATAAAATAGTTTATATAAATTTTCAAGGAATGTAAAATAGTTTTAAATAGTGGAACATATATAATTTAAATACAAATAATAAATAAACATGGTCATGTTTCAAGTTGGTAAGATATTTTCAAGATATAGGGACTAAACACTATGAATATGAAAAATTATGTACATACATCCTTTGAACCAAAGCCAAGAAAATTCATCACCATCACCTAAGGAATGGAATGTGTAGATATGCTTTTTTAGAATATTTTAATTCATGAAGTTTTTTCCAATATAACACACTAACTACCTAAATCTTGTATGTTATCTATTACGAAAACTGATGTCCAATATATTTTAAGACTGATTAAAATGAAATTAAATCACATAATCCATTTCAATATGCCAATGGGTTTTTAATAAAAAAACATGCCCTTTTTTAAAATGATGAAACCACTAGGATTCCATCAAAAGAATTTTTTAAATCAATTTTTCATAAACAAATATTTGAAACCAATTCATTAAATTTCACAATCCATTACAATATTAAATACAATGATTTAATTTCCAAAAAAATCATCAATTTCATCATAGAACCCAATTCACTGGAATTGGGTATTTTCAAAAAAATCAATTGAATAAATTTCTAAAAATAAATTTAAAATTTTAATCGATTCAATTTCCATCAAAACTAATATTTAAATTAAACAATTTAGGTCTCGGCAATTTCAAATTCCATACCAAAAATCCATTTTTTCTAAAAAAACCAAATTCACCACAATTGGGTTTTTTCAACAACCAACTGAAATACATATAATAGAAATTCCAAAAATGGAAAATAAATTAAAACATTTTAAATTAAAATAAATAAATGTGGGTTAATATAAATTTGGAATCGTAATAGAACTACCTACCTCAGAGATGCTAGATCTCAAAGCATCAAACCCTAATCATTATTTTTCTAGGAAGAACAACAATAACATGATTTGGGGAAACGAGGCTCTAAACCTAGGTTTATGACCCTAAATAGTGGGTATTATAACTAAAATTAAACAAAATAATCAATGGAACCCTAAGGATAAATATGGAGATCACAATAGATAAAGTATGAGGGGAGGAAACTAATGGAGAGGAGATCAGAGGGAATTATTCCAGATTTAGATCACTTATGGGAGGGATCTGATGGTCCAAGAATCATCTTCGGGAGAGATAAGGAAGGTGTAAATTAATTTGGGTTTAAGGAGGTATTTTTGGGACCTCACAATAGGGTTTGAGAAATTTTTTAAAAAATTAGATCTCTAAAAAACATGTTAGCACAGTTTCATCGGATGCCCATCATGGTCAGACCAAACCATACATCCTGGTCATGCACGCATTTTAAATGATCCACATGGTTTCTACTAAGAGGTTACGTGTATTTACTAACCATATGCCAACTATAAAAAATCCCACCGCATTGGGATGCATGGTTTCCTCTAATAGGGCATATGGTTTGGGCAAACCATGCACCAACCAGGCACTAGCCCGGAATTTTCAAAACTCTCAAAATTTTAACCTGAAGCAACCCAAATAAAAACCCAGCCAAATCTAAATAAAAATGTGGGTTTATGAATACCTTAAAATGGCAACAGTATGTTACAACCTCCCCATAAAAACATTCTATACCCAGAAAGATGACTGCGCTATCGTGACACGTGAAATTGATTATGTTTTTAAGGTTGATTTATAGTCTAGGGCAGATCCTAGGTCATCTTTCTAGGTGCATTGGTGGGTTTAGAGAGTTTTTTTAATTATATGTACTAAAAGACGGGGTGGAATTAAAATATTTTGAAAAAATTATTTGATTTAAATAGTTTAATAGTTGATAAAAAAACTGGTTTATTAATAATTATGGGAGAAGAAGATCATTTCAAGTTCACTACACATCTTGGTGAGTTCATAATTCTGAAAAATACTCATGATTTAATGAAATCCCTTGGTAGATGGTTGTCAAGATCTCAACTTCCCTATTTCCCCTAAAATAATGCTCAAAGAACCACCCCTTGACACAACAATCGTGTTGCCAAGGTTTGGGTAGAAAGAATAGTTAATAAAATCTACCAAAGCATACTGAAATATTATGTATGTGTGAGATAAATAGGACTCCTAACTTGTCCAATCAGAACAACCAAAGATTCCCACTAGAAATCTCAACCCAATCAGTGTTGAAATAAAAAGTGTTTCACTTAATTTTAATAATATAAATGAAATAAAAGAAGAAGAATGTCAAGATAATAAAAAGTGAAATATTTAGCACACAATTTACACAATACCAGTAGAAGAACATGATCTGGAACTCCCTCCGAGGTGTGTTTAGCAACCTTGAAATGATCATCCACCGTTTAGATCGACATCAGGAGGAGGAGGAAGCTCGGGCAGAACATCGCCTTCATCATTGATTCCCCTATGATGATAGGGGCCTCCAGAACTCCTTCGATGATTAGAGGACTCATTTGGGTATCCAAAATACTAATGCTTTTCCTCCTGTCTGAACTTGCAATTGAGGATCCAAAGGTGCCATTTTATAATAAAACAAGAATGTGGTTTTGAGCATATAGAATTCTTAAAACCACTTGTCACATGTGTTTCAACCTTCAGAAAGCCTTATCTAAATTTGTATAAAATAAAACAGTTGTATCCCCACCTCCTGGATGTCTCCACCGAACCTTTGGTATAATTTGAGCACCTATATCATGAGATATGGATAGATCACAGCACACCACTTTTGACTTCGTGCTGATTTGGTGTGCTGGACAGATCAGGTCAGTTGGGCCACCAGATCGCTGAATGAGTATTTGGTTCTATAATATTAAATTTATCCCATTGAATGTTGGGATCCGCCGACAAAATTTCCTCCCAATTGGAATCACAGTCAAGTATAAGTGTGCGAATTAATCCACTGGTGTGCTTGGATCGTATGCAGTTTGGCCCATTTTTCATGGACATCATTACGGGCCCTCCAAATCACCTCCTCCGACAATAGAGTCATCAAAACAAGTAACATTTCCCTTTCTAACAGTTATAAACACAAAATAAATGATTCAAACATGGAATGAAACTTGACATTTTTTTATAATTTTCAATATAAAAGGGTGAAAATTTCATAGTGAATCATGTTACGATCACACCCCCACACCTAAACATTTTCCCTCCTGGGGAAAGTCACATATCCAAATAAAATGATTAATATATATATTCCCAACATCATAATGATTTAACATTTGATGAAATTTTAATTAAAGGAATGTGATCAATGCATGAACCGAAATAAGGAGTTCTTCCTAGTGAAAATAGAAAAATATGTCTCATAAATCATATCATAGTGAAATTCAAGAAGATTAAAGACACCAAATTGAGCAAGGAATTAATAAGTCAAACATGACACTAGATCTCCATGTGTGTGTTTGAAAACTATTCCATGCAATTCTTTAAACTTACTATCCAGTAAATATAAGTTATTTTAACATTTTTCAGCTTAAATGATTTTGTCCACCGGACCTACCCTACATCCTTTGCAATCATAATTCAAGACCCACTCACTTAAGCATTCCAAGAAGTCAAACCATAAGCTCCTGACTTATATATCCCCATATGTTGCACATTTCATCACTCCCATCATTTATTCATTTTTGTTTTTCTAGAAGTTTCATTTGGAACAAATCGCACACTCATCTCTAAACCCTTGTTTTATCTCCTCATGACACTAATTCATATAGTTATAATAAGATCAAAGGTTGAAAAGGAGTGGTTTTTGACCTTCCCAAGACACAAACCAATTTTGTTTTTTTGAGGGCGTACTATAGTCGTACATTAGGTACATACGCATAGGTCAATCTAGTACAGTAATGAAACAGATCGGATAAGGAACGAATGTAAGTAAATATTATTTAAAGGTGAAAAATATAACCTAACATATATTTACCTTATATTAAGTATGAAATATTCAATCTTTGTTGTTTGGTGAAAAAATAAATGTGTAGATATTAGTGACACAGTTTTCCCAAAAGCTACTCACACAAGGGGAATCAATCATCTCAATGGTGTAACATAGATACAACCATTTATATCATTAACAGAAATCCAATTGACTAAAAAAAATTTCCTGATGTTAAATTCATATAGTCATTCTTTTTTCCCTTCGTTATGGTATTTTTACTTTCCCCCTTTATGGTCACCCCATCATGGAACTTTGAAATTTTTGATGGGTGAAAAATGAAAATACCATAAAGAAGGCAAAAAAAGAATAAAGGAGAAACAAAATGGAAATCCTAATGAACCCAGAAAGATAGGGAAAAGTGAAAATACCATAAATAAGGGGAAAAAGAGAAGAAATAAAAAAATGATGAAAATTACTAACTAACCTAGGAATGTACCCATCCCCCCACACCTAGAATATGTAGTGTTCTCACTGTAATATTTGAGAATGTGAGAAGGATAAAACCTAGTGTGTTTCACTAGTATTTTGCTTCTTGAACATGGAGTTCCTCTATCGGGAACTCTGGAATGGCTTCATGGAAGTGTTTCAGCCGCTGCCCAATAACAGTGAAGGTTTTCTTGGTTTCTTCATTTTGAACCTGAACAACACCAAATAGAGATACATTAATAATAGTGTATGGACCAAACCAGTAGGAACGAAGCTTACCTAGATGCAAATTAATCCTTAAATTATAAAATAGGACATTCTGCCCAATTTGGAATTGACGATGAAGGATAAGACGGTCATGAGAAGCCTTGGTTTGCTCCTTATAAATCCTGGAGTTTTCATATGTATCTCTTCTCATTTCCTCCAACTCCAGAATCTGTAGCTTCCTTTGGGAAACTGCACCAGAAAGATTATAATTTCATTGTTTGATGGCCCATTAGGCCCGTTGCTCAATCTCAATAGGTAGGTGACAACTCCTTCCAAACACAAGACGATAGAGTGACATTCCAATGGGAGTTTTGAAAGTCATAAGGTAGTCCCATAATGAATCATCAAGTCTATGACTCCAATATTTTCTATTGGGTTGAACAATTTTTTCAAGAATATATTTTTCCTATCTATTTGACACAACGGCTTGACCATTATTCTGTGGATGATATGCATTAGACACTCTATGACCAACCCCATACCGATGCAAAAGTGATCGCATTGCTCGGTTGCAGAAATGAGAACCCCAACCACTGATGATGAACCTAGTTAAGACAAACCTACAGAAGATTTGGGTTCTCAAAAATTCTACAACTACCTTCGAATCATAAGTCCTTATAGCTCATGCATCTACCCATTTTGACACATAATCAACTGCGAGAAGAATGTACAAGGTGCCAATGGAATTGGGAAATGGAACCATAAAGTCAATGACCCAAAAATCAAAAATGTCATGAAAGAATAATAGTTGTTGTGGAATTTCATTTCTTTTAGATACATTCCCCATTATTTGAAAATGAGGACAAGATTTGAAAATATCATGGGCATCCCAAAAAATGTTTGCCAAAAAAGGCCAAAATCAAGGACCTTGCGAGCAGTCCGTTGGGGACAAAAGTGGCCTCTACAAGAAAGAGTGTAACAAAATCTAAGTAAAGACTAAAACTCACCATCAGGAACACAACACATAAGGACTTGATCACTATAGGTGTGCCAAAGTTAGGGGTTATCCCAAATATACCAACGAGACTCATGTTTTACATGTCTAGATTGTTTTTTTAAATCAGTAGGATTGAAATATGCTACCAAAAAATTTACAATTTTGACATACCAACTAATAACATCTTACACTCGGTACAATTGATCATGAGGAAGAATGTCATTAATGGGAATATAGAGGGATGAGTTAATTTCCAAAGATGATAGGATCCTACTAATATGGTCAGCCACCACATTCTCTGCTCCTTTTTTTATCTCTAATTTCCAGATTGAATTCTTCAAGTAGTAGCATCCAACAAATGAGATGTGGTTTGTCTTCTGGTTTCTTAAGGAGATACCGGAGGGTTGTATGGTCTGATAACACAATGAATTTGGACCCCAAAATGTATAATCTGAATTTGTACAAGGAAAATATAATGTCAAGGAATTCTTTTTTAGTTGTGGTGTAATTTTCCTGGGCAGGGTCCAAAGTACGTGATGCAAAGGCAATGACATTTGGAGCTCAATCGACCCTTTATGACAAACTTCCCCAACTGCATAGTTAAAGGCATCACACATAAGCTCAAATGGTAAATCCCGCTGAGGTGGTTCGATTACTGGGGGCTGACATGAGACTCCATTTTAACTTATTAAAAGTTTCCTCACATTCATTATCAAAAACAAAATCCTTTTCTTTTTGGAGTAATCGGGAGAGGGGGAGTGCAATTTTACTAATGTCACGAATGAAACGATGATAAAATCCAGCATGACCTAGGAAATACTTCACATCCCATACATTTTTTGGGAATGGTAAGGAATAAATGACATCCACATTTGATTTATCTACTTGGATTCCATCCCCAGAAATGGCATGCCCCAAAACTATACCTTGTCGCACCATGAAATGGAATTTATCATAATTTAATACAAGATTATTATTTATACAGCAATGTAAAAATGAGCCAAGACTACTCAAAAATTCATCAAAAGAAGAGCCATAAGTGGTGAAACCATCCATGAATACTTCCATGTAATTATCCAGGTAATCCAAAAAAATATTGATCATGCATCGTTGGAAAGTACCTGGAGCATTAAACAGACCAAATGGCATCCTTATATTGGAAAATGTGCCAAAGGGGCAAGTGAAGGTTGTATTTTATTGATCCTCAAGAGAAATATGGATATGAAATTTTCCAGAATACTTATCAAGGAAACAGCAGTGGGACTTACCCGCAAACCTCTCTAGCATTTGGTCAATGAATTGAAAAGGGAAATGATCCTTCCTAGTGTGTTGATTTAGTCAGCGATAGTTTATGCAAACACATCAACTATTCTTCACATGAGTTGGAACCAATTCAATTTTTTCATTTTTTGATTATTGTAAGGCCAATTGTTTTAAGAACTACTTGAACAGGACTGAATCATTGGCTATCAGATATGGGGTAAATGATTCCAGTAGCCAATAAGTTTTTTACCTCATTTTTCACAACTTCTAGGAGGTTTGGGTTCAGTCGACGTTGTTCCTGCCTCACTGGTTTAGCCTCATCATTTAACAAAATATTATCTATACAAATTGATGGGCTAATACCATGAATTTTTTAAAGTGTCCATCCTAAATCTTGTTTATACTCCCTCAAAAGTTCAAGTAGTTTCACTTCATGCTCAGGAGTGAGTGAACTATAAATGATGATGGGAAACTTGTTTCCATTCACAAGATATGAATATTTTAAATATTGAGGAAGTTGTTTCACTTTCAATTCATGTGTATTTTGGATTTATGGGAGTGTGTGTGAAAGTGAGAGGTCACTGATCTCATCTAATTGATCAATGTTATCATACTCAATAGAGGAATGGGATTTTACAAGCTTAGCAGTATCATAGATGGTCAGTGGATCCTTAGTGTTCAGGAAATCATCAATAAATAAACATGCACTGCACTTTTCTAATTCACTACAATAATCAATGCATGAATCAATACCTAGAATTTCAATCAATGAAGAAAACTCAGAAAAGAGATCAGGGGAAATAAAATTTGTTTTTTAGGGGTAGGGAGTACATCAATTGAATTTATTGAGAGAGAGGAATGTTCTTCTGAGGGGTGTTTCATGGAATCATTGATGTTCAAATGGACTATTTCACCACCAAATTCCATAGATAATGTACCATTGTTGACATTAATTATGGTTTTGGCAGTTTTCAAGAAATTTATCCCCAATATAATTGGGGTATATCCATTTATCCTATCATCTTCCATTTTAATCACATAGAAGACATCAGGAAAAATTAAATTTTGAACCCCCACAAGAACATCCTCTAACACACTAGAGTGGTGTGCAATACTCAGGTTAGACAGCTGGAAAAAAAATTCCATTGGGCTTCAGTTCCTCGACATGCAATTTAGAGTAAATAGAGTGAGGAATCACATTTATAGAAGCACCTAAATCTATCATAGCATTAGAAAAAGAATACTCCCCTATGGTGAACGAGATTGAAAATGTTCCAGGATCATTTCACTTGGTGGAAAGTGACGGCTCTATCAATGCTGAAACATGCCTCCCCAATCTCACCTTCTCATATCCATGAATTCGCCTTCGGTGTATACAGATATCATTTTGAAACTTCGTATACCGTGGAATTTTCGTCACATCATCAATCAATTGGATGTTAACCAGCACTTTCTTGAAAATTTCCGATATTTCCTTATCAAGTTCAGTTTCCTTTTGTTTTCTTGGTTGGGTGGCCCTTTGAGGAAATAGAATAGGAATGGTAGGGCTAGGTGAATCGTCAATATAGACACTCTTTCCTTTGGAAG
The DNA here is from genome assembly GCA_963277665.1 of Viscum album. Lineage (NCBI taxonomy): Eukaryota > Viridiplantae > Streptophyta > Magnoliopsida > Santalales > Viscaceae > Viscum > Viscum album. The sequence goes on from OY728129.1 coordinate 1,407,148,674, forward strand.
GGCTTCTCTCAGAACAAGGTTCTTCAACATTTGGAACATTCTTAATGGTTGGGATTGAGGTTTCTTTAGGAGGGGATGACTCTAATCGAGGATTCATTTTACTTCCTAGTTGTTTTACACTCCTAATGGTGATGGCACTAACATTTACATTATCCCTAAGGTTAACTACTAGTTGAGAGGGATGTTTACCTTACCCATGACTTTGAATTTCACCCACTGAATTAGCTAGTTGTCCTAATTCGGTTTTGAGGTCTTGTATGGCTTCCTGAGTGGTTTGTTGGAATTGGATGTTGTTAGCAGCCATTTATTTCATCATATCTTCTAGGCTGGGCTCATGTTTTTGATGGGGTGGTTGGAAAGTCCTTTGGGGTGATTGAGTATTTCTGGGTTGTGGTGGTGGATGACTACTCTTCCCCGGTTGGTTACATTATTTTTTAGGTTGGTTCGAATACCCTCCTTTCCTATAGGATTGGTTCTCATTCCACCCAGGGTTGGATGGATAGTATGTTTCTTGCCTAAAGGGTTGGTTATAGGGGTGGCCTAGAAATATTACCTAACAACTCTAAGATTTTTCCCTCAATTGAGGACATTGGTCAGAGTAGTGGGTGTCCGAAAACATATACCACAATGGAAGGGAGGATGAGATTGGTATTTCCCTTTGGAATGAGAAATTTGTCGAAGAACGGTACTTACCTCTTCGATCTATGTGTCGACCTTTTTATCGAATTCAATACTTTTCACCACATGGACACCTCGAATCGGTACATTAAACCTTGAACCAAATTGTTGTGTGTTTTGAGCCATGTTCTCAATCAGGGTTCTTGCAGCAATTGGGGTCCTATCAACTAGTGCACCACCTGCTGTAGCATTGATCATATTTTGATCAATAATAATTAAACCTTCATAAAAATATTTAATTAAAAGTTGATCACTTATTTGGTGGTGTGGGAAACTTGAACATAACCTTTTAAAGCATTTCCAATATTCATGTAATATTTACCCTTGATATTGTCTTATCCCACAAATTTCTTTCCTTATTGTTTCAGTTCGAGAGGCTGGAAAATATTTTTCAAGAAAAAGTCATCTCATGTCCGCCCAGCCTATTATTGAGGAATTAACATAATATAACCAATATATTGATGTGTCTTAAAATCAAAATGGGAATGATGTGAGCTTTACTTATTCTTAAACCACATTTTCAGTTTTTTATGTAGAACAAACAATATGAAATTATTTTAAGTGTTTATGTCGATCTTATCCAGGAATTCCTTGGAATCTTGGAAATAAGTGAATTAGACCAGATTTCAGTTCAAAATTGGGTGCTCGCCTTGCAATATAATATAGGTTGGATGGATATCAACATCAGGTGAGGATAGTTTATTTAATGTTTGGTTGTTTTCATCCATATTATGCATGTTTATTTCATTTTTATATTGGTTCCAAAAGAAGTAGAAGAATGATCAAGAAGAGATTCATTGTTTTGTGTGTCATCCTTCGATGGGTTCTCTTATACGTCTCGGGGTTGTTGACGTAATATCCTCTCCGATTCGGGTTTGAAAGGAGGTAAATCTCTCAGATTAGAACGCTTCATGCACCAAAACTACACAACAAATAAATAAGAGTACAAAAATATGGTTAGAGGTATAATATAAAATAGATAAATATTCACAAAATTTTACTCAAATATTTTCAAAAACAAGCACTAAAAACCAAAGAGCTGCCTAGAAACGGCGCCAAAATTTGATCGCGCTGTCATGAAATGTCAAATTTATTAAGTTTTTAAGGTTGATTTATAGTCTAGGGTAGACCATAGGTCTTCTATTGAGGAGATTTGGTGTCTTTATAGTGTGTGTTTTTAATTAAAAGTACTAAAAGTGGTGGTAGTTTTAAAATAGTTTAAAGAAAATGACATGATTTAAAGAGTTTAATAGTTGTTAAATAAAAGTGGTGTATTAATAATTATGAGAGAAGAAGATAATTTCAAGTTCATTTCACATCTTGGTGAGTTCATCATTCTGAAATATACACATGGTTTAATGGAATCCTTTGGTTTTGGGTTGTCAAGATCTCAACTTCCCTCTGGCCTCTTAAATGATGCTCAAAGAACCACCCCTTAACACAATAATCATGTTGTCAATGTTTAGGTATAAAGAATAGTTAATAAGGGATAAAAAAGAATACTGAAATATTATGTATGTGTGACTTAAATTGAACTCTTATCTTGTCCAATCAGAACAACCCAAGATTCCCACTTTAAATCTCAACCCAATCAGTGTTGAAATAAAAAGTGTTTCACTTGATTTTAACAATAGAAATGCAATTAGAGAATAATCATGTCAAGGTAATAAATAATTGAAATATTTATCACACAAATTACACAAAACCAGTACAAGAACAAGTGTTGTAAATCCCCCCCCCCCCAGTGTGTGTAGCTCCCTCAAAATGATCATCCCCCATTTAGCTCGACATCAGGAGGGGGAGGAAGCTCGAGCAGAACTTCACTTTCATATGTGATTTCTCCTATGATGATAGGGGCCAATAGAACTCCTTGGGTGATGAGAGGACTCCATTGGGTCTCCAAAATACCAGATATTTTCCTCCTAGACGAACTTGAAAATGAGGAGCCCAAGATTCCATTTTATAAGAAAATGGGAAGGTGGTTTTGAGCACACAAAATTCTTAAAAATATTTGTCAGAGGTGTTGTAACCTATAGACAGCCTTATCTCAATTTTTTGAAAATAAAAATGTTGTATCCCTAATGATTTGCTATCTCCACCGAACATTTGGCATAATTTGGGCAGTTATAGCATGATATATGGATAGATCACAGCACGCCACTTTTGACTCCATGAAGATTTGGTGTTTTGGACAGATCAGGACAGTTGTCCCACCAGCTAGATGAATGAGTAATTGGTTCCTTCATATGAAATGCAGCACAATGAATTCTAGACCAGAAAACAAAATTTCTTCCCAATTGGAATCATGGTATAGTAGCAGTGTGCATATTAATTCACTAGGGTTCTTTGATCCTACGCAGTTTGGCCCATTTTTCTTGGACATCATCATGGGCCCTCCAAATCACATCCTCCTGCAATGGAGTCATCAAAAAAAGTAACATTGCCCATTTTAACAGTGATAAATAAAAAATAAATTATTCAAACATGGAATGAAACTTGTAATAATTTTTATAATTTTCAATATAAAACAAGTTTATCACTGCGGTGTAAGGGTGAAAATTACACAGTGAATTGTGGTACGATCAAAAGTCGATTAGGAATCCTCTTCACAAAAAAAATGTGGCCTATAAGCTCTCATCAGTTACTCCTTCTCCCATGTATCCTAAAAATATGAACCAATATTTAAAATCACATGAACCAAGGGTATCATTCTCCCATGATGTACCTTGGCCTCAAAATCAATTATCCTGAGTGACCATTAAGTTAAAGATAAATCATGTTCAACTTCAACATCATGCCAACTCAGAACATGAGATGGATTAGATAAATACTTTAATATCTAAGATACATAAAACATGTTATGTATCGACACCATATACAATATAAGTTATAAATTGTATGAAAATTTCCCCACCTTCTCAACAACTAATAAATGTCCCATAAAATGAGGTGAATGCATCCATTGACTCCCCAGCCGTCGATGACACAACCTGGGTGAAACATTCACAAATACATAGTCACGAAATATAAACTCCAAAGGTATATAGTTATGATCATCATTAGACTTTTATTGGCTATGTTTCATAAACATTATATGACAAATCAAATGGATTTTTTTTGTTGTCACCTGCACCAAACATGGTCCAACCAAGGAACATTCACCAACCTATGACTATCACAATGGAGATTTACAAGGTGACCATATAAGGACACAAAAGGATAGATTATAATTAAATACTAGTAATTATTGTTAAAATAAAACTCTACTAGCCCCAAATGATCATCCCATGCATCACAAAAGTAGAGAAAACAAGCACAAATCATATCCCCAACAATCTATATACTCTTTTTGTATAGCCATCTGGTTGTGGATGGTATGTCACACTCAAACGGATGTAATATCTTAGATCCTCTAGAATGACTCTCCAAAAACAATATGTAAATTTAGGATCCCTATTAGTGATTATAGTATAAGAAACACCATGAAAATGAATGATATCCTTCACATATATATTTCCCAACTTATACTTTGGTTGTATCACGAATGGGTATAATGTGAGATTATTTCATCAGTCTATTGATCACAACCCATATCAAATTACTCTTTCTTTGGGTACATAAAAACACAACAAAAATTTCCATTGAGATCTCATCCCACTTTTAAATACGTATTGGAATTGGTTGAAGAAAACCTGAAGGTTTCTGGTGCTCGGTCTTAACCTGCTAGTGTGTATAGAAATGAGAGACAAACTCAATAATTCCCCATATCATAACTGGCCACCAAAACTATCATTTCATGTCATATAACAACTTCATGGTTATAAGATGCACTGCCAACTAAGAATAGTTACAATTCCCTATCACATATTTCCATACATCTAATGGAAAAACAATGTGATTCTGGAAACAATGAATACCCTCTTTAGAGAATAACCACTAGCCAATTGTATCCCCACCATAAAGAGAGTCTCTAATGCTATGAAATTCTTCATCAATTTTTTTATCCTGAAGAATCATCTCAAGAATATAGAATGTCAACTGAACACTGGATAAAGAAACAATATCCCCTTCCTCATGAACCCCAAAATCTAATTGTGCAAAGAGAGCCATCAAATTCTACTCTACCAATGATTATTTTACTTCTTGGGTTAGATATTTCCAACTCAAAGAATCCACAATGAAATTAACTTTCCTCGAGTTATAGATGATGTTGAAATTGAAGGAATGTAGGTATTTCATCCATCACATCTAGAGGATATTTAAATATTTTTGAGAGAAGATATAACTCAAGCTATTGTGGTCAGAAAACATGGTAAAACTTTCTCCATAAATGTAATGTCGTCAACTATTAAGTACGTTCATCACAACTATGAGTTCAAGGTCATGGGTCAGATAATATTTCTCTTTTATCCTCAGTTGACGAGAGCCATATGAAATGACATGATCACCTTTCATAAGAACATAGGCCAAGCATGAACCAGATGCATCACAAAAGACCACATAGCCCTACACGAACTCTATAAGATTCAACATCAATGTAGTTGTCAAAATATGTTTCATCTCTACTAAATAATTTTAAAATTTATCATCCCAAGATAACATTACTCCCTTCTATGTTAGAGTAGTCATCAAATAATCCAACTTTGATAAGTCCTTCACGAACCAGATATAATATTCGTCCAAGCCAAAGAAACTCGAAATCTTGAAGATATTTTTTGGTTTCTTGTATGTCATAATATCTATAATCTTTTCAGGATCAACAGGTATTCCTTATTCAAACACCATGTGTCCCAATAATTTTACATTATAAATCAAAAAATAGAACTTCAAAAGTTTATAATAGAGTTAGTGATTTCTCAGAAAACTCAAAACTGATCTCAGATGATGCACATGATCCTCCACAGACTTACCTTAAACAAGGATTTCTTCAACTAAGACTACCATGAAAGTATCAATATAATCATGGAAAATACAGTTAATTTATTCTACAAAAACTAAATGATCATTGGTTTGACCAAAGGGAATAATAATGTACTCATAACGCTCATACTTGCTCTGAAATGAGGTTTTTTGAATGTTAGATTATTTTAACCTCAACTGATGGAAATAGAGTGAAGATCAATATTTGAGAACCACTTAGCCCTTTTTAACTAAACAAATAGATCATTGATCTATAGAAATGAATATTTTTCCCCTACCATCACTCAATTGAGATTTTGGTTATCAGAACATTGGAAAATTGAACCACTAGATTTTTCACAAAAATAGAATTGGTGTCGCACAAGGTGACACACTCAAGAGTATAAATCCATTATCTAGAGGATTGTATAACTAGTATTTCATCTCCTTCATTTTGGTTGGTTCCATGTGTTTAGAGGGAATAAAAATGGTGGAGTATCACGCATTGAGTCAATGTAAAACTCAACCTCCCTTACTTGTGGACAACATGTGAATTCAAATTGAAATATGTTGTGAAACTCTACAAAAATAAGAGGATTATCACCAACCAAATATTCCCAATCTAGATCAATAGAAATCATAGATATCACTTTCCCAAACTCTAGATAAGTAGGTTTGGATATGCTTCACATTAGGTCCCATTATCCTTGAAGGACATGGAACACACCATTGGGTGTATTAAAGGAATCTCATCGAAGATAAAAATCTGAGCTTTATTGGTAATGAGTCAATCCATCTCGAATTTTATGTCAAGATATTTCATGTTGAGAACCAGAAAAGTCCCGGAAATCTCAACATGTGATAGAGTGAAAACTCAATTGGGACTACATATACACTACTCTCTCTTAGTACCAAGGGGTGTAGTAATATCTTGAGCATAAGATAAAAGATACATATAAATGTTTATAAGATTAAAAATATAGGTTGAAATAAATTAATGAGATAAACTAGTATCAAATAAAGCATTCACTAATGATAAAGCTATATTTTTGTTACCTCTCACAGTTGTCAGACATGTATCCACTTCCTCCAGAGACTCTTCTAATATGTTAAGTATCTTTGTTCTAAATGCATGTGGCTGGAACCATTTTGCAAATGAAGAATCTAATTGACCCACAGTTTTAAGAGTAGTTGATGATGTCATTCATATATGTGGATTGTAATAAATTTGGAAGAATCACTGAAAGTGCCCCAAACATATACTGGATCCAAAATTCTTGGTTGCCTCAGGGCATACACTTTTTGAATATCCTACCTTTCCACACTAGTACAAAACGAAATGGCATATGCTAGGAACTTCGGGAGGTCTATAATGAAATTGATTTCAAGAACTTCCATGATGACCATCACACTTATACTTTTATTTGAATGAAAATCATGGTGCCACTGGGATAGAATGCAGCTCCTAATAACACTAACCTTTCATCTAGTTTCATCTTGGAAATCAATGCTCTATAGATCACATCAACATAACAAGGAAGCTTTAACAAGAAAATCAAAGAATGGTTATCGGATATAATCCCCAATATTATCCTTAAAAACTTCATCCACTCATTAAATAATATATCAGGTGTGATGTGAATTATCTCAGCAAAATGGTTTTCAAACTCTATCATGTTTCTTTAAGACCGCTCAAGTTTTAATAACTTCATGGACATGGCTAACGGTATCAAATCTAGAGAGAACTGGTCTGTGAAAAGAAACTTTAAGTCCTTCCTCTATATGACCTCATGCTTCTTTTTCATCACCATTGTGTCCCACCATCTCTTGGTCGGACCTTCCAACACAAAGGTGCCAAACATCACATTGATTTATATGTTTTTTCCAAAACCCCTAAAAAATATCCATTATTCTCAACTACTCCTCTTCCCCTTGAGGATCATTTGAGCCTTTTAATGGTTCTATATTCTAGTGAAGGAGATATTGAGAAGAAATCTTGATAACATCCCTCCGAGGTTCCACAGATAGATCCAGAACGAGAGCTGGATGTGGCATATGTCCTAGAGCATGGGAAGTGCACATGATCACATCAATCATATTAAGATAAACAAAAATATTATCTTGTTGAGGTTCCATGTTATCTTCCCCCTGCATCAGATTTGGATGTCTTCTCAGAGGCATGATACTACACAGCATCAGGAAACAATATGGAATACATCAAATAAACACTCACATATAGAAAAAATGGAAATTAATCCAAATTGATAGAATAAAATGATTTGGATTTCAATCCATAAAAATAAAATTGTAAAAATACTATAAGTAATCCGCAATACATCTTTCCATAACCACCAATGGTGACTTAAGGTTCATTGTGGTGAGGGCTGGCCAGACACTCAATTTCAACTACCTCCTATGTTTCGACAAGATTTTACAATTCATACTGACTTCAAGACAAGAATCACATCCTCTCTTTGATACCACTTTTTCATGAACCAGCACGGGTAAACTAGTAACCCAAAAACCAAACTAGTCTGGAAATAGCATGAAGGGTGTTCCCTATCCCCACCAGTTTCCAACTAGCACCAAGCATCATAAAAAAATTAATGTCGGAATGATTTTTACCACTAACAATTGTAGAAGTAAAATAAACAAGGAAATATGAATATAAAAAGAAACTCCACTAAGAGTAATGTACCATAAGTGAAATAGGAATTAAATCCCAAAGTACAATAACCAAAGTACCAAAATAAGGAAAACATCCCAAGTCCCAAATAACACAACTCACCAATTCCAAGGTTCAACAGCTCGATCCACCTACAAGAGATCCCTTTCCCTTACTTCAACCTAGAAGGAGGTAATCTAAAACCACCTAAAGGGACAAGTATGGTGTGAGAAAAATCCAAATAGGATTTCAAAAAAATATTCCATTAAAAGATGCCAATATCAAATTTACAAATAATGTCATATTAATTTCTAGAACAGAATGTCTTGGCATTTACAAAATCATATTTAAACACATCTTACTTTATAATTTAAAAGATATAAATACATTTATCAATTCAGGATTTACATTTCAAATCATGGAAATATATTTAAAAATATGTAATTTACATTTATTCAAAGGGTTATTTTCACAAAAGCACTTTTCTCAAAATTGATTAAATAAACACTATTATATAAAGTCGTTTATTTAAATTTACATGGAATGTAAAATAGTTTACAACATTGAAATATATATATATATATATATAATTGAAATTCAAAAAATAGGGAAACATGGTTATGTGACAAGTAGGTATGATATTTCCATGCTATAGGGACCCAACACTGTGAATACAGAAAAGTATGTACATACATCCATTAGACCAATGCTAAGAGGATTCAGTACCATCGCCTAGGGAATGGGATGTGCTGAAATGATGTTTTAGAATGATTTATGTCATGAAGTGTTGTAAAAAATTACACACTAACTACTTAATTAAATCATGTTTCCTAGTACAAAAAAATAAGGTAATTTTATTGTAAGAATAATTAAAATACAATTAAATACCATAGTCCATTTCAATATTCTAGTCTTCCCATTAAAACCCCTAACAAGTTTTTAATACAAAACATAGCCTTTTCAAAAATATGAAACTCGTAGATTTCCATAAAATCCATTTTTAATCCATTTTTTATAAATAGTTATTTGAAACTAATTAATGAAATTTCACAATCATAACATAATTATATATGATAATTTTATTTTCAATCAATTCGATCAATTTCATCACAAACCCCCACATCACATGAATTGTAATTTTTCAAAAAAAAATGATCAAATAAATTTCTAAAATCAGATTCAAGTATTTAATTGATTAAACTTCCATTAAAACAAAAAATTAAATTAAATTATTTAGATTTCACCAATTTCCAATTCCAAGAGAAAACCCCATTTTTCTCAAAAAAACCCATTTCATTGAAACTGGTTTTTTCCAATAACAAATTAAAAGATATATAATCCAAAAAAATCATTAAAATTAAAACATTTTAAAATTTTAAAAAATCAATTTTTGTTAATATAATTTGGGCATCATTACCAAAGAGACTACCTTGAAGCCGCTAGATCATAAAGTGTCAAAACTTAATCAAGATTTGTTGAAGAAGAAAAACAAAAACAAGATCAAGGGAAATAAGGATCAAAATTTCGGTTTATAAACCCAAAGAAGTTGGTATGAGATATGTAATTAAACATAAGTATCTGTGGAACCCTAAGTATAAAGGGAGTGATCATGGGAGATCAATAACGATATGAGGAAACTAGGTAAGTGGATATCAGAGGAAGTTTATCTATCTTAGGATCTTGTATAGGAGGGATCTTAGGGGACAAGAACCATTCTTGGGAGCTTTGAGGACGGGATAAATTACTTTGGGTAGAAGTAGGTCAGTTTGGGGTCTAAAAATATTATTCACAGTAATTTAACAAAAATTTGGATCTCTAAAAATCCTATATGCATGGTTTCCTAGGAAGACCCTTACAGTTAGACAAAACCATCCGGCCTGGTCATGTACTTATTTTAAATGAGGAAAAACATTTATACTAAGAGGTTGAACATCTTAACTAACCTTGCACCAACCATATAATGCTCAGTACCTTGGATTTTACAGTTTTCATTGATAAGGCGCATAGTTTCGACAAACCGCGCCCTAACCATGCACTACCACAGAATATTAAAACCCCATTAAATTTTAACTTGAATCAACCCCAAATACAGCCCAACCAAATATCAATAAAAAGGAGGGTTTAGGAATACCTGAAATGGTAATGTGATGTTAAATGTTTTCTCAATAGTTCTCTCAAGTGTGATGATATGGTTTGATATTCTTCGTAGGAGGTTGAGTAAGTGATTCATTACTCGATATTCATTATTTGTTTTTGTTTATAATTATATCTTTAGTTTGGTTTTCTCAGTGTTTGGTGATCATAATTATTCATTAATTTATCACTTTGGTCTCTCTTTTTTTATATTACTGCATTTTGGCCATTTCAATTCAATTTTCTTGATTTATGTTAAGGTTATAAATGATTTTATCCATATCTCCCTCACATAGATTATGTTTGGGATAATTTTTTATAATCATATATAATATTTTTTTTATTGTATAAAAATATCTTTAATATTAGAAATAATTTAAAAATTGATTAACATTATTTCCAAATCACCCGCATTTTGTGATAACTTCAATATTATAGTCAAATATAATTATGTTTCTCTTTTTTCAATGTTATTTAAATCCACTAAATTTCAGTCTACTAAATGGAGTAAATCAATTCCCCCCTCTTATCATTTCTTCTCTCAATAAATTATTCATGCTAAACTATCAATTTGTGTTTTCTATCTACATCAATTATTAGTTCGTCATATTAAAATGAATTCCAAGTCACATATTCCAAAACCCACCGTCTATATTATTACATAGATCATAGAATTTGGCCTCAATATTTTAAAGGCATTCACCAACATTGACTTTTCCTTTCATCAAAATCACAAGGGAAACTACTCTAAAATCTCATTCTGTGAGTTTATATTTATTCAGAGAAGGCTTAAATTCAATCATAAGGAGTATAAATATGATTGAGGGGGATTAAGTTAATAAAACAAACTATTTATATTACTGAAAATGAGAATCTAGTGATCATTAATTTATTGGTATCTTAGTGGAAATTTGAGACAATTACAATACATATATTGCAAATATTTTGGATTTTGGTTATCTTTTTTTATTCTATAATAGGGGAATTGAATTAATGACCCATAGAAGGGTTTTTCCAATTTATTACTTTTAATGATTTGATTCCTCCTTTGAAATAATTATTTGTTTGAGAGGTCTCAAAATACTACATCAAGTTCTTATATATTAATTTATATTTGGAGTATTCATAAACGTCATTCTCATTTCCATTTTCAATTATAGTTCTCAAACCTTCTTCCATGTGTTGTTTCCCAGAGTTACTTCATATTCTCTCCCACTACTCTCAAATTTCATAAATAAATTCATCGTACTGTTTCTTATTAGTTATAGCAGTAATTCCAATCATTTGTGTCTTATTACAAGGTTGGTGGCATATTCATTGATATGGCCATTTTTCCATACTTGTGATGGTCGTTCTCCCAAATGGCATCATTATCATTGGAGATGATGTTAGTTAAGGTTTCCTACTAGAAAACATCAACATGATGTTGGGATTTTCTATTATGTTGGAGGTCTTGTTTTTTAATTTTTGTTTTTAATTTTTGTTCCACTTTTTGTTTTTGTTTTCAAAACAAAATTAATGTGATAGTTTATAAAAATTTAAAAAAATTGATAAAAAAATTGATTAGATAATATTTATAAATGAATACAAATTTAATCATTAATGATGTATATATTCATAAAAAATACAAAAATATTCATGGAAATGATGATTTAACAGTGTTTATCTCAAATTTACATTATATGTTCTATATCATTAAACCCTTAAAAATTATATTAGAATTTTATATGATTCATAGTTAATTTGTCCCCATATTTATTGAAAAGTTCAAGAATTTAAAAGATTTTAATTGAAACTATGTTGATAAATAAACTAAAATAATCATTATATTAGATATCTAGTAGGAAAAGACAGTATATTTACAACCACCATACTATATATTACATAAAAGTAGGTTATAATGGACAAATATCCCTATGTTTCTTATTATTTGTAGTTTCTTATCTAGAATAATTGGGTGGAGTACACCAGACTTTCGGAAGGTTTTCCATAGCTTTAATGTGTAATGGGACATTATAACCTTTATATATTTCATAATATTTCTGTTTCTCATGATTATGACCTAATGAAAAGATGTTATAAATCTATTTTTAGGTTAGATACATGGTAAAAAAAATTCATTAATTCTATCTATTATTATCTTCACATTATAGATATGATTATTGTTTAGTTAGTTGATATGATTCATTCTTATTGTCGTATTATTATATAATAATGATGATATTAAATGGAAGAAAGGTGATTTTGTTTCATAATGGGTAGTACATATGTTTTAGGTTATAACAGTTATTATTTTCACAAAGTTACCATGTATGGTTATATGGATCATCACTGGTTATAGATCATGTGATGTGGTGGAGTGTCTTCAATTATGATAAAGTGATCCTATAGCTGATGAATGGAACACATATACCTAGGATATTATATGTGTATATAATACTTATTTAAATTTTTTTTGGGTTATTTTCATTGATATATATATATGTGTGTGTGTGTGTGTGTCTGGTAGAGTGATTGAATTCCTAAGATATCCTAATATCCTACTAACTTATTTGATATAAGGATACCTTGATACTATTTTTTACTTTATCAAAATATTATAAATTCTCCAAATGAGAATAGGATTATTAAATCTTGAAATAACCATACCATTTAATCTCATCCTATAAAGGTGTTAATTATTGAACATTATTATCATTGGAATACTACATACCATTCTGAATACTTCTGATATGATGGTTCAAGATGATGTATTTTTGTTACTTAATTATTCAATGGGTATTGAGATGTGTGATTTTACCTATATATTATTATTTATATAATATTTGGTTAATAAATTTGATATAAGACATCATACCATGAAGTGGGTTGGGTGAGCCCCAATATTTAGAAACATAGTGAGAAACTAGATAACCAAATTATTATGAATTATCTTAACACCCATACATGGTTGAAATATTTCGGTTGTAAGTGTGACATAGATACTTAGATAAACATGATGGTTACCGTTGGTATGTGAAGTTATTTTTACCCATTATGTCAAATTTATTGATAGCATACATTATGTGTGTGTATATATATATTGTATTTTTGTGAGCATGTATATGATGATTTATGGTTATCTATGGTCTATATGTATATTAATGCATGTTAGGTATAACTTACATGATTACTTGTTCAATAACATTTTTATTAGAATTTCTACTTCATGTTAATCACATTGTAGTCCCTCTAAGATTGATCTTACTCTATGTGTGTATACTCACCACTAAATTATTATTACATTATCTTTTTTTATTTCATGAATATTAAAAATTTATATTCAGTGGTTTAATTGGGTGATTTTATCATGGGTAATTACATTTTAGTTTGATGAGGTAAAATAATTTTATGGTATATATATATATTATATATTATTAATTTATTATATTTTAATATTATGTTTACCTTAGTATATTTTTTCATGGTGATTTTTTTCTTGACATCATTCAGGATATCAATTTGGTAGGATCTTAATTTCTCAGTGTTATCCATTTTTATTTATTTTAGATGTTTTTTATATCATGTTTATTCCATAGTTTAATGACTACTTTTTGAGTATAATTATTCTTATGTAAGAAATTATGAATTCAATGTTGGTTTCCTTTTGTAAATATATTGTATGTGGATATTGGGGGGGCATATATCTTGAACATACATTATTAATTTCATTTCAACTAACTTAAATCCATTATTCACACAATATTATTCATATTTGAGTAATTATATTTTGTTAAATTAAAACAATATTATAATTAACAAAAATTCAATTCTCATACAATGATAAAAAATGAAAATATAGGGGAATGTATTGTAACATCACAGGTAAATAAAGAATGTGAAATTTTCATGTTTATTAATATTTGTGGATAAAATTTTAATATTAATTTAAAGGTAATTCTATGTTCGATGGCATACCCAATACGCAACAACGAGTTTCTTTGAAATCTTACGTTACACACTAATAATATAATATTATTATTTTAAAGGGTAGTTAACGCCTAGCCATTGTAATGGAGGGAATGAACAGAACTAACTACAAAAATTATTATATATGTTTGTTTAATATTTTAACAATTACCCAAAAATGATAGAGGCATAAAATGTAGTTGAATCCAATTTTAGGCATAAATACTCTAATATTCACTAAAAGGTCGATTTATCTCCTTTTGATGGAGAAACCTCTTTAAAAAAAGTTTTGGTCACTCTTATAAATTATTTTGAACCAAATAAAATCCTTATTTAGAATCAGGACATCAAATTTTACTTTGTGTATGTTTTTGTTATTTTTTCGATAAAGTTCAATTTTTAATGAATAGTGAAAATGTTGTATTTTAATTAAAAAACCTCCTTTTAATCTAATATATTTATATGGTTAGATTATATTTTAAATTGGTTTTAAATTTTAATTACAATATATTTTTACCATTTAATCAAACGGTGGTCATTTTAATTAATTTCACTTTGCAATTGGACATGAAAAATTGTCAATCTTTTGATAGATATTGTTTCTTAAAAACACGCTATTTGTTTTGACAACGATAATTAATTATAAAATTAATTAATGAAATTTATATGTTTTGAATTCTTTAAAATAGACATCATTTTTGAATTCGGAATATCAAATATAGCTTAGGGTGAAGTTTTGGTATTTTTCTGAAAAACATCATTTTTTGATGAATAGTGAAACCACTGAGTGGTAGTTAAAAAACTGAATTTTTCATTAAACGAAACTTTACCTCTTATGTGAATTTAATTTCAAAAATATAAAATACATTTTTTCATTATTAAGTAAAATTTGGTTCAATGGGATGAAAATAAATTTTTGTGAATAGTAACTTTTTGAGTTTTATTAACCGCGATTAGAGGTAATTAGGGTAATTTAAGGTAAAAATGATATTATAAAAATATAAAAATATCTTGAAACTTGTTTTACCCATATTGGTTCATTCATGGACGACCCCTAAAATCCATGGGTGAATTTGTGGGACCCCATGGAGCCACTTAGGTAAGATAATGACATTAATACATTTTATTTAAAGTAAAAAATAAAAATGTCACAAACATGTATTGTTTTACCAAAACAATTTTAACAAGGGGTTATACATGTTATATATTCGACTATAAATATTAATTAGAAATATAAAATGATTTCCTACAACCTGGTAATTTTTTTTATAATTTTTAGATATCAAATAAATAAAATTATTTATGACACAATGATGATGCAGTGTTTACATCATTAATGAATGATTTAAATAAATAAGAAGATAATGTTTAAAATAATATCCAACACTTGGAAAATTATTATTTTATGATTTTATTTTGAACATTTTCTACCTTATCTTAGACTTTAATGATTTTTTGACCTTTATGAACCGAAAATCATTATATAATAAAATAATAGTTTCAAGCTTTCCAAAAGAGCCCCTCCTCTCCCTTATAAAAAGACCCCACTTACTACCCATATCTCGCACTAGTAAAGCCCTTTGGCTCATCCACAAACTACTCAAATAAGCTCCCGAGATCCCTATATTCATCCTAGAAGCCTTACCTTAGGCATAAAGCTCTTCAAGAATCCCTTTTGTTTCAAACCAAGAGAAGTTACCCGATTTAAAGGTAATGTCTTCTCATATGTACTTTTGTTTTATTTTGCTTCTATAACCCCCTAAACTCTTTTTATTCCATTATTTTGTAACAAAACCAGTATATTAAATATACCAGGATGATTTTATAATAAGTATTCGAGATACACTTACACACACATCCATATAATGGGTGAAGAACATACTGTTTCTGTGGATGATGAACTACTGCCTCAGGAAACGATGATTGTTCAATTATCTCATACCGCCTCTCATGGTGGCCATTATGATGTCACTGTAATTTATATATGATATATATTATATTTATGTCCTTTATATACTTCTGTATTTTATATTTAAAACATACCTTTATGCTTTGCATGTTGTGCAAATGTGATAATTTCATTTGAGGAAGTGTGGACTACCACCCCCTTAAGTTATGTGACTCGTTCATGCAATACATGGAATGTATAAAGAATGAAATTAATGAAATTATGTGACCTATATAACATATATATTATACTTTAATTATAATAAATATATCTCTCTCTCATTTATTTTTAATTCCATTAATATGACAAAGAATTGAATGTAGCGTTCAAGCGTACGTACGACCTACCGTCTCCATGCAGGGTGCATTTCATTTTTATCTACAAATGTTTTGGAATAGTATAAAATGAATTTCTACTGGATTTATATGATATTTAAATAATTAATAATATTTTGGATATGATGTACTTATAACTACATGGACAATTCTTTTCAAACAAGTTCATTTTTGACTCATGTACTGAACATCAACAAAAATGTCTGATATGAACTCACATAATTAACTAATTATTATAACATTATAATATGTGATATGAATTGAATAATAAAAATTAAATGAGTTTCTTATTCAATTATAAATTGGCCAATTTTTATTATTTAGGAATATAAAGAAACGAACAGGACAAGTCGGACATGAGGTAAGGGATCTTACCTCTCTCTTTGTTTTTAAGTACTCTCTTTTATGTCATTTATTTTAAGCTCTATGTTCTTATGTTGGATAAGTTCTTTTATATTCATATTACTGTAATTTTCATGTTAATATTATGAGATACCCCCTTATTCTCTCATCAATTCATTTTAATAATGTTTGAGTGGCGTCGTTAGGATGCCGAATTTTTGTAAGGGGATTTCTTATCTCACTTTTAATTCCGTGAGATTTCCATTGTTCGGCACTTATTTGTGGAATGTGGTGCATTGTGTACTTCCATTTCATATATATTATAATGATTCTATTTATATTCATGGTATTATGTGATTAATTTTGTGTTTATTATATTTTGTTCATACGACTTGATTGATTACAACGAGGTAAGGGTTTTTTATCTCACTTTTTATTCCCGTGAGATTCATGCTACATTTGCCACTATTTCATTTTGTGTGGTGTATGTACTACCCATGATTGTATTGTTAGTGTAATATAATTTAATTTATGGGTATGTACATCTTCATTGTATGACCCTTATTTCATGGGGTGTACGTCTCGAATGTTACCCAAATTGGTATGGAAACCATTCACCCTCCTCTTTTTAAAAGACTACTTTTTGTTAGGTCTTTTAATTTACATCTTCTTATGTTGGGATATGTTATTATATATCCTTATTGCTGTAACTTTTATGTACAAGTGATGAGATACCCTTTTTATCTCTTATCAATTAATTTTCTTAATTTTAAAGTGACGTCGTTAGTCTGTCGAATTTCGGTAAGGGAACTTCTTAACCAAATTTCAATTATTTGGGTTAAACCTATATTTCTTGATTATGTCGTGCTATAAATATATGTGTATGACCTATGATTTTTTTACACTTAATATTCACTTATATTGAGTGTATTTATATTTTTCACACAAAATTATTTAGTTGATTTATCCTTAATCTAAGGATACTTCCTTTGTAAGGGACTTCGTCTCAATATCCTTTCATTGGGGAATATTTTGTTTCAATACAAGACTTTGTTTTATACGCTGTATAAACACCTTTGACTTTTCATTTCATTCAAATGGAATATTTTTCTATGTATAGTTTTAATAAATGACAAAAAGGAATGTTTCTTTTAACGTACACGGTGACAACGACCTTTTCCGCCGCCGCGAGTATTATTTGGTCTTTGGCTTCCTCAAAAAGCTGTAATGTTTTAAAATGAAATAAATACCATATACGCTTTTATGTATTTTGGTATTGAAAATGGTTTTGATAATGGATTTTTCATGTAAATATATTTATGTGATATATTGTGATCTAAATGTGGAAATTATTTCTTTACATTATATTTGTTTTATGTCTTATGATTTTATAATGGTACATGGACATTTGACGGGTGGTTACGTGATAAACCATATGACGGGTGGTTCCATGAATTCCAGGATGGGTGGTTACGTTATAACCTCCAATGAATTGGGTATGGAATTTGGTCGTATGGCTATTCCATTTAGTGAAATGTGTCGAATTTGACCATATGGTTATTCCATTTAAGTATGTTTATGTCCCAAGTAACCTTTATATGTTATGTGTTCTTTATATGGGTTTTATGGTAATCTATTGGTTACAAAAGGGTATGTAATGATCTTTTAATTAGTGAAGAGTATTTACTACTTAATAAAGGTGAAAAGTATTACTTATGTTAATGTATTCATGGGTTACTTTTTGTTTTGAAAAACTAACAGTTTTCATTCCTTGTGTATCCCTTACTGAGCTTTTTATGCTCATCCCAAGATTTTGAAATTTTTTTCACAGGACATAATGTGGAATAGGGTTAAGGATGGGATCAAGGAAAAGTCATGGTGTATTAAACATGGAACTAGTCATGAATCTTTTTTTCAAGAGTTCATGTTTTGTAAAAAAAATGGAAACTCTGTAGAAGTGTCTACTTTGTAATCTTTTGAGATGTAATACTTATGTCGTAATTCTCTAAAACTCTACACCTGAAAAGATCCTCAATGTGAATTATTTCATTTATTTCAAGATTATGTAATTTTTTAAGGTTGGGTCCTTATAGTTGGTATCAACGGTCGGTTTAGATAACTTTATAAGATATGGTATTCTTTAAGAATAAATGACATTACCATAATGGTTATGATTTCAGAAAGAGTCATTGTTTTTGATAAAGTGAATGTGTTTAAGAAAACATGAATACTTATATCTTAGTATTTACCCTCCTCATAAGATATCATATGATGATTCTAATGATATATACTCACTGACCTTTTTGGTTTTAGTAAATGGTTGGATATAGCAGGCACCAAAGTAACTATAGATGTAATTAAAACTGTGATGGTTTTCTAAAAGAACAACTGAATGATATGGGAGCTGCATTGAGAACTCTTGTTTTTATTCTCAACCAACTATCAGGAGTCACGATTGACAACTTGAACCTTGGTGAGTTATCCAAAGAATCACATACGAGAGAACCAAAATGATATGGAAGTCCAGGTAATAATTATAAAGGTAACCATTAGGGTTTATATGATCCTTACTTTTGAGGTAATTATGGGTTACTATTTGATATGATGGAAAAGGAAATGCATGAGATAAACATGAGGATAAATTATGTTATGGTTATTTTTTAAGATTTTATCTCTTTTTGGGGAATGTTTTAAGAATCATATAGTATTAGAAAAAGGACAACACACATACCGTGTGACAACCCGTTGCGTCGGACGAAGCTGCGGGAATCGAACCCACAACCAAAGTGCGATTTGGATTTATCACCTACCACTGGACTACGTGAAGTCCCTGGTTAGTTTGACTAATTATTTTTAGTTAGATGATCTTATGAATTAGGAATAAGTTGATATTGGGTTATCTATAGAAATGATTAACCTATCTTGGAGGATATGTGATTAGGTTAATTACTTTTCAGTATGAGATTTTAAGAGTAACTGATGTAATTTGGAGATAAATGTTAAGATTTACCTTGGAAGACTATGTGATTAAATCCTTCAGATATTTGGGTTTCAATCTTAGTTTGGAATACTTTTGAATAATTTTATGGACAATATTTTATTGAATGGTCTTTGTTGAACCTTGTGTTTTGTTGGACAAATTTTGGAGATTAAGAGTAGCTTTTATTTTTGTAAAAGATTAACTTTTTTTGGTATTATTTGAACTCATACTAAAAATTTTGGTTTTGGATAAGGTCTAAAGACATGGTAAATATATATTTCATCTTTTCTGGATTAGTTGATTCTCAAGAAGTTGATTATAGTGCTCTTAATGTGAACAAGTCATCCTAAATACTCATCTTTTGGAGAAAATATGAGTTTGTGTAAAAAATCTAGAAAAAAGTTAAAAGTTTACATGACAAGTAAGTATGTTTCATTATGTTTAAGTTAATATCATAAAAAAATTCCTCAATTAAATTTAACTTAAAACAAAAACGTTGTCTCTTAACTTTTCCTACTAGGGAATAAAATATCGTTTAACCCATCAAAATTTTGTGGTTTGATTGTGGTTAACTTTCTCCTAATCATGTTTTCTATCACTCTCCATTAGAACTTGATGGTTTTTTTTCTCCTCCATATCCATGTTTTTATGGAATCCTAGTATCTTTTGTCTTGGGTGACCTTTGTACTTCTCTTTCTTTCTTTTAAATTGATAGTTTTATGGACTCCTTTTCCGATGTGGGGCTTTCAATGATGTTTCTAAGCCCAATTTTAAAATTTCAAGGACGTAATTCCCAAAAGGGGGGAAGGATGTAACATCCCAGGTAAATAAAGAATATGACATTTTCATATTTATTAATATTTGTGTATAAAATGTTAATATTACTTTAAAGGTAATGTTATGCTTGATGGCGTACCCAATACACAACAAAGAGATTCTTTGAAATCTTACGTTGCACACTAATAATATAATAATATTATTTTCAATGGTAATTAATGCCTAGCCGTTGTAATGGAAGGAATGAACAGAACTAACTACAAAATTATTATATATGTTTTTTAAATATTTTAACAATAACCCAATAAATGATAGTCTTAATATGCGGATGAATCCAATTTTAGGCATAAATACTCAAATATTCACTAAAAGGTCGATTTGTCGCCTTTTGATGGAGAACCCTCTTTAAAAAAAAATTTGTACACTCTTATACATTATTTTGGACCAAATAAAATCCTTATTTAGAATCGGGACATCAAAATTTACTTCGTGTATGTTTTTGTTATTTTTTCGATAAAGTTCAATTTCTAATGAATAGTGAAAATGTTGTATTTTAATTCAAAACCTTATTTTAATCTAATCTATTAATATGGTTATATTATATTTTTAAATGGTTTTAAATTTTTATTAGAATATATTTTTACCATTTAATCAAATGGTGGTCATTTGAATTAATTTCACTTTGAAATTGGATATAAACAATTTTCAATCATTTGATAGATATTGTTTCTTAAAAACACGCTATTTGTTTTGACAAAGAGAATTAATTAATTCAACTTATATGTTTTGAATTTTGTAAAATAGACATAATTTTTGAATTCGGAATATCAAATATATCTTAGGGTGAATTTTTGGTATTTGTCTGAAAAACTTCATTTTTTGATGAATAGTGAAACGACTAAGTGGTAGTTAAAAAACTAAATTTTTCGTTAAACGTAAATTTACTGCTTTTGTGAATTGAATTTCAAAAATCTGACATACATGGTTATCATTAGTAAGTAAAATGTGGTTTAATGGGATGAAAATAATTTTTGGTGAATAGTAACTTTTGAGTTTTATTAACCACGATTAGAGGTAATTAGGGTAATTTGAGGTAAAAATGATATTATAAAAATATAAAAATATCTTGAAACTTGTCCTACCCTTATTGGTTGAGTCATTTATGACCAAGATAATCCATGGGTAAATTTTTGGTACCCCATGGAGCCACATGGGTAAGATAATGACATTAATACCTTTTATTTAAAGTAAAAATTAAAATTTCACAAACATGTATTATTTTACTAAAACAATTTTTACAAGGGGTTACACATGTTATATATTCGACTATAAATTTTAATTATAAGGATAAAAAGTTCTCCTACAACATGGTAATATTTTTCAAATTTTTAGACATCATATAAATAAAATTATTTATGACACAATGATGATGTAGTGTTTACGTCATTAATGAAGGATTTAAATAAATAAGAAGATAATATTTAAAATAATATCCAACACTTGTCAAATTCTTATTGGATGATTTTATTTCGAACATGGGACACCTTATCTTAGACTTTAATTATTTTGGTACATTTAGAAACCGAAAAGATTTATATAATAAAATAATACTTTCAAGCTTTCCAAAAGAGCCCCTCCTCTCCCTTATAAAAAGACCCCACTTCCTACCCATATCTCACACTGCTAAAGCCCATTGGTTCGTCCAAACTATACTACAATAAGTTCCCAAGATCCCTCTATTAATTATAGAAGCCTTACCCCAGGCATAAAGCTCTTCAAGAAACCCTTTTGGTTTAAACCAAGAGGAGTTACCCGATTTAAAGGTAATGTCTTCTCTTATGTTCTTTTGTTTTATTTTTCTTATCCATCCCCATAAACACTTTTTATTCCTTTATTTTATAAAAAAACAAGTATATTTAATATAATAGGATGATTCTATAAGAATTATTCAAGCTACACTTACACACACCTCCATCTAATGGGTGAAGAAGATACTGTTTCTGTGGACGGCGAACTACTGCCTCATGAAATGATGATTATTCAATTATCTCATACCGCCTCTCATGGTGGCCATTATGATGTCACTGTGTTTTATATATGATATATATTATATTTATGTCATCTCTATGCTTCTGTATTTTATATTTAAAACATACCTTTATGCTCTACATGTTGTGCAAATGCGATAATTTCATTTGAGGAAGTGTGGACTATCGCCCCCTCAAGTGATGTGACTCGTTCATGCAATACCTGGAATGTATAAAGAATTAAATTAATGAAATTATGTGACCTATATAAAATATATATTATAAATTAATTATAATAAATATATATCTCTCTCATTTATCATTAATTCCATTAATATGACAAAGAAATGAAAGTAGTGTTCCTACGTACGTACGACCTACCGTCTCCATGAACGGTGCATTTAATTTTTATATCCAAATGTTATGGAATAGTATAAAATAAATATATACTGGATTTATATGATATTTAAATCATTAATAATATTATGGATATGATTTACTTATAACTACATGGAAAATTCTTTTCAAACAAGTTCATTTTTGACTCATGTACCGAACATCGACAAGAACGTCTGATATGAACTCATATAATTAACTAACTGTTATAACATTATAATATGTGATATGAATTGAATAATAATATTTCAAATAGTTTCTTCAGAAATTATAAATTTACCAATGATTATTATTCTGGAATATAAATAAACGAACAAGACAAGTCGGAATTGAGGTAAGGGATCCTACCTCTCTCTTTCTTTTTAAGTACTCTCTTTTATGTCATTTATTTTAAGCTCCATGTTATTATGTTGGGGATGTTTTTTTATATTCATATTACTTTCCTTTTAATTTTCATATGATGAGAGACCCCATATTTCTCTCATCAATTCATTTTAAAAATGTTCGAGTGGCGCCGTTAGGCTGCCAAATTTTTGTAAGGGGATTTCTTATCTCACTTTTAATTCTGTGAGATTTCCATTGTTCTCCACTTATTTGTGGCATGTGGTACATTGTGTAATTACATTTCATATATATTATCATGATTATATTTATATTAATGGTATTACGTGTTTCATTTGGTTTTTATTATATTTTGGTCATATGACTCGATTGATTACAACGAGGTAAGGGGTTTTTATCTCACTTTTTATTCCCATGAGATTCATGCTACGTTTTCCACTATTTACTTTTGTGTGATGAATGTACTACCCATGATTTTATTATTTGTGTAATATAATTTAATTCATTGGTATTTACATCTTCATTGTATGACCCTTTTTTCATGGGGTGTACGTCTCGAATGTTACCCAAATTAGTAAGGGAACCTTTCACCCTCCTCTTTTTAATAAACTTCTTTTTGTTAGGTCTTTTAATTTACATCTTATTATGTTTGGATATGTTATTATATATCCTTATTGCTATAAATTTTATGTCCAAGTGATGATATACCGTTTTTATCTCTCATTAACTCATTTTCTGAATGTTAATGTGATGTTGTTAGGCTGTCTAATTTCTGTAAGGGAAATTCTTAACCCAATTTCAATTCATTGGGTTTAACCTCTACTTCTTGATTATGTCGTGATATGAATATGTGTGGATGAACTCTAATTGTTTTACACATAACATTCACTTATATTTTGTGTATTTATATTTGTTGCACATAATTATGTAATTGATTTATCCTTAATCTAAGGATATCATCTTTGTAAGGGACTTCATCTCAATCTCCTTTCATTGGGGCATATTTTGTTTTAATACAAGACTTTCATTTATATTTTGTATAAACACCTTTTAATTTTCATTTCGTTCAAAGGGAATCTTTCTCTACGAATCATTTTACTAAATGGAAAAAAGGAATATTTCTCTTAACATACGCGGTGACAATGACCTTTTCCGCCACCACGAGTATTATTTGATCTTTGGCTTCCTAAACAAGCTGTAATGTTTTTAAAATGAAATAAATACCATATAATCTTTTAGGTATTTTAGTATTGAAAATGGTTTTGATAAAGGATTTTTTATTTCAATATAATTAAGTGATATATTGTGATCGAAATGTGGAAATGTTTTCTTTCCATTATATTTATTTTATGTCTTGTGATTTTATAATGGTACTTGGAAATTTGATGGGTAGTTACGTGATAAACCATATGATGGATGGTGTCGTGAATACCAGGATGGGTGGTTACGTTATAACCTCCAATGCATTGGGTATGGAAGTTGGTCGTATAGCTATTCAATTTAGTGAAATGTGTGGAAGTTGAATATATGGTTATTCCATTTATGTATGATTATGTCCCGAGTTACCTTTATATGTTATTTGTTATTTATATGGGTTTTATGGTAATCTTTGGGTTACAAAATGGTAAGTAATGATCTTTTATTCAGTGAAGAGTATTTACTACTTCCTAAAGGTGAAAAATATTACTTATGTTAATTTATTCATGGGTTACTTGTTGTTTTAAAAAACTAACAGTTTTCATTCCTTGTGTATCCCTTACTGAGCTTTTTATTCTCATCCCATGTTTTTGAATTTTTTTTCACAGGACATAATGTGGAATAGGGTCGAGGATGGGATCGAGGAAAAGTCATTCAGTCTTAAACATGGAACTAGACATGACTCTTTTTTTCAAGAGTTTATGTTTTGTAAAAAAAATGAAAACTGTGTAGAAGTTTCTACTTTGTAATCATTTTAGATGTAATAGTTATGTCCAAATTATCTAAAACTCTAAACCTGAAAAGATCCTCAATGTGAATAATTTCATTTAATTCAAGATTATGTAATGTTTTACGGCCGGGTCCTTATATGTATTACTTCTTTTCATCATTATTTGAAGGTAAATCTCCACATTTTCCTATGTAATTATGTCTAATATACCTATGATTTTTGATTTTATCTCACATTTTATACCAAAAAATATTCAAATCAAACAATGATTTTTTTATCAACATGAATTACATCAATATAGTATTTAACATCACAATATATTAAATATAAATGATAAAATAAGATATAACATCTCTTCCTTGAAATTTATAATTATACTCACCTTCTAGATTAATCTATATCTAAATAAATAGTATAAAAATAATATTTAAAATAAGACATATTCTTACATTTTAATTAAATATAACATATTTTTATTTCAATATAATTAATTATTAGTACTATCATCTATATCTTACTTTTTATACAATGGTATATATTGCATTAAACCTGTACTTTGTGTTTTAAACAAATTATTAAAAAAATAATCCTTTTTACACATTAAATTCCATTTTCTTTTAAAAAAATAGCTACTGAAATATAACAACACATACAACTAGTTTATAAACAATATCTATCAATATAAAAACAAAATTTTTCATTTATTGAAATATCTCTCTCTTAAAACATCAATTGAAAAACCAATAAATCTTTATATAAAATCATATTTATTACTAAAATTAAATATTAATACACAATTGCATAATATATTTGTAACATCATATAGACATTAAATATTGAAAATTTTACTTTTATAATATAAATGATTGATGTATACTCTCAAAAACTCATTCAATATCCAGTTATGTATTATTTGAAGTTATGTTTCCAATGAATTGTCTTACCACAATTTTAATATTTCCCATCTTCATTAAAAAATCCTTTTGAAGAGACATAGTGAAGAAGATATTATTCATTCCCAAAAATAATATCACTATTAGTCTACCTCAAAGAATAATTTTATAGAATTTTGTAATTTCAAATAATAAAAGAAAACTTATATATAAAAGTTGATATTTTTTAAGAGAAAAGTAATATTTTGAGTAAAGAAGAAAATGAGAAAAACAATCATTTCTCTGAAATTTAATGTTTAATTAAAATATTTTTCATATTCACATAGCATGATTTGGGTTAGGGTATCCTTGGTTTCGATCTGTTGTAACTTTTATTTTTTTTATGGTCATCTTGGTCTTTCCATATTATCAATTGTGACTCTTTATTATGCAACCATAATAAAATTTATACAATTAAAATTTCATTCAAATTTTTATTAGCTTCATATAATTAAAAATCTTATCAAAATTAAATCCATATATTCTATAGCTTTAAAATATTAAAAAATAAGTCCATTTTTACCAAAAAATTAATTTATTCCATTTTCATTTATTTTAGTCATATTGTAACAATAAATCACCCTAAAAATAGAAAATTATAGGGAAATTGTATTGTAAATCACTCATTTAACAATATATAGAAGAACATATTGATAATATATATCATATTTTACACCTTTGATATATACCAACTAAATATGAATAGAGTTTTTAAATCTTAATTAAGGGAAGGGATACATGGATAACCTGGTTCATGGTTTTCCTAGAAATCAGGGAAGAAAAAATCACATGAGAAGGCTTATAAACATTCTTTTACCGATTTCATAGAAAAATAAAGTAATATTCAAGTATTGTGATCATTTTGAGCCTCAACATGTAAATTAAATTTTATGGATGGTATATTTTTTTAAAATTCATCATGTTTTTATAAATACCTGCAAAATATTAAAAGAAATAAGGTAAAGAGAATTTTAATGTGTTTTTATTAGATAAAGGGATTTAAGGTTTTTTATCTATGGGTTTGATAAGATCATCTTTTGATCTTGACGGTGAATGAAACACATAAAAATTTATGATATATCATAAATAAAGAAACATATATGATAAAAAAATATAAACAATAATACTAAAAATGTTGTAAAATACATCCTTTTTAAAAACATTGGAGTTTTCTAGATAGATATCACTGAGAAAAATCCAAATAACTCTTGCCTCTATAGGTAGTGAATAGACACCTAGAATCCCCATACATTATGAGGATACCCTTAAACTCTAAAGGTGGGATAGAACATTAACCTCAATGATAAATATATAACTGGTATAATAGAGGTTAAATAAGGGCTTGTCAGTATTATACTATTACACAACCCCCACCAATAGAAGGATTATGTCCATCGTATATAGCCCCTTTACTAAATTATGGGATTCAAATGTTTGTTTCCATCACAATGGAGCTCACATACACTATGATATCATATTCTTATTAGGGTTTAATATTCATTGAAATTTTCAATGATTATATCATATATTTATATCCATAAATGAATCAATCCATTTATTTATAAACAAAGTAAACCATGTGATATGCATGTAAAAATCCATGTACTCGGTATTAAAAACATATCATAAAATATGATGATATATATTATATACTATGTTAATGAAATCCACATTCCGTATTTCATTTTAAAACTTAGTGGATATCACATGATATGATATCCCTATTTTAGTTCATATCTAACAATCTCCCTCTGACACTAAAACCCCATAATGAAATTATGAAAAAAATTCAAGACTCATTATGAATCCATCCAAACCCTTTTTGGCTATAGTTTATCAAAATATATTCTTTTTAGAACAAATACATAATCCAAAATGTAATCTTTATTATAAATACTAAATATTTTATTCAAAATTTATTTGTATCATTGAAAACTAATTTGAAATCCCTATATTATAATTATAAAAAATTGGCCTCAGGAAAATCATTAGTAATACTCAAGAAAAAAATTCGTCTTGTGTGGTCTCAATAAAATATAACAATATCTACCCATGAATATTTCCACTATTATATTTATAATATAAATCATATATATTATTATATCATCCCTTTTTACATGACATTGAGTGACCACTAGACATGGTACATGTCAATATATTATAGGCCAACTTGTAAATAGATGATTCTCCAAAATATACTGGCTAGTTTGAATGAATACAATTCATTCACTTCATCTATGTAGCTGATCATATCACATGTCACTCAACTAATTAGGGATATATATTTCCTATATATAATTCAATCAAGGGCTGATATGTATTTACTCATCATATGATTGGAAAATCCCATCTTGGTTAAGTTCTAACCAATTTCATGATCAACAACATACCCAACCACCTCTGTTTGGTAAACACTCCAGTCTTATATAAGAAAGGTATCATAGTATGATGTTTATAATTTTAGGTATCTCTCAAACCTCATGTAATAGGTATTTATAATGTTCATACAAACCTATGCATATCAATGATAATATGTGATTTTATGTGATATAATTTGGTGTGTTATTAAAAAAAATTCTAAACTTATTATCTCATGAGTGAATTATTTGTATATCATGTAAAAATAATTTTATCAAAAACCTAATTCTGCTGAAGATATTCATAACATATCATCACAATATAGAACACTTCATTATGATCATTTATTATGGAAAACATAAATTTCTAATTTTATGGAATATTTATCATTTCAACTCACACAAAATATGATTCAAGCATGAATGAAATTTAAATTGAAGATTTACTTTTATAAAAAATGATAAAATTTATATTTATAAACTCGTTAGAGAATATATAGCAAAACCATATCTAAAAATATTCATAACATAAATATATATTATTGATTTCTGAATAAAAATTATGTTTTCTACACTTTCAGATGTTTTGTTAAAATTATTAAATCACTATGAAATTTATTCTACATGTATATGTGTACATTAGATAAAACCCTCCCAAAAAACTCTTTAGTGAGTAAAATCTATGAATTATTCTATTTTTAAAAAATGGTGAGATTTAGGAATAATGTTCATATTCTTTAAATTAATATACATATTCAAGCTTATTTACTCCATAACATCAAATTTGAAGTTATTTAAAACTCTATTATATACATATAACTCTTTCAATGTTCATCAATTTCCACCATTTTTTATGAAAACATTTGGTATATAATATAAATATTTTCATTAATATTGTTCTAGGATACCCTAAATATTTTATGAAATAAATTGAAATTCACCTATTATTTTGACATCTATAATATTTTAATTAATAGATTTTAACTTCTCATAGTCCAAATATACTCCCAATAGCCTCTTTGAAAATATATTCTATTTAAAATATTATGCTCAGATATATATAAACTCCTTTTTGTTTAGGAAGTAAATATTATTTCCTTTTAGTAGTAATATTTAACCAAATATAGAATTATTTCTGTATCATATATGTTATTTTATGTGTCTAAAATGTTCCATTAATCGTTTTGGAATAGAAATACCTCATATTTTAATAAATATTTTGATAAAAATGGTTATTATAGAAACAAAATTCCTTCTAACCTTCTCAAAAAAATCTTGAATTTGATAAATCATAGAAAATGTGTATTGAACACATTATCTCATATTTTTCATAGAAAAACTTTTTAAACGAAAACCATATCATGTAATATAAGATAAATCAGATGAATATACACACCCTTTACATAGAACCATCTAAGAATGATATATTAATTATCATTCAAATCTTAAATGTAAAAAATATTACTTCATAACATTATTGAAAACCATTATAACTATCAATTTTTTCCATTATTTTTAACTCTTATATATTTACAACATTTTTAATATACACATTTTGTATTATATAACCGTTAAAAAATGAATTTATTTCTATAAAATGACACCTAAAATTGAAATTACAAGGAATTTCACAAACCCTTTTACATTTCATCTACAACTCCCTCCTACGGAACCATTGTCCTACTTTTAGGAATTCACCATTAGGATTTAATGACCACTAATAACTAAAATATGATACATTATTATATTTCCCAACTAACGTATCTTCATCTAGTTTTAACTTTTACCCACTTGTGCTATAAAAATAACAATATAATGTAGACATATCATGCCAAGTTCATCTTTTATAAAAACATTGATAATATTAAGTGAATACTTGTAAAAATCATTCACATTATCATAATATTTAAATTAATGATTAGAAAATGAATCCAATTACCCTATATTTCTTAAAATAAATATCCAATATCACTTATTAATTAGTATACTCAACTATATTGAGTTAAAATCCATAGGTAATTTTGAATATAATTCCTTTAAAACATTATCTGAATATTTATATTCTTTTTATAATCATCTATATTTACCTATTTAGAAACATAAATAATTTATTCTTTATATTATTTTTCTAACACATTGTTTTTCTATTACATAATATCTTTTCATATGTTTATAGACTTTGGAGTTTAATTCTTCATGCTCCTATATTTATTTATTTAATTAAAATTTTAGTTTAATGGTTATTGGTTGAACTAAATGGTTTATATTTTTTGGATTTTACATATTAAAAATATTTATAAGTATTTAATGTCTTGTAAGTCACTATATAGAATCTAGAAATGGTGGTTAAAATCTAAAATTATTGAAAAAATGGTGATTTTACAGTGCAAGGACATGTATATTCATGTCACAAAACAAAATACGATGATATTGTTTGATCCTTATTATATGAGTAGTTTTTATCTAGAGGTTTTTGTATTCACCATTGAGGTTGAGGCTAGACTATAAGTTTACGCTAGGAGAATATTAGTTGTGTTGGATATTTGGTGATTACCAAGCCAAAGTATGAATGTACTACTTTTCTCCATGCCATAGAATCAGATTACATCATGGAGGGTATAATTTTTTCATGATTAAATTAAATTCTCATGATAATTTATTTTTAATTTTTATAAGTGGATATGCTAAAGAATCATGTTACACCACGGAGGGTCCGATTGATTTAAATTTGAGACTATTGAAATTTATGGGTCCATATAATAGAACAAGATTATGCTATGGGTATTTTGGTGAGTCAATAAAGATTCACTATGAAGGATTATCTTATTTATAAACTCCCATATAAGTTGAAAATAATTTAATCAAAACCACATGGTCATGATATAAATGGGATATTGTACCACGAACATTTGTTTCTATAGAATTTCAACTTCCGTATTCATGACACATTTTCATAAGATTTGGTAGTTTCTTAAACTTCCTAAACTAAAAAAAATTAATTCTGTTGAGTATATATTTTTTGGGAGAATATCCAAGGGTTGATATTAAAGTATAATATTTTGTGGAGTTCTTATGATATGAAATTAATTAGGAATTCAAACCATTCTGGATAAGAAAAATTCTATTGTGAAAGAAATATGTAATCACAGATAATAGAATATAAAGTCTTATTGAAAATAAAGAATCATGGGAGTGTGATCCGGATAGAATTTTATTGATTTTAATGTTTAAAATAAGAACCTACAATACATGTATATGAAAATACTTAATTGAATAATTGGAGATTCATAGAGGAATTCCATTATTGATTAGTGTAACTAATATTTACATGAAATATTTATAAGTTCAACCTTTATATTTGCTATATTTTATTCCTATTGAAAATTTGTGTGTGGAATAAAGTAATTGGTCACATAAAATGGATGGGTAATGACATATTCATAAATTTTGACTCATATACAAGCGAGGTATAGGTTAATTATAATATCAACAGATAGTTGATATATTCTCCTTGGAGTAGCCTCTAATAGGTCAACCAAGTAAACTTACTGTGATAATTATCTTTACATGTCTGTATTTGATTTATATTAGTAATCCTATTTAGGTTGTATTTTACAATGTGATAACAATATCTAATTTGATCTTATGTATATAATCAGTCTTGTTTCCGAACTTCTCCTCCTATCTTTGTTTGTATAGTAGATCTAGTGTCTAACATGTGGTATTAGAGCCATTTATTGTTTCTTGAACCTATTAATAGTTTTATAATATAATGGAATACATTTTAAATGTTAACGGTGTTGCATTATATTGTAGATATCACCTTATCTCTCTTGAGAGCAATGTTCTTTATGTTGTTGTTTATGGGATACAAGTAAGTGATCCTACATGAAGGATGATGATGTGGGATGGTAAAAAATTATTGAATAATGAGGTTAAGGATCATCATGACATATCAAGAACACTTTATAATCTAATGTATTTAATGTTAATGGACAATTAAATGAAAAAAGTATTTGGGGTAAAATAAATAATATCATTGAAGGTGTCCCAAAGTGAATGATACAAAGTTTTAGGTCTTTCAAATTAGGTTTTATGATTAGAAGGTGATTTCAAATAAAAATGTAGAAGGTTTATTTAACCATCTTATTAATTTTTTTGTTTTTTTAAAACTTTCTTCATAAAATAAATATTATTAAATAGTAAAAATAATGTCAAAATATTACCACCTATGTATAATCCAAAAGTATAATATCGTAATGAAATTAATGTTGGTAAGTTATTTATTGATGTATATCATATAAAAATTGCTTCCTTTGAAATGTGGGTGAAGACATAAATCACTATATAACTAACATTTAAATAGATTTCATTCAAAAAAATGAAGCTAAAATTACATGTGACTAAAAATTAGAAAGATATTGGTGATGATTTACCATTACTCTTTATAAGTAATTTTTATAGGAGAAATGATAGTTTTGAAGGAAATATAACTTTGGATTTTTTTGTTGTGGAAGGGTTAGAAATATTAATGATATATTTATAAATAAGTTTGATGTAGAGAGTGATGAGAATGATTTCTCACAAAAATATGATGAAAAGTTTCTATTCAGAAGGAACTTTAATTCTAGAAATTGTAGTTATTATATGTCTCTTGGGAAAGTTATTGTAAGTAAGGAATAAGAGAATTCTGAGAAAGATCTAATAGAAGGTATTGAAATTAATTTAATTCATATATGAAAGATAAAATCATGGAATATATGGGGAAAATTATGTTAAATAATATGGTCCACAAAATAGAGTTGTTAATCTCCAAGTCGATTTGGAAGGAGGTCCCCAATAGCATTATTAAAAAATAATATAGAAAATAAAAATGAGATGTTTGATTAAGGGGTCTTCAATATATATTAATTAACTTTTAACCTAAGTTGATCATATTTATAAATTATGGAATATTTTAAAAATAATCATATGATATTTTATAAAAACAAAGAATTACCAATTGAATTTTAATTATACTTATAAGATCATCGATGATCTTAACCTTTCAATTCATGAGAATGTTAAGAAGATATAAATTATTAAAAAAGAAATTTTTTCCTTTAGAAATAAGATTGAAACAGAAATCAAAACATATTTTTAAATGAAGAAGTTTCCATTTGTAAATATTTTAGATGAAATTCTAAAATAATTAGATGAACATGTTATAATAATTTTTTATTAAATTTTATGTTATAAAGGAAAAGATATATGGGAAAATCATATATCAACTTTAGTGGTGTAGCATAAAATAAAATGTCTATAAGAACAAATAACACTGGGAAGTAGTTAAAAGAAAACATCTCTCTACCAATAATAACTTAATAAAAATAAAAGGAATTTTAAAAAGGTTGAGATATGTGTAAAGGTGGTGAAAAACTAATTTTTCTATTGATGGTATTTTTCTCATATGTGTTTCTAGGGTACATTATTTCTAATTGTGGTGAAACAAAAATCTGGTAAAGATAATAAAACATAGAATTCATCAGACGATATTTGGATCATACTCTTTATATTAGAGGTGAAATTATTTTTATGGTTAAGTTTTATAAAAAATTTAACCAAGAAGTAGTTAATTTCAAGTATAGAATTAGATTCTATTTAGATATAAAACAATGGAAAACAATATTGGTATATTAAATCTAGTCACCTAGAAGAATAAATTGTATCCTCTTGGAGAAAAATAATTTTACTTGATTGAATATATAAAAAATTATGAAAAGTGACCAATAAAGCCCTTATCTTATTTATAAATTTCGTGGAAGTAAAGTATAATGATTGAAAAGGAAAACATAGTGGATATAACTTTGAAATAAACAAGTAATTATAAAAAACAGATTCTCGACAATGGGTGTTAACCTCATTTAACTAGTAATAGGATCTTATTGAATAATGTTAAAGTTTTATTTAATGGAACTATGCATTTCATAAATGATGGATTAGTAAATATAAAAGTAAGTGGAAATACTTATTTTTTTAGATGAATTGATAAACACTAAGGTTCTTTATAATGATGGTTTATGATATAATTTATTCATTTTTACTCAACTTTGTTACTTGATTTTGAAGCTGACATTTAATAATAACGATTTATATATAAAATGAATATCTAGAAACTCATTTATTAAAGTTTATATAATAAATGAAAATTTATATGAAGTTTATATAAAGGAAATCACTTGAATATTAACAATGGAGGAAGAAAATAGTTTGTGGTATTGGAGGATATGCCATGTAAATCAAAATATATGGAAAAATTGTCTATATTCAAATCAGTAATGGATATTCCTCTATTTAATATAGTGCATTAAATTTTTTTTGATTCATGCATATGATTAATGATGGTATGTAGTCCATATCCATTAAAGAGGAAGAGATCATGGGGCTTTCTCAATTTACATCATACCAACATATGTGGTTAGATTGGTTAGAAAGGAACCTATGGTGAGAGTTATTTCATCTTATTCATAGAATATTATAGTATTATGTGGTGTTCTATATTCATATTTGAAAAAATAGAAGTGATTAATTTCATAAGGAGGATTTGAAGAAGAAGAAAATTGAAACCGTAATGACTATGAAAGTTCTGAAATCATATAATGGAATAGAATATACATATTATGTGGTTAAATTTTATTTGTAAAAAATACTATTAATCATGAAGTTTCTTCAGTTATAACCCCTAAATAACATGGGTTTGTGGAAATAATAAATTTCATGGTCAAGAATATAAAAAAATATTGTTGATAGATAGTGGCATATAACATCACTACTAGAGACAAGAAATTCAAGTGGTTTTGTATAATCTAAATATAGTATTCCATAATAAGGGAATATATAATATATCACGTGAAATGTGTCGTGTAATGAAACTACTTTTGAAGTATCTCAATGTATTTGGAAAAAATTATTTCATTCGAAATAAAAAAGTAAATCAAGTAATGTTTGGAAATGTAGTAGATAAATTTATTTAATAGGCAACTCAAAAAAGAATTAGTCTTAAAAAAAGTTAAACTAAAATTCTTAAAAAAATATGATTCATGTAAAGGTAATTTATAATAGAACCAAATATAGTTTTGGGAAGTCTATTTTTGTTTAAGTATTTAAAGAACTTTATGAAACAAATACTGATTTGGGAGAAAATCAAGATTTACAATCTAATTAAGGTTCGTTGATTTAATTTTTATAAATGAAAAACTAAATATATGTGTTAACCATTAAATAATTCATGAAAGAAATGGTATTATGTTGATTTATGAAATATCACTAGAGAAAAAATTTCTAAAACACTAACATAAAGGATAAAAATAGTATAGCATACTACTTTGTTATCTAATATTGAATCTAATTCATTTGAGAAAGTGTATATAGTGGAATAATGATTAAAATCCCTAAATGTATAATTGGATTATATTCATAAACACTAGACTTTGAAGAATGTAGATAGACGTAAAAATGATAATATAATTGGAACAAAATGGGGTTTCAAGGAAAAGTTAGATGCAAATGGATAGGATATAAAAAAAATAATGAAATATTTATTTGCAAATGTTATTCACATGTTAAAGGGATTTATGTAAAAGATAAATTTTCTTTTGTTGTATTCATTTAGTATATTAGACTCTTCTTAATATTGGTTCTCTAAATCAATTAAAAAAATTGATAGATGTGAAGACTTTATTTTTGAATTGTTTTTAAAATGAAGTGGTATTTATCAAAAAACCAATTGGATTTGTTATTATAAATGATAATTCAAAAGGGTATAGGTTGATAAAATATTTTTATGGCCTACATCAAAAACTTAATTATTAGTATGAAAGTACAGAATTTTTTTTGATGTGGTTGGAGTTCACTATAGGAGGTTATTATCATAACTACTATGTGAATGTTTTTGAGGAGGATTAGTTTTTGGTATTGATGTATATCATTTTTATCATGTTTTTTGGTAAAAGGAATAATTCTATTGAAAAATGTAAAAAAATGATTCATTTTAACTTTTTAATATCAATGATTAATGTGTTTATATACTTTTTGGGTTTATAAGCCCATAAAACTGAAGTAAAAACATTCATTCCATATATAACATATGCAATTGAAGTCTTGAATAAATCCATAATTGAAGAGTGAATGCATATTTCAACTCTGATTGTGTTTGGGAAAAAATTGGGTGCTCACAATGAAAATAATGTGGTAAAATCATCCCAATAAAGAATAATCATTAGTTTTTTGTTATATATTTCTATAACTAGGTTGGATATTTTCTAAGCTACATGTTTGGGATCAAGATTTCAATGTTGTATTAAGAAAAAATATCCCATGTGAATTAAAGGAATGATTATTTATGTTCAAAAAAATCATTATATTTTGTTGTTTAAATCTATAAGGAACATGGATTTATTATCATACTCATCTTTTGATTTGACTGGTGAAATGTTTGATCAAAAATCCATAAACATTAGTGATTTTAACATAGGGAAAAAAATTTGGTTATCTAAGATTGATATTAGATTGTGTTTACATAAAATAATTGATTTGGAATGTGTTTTAGTCACCAAAGAGCGTACATAGCTTATTTGGATGAAGAAACTATTATATGACATCACTGAATAGATTCATTAGTCTGTAATGATTCAATATGAAAATACAAGTAATATTGAGTTGTCTAAAAATATGGTTAAACACATTGAAATGAATCATAATAAAATCCATTTCCCTTTTATAAAGGATAAAGTATAAAATGATATAGTGAGGTTTTAATTATAGATAATGTTTTTACTATCATCACATAGCCATTGTTCATTGATGTATTTGAAAGGAATATGTTTAAATTCGGAGTTTAACCAATTTCTTCAAACTGAAAAGTTTTAGAGTTACCCAACCCCCATTATATCAAATATTTTATATAGTATTTTTTTATTCTTATAGCTTGATATATTTCATTAGGTGTTAATGATAGGGGGATATTTTATACATG
Organism: Viscum album; assembly: GCA_963277665.1. Lineage (NCBI taxonomy): Eukaryota > Viridiplantae > Streptophyta > Magnoliopsida > Santalales > Viscaceae > Viscum > Viscum album. The sequence goes on from OY728129.1 coordinate 1,407,186,373, forward strand.
GTGAGTTTTCAAAAATAAGGCCTTGTCTAAAATTTCATTAACAACCTTATAATACTTGATAATTTATCTAGTTTCCTATACTGATCATTGACTAGCATAAGCATAGAAAATTTATTAAATACACTTTGATTGGTTTTTGAAGAAGTTTAAAATTAAATAAATATTTTCATTTTATTATAAAATTGGGGGTAATGTAATGGGTATATGGTTTGAAGAATTCTTATGATTTGAATTAAAAAAATATCCAAAGAGGGAAGAATATTGAATCCAAAATAAGTGTATTTATTGATTGGATTTGTTGTTAATATTTTAATGGGTTTCAATTCATGTAATGGATTTTGGGGTATCATGAAAAACTGGGATGAATCTATAATTTTGGATAAAATAGGTGTTTTATGGTTTAAGGCCATGTCTCACACAATAGAACTGAGTACCATGCCACGGTTCAATAATTCCAATGTAAATATTGTTTATCTGAAGGATGTTTTCTTTACTGTAGATGATGAGGATATATTTTAGGTGTTGTCTAGGATAACATCTGTTTCCCTTGAGTTTTAGCAATTCTAACACCATAGTATTTGAATATATTGTTGTATTAATGTCTTATAATACTCAATATCACATAATAAGATTACATCAAGGGGTGTATTATGTTACCAGAATAACGGAAAATTTTAAATAAAGTTTATTTTAAATATCTACAAGTGGGTATACCGCAAAATTTGTTTAATATATTTTGGGTATGATAGATATAAATTCTTGACACTGTTGATTTCTTTGTTTCTATGTTGTGAAAGATGATTGCATCATACAAGGTCTAGTGAGTCAATGATGTTTCACTGTGAATGATTGTTTTTATTTACATATCCTATGGTAGTTTAAATTAGTTGAGTCAAAACCACATTTTCATGATGTATCGAATATGTTACACCTTAAAATTGGTTTCTAAATATTTCTCATTTTCTTGTTGATGTATCCTTTTCTTAATGGTTTGAAAATTTATTAAACCTTGTAAACTAAAAAATTATAATTATTTAGAGGAAATATTTTATTTGGGATGTAATCTATACGTTGAGATTAAATTGAAATATATTTTTTAGTTATTTATGTTTAAATTATAAATATTCTAGATAAAAAAATTATATTTTTTAAGAAATAAGTAATTAGACAAATTATAATATAAATTCTTCTTGAAGAACTATAATTAGAGGATTGTGATTAATATGAGTGTTTATTAAACTATGTGGTTTAAAATAATAACATGTTATATTTATCCTTGAATATATGGAATTAAATAATTAGATCACCCTGAAAGAACACCCTTGCTGACCATTGTTACTTATCATTATAGATTATCTTTATAATATTAACCTATATGTCAACTCTATTTTATCTCTCTTGAACAGCAGTGTGTGGAATAATAGAATAGGTTATAAACCTTGGATGAGTATGAGATCCTCCTATAATTATAATAAAAAAAAGTGAGGTAGTGGTTAATGGGAATACTAACACATTGTTGATATATTCTCTTTTGGGTGTCGTTTTATAGGTAAACCATGTTAAATTAGTGTTCTCGTGATCTTTACATATCTTCATTTGAACAAGACTAATAACCAAATTCAAATTTTCATTCCCAATTTATTAATAAGATTAAAATTTATCTAAATAATAGAAGAATTTTTGTTTCTATAATTGACTCCCTCCCCTCTTATAGTGTATAGTGTAACCATGGTGTGACAATGACGATGTTATTCTTCTACTAGAGAAATTTTTATTAGATGGGTTCGGAGTTTTAAAAACATTTAACAATCACTTTTATTAAATATTGTCCCAAAAAATGATGACCCCTTCTGAATTCATCATACCCATTAGTTGTTCAATATCCATATTTAATTAATAATATGAGCCATATTTAATGTGTATCTAACGCCCCAACCCTAGTTACCCAGAGTCGGTGAAATATTACATAACATTGGCATGATCAGAAGGGATCAAATCCCGAAAGACCGACCAGTTTAGTATACTTATAATTACTAGATATATACATAAGTTCTAAATTACATTATGAAATGAAAAAAAATCTTTGTGTATCTTTTGAACACATTCATCTCCCTTATAATATCCCTTTAGGCCAGTCATAATATACTTCTTCGCATACTAAGAAAAATAAAACATAGAAAGGGGTGAGCCCAGATGCTCAGTAAGGATAACAATATACCGGAAACTATCATAAAGAAGAATAATAATTTAAGGCAATTTATAAGAATAAAACACAAGCCTTTTAAATTTAAACTTAATCAAAATATGGAAAAGATAAATCAAATAATTCCTTTTACTTATTGACAAGGATATTGCACTAGTCGAATAATCACATGTAATATCAATAAGCAATTTTATAATGATGGAATGTATAATGCCAAACTTCATAACCACATATTCAAGGCCTCGTTCCAAGAATACAGATAAATTTTTTTTCAAGGCCTTGTTCCAAAACACAAGTTTGTCTCATGAGACCTACTGATGCATCGACGAGATATAGTAAGATCCACCCATCACTTACTAAGTCCAATGCAGTCCTCATGTGAAAATATTGAAACATAACATAAACATTTGTATTAAAAATAGCATACAAAATGTTAATAATTTTACCATAAACTGTGATTGGTATAAAAATAACACATCCATAGTCAAACATATCATAAAACATTTAATACAATATTAAAGATTGTATCCTAATAAATCAACTTTAAACAAGTGTAAAATCCATCAAATGATATTGATAGGGATGAAATCAAAACTTTTTGAGAGAAATATTTCTTTCTATTTTGAAATCATTTAAAAGTAACATAATTATAAAAGAAAATATTTATTTTGAAAATATTATTATAATATTTTAAGGGAAGATTTAAAGGTTTAATAATGGCAGAAAATAGTTCCACCCGCCATATAAAGTTAAAAAAACATTCTTACCATAATTTGGTTGAAAATGTCATAAAGGACCACGTTTGGAAAATGATGGAAATATTAATTTATAAAAATTTTATAAAAAGTAAAACATGGGTTTAAATGAATTTAACCCATAGTCTATGAAATAGTAAAAATGTTTTGAAATACATTTTTGAGAAACTTAGATGTGGATGATAAAGAGGTCCCAGTAGATACTCACTTATAAACTACCTCAGATAATGAGGAGATTGTAGAATTAACCCTTACCTTATACATTTCCTTGATCGAGGGTATGTTAACCTCATGTATAATAGTTAAATAAATATTATTAATTATTCAATAAACACATACATAAATATGATATCATATATGATCTTCTAATATTGATTTGTTAATAAAATTTAAGTAGTATCATTGTATTGGGTGTTAATTGATTCATTTTCCTTTATATGCTTGGTTATGTAATCCATGTTTATTATGGATAGGATGTATTTGATTAATATTAAGAATTATAATAAGTTCTTAAACATTATTTTTAATCATAAAATTAAAATTATTCTTGAATGGATACAATGGGGTATGAATCATATCGCATTCATGGAGACGGTAACCCATACATTCGCACAAGCGACAATATCATTATATTTATGGTGAAATATTTTGTAATTGGATGGTATATCATATATAAAGAATCATTAAAATGGTATATTTATTATTTTAATTAATTATACTCATTATTATAACCATCCAAATAATGACGTGTTTGAATGAAAAACTACACCACAACGTGGAGACGGTAAGCCGTACATACACAAATATAGTGACATGTCATTCATAGGACAGATATAATAATTAATTTGGTTGTACATTAAGTATAATAACATCACAATTTGTATAAGGTACTGAAATTATTATTTTGGTATGGAAACAACAAAGAAAGAGGAAGTGGAAGAAGAAAAGAATATTGAAAGAGGTGGTTAAATTATTACCACTTCTTTGGGTGTTTCCTTTTGAGTTGATCAAAAGGGATCTATAGGTAGGTATTCTGATCAAATTAAGGCCTCTAGATCAAAGTGAGGGTAGTTGGGAGGATATTGGAGAAGGGTTTGGCTGAGCCAAATGGCTTTTTAGGTGTGATTTTTTGAGAAGGGGAAGTACCCTTTTATAAGAGAGGTGAGGGTCACTTTCGAAAAATCATGAAATATTATTTTATTATACAATTATATTTGGTTTATAATGGCTCAAAATGGTTTATTTCAAGGATAATGTGGATATGGGTGTAAAACATCTCAATTAATAGGTTTTAGATAGTTTTATGTCACCATATTAACCTAATCTTTTATATTTAACGTTTGGTTAAATAGTATTACATTTACTATATCTCCTTGTATCTTTATATTATATGGTAAATAAACTTACTATAAAATTACAAGAGAATCCCATGTGGTTCATTAAGGACATATCAATTATTTTAAATCTTTTATTAATAAGGTAATTACTACATCATCATTGTGTCGTAAATAAATTTAATTATTTTATGTCTAAAAATTATAAATGAAATACCATTATGTAGGAAATAGTTTTATCTTTTTAATGACTATTTATAGTATAATTTATCTCATGTGTGACTCTATATTAAAAATGTTTTAGTTATGAATATACGAATTTAACACTTTTAACTCTTCTTTAAATAAAGTAACAATAATGTCTTAATCTAATTCACATAGACCAAAAGAATCATATTTTATTCATAAGGTTGATTTTGGTATAAATACACTTATCTAATAGAATTTGGACTTGTGTTAGAGTAATAATAATATCATTTTTCCTTTAATTACCCTATTTACTTTTAACGGTGGTAAATAAATGTCAAAACAGGCTATTCACCAAAAATTATTTTCATCTTATTGAACCAAATTTTACTTAATAATATCAACTGTTTCTCTCGTATTTTTGAAATTAAATTTACAGAAGCGGTAAAACAACATTTTATGCAAATTTTCAAATGTGCCTAGAAGGTGGGTAAATGAAGGTTAAAAGTCCAATAATCTTTTACATATATAATATTATTATAAAATGACTCTAATGAATTAAATTGAATATATATAGGTGTTATGTATATATTTTTACCTAATATATATTTAAATAAAATAACTAATTATTTAAATAAATGTAGTTTTTAAACAATAATGTAGTGTTTTTCACTATTCATCAAAAATTGAAAGTTTTCATAAAAATACCAAAAATTCACCCTAAGCTAATTTCGATATTCCGAATTCAAAAATGATGTCCATTTTTAAAAATAAAATTTATAAAATTTCAAAATGTGGGTATACTATTCATAATGGCTAGTTTGATTTTTCATGGTGTGTTAAAACTCCAAGTTGTATAAAGTGCAAGCTATTGCATTACTTTGAAAAGATAACGTACTATGAGATGTTGGGGTGTTACATTCTCCCCTAATTCACTAAATTTTGTCCTTGTAATTTGAATCTATTCTCCTAAAATTAAAGGTTAAAAATTGAAAAATACTTTTGTGGAAAACCCATATCAGAAATTAGTTTAATAAAATTGATTCTTAATAAGAGGGAAAGGGAAATGAAAAAGTCAACAATGAATTAAGTTCTCAATTAGGATAACATTAGTGGAAATTAGTGACACATAATTGAAGGAAAATTTAAATATTTATAGGGAGTGATTGAGGTCATCAATAACAAAAAAGTGTAAAATTGAGGGTCTCAAAGCCACCAATCTATGATGATTTAAAATATCATCATTTAAAAAAACAAAAGTTATTAGGATAAAACATTTTTTGTTTTAAGATTCCTTCCCTAAAGTTTAAGAATTAATTTATTCATATAATAAGAGGAAAAACATATACTTGACAAATAGATTTTAATCCTTCAACTAACTTCTACAACAAACTCATATTTCACTCCAAAAGATAATAGAATTAAAAAATATTCTCTTTATCCTAATCGTAGAGGTTTCCAAAAATAATGAATTTCAAATTCATCAGTCAGACCATTTAGAAAAACTAAATTATAAAAACTAGGAAATCATGTAGGCCAGTGGTAGGTACCGTACCCTTATCACCCTTCAGTTGCGGGTTCAAGTCTCACTGCCTTGCCGGACGCGATGGGTTGTTGCTCGACCACCATGTTCTCTTTTTTATAACAATACAAAAATAATATTAAGAAATTATTTAACCAAAAAATAATATCCAATGTAAATCTTAATCTATTCCAACCATTATACATATCCACAATACTTCTTTCAGAACTCATAGTACAAAATTTATAAGGAAAGTCACATAATATACATGTGAATACCTTCATCGTGTTTTATCTTAAAATATGGTAATAAAATGAATTACCAGAAAACTAGAGTTGAATAGGTATGTACTTCTTCATTCCATTTGTAAAACATAGAATACTGGATATAATCCTTATATCCAAAAATGTTGTAAACTCCAACAATGATGGAATATATAAATCATCAATCAATTTCAAGGTTGTAAAGAATAACCAATATAATTTATCCAAATAAATCATATATTATTCCAAAATCAATACCTCAGTATCATGAACATATTAATGTTTTTCTTTCCTTCAACCATGTATTTTCAAAAATGTTTAACTTTTTATTTATTCACTTTTCTTGGTACAAAACAATCTCAAATACATAATGAAATAGTATTGTAGTACAATCCTTATTTATTTACATAATATATATAACAAGTATATCATTGATACAATAGTCAAATAAAATAATTCATAAATAAAAACATAAGAAAATTAGTCATTCCTCTTCATCTGTGGTAGTATGATAACTTGATTATTATCCAATATCATCACTTGGGGCATATTCTGGTTATTTGTACATTGATTCAGATAGTGTCCCAACTCCTTGTAGATGAATCATTGTACATTTGAATCATTTTTCTTACCCATGAAATCATGTACATGGTAACATTTTTCTCCACACTTATAACAAACTCCCATTCCCTTCAATAATATACCAAGGTGATTCCTTCCACGTTTATCACATATGGTAAAATCCTTCTATCCCCTCTTCCCTTTATCCATCTTTCTCTCAATCATCCTTTTCTTCCCTTTCTTCCCTTCAAATCCATAGGACTTAGAGAATTATTTACATTTCTTATTAACACATGATACTATTTCTACATAGGATGAGAATATGTGGGAGGATATTTCCCTTCTAAATTTTGGATTAATACCATGAAAGATGTGATCATTATTACTCTTTGGATCATTCGTATTGTTGGAGTTCTAATTATTTCTACTAGGTGTCAATTCTAAACAATGGAATACACTTGGTTAGTTTAGGAATCTCAACGCATAATTCAAAACATTTAAAATACATAATGTAAATTGAATATGTTGTGCATATAATATACAATTATTAAAAAATGTTTTATTTGAGGATGTATTTACTTTTAAATCCTTCATAATATCTTGTAAATAAAATGTGAATTATCCTAAGCATATCCCCTGAGAGTGTCATAACCAAGAGTGAAGCAAGGCCTGTTTTCATGTACCAGGATTCCCTGTGTCTAGCCTGAAACTCCTTGTCAGAGTTTTCACTCTTAGGTTCATCTGTTCCAGATCCTCCTCTACCTGCTCATATCCATACAGGGATGTATTTCTTATAAAATACACAAAATCCCTACATAACCCATATTCTAGGAAGTTCTTCTATACTAATCCTCAATGTTTTTCTTAGGGTAATGTTCTCTAATCAGAGTTTTTCTAAATATAGTTTCCAAGTTTGTACTAAACTTCCTCTAATACCAATAGTAACTCTGCAACCTTAGTTACCCAGAGTTGCAGTAATATTACATAACATTGGCATGATCACAAGGGATCAAATCTCTAACGGCTGATCAGTTTTGTATCCTTGGAAGTACTAGATATATGAATAAGTTTTACATTACATTTGGAAATGAAAAAAACAAAATTGTGTCTCCTTTTAAAACATTCATCTATATTAGAATATCTTTTCATGTCAGTCATAATATACTTCTTCATGTCCTGGGAAAAATGAAACATAGAAAGTGGTGAGTTCAGATGCTCAGTAAGGATAACAATATAACAGAAACTATCATATATAATCATAATAATTTAAGGAAATGTATAATACTAAAACACAAGCCTTTTAAACTTAAATATCATCATAATATATAAAAGATAAATCAAATAATTTCATTTACTTATTCATGGGTATATTCTACTATTTAAATAATCACATGTAATATCAATAACCAATTTCATAATGATGGAATTCATAATGACAGACTTCGTAACCACATAGTCCAAGCCTCGTGCCAAGAATACAAATAATATTTTTTCAAGGCCTTGTACCAAGGAACTAGTTTGTCTCATGAGACCTAACGATGCAACGAGGATCTATAGTGGGATCCACCCATCACTTATTAATTCCAATGCATTCCTCATATGAAAAGATTGAAAAATAACATAAACTTTCATATTAAAACTAGCATACAAAATGTTAATACTTTAACCATAAATCATGAATGGTATAAAAATAACACATCCATAGTCAAACATATCATAAAACCTTTAATACAATATAGAAGATTGTATCATAATAAATCAACTTCAAACAAGTGTAAAATTCATCAAAGGATGTTGACATATATGAAATCAAAACAATTTTAGAGAAATATCTATTTCTATTTTGAAATAATTTAAAAGTCACAAAACTATACAAGAAAACAATTATTTTGAAAATATTTTTTTAATTTTGTATGTAAATATTAAAAGGGGTTATAAGAGCAGAAAATAGCTTCACCCACCACAAAAGATAAAAAAACATTCTTACCTTAATTTTGTCGAAAAGGTCGTAAAAGTCCTTTTTGGAAAATGACAGAAATATTACTCTATAAAAATTTAATAAAAATTAATAAAGGGTAAAAATTAATTTAACCCGTAGTTTATAAAATAGAAAAATGTTTTGAAATACCTTTTGAAGAAACATGGTTGTGGATGATAAAGAGGTCCTAGTAGATACTCATGTATAAACAACCTCAGATAATGAAGAGACTGAAGAATTATCCTTTACCTTTTACATTTCCTTGATCAAGGGTACGTTAACCTCCTATATAATTTTTAAATCATTTTTATTAAATTATACAATAACCACATACATAAATATGATATTATATATTATCTTCTTATATTAATATGTTAATAATACTTCAGAAGTATCATTGTTTCTGGTGTTAACTTTTGCATTATCCTTTATATGCTTGGTTACGTAATCCATGTTATTTAGGGATAGTATGTAGTTGATTCATATCCATAATGATATTAAGTTCTAATACATTATTTGTAATTATAAAATGAAAATTATTCTTGAATGGTTATGATGGCGTATGAATCTTATAGCGTTCGTGGAGACGGTAATCCATACGTACGCACGAGCGACAATATCATTATATTGACCGTGAAAACATATGTAATTGGATGATATATCTTATATATAGAATCATTAACATGTTATATTTATTATTTACATCATTTATACTCATTATTATAGCCATCCAAATAATTAATTGTTTGAATAACAAACAACACCACGACGTGGAGACGATATGTCGTACGTACACGCGTATGGTGATTTGTCATTCATAGGATGGATAGAATAATGAATATGGTTAGACCATATTTATAATAACATTGACATATTTATAAGTTATTGGAATTCTTATTTTGATATGGAAACATCAAAGAAAGAGGAAGTGGTAGAATAAAAGAACTTTGAATGAGGTGGAGAAATTACTACCTCTTCTTCGGGTGTTTCCTTATGAGTTGATCAAATGGGATATTTAGGTTAGATTTCCGATCAAAGTAAGGAATCTAGTTCTAAGTGAGGTTAGTTAATAGGGTATTTGATTAGGTTTTGGCTGAGACAAATGGCTTTGGAGGTGTGATTTTGAGAGAAGGGGAAGTACCCTTTTATAAGATATGTGAGGGTCACTTTAGTAAAAGCCTAAAATATTATTTTATTAAAGAAAAATATTCAATTTGTAATGGCTCAAAAATAATTTATTTTGAAGATAAGGTGGGTATGGGTCTAAAACCTCTCAAAAAATATGTTTTAGACAGGTTTAGGTCACTATATTAACTTTATCATTAAAATTTAACTCTTGGTTAAATAGTTTAACATTTACCATGTCTCCTTGTATCTTTATATTATATGATAAATAAACATAATATAAAATTAAAAGAGAACCCCAAGTGGTTTATTAATGAAATATATATTTTTATATAAATCCTTTTTCCGAACCATAGATTTTTAGGACTATTATAGCAATAAATAATGTAGTATTTTTTTAAAAACGTATTTATGTCAATTTTGACACTATTAAGTATTTGATTTTTTTAAAGTCATAAAAACTTGACTACTTCAATGAGAATTGATTTAATAAACTCTAAAATGTAATATTTTCCTAAATTTTTTTGGAATTCATCAAAAGTCTCAATTAAATTTTTTCTGGATATTTATAATATCTATTATTTTAAATCTTTCGTTGATAAGGTAATTACTGCATCATCATTGTATCATAAATAAATTTATTTATTTAATAGTTTAAAATTATAAGTAAAATACCATTATATTAGAAATATTTTTATCTTTAAAATAAATATTTATAGTTGAATTTATCTTATGTGTAACTCTGTATGAAAAATGTTTTATTTATGAAAATTTGAATTTAACACTTTTAACTCTTCTTTAAATAAAATAATAATAAATGTCTTAATCTAATTCAAGTGGATCAAAAGGATCATATTTTATTCCTAAAGTTTATTTTGGATGAAATACAATTATACAATAGAATTAGTACATGTCTTAGGGTAATAATAATATCATTATTACCTTTAATTACCCTATTTACTTTTAACTGCACTAAATAAAAGTCATAAGTTACTATTAACCAAAAATTATTTTCATCTTATTGAACCAAATTTTACTACCTGATATCAACCATGTCTCTTGGATTTTTAAAATTCAATTCACAGAAATATTAAAATTACATTTTTTGAAAACTTTCAAATGTGCCTCGAAGGTGGGTAAGAGACGGTAAAAAGTTTAAGAAAATTTTATATATCTAATATTATTATAAAATGACACCGATTAATTAAATTGAAAAAATATAGGTATTATGTATCTATTTTTACCTAATATAAATTTAAATAAATTAAATAATTATTTAAAAAAATGTTGGTTTTAAACAATAACTAAATGTTTTTCACTATTGCCCAAAAATAGAAAGTTTTCAAAAAAATACCAAAAATTCTCTCTAAGCTAATTTTAATATCCCAAATTTATAAATGAACTCCATTTTGAGAAATAAAAAATATAAAATTTCAAAAAGTGGGTATTCCTATTCATAATGGCTAGTTTGATTTGTCGTGGTGTGTTAAAACTCCAAGTTTCTTACAGCGTAAGCTACTGCATTACTTTGGAAAGGTAATATACTATGAAATCTTGAGGTGTTACAGTGTATCTCACCATATAGATATTTTTATTTGAAATAATCTTAGTCATATTAGATATGACTCTTGTATATTTTAGAAGATAACTCTTTTACCAATCAATCATAGTAATAAAGTAAACTCTATTCCCCTTGTATCCTAACTCTTAAGGGTCCTCGTCTATGTGTAATCCAAATAAAATTCCATGAACAAGGAATTTAAATCTTAGTGTCACTTCATTACATTATTTCTAAACAAAATATAATCTAAGGTAATCCTTCTTTGGAATTAACATACCATATTGCATGGTCTAGGTCTAGATAATTGGTTCATTGTAATGAAAATAAGACAAAGTACTTTAAGGGCGATTTAATCTCACCCTCTAATCTCATGTTATTCCCTTAAATGTATGTATTCCAAGTTTGATTAAGTTTACTATAATATTCCTTCCATATAGCTAATATTCTAGACCATATTTATGAATTACTTTTTACCCAATTCTTAGCTCGTGATACTAACCCAAATTAAAATACAATAATATTTACACATATCCAATTGAATCACATGAAACTGTTTAATATAAAGGCTTATAATTTTTTGAGATCAACAATCACCAAATGAGTAAGCTTGGATTCATATATTATAAACTCTATCCTTTTTAGAATAAGATATATGCCTCTTAGATAGGTGAAAGTTTTACCCAAATACACTATACCCAAGGATACATCACTCAAGACAGAGACAATTCCATTATAATTCTAACACTTAATATGCATAAATCATAATTAAAAACGTAATTCAAGATCAAAAATCCATATGACCCAAATTAAAGGTAGAAGAAAACTAAATGCCTCATCAAACCTTGAATATAACTATTTAGATACATGTTTGAAAACATAGAAGCAATTTATGAACTATAAACTAAATAATTATGATATTCAGAGAATATAAAATTCATATCTATGAATAAATAATGGAATATATTTTAAATAATTAAACAATTAAATTATTTAAACATGAGATAAATATTTACAGACAATTAAAAAATAGAGCTAAAGTTAATCACTTTATAATGTATCCAAACTTATGGAAATTCTATAATTTTGAATATAAAAACCTTATATTCATTTACTATTATGAAGTCTGTCAATTTATTCATCGTGTGAAATTTATTTTTAAATATATAACATTACATAAAATATAAACATATTATATTTCAATATCAATTATGTAAGCAATTTAAAAAATCCAAATATAAAATAGAAATTATTATTTAAACCTTGATCAAATCAATCATAAAAACATCTTTTGGTATGTTTTAAATAATTTCCTCAAATAAAAAATATTATTTGACCAATTAATAATAATATTTATGAATAATACATAATTTTAAATAAAATATATTTTTATATTTCACCATATTTTATAATTCATAAAATATTTATAAATCAGTCTAAAATTTTCAATATAAATAATAAATATTTGTGCTATAATTAATTCTATATTTGTTCAACTAATTTAATATACATCTCATGTATATTAAATCCAAAATAATTAAATTCAATGCAATCTTTACTACCTCATGTTCTATTTATCTATTCATGCTTAAAAATATATAAGATTTTACATCACTATTATATCAATCATTACAGAATATTAAAATTATATAATATATATATATATACCAATATATATCTGTGGGAATAATAAAAATAAATATTAATAAATATTTTATTTTTTTCCATAAATGATATATACATGTGAACAACTCATATTTTACTTAGGCATGAAAATATCTTATTAATAGTTCATAACATTTATCATTTATGAAAAATTTATCATATAAAATCTTTTTTAGACACAATATTAATTTTATTATCTTGGTTTATATCATATTTTAAGATAGATAATGCATATTATCTATACTATTTTGTGATTAGAATTGATACTTAAGATAATAAATGTCATGTAAGGCCACTAACCCATTCATATCGAGAAACCCAAAAGAAATGGTGTCTATCATAAAAAGGTAATAACCCTTACATATCTTGTAACCAATAAGTAATAGAGTAATGACACATATATATATCAGGATAATAGACTCTTAAACATGGGGAACTCAAAACATACATATCATATGGCTCCAATGGTGTAACCCTTATGTAACTATTCATATTTAAAGATATATTCTATAATTTCATTTTGATACGATTATATGTTTTCCTGAAACCTTAGTTCATTTGTAGCATACAGTCTCACCCATATTGTACATTACCATGGAAATGAAAAACATGATTTTTCAATATGTGATGCTTTATGATACGTATCATTTATACCTTAAGACAATGTATAATCAAAATATTTCATTACAATATCATATATCTTAATGATAAGTAGATGGTCTAATAGAGAATACTCGACCATAACATATTATACATTATAATATGTCACATATTGATTGTGATATTAATTTTTTTTGAAAAATAGTAAATGAACATGTGTATATGTCGATGTTCATGGATTTTACACCTTTAATGGGTTGTATAGGACCATCTTGTTATCATGGTAGTGGATGAAACACATAAAATTTCATGATTTATCATCAATAAATAATTATGTACTATGAGGAACATAAAATATAAATATTTCAACCAAAAATTCTAAAAAAATCCTTCACTATAAAACTCATTGAAGTTTGATTGATAGATATTATCTAGTGATGACAAATTATATCTCTCCTCCATACATAGTATATCAACCAATAGAATCCTTATATATTACCACTACACTCTAAAGGTGTTCTAGTGCATTCACCTTAATGAAAAATAGATAAATTGTCTAAATATATATTTGAATAGTGTTGGTGAGCTTTCTAATATTACCAACCCCATACAATAGGAGGATTTTATTATTTATATACATATTTCTTTATTCAATAATTGTAATAGAAAATCATCTACCATCACATTGAAACCAATATAAATCATGATGATGTATACTTATTCGGGTTTAATAACGGTTAAATGTTCCAACAATTATATCATGTATGTATAGCCATAAATGAATCAACACATTTCTTCATAATGAAGGAAAACTGAGTGGGAGATGTGGAATATCCATGCACTCGATATAGAATATCACAAACCTATAATGAACTATGATAAAGTAATCTACATTCCATTTCATATTCAATGACTCCTGGGGTATAATATGACACAATATCCCTATTTCAGTATATATCTGAAACATATTTTTATACCATTATATATAGAGGTAATGAATAGAACCATCATGTATGGAAAATATATTTTTTATTAATATAGAGTAATAATATTTAAAACCATGAGTAGTGGTAAATATTGATACATTAGTGGATAAAAGATACCTTTCAAGGTTCCTACTAAAAAACATATTATATTGAGAAGATTAATATTATGTTACCAATGTAAGAGATTTTGATATTATATGTAAAATAACTTCAATTTATTAAAATATTCTCACCAAATTTCATATATTTTAGAAATAAGAAGGTATTGTAACACTTTACCACTAAATAATACTAAGGTATCAAATAAAATACAAGTGTCACATAGTGAATTATTAATATTGAAATAAGTTAAAATATAAAAGTATCTAGATTTAGAAATTGGAACTAATTATTTACATAGAGATATAAACATTAGGCAGAACCATTTCTGGTTCTTGATGTCATAAAAGACAAGTTTTATAGTAGAAATCACTTAATTTGGATTTGTTTTTTTATATTTTTGGGTGTTATATCTACCAAAGGGAATGATGTTTTTTCTTTAATAGGCTTAGGATTCATGAATAGGTCCCCCATTTCAAAAATGTTGAACACTAAGTTTTTATAGTGATATATTTTACATGGTTAATCCTTAAATATAAATTATTTTTGAAAATTTTGGATGGATACTTCATAATTAAGGCCTATTTAAGGATATATTTTGGTGGAAAGAACCCATAACTGAGATTTTCTTATTTGGAAGTGGTCATATTGATCTATATATAAATTAATATAAATGAGATTCTTAGAAAAATGGGGATGATATGTTGTTTAGAGTCCAATTTAATTGTAAAATAATGATGGGTATTTTATTACCCCCACATAACCAATATTGTGAGTTGTAGTAGAAGAGGTATATTGGTCATAAAATTTCTATAATCAATCTTTGAAATTCATTTTTAAGGTGAAAATAATTATAATGGAGTGGTTTTACGAATCTATTTTTTTAATTTAAAATAGTTTTTAAAATTTAAATAAGGTTTTTGAGGAAATTATATATTTTTTCTAGAGATAATAGAAACATTTATAAACGGAATATTTGATATGAAATTATTTTTATAGGTTATTTAGTGATTCAGATGGTGGTTTTTTTATTACCAAAATAATGGGTTAAATTAAATTATGTTTTCCCATTTTTAGGAAACAGTGATGAGATTAATCAAGTAAGATTTATAAGATTAATGGAAAAGTTTATTGTGAAATTAAATAAATAAATTAGTTTCTAGAAAAAATTAATTTATAAATTATTTATTATCCTACTCAATTAAAATTACAATTTTAATAGGTTTCGATTTTCTTTAGAGAGGGAACACCCCACACCATCATTATCTCTTCTCCCATAATATTATATTTTCATATCCCACTGAATTATATGCATCTACTTAATTTCATTATCCCTTAACCATATTTGGAAGCATACCTCAAATTATTTTGTAATCTTAATATATTCCCTCTAATGGTGCAACAAATAGCTCCAGTATCTATAATATGGCCCAAACTATTTTTCATTCTCTCCCTCCTAGATATACTACGATTGAATATAGAAAATAATTGTATGGTAATATTTTTCATATACATTAAATTATTAAATTCTTTATAAAATACTATAATGATTATTATAGACTTATAAAATACCCTTTGAGATTAATTGAGGTAGGTTTCAAAACTATTTCATTGAGTGTAAACGTTTAACCATAATTTTCATTTTTTTAATGTAATAAAAAAAATTATCCATTAAGAATAGTTATAATTTATATATTGATTCATATTAACCCTTATGGGAAATCCAAGAGTTTTTTGGAAGGTAAGAAAAACCATAGTAATAATGGAATGGAGGGTCAAAAACAATGTTCTTGGTTGAATTTCTGAAGGTGTGTTTTATAATACTTTCATGGATAACTTGTTTATAAAATTGAGGGGAGTTTGGGAAGATGTACCTTACACATGGAATATTCCAATTATTTATGTTCAATTAGAGTTATGCTATGTTCATGCAGGTAGGTCACAATATGAAATTGATTATTAAAATGTGGCAATTAAGATTGCACCACTACATTAAAAGAAATACACATGTAGAAATTTATCATTGTTTCCATAGAAAATTAATTTGGTAATTTGGTCATAAGATTCTTGAAATATAGCTAATCTATAAAGAAGATAATAAGTCCAATTGGAATTGAATTAGAAAATAAATTTAAAAAATAGCAATAGTTCACATGATAATATAAATCCATAGTTAGTTATGGGAATAAGTGGTTTGATGTTTGGAAGTGTAAAGGGAGAAAACTATGAAAATAGAAACTTTAATCTAATAAATAGAAAATTTTAGTGTGGGTTGTGGAACACAATATAGGTAGATAGTTACATGTGGATATATGGGTTTGGTAATCATATCAAACATATATTATCATAAATAAAACAATTTATGTATTTTTTCCAAATAAGTATATTATAATTATCAAAGAAACTTCATTGTTATTCTAGGTTAGAAGAAAAATTTTACTTAATAAAATTTCTTATGTGTAAGGCCTATGTGAAAAAGTATTAGAGATCCCTTGAGAATTAGGTGTTTCATTAAATTATTTATGAATGGTAGATATATATTATAAAATAAACTGTAATTTATTTATAGTTGATTGAAACATGCCAGTTGCAGGGTGTATAATTTTTTTCCCTATTTTAAGTGTAGTTGTATTGGTTACCAAGGGTTCTATCTAAATGAGGAATACAAAACAAGATGTCACTTTTTAAATAAAGAAAATGATTGTTTTTTATTCAAAATGGTTTTTTTGATCTTATAACTAAATATTTCAATGAAATAATGAATTGAAATCAAATAGTTAGAGATAGAGATCATGTTAAAATTGGATAGACTATTTCAATTATTTCATATTCTCAAGGTTATATATTTTTATCATACTATGATAGTAAGAGATAGAATACACAATCAATTTCTCTACCTTGACTGAATGTTAATGTTGTGAATAGCCCTAACTAAAACCTCGTCTTTAGTTTACCTCCTTACTATGTGTGAAATTGTTTCAATGGACCATCATGGTTGAATCAAGAAATTACCAATTGAGCCATGTTAGTCCTATACAACCAATAGTTTCCATTACCACTTATATAATGTTGACAATCACTAATCACTTCACCACCAATTTATAGCATGTTCCATCGTATACGTACTAAAAATATTTTTGGGAGATATAGATCAATGACTAAGAAAATAATAAATTACAAAATCCAAAACCAAAAACAATTAAACATTATAATTAAAATAGATAAATAAATATTGACACTGTTTATAAACAGGGGTATAATATTTATTTCATTGTGAACATCAACTCATGAACCACAAATAGGCTTAACCTCCCCTTCCCTGATCACTCATAGTTTACCCATCTATGTTAATTATAACAAATATTAGAGGATAAGAATAATTTCACATAAAAATTAAAGATAAATTAAAATGAGAAAAGAAAAATAAAATTAAAATTCCCTAGTATATTTTATGAGATGTTCTAGGGTAAAACTCCCATTCTATGATGTTAACTCCTCAAATATTATATATTTATGGTTTTCTACATCTTGGTAACTATTAGAATCCATGAAAGCTTCTATTTTTTAATTTTGAAATTACTGTTTTTTATGGTGGTTTTAAATCTCTATAATTATTTGATCTTTTAAGAAACCTACATGGTTCCTTTATTGATTCCTGAATAAAATAATGCTTGTTTAAATCCAGGTAGTAGCCTCCCACGTTACATGAATACTGACATGGAATCCCAATTATTTGGATTGTATTTTGGATTAATTCCCCAAATCCTATATGTGACCTTCAATTTTTATCCAATCGATTTCCAAAAAACATTATATTTCTTAGATCAACCACGAGAATATGGATCAACCATCTGGTTCATCATTTATGGATTGATGCATAACTGATTCTGTGTATGGTATATGAAATGGTTGTTTGGTTGATAGATGACATCCCTAATGATCAAAATTAATGTGTGATCGATTGAGTCCGTTATAGATTTTCCACACATGAATAATTGATTACATCATCGTATGTTAGATTTAATATATAGTCACTTCAAGAGATTGTGTTATTTTCACATGTAGTTAGTGAATAGACCACATGGAAGATAAGTGACCACATTAAATACTCAATGTGTGTTTGGTCTATCTCTTCCAATAGTATTTTCCATCCATAATCGATTGGATTTTATAATTATGGAATTCACAAATCTTTTTTTATTCCATTATTTCAAAACCATCTTATAGAAACATCAATTAAAAAAATCATGCTTAAGTTTAGGATATATTGTAATAATTCTAAAGATAATATAAAATATCTAAAAAAACATGTTTAATTCCATTTTATTACTAATGTCTTAGGTACTCATATGAATCTAACATGTGATAATAGCAAAGTAAATGATAAAATACAAGGATTAATATGCATGTACACACTCAATGAAATATATAATAGTATTGTCTCTATAATATCCCTCACACTAAAACCTTATACTCCAAATAAGTGAATTTAAAAAATATTACAAAATAATAAAATTAAAATACAAACATAATGTGAGTTATCCTTTAAACACAATATCCCTCAAGTTATCATTCCACATCAATATTCTTGATTCAATTTTTTCATTAAGTACATTAAAAAAATCCCCACTTATTTTATTTCCTCATAAACTTAAACCTACCTTATAAAAATATTTCACTCAACCTAAAGTATGATTTCCAATAATGATTTTTCTTATTATAGGTTTATACGTGTTTTACCATAGGATTTATGAATTTATTCATCTCTACCATGTTATTCTAGTATTTCTACATTTAATGATGGCTTAATAAAGGTTGTTATATAGATTTAGGTTGGTACAATCTATTAAATATAATTTTATTCACATTATGATATTTATCTCAAATTTGATGAATAATTCCTGATATTTGTTTCCCCTATGAATGGATTCTTCCTTTAGTTACACTTCCATTGATTTTTATTCACCAATTTCAGATTCATTAGAACATATTTTAACCTTTTTCAATTATAATAGTATCAAATATACCCTTACATTATTTCATTAATTGGGTTTCTTATTTTTTTCTCCTTCTCATAATGGCAGTTTGTGATTCTTAATTGTATTTTTGAAGGTGTGGGTATTTCCTAACCCCAAATTAGGAATTATTTTCTTTCCTTATGATGTATTTAAATGCCTTTATTCTAAATATTTAGTATTTTAATTCAAATAAATCATAATTGATAGTCCCTTTCACAAGAGATGATAAATATTATTTTAGCCTCTAATTGTCTTTAGTTGAACCCTAAAATCCTCTCTGGATTCATGGGAAGTCTTCCTAATATATTTTTAGAATAAATGTCAATCTTTATTCCCTCTTTCCCAATTTTTCAATAGCATTGTTTTAGCTTTTTCAAAAATATAATTTCTCTCCATAATTATATTTTTTTAGAAAGAGGTTAAATTTTATTGTTAAAATTTTGGGGGACTTTTAAATACATCCATATTATTAATCATGAATATTTTTCCATGATTCTATTCACGATTTTTCCCTAAGAAGGTAGCAGAAAAGTTAATTCAAGTTATTACTTACAATATAATAGATTTTAGCCATAAAAACTATTCAATATCATTTTCTCTCCTAACACACTTGAATTCAACTAATATCAATAAAAATATTCAAAAGAAAGTCAGATAGAGATATTTGACCTGTAATTTGGAATCATAATTTGTTAATTCATGGTTTATATGGGATAAATGAATTAATTTCCATGATGGCTTGAAAATATAATTCACTGAAAAGGAGAATTTAAATAAAAATAATGCCTCAATCATTAATAGCATAATAATATCAAATTCTCTATGGTTTTTACTAGATTAAATAGGATATTTTTTTATTTAATATTTTATTAGTTCTATAAGGAAATATGGAAATGTAAACATGTTGTAAAATTTGGTTCATAATACTCATAGGAAAGTGATTAAAAATTTTAGACAAAATTTATTTTTATGGTTTTGAAAAGTAGTGGGTTTTGTATGAAATTATTTCACTTGGAATTTGAAACACAATTAATTTCAACTTTCATATAAGGGGAGTTGATGGGAAAAATAATTTTTTAAAAATTTGAATAAATTTTTATTTTTGAATAGAATTTCAATTCATCTCATAGGCTTCAAATAGTTATTAAAAATGAAAAATAAGAACAAAAAAAGTTTGATACAGACAAAAATATTTGAAAAGAAAAATATTAAAAAAATTAAAAATGTTATAAACTATAAAGTTCCCACCACCACACTTAAATGATGTTTTTTCCTCAATGAAATGAAATAGTTTTATTAAATGACTGTATTTTATATATAATCACAATAACATCTAAATACTAAATAAAGATACAACGTGATGGTATTTAGTAATACACAATTTGGAGTATTGTGACCCCCTCTACTAGATCTTTTGGGAAAGTTCCCATAAACTTTCTCCAATATATACAAATTAAAATTTACTGTTTTTGTTCTTGTTCCAATATAATCTATATAGTACCAAAAGGATATATATGAGTAACCATAAATATAATTTCACATCTATAATGATGTTTACTTGGAATCATCTTGAGTCTTGAGTTATTCAGCACTATTGTTTCTCCATTAAAGAAGTATTTTAGTTTAATCGTCTTTTAATGAGCCACCCTTTTTAATTATTTTTAAATAATTGAATTTTTAAAACACTCCTTACAGATATCTTCCAGCACTTGAAGCTTGAGTCATCTCCCATTTTTTATCTCTATATTGGTCCAAATTCTTTTCACTTATAACATAATAGGACTTGTGTTCATATTCTACATAATGGTGGAGATGTTTCTAATGAATAAACCTATATGGTCTCTTTACAATGGATTTTTTTGTAATATTTCTTATAATACTACTATATTACATCAAAAATATTTCTTAAATCCTTCTTATTGGGTTTATAGACATTTCCAAAATTCCCTTGATCTTCCTATTGAAAACTTTAGTCTGGACATTGGTTTATGTATGATAGATTATTGATGTTATATCTTATAAAATATATTTACTTAGTAAATAATCCATTATCATGTTGAAAAAAGGGTTATTGTGATCACTATTCTTGTTGAAGGTCACTCTATGCCTAAAAATTACTTTACCCTTGATAAAATGACACACAACATAAACATCATCAGTTATGGTTGATTTGTCATCAACCAATTATGAAAACTAATCCAATTAATTAATGAAAAAGTAATTTACAAATGTAATTGGAAGTTGTCCATTAAATTATACCCATAAACTATAAAAAATATTACAAAATAAAATTGGGTTTTTAGGCATCGCTTAACTTTTTAAAATATTACATAAAAACTGAAATTTTTCAAATTTTTTTGAGAAGGTCATGTGAATATCTAAAACATTTGGTCCAATAAATCATATATTATAAAACCCTAATTACATTAAATTAATTCGAAAATTGTCACACACAATATAATATCGAAAAAATCCCCAAAATAGATTCTATTCCACATTCAGGCTAGAATCTTCTTATTACTTAATCATTGAAAATTTCTCAAATAAATGGATCTTACCAAATGTAAAATCAGGATTTAGATTCATGTATTTGAATTTATTGTGTGTTTGAATTGTTTGGAACTTTAGATGTTACCAAATAGTTTTCCATATCTACATACCACAATACTTAACCTTTAATAAAGTATATTTTCTCCCACTGAATGAGTTCTAGTATAGGTTTGTGGGTTGAATCTCCTCTTTATCTATGTGGGGAAGTCTACCCAAGTGATCAACCCTTGGTTATTATCTCTATTGTTTTATTTATTTTGAAGATGAACTCATGAAAGAGTAGAATTCATCATACAATCCCCATCTTGGAATCTCCATTATTTATTGAATACCTAAAATCTACATCATTAGAAAAAAAAACATTATCACCAATAAAATATTATTCATATATGTCAAAAGAAATTAAAAATTATAGAAAATAATTTTCTATTATTTTTTATTTGAATTAGGAATCTTTTAAGGTTCTTGTAGAATACACAATGACTTGTGGTCTGCCCTTAATTATTTGAGAAATGAAGACTCCAACTACTTGGTTTGAAGAATAAAAAAATATTTACATTTTTTATTTCTAATTTGGTGGTTTCATTACCCGTGGGTTATAAATCTACTCTTAAATTAATCAAAGGTTTTCATAAACTCTTTATTAGTATAAAAATTATTGTTTTTAAAATTAATCAACGGAGAGGGATAAAAATCTTACTAAAATGGTTAATAATACTCATGTAGAATCTTGAATGTCTTAAAAATGATCTAAAATGTATCACACAAGTTGGAAAAAGAAAGGAATATATCACATTAATTTTGGATTTACCCAATTAAATTCCATTTTATAAAATAAAATTCATCAGTAAAATTACCCCCTTCACCCTAAAATTACATTTTTCAGAATTCAAAATAATATATATTTTTTCAATGTGAGTTTTATAGTCTTTTTATAGATATTTTAAAAATGTATAAACGAGTTTCCAAATACGTTGAAATCATCCCAAAAGCATAAATAAATCATCCATGTCATAAAAAAATATACTTACCATTAACCTCTAAAATGTAACTATATTATTATGTAATTATAAAGGAATACTCTTATAATAAAAGGTTCCAAATAGAAACGTGAAGTTGTTCCTATATTTATGATTTAAAGTAATGGACACTCAAAAATAACCTAAAAATTCATCAAAGAAGTGATGATGGTGAGAAGGCCATATCTCTGCTCAGATCTCGCAATACGGGAACCCTAGCGCATGCTGAATGATGTCCCCCCCCCTTCCTGGCAGTGGGAGGGGGGAGGATGATCCGGTTCCACAGCCGTTCAAGCCCCGGATTCCCTTTGTGCCTTTTACTAACCCTAACTATATTACAGATTTTATGTCAATTTTTTTATATCGTAAAGTGCCTGATCTTCATCTTGGAAACCCTCATCTTCCAATCTAGGTGTCGGAGTTTTCTGAAGCGACGAAACACCTTGATCTGGACCTGGTGGGTCATTTCAACTCGCAAAGGCTGTCTTTTGATGATTTTGATCAATTTGTGTATTCAAAATGCGACTTGCGGGATCAATCAGTGGTTGGTCTCCTTGACAATCATCATTTAATGATCTGATTTTCCTTTAATGAAGACCCGGTTCGTGCTTGGTCCAGTGGTCCCCGATGTTGCAACGGTTTTAAATTTTTCTATTTTGATGGACTATTGACTTCTATATGAACTAGGATCCTACTTCCATTCTGATTTGGGTAAGTCTCCCCAATATGCCCTTACCCTTTCAAAATACAGTGATTTTTTGTATGCTTTGGAACATGATAGGTCGTTTATTATGCTCTGATGTGCATAAGTCTACCCTGAGCCACCTGATTAATCCCCGGTGCTGTGTTTAGGTGGACATTTCTAGACCACCGGTGGAATGGGTTTGGATTTCAGTTGGAGAGGAATTTTGATGGAAGCGATCTGTTATCTACGAATCCCGGGTTTATTATTGCTCAAGCTGCAAGAGATTGGGCCATTCCTGTTCGAGATGTGATGCTGGAATCCAGAATTGGAGGTCACCGGAACCGAGCTCATTCACAGAGAACAGGAGACCCGCTGTGGCTGATACTGTGACAATAAATATTGGACCTTGGGGCACATTGTCTGTTGACACATCCACGAGTTCTCCTCCAAACCTGTTGGTGTCTGTTGTGTTCACACAGCTCAAGCAGGATCTGAGTAGGGGGAATGATCTGAAGGAATTTGATCATAAGGGTGCTGGTGGTGGTGGTGTGGCACGACCTGCAGATGAACCCACGACTGCAGATCTTCAGCAGGAGTCTGAGGCCTCTGTTGTGCCGGAGAAGGATGTCTGTGTTCAAAGAAGTCTGTCTAATGCTGGTGCAGATAAACATAAGAAGGGTAGTAGCGTTGGTGTTGTGTGTAAGGGAAAGTAGGGGTCTGCTTCGAATTCTGAAATGGATCACATGCAGTGGTTTTCTCTTGTTGTGAAGAAGATGAAATCTGCTGGATGTAAGGATAATAGAATTGTGGATCTTGTTGGCAGTTGCAGTGATCAGGGTAATGCTGCTAGTGGTGTGATGGTACCCATGAATAGTTGTTTTCAAGAGTTAGGCACGGAAACTGGGGATGAGATTCTTCCTTTATGTTGTAGTGGCAGCATGCAGACTGAGTCAAAGAAGGATGCAGTAATCTATAAAGGTGGGATAGATGTTGAACATGCAATGGTGGAACAACCTCACCGTTTGTCTATGATTGATATGAATAACCAGTTTTAGCAAAACCAGTTAGTGAAGTATCTAGAGATGCAGTACCATGGGAAATGTTGGGATCTTGCTGATAGTGATGAGGAAAATCGTGGGGATGCGATTAGGCCATCATACAGTGAGATTGTACAAGTGGGGAACAAGTCGATTCTGGTGATCCAGGACAAGATGATTGCCTCTCTGCAAGGAAGGACGAGGAAGGACTACTCCCATTTGACAAATCTGATGCCTACCAGATCTACTCTCATAAGTATGCAATCTCCCAATGAGTTTCTTGAGTTAGAGCAGTTGAATCTGAGGAGGAAATACGCTAAGGTTCTGAAGCACTATGAGAGTTCGTTCTGGGAAACGAAAACTGAGGAAGAGTCTATTTATCATGGAGGTGGTGAAGGAGGTGATTTTGAGTATTTGTAGTGACTGTGTTGGGTCTGTAATTCTTGTTTCCTTTTCTTTTTTTTAACAAATGGTAAGGGGTTCTACCTCTAGCTTCGCTTTCCTGGTAGGTGATTATGGTTTCTCCCTACCAATATCTCTAACATTTGGTAAATAAATGGGATGGGTAAATGATCTTTCCGAGTGACATGATTTAATTTCCTAAAGTTTTTACAAAATCTCTTATTGTTATCAATTATTTCAAGGATTAATTCATTCTTATAATTCCTTGCATTGGTTTTGGTGGGTTTCTCTGGAATTACATGGATGGGTATTACCCATTATGAATATAAAATGGGAGATATGATTATCACTTCCAAGTGATTCTAAATCCATTTCTTTACTAACTTTATTAATTTGGGATTCAACCTCCTTTAGGGATACTTAATTGGTTTGGAAACTACCTCAAGTAGAATTCTATGTGAGATGTTTTTTGGATTTGTTTTGAGTAAATCACTTAAGACCCATCCAATTTTTTGGAAATTATTACGCAATATTTAAATTGGAGTTTTTTATGGTGTAAAGATAGATTATTAGAAATTATCATTAGTAATTATTCTCCCTCCATGAGTTACACTAATTTTATTTCTATTATAAGTGACTTTGATTTCATATTTTGGGAAATATGTAAATTATGAAATTAAATTGAGGTTCCCCACTCCTAATTTTTGACCTTATTTCACACAATAAAACATATCAGGGTAATCTTCATTAAATAAACCCCAAAACATTCTATAAATTTATTAAGTACCTCTTCCACCAGTTCGAAAATCATATTCCTATATTTATAATGAACTCCATTATCTATGTAATATCTAATAAAAACATCCCTAATAATAAATAGTTATATAACATGATTTCATCATCAAATGGTCTAGCTTCTTCAAGGAGGCATTGTATAAAAAGGGAATGCCCATTTTAAGGGTGCCTCATGGAGCCAACAAATCTGAAGTATACAATATTTTCTCCAACCTCATTTTTAATTGTTACTTCCTTGAAATTTTCTTATCAATCATTAAGAAAGATCTCACAAAAATTGAAGGTTAATATCCTGGTTCTTTTTCAACTTCTAATTAAAGAACATATAAATTGATTTGAATTGTAAGGCCTTTAACTCAAACTGACACATCCACCAAAACTCCTACATAGAACACAATAAATATTTTTTCTTGTTATTCCACCAAAATTGTGGGATATAAATATCCCACATACATATATTATATACTTAGTGAGTAAATAAATTAACATAATCCCTAATACCACAAAGAAATCTGATAATGTTAAATATTCAATGGTGTAAGGAATTGAAAATATCCCAAGATCTTGAAATTTTGTGGGTAACTGTGGTGTGATAAAGGCTGATACACTTCTTCCTAATCTAAAACTTTTATTCTCATAAACCATCATTTTTTTGACAAAATGTATTTGAGGAATTTGTCACATTTTTTTATTTTTTAGAGCCTCCAAAATAGAGATATTAAGTGTCCATAATTTCTTTTTATATTTTTTATTCCTATATCTTTTTGATTTTATCACACTTTATGGGATTGAGAGTGGAGATTATTTATTCTCCATTTAATTCCTTTAGATTGGTTTTTCTTATCTATTTTACTTTGTCTATCTTTCTCCACTTCTCCTTTGTTTTTTCATCCTAGACCAATTTTTTGATATCTACCAAGAATTTTTAGATTTACTAATTTCACTATCTTTTATTTCTTGTTTTCTTGGTTCTGGTTAAGATATAGATGGAGGTGGGAGATCTTTTCCATTTTTTTTATTATCATACTCACATTTTCCAATCAATTATGGACTATTTTCTCTTGAATATTTCAAATGTTTTTTTGATAATTATTCAATGATTTTTGTAATCTCTTTCATTTTATTCCTAAGTTCATACACCTATAAGAATTATTATTATTTTTATATGTATTGGTTCACTAGTTAATGGTTAGTCATAGAGTTTAGTTTTATAAAAATGTGGTTGGTTTTTTTGGTAAGAAGGTTGGTTGTAAGGTTGTTTAATGGTTTCCTGGAAGGGTACTGGTTTTCATACTAGTGGATCCTACTATAATGGGTGTTTTTGGTGAATCTGGCTCTAGTGGGGTGTTTATTGTAACACCCCAGGATTTCAGAGTGTGTTATTTCTTAAAAATAATTCAATAACTTGCACTACACGCAACACCGAGTTCAATCACACCATTAAAAGAGGTCATGAATAGTATTAACTACATTTTAAACTTTATATAATCCTTATAATTTTATAATCCATATTATGAGTTTCTTAGTCATAATGCAAGAACAGATTCATTTTCAGTATTGCACTTTTATCAAATTTTGATAGTGAAACCTTTTTAAATAAAATATTTTAAACTTTTTGACTAAATGGAGACATCAAAAAATTTAAAATGAAACATCCCAAGCTTCCACGGTATGCTTTCCTTTGAATAAAACAGTAGCGTGTGTTGTACGCAACGTCGAGTTGTAACACACACCACAACCGATCAAACTAGCCGTTATGAATAGTAATACCTAAATTTTGAAATTATATATATTTTATATTTGAAAATGGACTTCATTTTTGGATTCGGAATATCGAATTTAGCCTAAGGTGAAATTTTTGTACATTTCGGATAACTTTCATATTTTGATGAATAGTGAAAATTACTAAATTTTAATTAAAAACAACTTTTTTAATCAAAATAATTAATAGTGATAAATTATGAATTTGAGTGGTTTTAAAGTATATTTAGAATATATTTTTACCATTTAATATAATGTTGGTCATTGGACATAATTTTACAATTAAACCGAACATAAACGAGTGTCAATCTTTTGATAGTTATTATCTCTTAAAAACACGCTTTTTGTTTTGACAGCGGGAATTAATTTTAAATTAATTTCTGCCACTTCTGTGTTTTGAATTTAGGAAAATGGATTCCATATTTGGAATCAGGATGTTCAAATTTTGTAAATAGGTAACTTTTATTTTTAGACATTTTGAATAATTACTGCGGTAAATATTTTATTTATCATGGTCAAGGGTAAATCCGGTAAATAAGGGTTAAAAAATAATATTATAATAATAATAAATTACCCTAAAACGTGTCTTAACCCTATTGGTTGATACATGGTCTACCATGGGAATCTTTGGGTCGATTTGGGACCCCATGGATCCACTTGTAAGTGATAATGACACTTTATTTTAATTAAGTCAAAATGAATACAAAAATGACACAAGCATATATCTTTTAGCAAAACAATTGTTACATAGGGTTATATAAGTTGGATTTTAGATTATAAATATTCATTAGAAAGCTAAAAAGATTTACTACATAATGAAATTTTATTTATAATTTTCAGACATTAAATAATTTATTTTATTTATGACACAATGATGATGCAGTAATTACTATAATAGTGAAAAATTAAAATAATTGATATTATAAATACCCAAATAAATATAATATGAAACTTTTAAGGGATTAAACTAATTTTCTAGGATAATATGATATATTAGGATTGATGTAATTGACTTTGTTCGAAGTAATCAATCTGTTATGAGTTTCACAAAAATCAACTATTGAATAGTGTCAAAATTGACATAAAAGAGTTCTTAAAACAAATATTATATTATTAATTGATATTAAATTCCTAAAAATCTAAGGTTCGGCCAATAGACTTATATCATGATAGTTTCATCATTATTGTACCACTTGGGGGTCTCTTGGATGTATATTGTAAGTTTATTAACCATATTATATAAAAATACAAAGAGACATTGTAAAAGTGAAACTAAATAACTTAGAGTTAATACTTAAAGATAAGGTTAATATAAGTACCCAAACCTGTCTAAATTCTATTGGTTGAGTGGTTTTCGACCTATCCCAACCTTAACCTTTGAATAATAAGCTTTGGAGCCATTAGAAACTGAATATGAATTTATTATAAATTAATATTTCTAGCTTTTCCAAAGGTGCCCCTCACCCCTCTTATAAAAGGGCACTCCTCCTTCTCATTTCTTCACACCTCTAAAGCCTTTTGGTTCGGCCAAACTCTGCCCAAATACTCTCCCAACATCCCTCACTACAACCTAGAGGCCGTAGTTTGATCTGAAAGCCAACCTAAGGAGCCCTTTTGATCAAATCAAAAGGAAGAACCCGAAGAAGAGGTAATGATTTCACCACCCTTCTCCAAGTTCATTTCTTCTTCCACTTCTTCTTCCTTTGTTCTTACCATTCTAAAATAATAACTCCAGTATCTCACATATACTGTGATGTTATTATAAATATGGTACAATCATATTCAGTATTCTATCCACCCTTTGAATAACATGTCACCATACGTGCGTACGTACGGACTACCGTCTCCACGTCGTGGTGTAATTGTTATTCAATATAATATTATTTGGATGGGTATAATAATGATGTGTAACTCATGTAAATAATAAATATAACATGTTAATTATTCTGTATATATGATATACCATCCATTTATATATTATTTTAATATCAAAAGAATGATATTGTCGCTCGTGCGTACGTACGGACTACCGTCTCCACGAACGCGATGAGATTCATTCTCCATCGTATCCATTCAAGTATAATTATCATTTGATGATTTAAAAATGATGTTTAAGGACTAGATATCATTCTGGATATGAATAAGATACAACAACCATGGATTATGTAACAAAACATATAAAAGAAAATGAGTAAGTTAACTCCCGAAACGACGATAATTCTAAGATATTATTAACAAATCAATGTTAAAAGATCATATATGATATCATATTATTATATATGATTCTTGTATAATTTAATAACAACTATTTCACCATTATACAGGAGGTTAACCTACCCCAACCAAGGAAAAGTACAAGGTAAGGGTTATTTCACAATCTCTTCATTATCCGAGGTTGTTTATACGTAATAATCTACTGGGATCTCTTTATCATCCACATCCATGTTTCTTAAAAATATATTTCAAAACATTTTTACTATTTACTAAAATATGAGTTAAAGTCATTTATACCCTTTTTGACTTTTATAAGTGGTTTATAAAGGAATCTTTCCGTCATTTTCAAAACAAGGTCCTTTTTAACCTTTTCGACAGAATTGAGGTAAGAATGTTTTTTTTAACTTATACGGCGGGTGCGGTTATTTTACGCCGTTATAAAATCTTCAAAGCTTTCCTTACAAGCTTATAAGAATATTTTCAAAGAAAATGTTTTATTTTATATGGATCTTAAATGATTTCAAAATAAAAGGAGATATTTCTTTAAAAAGAATTTTGATTTCATCTATGTCAACATCCTTTGATGGATTTTAAGATTATTTGAAGTTGATTTATTATGATACAAAACTTCTATATTGTATTGAAGGTTTTGTGATATGTTTGACTATGGATGTGCTATTTTTATACCATTCATAGTTTATGGTGAATTTATTGACATTTCGTATGCTAGTTTTAATACGAATTTTTATGTTATGTTTAAACCTTTTCATATGGGAATGCATTGGACTTAATAAGTGACGGGTGGAGCCCGCTATAGCTCCTCGATGCATCGGTAGGTCTCATGAGACAAACTAGTGTCTTGGCACAAGGCCTTGACAAAATCTTATTTGTAGTCTTGGCACGAGGCCTTGGCTATGTGGTTATGATAGTCTGGCATTATGCATTCCAACATTATGAAAGTGGTTATTGATTTTTGCATGTGATTATTCGATTAGTATAATATCCATGTGAATAAGTAAATGGAATTATTTCATTTTATTTATGCCATACCATGTTGAAAGTTCATATTTAAAAGGCTTTTGTTTTAGTTATACATTGCCTTAAATGTTTATTCTTATTTATGAAAGTTTCCGCTATATTGTTATCCTTACTGGGCATTTGAGCTCACCCCTTTTTTATGTTTTATTTTTCCCAGGATGTGAAGAAGTAAGTTATGAATGACCTGCAGGGATTTTTATGAGGGGTTAATAGTGTGGATTGTGGAAACATTATGTTGTTGTAGTAGTTTTTCATTTTATGATGTAATGTAAAACTTATGAATATATCTAGTGTTTCCAAGGCTACTAAACCAATCGGTCTTTCGAGATTTGATCTTTCTTGTGATCATGCCAATGTTATGTAATAATGCACCGACTCTGGGTAACTGGGGTCGGGGCGTTACAGTTGGTATCAGAGGAAGTTTAGTACAAACCTTGGAAGCTAGATTTAGATAAACTCTGATTAGAGCACGTATACCTAAGATGAACTTTGAGGATTAGTATAGAAGAACTTCCTAGAATTTTGGTATTGTAGAGATTTTGTGAGTTTTCCGAGCAATACATCCCTGTCTGGATACGAGCAGGTAGAGGCGGCTCTGGCACAGATGTACCTAGGGGTAAAACCCGAAAACACCGCTTTGAGCTAGACTCGAACGGGAACTGGTGCACGACAACGGGCCTTGCTGCACTCTTGGTTACGACACTCCCGGGGGATATGCTTAGGATAACTCTCATTTTCTTTACAAATCATTTTGAAGGGATTATGAGTATATACATCCTCAAAGAAAAAAAAATGATTATGGATTATATCCATAAATAGTTCAATTTATGTTAAGTGTTTTATAAGTATGGGATTATGTATTTTGATTCATAAACTGATCTAGTTTATGCCATTGTTTAGAAATGGCGCCCAGTAGAAGGAATGAGAACTCCGGAAATGCACATGATCCAAAGAGAAGGAAGGATCATATCTTTCATGGTCTTAAGCTAGAATTTATAAGAGAAATAGTCTCCCATGTATTATCATCATATGAAGAAATAATATCATGTGTTGATAAGATAAGTAAAGAGTTTACTGAGTCCTATGGCTTTGAAGGGAAGCAAGAGAAGAAAAGGATGGAAGAGAGAAAGATTGATAAAGGGAAGAGGGAAAAGAAGAATTTTCTCATATGTGGTAACTGTGGAAAGAAACACCCTGGAACTTGCCTGAAAGGAATGGGAGTTTGTTATAAGTGTGGAGGAAAAGGGCACAAAGTACGTGAGTGCAAGGGTAAGAAAATGGTTTCAAATGTACAATGCTTCATTTGCAAGGAGTTTGGACACTACGCGGACCTATGTCCCAGTCATCAGACTATGACGCAAATGATGCTATTGGATAATAATCAAGTTATGATACTACCACAGATGAAGAGGAATGATTAGAGTTCTTATGTTGATTATGTCAATTGAGTGTTGTATCAACAATGTACTTGTTATAATAATTATGGAGTATATAAGGATTGTACTGCAGTACTATTTCATTAAGGACTTGAGATGGTGTGGAACAAAGAAAAGTGACTCAGTAGCAGGTTAAATGTTTGGAAAATATATGGTTGAGAGAAAGATAAACCATAATATGGTTCAGATACCGAGGTGGTGATTTTAGAATAATACATGATTTATTTGGATAAATTATATTGCATATTATTGACTACCTTGAAGCTGATTAATGATTTGTATATTCCATCATTGTTGGGGTTTAAAACATTTTTGGATTAATGAAGTATATCCAGCATTCTATATGGAATAGGGGAGCATGAATGTAATCAATAAGGAATATGGTAATTCAAGATGTTTCAGTTTATTAAAAGAATACAAGATGAAGGTATTCAAATGCTATTGCGGGGTAAAAAGGATCTATATTATGTTTACCTTCCTTATAAATGTTGGACCGTGAGTTTGGAAAGAAGTATTTTGGATAGTTCTAGTTTGGATTATTTTGGATTACCATAAAAGGAAAACCCGGAGGTTGGGCGGCAACCCGTCGCGTCCGGCAAGGCTGTGAGACTTGAACCCGCAACTGAAGGGCGACAAGGGTGTATCACCTACCACTAGCCCATGAGATGTCCTGGATTAAATAATGTTGTTTTTTTTAAAGATCTGGTAGATGAATTATAAATTCATTTATTTTGGAACCCTGTACGAATAGTATAAATAAATAAAAAATTACATTCTATTATCTTTTAGAGTGAAAGATGAGTTTGTGGTAGAAACTTATTAATGGATAAAACTCTGATTATAAAGTAAGTATATCTCCTTATGATCTTAGCCAATCTCATAAATAATTTCCTCAACATTAATAAAAGGAACTTAGAACAAAAATGTTTCCCTAGATGGTACCTTAAATCATCACTAATTTATGGCTTTGGGATTGTTGGCCTTTTCATAGACATGTTCTCTACCACTCTCCATCAGATAATTGATGGTTATATTTCTCTTCCATATCCATATTTTCCTACATGGAACCCTAGTATGTGTTATTTTCGGTAATCTTCATACTTTCCACTTTTTTTTTAAAATAGAGGACTCATTAATTCATTTTTCGATGTGGGATTTCAACTAAGAAATTTTGAAACGTAAAAAAATGTGTTATCCTAATACCCTATGTTTTGTTGAACCGATGGTATTTCAAATCATCATAGATTGATGAGTTTAAGGACCTCAATTTTATACTTTTTTGTGATTGATGACCTCAATCACTACCTATAAATATTTACGTTTTTCCTCCAATTATATGTCTCTAATTGCCACCAATGTTCTCCTAATCGAGATCATAATTTGGTGGTGACCCTTTCATTTCTATTTTCCTCATATTAAGACTAAATTTTAGTAACCCAATTTCCGATGTGGGTTTTCCCACAAATATATTTTCTATTTTCAACCTTTTATTTTCGAAGAACAATTTCAAATTGCGAGGACGCAATTTATTGAAGGAGGGGAGAATGTAACACCCCAGGATTTCAGAGTGTGTTATTTCTTAAAAATAATTCAATAACTTGCACTACACGCAACACCGAGTTCAATCACACCATTAAAAGAGGTCATGAATAGTATTAACTACATTTTAAACTTTATATAATCCTTATAATTTTAGAATCCATATTATGAGTTTCTTAGTCATAATGCAAGAACAGATTCATTTTCAGTATTGCACTTTTATCAACTTTTGATAGTGAAACCTTTTTAAATACAATATTTTAAACTTTTTGACTAAATGGAGACATCAAAAAATTTAAAATGAAACATCCCAAGCTTCCACGGTACGCTTTCCTTTGAATAAAACAGTAGCGTGTGTTGTACGCAACGTTGAGTTTTAACACACACCACAACCGATCAAACTAGCCGTTATGAATAGTAATACCTAAATTTTGAAATTATATATATTTTATATTTGAAAATGGACTTCATTTTTGGATTCGGAATATCGAATTTAGCCTAAGGTGAAATTTTGGTACATTTCGGATAACTTTCATATTTTGATGAATAGTGAAAATTACTAAATTTTAATTAAAAACAACTTTTTTAATAAAAATAATTAATAGTGATAAATTATGAATTTGAGTGGTTTTAAAGTATATTTAGAATATATTTTTACCATTTAATATAATTTTGGTCATTGGACATAATTTTACAATTAAACCCAACATAAACGAGTGTCAATCTTTTGATAGTTATTATCTCTTAAAAACACGCTTTTTGTTTTGACAGCGGGAATTAATTTTAAATTAATTTCTGACACTTCTGTGTTTTGAATTTAGGAAAATGGATTCCATATTTGGAATCAGGATGTTCAAATTTTGTAAATAGGTAACTTTTATTTTTAGACATTTTGAATAATTACTGCGGTAAATATTTTATTTACCATGGTTAAGGGTAAATCCGGTAAATAAGGGTTAAAAAAATAATATTATAATAACAATAAATTACCCTAAAACGTGTCTTTACCCTATTGGTTGATACATGGTCTACCATGGGAATCTTTGGGTCGATTTGGGACCCCATGGATCCACTTGTAAGTGATAATGACACTTTATTTTAATTAAGTCAAAATGAATACAAAAATGACACAAGCATATATCTTTTAGAAAAACAATTGTTACATAGGGTTATATAAGTTGGATTTTAGATTATAAATATTCATTAGAAATATAAAAAGATTTCCTACATAATTATATTTTATTTATAATTTTAAGACATTAAATAATTTATTTTATTTATGACACAATGATGATGTAGTAATTACTATAATAGTGAAAAATTAAAATAATTGATATTATAAATACCCAAATAAATATAATATGAAACTTTTAATGAATTAAACTAATTTTCTAGGATAATATGATATATTAGGATTGATTTAATTGACGTTTTTCGAAGTAATCAATCTGTTATGAGTTTCACAAAAATCAACTATTGAATAGTGTCAAAATTGACATAAAAGAGTTCTTAAAACAAATATTATATTATTAATTGATATTAAATTCCTAAAAATCTAAGGTTAGGCCAAGAGACTTATATCATGATAGGTTCATCATTAATGTACCACTTGGGGGTCTCTTGGATGTATATAGTAAGTTTATTAACCATATTATATAAAAATACAAAGAGACATTGTAAAAGTGAAACTAATTAACTTAGAGTTAATACTTAAAGATAAGGTTAATATAAGTACCCAAACCTGTCTAAATTCTATTGGTTGAGTGGTTTTCGACCTATACCCACCTTAACCTTTGAATAATAAGCTTTGGAGCCATTAGAAACCGAATATGAATTTATTATAAATTAATATTTCTAGCTTTTCCAAAGGTGCCCCTCACCCCTCTTATAAAAGGGCACTCCTCCTTCTCATTTCTTCACACCTCTAAAGCCTTTTGGTTCGGCCAAACTCTGCCCAAATACTCTCCCGACATCCCTCACTACAACCTAGAGGCCTTATTTTGATCAGAAAGCCAACATAAGGAGCCCTTTTGATCAAATCAAAAGGAAGAACCCGAAGAAGAGGTAATGATTTCACCACCCTTCTCCAAGTTCATTTCTTCTTCCACTTCTTCTTCCTTTGTTCTTACCATTCTAAAATAATAACTCCAGTATCTCACATATACTGTGATGTTATTATAAATATGTTACAATCATATTCAGTATTCTATCCACCCTTTGAATAACATGTCACCATACGTGCGTACGTACGGACTACCGTATCCACGTCGTGGTGTAATTGTTATTCAATATAATATTATTTGGATGGGTATAATAATGATGTGTAACTCATGTAAATAATAAATATAACATGTTAATGATTCTGTATATATGATATACCATCCATTTATATATTATTTTAATATCAAAAGAATGATATTGTCGCTCGTGCGTACGTACGGACTACCGTCTCCACGAACGCGATGAGATTCATTCTCCATCGTATCCATTCAAGTATAATTATCATTTGATGATTTAAAAATGATGTTTAAGGACTAGATATCATTCTGGATATGAATAAGATACAACAACCATGGATTATGTAACAAAACATATAAAAGAAAATTAGTAAGTTAACTCCCGAAACGATGATAATTCTAAGATATTATTAACAAATCAATGTTAAAAGATCATATATGATATCATATTATTATATATGATTCTTGTATAATTTAATAACAACTATTTCACCATTATACAGGAGGTTAACCTACCCCAACCAAGGAAAAGTACAAGGTAAGGGTTATTTCACAATCTCTTCATTATTCGAGGTTGTTTATACGTAATAATCTACTGGGATCTCTTTATCATCCACATCCATGTTTCTTAAAAATGTATTTCAAAACATTTTTACTATTTACTAAAATATGAGTTAAAGTCATTTATACCCTTTTTGACTTTTATAAGTGGTTTATAAAGGAATCTTTCCGTCATTTTCAAAACAAGGTCATTTTTAACCTTTTCGACAGAATTGAGGTAAGAATGTTTTTTTTAACTTATACGGCGGGTGCGGTTATTTTACGCCGTTATAAAATCTTCAAAGCTTTCCTTACAAGATTATAAGAATATTTTCAAAGAAAATGTTTTATTTTATATGGATCTTAAATGATTTCAAAATAAAAGGAGATATTTCTTTAAAAAGAATTTTGATTTCATCTATGTCAACATCCTTTGATGGATTTTAAGATTATTTGAAGTTGATTTATTATGATACAAAACTTCTATATTGTATTGAAGGTTTTGTGATATGTTTGACTATGGATGTGCTATTTTTATACCATTCATAGTTTATGGTGAAATTATTGACATTTCGTATGCTAGTTTTAATACGAATGTTTATGTTATGTTTAAACCTTTTCATATGGGAATGCATTGGACTTAATAAGTGACGGGTGGAGCCCGCTATAGCTCCTCGATGCATCGGTAGGTCTCATGAGACAAACTAGTGTCTTGGCACAAGGCCTTGACAAAATCTTATTTGTCGTCTTGGCACGAGGCCTTGGCTATGTGGTTATGATAGTCTGGCATTATGCATTCCAACATTATGAAAGTGGTTATTGATTTTTGCATGTGATTATTCGATTAGTAGAATATCCATGTGAATAAGTAAATGACATTATTTCATTTTATTTATGCCATACCATGTTGAAAGTTCATATTTAAAAGGCTTTTGTTTTAGTTATACATTGCCTTAAATGTTTATTCTTATTTATGAAAGTTTCCGCTATATTGTTATCCTTACTGGGCATTTGAGCTCACCCCTTTTTTATGTTTTATTTTTCCCAGGATGTGAAGAAGTAAGTTATGAATGACCTGCAGGGATTTTTATGAGGGGTTAATAGTGTGGATTGTGGAAACATTATGTTGTTGTAGTAGTTTTTCATTTTATGATGTAATGTAAAACTTATGAATATATCTAGTGTTTCCAAGTCTACTAAACCAATCGGTCTTTCGAGATTTGATCTTTCTTGTGATCATGCCAATGTTATGTAATAATGCACCGACTCTGGGTAACTGGGGTCGGGGCGTTACATTTATCATGGTTATATTGGTTTCCAAATACATACGGGACTTAGTTACACTATCTAATTCCATGATTATATTATAATTCCTCCAAGAAACTTTTTTGTTATTTCTAAATAACACACTTTTTGGTTAAGTGGTAAACTTACAAATTCAGAGAACTAATTCAAAAACATCCCACTAAACAACTTTAAAACAGAAAATGATTCCAACACCATGGATCCACACCATTATGTTCAAAATACATATTTCAAATGAAATGACACATGTCACCACTTTGACCTGTAACCCTGAAACACATTACCTTCAAAAAAATAACAGTCAACATCATGAAAATATTGATGGAGAGACACCATGATTTCCAAAAGCCATGAGCCATCGATGACCAGCACCAATGAAGGGTCTATGTCAAAAGGAATTATTAGAAATATAGTTCCAAATACCATATGAATCACCCTTAAAACTTCTTCTTCCAAACTTCTTTGTGTTTGGTGTAATCTTATAAATCAATCCCTTGGCTTCTGTTGGTGAATTTTTAATCATGTATTCTCAAAATGATGCAACAAAAAATTTTCCATAATTACCAATATTTCCATTATAAAATAACATAAGTATTTGTTTCTCTTCTTATTCTTGATGCCGGATTCTAGAAAAAATATTTTTAAACCTCCCACAGTATTCCTATAGAGTCTCTCCATATGATTACCTAATATGATAAATATTTTTTTATATTATTGTGATCCATTATGTTGTAAAGCTATTTACATGTAACATATATATTATTAATCATATTTATATAATTCATCATATTTTTTACTTTAAAACCATTCTTTGGAAGCTCAATCAATTATGATTGAAAATTCCCTTGACTTTAATAGTTCCTCATCTAATACATGAGGTTTCAGAGTAGACAATACATGTGTGAAGGGTTGTATGTTTCTACTTAATTCTTCACTTGAATTGACATAAAATATGTGTAATACAAAGATTAAACCATTTTTTAATTCAAATTAATTTTTTGATTTAGGTATTGTAATTAGGTTTTGTTGATTATTGAATTGAGGTGAACACATGTCCATAATACTCTTGTTGGGATTGAAAACCCTAATGAAATGTTTTATTGAACACATAACATTTTTCTCAAGTCTATATTATTGATATTTTAAATTTCTATTTTAATATTTAGTTTTACAAATTTAGTTAATTTTCTTTCTATTTCAGGATCAAAATCAAACCTTGGGTTAATAGAGGTTGGTGTTATGAAAATTAATGATTATATTTATTTATTTTTTTGAACTACATACAAAGAACAATTCTATTTATTGCGTTACACCTATAACAGGGTGTAGAAAAAATTCCCATAAGTTATGTATAGTTATAATGGTTACCTGTGGTTTTCTTTAAGACGAGAGTTTATAAATACTATATTTCAATTTCTAATTTTTTAAAAGGTATGTTTTACTTTTTGATTTTAAATGGTTTTTTAATTAAAGAAAAAAAATCTATAAAATAGTCATTTCAAATTAACATTTGATAGATATCAATCTTGTTAGGTTTGGATTACCTATTGTAATGTTATCTTGATCCCAATGTAATCTACTATTCTCTTGCAAAGATGGAAAGAGGTAGAATCCAAAATTACTTTCTCTCTATCTATTGAATAAATAGTGATAGTGATAATAACTCTAATTATTGTTTCACCATGTTTTACCCTCCTTATTATATGTGAATGTGTTACATTTTCCCATCCTAGTTGACATAGAAAAATACTTATTTAATCATTCCTTTTTATTCATAAAAAATTGTAATTTTCCACTACCACTTCCACGCATTTTTACTATTAATAATCACTTAAACACCAAGATCTAGTATGTTCCATTATATAAAAACCAAAATTAGGTGTATATAGATGATTATAACTTACCAAGGAAAAAATAAATAACATAATCCAAAACAAAATACAATATCAATTAATATTTAAAAATTCTAAAAGAATTTTGAAACAAGTTTAACTGGATACTGAATATAATTATTTCATTAAGTGCATAAACTCAATCATCACATATAAAATTGGCCTTCTCCTCCCTTATCACTCAAATTTGATCCCTCCATTTGATGAGTAACTATGATGATAGGATAATAAATATTCATTATAAATCATAAACATAAAATAAAATGTTAAAAGAAAAATCATTTCATATATTATCTGACACATTACATAAGAAGATCTAGGGAAAAATTGTTCTTCAATAAAACACCCTAATCTCTTATAGATGCACAGTTTTCTCATTCTAGGTATCTGATAAAACCTCCTAAATTTACCCCATCATTTATAAATTCTTATTCTTTTTTATCTTAAAATATCTATCTAGATTTAACCATTCATGAATCTTGTGGATTTAATTTTTTCTTCTTATGAAATATAATTCATGATTGGATCTATGTGGTAGTATCCCATTAGATTCATGAATTCTAATGTGGTATCCAAATATTATCCTTGAATATTGGATGGGTTCCCTGAAGCCTTCACATGACCCTAAATTTTATATCTAGTAGATTTCTTATAATTTTTAGAACACCTAGAACAAAAATGAGCTGGTAATTACATCGAGGATAGTTCAAATAGTAATTTTTATTAAATAAACTTTTATTTGAAAAAAAAATTAGAATCCCTTGGGAATTTTTTTATTAGAAAATATAGTGGTTCTATAATTGATCTTGCCTTGATGATTATTTTAACACCCAAAATTTTTCTAGTATATTTAATTTTTGGTTTTAGGAGTTTGGCTTTAAGTATTAGGATTTAAAAAAACATAGAGATAAGCCCAATTATACACACTACTCGAAAAAACATGCCTATAAACGTTATGGGGTTGAAGACTTCGAATAGAAACTATGAATGGTTTGGTTCATTGATAATATAACCATGTATACTAACCATGCATGGTGAATATTTCTCCATGAAGGGGTGGAATGATTAGATATATAATTATCAAAATTGTACAATAAAAATATGAACATCATGTAATGTTGCATGATTTATATTTTTTAGTATCCCGGTTAAGCTCCCTAAGACCTATTAACACACTCATTACGCCTAAAAAGATTATAGTGTTAATTGAATTTAATTTTGGGGATTCTCTATCATTAAACAATGATTTTCTTTTATGGATCAATTTTTATGATCTATAATTAAAGCTTGGGGTTTATAAATCCCATTAGTTCTTGAATATTCCTCTTTTTCTCTCTTATGATTCTTGAATTTAGATTTTTCATTTTGTATTTTTGAATTCCATGTGCATGGGATTGATTATTTTTATTCATCGGGTTTAGTGATCTATGGATTCAAGCCTATTGTATAATTCATGGAGTTGTGAATTTAGGATTTTTAGAAAATGACATATTTGGGTTGGTGGATATGATATATTTTATGAAATGAATAATACTTTATGTATTTTTGGTTTATTATGATTAATTTAGGAATAGATAGAATGATTTATTTTAATTATAAATGTTTGAAAAAGTATTTATTTTGTAATAACAATATTTTGATGTGAATTTGAGAGTTTTGTTTTACTATTGATGTTTTAATTAAATTCGGAAAATTAATAATAGTTATTTTCAATTTAATTACAATGGATTTATTTTTCAATTAAAAACAGAGTTATAAATGTAAATTTATAGTTTTGAAAGTTATTAATAAGTTTTTTTAAATTGAAATATAGTTTCAACTAAGAATTTATTTATTTTAAGTTAATATAGTTTTAATAAAAAATAGAAATTTGAGTGAAATTAATTTTCATATGTGGACCATGAAAATGATTGGATTTAATTATGTATATTATATATGAATTTTGAGATATATAAAACTTGGTCTATGAATATGTTAATTTTTTTTGTGATTCCTCATGTTGAAAACTCTATGTTCATCCATAGAAATTTATGAGTGATTTTTTGTTAATGTGAGAACATGGTTGGGATGATCTATCCCAAAAGGTTACACTCACTATGGTGTGTGTGTGGAACATTTGAATAGAGTTTATATTTATGTAAATATATATAACCATGAAAATAGAAAAAACAAGTTTTCTATTTAGTGGATCACAAAAATTCCTCAGAATAAAAAATTTATTTTTTAAGGATATGGGGAGTTTCCATTATTTTTTATAAAATTTTTTTTTTCATAGCATTTTGGAAATATAAAGTTTTACTAGACTTATGGGAAATGGTTATTTTTGGGAAATTATTTTTATAGAATAAAACATTGTTTTGAGAATTTATTTCTATTTTAACACTAATGGTATATTTTAGTAAATTGATAAATTTTTGTAAATTATTATTTTTGTTTTAAAAACAAGAAAAATAAAATTTTATAATTCTAAATGGTTTATTTTTTATTTATCATTGTTATTGTAATTTCAATTAAGATATATATATATCATGTTATTACCTTATATTCTTAAGTAAATCCTACTGAGTTTATGACAATCCCATACATGTTCACCTTTGTGTACATGAAATCAGGAATTGTCAAGATACCTGTAAATTTTAAAAAAACATTATTCGTTAATGGTGATTCATGGTTCTTAATGAGATTTATGGTGGTAGAGAGGCTATCTAATGTTTTGAGAATATAGTATTTTGAATTACTATATTATTTTTATTTTATATGGTACATTGGACTTTTTTGTAAAAAAATTGGATTCTACTATTAAAATGTATTTAAAATATATTTATTCAAAAAGATTTCTCAAGGATAATTAATTTTCAACAATATTATATTTTAGGAAAATTCATCCCTCGTGATTTTAATTGATACCCTTCCCACTTAGTGATAGACTCTAGAGATTCAGTAATGTTATTGAGGCCATGTGGTATCTCACCCTTGGTATTTGAATTCTAGATTTGAGGTAAAGGTTTATAAAATGGTATCTATAGAAAGTATTTTAGTTATGTCTTGGGAGGTCCAATAGGTGTAGAGAATATAATGGTTTTGATTCAAAATATTCCCATAATATTAAATTTATATCTTTTTATAGATAACTTCAAGTCACCAATATTTTTGGGTAAATTATAAGTTCATAATGACATCATAGGATTATAATTGTGACATGTAAACCCATATTATTTAAAATGTAGTACATGTTTTTGAATCATGGTAGACTTGGAAGATACTTATTCACATGAAATGGTTTCAAAAGAAAATGATATTTCTTACATTAAAATGGATTTACATTGACTCTATAGTTTTTATAAAAATTAAGTTTTTTTGAGATATTTTTTTAAACATGGTTACACCTTTTGAATAAATTGAAAGAATATAAATTAGCCCAACGAATAGGGTACCACCTAGCCACGATTTGTAATGTAGAATTTTTTGTTGGTGAATGATTAATGAATTATATAGATTTTATTATATTTTTTATATGTTTTATAATATTCCACCTAAGGGAGATATTGTTAGTTTAGGGAGATGGAATGTAGAAATATAACATGATCTCGTATACCTCAAACTCTCAAGAGTAATCATATAGGCTAATCTATATATTATAATGGGTGATGATTAAAATTTTTCAGGGATATATATATATATATATATATATATATATATTTGTTACCGTAGTTTATAAAATAATAATTCTGCATCATTTATAGGGGAAGTGGGTTTTATGAAATCTAATGATTGGTTGGAAAAATCAATAATATATTCAAGTTCTCTTAGATCCTAGAGACATCAAATGTTGATTTTGGTTTAAATTTTATATAAGGCCCAGCTTGGATGTTTTGGGATGTGATTTAAGATGTTTTTTGGGATAAATATCTTGAATGGAAGATATGTTATAGAAAGACTAATGTTTAACGCATCCGAGAAGAGCTAAAGTTATCTAGATCTCAAGTGTAATTGAATTTTGAGAAGGGTAATTTATCTATCATGAAATATTAATTTAAGGTTTCTATGTTTTAGAAGTATTTACTAAGGTTTATTATGAATAAACATATCAAGGAGTGGAGATTTGAGATGAGGCTAAGGAATGTTATTTTATTAAGTTCTATTAATTTGAAATTTATTACCCATGCAATGGTAGATAGTATAACAGATTTTGTGAGGCAGATATT
Source organism: Viscum album (assembly GCA_963277665.1). NCBI lineage: Eukaryota > Viridiplantae > Streptophyta > Magnoliopsida > Santalales > Viscaceae > Viscum > Viscum album. The sequence goes on from OY728129.1 coordinate 1,407,230,881, forward strand.
ACTGACATACAGAAATAAATTTTTTTTCTTAAATATTTTGATAGAGGGAAAATTTATTTTGGTGAGAAAAATTACAAGTATAAGGATTTTTTAGGGATTTTTATTTGAGATTATTATAATATTTCTTAGAGAATAGGACAATTGGAGTCTTTCTGGTGCATATAGTTGGTTCATCCAATGTCTAACTTCAAACATCCCACAAAAAACGTGATTAGTGTGTAAAATAAGGGAATATAATGAAAAATGGAAACTAAATCTCATAGATATGAAATATTCTTGCATTAAACCAGGTTTAGGGATCAAATAAGTAAGGTGGTTAATTAGGATAGACTGGGTGAGTAACTCATGAAAGATTTTGGAATACCTCTCCATGTTGATAATTTGACACCAAAAAAGAATTTATGGAAACTAATTACACCTAATCAAGCACTAGAGGAGACTAATGATAATTTCAGGCCATCTAACATCCATATTTACAAATTCCACTCTTATTTATTCAATGTTTAATATTATAAAATAACATTCATTTATCATTTTGTAATCAGTTAACCACTTTGGTTAACATATAGAGTTGATACCTTATTCCCTAAGGATTGACAATCCTCTTGGTTTTAGACCTAAGAAGGTATTTAATAATACATTTTATTTTATCATGATAAAAAATGTGGTAATAACATCATACTTTATTGTTATTGAGATGTTGATATATTATTTCACAACCTATATTGATAGGTTGATTATATTTTACCCCTGAAGAAACTATTGTGGTTAGTTAGTTTATTTGTCAACACTAGATGGGACTATAATGTAATATCCTAGGTAAATAAAGAATATGATATTTTCATTTTTATTATTATTTTTCAATTTAATATTAATTTTACTTTAAATTATATTCTATGTTTGATGGCATACCTGATATGAAAAACTAGGTTTCTTTCAAATCTTAGGTTGCACACAATTCTAAGTAATACTGAAAAATAATAATATACTATTATTTTAAATGGTAGTTAACAACTAGTTTTTTCATTGGTCGAAATGAATAGAACTAACTAAAATATGAATATAAATTTTTTTTAAATGTTTTTACATTTATCTAATAAAATATAGAGTCTTAAAGTGTGAATGAATCTAATTCTAAGCATAAATACTCTAATATTCTTTAAAAGGATGATATATCACATTTTGATGGTGAACCCTTTTTAAATATAGTTTTTTTCACTTTTAAATAATCTATTTTACAAAATAAAATACTTCTTCATAATCGGGACATTAAAATTTACTTTGCATAAATTTTTGGAATTTTTCTGATAAAATTCATTTTTAATGAATAATGAAAAATACGGTATTTTAATTCAAAACATCCTTTTAATCTAATTTATTTATATGGATAGTTTATGTTTTTAATTTGTTTTAAAGTTTAATTAGATTATATTTTTACTATTTAATCAAATTCTGGTCATTGGAAGAAATTTTAATTTGAAATTGGACATAAATAAGTGTCAATATTTTGATAGTTATTATTTCTTAAAAACACGCTTTTTGTATTGACAATGGGAATTAATTTAAAATTAATTAATCCAAATTTTATATTTTTAATTTGGTAAAATAGAAATTATTTTTGAATATGGAATATCAAATATATCTTAGTCTTAATTTTGTATTTTTCTGAAAACCGTCAATTTTTGATGAATAGTGAAAAAAATGAGTAGTAGTTAAAAAATTAGTTTTTCATTTAAATGAATTTTTACCTCCTCTATGAATTTAATTTCAAAAATAAAAAATACATGGTTGTTATTAGTATGTAAAATTTTTTTCAATAAGATGAAAATAATATTTGTGAATAGTAACTTTTAACTTTTATTTACCGCGGTTAAAGGTAAATAGGGTAATTCAAGGTAAAAAAATATTATACTAATTTAAAATTACCTTAACACTTATTTTATTCTTATTTCATAAGTAATGGCCGACCAATAAAATCCTTGGGTGATACTATTGGCATTTGAGAGCCCTTTGGGTAAGATAATGATATTAATGACTTTTTATTAAAAGAAAAAAATAAAAAATATAATAAACATGTATTGTTTTGCTAAAACAAATTTAATTTGGAGTTATATAAATAATATATTTGACTATAAATATTATTTATAAAGATAAAAATATTTCCTACATCATGTTATTTTATTTATAATTTTTCGAAATCAAATAAATAAAATTATTTATGGAAAAATAAGGATGCAATGTAAACCTCATTAATGAATGATTTAAATAAATAAAATTATAAACAATAAAAAAAATATCCAAAACCTGTACAATACTTATTAAGTAATTTTATTTCAAACAATATTCCTCTTAACTTCTACTTTAATATGGTTTGGAATCTTATAAATCTAAAATCATTATATAATAAAATAATATTTTCAATCTTTCCTAAGGAGCCCCTCCTCCCCGTTATAAAAATCCCTCACCTCTAACCCATTACTCACACCTCTCACGCCCATTGGATCATCCAAACTCTACCAAAATATACTTTCAAGATCCCTATATTCAACCTAGAAGCCTTAAATTAGTCATAAGGCACTTCAATAAATCTTTTTGGTTCAAACCAAAAACAATTACCTGATTTAAAGGTAACATCTTGTTTTAAGTTCTTTTCTATTATTTTACTTCTCCAACCCCATAAAATCTTTTTATTCCTTTAATTTATAACAACACATGTATCCTCAATATACTAGATTGTTTTTATGAGAATTATTCTAACTACACGTACACGCACCTCCATCTAATTTGTAAAGGACATATTGTTTCTATGGACGGCGAACTACTGCCTCACTAAACGATGATTGTTTAATATTCTCCTACCACCTCATATAGTGGTCATTATGATGTAACTATAGTTATATGTGATATATATTATATTTATATTTTCTCTATTCTTCTTATTTTTTATTTATATCTTCCCTTTATGGTTTCCATAATGGTTAAACGTGATAATTTCCTTTGAAGAAGTGAGGACTACAACCCCATCAAAGTGATATGGCTCGTTCATGCCATACGTGGAACGTATAAAGGATGGAAATAATGAAATTATATATGATATTATACTGGAATTATAATATACCTATTTATAATTAATTTTTCATTCCATTCAATATACGAAATAGAAATGAAAGTAGCGTTCATACGTACGTACGGCTTACCGTCTCCATGAACGGTGCATTTCATTTCTAACCTCAAAATCTTATGTACTATTATAAATACATATAAATACTAGATATATATTATATATATCATATATAAATCATGAATACCATTATGGAGATAATGAAATTTTGACCACATGAACAACCTTTAATTATAAGAAGATTATTTTTTACTCAAGTACCAAATATTGAAAAAAGGACCATTATTAACCTAAATGATTAAATAATGGTTATAACATGGTAATATGTGATATATAATGAATAATAAACTTTAAAAAGGGTTTTAAGAAAGTATAAATTAGCATTAGTTTATTATTCAGGATATTAAAGAACGAATGAGTCATGTTGGACACGAAGTAAGGGACTTCGTCTCAATCTCCTTTCATTGAGGAAAATTTTGTTTTATACATGAATTTATTTTATATGGTGTATAAACACCTTTGACATTTCATTTCATTCAAAATGAATCTTTTTTTATGAGAAGTTTTACTAAATAAAAAAAGAATGTTTTTAACGTAAGCGGTGACAACGACCTTTCCATCGCCGCGGGTATTATTTTATCTTAGGATTCCATAACTAGCCGCATTTTTCTAAGGAAAATTAATACCATATATCCTTTTTAAAAATTTCGGTATAGAAAATGGTTTTGGGAAAGCATTGATTATTTCAATATCTTTAATTAATATATTTTTATGGATATGTGGAAATGTTATCTTTCCCTTATACTTGTTTTATGTGTTATAAATGTGTTATGGTTCTTGGGCATTGTTTATATATACGGGTGGTTTCATGATAAACCTTGGGAGGGTGAGCCTGAGATTGCTCTCCAATGCTTTGGGTAACATGACGTAGGTAAACAATAATGTTTTTCCTTAAAGATTTAGGTAATATACTTTGATGGGTATTCCAAATTTAACTCCCTACGTGGTTTTGAAACCTAATATTTATGTATGTTATGGATACCTCATGTTAAGTTTTTGATTTGTGATTACTATGTGTTATTCATAAATCTTATGATTTCATTGTTTTATAAACTTTACTGAGCTTTTTATGCTCATCCCATGTTTTGAAATGTTTTTCACATGACTAAAAAATGAACAGGGTCAAGAATGGGATCAAGGAAAAGTCATGTTATCTAAAACATGGAACTAGACATGACTTTTCTTCAAGAGATTTTTTTTATAAAAAAAATTGAAACTGAGTATAAGTTTCTACATTATAAAATTTAAAGATGTAATGTAATAGGTATTGGATAATTCTCTAAAACTATAAACCTGAATAGATCCTTAATGTGAATTATCCATTTAATTAAATATTATGGAATGTTTTAAGGATTGGTCCTTATAATTGGTATCATATAGATGTTTAGATAAATTTAGAAGTTAGGATATTGTTAAATTAATATCTATAAATAAATTTATGTTAATATTGAAATAATATATCATTTACAGATTACCGTGTTTCTTCGTGTAAGATATTTTTGTGCTCAGAATGGATTCTCGTAGAGAAAACATGGAAGGTATGATGGGACGACATCAGGAGGAAGAAAACCTTCCAAATCAGCAACCTGAGATGGTTGGAATCAGAACTAAATAGATTGTTGCAGTGATGGGACTGTTGAATCAGGCTATAAATGGTGGTGGTATCTATGCATGAGATCATCCAGATCTACCACAGAGGAACATGTCAGTAGTTGATAATTTCATGAGGCCACATCCTCCATCATTCAAGGGATCATCTGACCCTGTGCTAGCAGAAGGGTGGATTAATGCACTGGAAAAGATTCTTGATGTCATGGGGTGTTCATAACATCAAAAGTTTAGTCTCGTTGTTTACCATTTTGAAGGTGAATCCGATCAGTGGTGGTCGATGGTGAAAAATATTAGGGATATTGAGGAGATTTATGGTCTTGATTAGGATTAATTCAAAGTTATGTTTCTTGAGAAATAGTTTATTATGGTGGTTCATCTTAGGATGGAAAACAATTCCTAGAATTGAGGTAGTAGGATGACTCCGTGGCTGCTTATGAAGCAAAAATTCTCTTGACTGGAAATGTATTCTCCAAATTTCAGACAAGATATTGATAGTAAAATAAACCATTTTAACTCGGGATTAAATACAAAGTATCGAAGTTATTTAGCTTCTCATGAGTTTAGAAGTTATGAAAAACTATTTCGATGTGTGGAGAAGGTAGAAGTGGAGTTTTTCAATGGTCAGGTGTTCTTTGAAAAACAACAGAATAAGAGGTCGAGGTGGTAGATGAAAGAAAAGAACGCTTCAAATATGTCTGATGGTAACAAACATTAGTTTACAGTTTGTGAAAATTGTGGTCAAAATCACGCTGTAGAATTTCTTTTGAATTATGGTAAGTTCTACCGATGTGGTAAAATGGGACATAAGGCTAGTAATTGCATTGAAAAAGAGCAGGGTAATGGTGAGACAAAATCTGATTTACAATTAGAAACATGTTTTAAGTGCAATGAAATGGGTCATTATAAAAATGAGTGTCCAATGAAGAACTCAACTGAGGGAAAGCATCCAGACAACAAGCAGAAAGGGATGGTGAAATCCTTCTCAACTACTTCAGCAGAGGTTGAGCCATCCAATTAAGTAGTATCAGGTTGGACTATTTGTTTGTTCAGATTATGACAATGTGTTGTTTGATTCAGGGTCTACACATTCGTTCATTTCTGATAAGTTTTCTAGTAAATTGGGAATTCCATCACAAGATATGAATCCTGAACTTATGGTAAAAACACTAGGGGGAATTTTCAGAAAAAAAAAAGAAAATATAAGAAACTTTCTGTCCTTTTGTGTGGAAAAAAATCTACCTGAAAACCTTATTATTTTTCCTCTAGTAGAGTTTGATGTTTCTTTAGGTATGGATTGGCTTTCTGTTTATCATGCCATGATTGACTTCAGAACTAAAGAGGTATCTTTTCAGAAATTTTTTATTCTTTATAAAACAATGAATCTTTAATTTTGATAACATAGCAGGAATCTGAGAAACTAGTAAAATATGGAAATGAATGTTACCCTACACATATTCATGAAAACAAATGAACTGTGAAGATTAATGATGTTCCAGTGGTAAATGAGTATCGTGAAGTTTTTCTTGATGAGTTTCCTGGTATAATATCAGATCAAGAAGTTGAATTTACTATTGACTTATTTCCTAATGCTTAGACAATTTAAAAACCCCCATATAGAATGGCTCAAATTGTACATTTAGAGTTAAAGAAGTAATTGCAGGAGTTATTAGATAAAGGTTTCATTCGACCAAACACATCACAATGGGGTGCTCCGGTCTTATTGGTTAAAAAGAAAGATGGTTCAATGATTGTAACAGATCGAGATTTTATGAAAAATATTCTTTTTAATTTTATTAATGTCTTGTGTTGTACGCTACACCAAAAGGAGCTTTCACAACACACATCCTTGACATGCCTTGCATTACACGCAATCGCGACCTTCCTCGATAGCGTGTGTAGTACGCAATACCGAGTTTCACTAAACAACGATATGCTATTAAAATATTATTATAACTAGCCGTTATGAATAGTAATAACCACCTTTTAAAATTTTAGAAATTTTAGCTCTCAAAATGGACTTCATTTTTGGATTCGGAGTATCGAATTTATCCTAAGGTGAAATTTTGGTACTTTTCGGATAACTTTCATATTCTGATGAATAGTGAAAATTACTAAATTATAATTAAAAACAACTTTTTTAATCAAAATAATTAATAGTGATAAATTATTAATTTGAGTGGTTTTAAAGTATATTTAGAATATATTTTTACAATTTAATACAATGTTGATCATTGGATGTAATTTCACATTTAAACCAGACATAAACAAGTGTCAATCTTTTGATAGATATTGTTTCTTAAAAACACGCTATTTGTTTTAACAGCGGGATTTAATAATAAAATTAATTAATGCAACTTCAATGTTATGAATTTGGTAAAATAGACTTCATTTTTGAATTCGGAATATGAAATATAGCTTAGGATGAAATTTTGGCATTGTTCTGAAAAACATCAATTTTTGATGAATAGTGAAACTACTAAGTGGTAGTTAAAAAACTGAATTTTTCATAAAACTTAATTTTACCTCTTCTGTGAATGGAATTTCAAAAATCCGAGAGACACGGTTGATTTCAGTAAGTAAAATGTGGTTCAATGAGATGAAAATAATTTTTGGTGAATAGTAACTTTTTACTTTTATTTACCACGGTTAAAAGTAAATAAGGTAATTAAGGGTAGCAATGATATTAATATTACCCTAACACATGTCCTAATCCTATTGGACAAGTGTATCTCGACCAAAAACAACCTTAAGTGTAAAATATTATCATTTAGGCCCACTTGGATTAGATTAGGACATTTATTATTATTTAATTCAAAGAAGAGTTAAAAGAGTTAAAATCAATGTTTATTTACTAAAACATTTTTAATATAGGGTTATACATAAGATAAATTCTATTGTAAATATTCATTAGAAAGATAAAAAGATATACTACATAATGGTATTTTAATTGTAATTTTTAGACATCAAATAAGTTAATTTATTTATGACACAAAGATGATGCAGTAATTATCTTATTAATGAAATATTGACATAATTGATATTATAAATACCAAAATAAATGTAATTTAAGACTTTTTATGAATTCCAATAATTTTATAGGTTACTATGATATATTAGTGTTGATTTAATCAACTTTTTTAGAACATATAATTCTGTTATGACTTTCACAAAAATCATATATCAAATAGTGTCAAAATTGACACAAAATAGTTTTTAAATAAAATATTATATTATTAATTGTTATTTTATTCCTAAAAATCTAAGGTTCGGCCAAATGACTTAGATAAGGATATATATATTAATAATAAACAACTTGGGGTTATTTTGTCTTGTTATGGTATGTTTATTAACCATATAGTGTAAGAAAACAAAAAGACACGGTAAAAGTTAAATTATTTAACTTAGAGTTAAATCTAATTGATATGGTTAAAATAATAACCTAAACTTGTATAAATACTATTGGTTGATATTATTTCGACCCATACCCACTTTAGCTTCGAAATAAGACCCTTTGGAACCATTATCAACCGATTTTGACTTTAATATAAAATAATATTTTGAGATATTCCTAAGGTGCCCCTCTCCTCCCTTATAAAAGGGCACCTCCTCCCTCTCTTCCTCACACAACTTTGAGCCTTCATGCTCGGCCAACCCCTGCCAAAATCTCTTCTCCACTTCCCTAGTATCATCCTAGAGGTCCTGGTCTTCTTCAAAGACCATCCTTAGTTCTTTAAGTGGAGGATAAGTGAAGGCGCGTCAAAAAGAGGTAATATCCATTACCGATCTTTTTCAATTTCTTTCTTCTTCAACTTATTCTTCTTTAGTTGTTTCATGATAATGTAATAACATAAGTATTTCTTATATACTGATATGTTATTATAAATATGAAACAACTCTAATTATCCTTCTATCCATCCTACGGAAAAAGGAAATCACTGCGCGTGCGTACGTACGGAATACCGTCTCCACGCCGTGGTGTAATCTATTTTCCATCACCACCTTAATTGGATGGGTATAATGGTGTAATGAGTAACTATATATGATTATTATAAAGTGATATTGATACTGAAATAGTATACATACACTTTAACACAATTCCACAACCATGGGAACGATATCATCGCTTGTGCGTACGTACGGACTACCGTCTCCACGACGCGATGAGATTCATTCTCAATGATTAACCATTCATGAATGATTATAAAGTATATATAATAAGTACTAATGAAATATATGACATAATAATGATACTGTATTTATGTATATTTATATGTATGTCATCTACTTAATTCTATTCAATTCAATAAGAAAACAAAAACAGCGTTCATGCGTACGTACGGACTACTGTCTCCATGAATGGTGTATTTCATTACATTTATCAATATATTATATATATGTATATTTTGAATATATATGATATATAAATCATGTTTTACATTCTGGATATAAGTAATCATGATTCAAGTAATCATATTAATAATTACAAGTTAAAAACACATACGATAAATAAAACGATTTTACCCAAAACGCTTCATTAACATGAATTTACAAAAGAACGGGTAATATAAAGTCATAAGTGGACCATATATGATATAATAACAATGAATATGATTCTGGAATAAGTCAATAACATGATTTAAATCATTATACAAGAGTTTCGGACACGTACAAAGCAAGTCGGACCTAAGGTAAGGGAAATATCACAATCTCATTTTTATCCGAGATTGTTTATACTTTGGTATTTACTGGGGTGTATTTTATCATCCACATTCATGTTTCCTCGATATGACATATTATTTACATCCACCTACAATGTTTTAAATCCAATTTTACCCTTTGGTGTGTTTTTAGTAAAAGATATGAAAGGAATCTTTTTTCGTTTTTCGTACGAGGTACTTTTTGACTTTTCCGACAAAAGTACGAAGAATGTTTTCTTTAACTTATACGGCATGAATGGATTTTTAAAACATTATTTCCAAGAAGCTTCCTTTATAAGTTTTCAAGTTTATTTTTAATCAACTTCTTTTATTTTAAAGTCGTATGACATGTTATGAAAGGAAAAATGTTTTTGAAGTAGAAAGGATATTTTCCTCAAGAATGGAGTTCAAGTGTTTTATCAAAATTATTTTTCCATCTAAGATAATATAGGGTTCTGTTTTTATCCCTATTATTACATTGATTTGATTATTTTTTGAGAGAATTATTTTTATGAATTCATTTACCTTATATGATTTGTTTTATGATGTCATAATGTTTCAAGAATCCCATTTTTGTTACATGTGTTATGCGATGATTAATGATTTATGATTATGTGGCACACATAAGAAAGGATTCATTATAAGATGGTGGGACCTATATCTCCCTCCAAGTCATTGGGTAAAGATTTTATATCTCATGAGATAGACATGGTTGGAATGATAGGTTATACCGGTTCAGTGAAACAGGACTGAAACGAGGGTTACTCGGTTCAGAAAGGGACTTTGTCTACTAAGATTGTCTTGGAAATGAGTCTTGACTAACAAGAAATGATTCTCTATGATTATGTGTGTATGCCACAAAGTTTCATGTTTTAAGTTATGCTTATTGGGATTTCATTTCACTACTGTGATTTATCCCATAATATGAAATTATGCTCTCTTTTGCAGGTTAAGATTTCCAAAAGTTATGTTCTTATGAATATGATGTGATTGATTTTTCTATTGCTTACCCTTACTGAGCATTTGAGCTCACCCTTTTATGTTTTCTTTTCCCCAGGATAAAAAAGAAAGGTTTTAGGTAAAAAAAAAGGGAAGTTCTTTATGGGAGATATTGAAGATCTTTCACCACGATTAGAAGATTACGTTCCGAGTTTCCAAAGACACCAAACTATTACGATCCTTGTGTGTGTGTTTTTGTTATGTACTAAGTATTCTGCAAAAGTAATGTAATGTCCATGTACGATAAGCTTTGTGTCTTTACAGTTGGTATCAGAGGAAAGGCTTAGTCAACCTTTGGAAACTAGGATGCAAAAACGTTAGTGAGATCCCTAGAGATATTTCTACGGTATGCCTAGGGATGTCCCTAAGGTTAAGTATACGTATAGGTTATAGTACTAGAACTACGCTAACGATCATAGAATTAAACCTAAGATGTTAGATATTGAAGGTACTCCCCCTTTATTATGTTGTTTTCCCTAGCATGATTTTTTCCTCTCACACTATTCTTTTTGGGTTTTAGACGATGGTTGGAACCCGAAGGAACCGTGTTGATCAATGCAATGGACAATGCAATGATTGTCCTCCTGAACAAACAAATGTTATGGGAGATAGAGTGCAAAATCTTATTGCTATCCTTACACAAGCTATGAATCATTCTGGACTTCCAAATGAGCAGAGAAAGGAACAGTATTCTATTGAGTCCTTCATGAGGCAACGTCCACCTTCTTTCAGTGGGACTTCCGGTCCACTTGTTGCTGAAAAATGGATCAGTACCACTGAAAAGATATTTTCATTTCTTCAATGTTCTGAACATGATATAGTCATATTAGCAGTATATCGTTTGGAAGGTGAAACTGATCAATGGTGGAATCTTATCAAGAATACGAGGCAAAGAGATGAAATTGATTCCATGGAATGGGATGAGTTCAAGAACATGTTTTTCAGTAAGTACTTCCCTCGTATTCTTCGAACGAAGATGGAAAAGGAGTTTCTTGAGCTGAAACAGAAGGATGATGAATCTGTTGGTATATACGAAGCGAATTTTACAAGACTTGCAAGGTATGCATATGGCATTATCATCCAACATGAAAGTAAAGTTGATCGATTTTTCAGTGGCTTAAAACCAAGTCTTCGAAGGGCATTATCTATACGAGACATCAGTAGCTATGAAGAAATTGTGCGTTGTGCTATGAAGGTAGAAATGGAAGTTGGTGTTACATATCCATCTCATGGTTTTGAAAAGAAACGAAAGATGGAGTTCAAGGAGAAATCTCAGAATAATGGTGAAAAGAAAATGAATGTTTCCTTATGCTCAAAGTGTGGAAAGAAGCATGGTGGAGATTGTCTTAAAGGGACTAGAAAATGTTTTAAGTGTGGAAAAGAAGGTCATCGAGTAGCTGAGTGTCGATGTAATGGAAAAAGGGTTTCTAATGATGTGAACAAATCAAACACTGCAGAGAACGCACCACCAACACTTCAATGTTTCAAGTGCAAGGAGATGGGACATTATGCCAATAAATGCCCTAATCCAAGGGTTAGTGATGATCAACATGAGAAACCACTTAAGGAAAAGGACAAAGGGAAGTCACATGAGATCACTATTGGCAATGTTGAATATGACAACGATGTGGTGGAATGATTAAGTGTTTATGTAATGGGATTCCAAAATAGTGTTGTATATAGTATCGAGGAATATTGGAATATTTATGTATTGGTCTATTGTGGTTTTCAATAATTTTATGGTACCAGTAACCATGGAAAGTGATTGAGATATTTTTGGAAAAAGAATGATATGCGCATAATGAAGGGAAAATGAGAAAATTAAATATTTGACAGTATTCATGAGCTCATGATTTATATAAGGACTAAGTGATATCACGGTTTGAGTATATAGAATTTTGAGGATTTTGGTATGTGGAAAGTGTTAACTTTTAACTACATTCATGTTTTCACTAAGGTATTCAATAGAATACGCGATTAAGGACTTTGAATGTTTGGAATGTGACCAACAAAACATACCTTATGATATATGGGGATCGACGATGGTGTTAAATCTCTGGTAATCGTTTTCACTATGTTATGAGAGTGGACTGCAGTATTATGGATAAGCCTAAAGATTGGAATGGATTATGTTGGACATAAGATAGTATTGTTTAAGGATAAAAGTTTTTTCGATATTATTGATGGGATGTTATAGTAATATAGTTTTAGAAAAAGGACAACCTGCAGGACAGGCGACAGCCCATGGCGTCGGACAAGGCTGTGGGAATCGAACCCACAACCGAAGTGCGACTGGCCTTTATCACCTACCACTGGCCTACAGGAAGTCCCTGTTTAGTAGAAACTAGTTTTATTATATTAAGCAGTATGATATATGAAGTATAAGTCCATTTTAGGAACCACATATGATTAATCTCACTATAGATCGACTTATGTATATAATTTTTACTAACCTTTTGTTTGAGACAGATGGAATGACCCGTCATTCTATCACATGATCTGCTAACACTTCATGAATAAAAAATTCAACTTCATTTATTTAAGAGATGAAGTGGAAATTGTTCAAGGCATGAAAAACAGTGAGATTGTAACAAAATAAAGTAAGTATTTATTCTAAGAAAATTTTCAACTTTAGGGAAATGATCTTGAAAACCAAAAATGTTGTCCTTGTGATCTTATACCTGATGAATCAGATGGTACCTTATATCATCACAAATCTATGGATTTGTGATTACTGGCTTTTCCATAGCCATGTTCTCTACCACTCTCCATCAGAACATGATGGTTAGATTTCTCTTCCATATCCATATTTTCACCTATGTGGAAACCTAGTGATTAGTTTATTTGGGTAATCGTTACATTTCATACTTTATTTTTTAAAGCCAAGTTTTGGTATTCTTTTTTATGATGTGGGTTTCTATTAAAGAAACTTTCGAATAGTAAACCATTTATAACCCCGATGAATTTCGAGGGCGAAATTCATTTTAAGGGGGGTAGAATGTAACAACCCAAGATTTTATGAAAAATATTCTTTTTAATTTTATTAATGTCTTGTGTTGTACGCTACACCAATATGAGCTTGCACAACACACATCCTTGACTTTCCTTGCATTACACGCAATCGCGACCTTCCTTGATAGCGTGTGTAGTACGCAATACCGAGTTTCACTAAACAACGATATGCTATTAAAATATTATTATAACTAGCCGTTATGAATAGTAATAACCACCTTTTAAAATTTTAGATATTTTAGATCTCAAAATGGACTTCATTTTTGGATTCGGAGTATCGAATTTAGCCTAAGGTGAAATTTTGGTACTTTTCAGATAACTTTCATATTCTGATGAATAGTGAAAATTACTAAATTATAATTAAAAACAACTTTTTTAATCAAAATAATTAATAGTGATAAATTATTAATTTGAGTGGTTTTAAAGTATATTTATAATATATTTTTACAATTTAATACAATGTTGGTCATTGGATGTAATTTCACATTTAAACCAGACATAAACAAGTGTCAATCTTTTGATAGATATTGTTTCTTAAAAACACGCTATTTGTTTTAACAGCGGGATTTAATTATAAAATTAATTAATGCAACTTCTATGTTATGAATTTGGTAAAATGGATTTCATTTTTGAATTCGGAATATGAAATATAGCTTAGGATGAAATTTTGGCATTGTTCTGAAAAACATCAATTTTTGATGAATAGTGAAACTACCAAGTGGTAGTTAAAAAACTGAATTTTTCATAAAACATAATTTTACCGCTTCTGTGAATGGAATTTCAAAAATCCGAGAGACACGGTTGATGTCAGTAAGTAAAATGTGGTTCAATGAGATGAAAATAATTTTTGGTCAATAGTAACTTTTTACTTTTATTTACCACGGTTAAAAGTAAATAAGGTAATTAAGGGTAACAATGATATTAATATTACCTTAACACATGTCCTAATCCTATTGAACAAGTGTATCTCGACCAAAAACAACCTTAAGTGTAAAATATTATCATTTAGGCCCACTTGGATTAGATTAGGACATTTATTATTATTTAATTCAAAGAAGAGTTAAAAGAGTTAAAATCAATGTTTATTTACTAAAACATTTTTAATATAGGGTTATACAAAAGATAAATTCAATTTTAAATATTCATTAGAACGCTAAAAAGATTTCCTACGTAATGGTATTTTAATTGTAATTTTTAGACATCAAATAAGTTAATTTATTTATGACACAAACATGATGCAGTAATTATCTTATTAATGAAATATTGACATAATTGATATTATAAATACCAAAATAAATGTAATTTAAGACTTTTTATGAATTCAACTAATTTTCTAGGTTACTATGATATATTAGTGTTGATTTAATAAACTTGGTTCGAACATATAATTCTGTTATGACTTTAAAAAAAATAATATATCAAATAGTGTCAAAATTGACACAAAATAGTTTTTAAATAAAATATTATATTATTAATTGTTATTTTATTCCTAAAAATATAAGGTTCGGCCAAATGACTTAGATAAGGATATATATACTAATAATAAACAACTTGGGGTTCGTTTGTCTTGTTATGGTAAGTTTATTATCCATATAGTGTAAGAAAACAAAAAGACACGGTAAAAGTTAAATTATTTAACTTAGAGCTAAATCTAATTGATAAGGTTAAAATAATAACCTAAACTTGTCTAAATCCTATTGGTTGATAGTATTTTGACCCATACCCACTTTAGCTTCTAAATAAGACCCTTTGGAACCATTATAAACCGATTTTGACTTTAATATAAAATAATATTTTGAGATATTCCTAAGGTGCCCCTCTCCTCCCTTATAAAAGGGAACCTCCTCCCTCTTTTCCTCACACAACTTTGAGCCTTCAAACTCGGCCAACCCCTGCCAAAATCTCTTCTCCACTTCCCTAGTATCATCATAGAGGTACTGTTCTTCTTCAAATACCATCCTTAGTTCTTTAAGTGGAGGATAAGTGAAGGCGCGTCAAAAAGAGGTAATATCCATTACCGATCTTTTTCAATTTCTTTCTTCTTCAACTTCTTCTTCTTTAGTTGTTTCATGATAAAGTAATAACATCAGTATTTCTTATATACTGATATGTTATTATAAATATGAAACAACTCTAATTAACCTTCTATCCATCCTATGGAAAAAGGAAATCACTGCGCGTGTGTACGTACAGAATACCGTCTCCACGCCGTGGTGTAATCTATTTTCCGTCACCACCTTAATTGGATGGGTATAATGGTGTAATGAGTAACTATATATTATTATTATAAAGTGATATTGATACTGAAATAGTATACATACACTTCAACACAATTCCACAACCATGGGAATGATATCATCGCTCGTGCGTACGTACGGACTACCGTCTCCACGACGCGATGAGATTCATTCTCAATGATTAACCATTCATGAATGATTATAAAGTATATATAATAAGTACTAATGAAATATATTACATAATAATGATACTATATTTATTTATATTTATATGTATGTCATCTACTTAATTCTATTCAATTCAATAAGGAAACGAAAACAGCGTTCATGCGTACGTACGGACTACCGTCTCCATGAATGGTGTATTTCATTCCATTTATCAATATATTATATATATGTATATTCTGAATATATATGATATATAAATCATGTTTTACATTCTGGATATAAGTAATCATGATCCATGTAATCATATTAATAATTACAAGTTAAAAACTCCTACCATAAATAAAACGATTTTACCCAAAACGCTTCTTTAACATGAATTTACAAAAGAACGGGTAATATAAAGTCATAAGTGGACCATATATGATATAATAACAATGAATATGATTCTGGAATAAGTCAATAACATGATTTAAATCATTATACAGGAGGTTCGGACACGTACAAAGCAAGTCGGACCTAAGGTAAGGGAAATATCACAATCTCATTTTTATCCGAGATTGTTTATACTTTGGTATTTACTGGGGTGTATTTTATCATCCAAATTCATGTTTCCTCGATATGACATATTATTTACATCCACCTACAATGGTTTAAATCCAATTTTACCCTTTGGTGTGTTTTTAGTAAAAGATATGAAAGGAATCTTTTGTCGTTTTTCGTACGAGGTACTTTTTGACTTTTCCGACAAAAGTACGAAGAATGTTTTTTTTAACTTATACGGCATGAATGGGTTTTTAAAACATTATTTCCAAGAATCATCCTTTAAAAGTTTTCATGTTTATTTTTAATCAACTTATTTTATTTTAAAGTCGTATGACATGTTATGAAAGGAAAAATGTTTTTGAAGTAGAAAGGATATTTTCCTCAAGAATGGAGTTCAAGTGTTTTATCAAAATTATTTTTCCATCTAAGATAATATAGGGTTCTGTTTTTATCCCTATTATTACATTGATTTGATTATTTTGTGAGAGAATTATTTTTATGAAGTCATTTACCTTATATGATTTGTTTTATGATGTCATGATGTTTCAAGAATCCCATTTTTGTTACATGTGTTATGCGATGATGTATGATTTATGATTATGTGGCACACATAAGAAAGGATTCATTATAAGATGGGTGGGACCTATAACTCCCTCCAATGCATTGGGTAAAGATTTTATATCTCATGAGATAGACGTGGCTGGAATGGTAGGTTATACCGGTTCAGTGAAACAGGACTGAAACGAGGGTTACTCGGTTCAGAAAGGGACTTTGTCTACTAAGATAGTCTTGGCAATGAGTCTTGACTAACAAGAAATGATTCTCTATGATTATGTCTGTATGCCACAAAGTTTCATATTTTATGTTATGCTTATTGGGATTTCATTTCACTACTATGATTTATCCCATGATATGAAATTATGCTCTCTTTTGCAGGTTAGGATTTCCAAAAGTTATGTTCTTATGAATATGATGTGATTGATTTTTCTTTTGCTTACCCTTACTGAGCATTTGAGCTCACCCTTTTATGTTTTCTTTTCCCCAGGATATAAAGAAAGGTTTTAGGTAAAAAAAGGGAAGATCTTTATGGGAGATATTGAAGATCTTTCACCATGATTAGAATATTACGTTCCGAGTTTCCAAAGACACTAAACTATTACGATCCTTGTGTGTGTGTTTTTGTTATGTACTATGTATTCCGCAAAAGTAATGTAATGTCCATGTATGATAAGCTTCGGGTCTTTACAATGATATTTTTCATTTATTATAGATCATTGAATAACATCACTATTAAGAACAAGCATCATTTTCCTCATATTGATGATTTGTTTGATAGGCTTCATAGAGCTCAGTATTTTTCTAAGATTGACTTGAGGTTGGGGTACCATCAGTTGAAAGTAAAGGAAGTAGAAACACCAAAGACCATGTTTCATACCATATATGGCCATTATGAATTTTTGGTTATGACTTTTGGATTAACCAATGCACCTATTGAATTCATGGATCTTAAGAATTGAATTTTCCGTTAGTTCTCGGATAAGTTAGTGGTTGTGTTCATTGATGATATTTTGTCTTATTCTAAAAGTAAAGAGTAATATGAATGTAATTTAAGGGTTGTCATACATACCTTAAAATAAAATAAACTGTGTGGGAAATTCATCAAGTGTGAGTTATGGTTACAAAAAATTTCTTTCCTCAGTCACATTATTTCAAAAAATGTCATAACTATTGATCCTGTAAAAACAAGTTGTTGAATAATGGCCAAGACCAACAAATTTTTTCAAGATCTGTAGTTTTCATGAATTAGTTGTTTATTACAGGAGGATTGTTGAAAAACTTTCTTGGTTATCTAACCCAATGACTATGTCAACTCGAAAAGCTTTTATGTTCGTTAGGACAGAATAATGTGATGATTGTTTTCAAGAATTAAACAGATTGGTGAATGCTCTAGTTTTGGCACTGCCTTCTAGAAATGGTGAGTTATTTATCTACAGCGACGCTTCGTTGAAATGACCTAGTTGTGTCATTATGTGGAATGATTAGGTAATTGCTTATGCTTCACTTTAGTTGAAACCTCATGAGTTAAATTACCATATACTTTATTTCAAATTAGGTGTTGTTTTTTTGCTTTAAGATTTTAGAGGCATCATTTGTATGGAGTAAAGTTTGAAATATATACTAATCAAAAAAGTGTGAAGTATATATTCGCTCAAAAAAAATTAAACATGATATAGAATAGATGGCTTGAATTAGTCAAGGATTATGATTGCATGATCCATTACCATCTAGGAAAAGAAAATAATGTGGGTGATGCTTTAAGTTGAAAAAGTAATGTTTTATTAACCATGCTACATTTGAAATGAGTCCCTTTGGTTTTTGATTTGATGAACTTTGGCATAGAATTTGTTGGTGCGGGAAATTCATCTGTTTTGTTTCAGGTGTCAGTGAAATAATATCTATCAGATAGAATTAATAAAGCGCATAAGGAAGACAGTGAGTTTTAGAAAAAGGAAGAGCTAGTTCAGAAGGGTAAGTTTATTAATTTTAACATTGATAATGATTGCGTTTTGAGGTTTGGGAAATTATTATGTGTGCCTTGTGATTCACAGTTGAAGATAGAGTTATTATGTGAAGCTCATAGTTCTCCATTTTCATTTCATCCTGGAAGTACTAAGATGTACTGAGATCTTTGGGAGAATTACTGGTGGGATGGAATGAAAAGGGATATTTCTAACTTTACTGTGAAGTGTTTGACAGGTCAACAGGTTAAATCAGTGTGACAGTTACCAAAAGTGATGCTTCAGTTTTTACCAGTTCCAGAGTAGAAATGGGAAAATATATCCATGGAATTTATTGTGGGATTAACAAAGACATATCGAGGTTCACTTCTAACTTTTGGAAAGGCCTTCAGAAGTCGTTGGGTACTAAATTAAATTTTAGTATAGATTTTCATCCTCAATTAGATGGGCAGTCAGAATAAACAATTCAGACCTTGGAAAATATGCAACATGATTGTTTAATAGATTACCAAGAAAGTTGGGACTAACATATTTCTTTGGTTGAATTTTTTTATAATAACAGTTTTCATTCCAGTATACAGATGGCTCCATTTTATGCATTATATGGGAAGTAGTATTGAACTCCAGTTTTTTGGGATGAAGTAGGTGAAAGAAAGCTGATGGGACCAGAATTGGTAGAAGAGATGGCAGAAAAAGTTAAATTGATTCAGAAGAACATGAGAATAGCTCAGAGCAGGAAGAAAAGATATGCTGATAACCGAAGGATGGATCATTATTTTGAGGTAGGTGATCATGTCTTTCTCAATGTTTCTCCATGGAAAAGTGTGATTCATTTTGGTAAGAAGTGAAAGTTAAGTTTGAGGCTCATTGGACCTTATGAAATCTTAGAGAAAGTTGGATTAGTTGCAAACAAGGTGGGTTTACCTCAATGTTTATCCCTGGTACACAATGTTTTTCATGTTTTAATGTTGAGAAAATATGTTGGATTCATCTCATGTTTTGAGCCCATAGATAGTTCAGTTAGAAGAGAATCTCTCTTAAGAGAAACAGCTAGTCCAAATTCTTGGCTGGAACGAGAAATTGTTTCGGAATAAGGTAATTCACTAGGTAAAGGATTCGTTGAAAACCGATATGGTTGAAGAGGTAACATGGTAATAGGATAATTCTATAAGTGATAAATACCCATATTTATTTGATAAGTTAATAAATATTGAGAGGAAGCAATTTCCAAAAGGGGGGAAGGATGCCACATCCCAGGTAAATAATGAATATGACATTTTCATTTTAATTAATATATGTAAATTAAATATTAATTTTAATTTAAATGGGATGCTATGTTTGATGGCATAGTTGATACCCAAAAACAAGTTTCTTTGAAATCTTATGTTGCACACAATGTTGAGTCATACTAATAACAGATATAATATTATTTTAAATGGTAGTTAACGCCTCATCGTTATATCAGAGGGAATGAATAGAACTAACTACCATATGAATATACATGTTTTTAAACATTTTTACATTTATCCAATAAAAGTTAGAGGCTTAAAATGTGAAGTAATCTAATTGTAAGCATAAATACTATAATATTCTTTAAAAGGTCGATTTACTGCCTTTTGATGGGGAACCCTCTTTAAATCTAGATTTAGTCACTCTTATATGATCTATTTGAAAAAATAAAGTTCTTATTTATAATTTGGACATCAAATTTTACTTTGGGTAAATTTTTGGTATTTTTCTGATAAAATTCATTTTTTAATGAATAGTGAAAAATATTATACTTTAATTCAAAAGTGGATTTTAATATAATTTATTTATATGGTTAGATTATCTTTTTAATTGGTTTCAAAGTGTAATTAGATTATATTTTTACCATTTAATCCTATGTTGATCATTATATGTAATTTCACTTTGAAATTGTACATAAACTAGTATCAATCTTTTGATAGTTACTATTTCTTAAAAACACGCTTCTTATTTTAACAACGGAAATTAATATTAAATTAATTAATCCAACTTATATGTTTTAAATTTGGTAAAATATAAATTATTTTTAAATTTTTTATATCAAATTTATCTTAGGCTGAATTTTTGGTATTTTTCTAAAAACCTTCAATTTTTTATGAAAAGTGAAGACACTAAGTAGTAGTTAAAAAAATAGCCTTTTTTATCTAAATAAAAATTTACCTCTTCTGTGAGTTGAATTTAGAAAATCCAACATACATGGTTGTTATTCATAAGTAAAATTTGGTTTAATAAGATTAAAATAATTTTTGGTGAATAGTAACTTTTGACTTTTATTTACCGTAGTTAGAGGTAAATAGGGTAATTCAATGTAAAAACAATATTATAATAATATAAAATTACCTTAAAACTCGTACTAACCTTATTTTATAAGTAATTTCCGACCACGAAAATCCTTGGGTGATACTTTTGGCCTTTCACAGCCACTTTGGTAAGATAATGACATTAATAACTTTTTATTTAAAGTAAAAATAAAAATATCAATAACATGTATTGTTTTTCTAAAACAATTTTACTATGGGGTTATATAATTGATATATTTGACTCTAAATATTCATCAAAATCTGAAAATATTTCCTACATCATTATATTTTATTTATAATTTTTAGACATAAAATGAATAATATTATTTATGACACAATAAGGATGTAGTGTTTACCTCATTAATGAATGATTTAAAAAAATAAGATTATAAAAATAAATCAAAATATCCAAAACCTATCCAATTATTATTGGATGATTTTATTTATAACTAGATTCATCTTATCTTCTACTTTAATATGTTTTGGGACGTTTAGAAACTGAAAATCATTATATAGTAAAATAATATTTTCAAACTTACCTAAAGAGCCCCTCCTCCCCTTATAAAAATCCATCACCTATAACCTGTTACTCACACCTCTCAAGCCCCTTGGCTCCTCCAACATCTAACCAAATAATATCTCAATATCACACTCTTTAACCTATGAGCATTACCATAGGCATAAGGCACTTCAAGAAATCTTTTTGGTTCAAACCAAAGGGAGTTACCTGATTTAAATGTAACGTCTTCTTTTAAGTTCTTTTATTTTATTTTACTTCTCAAACACCATAAACTCTTTTTATTCCTTTATTTTATAACAACTACAGTATACTAATTATACTAGATTGTTTTTATGAGAAGTATCTGAACTACACTTATACACACCTCCATCTAATGGGTAAAGAACATATTGTTTTTGTGGACGGCGAACTACTATCTCATGAAACGATGATTGTTTAATCTTCTCCCACCGCCTCTTATGGTGGTCATTGTGATGGAAATATATTTATATGTGATATATATTATATTTATATTGTCTCAATTCTTCTGTATTTTACATTTATAGCAATCTTTTATGGTTTTCATAATCGGTAAACACGATAATTTCATTTGAGGAAGTGCAGACTACCGCTCACTCAAAGTGATATGAATCGTTCATTCCATACGTGGAACTTATAAATGTTGTAGTTAATGAAATTATATATGATATTATACAATAATAATACTATAATTATTTATAATTATGTTTTCATTCCATTAAAAATATGAAATAGAAATGAAAGTAGTGATCAGTCGTCGGTACGACTTACCATCCCCATGAACGGTGCATTTCATTTCTTACCTACAAATTTTATGTACTATTATAAATACAAATATATAATAGATATATATGATATATATGATATCTAAATATTTAAAATAATTTTGTAGATAATTTACTTTTTTCCACAAGAATAACTTTTAATTATAAGAAGTTCATTTTTGAATCAAGTACTAAATATCGACAAAACGACCATTATTAACTTAAATGATTACATAATATATATAACATGGTAATATGTGATATAAAAGAAACAATAATCTTTAAAAATGTTCTTAAGAAATTATAAATTAACATTATTTTACTATTTAAGAGATTAAAGAATGACTGAGTCAAGTCAGACACGAGGTAAAGGACTTCGTCTCAATCTCCTTTCATTGAGGCGTATTTTGTTTTATACATGACTTTATTTTATACGATGTATAAAAACCTTTGAATTTTAATTTAATTCAAAAGGAATATTTTTCTATGAGTAGTTTTACTAAATGACAAAAAAATAATGGTTTTTTAATAAATGCGGTGACAACGACCTTTCCGCCATCGTGAGTATTATTTAATATTTGGCTTCCTTAACAAGTCGTTGTGTTTTTTTAAGTAAAATAAATACCATATACACTATTTAGGTATTTTGGTATTGAAAATGGTTTGGAGAAAGCATTGATTATTTAAATTTTTTAAAACAATATATTGTGATTGAAATGTGGAAATGTTATCTTTCCTTTATGCTTGTATTATGTGTTATAAATATGTTATGGTTCTTGGACATTGTTTACGTATACGGGTGGTTCTATGATAAAAATAGGGTGGGTGAGCCCAAGATACCTCTCCAATGCACTGGGTAATGTGAAAGCGGTAAATGATATTGTTTCTCCTAATAGATTTATGGAATATACTATGATGGGTATTCCAAATGTAACTCCCTACATACATGTGAAAGCTACAATGTAAGTATGTCATGGATGCCATATGTTACCTTTATGATTTGTGATTGTTATATGTTATTCATAAATCATATAATTTCTTGAGGCATGTTAAAGATCTTGTTTTATGTATGTATTGATGAACTAATGTTTTATTTCATTGATTTATAACCTTTAATGATTTTTTTTGGCTCATCCCATGTTTTGAAATTTTTTTCACAGGACTTAAAGATTAATTGGGTCAAGGGTGGGATCAAGTAAAAATCTGGCTATCTAAAACCTAGAACTAGACATTGACTCTCTTTTTTTCAAGAGTTTTTTTATGAAAAAATGGAAACTGAGTAGAAGTGTAAACTTTGTAAATTTTTGAGATGTAATTTAATAGTTGTGGCCTAATTCTCTGAAACTATAAACCTGAAAAAATCCTCAATGTGAATTATCCATTTAATTCAAGATTATATAATGTTTTAATATTGGGTCCTTATATATAAACAATTTTAGATGAGTGTAGAATATTCATGATATTATTATGGTTATGATGGTGGTAGATATTTGAAACTTATCTTTGTTGTTGGTGGGTTTTCTGATTAAGTCTATATAAGGTAAAAATACACCTCTACTTCTAAGGGTGGCGGAACTATATATTAATGTTTTTTAGGGTTAATCTGGGATAGCACTTAGAAAGTATATAGAGTATTTTCCTATTTAGTTCTTGAATTGAGACCAATATCATTTAAATTTTATAACATTAAACTAGAATAATTGTGTGTGATAATGTTTTATTTGAATGATATGAATTATAAAGGTTTAATTTAAACAAGTGTTTCCCATTACTGATTATTTCACAAAAAAAATAGAAGGTTTGGTTTTATAAATACTATTTCAGGATGAACTAAGTTATCATGAAGATTAAATATCTTTTTCCAAGTATTAATGATATATTTTAACCTTATATGGTAAATAATTGGTTTTCTAACATTTACATTCAGTTTGGTTATCATCCACAAAGGGTTAAGGAATAGATATTCCAAAAATAGACTTCTATTATGAATATAGTCACTATAAAATAAATTTCAAGGATTTTGGAGTAACGAATTTACTTATAGTTTTCCTGGATTTGATTATTAGGATTTTCTATTGGTATTTTGGACTATTTTTTGGTGGTTTGTTTGGATTAAATGCATAATTATTCAATGGCTGGAGAAGATCATGATATTTATTTGAAGATTATTTTAAGGATTTTATATAAGTATAAGATTTATGATAAATCCTCTAAATTTAATTTTTGGATTTAGGAGGTTGACTTACTTAGTCAATATATTTTTAATGAAGGAATATTTATTAACTTAAGAATGGTAAAGAAATGAAATATTATGAAAGATAAAAGAACTTGTTCAACATTTAGAGTTTCTTTTATTTGTAAGGATATTTCTATAGGTTTATTCATAATATCTAATATAATATCATTGACTAGGAAATTATTTAATTTTGAATGGACTGGGAAATTTTAAGAGGTATTTTCTAAATTTACAAGTATTATAACTTGAGTTCAATTCTAATTCTCCTAGAGGAAGTAGTGTGTTATGATGTTTACTATGACATATTAGAATTGGGTTTGGGAGGTGTCTTTACATAAGGGTTTAATATTGTGTAATATGAATCTAGGTTACTAAGACCTCATGGGAAAAAATACATTGTGCATGAATTAGATCTAGATACTATTGTTCATACCTTTAAGAGTTTAAGGAGTTGCCACTTTATTGGGAATTATATAGTGATTAGGTATTATATGAGTCTAGATTATATATTCCTATATCTTTACATCAACTTTAGGCATCATGGGTTTTTGGAATTTCATCAGACCATTTATTTTTAGATCTTGTACACCCAAGGAAAAATGAATGTGGTAGGATATTATTTGAGTAACAAAACATTAAATCATAAAATGAAAGAAACTAGTCAATAATGGAAGATGGTGTGATTTTTGGTAGACATTCACCTATATGAAATAGAGATAACAAACATTGTTATTATTTATAGCCTCATTGTGATGTCTATATTGGTGGAGTAGGTAAATGTAAGAAGTTATATAAATAGGACTGCATAAGGGTAAATGAAACCATAAATGGTGAGGAGACCATGAGTGGTATTTGGAAATTGTTGTATGGATTTTATATTCTTATATTGAGTAATTATAATTTCACAGAAAATTGTTAAAACATGATTTTTTTAAAATTGTACTGCTTGTATAAAATAATTATTTTATTTTAAATACTTAATTATTATTATTTGTTATATATTTTAATTGTTCACTAATTAATTATTTATATTTTTTGATGATTTATTTTAGTTCAAATTATAGTATTATTATTTTTTAAGTGTATGTTACCCTTACATAAGTTTTTTAAATCAATTTTCTCATATGTTATGTGTCTATCTACATTTACATAGTAATTGAGGATTTATTTTTACCTTTATCTGAAAAGGACCAAACTGTATCAATGTATCCCTGATATGGGGATAGCTGAATTAGTGATATATTTTTCATTAATTTTATCTTTGTTGAATAAAAACCTTCACCGCATTCTAAAGAAATAAATATTTGTTTAAAAACATTTAAACATCCATAGTAACATATTATTTTAAATGTTCACTACTCAATAAGATTAGCTAGTCCTTTGAATGGTTTGGAAATAATCCTATACAAAACAATCCACTAGAAAACAATAATATTATGTGGATAAAAAATGTATGAAATACCCTTACACTTTTGTAGCACTATGATCAATACAATAGTTCATGTGCTTCTTATAGCACAAATAATTCAAATCAAGTCTATGTAATATGTTAGAAAACCTTTAGTAATTTGTTCCAAACATGTCACGAGGATTCCTAAAAAACATTTTCTTTTTTATTTATTCATTAAAAAATTATTAATATTCCTACTGAGTAGGAGAATGAAACAAATATTTTGGACATCGTACAAAAAAATAAATCTAATGGATTAGTCTGATTCTTCAATACGATTCCCCATTATTGAAAAAATAAGTCTAAGTAGATACTTCAGAAACAATTCTGGGCAACCTCTTTCTTTCCCTGAAAATGTCAGTTTGATTCCTCAATTTGATCTGTTATCAACTTCGTTGCACTTATTCTATCTAGAAAACTTCCCCAAGAAAACCCTATTCAGAAACTTCTCCTCTGCCCAAAATCCTTTATTTCGGTCACTTTACCCCACATATGAAAAGTGTTTTCATCATCAAAAAGTAAGTTGTACATAATTTTATTTATAGGTGAGTTGGGAGTGGAATGGGTGGGAAACTACTTTCACTTTTCCACTGAACCAAATTTCTATAATCTTGAATTTTAATTACATTTTGACTTCATATTTTACCAATTTAGGGATTCTCAAAAAATCTTGATTATTATAAATATATATAATATTATAAAACTTTATCATTCTTTGAACTTATAAACAATTATTTACTCTGATACAAAACATCATTTTGATACTATTTGTTACTAATATTTTCTTGATCTGAATTAATGTTTTAAGAACTAAAGACTCCCCATTTCGATTTTGAAAACCAATTCGAAAATTAAAACTACACTATCAAATAACTAAAACTTTGTTAAACTCATGTCACTTTTCATAAAAATTATTGAGACTAATAAAGATTTATTAAACCCCTTGAAAATATGTGGAACATCTCATCATAAAAATTCACTTTTACATTAATTGTTCAAAAATTATATAGACCAATGATTCTTCATCTGATGAAGTCCAGTTTATGGGGACTTATATTTTTTATCTTATGTCTAATGAATTAGTGTCTAATTCCCTCTGACAGAACATCGTTACTCTTGTTTGATGAAATGTGACCTAATTAAAGACAACATTTCTTTTGTTCTATGAAAATGGTTGACTACATTGTTGATTTCATCTCGTTGATCAGTCTCTTTACCACTTCCCATAAATTAGACCCAAAAAATATACACTTACTTATTTTCATTGAATCTTTTATCCTGATCTACCATCAATAGGAATCTTCCTCTGATGTTTTGTTAGTACTAAAAATATGGCTGATGGATCAGTGTCATAACAACTCTGATGGATCAGTGGCACTTCACGTCCAATGATTGGTGACAATAATGACTAATTTATTCCATATTCTACACAACTGATGATTGACCTTTTTATTTTTTTCATTTAGTGGATCAAACTGTCTTATATATCGACCATCCTAATGGATTGATCAATCACCAATTCCACCAAACTTCTGTATACAACAACTTCAAAACTTCTAAGCCTTAATCGAAATTCCATGTTTAGTGAAACTTACACTAAAAAATTATACCAGAATACTTTAACTTCATAAATTTTATTATCTTCTACAAACTCCTTCATGTATGACGAATTCCTTGGGATGTTAGAAACATTCATATTGGCATAACATCATCTAACATACAACAACTTTTATCCACTTTTATTTTACAAATCATGAATTATAAATTTTCCAACAAAATTATGATATTGAAAAATTAAACAATTTAAAATCATAATTAGATTTAATATCAAATATCTTGAAATAAATTCAGACTCTAATACAACTTCTCACTCAGATCAAATACTTCATGCCAGACCCAGTGTGAGTCTGATAAAAAACTTCAACCAAAAAACATCTTGATAATAGAAACCCAAAATCAATGAAATTTATTGAGAATTTGTTTCTGAAATTTTGTGTATGTTACTACTTCCATCTAATAACAAACTCTTAAAAGTCATTTTATTTAATAAAATTCAAATTAAAAAGAAAAAAAAGAAAAAAATTATTCTGGTATCCAAAAAACCAACTTTTATCTAACTAGGTCCCAACTGTCTCCCCCTTTGTATTTTTTTAAAACCATGGTTCATAAATCACTAAAAAATTCTAATAAAAATAAATTTATTACTTATCAATATTTATAAACCTATGTGAGTGAACTCTTTATAGGAAACAAGAATCTTTGATAACAATAACATGTTATCCAAAAGTAGTGACTTTAGAAATATCATCATGAAACTTAAAAACCATTAAATCATTCCACATCACTTCAAAACATCATCCCTTTTATTTTAAAGAGTTTCCTACAATCACATAAACAAATTGCTAGAATAGTTCACACATTTACATGTTTAATTCATTGTATACCGACAACTCCCCTTACATTCATGCATCCTTTAAGGGTTTATCACATATCAATGGATATATTTTTGAATCCCCATTTTTCTTCCCTTTGACAACACTATCCAAAGACTATATGTGACCAGGGATATAAACATATACCTCAACATTGAATAAAAATATGATGGAATCCCAGGTTTAACTATAGGTTAAAAAATACATCCTTTGGTGATGGTTTTGTGATTATGTCAACAACTTATTCCTATGTAAGAACACAAACCATCTTGTGTTCATACTTCTACACATGATCTTTAATGAATTTTATTTGATATAACTATATATTTAATGATAATATTTTAATAGATTTACTATAATTTTTATAGTACTTTGATTATCACAACCTAAGAGCAGGGGCCTCTCCACTTCAACAAGTAAGTCTTCTAACTAATTCTTCATCCACACATGTAGTGTTGTAGCTTGAGTGGTAGAAATATACTCAGCATCAGTCGTGTTTATATTTACTGAATTTTGATTGTTAGTATGAAAACATATAAGAATTTCCCCCATAATGAAAACTTTTCAAGATGTGGATCACTAATCTTCAATACTTCCATCCCAATAATTATATGTATAACCAATAAATCAATTCTTCCTGATCTATCATACCTGCTTCTGAAATATTTTCTGACTTTGATATATATGAGAATTATTTTTCTGTCCAATATATGTTTTTATTTTGGATCACTTTGTAATATTTCACACAATTTATAAGAATAAACAATATCTATTTTTAAGGAAATTGGACATAGAAAACTCTCAATCATAATCCTAAACTCTTTGGAGTCAACATCCTTACGTTCCCCATATTTAGGCAACTTGGTTCCCATAAAAATTGGTGTGGAAACTGATTTCCAATTTTATAGTCAAAACTTATTAAGAATTTCTTTATAATATTTATCTTCATAAATAATAATTTTTTTATTCTTTTTTGAGATTTTTTACCCAAGAAATTATTTCATTTCACCAATAATGGACATTTCAAACAACTTCTTAATTTCTTCGTCAAACCTCTCACAAGTTCTTTTATCATTCCCATCGAAGATAATATCATCAACATACAAAATAATAATTTGGGAAATATCATGACTTTATTTTATGTAGAGATTACTTTAAACTCTTCCTTTCATAAAATTCAACTTTCTTAATCAGGTATCCAATTTGGAATACCATATCCTCATAGTTTTATTTATCCCATACAAGGATTTATTCAACAAACACACATAACTTTCATCCCTCCCAATAACAAAACTAAATAGTGGTTTAATACACACTTTTTCATTAATTTTTCAATTCATAAATGCCTAAATCACATCCATAAAAAAATTATAACATCATTGTAGTGAAATTGTAAGAAATATTCTAATTTTTTCATACCATTACACAGGATAAAAAGTCTCATAAAATTCAATTCCTTTAATTTGTGAGTGACCTTTACACAGATTTACTTATTTTTTTATCACTTCACCCTCTTCATTAAACTTTTATAGAAATAACTAATTTGTACCAATAACATTTTTTCATTTTCATTAGGCATGAGTTCCCATGTATCATTCTTATCAATCTAATATAATTCCTCATTCATATCCTGAATCCAATCTGGATTCCCAAAAGCTTCATTGACATCTTTAAAATCAACTTTTGAAAAAAAAATTGTAATAACTTTTGATATTATTCTTGTTTGAATATTTGGATTTTGATCACCAATTTTTTTTAGATTCCACTTATTTCTTTACCCTGGGATGAAATGTATGAAATTATTACTCATTACTGGAAATATCCGAGCTTAATTCATCCACATGTGTGTCTTCACAATGGTTGTAATCCTTATTATATTTCTTAATAACAATTCACTCATCCTCATTATCTTCTAAAAATTAATGAATTTTTTAAACATCTTACTCAGATTTTTTGGGAACTTTTAGATCAATGGAATCAACTATTCTTTATGTATCTTTTTGAGAAATTTATATTCTATTTCATCCATAGAATATCCAAGAAATATTTCATCTTTATCTCTATAATTATACATTTCAAGGATTATACCTTTGTTATTTATGGTATAGGGACTCCCAAAAACTCTTAAGAGTTTCAAACATGGAGTTATATCATAGAACATTTCATATGGAGTAATGTCATAACTTTTCCTGTAGAAACAAAAATTCTAAATATAAATAGATATGCTCAGATCTTTTCTCAAGAAGTTGTGATAAAGACTGTTCTCTATCAATATTGTATGAAACATATCAACCAAAATTCTATTCTTCTATTCAGAAACACCATTTTGTTATGTTTTTTATGGTGTACTAAAATCATGCAAATTCCATGTTTTTCAATTTAACTTCTGAACTCTTCATTCTTGTATTCACCCATAATATAAGTTCTCAAATTCTTTATAGAATTCCAGAATTCATTGTCATCTCTTATCCTGAAACTCTTAAAAAAATTTAGATCTTCTGATTTATGTTTCAAACAGTTAAAATAAGTAATGAAATTAAAATAATCAATAAAATAAATTAAGTACTTATCTCTAAAAATTGATTTTTTCACAATGGATTAAAATATCATAATGAATAAGTTCTTGAGGACAATTATAACAAATATCAACATTATTATATATAGAGTTTGTAATATTCTATTTATGAAAAATTTTATGACACCAATCTATTGTTCCTGACATGTCGAGAATACCAAGAACATTGTCTTAATTTGATAAATTACTCATGTTTCTATAAAACATATGTCCCATAATTTTATTCCAAAACTAATATTTTTACATCATTATTAAGTAACATGAATTTTTTACTTCTCTAACTTGAAATAAGTTCTATTTTGTGCATTATAATTTTAAAACAACATTTATATCATCCTCTCTTTTTACAACAAAACCATATTTTATAAACAAAATTATTACATTAATAAAAAAATTGGAAGCACTCAAGAGATTGTGTTTCAAACCATAAAAAACAAATATTTCTTAGATTTCAACTTTTCATCCCTAATAATAGTGGATCCAACACCTTTGATTCTACGCAATTCATTATTTCCTAATGTTTCTTCTCTTTATTTTAAATCTTTTACATTTTTCAACAATTCCAAATCTCATATCATGTGATAAGAACACCAACTCTCTAGAATATAGGTTCTTTATCCTTCTATATATTTAAGAGTGGTTTATATAATAATATATTTTAATTTCCATTTATCTTAATTCACAACCAAATTTTGATAAATATTATAGATATGTTTTTGTTGTAATAAAAAAACAAGAAACCATTTTACAAGATGTCCAGGTTGTTCACATATTTCAGAAATAGTTATCAATGGTTGGAACCAATTATAAACATTCAACACATCTTTGTCAGAGTTATTTCTTTGGAAATATTGAATCCCCCTCAAACTGTAATTTTAATAATTCTTATTAAATTAACACATATTTTTCATATTTCAAAATCCACCATAATACCAGAAGTAACCATGAAAATTATATTTACCTTCCTAACATTAATATTGTTTGAAATTTTTAACATATTTCTTCGAAAATTTCATATCTTTCACATTGAAACTTTGTTGATCCCCAAACATTCTATTATCACCTGGAATATTCTTCTACAATTCATATTTATTTCCAAAATTATCAGAATTAAAAATAATATATTCTTTTGTTTTGAACTCAGAAATTTTATAAACATCTAAATTACTAACTTTTTTGGTTTTGGCCACATACATGATTTCTCATCATTCTTATTATAAGGAAAAAATTAAATTTTGTTTTAAACCATTGAGGGTTAATTATATATATACTTATTATGTTTCCAGTTTTATAAACATTCACTAACGTTAGAGATAGAGTTCTTGAAAATTGTATCTCTCTAATAAGATTCAAAAAACAATTGTTTAAAAATTTACAACCCTTACTTCTTTTTCTTTCAACTTTAGTTCAAAATATCCATTCTGATACTATTATTTTTCAAGATATTTTTTTATAAAATAAACATCCTCTAGAAATGTATCACTATCTTCAAGAAAAAATTGTTGAATGTTTATTGTGGTACTTCCCTTATTCAATTACTTGATTTTTTTCAAGTCTCAAAGTCTTTATGATACATTATTTCAATTAAGTTTTAATGTGAAATTGTAACTTAGTTAATTCTTCTTCAGAACTACTTTTCCCAAAATCTTCATCATTAATTATTCCTACAAATTCATTTTCTTCACTAACTTTGGTAAGCTTTTCATATTTAACTATACTTTCTTTACCTACATTATCTTTAGAAAAAATGATTCTCTTTTTGGATTCGGAGAACTTTTATCTTTTACCTTTGAAAAATATGTTGACTTATCACCATGTTTCATCCAAGATATTATTGGTCTTCTTTCATCCTCATCACTACTTTTTTCATTCTTTTTTCAAGGAAAATTAGTAGCAAAGTGACCAAATAATATATATTCAAAAAAATATAGGTTTATAATCCACTTATACTTTCATATAATTATTTTCATATTTTTAGAAATTACAGATAAAAATTCATCAATATTGTTAAATACCTTATTTTTAAATTCATATTCAACACCTTCATATTTTTTTATAACCTTATTCGATACTTCTTTCTTGGTAGCCTTTATCTCGATTAACTTTTATTTTATTTTCATAACTTTCCCCATTATCATTTCGTAAGTAATGAGAGTACTATGAAATTCATCAATTGATAACATTTCAAGATATCTATCTTCCAAGGATGAAACCTTATTATCAGACTTATCAGAAAAAATTATCAAGATCCTTTCAATAATAATTGAATCCAATATATTCTCACTAAGACATATTATGTTAATAACAATGTCATTTACCCTTGTAAAGAAGTCCCCGATAGATTTATTCTCACCCAATTTGAGATATTCATACTTTAGCCACTATATTTGAAGCTTTTACTTCTTCACATTCATATTGTGTTCAAAAATGTTTTTCAACTTTTCCAAAATACATTTGGTAGTACCAAATCCATTAACTCTAAGGAATTAACTTTTAGAAATGGATGTGATTAAATTATTATTATCACATACATCAATATCTATATTCTTATTAGTAGTACATGTTAATGGAAAATTATTAATAAGTGGAGTAAATCCACCTATAACAGCTTCCAAAACATCATACCCATGAGACATAAGATAATGTAGAAATATATGTTTACAAATATGATAGTTCTATATAAAAAAATATTATAGTCCCCTTACCTTTCACATAATTATGATTCACTATAAAAACTTATCTTCAAAAACTTTAGAAAAGAGTAACCAAAGGGAACCTCTACTCTGATACCGATTAAAAATTCTCCAATGGGATTAACGTATTACTACAATGGGGATGTATGAATAAGTAATAAATTTGTTTAGTTTATCTTTATAGAATAAAAAACTTCACCTCATAATAAATAACTATCACTTTTCTAAAAACAATTCCCACATCTAAAAGTACCTAATTATTTTTAAGGATAACAACTCAATAAGAGTATCATATACTTAATGTGGTTCGAAAATAATATAATACCACATAATCCACTAGAAAAAAATCCTTTTAGTGTATAAAACAAGTAGTAAAAACCCTTTATCTTGTATAGCACTATACTCAATACAATAGTGATGATGTTTCTTCTAACATGAATGATGTAAAAAATGTTTTTGTAACAAGTTAGGAAACATTAACCTATTAGTTACAAACATGTCATTAATCATATCAAACAACTTTCACATTTTTAATTCTTAAAAACAATATTATTCTCCTTCATACCTAGTAGTTGGTAGAAGAATTTATTATAGAATTTGTACAAAAACGCTGCATGATGGCTCAATATGATTCTTTAGTATGACTCCTCAGTTTGGAAACAATAAGCATGAGTAGATATGTTAGAAACAATTATAATCAGCTTATTTATTTCCTAAATTATTACAGCCTTATTTCTCGGTCATACCCAATAACCTTTTCATTACACTTCTTCCGTTGGGAAAACGTTCCCAAGAAAAATCTATTTGGAGACATCTCCTCTACTGCAAAACCTTAAGTGCTCTCTCTCTCTCTCACCCATCAATAAAGAGTGTATTAATAGTTAGAAAGTATTTTGTACTTCTATTTATAGGTGTCCCATGAGTTGAGTGGAAAGGAAACTACTTTCACTTTCCTACTCAACCAATTTTCCAAAAACTCACATTTGACTTACATTTTGACTTCATCTTCAAATACTTCAACGCTTCTCAACTCTTCTAGATTCTTATCAAAACCTCTTGAAACTTCTTACAGCTTAATCCTACTTTAAAGTTACACACAATTATTCAATATGATATAAAAAATCATTTTGATATTGTTTTTTTACTCTGATTTTCTTCATCAAATAAAAATTATTATGAACTGGAGACATCCCATTCTGATGATTCAAACCAACTAAAACATTGAAAATATTCTGTAATAAATTATTGAAACTTCGATATAATTTTATTTCATTTCATATACATCATTGAAAATTCTAAGGATTTTATAACCCGCTTGACAATAATAAGGCACAAATCTTCAAAACAATTCTCCATTACTTAAATTATAGAAAAATTCATCAAAATGATGTTCCTCCATCTGATGAATTCCAACATTTCATTAATTTTTAGTGTGAACATTCATATGAGTAATTGGTCTCTGATTCCCTCTAATGGATTGTAATTACTCCTTATCTAATGAATTTTGACCCAATTGAAGAAAATAATTATTTTGTTCTATGAAAATGGTTGACTACATTGATGATATTAATTTGGTTGATTGATATATTTACCTCTTCTCAATCAATGGTCCCAACAATTCCCACTTACTAATTTGCATCAACAAATCATCCCTGATCTCCCACTGATAGAACTCTCCATTCGATGTCTTATTGACACTAATAATATGTTTGATGGATCAATCTATTAAATACTCTAATAGATCAATGAAACACCACATTTAATGGACTAGTTCTATAAGTGATTACTTTCTTCCATATTTTCTACAACTAATGTTGATCATTTATATTTGTTCATTCTATGAATCTTAAAGATTGATGGATTAGTCAGTCCAATGTATTGTTCAACTATCCCTTCAACAAAACTTATAACTTTAGCAAATTCAAAACTTATCCCACAATAGAAAAATCCCACACCTGGTTATAGATAAACTAAAAAACTAATAATGAAAGACTTTGATTTCATAAAATTTCTTCTATTCTAAAAAATCCTTTACATATAATGACTTCTTCAAGATATTGTAACCATTCAGATAGGTATAGACACATCTAACTTACAATACCTTTTATCCTCCTTCCATTCAAAAATATTGGATCAAAATTTTTCCATACCACCTTTGATAATGAAAACATGAAAAACAACAAAGAATCGTTAAATTTAGTATCAAATATCGTGAAATACCTCAAAACTCTGATACAACTTCTAACTCCTATCAAACACTTCGTGCAAAAAACAAATATGACTTTAATAAATAACTTCAACCAAAAAACCAAAATCGATGTACTTTATTAATAAATTTTTCACTAATCTTTGGAGTTTGTTGCTCCTTCTATTGAATCACCATCTCTTAGAATGTTAATTGATTTATTGCATTGAAAAAAAAAACAAAACAAAACAAACTTTTTTCGATCATCTAAAAAACCCCTATTATCTATCTTAGACCCAACATTATAAATTTTATATTAAAATTTATAGAGTATATTTATTTTTTTTAATTTCCTTTCCATAGATATATGTGACCCATACACAGCCTTCATAAATTTCATTTTACACTTACATGAGTATGCTTTTTTTCATTTATGTATGTTGATGAAATCAGAGAATACCCACATGCATTTATTTCAAAATAACTTTACCCTACTAACAAAACACACATCCTCACTTTATATATGTTACATAAATTGGTTTTTAATCTTATGGATATTTTAAAATTGATTAACCTTTAAACATCTTTGTTCATGTGGTTACATATTCATCATGGTCACTCGACCTGCCATACACATCATATTTTTTCATATGGAATATTTCTTTCTAAATGTTCATTTCTAATAAGTTCGATCATTTTATTAATATGATTAATAAACATGGTCAGTTGATTGTACTTGTGGTTGATCCATAAAATGATAATATGAGGCTTTTCATGTTGCTAGTGAACCTTCACACTAGGATATCACAACTAATAATATCAACTGCACTAGTTGAATCTAACACATTTATGACCCCTGAAATATTGAACAACCATGTGACTAAAATCATATTATTTTTCTAGTATTATTCAATTTTTCATCCTTCTTGATATATTAATTTATTTCTTGATCATGTTAAGTGTTTTAAATGTTTTTTCTTCTATAAATGTATATCGACAATAGAAAAAATATGTGAAGTGTATTTAGATTGTTTTAAATATATTCAATAATTTTTTATTTCAATATTCATTCACGTGTATATACATAGAAAAAATTTCTAAATATTGAATTTATTTAATTTGAATGATTTATCTATTTTAAATGTTACCAAATTAATGATTATTTATAATGATATTTTCTAAAGAAAATTCATGTTTTTTAAAGTGTTTTTAATGCATGTTTGATTTTTTATATACACACGTTATCTTTTTTGTAGAGTTTTTAATATTTAAAATTTTATAACTTGAAACCATGAAAGATTTATAGTTTATTTTTAACCTGTTATTATGGTAACATTTGGTTACTATTCAAATGAAGAATTAAAAATGGTTTAAGTGAGTCTTTAGTTTTTCAATTCAAAAGATACTTTTTATGATAATTATATAAATTTTTTTCTATCTAATATGTTTCTAGATTTTAAATACTTTTAATTTGAATTAATATACCCATAGAGATTAGTTTTTAGTCAATAATAAATCCTATATAAAGGACTTAGTCTTTCATAGAGAATATAGAACTTTTCATGAAACACTTTTTACATAGACTATCCAACACTCAAGGGTTACGCTATGAACATTCCAATTTCCATGTAATAAAATGTGAATAAAAACTAAAACATCTAAAACTAATACTTCCATAAAAAATATTATTCCATTTCTCTATAATGATAGGTTGTGCTGCAGTATTTATTCAGCAACTTCTTCTACCAAGTTTTTTTAGTTTTATTAATTATTTTTGTTTTATCACATGTGATTAAACCTTCATTTTATGCCTTTCTAAAAAAATATTTTTCTCTCATCATTTTTGAATCTTGGATTATAAAGTCGGAATTTATAGGGTGTGTCTCTCAAATTCTAAATCCAAGATAGGTTATACCTTCCTCAAAAGGTATTTATTGTAGGGGTTGTAACTCCATACACAAAATTTAGGGTTTCTAGTTATACATACCCTTAAAATTGTGGAATTTTATTAGGTTATGATTCCAAATAAAAGAATTATAATATTTTAATACACATTCCCAAGGATTAGATAAGTGTAAGAGTAGATGTAGGTATACTTTTTAGTGAATTTATATAAAACTTACAATGTTAATTATTTACTTTTACACTGAAAAATTGTCACTTGTTGCACATGATAATTAAATTTCATATTATCTTTCTAAAATATTAATATGGTATGTTCACCCCCCCCCCCCCCCATCCCTCTAGAGAATCTATTATCTCTAATTAAAACCTATTAATTGGTATCAAATCTTGTTTCTCTTAGATATAGAGTGTGTTACTTATATTTTTTCTATTAACCTAAATATCCTAGACCACATAGTCTTAGTAAAAAATATATTTAGATTATGGAAGAAATGAATTTAAATTATAGTTGGATTCCTTAAAATTAAACAATAATTTTGTGGAAACAGTTTCATATAATAGTAATCTAGAATAGAGGTATACCTAAATCAAATAAAAAATTAACATGGGATTATAATGGTAAAACAATATAAGTTACCTAATTCTAAACTACATTTACTTACCTGAAATTATACTAAAAATTATGTTTTCAATTACAAAATTATGAATGTTTTATATATTTCTATTAAAAGAAATTTTTCTATTCATCTTTCTATGTGTAATATAGATCATGAAATTAGAAAAGTTTTCTAAATTAATCACCTTTGCTAAAATAACCATATTATAACTATGCTCATAATTCTTTAGGGTGGGTATCAAATTTTCAATAAGGGTGAAGATGAAATATTCAACCAAATGTTCCACTTATACAAAAGCATCAGGAATTCAATGTCTTCGCTAAGAAAAATTTTATAAAACCTAGTTGTTTTTTGAATGAGTATTCAGATATCTATTAACTAATTAGATTATGAATAAATTCACAATAAAAAAAGAAAAAACATTAATGAATATAATTTGAAGAACTCATTGGCTTATAATATTAAAACAAAAAACAATTGAAGAACATAGATAAAGAGGATACTTAAAATAAATGTTGTTGAATTTAAATAAAATATAATTTTTTTACTAATTTTCAAATTCTGAATCATAGGAAACTGATAAAGATATATCAAAATTTTCATAATGATTAAAAAGAACCATAGGTTTCAAGAAGTGATTTAAAAATTATAACCCCAATGATGATCAAAATAAGAAAGGAAAAACTGATTATAATGATTTTTATGAACTAAAATGCAATTAGTGCATAAAAAGGGATACATAATTCTTTATTGACTGAATTTAAATTGTTTTAGAAAATATAATAAATATATGAAAACGTAGAAAAGTTCTTTCTCGACTGGATAGGGTTTCATTGAAAAATTCGATTTGGGTGGTTAAACTGAAATTGAAAATGAAATTTCTAATGTATATTTAATTTCTCAAAGTAAAAATGTTTTTATTGGTTATTGTGATTATAATTTAGAATTTTAATATTCTGACATGGGATAATTAGTTGAAAGAAATGAAAATTTTCAAAGAGAGATTTTTAGAATTATAGATTCATATAAAAACTAAAAGTATAATATAAGGAACTTCTTAAAAAATTATAAATTGACACAATAAACATAATAATTTAAAAATGAAACTGATAGTTAAATGATTTAGTGTTTTCATAAAGTGATAATGAAAATATAAATTATGAAATTGTTTCTTTGATAAATAATATATCAATTATTTTTCACTGAAATGATAAGCATTATAAGATGATGGCTATGATGAAACCTAATTAACATAAGAGTGTTTTTTTGTTATAATGAAAATATATGTTATGTAGTTCTTTCTTTTTTAAGAGTGATAAAGGAATTTGATCTAGTGATACATGATTTAGATGTCGTATGAAAGATCATTATGATAATTATTGATCATTATATTTAATAAACTTCTTAAGTCATACTAAAACATTTATTTGAAATATTTTATCTTCTACCTTACCCATGGATACTTTTTTATATTATTTTTAGGTACCAAATAATTAGTATACTAACCCGATTGGAACCGAGATAGCATGAGTAACAAAAATATTTTCTACTTAAAAAATATTTTTTGGAAACATTCCATACAAGTGTCAAATATACATGGAACATGGGCAATGGTTACTCCATACATATGAATGTAGATCCAATGAATTTTTTATTTTATAATCATTATGATGGTGGATCTATGAAATTTGGTGAAAACATAAAAGGAAGGGTGAAGGGATTTGGTAAACTAATTATATCTAATATTGGTTTAATTTAAAAATTAGTATATATTGAATCATTAAAAGAAACGTTTACTATAATTTAACAGTTATAAGATGATAGAATTGTTTTCAAATATTAAGATAATAAGTGTTTAGTCTTCAAGAATGAATCTGTTTTATTTTAAACAAATTATAATGATAATATTTTTTTCTTTTTACTTTTTAGAGTTAACTAAATAGAATTATTAGTATCTCAATTCTATATAAAATGATGATATCATATGGAATTCTAGGCATGTACATGTGAAATTTTCATTTTTACACAAACTATTAAAAAATTACATGTAAAACAACTACCAATTTTAAAAATTGGTAAGAATGTTATGTGTGATTTTTATTAAAAAGATAAATAAAATATAATAGGTTTTAAATATCTTGATGAGGTTTGAACTTATATACTATTAGATATTATTTTTTTATATTAATTTATTATTATACATATTTCCATTTTAGTAAGAAAGATATATTTTTTCATGATTTTTTATGATTTTAGTTGATTTTATTTGACTTATGTTATATCTCATAATGGTGAAATTTTATACTAATTTACATCCTTCTTCAATATTATTCAAAATAAAAATGGTTATTTAATATTTTCTTTTAGAAGTAATATGTGAGGTGAATTTGTTAATTTTTAATTTCAATAATTCTATGAATAAAATTTTTACAAAATCATTTATATGGTCTTAAGCAAGAACAACACCCTTAGTATGATAAACATAATTTTTTTTGAAAAATGATTTTGTTAAAGGTAATGTAAATCTTTAATTGTTTATTAAAATGACTTCAAAAGATATTTTAAGTATTCCAATTTATTTTGATAATTTTTTTGATCATCAAGTGAATTTTTTTGTGAATAATTTTATAATTTTATGGCAGTGGAATTTGACATAATTCTAGTGGGTCAACATAAATTCTTTTCAAATCATGAATTTAATCAAAGAAATGATAAAATATTTTTTAATAAATCTAAATATAATAAATATTTATTTCAGAGATTTTTTTATATTCTAGTAAACATTTGAGAACCCCTATGAGGACTAATTATAATTAATATTTAGATAAATTTAGAAAATAAATAGATTCAAAAATGTTTACATGAATGATTGGTAGTTATTTATATTTGACTGCATCCAGAATATATTTTATGTTAACTATTTGTTTATGTGAATGATTTAAAAAATATCCTTATTAATATCATTTAATAGTTGTA
The DNA here is from genome assembly GCA_963277665.1 of Viscum album. Classification (NCBI taxonomy): domain Eukaryota; kingdom Viridiplantae; phylum Streptophyta; class Magnoliopsida; order Santalales; family Viscaceae; genus Viscum; species Viscum album. The sequence goes on from OY728129.1 coordinate 1,407,272,546, forward strand.
AATAGAATTATAAGACATTTTAATATAACAATTAATTAAGGACTGGTTTCATTTATATATATCTATTTTGATTTGATTAGTTATTATGATTATAATTTTAGAGGACGTTGACTTGATAGAAAATGTGTTATTGGTATGTTTAATTTTCATAGTAAAATAATACTTTATTAGATTTCAATAAATCAATATGTAGTTTCTTTATCTACTTCTAAAATTTGACGAATTTATTTTGTGTCATATTGTTTTAAAAAATTATGGATTAAACAAACTTTTTTATGATTGTGGTTTCAGTTGTGAAAATATTAATATTTTTTTGATAATTCCACTATTATAAAAATATATAAAAAAGTGTTTATAACATTCTATAAAAAAACATGTTTCCATGAAATTTAATTTTATTATAGATTGTTTTAATAAAGGAGAGGTTTTGATATTTTCTGTTTTGAGTATTACCAATACCTTAATATTTCATTAGCAATTAAATTTAATTATAGTTTCAAAATTATATTTGGTATATTGTGTAATTATAATTTATCACAGAATTATGAAACCATAAGTGTTTTAATCTTTAAATTCTTATAGAAAATAATGATTTTCTTATTTAATAATTTTTATTTATTTCTTTACAATAATTGTTTATCAATTAATTATTCATATTTTTCTTGGATTTATTTTAGTTTGAATTTTTTTATATTTTTTACACTTAAAAAAACATTGTTTTATTCTCTTTAATCATACACATGTTGTATATCTACCCATATATAGTGATTGAATCTCTCTTTCTACCATTATGCAATATCTTTTTACATTTACACATTATATGTATTTTATGAATTACCTTTACAAATATTTTTTCAACCCATACGTGGGCTATGTAAATTACCTTTTACAATTTCATGAGTATTTTTTTAACATTTACTTATGTGGTTCAAATATCATAATAATCATGTGCATATATTTTAATAAAACTTTACACAGTCAATATAACATATTCCCTACCTTTATAAAAGTTATATAAATTTGGTTTTAATTTTACAGTACTTCTAAAATTTATTTAAATTTACCCATTTTTTTTCTTGAGGTCACATATACCTCATAATAACTTGACCTTTATTAATATTTATATCTTTTCTTAAGATATATTTTCTTTCCATGCTTCATTTTTTCATGTCATAATTCACTTTGTTCATATAGTTGAAACAGACAACCAGTTTATTGTACTTACAATCTATCTATCACATAGTAAGGTTATTATCCTTCATGTGTCTAGTGAGCCTTTATGGTAGGAAATCATATCAATATAGTAGATTATACCAGTTAAGTCTCACACATTATGATCTCACAGTAGGTTGATCCACCATGTGACTAGAATCTTTGTATTTTTTCAGTACACAATGTTTTTCATTATTCTTCATATAATTACTTAATGCATGATTATTTTAAGGGTTTTGAATTTTCTAACTATAAATTTAATAAAAAATATACAAAAACTATGTGGAGAGTTTTTATATTTTTTATATATAATTAAATAATGTTTTATTTCATTCTTTTGTCACACAATATATTTATAGAAAGAGTTTCTAAATATTTAATTTATTGAATTTGAGTAATTTATGTATTCTAAATTTTTTTAAACTATTTTTTATTTTTAATGATATAATTTGAAGAAATTAAAAAAAATTTAAAGATTTTTTCATGCATTGTTGAAATTTTCGATATATTCTGCATGTTTTTTTAGAGTAATTCAAAATTAAAATTTTACTATTTGAAATAAATTATATTTATGGTTTATATTAGACCTTTTATTAGGGTAATATTTATAACAATTCAAATGAAGAATTTAAAATTTTTTAAACCACTCATCAATTTTTGAATTTAAATGATAATTATTATGACTATTCTGGAAACCTCTTTCTCTCTCTATGATAATTATGGGACAATTATTGTTATTATTTTTTATTGATTTACCTATGGAGATTGATTTTTAGTCAATAATATATCTTTTATAAAATAACTTTGGCTGTTTAGATAATATTAGATATGGATATGATATACTTTCAGTGTCAACTTTTAAACTCTTGAGTGTTATGTTGTGAACATTCAAAATTTCAAGTGATCTTGCGAAAAACAATATTCATCTTCTTTACAAACTCTCAAGTATAACCCAAAAATATATGAAAACTAATTACTTTATGACACATACTAATAATTTTCTCTATATATAGTGGTTGTGCATCAATATGTCTCCATAAAATTTGTCTTCATATTTGTTTTAGAGTTAGTATTATTTCATTCTATCTTCTCACATGAGCTAAAACCATTGGGTCATTATTTTCCACCCCAAAAGCATTCTCTCCCTTAGGGGTTAACTCCTATATTCAAAATTTATATTTTTGGGTTTAGACACCAGGATTCTAAATTTAGGATAGAATATACCTTCTTCAAAAAAAGTGTATTCTAAGATTTGTGAATCCCCCACACAAAAGTTGGGGTGTTTGTTTGTACCTCCACTTGAAAATGTAGGATTGTAATTGGTTATGACTTCAAAAATAAAATCAGTCATTTTTTAATTTACTTCTCTTAAGTAGTGGATATGAGTAATTGGTTGCGCCCAAATTTACGCTACTGGTAAAAGCGGTCGATGTAGTACAAGTAGGGGTCGAATCCACAGGGACCGAAGAAGTAACCTTGAGACACTATGATTTGTTGGAGGATAAGCTATGAAGTGGACAACAATGGTTTTTATTGATTTTAAGAAACGGGGATTTAATTTAAAGTACAAAACAAATAAAATTACTTGAATTAAAATAATAAATTAAGGTGAGTTGATCCTAGTTTGTCTTTAGGGCCTGATTGGTTGTATTTGTTTTTCATTGGATTTTCAGTTCATCGGTTCAAGAGGTATCCATTAAATGAAATAATTACCCCAATATCATTCATTGATTTAAACCATACACAATTTCAAGGTTAATTAAAAATTCACTTAGAGGATCACTTAAATGAGCACTCCAAGGAACTGGATCATACTAGCACTCAAAATGTGGCATTGTTAAAGTCGGTGAAGACAAAGAAGAAGATAAAACAAAGAAAAGAACTCTTAAAATTAAGAACAAATTTAAGAGTTTAAGAACATCAAGTAACATTAAGTCCAGCCCATGAAACTCCCTAGGATTGACCCATAAAAGTTTATCCCTCAATTGAAGCTATTATATCAATTTAAGTGGGTGTAATACTTAAAGAAGCGGGATTGATGAAGAAAGACATTGAAAAATGAACACTCTACCGTTGTGAGAAGAATTCACAAGTGTGGGTGTGAATAAATTCACACTTCGATTAAATGGTATCAACGTATGAATAAAATAAATAGAATAAGTGAAGTATAAGAAGAATAAATTTTATTAAAATAATAAATGTGAAATAAAAACATACATTAGAAAAATTGAAGATGTTATTACAAAACGAAAGCGGGAAATTACAATTGAAAGAAATACAATGGATGAATGAAAGGCTTCAATTGAATGAAAAATATTAGATGATAATTCCCTTCACCACCATATTCTTATATTGGTGTATTAATAGCCTTAGAGAAACCACAAAATAGTCAATTCCATCCCCATTAATTTAGAGACTCAAAAGGATGGTGAGAAAATCAAGGGAATTGGACGTTTCGAAGATGATTGGGAAAATCGTCTAGATTAAACCCCCTTATTGACGTGTGAATTTGTAACTAAAGATTCCCGATTATGAAGGGGTCATTTAAGACAAATATCAAATTAAATGTGTCCTATAACCTCTGTAAATATTTGAATCCATTTGGTTCATCTGTCTGGAAGTTATGCTCGAAAGGTGGGAAGACTTTATGGGTTTTTAGGTCAGGCCCACCATTTAAATATAAACTTAAGATCCCCTTATATCCCTGAAAACATCATAATTAGCTCCGACCCCAGTTTAATGAAATTATCCCTATATATTTCTCTTTCTACAGTAAAACATTGAGCTTCATTAGACTTGGTTTGTGGGCCCCACTTTAGTTTGATGGGCGTTTGGCCCATTATGCATTGTCCAGAGTCTTTCTGCATTCATGCCCAAAAATATCCATCTTCCATTGGGATTCATCCGTAAACCCTAGAAGATAAAATATTCCAAAAAAAGTGATTAATCATATTCCAAAATATCTAATTCAAAAAATGAATATAATTTTCTCCAAAAATAGATGAATAATTGGGCCCAGATTTCCATTTTAAACATGAATTGCAGTTAAGATCAGAAATGAAGTTCTATTTATGTAATGTACTAAAAATAAAGTTTATGGACTTTGGAACACCTAAATATTAAAATATTAACAATGAATATTGGCCACTTTTAGTGGATAATCTCACCCCCCCAACATGATTGTTTCTAGCCCTGGGCAAAATATTTTACAAATATAAAATTGAAATTCTCTTTTCCAAAAACATTTTAATACACATTGCCAACCCAAAGACCTCAGAAAAAAATTATGAAATCCATAAAAGTAATTTAAAACAAGCTAGGTCTATAAGCATATACCAAGATCAAGATCATTACTTTGTTCAAATTCATCACCACATTTCATCCAATTTCAATTAAGCATGATAAAGTGTTGTGTATCACAAAAGACATGGGGCACACTCTATTGTTCAAGGGGAAAAACTGGAAGCGCTTGGTGGTAATCACATTAAACCTTAAGATGATTATCCTTTTTTTTATTTTTTTGTTTGTTTTTTTTATTTTTTTAACCAAAATAGATATGAACCGACTAACTCTGGGCTAGACAACTATGGAGTGACGATCCCCAAGTTTTGTACACCACACATATTGTCAATTTCATACTCTAGAATAGCGATATAAAGCCTAAATATTGGCAAGACAACTATGGAGTCACGATCCCCAAGTGCCGGACACCACGCATTAGGACAAAACATTCCTCTATGTGGTCATTATTTTTTTAATTATTTTTTTGTTTTTTTTTTGTTTTCTTTTGGATACTCACATTAAACTAAAAGTAACCCCATAACCCTATTCTATAATTAAAGGGACCCAAGAACTCAAATTTACACCCAATATCCAGTAGATGTGTATTGTGGAATTTTTATTAAGAATATGAAAATGTCAACTTTGAAAAATCACATCAGGCAACCGCAATTTCCAAAAACTATGCTCATGAACATAAACATGAATTAAAATAAAAATCAAGGCATGAAAAATTATTTGATATCAAATTTCAGAGTTTTTAATTTGTGTTATCATGTTCAAGGTTAATGGAATTTTTTTTCCATGAATTTTCTTATTCACAAAAAGAAAATCATTTATTATTTAATCTCCACCAACATAGAATAAAATTATCCCTAGTGTTTAATGAAAACATAGAAGGGTGTATGGGATAGGTGTTCAAATAGAAAATTGAAAATGATAATTGTGGAATGAAGTCACCTGGTTGTTGATGATGAAAGCACATGCCACAGTCTCCCTTCAATCCTAGGTTTCAGTCTCAGCGACTTGGACGGTTGTGACGGGCTTTTCCCCACGACCTACGACATGTCCTTCTAAATTTTTATTATATATATATATATATATATTTTTTATTTTTTAAACCTACAAAAAACATAAAATTAAAATAATCTCATGATACATTGTCTTCTTTTTAAATTTCTGGATAAGGTATTACTCAGAGATAACGCCGCGCGACACGAATGAATATGGCACTCCCCTTTCATACCCATCCTTACTCATAAAAAAGAACAGGTCAATAGTATATGGTAATTTATTATATGAAAAAACATATGACTCAAAATGATTGGAAACATGAAATCCATGGGTTTCCTCCCATTCAGCACTTTTTTTAACGTCGTTAGCTTGACTTGAACCCCCAAAATTATCCAATCCCAACTTTCAACATTTTTAAGACCCCATTTTTATCCACCTCAATAAGATTTAGATTAATTATTTTTTTATAATTTTTACCATGTGAAATCCCATGCTTAACAATTAGTGTAAAAGTGCAAAGAATATTGGTAATGGTTGATTGAGTTTCATATGGAGTATTTCCTAAGATTTTAAGGTTCAATCCTACTTTGTGAGATTCTTGATAAAAATAGATGAAAATTGAATGGTCTTGGTAATCATAAATGGAGAGATTATTGAGTATGTATGGAAGTATAATAAAATTTAGTTTAGTTTTATTGAATTTCCCCCAAAGAATAATGGAAATTTGAATACAAATTTGTTTCCTCTACAAAACATTTCTAAAGAATTGGTTCCTTTTGAAAATATGATTCATCCCAAAAGCTGTCTAGTTGAATATCTGGAATGGGTATAGACTCATTGTTTATGATCTCTCCTAATTTTTCAATTATTGGTACTTATGAAAATTTATCTATGGAGTAATATTCAGGAAACTCAATCCATGATGTCAAATTTTCCACTTTTGATTCCAAAAAATCAATTTCCTCCTCATTTAAAGACCCTTAAACATTTCATTGAACTTTTTCAGTTATCCCATATCCAAAGGTTAGCTCATTTTTAAATTATTGAGTGGTTTTTGGGATAAAATATTCTTCAATCAGTGATGATGAAAGGACATCCTGAGTGGTAATGGATTATTCACAAGTCCCAATGCTTTGTATTTCTAATCTCAGGGATAAAACTTCTGAATTAATTTTAACCATTTTTTCACAGAAATGTTCAAGAATTTTTTCTAGATTAGGATTGATAGATGTTTGGAAATAATGAAATTCATTAAGTTTTATCTCTTCAATCATCTTCGAGAGGGATAGAAATTTGTCCTTTAAACAATCAGCATCCCATTGATTGTACTTCACATCTGGTGTGGTGTATTCAATCAAGGTTTGGTCAATGAAATTCCATATGTGAGGTGATTCCAAATATTGATTTTCCAATTTATTATAGCCTTGGCCTGTCAATGGGTTTTGTGGAAGATAATCCATTTTATTTGATTGAAAATTGTTTTTGGGATTCATTGGACACACATAAATAGAAAGGGGAATAGATAAGAGAAATTAGGGTGAGAATAGAGAATTTGGGGTGAGAAAAGAATTTGGGTGTCTAAGATACTTACTTGGGTCCCTAGAAACACCGCCAAAATTTGGTTGTGCCCAAATTTACCCTACTGGTAAAAGCGTTCGATGTAGAACATGTATGGGTCAAATCCATAGGGACTGAAGAAGTAACATTGAGACACTATGATTTGTTGGAGGACGGGCTATGAAGTGGACAACTATAGTGTTGATTTATTTGAAGAAATGAGGATTTAATTTAAATAAGAAAAAATAAAATTAATTGAATTAAAATAATAAATTAATTTGAGTCAGTCCTAGGTTGTCTTTAGGGCCTGATTGGTTGTATTTGATTTTCATTGGATTTTTTGTTCATCAGTTCAAGAGGTATCTATTAACTGAAATAATTCCTCAATATCATTCATTGATTCAATCCATACATAATATCATGTCTAGTCACCAATTAAATTAGAGGATCCCATAAATTAGAACTCCAAGGAATTGGATCGTACTAGGACTCAAAATGGGGCGTCATTAAAGTCGGTGAAGACAAAGAAGAAGATAAATTAAAGAAAGGAACTCTTAAAATGAAGAACAAATTTAAGAGTTTAATAACATCAAGTAACTTTTAATCCAGCCCACGAAACACCATAGGACCAACCCATAAAAGTTTATCCCGCAATTGAAGCTATTATATCAATAGAAGAGGGTAGTCGACATAAAGAATTGGAATTGATGAAGAAAAATATTGAAAAATTGACACTCCACCGTTGTGTGATGAATTCACAAGTGCGGGTGTGAATAAATTCACACTTCGATTCAACGGTATCCATGTATGAATAAAATTAAGAGAATAAGTGAAGAAGATGAATAGTAAATTTTATTAAAATACTAAACATAAAATAAAAACATACATTAGACAAATTGAAGATGTTGTTACAAAACAAAAGTGGGAAATTACAATTGAAATAAATACAATGGATGAAAAAAAAAGACTTCAATTGAAAGAAAAAATTTATATGATAATTACCTTCACTAACATATCCTTATATAAGAATATTTGGAGTCTTATAGACACTAAAAATAAATCAATTATCTCCCCATTAATTTAGAGAGTCAAAAGGAGGGTGAGAAAATGAAGGGAATTGGACGTTTCGAAGATGACCAGGAAAATCGTCCAGATTTAACCCCATTATTGACATGTGAATTTGTAACTGACGATGGCCGATTCCAAAGGGGTAGTACAAGAAAACTATTTTTTTCCAAGTTTCCTCTAACCTCTGTAAAAATTTCAATCCATTTGGTTCATCCGTTTGGATGTTATGTTCGAAATTGTGGAAAGACTTTATGGGTGTTTAGGTCACGCCCACCATTTAAATATAAACTTCAGATCCCCTTATCTCTTGGAAAACATCATAATTAGCTCTAACAACAGTTGAATTAAATGATCCCAATATTTTTCTCTTTATACAGTAAAAATTTGATATTCAATGGACTTGTTTTCTTGGCCCCACCATTGTTTGATGGGCCTTTGGCCCATTATGATTTGTCGAGAAACTTTCTGAATTCATGCCCAAAATTATCCATATTTAATTAAGATTAATCTATCAATACTAAAAGATAAAATTTTCCAAACAAAGTTATTAATAATATCCCAAAATATCAAATTCATAAAATGAATAAAATTTTCTCCACAAACAAGTGAATGATTGGGCCCATATTTTCATTTTAAACATGAATTGCAGTTAAGATGAGAAATGAAGTTCTATTTCTATAATGCACTAAAAATGATTTTTATGGACATTGGAACACATAAATATTAAGATATTAACAATGAATATTAGCCACTTTCAGCAGATAATAAGTAATATTAGACATCGTTCCACTTTGGACGAAACTAGTATATTATTGTTTTCATTCATTCTTTAATTTTTCACTAAAACATTATCAACTATTGTGCATGATAATTAAATTCAATAATATTTTATTAAAATATTACCTTTTCTGTTCACCCAACTTCTATAAAAAATATTATTACCATGTCATACATAACATTAGGAAGTATGTGTTAGGATAATTTCACCATTTGATTTAGGTGGTATATATTTGAGAGACTAAGATGTATCCTATTTTTTGTCATAAATTTTACTAGTTAGTAATGTAAAGAAACATTATTGATTTTTTTATCATTTTTTTATATGTTAATTGGTAAATATAGAGATCCAATGACCAAAATTATTATAGTACTCTTTATCAATAATAAAAATTAAATAGGTTAAATTTTCTACTGATATCATCATTTGGTTTCTGTAATCTTCATAAAAACTAGTTGGTGTTTATTTATAGTGGATTGAATCATGAAGTTAGTATATTTCCTACATGTAAAAGAAAATAATTTATTAATATGCTTGGGAAACTTTTTATGAAAAAAAATTTAAAATCTCATATGTTTCTATTGTCTCTCATCCCAAATATAGACCCTTAGATTACAATGAGATTTTGGAGTGTCCTCAAGAGTGATATAGGGACACAATGAGGGCGATCAAGACAAATCATTTTTTGATTTAAGGTTATACAAATAAAATTATTTTGATTATGAAGTATATGGTACAAGATTCAGTGCTTGGTTTTAAAATATCCTAGTAAGATCATATTCTGTTAGTGGATTTCATGTATAATAAAACAAATCATTTATCAATTGGTATGGAACCATTTGAGACATTATATGTTTGACCATTTTAGATGCCTTTGTATCATGCTAATACTAGTGAGAGGAATTTGGTGGGTCTCAATTATATAAGTGTCAACTAGGTTTATATAATGTTATAATATGGGAGGAAGTGGAGCTAAAACCTAAGGAATCTTATATGGGGAAACTTATTTGGGTAAGGGATCATATATGGAATATTCTATAGGAATAACTGATTCCATTAGTGTGTGTGTGGTAGAAATAGAAGATGATTCAAGAAGAGACATAGGAAATAGTAGCCAACAAGTAAAAAAATGTTCATGTTTTTTTGGGAGAATAAATCCATGTTACTTTTCAATGATGAAGTGTATTATGGCGGGGACAATTTTAATTCTTCGATTTTAGAAGGTATGTTTCCTTTTAGATATAGAATTTTGTATCTGGAATTTTTTATTCTTTGGAATAATTAATGAGATAAGCACTGTTATGTGAACAATTAGCCTAACCATTCCAATAAATCATGTGGGGTTGAAAATTTTCTAAAATATATATGCGTTGTTAGAAAAATCATGCATAATGACCAAGAATATTAAATTTTTTCCCTCGAAAGGATTCTAGGGTTCGATACATAATGAGACTGGTAATGAAATATGATCATATGCTTCTGAGAATATTATATGTTTTTTATTTTTTTAAATTTAGTTAAAATTATAAGTACCACATTAAATATCTTATTAAACCTTAGATAATTCTAAGATTATTTGTAGGTAATTTTGTGGATTCACTACTGTTGAACATTTATTTCAATTCATGGATTGATTGTTGTAACACCCCAATATTTTGAAAATAATTTTAATATTGAATACACGAATCACTAACTCTCTAAAGAACACCACTTTGTTATAAAATAGCCAGTAAATATAATTTTACCACCACTATGATTTGAATTTTGAAAAGTTTACATACACGGTTGCATTCAGTGGGATATTTAGAGTCTGATAAGACATACATAATTTTTTGATGAATAGTAACACACCCTTATGAATAGTAACATAACCTTAAAATAGTCATGAATATAAATAAATATTAAATTAGAAAAAAAATAGAATATTCACCCATGAATGTATAAATACAATTTAGACATCTTATAAGTGTAGAAATGATCATAGTATAAGTACTGGTTTTTTTGTTTGTCATAAATATTTTAATAAAAAATTTATGACTAATTTATTTATTTAAAAAGGAAATGAATTTTCATAAAATGTAATCATAAATTTTTATTTTATTTTATTATGGTCATAAGATAATTTATGGAGCCTTGATTAATTTTTCATGCTTTTATTAAATGAGTTATAGTTATAATGTTGTTTTTTCGAAAAAATTATGATTATATTTAAATATTGGAATAAAAATATTTTGAAAGATATTTTCAAAAAATGGATTTCATTTTATTAATTATACATGTCTAAATATGGTTGGGGTTAATTTTTGGGATTTTTCTAAAGTACATGAATTTTGGGTGAATAGTAAAATATGATAATTTACTATAAATGCTAAATACCTAGTTTATTGAGTCATAGGTGATGTAATGATAATGTTAGACCACTAGGTTCCAACTCACATGGAATTATTACTATTTTGGGTCACAATAATCAACATTATTGGTTTTATTGATGTAAATAATAAAATAATGAACAAAATATTCACCAATCACCCCTCTCCTCCACTATAACCCCCCCCCCCCACTCCCTCATCTCTTCACTCCTCCAAAGCCTTGTGACCTATATAAATTATACCCAAATATCCTAAAAAACTCCTACACCATGTTCATCATTCCTTTGTCTCATCAAAATACCAATACCTCTCCCCTAAAGAGGCTCTCAAAGAAGTTTACTTCAAGAAGTAAATCCATCTTTTAATATTTTTTATTTCAAGTTCTATTCATTTGTTTTTCATTCCACACCTTCTATTATCCAAATATTGTGATGACTCCTATAACATACATGTAATATAATTTTTTTATGATAGAAGAATAATTCTTCATCATCTCTCCTTTACCCTTTTTTATATTATAAATTCAAACACCATCCGAGATGTGTTAATTTATCACATTCAAGGATAACGGGTTTTCAATTTCTATTACCATATTCAATTATGGTCATGAAATAATTTTTATGGTTGAAACAAACTATAATATATTTATTATATCTTATTTAAGGTTATGGAATCATTTTTAAATATAATATTAATTTATCAATCAAAATGAGTTCACTGTGATCAGAAACTGCCAATTAACCCAAACAATTGTCATTAAAGTTTAATATAATGGTTCATCTTCACTCCCAAAAACCAAAAAAAAATATAACCATGTAATATTTCGTTTTTTCACTAATAATGTACAACTTATATTATGGAAAAATATTATCATTATAAATTTTTATCCTTACATGAATATAAGTAAACAAATTAGGAAAACCAAGGAAGAAAATGTTCCCAAACAATAGAATTTAATCGCTTAACCCATCAAACGAAAATAAATGAACCAAATAAATTTATAATAAAAAATTAAATATATATTAGGTCATGGAATCATTAATTTATGAACCTAAAATTGATTATTCGGGTCATTAAGATCAAGTGAGGAACACCTTCGGACATAAGGTAAGGGTTTTCCACTCAAACATCCATTTTCAATCGGGTTACTTTTATTATCTACTTATATCAATTAAATTATTACTCATTAATATGTACTCATGATAAATTATATGTGAATGTTCTATATATGTGTTTCAATCATAATCCTCCCTTAATTTATGATTAATTATATGTTTTAAAAGAAACATTCAAAAATGATTCCTGAAATACAAGCCCGACTCAGGGGAATTTCCCAAATTCTTATCTATTTTCAAGGGAAATCTCTAATATATTTTGAGAAAACATCATTATTCTAAAATCACTCATTTTTTTATGAAAATAATATATTACATCACTTATAGTTTTATATAATACTATTCCAAAATAACTCTTCTTTTTAAAATAATGGAGTATTTCTCTCAAGAATTACCCGATGATTTTATAAGAGTATCTTCATCTGTTTAAACATTCATGTTGATTATTTTTATTAATGGGATAAATATTTTATGATATTATATACCATAATTAATTTAATGTTTTATGATTATTTTGAATGTGGATGTGCTATCTTAAAACCATTCGCCAATTTACTCTGAATGGTTAGTGTGTATGCAAAATGTTCTCAGAAAGGTATTTATATTTCATATGTTAGTTTCAGTATAAATGTATTTGTTTTTTATGTTTATACACATTAATATAAGGAATTAATTAAACTTATTATGTAATGGGTGGGGCCTGCTATATCATCTCGATACATCAGTAGGTCTAATGAGACAAATAACTAGGGACTTGGATGAGACCTTTCCCATTTTTAGATATAGTTTTGGCTGAAGACATAATCAATTTTAGATGTCTTTGTCAAGGACTTGACAGTATGTTTCAGAATGTCCGGAATATACATTTCCCTAATTATAAAGCTATAAATTAAAAGTTCATGATTTTATTCTATTTTTATAATACCCATGATAATGTTTTATTATGGAAATATTTACTCAACTCATATTCCTTCAATATTATGTTCATGTTTATTTTTAAATACTTGTGTTTTCAATTATTCACCATCCCTAATTTTTATGTTATATTTTGATGTAATGTTAACCCTTAATTAGAATCTAAGCCCACCCTTTCTTATATTTTATTTTTCCCATGACATGAAGAGGTATATTATGATTGACTTGTAGGGATAAACTTAGAGTGTTTGACTTTCCCAATGGAATTTATTTGTTGTTTTCATTTCAACTTTTAATTTTGAACTTATTAATGTGTCTAGATTAACAAATATACTTAACTATTCTTTCCTTTGGGATATGAATTACTTGAAATCTTTCTGGTGTAATGTACAAATGTACTAGCTTTGGGAAACTGGTGTTGGGTCTTTACAATTGTTGTCATGTTGAATCAATGCATGGGGATCATGTCTCCCATTGGTTCTTGAATATCTAACTTTATATAACTTATTCTTCTTGAATTTGGAGTTTTAACATTGTATTTATGAATTCCTTGGGTATGGGATTTGGTATTTTTTTTCATCATGTTCATGTATTGATGTTTTCAACCCTTTTTGTGCGATTCAAGAAGTTATGAAAAAAACATGTGATTAAGATGGCGTCTCTAATATATTATATAAAACTGAAAATTTATTATGTTTTATAAAGTCATTCTGATTCATTTATAACTATGATAATTGAATGTTGTGGAATTATGAATTTACATAAAATGGTGTTTCAATATTACCAGATTTGGATGGAAAATTTGGGGTTTTTAATTTACCATTTTTATTTTAAAATAATAGAAAATTTAATAATGAATATTTTTAAATTAAATATAATTGATTTATTTTTAACTTTTTAATGAACCACCCAAGTCTAAAACTAAACAGATACTTCATTTGATCTTCCACGTTGCTCAAAGGGTGTTCTTGATCCCCATGAGCTAGCCAATAGTTCTTGGGAATCAAGGAATAATTGTTGGGAATGATTTATTATGATAAAGAAACAAATAATCAAAGAGTTTCATTAGGAAACTTAGTATTACTATTCAATAAGTCATATGACCATGTATATAATAAATTAGAAAAAATGAACTTATCATAACCAAATGAGGAATAATAATACAACAATAACTCGTGATCAATAAATAAACTAGATTACGCATCTAAAACATTCAAACATAAAATTTTAAAATAATTCAATAATATAAATATAAAAAATACCAAAAAATGTATAGATTAGGAATTATTATGTTGTGATACATCATGTATGAAAAATAATACTAAAAGAAAAAACATGCAACATCCCGTCTTTGTGTATCTAGTGAGTCACCCTAACTTGTCGCTATCAACATCCCCAAACCAAAAAAAACCAGGGAAATATAGAATCCAACTAGAACTATTATTGAACCATTAATGATAATTGTGAGCACAATTTCATGGTATATATCCTCCCCATGCATCATTTTTATCCCTTAAACATACATCCATTTTTATTCAAGGGTTAAATATGTATATAAATATAATCCATTCTCCTTTATAAAATCCAAATAAATTTTTATTTGAAAAATCTTCCATTTAAAATAATAGGATTAATTATTTCCAAATATAATTTCTAAATAGGGTTTAATAAACTATTTAATGAAGTGGAATCATTTTAAAACATTAAACATATTGGGATTCTATGTTTATGAAACAAAACCAAAAAAATCCATTTGAGATTTAAAAAAACATATTTTTAAAAAAAATCTAGAAAGGTATGCTATGACATAATAAATAAAACATGAAAATTTGTAACCCACACATTAAAAAGAAAAATGTGAACACAAGAATTAAAATGGTTCCACTAACTCCAAAGTGTATAAGAGGACAAAATATAATTATTGAGTGGGTGACCTCTAATAGAATCATCAAAAACGAAGAGGTGTCATGGGTAACACATCGGGCTCTTACATATACCACTATCAGACCTATGTAATGGAAATATAATATGAAATAGATTAAGCTTATGTGAACTTAACTACACTCAACACCAAGATACCCTAATAGTCTCCCCAAGAGGTAACCACTAGTAAAAACTCATTCCAGAGAACTATACATTGTGTAATCTATGCTACTAGAATGCTTATCTAGCTCCTCCACTCATTACCTCAAGTTCCCAAGACATATCAAAATTAAGGTAATCAATAATAATCACTAAAAATCACAAGAAAAAAATAACTAATATAAATATCACTTCACCTCCATCCCCATCATTTGAAACAAAAAATTTCACATCATGCAAGGATTAAATATTACACAACATCCCATAATATGAAATGGTATAAACAATTCCTAAATAAAGAGAATAAGATACATCCTCACACAAACCATGTATCACATATTTTAAAGTCCCAATAAATCCTATGAAAATCCGAATCATAAAGGAAAATTCATATCACCATCAATAGAAAAAAATCATTGAGATACTCTATGAAAATAACATTGAAAACAACCCTACCTTTTCACAAAAAATCATGTATATTTAAAATATTTATATCTAGGTATAAGTGTCCTAACATTTTAAATCATTACTTTTTTAAAGAAAATCACCCCTCATAAATTAAAATCATTCCTTTTAAAATATGTATTCTTTACTATTTAGTCATTAACTAGAGGATTTTAATTTTGATAAAAATTATTTTTGATCATCAAAATATTGGGAATACCCCTCATAATAATTTTATAAATAAATGAAAACCATATTTCTTAGAAAATATGCCTTAGAACACTTGATAATAATGTAAGATTCAAATGTGAGGTTTAGAACATAAAATCAATCAATTGATTTAAATTTAAATTCTCAATCATAGAGTAACCTACAAAAAATATTCCATTTTGGTAAACCAAAACATTTATCCACCTCAATAAAGACTAATATTTCATTAAAAGAACAAAAATTACCTTTTATAAGAAAATCCCCCAATTAAAATTGGAACCATAAGGAACCCTAGTTAATCATAACCAAACCCATGTAAGAAAAAAAGGGAAATGGAAGGAGAGGGAAAAATGAGAATTTAAAAATGAGATTACCATGAAGAAAACACCACAAACCTTAAAGAAACCATATAAATATTTCCATAGAGGAAGTTATAATGATGTGGATAAGATTTTTGTTTCAGGGTTCTCGAATAGGGAAGTAATAAGGATAATAGAAGATAAGACTCAAAGGAAAAATGAGGAAATTAAAAAAAAATTAATCAATTTGAGTAAACCGAATGATTTTGATGCATTGTTTTCCAAACCGTACACCAACCATATAGATGGAATGGTCTAAAACTAGGTTCACTATATAGTTTGGCTTCATGGTTTGGAAAATCATGTACCTACTATGAAAATTTATATATAAAAATTTATCATTTATCACACATGGTCATCACACGATTGTCCCTAACTAAGCACCGAACCGTATGACATGAAATTTTTTTATGTTTCCAACAAAAATGAATTAGAAAAATCTTTAAACATAAGGATAAGAATAATAAAATAAAAATTAATTAATTAATTAATTAATTCAATTCTAGGGAAACACAATTATCCCCATCATAATGATTTCTACCCTAAGAAATATTTTTGTAGAAAATGTCAACCAAGGGAATGGTGAGGTTTAACTCACTCTCATATAATTCAATTTATTGAATAAAAAGACACAAAAAATAAATACAACTGATATAAATTATACATTAAAGAAAAAACACCTCCATAATAACCTCCAATGTCATAACCAAATCGTAGAACTCCATCCCAAAAATTAATTTCTTGTATACCATGAATCTCATCTTCACCACATATGAGCATCAACCAATGATTATAAACCACCTTAAAATTTTGTATTAATAACACATGAAAAAACAACATATTGATAAAAAAATCATTTTGGGGAATTGAAAACCTCTTCTACCATTCTAAAATCAATTCCTTTCCAAGGAGACGTAAAACTATTGATAAAGGGATATATCCATTATGGTCTCCCCATAATTTAATAATTCTACCAAAATTACCGTTCTCTAAAAAAACAAATAACCCAAAAAACCTTATAAGGAAAAAACTCCATTCGATATAAGACTCATAAAATATAAAGGATCAAGAAAAAAACTCCAATAATTTAAGAACATACCCTTCAGGGAACCATCCATAGAAGGCCCTAAATATTTCACTATGGTTAACAGCTCATAAAACTACTACCTTAAAGAAACAGGGAATATCAACAAGAAGATGACCATTTACCATTATAGGTATCATAAAAAAAAGAAACATTCTTGAATAATAATGAAATGGATCTAGTCTTGGGTTATGAGAGAGTTTCATGGGGCCTCAATTCTGGAACATTGACTTCAAGTGAACCCCACCAACTAAAATGAATAATGCCTAGTTTATAATCTAATATAGCATGAGTAATTGTCCCAGTTACCCTAACACACACCCAATCCATAGAATATAAAACCCATAAAAAATCCTCATCATAAGGATACCATCCCATCAAAACTGATAAGGAATAACCAAACAATGTTTCATGATAATCATTAAAACAAAAAAAATCAATAGGTAATCATCATTTAAATATTATAGGAGATATATCAAATATATTCTTCTAAAAAACTCATCTACCCTAGACCTCAAATGTTTAAAACTCAAAATTGGAAATAATTTATATTCCCTAAATAATATACACTAAAGTCTCCCTTAGGATTCAAATAATTCAACTTACATAATGTCTGGGTAATCATTCCTTCATAATGAAATGAATTGAACTAATTTTCATCCCTAGGGAAATTAATCCTACTTTTTTTAGTATTTTTGAAGGTTTATACTTAAAAAACATAAATCCTGATCCAATCCAATTCATATTTCAAAATTAAAATCAATCAATCCCAGTATAAATCATGTGATAAAATAAAATTAATAAATTTATCAAATGATTACACTATAAAAGAAGTCCTTTAAAATTATTGATTATTTTACAAGAATAAAAAAACCATCATTTTGAATTAAATGAACCATGGAAATATTTTACCTCTTACTTTTATATGAAAAAATACACATTCTATATTGATATCAACTATTTCATTAAAAATTTCATAAAAGAACCAAAAAATCCATTTTCTATATTTCCCACCAAAACAAAAAAACATGAGCTAAAACCATATTTAAGAACATTTCGGCATATTTTGAAAACAAGGAAAAATTCAATCTACATTTCATCATGAAATTAAAATATAAATTTCCTATTATAGAGCCTCAGATTATTGACAAGAGTCATATTCATTTTTTTTACACTTTTCAAAATTCAATTTTTTATATATTCAAAAATAAAACCCTTTTAAGAGAACTCATGGGTTCTATAATTCCAAAAATTGGACCCTTTAATGATTTTGAAATATTTTCACCCTCTTTTTTGGAATCGAATTATTCATGATATCACACTTAATTTATATTAAAACCATTAAAAATTAAAATTATAGGTTTCCAAAAATCATTTTTTAAAATAAACTCAAATGTTTTTTAAAAAATATGCATGAAGGATCTTAAAATATTTTATGCACCCTCTTTAATTCCATAAAATTTAAGAATTTCAAGCCATTTCAAGGTTCCAATCCATAATATTTTTATTTTAAAACTAACCATAATTGAGTTATGTATTAGGTTCAAATTTTATTATAAATAAATAAATCTTAAATTTTTAAAAAATTACATCTAAATTTCAAGATAAAACCGTCATTTCACAAAAACCACATACATTTTGTAATCAATCACCAAGTATCTATTTTAAAAAAAATTATGTTCAAATAAATCCACTATCCACACATAAAACAAGTTTTAGAATATAATAAAAATTATGTTCACACAATAATTAAAAAATTCATTTAAATAATTTTAAATATATCACAATACCTACCTTTTTCTTTTTTAATTATCTATTATCACTCAAAATAATGTAAAAATAAAGGGGTATAAATTATATAACCAAATAGGATGTGGTACCATGCTTGAATTGGCTGCATGGTTTTATAGGCCATAATCCAACCACGCCACAATTTCTAAAATGTTTAAAATATTATGGTTTTTGTCACTACCTGGTTTTTCATACCATGAAAGACAACCTCACTACATTGATCTATTTTCTCATTTTCATCCCAAAATTCCATGAACAACCACCAAATAAACTCAAACAATGTTAATGGGGATTGAAACCAACCTTATCAAACATAAATCCAATATTTATAACGAATGTATAAACAAAATCACAAATTTCCTTGGTAACTCAAGTGTTATCATGAAAGGTGGTGATCAGTTACCTACTTGTGACCTAGCACATGAATTCCAAATTTATATCTCAATACTACCAGACTTATAAATAATGACTGAGCACCTGAGAACCTAGTCCCTTTTTAGAAATCTATGATCTGATACAATTTATAACAAATTGAAATAAGAAACTACTAAAACAATACATAAATCAATCTTCCATTATGAATGAAGAGAATTCCTGATACCCCAAGACTGGAAAAAAGTTCCTAGGAAAAAATAATTCACACTTAAGAATGATTTTTCCTGATAAAGTAATGAAAAATATATTTCCACCCAAAAATCCATCATGACCACTCCATAAGTTGATTAAAAATAACATTAAAAATTAGAATAAACATAATAATCATAACTAAATTGGTCATAATCATGAAACCATGACTCATTATCAATAAATAATCCAGATTAAACATCCAAAAAAATCATAAAATCAAATTTAAAATGAGTTGATAATAAAACTACAACATAAGAAAAAAAAATAAGGCTAGATCAAGAATTTCAATATACCATGATACCTAATGTAAGTAAAAGGATACTAAAAAACCAAACAAAACAACTCATCTTCATGCATCAAGTGATTCACCCTCACATGTTTCCACTAACACTCTTGAACTAAGTGAACAATACAAACACAACATCCAACAGGAAAATACACTTAACCAATTATTATTGGTGTTTCCATAATTTCTCAATATATTTAATCCTCAAAAACCATGCATTACCTTTGAATATAAATCTATTTTTTATAATTTGAAATACAAATATAGATATAGACATTTCCCCTTTATCAAATCCTAATGGCATGACTTTTTATAAAAAAATCATTTAAAATAATGAGAATCACCATTTCAAAAGACCATGTTTAATGAGGCATGGAATCCACAATTTACAGAAGATATAAAATAAAACATTAAAGAAAATGGAATTATATTATTATAAAGAAAAACAAAAACGTTTTCTCTTTTTTGGAACACTCAAAATAAGAACCCACACATAAAAATTAATAATGTGAATAAAATTATTCAAAACATCCCACTTACCCAAATTTGGATAAGGGGATAAAAAATTGTATAAAGTAGGAATCCACTAATATAATCATCAATAATGAATAGGAATCATGGGTAACACATTGGCCTCTTACTATAGTTGATATTGGACATAGATAATGAACGCATAATATTGAATCAACTAACCCAATGAGAACTTAGAATTACTCAACCCCAAATTACCCTCATAATTGATATGAGAGTTAACCCCTAGTATAAAAATTTATACCAAGGTAACTATGCAGTGTGTAATCTAAGTGAGTAGAGAACACATCAAGATATTCCACTTATTAATTGGGGTTCCAATGGAATATCTCACTGGAGGTAAAAACAATATGAAACAATAATCACATGCATTAACAAAGAAAAAAATATCACCTCACGTCTAATTCCCTGACAAGAACATTCATATCATACAAGTATCAAATAATATACAACATCTCGTAGTGGGAAATGGTCCAACCAATCCATAAATAAAGGGAATAAGATAGCACCTCACACACACACCAAATATCTCATCTTTTAAAATGGTGATTTTTCCTATGGAAAACTAAATAAGAATTATAATTATTATCACATCCATCTAAAAAATCATAGAACTAACAGTTGAAAATCACTTTGAAAATAAATTTTCATTTTCATAAAAATCATGTAATCATAAAAAAATATAACCATGACTACCCCCCCCCCCAAATAATCCATTCCTTTTTGAAACAACAGTCATCCATATTCATGTCAAATCATTCCTCTTTAAAATTAATCCCCTAAAAAATTTATACATGAACTAGAAGTTCCTAATTTATATGGAAATTGGTTTTGGGCATCAAAAAATGGGGAATAACCCTCAGATGTACATTAAAAACCAAGTAAACCCAATTTTACTAAACAATATGGATTATAAAACATTATATTAATTTAAAAGAGATTAAATCACGGTTTATAAAATGAAACTAATCAATGGATTTCGATTTAAATGATCAATCATAGATCAACATACTAAAAATACATCGATTTTCTAGTCCAAGGTGTTTATCTTCCCCAAAATGTCTAAGAAATTCTTGAAAGGATAAAAGATATTCTATACTAGAAAACCTCCAATGAAAATTGGAACCACAAGGAAACCTATGTCACTGGAACCAAACCAAGGTAAAAACAATAGGTAAATGGATAGAGGGGAAGAAAGTAAAAGGTCTGGAAACCACCTCAAAACATGAATAAATCCAATGGAGATCTCTATGGATGAAGGTGTACTGAGGGGGAGAGGAACCTAGGGTATGGGTATTCTAATAGGGAAGTAATATGGATAAGGTAAGATAAAAACTTGAGTGTTAAAAAGTTATAATTCAACATTTTTAATGAATTTAGGAATAATTCAAGGGTTTTTCACATATGTTTCAGAATTTTTCACTAATTTTTTTGATAGAACATCCCACACTTGGGTTCACTGAATGGTTTTTTAGATTGTTTAAAAAATGTGCATCAATTATATAACTTGATCTATTAAAATTTCTAGGTTATCTTGATCTTTAATCACATAATATTCACCCATCATGTCCAAAACTATACAACAATAAAATTGAAAAGGTTTCAAATAAAATTTAAAAATGAATGATCCCAATACTCCATGAAAATAATAATAACCAAAAAATTAGTTAAATAATTAAATAATTCAAGGTTAGGGTCTCACAAAACTAAAAATTAAATGTTTTATGAGAAATTATGGTGTTATGAAATGATAGATTTGATTTTTTTGAATCTAAAATTAGAGTTTAAATTAAAAAATTAAATATTTAATAGTGATATGGTTATAATAGAAATTATGGAATTTTGAGTTAATCTAATTTTCAATGTTAGACCATAAAAATAATTGGACTTAAATATGTTATTAAACCTATATTTTGAGATTTATCACACTGGGTGTATGTGAGTGTGTGTTAAAATGTTTTAGGGATACCCTATTTTAAAACCTATATGTTTCAACCATGTAAATTTATGGGTGGATTATAGGGAATTCATTAAAGAAATAACATAATTAGTATGACCAATCTTGAAAGGTTATAGTCATTAAATTTTGTGTTTGCATGTAAAAAGAAAGTTTAACTTTATTAAATCTATCCATATAGGACTAATGAAAACAAGGGTTTTCTAATAAATAAATCATAGAAATTACTTACTAAATAAAATATTTAAATTTTTAAAAATTGGTATGTTTTCATTAGAATTTTATAAAATGGGGATTTTTTATTATATTTTTAATAAAAAAATATTTTATTAGAATTAAAGACAATAGTGTTTTCTATATATGAATTTTTTAAAAGAAAAAGTGGTTTGTAGAATTTATTTATATTTTAATCTTGAATATATGTTTTGGTAACTTAATAAATTTTTTAAAGGGTTATTTAGATTTTAAAACTGGGATAAATTAATTTTTTCAGTTTGAAACTATTTATTATTTATTATGGTTATTTTAATTTTATTTGATTTTTCTTTTTCAGGGATATAATATATAGTATTTAAAAAATCATAGAAAATTTATATTAACCCCATGACTTTTCAACTTAGTGGACATGTAGACATTATTTTTTATGATTCAGGTAAAAAAAATATGTCATTAGTTTTTAGTGGTGAGTCATAGTTCCACATGTGAGTAATTGAAGTGGAGATATTAGATTATGGTTTAATAATTTAATTATTATAATAAACATCTCATTTCTATTTCATTTGGTACTATATATTTTGTTTTATTTTTTAAAAAAAATTCCCACTGTTAAAATTTAATTAATATTTATTTGTTAATTTATTTATTTGTATTGAAGAAAATAACACTATTCTATTTCAACCAAAATTTCATTTTCTTTATCAATTTAAATTTTTATAAAAAAATTAAAATCGACATATTTAAGGGTTGAGTGGGAAATGTGAAAAAAAATATCCAACAAAAACCTAAAGATGACATTCTACAAAATATAAATAATCATCAGCAACCATTAACAATCCCTAATCCTTGAATATTATGATGGTTTTTTCATGATACATTCTTAATATTGAATTCTATATTGAGATGGAGGTTTACTTTGTTGATTATGTTAATAAATTACATGAATATACGGTAATCATCATAAAATAAAAATCAAATTTCATATTTTTATTGAAATATTAATCTTTTAATTCAATCCATTATACCATTTAATTATTAAGTCCTCAACCAAATATTTCAAACTCCACTTTTTCTTCTTTCACTGGTGAAAACTTCATTTTAATATCTATAGATTTATCACATTATATATATGAATCCTTTGTAATGATGTTAAGGATATCCTTCATTATTCTTGAATGGTTTATGGGGATATTCGGTTTTCTTTTGTGATTTAACAACTGAGGGATTAACCTTATCTTTTTATGGTGAATCCTTTGAGTTTGGATTGAATTGATTATTTCTTGGCCACCAAAATTACCTCTTTTTTAGAGTCTTTGAACATAATATATTTTCTTCACACCTATATTCATTTTGTTTTCAAGAATTTAGAATAGTAATTTTACTTCCCCTCTTTCTTATATAGATCCATTGGGTGTCTATTCGAGTTAATTAAAATTTTCACCTTTTTCATAACTGATTGAAATAATTATACTTTTGTAAGATCTTATTTATTATCTGATATATCCAGGTATTTTTTCCCTATTTTTTTATAACATAATTGTAATCATTGATATTTCTCTTCTATTGATACACTTTTTCATTCTTGGGCACTAAATCGATATATTACATTAAGGTTGTCAAAGGTTATTTCTTCTTATTATTGGGTCTCAAATTATACATCCTTTCCCCTCATGTTTATCTATGATAACATTTCCTACATTCTCAAACTGATTCTATAACTCAATTATAGTGGATATCACATAATTATTTTATACACTAATAATTTTTTAATTCCCATAGAATATCGCTTTGATTCATTAGAGATTTGAGAAAAAACATTGGGGGAATCCCAAGTGTGCTTTTTTCGATAATCACCAACAATGGTGGGGTTATCGACCATGAATTTAATTGGATTGGTATCAGATCATATACCATGTTTATTAAAAGGTATCCTCTTCTTAAAGGATTTATCTCTAAAAAAATGCTTCATAAACACCAAACTAGTGAGTTTTGTATTGTTTACTAAGTGAATAACCGTGAAACACAACATTGGGATACCATAAACTGACTTAAGAACAAGAGGAAGAACAGTATATATCAAGGGAGACCATTCAGTCTCTCATATTTCTAAAATATATCATTCAATTTGAGTATACATCCACATAACTTGGCTTAAATTCAGAATCATACATGAAGTGATGGGCCTATCAATATTTCTATCTTGAAACAAATTATTATATACTAAGAGATAAAATTTGTAAAACTCAGAATACTAGTGAGGCTACAATGAAAATTATAATGTTTATAACCCTATTAATTATATGTGGAGGGAAAATAAATCCAATACATGTATATAATATATTATTTTTAATGATATTATTATTTTATCTCAATAAAAAAATTATATAAGAGGTTTTTTATATCACATTCAATGTAGATGTTAGAGACGTGATTGAGTCTATGTGGAATATCATCATAGGTATTAGGTTTCAGGCTGCCAATTCAGGTGTTACAAGTGGTTTTTATTAATCTATTCAGCGTGATGCATAGTAGTGAATATTATATATCAGTCATGAAATTTTTTATTCGTATGTATTGGGTTAATAATATTTGTAAAAGTAATTTTTCTATTTTTATGTGTTTTCATGATTCATTTAATGTATTTTGAAATCCAAAAATGTGTTGATATTCACTCTTATATATATGCACAGTGTGTTTACTAAAAATTATTGCAACTTTATTTTTTAAAAATATATCATGTTTTATAAAACTAATAACTTCGATAATGGAAGAGTTAGGTTTGTTCAGTGGATATTAGAATAGAATGGATGTTATGGGGATATCATTAGATATCTTTAAATTTATTTCATTTTCTGGAAATATTAATATTTAAAATTCTTTAATGCATAATTTGGTAATTATTTTTCATTCATATCACGTTCTATTTTTTTAAGTTGATAGGTTGAAATTTTAAAAAACATAAAACATTATTATCCATGTGTGTTTTTGGAAACACATAATGTACATAATATTCTGATAAATTTTTTATAGGATTAAAATTATATAGTTAAGTGTGATTAATCAAAAATAAGTTTCTTAGTTTTTTATTATGGTAGTAGATCCCATTAAAGAAGTTAACAATGAACCAAAGATAATTCATTTCAATAAGTATTAATATCCATTAAAGAGGATTGTGTAATAATTTTAAATAAATTAGGTTAATAAAATACATATTTATTTCATGAATTGAATATGTTTTAGAAAATCATTAAAATCTATTAATAACTATTGGAAATATTGATATTTTGAAAAATTTAAGCATATCTATTTTCTGAATATTTATTAATTAAATTAAAATATAGTGAAAGTAGACAATTATTATCCAATTGAAATTGATAAAATTTTTCAATGAATTTATCTATAATAAATTAGTATTTTTAAAATTTAATTATAGTAGTTTTATCCTTCATTAGTAAATATTTGAATAAATAGAAAAATCATTGGGTGAATTAAGGACGGTATCCAATTAAAAAAATTATTCATGTTAAATATTATCTGGATTTCTATTTTTATCCATAAAAATATAGAAATTTAAAATTAATGATCATATTACTAATGACTTATAATTGTCCAACAAAATTAATATAAATAATTATATTTTGAAATATAATAGATTGTTTTTATTGAATTAATGAATATATATAAGCACATGTTGGAAGTAATTTCATTAAAAAAACTGATGAATATTTTTATACTAAATTATTTCAACTAGAGAGTAAGATTACTAAAAGAATATATATATTTTATAATATTAGGAAAAATAAATTTTTAAAATATTAATTTATTAAAATTTTTCTATTTTGGTAACAACGTCTGATTTAAGTCATTTAAAATCTATTCTGAATGACCAATAACCTAACTTTCTTCTACTAAACTATCTTTTGGAGTCCTAAATATTTTAAATTAATTTTTAAAACTTTTGTGGATGTGTAAAAATAAAATTTAATCCTAAAAAATTAATTATAAATCATA
The DNA here is from genome assembly GCA_963277665.1 of Viscum album. Classification (NCBI taxonomy): domain Eukaryota; kingdom Viridiplantae; phylum Streptophyta; class Magnoliopsida; order Santalales; family Viscaceae; genus Viscum; species Viscum album. The sequence continues at coordinate 1,407,299,451 of OY728129.1, forward strand.
TGTTTTATATTTTTATAATTCATTTGATTATTTTAACTATAGAGAAATTTTGTCCACTAATTTTTTTATGATAGAAAATGGTTATTAAAATTATTTTAAGATTTATATAATACAGAACGATTTTTACATGTTTTGATACTTATATTAAAAATATAAAGATAAAATTAATGAAAATATGAATATATAACCTAGTGATTTTAAAATTATACTAAAGACTATCTATAAAAAACACACCCCCATTGAAATTTTAAGTGAGATGTTTGTGGAAGATTCCAAAACAACCATAATTTCAAAATCATATCCTAAAGATTTATATTTTGGAAGAATATATAAATATTTTCTAAATAAGAATCAAGAAACATAAATACAATATTTTCTATATTGAAGTATTCAAAGGGTGAATGGAAAATAATTTTTTTGATAATTACTGAAATTTAATAAAATATAGACAATGTTATTGGTAATAATACTTTATTGGATCAGTTGATTCAAAGTAAAATTGAGAGTTTTAAGAAAATATTATCAAAACATGTGATGCATTAAAGTTAAATTCATGATACATATTATTATATAAAGTATTCAAAATATAAATACATATTTCTTTATAAGTAATAAAAATTTAGTGGGCCTAATATATTACCTCATATAAAAATAATCTCATTAGAAAGGATAATTATGATATATATCGATATTTTTTATAAGATATTATTTTTGGTGGAAATGTATTTTTATTTTATATAAAAATGTAATATCCTTAAAAAATAATAACTCTTATAAATTTCATGATCAATTATCAAACATAACTTGATTTATCTTCTCATGTGATTAATTTCAAATAATTTATTAAGATAATAGAGAGTTTGTTCAACTTTCAAAGGACAATTGATCTAGATATAAAACAAAATAAATGGTATGGAGTAATATTTTTTACTATTTGATAAACATTTTAGTTAAGAGAAGTTTCCTTCATTCCTCATCAAACTCAATCGGATAATCCTTCTATGACACAAATTCAAAGGAATCATGAAGACTGTTTTACTAAAATTTATCTACCTAGATCTAATTATCATTTAAATATTGTATCTAAAGTTTATTATATTTCATATAGAAAATTTAATCAAACTAAAATCATTTAAAATATTGAAATTATTTTATTGGGTTAAATCATTTAAAAATAATCTTCTAGATCTCCAAAAAACTATATAAAAATATGTTGAAGAGAAAAAACATATTTTTTAAGATATTTTCTTATTATATTTTTTATTTTTGAAATTTTATATTGTAAATATTGTAATAAAATGAATAATTGTTTATTATTTCCATTTCCCAACCATTTTATTATGTGAATTCAATTCTATTTGTATTTGATACTTGTTAAAACTAAATTTTCCTTAACTTTCCTATAATAATGTATTAGAATTATATAATTTAATTCATTTTGTTCATAATAATATTATTAGAGCTATACTAAAATGTATCTTATATCATATTATTTTTTATGAATCATAAAAATAGGAATATTATTATACAAATTATATATTTAATATTTTTTTTCTTTTATAAAAATAATTCATATATTTTTATATTAATTTTATATATTATTTATATAAATTTATCAGTTATTTTAATGTGTATTGTAATAATTAAAATGGGGTATATTATTTTATTAAATTAATTTTTTTAATTAACCTATTTTATACATCCTTTTAATATTACAAACTATTTATTTCTAAAAAGTTAATGGAGATGTGGATATTTTTTTGATTTTTTACTTAGTAAAAAAACTAATCATTGAAATATTTTTTCATAGACTATATAATGATATATTCTCATAAAAACATTATAAATATAATTCCTTAATTTTAATAAAAAACATATGTAGATTAAATTTGATAAAAAAACATCATATAGGATAAATTATTAAAAAAATCATATGTATATTTCTCGTTATAAAATTCTATTCTGAGAAAAAAACATATGTGGAGGTGACTACATTGAAAAAAAATATATTATTGATATATATTTGGATTGAATATTTGTATGGATTACAAACACACTATAAAACCATATGTAGCTTATATTAATCTCAGAATTCAAATTTGGTGTATATGATTTAAGGTAAACCATCCATGTATCATTATTTTCAAGAAACACCAACCAAAATATTATATGGAGGAATAAACTAAAAAATTTTCTCTTTCATTAAGACAAAAAATAATAATATTTCAAGAATACAACTTCATTGGTAGAGGAATCAAAGAATTTATAGTGGTTCAACATTAAATAAATCCACAAAACAAAAAAAAATATTTATCTTCATGAGTGGGATTAAATATAAATTAACCAATGTAAAATTGAAACACAATATAAGTTAAGAAAATATCAAGCTTTAGTGTAGCCCACTTCCTTTACCCAACATTATAATTTCATGTTAGATAATAAAAGTTAAATTTTTCACGAAGAAATTCAATGCTGAAAATGAAATCTATTTTAAAACCTCATGGTAAGATAAATATTAAAATAATCATAATGAATATGAAGTTGGTTCTTCATATTTAGATTCATATATGATTATGAATTTTAATAAATTGCTGTATCATTTGAATATAACTGTGATATAGGGTAATGGAAAGTTTTAGGGTAACCCTCCACATAAATTTTTTAAGTGTGGATCAATTTTTCAATTTTCATCAAATTGTTCAAGAATGAAAGAAGAAGATGCCTATGATGATAAATAATAAATACCAATAAAAAATAAATAATAAATAAAAATATCACAAACTTGAGAAAGTTTATATCTAAAGGGAAGCTAGATAATTTTTCTAAATATAAAATGATAAACTTTTTATCCAATTGTGATGATAGTGAAAGTAGTAATAAAGAAAATTAAATTCATGCCTATAATAAAACTAAAATGAAATTATTGTTGAAGATATAATTGAAGAGATTTATTTGAAATATCTCAATGTTGGATAAGTAGATAAAAATTTTGAGCAAAAATATTCAATATTATAGTATAAATTCATATGTACATTTTGAAGAAAAATAAAAAACATATAATAGAAATTGAATATCTAAATAAGGTGGTTGATATTGAGAAAAATATAAGCATTGAGTTGGAATAAATGGTAAATGAGAAATATAAATATCTTAACCATATTCAAAAAAATATGGTTAAGCATAAGAACTAAAAAGTTATAAATATGTCTTAAATAATTCTATACAATAGGTTGTATAATGTTTAAAAAAATATTGTCTATTTTGAATAATAATAATAATAATAACCCTATAAGGGTAAAAAATATTAACAAATATTGGTGATAATTATTAAAAGAAGATCAAGATTCTAGAAAAAAATCAACTGAATATCATAAATCTATATGTTCTATGAAATCCAACTTAAATTCAAAATCGGATATAATATGTGAATCTAAAAGGGATTAAATGAATTCTATAATGAATAAAAATGATTGGGAGTCCATAATAATTTTTGTTTTCAAAAATAATCCAAGATTATTGACTTAGATATGGTAGGAAGACATATGTTAATATCTAGAAAAAATTAAGTCTACAAAGAATGTATGCTTCTTATGTCTATTATTGATACTATTGAGGCTTCGTGCAGTAAGAAAGAATATTTTGGTTCAATAATTAATACTATTATAATCCTACAAGTATTAATAGGAGTAAAATGATTAGGGAGTCATTTAAAGACACTAACCCTAGTATCCTAATGTCGGTGGTTACGTTACTACATTGGCATAAGATACAAGATATCACATCCCGAAGGATTGAATATTTTGGTATTCTTAGAAAACTAGATACACACATGATTACCATATTATATTTGAAAACAAAAATCACAACATAACTATTTCAAGAATATCATTATTCCATCTAAAATATACTTGTATATCATTCCTATTATACTTCCTAATATCTTATGTAAAGGAATGAAAATAAGATTGATCTCAAATCCTCACTAAAGTATACATACAATGAATGTTATCATGAGTAAATAAAGTTTAATAAATATAGAACTATAAATAACTATAAACAAATTCCATTTAATCAATAACTTGATAAGATAATCCATAATCAATATGGAAATTTAAATACCTAAAACACATTCCATTTAATCAATAACATGTATATCTTGATTAAATAATGCAACAATAGCATAGAAATCAAAATAACTAAAAACACATGTCATTTAATCAATAAACTAATAATGAAATGCATCCAATGATAATATCATTATGAAAATATCATGGTTAATAATAGAAATATTATTAATGAAGGAAATTATTAATTATTGGATGTCATGATCTCATTAGTCGTGATACCACTACTTTGAATACCTTTATCAAGACCGTTTAAAACTGATTGGTGGGTATATGTGAGAAATCCATTTAACTAAGAATAAACAATTGGATCATCTCGAGAGATTTCCAATGCATCGAGGAGATATCTATATTTGGGAAAAACCCATATATGAATGTCCAAATCATTACTCAAATATCAAATAATTGATTTAATTCATGGCCAATATACCATACAAATATATATATCATTATTGAATAAAGAAAATGGATAATCAATATTTCCACTATCAATCAAATAACATTCAATGTAAAAAAACATATGTGGAAATGATATATGGTTTAATCAATAATAATATCAATGATAAATAATATGGATATATATGGGAAATTTAATATCCAATGATCATAAGAAAGTTAATAATTCAAGTTATGTAAATGACAAAAAAAATGAGCCAAGGATGTGAATGAATATACTCTCGTTGGTAAAGTAATAAAAAAACAACTAGAGGATGTATAAAGATGGTATTAATACAGCATATCCCAAGTGTATTATATGTAAAATAAAGGTTTTATGTTATTGAAAAAAATAAATACCAAGAAATATCATTAAATCATTCTTGAGGAAAATAGCTATCACAAACCCACCTGTGCACCCTGGTAAACCGATGACTGATCCAGTATTAACATAGCCCAAAGGGTATTCCCAATCCCCATGGGTTGCAAAGTAGAACCTAGAATCATACAAAAGTAATAGGGAATAAATTTGACAAAACCATTACAGAAGAAAGATAAAAAATCAGTATGCATACCAAAGAAACTCCATTGGGAGAACTATACCAAAAGTCAAATTGGTATGAAAACCCAATGTAATACAGTAAATTACAATAAAATAGAAATTTAAATGGACCAAGTCCCAATGGACACAACTCTCCAAATCTGTGGATCAATATCTAGAACCACCTCCAAGTGGTTCTTTACCCATCCTCAAACCTAGAAGGAGATAATATAAAAAATGAAATTCACAGGTAAGATATGAGATAAAATCCCAATAGGGTCTCACCAAGGATTCTATAACAAGATACCAAAATCAAATTAACCAAATAAGTGCTTTAAATTTTTAAATAATTTGGTTTGGAATATAAATATCATATTTTAACAAACTGTGATTTTCATTTAAAAATGATATAAATACTTTATCAATTCACACATCACATCTCACATGATGGAAATGATTTCAAAAATGGTGTTATACACAAATGTATTAAATAAACACTATTTTGTACAATAGTTTATATAAATTCACAAGGTATGTAAAACAATTTACAACAACGAAAAAAATTTATATCTCTTATATAAAAAATTGTGCAACATGGTAATCTAAAATGGGTATCATATATACATGTTATCAGATCCTCACAAACTCATGTGATAAACCACAATGTGTACATGTTTCCCCCATTAATGGAAATAGAGGACTTGTCTATGTCTTAATGGGGAAGAAAGATGTGCAGAACAATATTTTTTTAGTGTTGTGAAAATTCAATATGTTTATAGGGAAATTCAAACCTATTTTTTTCAATAACTCACTATCTACCTAGGCTTTCACGTGCTCTATTATAATTCAATTATGGGAAATTTACTTTAAGAAACCTTAAAATAAAATTATTTCCCATTCTAAAATTTCAAAAATTACATTTTCCATTTAAAACCCATAATGGATTTTTAATCAAAAACATGCATTTTCAAAGATAAAACCCTACTATTTCTATCAAAACCATTTTAAATCCATTTTTCACAAATAGGAATTTTAAATCAATTCAAAATTAAATTTCACAATTTACTTTCACAATTAAATTCAATAATTAAATTTCAAACTATTTCTATAAATTCAATAATAAGACCCCAATTCAATGGAATTGGGGGTTTTCACAGTTTTTTTGTCAAACCCATTTCACAATTTATATTAAAGAATTTAAATTTACCAAATTTCCATAAATACACCCTAATTTCATAGAATATAGTATTTTCCCATTTCATTCTAAAATATAATTTTTTTTAAACCCAATTCAATGGAATTGAGTTTTTCTAATAAATCAATTGTAATCCATTTAATAAAAATCAAGAAATTGCATTTAATTTAAAAAAATTAAATTAAATAATGCAATTTAGGGTTAATAAAAATTGGCCATCACGGTGGAACCTCTTACCTCGGGATCAACAGATCTCACATTGGAAAACCATAATCAAAATTTTCAACATAAAATGATGACCCTAGAAAATAGGAATCAAACCTAGGTTTAAGTTCCCAAAACATAGTGTATTATATCCAAAAATCAACATGGTTATCCATTGAACCCTAGTGAGGAGAAGAGAGATCACAGGTGATAGAGATCGGGGTGAGGAAACTAACCAGGAGAAGATCGAAGGGTGTTCCCCAAGATTAGAATCACTTATGTGAGGGACCTAAGGGTCCAAGAACTACTCTGGGGTGCTCTTGAGGATGAGAAAATCGCATGGGTTTGTGCTATGTCTTCCTGAGACCTAAAATAGGGGGTTTTGGATTTTTAAGATGGATATTAGGATTAAATAAATCTCATGCATGGTTAGCTGGGTATAGCCGAACGATTAGACAAATCGTGCAGACTAACTATGTGCCAATTTTAAATGGACCACATGGTTTATCCAAATAGGGTGTATGGTGTATATAACTATGTTCCAACCGTGAAAAGGCCCACAACCTTTGGTTGCATTATTTTCTTTGAGAAGGCACATGGTTTGGGAAAACTAGGCACCAACTATCCACTAGACCAAATTTTTCAAAACTCTTACAATATTAACCTAAACATCCCCAATTGAAACCCAACCTATGATTGATAAAAATAGAGGTATAGGAATACCTAAAAATAGTAACAGGATTTCACAACATCCCCAATATGAAAACTTTTTATCCCTAGAAATCCTACTCAGAAACTTTCATGTCAAAAATATGAGGCCACTTCTCTATCATTAGTGCCTCCCACTCCTACGTCTCATGATTATGGAAATCATGCTACCATATCACACAAACAAAAGGTATTTTCCTCTCACTAAGTACTTTGGTTTCAGAATCAAGTATCCTAATAGTCTATTCAGTCATGGATAAATCGAGTTCAACTTCAAGATCATCCCATCTCAAAACATTATATCGATCAGATTGATACTTTAATAGCTAAGATACATTGAACAGGTTATGTATTGACGTCAGCTTTAGTTGAAGTTCTAAATGAAAATAAAATTTTCCCACCAACTCAACAACCTCAAAATGTCTGACAAAATGAGGGGTAAGTTTTCCTTTTCTCCCAAGTCATCGATGACCCATCTGAGGTGAAAATTTCAAGAACACCTTGTCAACAACTAAAAAGCCCAATTGTATTTGACAATGATCAACACAATAATTATATCAACCTTTTTTGTCAACATTATCTTATGAATCAACTGAATATTTGATGTCATCTCTTAAAACAATCATAGTCCAACCAAAGAACATTCACCAATCACCATCCAACACAACAAAATTTTGTAAGGATAGTCATACAAAGCCTCAAAAGGATCTATTCGAATCACAAACTAGTAACTATTGTTAAACTAAAACTATACCATCCTTAAATAATCATCCTGGGTCCCAAAAAAGTCAATAACAAAAGGGTGAAGCATATCCTCAAGAATCAGTATAGCTCTTTCTGTCTAGCCATCCAACTGTGGATGATATGTCGTACTCAAATGGATGTGATATCCTAGTGCCTCCTGGTGGTATCTCCAAAAATTTGAAGTGAAACTAAGATCCATATCTGTGAAAATATCTAATGGAACGTCGTTCAACTGAACAATCTTACATATAGATTTCACAAATCCTTAAATTTGGTTGTATCTTGAAGGGTTATTAAGTGATCCGATTTCATTAGCCAATATTTCAAAACCCATATCACATCATTCTTTCTTTGGGTAGATGGAAACCCAACCACAAAGTAAATAAATATCTCATTTCACTTCTGAGTAAGGAATGGAAGTGGATGAAGAAAAAATAAATAATTCTAGTGCTCGACCTTAACCAGTTGGAATGTATAACAATGAGGGACAAAATCATAAATGTATTATATCATACCTAGCCACCAGAATTGTTGGCAAATTTCATAAAACATATTCATGGTTCTCAGAAGCAGATCCCATTGGGAATTATGGAAATCCCACATCACATATTTCCTTTTATCTAACATCCCACAATAATGATTCTGAAAGCATAGAATTCCCTATTTGGAGAATGACCATTCAACAATTGTCTCTTAACTGTAAAGAGATTCCATAATCCTATAGAACTCATCATCAGGACTTTTTCCCTAAAGATTCATCTCAAGAAGAGTGGATATGAACTTAACACTGGACTAAGAAACCTCAGTCCATGATTTATAGACTCCAATATCCTACTGTGCATAGAGAGCCATCAAATTCAACTCTTCTAAAGATTATTTCATGGCATGGGTCAGAAGTTACCAACTCAATGCCTATTTAATGACTGTTTTTTTCATGTGAATTCTTTTTATGAGCACTTGTGGATATTTTTTTCCAAGTTAATGTTTTATTTTTTTGATTACATGTGATTTTCATTAAAAAATCTTTTAGTTTTTTGATATTATGTTAAAATAAAATTCTCAGTTTTGTGTGAACCTTATACCATTGGATAGATAATAGATTTATCTAAATTTTATTAAATTATGAGGAAGTCTAAAAATACTTTTTTATGACTCTAAAAACTAAATTAATTTTTTGGTATATATTTTGAAACTCTATAGTTTTCAATTTTATAAATATTATGTATTTATTTAACTAAAACATCAAAAGATATAGTATTTTAATAAAACATGGTTTTTTAGAAATCCAAAATGTTCTTATTGATATTATTAGTTTAAATATATGTCTCAAAAGGTCTTTTGGATTGTGTTTAAATTGTTTCAAGTTCAGCATTGATTTATGAGAACGGTTTTTTTCCATAATGTAGTTGGTTCTTATTTCTGATGATATTTGGTACAATAGATTTCAGTTTTATTTGATTCTTGATTATTTATAATGCTAATAAGGTTTTATAAACATAATTTTTTTTACTAAAGTCTGAATTTCCAATTTAGATCCCATAAAAATTCGTTGAATTTTGTTATAGTATGTTGTCTAGTTTTTTGTGAGTATTACAAAGTATGGTTCATTAACCCAACATATTTTTCATGAGTAATGAAAAGTATGGTTCATTCATATGTTACATTACTATTCATGAATAATGAAAATTATGATTCAACCCTATGGTATTGTTCATGAAGAGTGTAAATCATGGTTCATCTATATGTTATGTTTATGTTCATTAATACTGCAAAGTATGGTCTATCAACCCTATATAACTATTCATGAATAGTGTAAAATATTTCATCCATACGCTATGTTACTATTCATGAATAGTGCAATGTATGGTCCATCAACATTGTGTTACTGTTCATGAATAGTGAAAAGTATAGTTCATCAACACTATGTTACTGTTCATGAATAGTGAAAAGTATGGTTCATCCATATGGTACATTACTATTCATGAATAGTGAAGTGAATGGTTCATCCCTGCGCTAGGTTACTGTTCATTTTGAATTCACTGTTTATTTCATGAATGTTTTTTAAAATTGATTTTTTGTATATATATGGATTATTTTTAATGGTTTTTCTATTGAAAAAATATTCTTTAAATATAAGGATTATAATCAAATAGATATTCATATATTTTAGTGAATATTTAGAGATAAAAATTATTAATATTTCAACATCTTTTTTCTATTAATTTGGAGGGTTCAAATTTGTTTAAATTCAATGTTTTAAATTTAGTTACAAATTGTGCTTCTAGTTTTCAAGATCTGTTTTCTATAAATTTAACATATTTTGAATGGATTTAAATGGATGTTTTATTCATTCAATGTCGCTATATTTATGGAGATATTTTTGGAAGATGTATTCAAATTATTTTAAATTCTATTTATGATTTATTCTACATTAATAAAGAGGCAATGATTCTATGTTTTTCAAGGAGATATTTATGAACTCTCCTGACTCAATTTATTTTAAATTTTCGAAGGAAGCGGCGCTGATGCGGCTTCTCACTATTTATTATATATATATCGGTCTCTCTTATAGGTTAAATATAACAATATAAAATAGAAAGATACAAATTTTAAGACACACATTATCTTTTTTGACACTTTATTTTTTCAAGGAAAAAATGTTGTGAACATTGAACCTATTGTGGAATATACAACATCCTACGACACTCTATTTCATCATTTATGTGATCTCTCAAGGCCTGAATTCATTCTGATTAAACTACAATTGCTTTGAGTATACAAGATGATCTAAACCTCAACAACCAGTAATGGTGCTCCCATTTTTTATCTTTCTTCATTTGGTTCTGAGTCTATAACACATTTTATCATCTCCCACACACACTATCTATTTTTCTATTTTTTTATTTTAAACAAAAAATCAATATTTGTTATTATTTTCCTCAGGTTGTGACTCCTGGATTCTAAAGATAGGATATAAGGGTTGTGACGCCCTGTATATTAATTCAAAATTGTTCGGGTTGTGACTCACTCTATCTAAAGTCATGTTGTAAGGGTTGTGACTCCCTATAAGAAATTCAGTGTCCTTGTTATACCTCTACTAGATAAGGCTTTTGTAATTTGGTTATGATTCCCCCATAAAAATAATTTTAGTGGTAACGTAACTCTCTCCGAGTAAAGAGGTATAATAGTAGCAGTATTCCTACTTCACACTGAACTACAACAAAAAAAATCCTTTCATTATATAATTTTTCTGCTGATAAATGACCTCAATAATTAACTTTGACAATTAATTTTATAAATAAATTTATTTGTTTAGATTTTTAATCGGGTCTATTCATCTTTCCCCCATCTAGACCATATTTTATTACACTATCTGACCTAAAAATTGGTGACAAAGGGTAATCATTTTTATAATTGATTAGATCAGTTTTTCTCTTTCTGATACCCTTCAATATATATCAAGGGATTGTTCCTTTCGGAATTATTAAATCCCTCACTAGAGTCAACTTTGATTTTATTTGTGCTATCATTTTCTTAGACCTCATAGTCTAAGGAAAATATCTTATAATATGTAAGGATTAAACCACAATGATGCATGAATTCCTCAAAAGTGACCACACTTTGATGGAAATGAATATGGTTACTGAAGATCTTAAATTGAGGGTTACCTCAAATAGTTGAGCATTGAGAACTGGTCTATAATGTCAAAATAGTACAGACTACTTGAAATTGACCCAGATACTTTTACAGAATTGATTCTACTAGATATTTTTTAAATTATAATCTTTTTAATACTTTACATTGTGATATTAACAGAAGTGGTTTTAGTCATGTGTCTACTTGTAAGCAGGTCATGAAATTTAGAAGATTCTACAAGTCAGTCATCTTGGCTCTAAAAATTTGACTCGAACAAAGCTAGTAAAACATTGTGTTGAGTATCATGATTTTAAGATGGTTGAAGATGAAATAGATAACCAAATGTTCTATAGATTAAAAAGCATTGTGAATGGAATAAATTCACTTGAAGAAGCACTAGGAAAACTAGTACTAGATGATGAAGTCCAATGAGTATTACCAAATAAATTTTATTCTAGAAAAGATTTCATTGATGAAAAAAATAACTTCAAAGAATACACCCTTGATTAATTTATTGGATAACTGTGTCAATATGAACTTGAACTGAATAGCATGGTTCCCAATGAGACAGTTAAAAGAAAAGTTTTATCTTTTAAATCTATGAATGTAGTTTCTAATAGCACTTCTAATTCTTATCTGTAAAATATTGAAAAAAATATATGTATCATATTGTGACTAGAGTTTAAAAAAGAATGAAATAGAATGGATTCAAGAATCGATTTATAAGAAACCCTCTAAAAGAAAACTATAAGGTAGATATGAAAGCTGGTGTGAATTATAATTCTTCATATGTAACATGTTATGAGTGTATGAAGAAAGGGCAAATCAAACTTGATTTCCCTAAATTATTGAATAAATAAAAATAAACAAACAAGGGAATAAAGGCATTGAACACTAGTTGGAGTTGTACAGAAGAATGTTTTTCCAGTGAACAATATAAAAATGAAAAGGAATCTACTAACTTGTGCTTCATGGAATCATTGGACAAGGTTAGTAATTTTTTTTTATTCTGAATATTTTGATTCTGAATGTGATTCTGAAAACCCAAATGTTTTTTAATTTAATAAATAAATTGAAATATAAACAAAAAATATTTTCAAATCTTCTAATTTATATAATAAGATTAAAGAAAAAATGAAAAAAAATGTTTATAAAAATAAAATACATTTACATAATAATGAAATACTAAGTAACACTGCTTCTTCTTCTCATTAAAAAGTGTGTGAAAATTTGAAATCTACACAATATTTTAACGAAATTTAGAAAAAATATAATGTGAATGTATTAAAAAATTATCTCCTCTTCTTCAAGGTCATAAAAAATATCATGAGATGATGTCTTGTCAAAATATAATAAAAATAAATTTGTTTTTGGTTTTGAAAATAGATTAACTCAAATGTTTAAAACTCATTTTGTTAAAATTAAAAATTCTTTTACTTCAATTGTTACTTATTTTAAATGTGGCATGAAAGGTCCCTATGAAAATGATTGTTCTCGTAGATTTAAAAAATTCTTGGGATTTTAAAAAACTAATATTCTAAATCTTTATTATCTAGAGTACCTTACAATACATGTTTAAATTCTGTATGCGTACCTAAAAACTATATAACTTATCTTATTGGACCCAAAGTATCTTGGTACCAAAAAATTTCATGTAATTGATTTTTATAGTAGAAAGATATTGAATGTATCAAGAACAACATATGGGACATAGGTAGAGGATTCTCTAAGAATATTAATGGAGACCCATCAATGTATACCACTTACAACACATGTGATCAAAGAACTATTACTTTTGGAGACAATTCTAAAGAAAATGTAAAAGGTTTTGGTAAATATGGTATTTCAAATTATACTTTTATTTATAAAGTTTTATATATTGATTCTTTAAAAATAGTTTAATTAGTATATTAAAATTTTTTGATGAAGTAATGGATGTTAAATATTAAAATGGTAAATATTTAATTTTTATAGAAGATTCGTTATTTTTTTTTTTTTTTGCTTATTGAAAAGATAATATTTTTACTATTGATTTTTCTAAACTACTTATTCAATAAGTAATGTTTTTGAATGTTATACAGAATGAAAACATCGTTTGGAAATGATGTTTAGGTCATGTTAATTTTGGAATTTTACATAAACTCTCAAAAAATGAGAATGTGTTATAGCTTTTATACTTGAAGAAAGAACATCTTCATGTTTGTGATGCTTCCATAAAAGGGAAGAAACATAATATTTATTTTCGGCCCATCAATCAGATAAGTACTAATAGACCTTTATAGTTAATTTAACTTGATTTATTTGGTCCCACAAAAATTTATAGCGTTGGTGGAAAGAAATATACTTTAGTTATTATAGATGATTACATTAGATTTATATAGGTATACTTTCTTTCTCATAAAAAGGATACTTTTTTTAGATTTGATGCTTTTTTAAAATTAGTTAAAAATAAAAAAAAATTCTATGATTATTTTTATTCGTAGTGATAAAGGAGGTGAATTTCATAATTTAGATTTTGAATTTTTTTGATATAAATGGTTATTTTCATAATTTTTCTTCTCCTTGAAAATAATATAAAAATGGTGTTGTAGAACGAAAATATATAATTCTTATTGAAATGGCTCGAACTATGTAAAGTGAATATAATATTCCTATATATTTTTCAGTTGAATTAAATTTTTATGCATGCTATATTTCAAATAGATTTATTATTAGACCTTTGTTAAATAAAACTCATTGTGAATTATTCAAAAATAAAAATCCTAAAGTTGGTTACATTAGATTTTTTTGTTGTGAAGTTTTTATAATAAATTAAAAGGATAATTTAGTAAATTTTAATACTAAGAGTGATGAAGGTATTTTTATTGGTTATTCTAATAATATTAAAGCTTATATAGTTTATAATAAAAGATCTATTATTATTGAATAATCTATTCAAGTTATGTGTGATAAAAATAATATTAAAATAAATTTTGTTTCTAATTTTATTGATGATGAGTTTAGAGATATTAATTTTGGTGATGGAATTTCTCAAAAAAATGAATCAATTGAGGGGGAGCATATTCCTTCTCAATCAGATCAAAATCATAGAAGATTCAAAAATATCATCCTGTTGAAAATTTAATTGTCAATGTTATTTGTAGTGCTAAAAATAGAAATTCAATTTTATATTTTTGTGCTAATTCTGCTTTTATTTCTGATTTTGTTCCTTTTAATGTCAGTGGTTATTTAAAAGATGCAAATGGGATTGTTGCAATGTAATATTAATTAAGTAGTTTATTAGAGATAATGTTTAGACAATAGTAGAATAGCTTTAAGATATGTAAGTAATTTGAACTAAGTTTATCTTTAGAAACAAGCTGGATGAATTTAGACAAATTTTCAAAAATAAATTTAGGATGGTTACTCAAAGATACTCTCAATAAATATGTAATGACTTTGAATATTTTATTCCACCTATTTTCTAGTTAGAGGAAATTAGAATTATATTTTATTTTTTCTGTTTACAAGGTTTTAAATTATATCAAATGGATGTAAAAATTTTATTTCCTAAATGGTTTTATAACTGAAGATGTTTATGTTTCTCAACCTGGTAGTTTTGAAATTGAAAAATTTTCCTAACCATGTTTTAAAATTATCTAAAGAATTATATGGTCTCAAACAAGAACCTCATACTTGGTATGAAAGAATATATTTGTTTTTGTTAAATAATGATATCAAGAAATTCAAAGTTGATCCAATACTTTTTGTTAAAAAACTTCTAATGATATTTTAGTTGTTAAAAATTATATTGATGATATAGTTTTTGGATCATCTCGTGAAATGATTTTTAATGAATTTTCTTCTCTGATGTCTTCTGAATTTGACATGAGTCTAATGGGAGAATTAAAGTTATCTCGTAGAAATCAAATTTTTTAAATAAAAGATATAATTTTACTTATTCAATCTAAGTATTCTAAAGTGAAAGTTAAAAGATTTGGTCTTAATTAAGAAAAATATATGAAAACTGTTATGGGTACTAATATTAAATTAGTTATTGGTGATTCTAGTAATTCTGTTGATTTTAATGTTTATAGAGACATGATATGAATATTTCTATATTTAACTACATCTAGACCCGACATCATCATTAGTGTTTGTTTATGTGCTATATTTCAGGACAATATTAAATAAATTCATATTAAAATTTCAAAATAATAATTATATATGTTAAAGTAACTTTAGATTTTGGTTTATTTTAATCAAAATATCACTGTTTTGATTTAACATCTTATTCTGATCTTGAATTTGGAGGATGTAGAATTGACAGAAAAAGAACATCAGGTATGTTCCATTTTCTAGGAAAAAAGATTGTTTTCCCTGTCTTCTAAGAAAAAACTGTCTCTTTCTTTATCTACTATAGAAGACTTGTATATCTCTACTGCTATTTTTTGTGCCAAAAGTTTATATATTAAGAAAACATTAAGTGATTTCGATGTTTATGTTGATAAACTACCAACTTATTGTGATAATACTTGTACTATTTATATTTTTTAAAACCCCTTATAGCATTCTAGAACAAAGCATATTGATCTTTGATTTCATTTTATTTGAGATCATATTAACAAGGGTGATATTGTTCTAGAATTTATACCTACCAAAAATCACTTATCAGATATTTTTAAAATTCTTTTAGACTTTTACCAATTTAAAAAAACTTAATTTTAACTTGGTATATATTAATTTTAATATTTTTATTACTACATTTTTTAGGGGGATTTTTTTATCACTTTTTGTTTATTTGAAAAATTGAGGAGAGATTTTGGGAAATATATTTTGGGAGAAATAAATTGCTTTTAAATGTTTTTAAAATTGGAAATAATTATTTTAAAAATTTTGGACTTCTAATCAAACAAAAAGTGGTATATTGGTTGTTCATGTGCATTATTTTGTTTGATTACTTGAAGAGATTGTTTTTCCAAGTGTGTGTTTTATTTTGTTTGATTAGATTTGCTTTTTGTTTAAAAATATTTCTATTTTTTGATGATATCATAACCCAAATTACTCAATTTTCTAGGAACTTTATACCTTTGCATAGATAAGATATTTATTTAAATTTACTTATTTTATGAGGTAGTCTAAAAATTCATCTTTATTACTCTAAAAATTCAATTAAATTTATACTATAGTTTAAGAAACTCTACAGTTTTTTGTTTTAAAAAAAATATTTATTTATTTTACTAAATCTTATAAATATATATTATTTTCATGAAAAATGATTTTTTATAAATAAAACAATTTTATATTGATTTCATTAGTTTAAATTAAATTATAAAAAGGTCTTTTGGATGGTGTTTAAATTATTTGAAGATCTGCTTTGATTTTTCAGAAATTCTATTTTCTAGAATGTAGTTGGATTTGTTTTTTTATGATATTTAGAATAGTAGATGTTAGTTTTATTTGATTCTTGATTATTTGGAACAATATAATTTTTTTAAATAAATAAGTCTTTTTGACCAAAGTCTGAATATACTGTTTAGAGCCCTTTAAAATTCGTTCACGTTTGTTATAGTATGTTGTCCAGTTTTTTGTGAATAGTACAATGTACGGTTCATAAACCCTACATAATGTTCATGAATAGTTAAATTTATGGTTCATCCATACCATACGTTACTACTCATTAATAGTGAAATTATGGTTCATCAACCCTCTGTATTGTTCATGAATAGTAAAAATATTGTTCATCTATACACTATGTTACTATTCGTGTATAGTGGAATGTATGATTCATCAACCCTGCATATTGTTCATGAATAGTGTAAAGTATGGTTCATCCATATGTTACGTAACTATTTATGAATAGTAAAAATTATATTTCAACAACCCTACATTACTTTTTATGAATATTGAAAAGTATGGTTCATCCCTATGCTACGTTACTGTTCATGAATAGTGAGAAGTATGGTTCATGAATGTTGTGTTACTATTCATGAATAGTGTAATATATAGTTCATCAACGTTGTGTTAATGTTCAAAAATAGTGCAAATTATGGTTCATAAACCCTGCGTTATTGTTTAGGAATAGTGAAAAGTATGGTCTGTTCGTACACTACGTTACTGTTCATGGACAATGAAAATATGGATCATCCCTATGCTATGTTACAAATAAATCAGAAGTTACTATTTATTATATGATTTTTAAAAAAATTATTTTCGACAAATATATGGATTATTTTTAATTTTTTTTCTGTTAGAAAAATTATCTTTAAATATATGGATTATAATTGAACAGTTTATCTTATTTTTTGGTGGAATATTTAGAGAGAAATATTAATAATTTTCAAACACCATTTTCCCATAAATATGGAGGTTTCAAATTTTTTAAAATTCAAATTTTTGAATTTACTTATAGATTATGCTATTAGATATCAGGAATAGTTTTTTCTAAATTTAAAGAAGTTTGAATGGATTAAAATTGATGTTTTAAATCATTAAATAATACTATTTTTATAGAGATTTTTTTGGAAGGATAATTTAAATTATTTTAATATTTTTATGGTTTATTCTAACAGAATAAAGAGCCAAAAGTGCTACGTTTTTCATGGAGATATTTATAAATGCTCTTGACACAATTTATTTTTAATTTTTAAAGGAATAAGAGGTTCTACAACTATTGAATATTTATTTTCTATATATATCATTCTCTCTTGTAGTTTAAAGATTACAATATAAAATAATAAGACAAAAATTGAAAGATACATGTTTACATTTTTCATACTCTGTTTATTTTTTCAAAGAGAATGTGTTTTGAAATTTGAACCTATTATATAATCTACAACATCCTATAACCCTTTATTTCATCATCTACATGATCTATCAAGGGCTGAATTCATTCTGCTTCAACTATAATTGCCTTAAATAGACTATTTGATCTAAACCTCATCAACCAGTATTAGTTCACTTATTGTTTATATCCTTTCATCTAGTTCTGAGTCTATAATACTTTTTTCCATATCTCAGTCACTCTATTTTTCTGTTTATTATTTTAAACACCAAATCATTATTTTTTATTCTTTTTCTCGGTTTGTTACTCCCAGATTATAAAGTCGGGATATAAGGGTTGTGAATCCCTGTATATAAATTCGGGACTGTTCTGGTTGTGACTCCCTCTTTCTAAAGTCATGTAGTATGGGTTGTGGCTTCTCATACAAAATTTAGTGTCTTTTTTATCCCTCCACTAGAAAAGGAATTTGTAATTGGGTTATTATTCCCCCATAAAAATTATTTTTAGTGCACACATATTTCTCACCAAGTAGAGAGGTATAAGAGTGGAAGTTGGCCCACTTCAGAGCAAACTACTATAAAAACATCCTTTCATTCCATACTTTTTTTGCAACTAATTAACCTCAAAAATTAACTTTGATAATTATTTTTATTAATCAATTTATTTGTTTAAATTTTTAATCTTTTTTATTTACCCCACATTTATACCATCTGTCATTTCCCTATTTAACTTAAAAATTGCTATCAAATGGAAATACTTTTTAGAAATGATTAGCTCTATTATTCTCATTCTAAAAACCATCAATCTATATCAAAATATTGTTCCTTTTGGGATTATCAAACCCCTATCTAGAGTCATTGATTTTATTTGGGCTAACAATCTCCTAGACAACACAGTCTAAGTAAAAGATCTTATATGATGGAGGGATTGAACAATAATGATTCCTAGATTACTCAAAATACACCACATTTTGATGGTAATGATTATGGTTACTTGAGATTTCAAACAGAGGCTTACCTCAAATAGTTGAGCATTGAGTACGGGTCTATCGTGTCAAAATAGTAAACACTGACTAAAGCTGACCAAGATTCTTTTACTAAAATTGATGCTAACAGATATGTTTTAAATTATAATGTTGTTAATATTTTATAGTTTTCTATTAATATAAGTGTTTTTAGTCATGTGTCTTCTTGTAAGACAGCACATGAAATTTGGACGATTATATAAGTCAGTCACCTTGCCTCTGACAAATTGATTCAAACAAATCTTGAAATGCTTCGTGTGGTGTACCAATATTTTTATATGGGTAAGGATGAAATTGTTACTAAATGTTTCACATATTTACAATAATTGTTAATGGAATGAATTTACTTGGGGAATTACTAGAAAACCCAGTACTAGTTGAATGAGTCCTATGACCATTTCAAAGAAATTGAATGCCAATAAGGATTCCATTGATGAAAGAAACAAATTCAAAGAATACACACTCGATGAATTGGTTTGATCACTACTCTAATATTAACATGAATGGAATAACATAGCTACTTAGGAGAGAACAACAAAAAAGGTGTAGCTTTTAAATTGGATAATGTTGTTTTTACTGAATTTTTTTATTCTGATCTACAGGATATTGAAAAATATGATATGGATAAAATTGTGACTAGAGTTTGTAATAGAATGAAATTTAAAGGTTTCATGAATTTTTATAGAATAAACCCTCAAAAGAATTATAATGGAGATAAGAAGGATGATATGAATTATAATGCCTCAGATTTAACTAGTTATGATTTCATGAAGAAAGGAAGTATCAAACATGATTTTCCAAAACTAAATAATAAATAAAAATACCAAAATAAGGAAAAAAGGTGTTGACCACTAGTTTTAGTTGTACAGAAGAATCTTATTCCATTGAAAAATCTGGAAATTAAAAATAATCTACTAAATTGTGCTTCATGGAATCACAGGGAAAGGTTAGAAATTCTTTTTTTTTGTTCTGGATATTCTGATTTTGAATGTGATTCTGAAAACCCCAATGTTTTTTAATTAAATAATGGAATTGAAAGATTAATAAAAGATATTTTCAAATATGCTAATTTATATAATAAAATTTAAGAAACAATGTGAAACATGTTTCTAAAAATAAAATGCTTCTATAGAAGAATGAAAAACTGGGTAACATTTCTTCTTCTTCTCATTCAAAATTTTATGAAAACTTGAAATAGGCTCAATATTTGAATGAAAATTTGAAAAATGTTGAATGTCTTAAAAAATTATCTCATTTTCTTCAAGCTCGTGAAAAATATCATCAGATTATTTCATTAAAAAAAATAAATAAAAATAAAGATGGTTTTGTTTATAATAAGAGATTACCTAAATTTTGTAAAAATCATTTTGTTAAAAGTAAAAAATGGTTGTACTTCAATGATTACTTATTTTAAATGTGGTATGAAAGGTCACTATGAAAATAATTATTTTCTTAGATTTAAACAATCCTAGGTTTTTAACAAAACTACTATTTCTAAATCGTTATTATCTAGTGTACCTTACAATACATGTTTAAATTTTATATGAGTATCTAGAAATTGTATAAATAATCCTATTAGACCCAATGTAGCTTGGGTACAAAAATGGTCAAGCAATTTATTTTTGTATGGAAAATGGATTAGATGTCTCAAGAACGATATATGGTACATGGAAATTTGATTCTCTATGCATATTACTAGAGACCCATCAAATTTTACCAATTACAATGCATGTGATGGAGGCACTGTTTCTTTTGGAGACTATTCCAAAGGAAAAGTAAAAGGTTCTGATAAATTTGATATTTCAAATTCTACTTTGGTTTCTAAAGTCTTATATGTTGAAGGTTTAAAACATAATATAATTACTCTATCACATCTATGTGATGATGTAATGGATGATAAATTTAAAAATGATAAATTTTTAGTTTTTAAAGATGATTCATTATTATTTTATGCTAATCGAAAAGATAATATTTTTACTATTGATTTTTCTGAACTAACTCTTCAATATGTGAAGTGTTTGAATGATTTACATAATTAAATCATCCTTTGGAATCAATTTTTAAGTCATTTTAATTTCAAAATGTTACATAAACTCTAAAAACATGATAATGTGTTATAGAATCCATCCTTAAAGAAACAGCATATTCAAGATTTTGATTCTTGCATAAAAGGGAATAAAAACCAAATTTTTTATAAACACATCAATCAGATAAGTACTAATACCCATTTATAACTAATACGTATTTATTTATTTGGTCCCACTCAAATTTTCATCCTTGGTGGAAATAAATATACATTCGCTATTTTTAATGACTATAGTATATTTACTTGGGGATACTTTCTTACTCATAAAAATGATACATTTTCTGGATTTACTACTTTTTGTAAATTAGTTCAGAATGAAAAAAGGTTGTATGATTATTTCTATTCTTAGTGAAAAAGGTGGTCAATTTCATAATTTTGATTATGAAAATTTTATATAAAATAATGGTTATTTTCATAACATTTATGATCCTAGAACACTACAGCAAAATGGTGTTATTGAATGGGAAAAATTGAACTCTTATTGAAATGGATCAAACTATGTTAAGTGAATATAATTTTCATAGATATTATTGTGGTGAATTTTTTTTGTAGCATGTTATATTTAAAATATAATTTTTATTAGACCTTTATTGAAGAAAACTCCTTAAGAATTATTCAAAAATAAAAAACTTGAAGTTGGTTGGTTTGGAGTTTTTGGTTGTAAAGTTTTTATTTTAAATTCAAAGGATAATTTAGATAAATTTGATGCTAAGAGTTATGAAGGTATTTTTCTTGGTTATTCTAATGATAATAAAGAAAATATAGTTTATAATAAAAGAACTATGAATATTGAAGTATCTATTAATGTTATGTTTGGTGAAAATAATATTTAAATAAATTTTGTTTCTAACGTTATCGATGATGAGTTTAGATATCTTAATTTTATTGAAGAAATTACTCAAGATAACAATGAATCAATCGAAGGGGAGCATACTCCTTCTCAACCAGATCCAAAATCATGGAAGATTCAAAAATATTATCAAGTTGAAAAGTTAATTGATAATGTTAATTCTTGTAGTAAAACTAAAAATTCTATTTTACCTTTTTTTCAATTCTACATTTATTTCTAATTTGGTTCCATTTAATATGAATGATGCTTTACAAGATGCAAACTAGATTGTTTCTATGAAATTTGAATTAAAGTAGTTTATTAGAAATAATGTTTGGAATTTAGTATAATTTTTTTAGGATAATCAAGTAACTGTAACTAAGTGGATCTTTAGAAAAAGTCTCGGGGAATCTAGACAGATTTTCAATAATAAATCAAGGCTTGTTTCTCAAGGATACTCTCAAGAATAAGGTATAGAATTTTAAGATTTTTTTCACCTGTTTCCAGGTTAAAGGAAATTATAATTTTATGTGATTTTAATTTTTCATGGTTTTAAATTATATAAAATAGATGTAAAAAGTAATTTATTAAATGTTTTTATATTTGAAGAAGTATATGTTTCTTAATCCTCAAGTTTTGAATGTAAAAAATTTCTTAAACATGTTTTTAAATTATCTAAATCTTTATACAGTCTCAATAAATCACCTCATTCTTTGTATGAATGACTTTCGCTGTTATTTAAAATAATGATTTTAATAAAGGAAATGTTGATCCAACTCTTTTTATTAAAAGAACATTTGATAATATTTTAGTTTTCAAATTTTTTTGATGATATTGTTTTTGGATCATCTAGTTAAATACTTTGTAATGAATTTTATTCATTTATGTGTTTTGAATTTGACATGAGTTAAATGGTATAATTAAATTCCTTTCCTGGACATTAATTTTTTGAATGAAAAATATGGAATTTTTTTTAATCAGTCTAAATATGGTAAAGAGCTTGTTAAAAAAAATTCTTGATTTGAATAAATATATAATAACTCTTATGGGTACTAATTGGAAATTAGATATTGATGGTTCTGGTAAATATGTTGATTTTAATGTTTATAGAGGCATGGTTGGAAAATTTCTATATTTAACTGCATCTAGAACTGAAATTATTTATAGTGTTTTTTATGTGCTAGATTTTGAGACAATCCTAAAGAAAGTCATATTAAATTTGACAAAAGTATAATTAAATATGTTAAAGGAACTATAGATTCTAGTTTATTTTACCTAAAATATATCTATTTTGATTTAACAACTTATTCTGATTCTGATTTTGGAGATTGTAGAAATGACTGAAAAAGCACATCAGGTATGTCTAATTTTTTGAGAAAACATTTGAGTCCTAGTATTCTAAGAAAAAACTATTTGTTTCTTTATCTACTGTAATTTTTGAGTATATATCTATGATTTATCCTATTTGTGTATACTTTTTCATA
The DNA here is from genome assembly GCA_963277665.1 of Viscum album. Lineage (NCBI taxonomy): Eukaryota > Viridiplantae > Streptophyta > Magnoliopsida > Santalales > Viscaceae > Viscum > Viscum album. The sequence continues at coordinate 1,407,323,224 of OY728129.1, forward strand.
CATTTTATTTAGCATAAAAACTTTTTTTCACGAAATACCTTTTGTTTTATGGGTAAAATGATTTATTTTGGGGATTGTGATAATTTTCAGGATGTTTCCAGCCAAAAGCCCAAATTGCGGCTGATTAGAACAAAATTTCAAATATACATGGCATGTACCTTTATATAGATGTTGTGTACGCCTGCCACAACATGGATTGGGAAGAATAGATACACACCCATGTTGCCACCAAAAGTATACACACTGTGTACTTCCCATCTACATGATGTGTGGCCCTTCTAGATGTGGTAGGTTACCAATAAATATTCTTCCACGCCACTTAGGGTGGTGTTACATGCTGTGTACTCCCTCCTACGAGGAAGCGTCATGTTCAAAGTCAAAGACGACATGTTAGCTCACCTACCAGTGAAGAAAAAATGGCCAAAACGTGTTTACCATGGTACATTATGTGTACTTACGTGTACACATTGTGTACTACTAAAACTATAAATAGGTGGATGGACCCCCATGTTCATGATTCATTCAGATTCATTCATTCTGAAATATTCCAATGGGGAGAACTCTGGGGACAGCTAAAAAGAGATGAAGAGAGAGAATGAAGAGAAGATAATAGAGGAGAGAACATGATTTCATACTACCTTCTTGAGGACCTTAGATTAGAATATTTCAAGAAGATAAATTCATGTATTGAGAGTTGTTTAGTTACTGTTGAATCTATGAGTAGATAATTTCCCAATGTGTTGCGGTTGTGGACAATTATGTGTTTAAATTTTTCAATTGGGATATTCTAATTGTGTTATTAATTCTTTTTCACAGTAATTCCTTGTTAACCCTTTCTAAATTATCACTAGAAATCATATATCAAACCAAGAATAGGATTTCTAGGGACCTTTTAAGGAATTACAATTAAAAAAATCCATGACCATTGGGTGATTTAATCGTCTCAAAAGGGCTGAAATTAATAAAATTAATAGAAATCAATTTACATACCAACGAATTGGTTTCTATTGATTTAAATAGACCTTATTAGACCAAGGGGGTTTTGTTACATTCATAACCCAAAGATGTGAATTATCATGAACAACACAACCTCATCAGCAAACTGATTTAATAAAAACCTTTAAAATCCATAGCCATGATGCATTTCTCTCTAAATTTTCATCCAAACCAAATTTTAGTGTTTTTATTTATCTTTCAATTAATTAGTTAAGAAATTGAAATCCAGTCACCTTTTGATCAAAACACTAAAGAATCAACTCTAAATTTTAGTAACTTCACTAAATCAATTACAAAATTGATAAACAAAACAAAAATAACTCATTCTCCCTATGGATCGATCCCTTACTGGTACTATACTTGTTAGGGTAATATAATTTGGATTTCTGAAAATAACACTTCAGTAGGAACAATACCAAATTTTGGCACCATTTTCGGGGAAGAAAAGTTAATATTGTTTTTGTTTTCATCAAGCTTGTATCAATTTTAGTGAAAATAAAATTCCAAAATTCCAAAAATTCTATTCTTACTCTCATTTCTATTTTAATTAATTTTAGTATTTTTATTTTACGCTTGGTGTGAAGTTTTGTCCAAGTTTATAGGTATATGAGTGGTTGCATCACTCGTTCCAAAAGCACTAAGTCATCGAAGATTTATCCAATTGACCTAGAGATCGAATGAACACACATGAGGTGATGATGTACCCTTATGGGAGATAACAACCAAAATTATCCAATGGCACATTTTGAAGAGGGAGATCCAGTTGTTGTCCAAGGAGTTAGATAGCCATTTGTCCTGAATATAAACCAGAACCAGCAAGCTCTAATTTTTCCAAGGTATGGATCATAACGACTCCAACAGTTCCAACCAGAGATGTTTCCATACCTGTAGCCAGGAGAGGGGCCTTATTTTGTTCCTGAGTAACAATTTGGGCCCAAACCCCCATGAGAACAACTGCCCCCGCGGTGAACACTTATGGAGTATGGAATCACCTCCATCCAAGGGTCAAGCAAGGGAATCGTTTGACCACCAGTGCAGGCCCAGCACTTTGAAATCAAACTGGAAATTATACAGTTTATCCGGAACATCATGAAATTTGGTGGTTTACAATGTGAGGACCCAAATGACCATCTCTTCATATTCATCGAGATCTGTGACACCTTCCATTACCACGGAGTGTTAGAAGATGACATATGTATTTGCCTCTTCCCCTTCTCATTCAGGGATAAGGTGAAAGACTAGATAAATGGACTACCTCAACCATCCATCCTCACCTAGGAGAAGTTATCCTAGACATTCTTGTCCAATAACATTCCACCATCGAAGACAGTGACACTACGGAATGAGATCCACAACATCTAGTATCATTACTCAGAATCCTTATACGAGTCTTGGGAATGCTTCAAGAAGATTCTACACAAATGTTATCACCACATAATTCTACTCTGGATTCATGTACAAACCTTCTAAAGTGGCCTAACCATGAAGACAAAATCTATGGTGGATGTCGTTGATCGAGGAATGGTAATACAGAAATCTCTAGAGGAACTCTTTGACCTCTAGGAGGACATGTCGGCCAATATCTTCTAGTGTCACTCAGATAGGGGAACTCAAAAGTTAGGTATGGAAAAAATTGATTCCACTATGATTCTTGATGCCCAATTGGATGTGGTATCCAAGAAGATAGACGCATTGAACCGGAATAACACATCCCAAGTTCAAGTAGCAAACCATCATGTATGCAGCGAATGTGGTGACAGCCACATCATTGGTGAATTCCTGTGATCAACTGTCGGCCCTTCAACAAGCGAGGTGAGCTATGTTTCTTAGAACCAAGGGACAAATATGTATCCTCAGTACCAGAACCCAATATGGAGAGAACATACGAGCATGGGTTACCAACAAAAATAGAAAGATCCTCCGCCCCAGAGACCTCCTGGCTGTGATCAACAACAATACCAATCCCATATCCAAGACCAAAATAGAAAGAGACTTACCATCATCAAAGGTTACCAAACCCTCACCCGCAACCACAAAGGTAGCCACCACCTCCACCATCTGCAAATCAAACTCAGTAAGAACCCCCATCAGAACTTGAATAAATGATGAAAAAATTTATCACCACTTTTGAGACATGATTTCAAAATAAATAATCTTCCATTAGAATTCTAGAAAATAAAATTGGGAAACTATAAAACCATCTCTCATTGGAGAAACCTGGTACACTATTGGGTAAAACTGATAAGATCCCGTGAGAAGAGTCCCATGCAGTCACATTATGAAGCAGGAAGGAGCTACCTCATACACCAACTGCAAAGAAAAGTGAGGCTACAAATCTATCACAACATTCACCCTATTCAGCTGAATAAACCACTATTATGGACCCATCCTCATCAAAATAACCATAAAAATAGAAGGAGGACTTGCATGGTAAGGTAAAAGTGCTGTTCAAGACTTTTGAGATCGCCTTACCATTCCAAGAGAGGATGAAGAAAAAGAAGCTGGATCACCAGTTTTGTAAATTCATGGAGTTATTCCAAAAGATTCACATCAACACCCCTTTCACATAATCTTTAACTTATATGCCGACATACACATAGTTCATTAAGGTGATTCTCTCAAAAAAATAAATCTAGAGGATATGGGGACCATTTCCCTGAATAAGGAATGCTCGGTAGTGGTATAGCACTTGCTTCTTCCAAAACTCCAATATCTAGGTAGTTTCACAATCCTATATACCATTGGATCTTGTGAGTTTGGAAAAACCCTATGTGACATATGATCCAGATTTAACTTAATGCCATTTGGATTCATCAAGTAGCTAGGGATCAATGATCTCAAACCCACCCAACTGGCCCTCCAGCTAGCAGATTGCTCCATCAAATATCCCAAGGGGCTGCTTGAGGATGTGCTGGTGAAGGTAGTAAGGTTAATTCTCCATGCTGACTTCATCATTCTTGACATGGAGGAAGGCTAGGAAGCACCTTCAATTATAGGAATTTTTTTATTATCCACTGGTAAGATATTGATTGATTTCTACCATAGGTAACTGATCTTAAAATTACGCGATGAAAGAGTCTCCTACAACGTCCTCAAGGCTGTCAAGCAGGCATCACTCCTAGAACATGAGGACCATTATTAGGTAACTGCAATGGACGAGCACTTCATCTGCATGGAAGTTGGTCTTCTGTGTTCTTTTATTATTCATGTCCCACTCTTCAGAGATATCCAAGATACGCCTGAAGTGTTTCAATTTCTCTAAGGTTAGGGTGATCATTACTAGAAATGTACAGTTGTTCCATACATTTTGGAGTGAGCAGAGGTGCAACCAATTGTGCCCTTGACCCTGAAGGCACTTCAACATGAGATAAATACTCTCCCTTCATCTCTAAAATATGGATATTTGGGTGATAAACAAACAATACCAGTTATACTGAATGCTTTACTCAGAAAAGATCAAGAAGAGGCACTCCTACAAGTTCTGTGAAGAATAAATAAAGTCAATGGATTGATAGTCACAGATCTAATGGGAATCAGTCCCACCATTTTCACCCATAAGGTGCTACTAGAAGAACGATAAAAGCCCTCTCATAAACTACAGTGATGGATAGACCCTACAATGAAGATAGCTGTTAAGAAGGAGGTAATCAAATTGTCAGATATGGGAATCATATACCCCATTTCAGATAACCCATGGGTGAGTCCTCTAAAAGTGGTACCCAACAAGGGGGTATCACTATAGTCTCTAATGATAAAAATGAACTCAACCCTACATGGACTGTCATAGAATGGGGAGTTTGTGTATACTACCAAAATCTAAATTATGCAACATGAAAAGATCGCTTCCTGCTTCCCTTCATGGATCAGATGTTGGAATGACTGGCAACGAACAAGTTTTACTACATCCTTGATGGTTATTTTGGATATAACCAAATATCTATTTCCAATGAAGATCAAGAAAAGAGTTCCTTCACATGCCGCTATGGTACATTTTCTTATCTAAGAATGTCTTTTGGGATTTTCAATGATCCTTCCACCTTACAGCGATGTATGTTTTAAATATTCCATGACATGGGAGAAAAAATCATGGCGGTCTTTATGGCTGATTTTTCTGTCTATGGAAAATCCTTCAACGCCTTTTTGAGGAATATGGAGCTGGTTTTGGAATGGTGTGTTCACACTAACCTAGTTTTAAATTGGGAGAAATGTCATTTGATGGTGCAGAGTGGTTTTATACTAGGCCATTATATCTCAATGAAATGGATAGAAGTTGATCATATGAAGATAGAATTCAGTTCAAATCTACTCATTCAAACTTCTGTCGGATCCATCTGAAGTTTTCTTGGGCATGATGGTTTCTACAAATAGTTTTTTTGAGACTTTTCAAAGATTTCCTAGCCACTCACCAATCTCATATCCAAGGATTCTATCTTTGAGTTTGATGGTACATGTGTCACATCTTTTTATAATCTAAATCAACGACTGGTGGAATCCTCGGTGATGATTGCTCCAAATTTTGAGGCACAATTTGAAGTCATATGTAATGCTAGTGACTATACGGTGGGCGCATTTTTGGGGAAATGGATGGATCACATATTCCATCCAATTTACATTGTCAGCAGAACTCTGAATGATGCCCAAGTGAACTACACTACCACAGAAAAATAAATTCTTGTAGTGGTTTTTTCATTTGATAGGTTTCGTTCTTATTTGGTGTTGTCCAAAGTTATTGTATATACTAACCATTCATCACTAAAGTATTTACTGAAAAAGAAGGATGTGAATCCATGACTCATCTATTGATGGCTTCTCTTATGAGAGTTCCACTTAGAGATCTGTGACAAGAAGGGTAGTGAGAACATTACTGCTGACCACCTCTCCCAACTAGAACTGTCACATTTGGATAAGGAGGATGATATAGAAATTAGGGAAGACTTCTCTGATGAGAAACTTTTCTCATTTGAAGGAACACCTCAACCTTGGTATGAAGATATAGAAAATTATTTGTTTATAGGAGTAGTTCACCCCAATCATACTTACCAACATAAGAAGATGCTTTTATCTGATGTCAAGAGGTGCTTCTGGGCAGACCCTATACTCTTTCAATCATCTAAAAATGGGATTATTCATCATTGCATCCCGTAGAATGAAGTTCATAGAGTTCTGGAGTTCTTTCACTCCTCCTCAGTTGAAGGACATCATGGTCCAGACCATACGATAGCGAAGATCCTTCAGTCTGGATTTTTCTAGCCTACTATGTACAGGGATGCTTATTATTTTGTTATCAGGTGTGATCAATTTCATAGGATATGTAATATGGGATAATGATCTGAGATTCCTCAACAACCAATCCTAATAGTCGAAATAATCTATGTTTGGGGAATTGAATTCATGGGTCCATTTCCTCCATCATATGGGAACTCTTACATACTCGTCTATGTGGACTATATCTCTAAGTGGGTGGAAGCCACTACTACAGCACATGACATGACCAAGGTAGTTGTAGAATTTTTGAAGAAAAACATCATCAGCAGATTTGGAATTCCTCGAGTGTTGATCAGTGATAGGTGAACTCATTTTGAAAATTCCTTAATGAAGAATATGTTACTTAATTATGGGGTGAAGCATCGCATGGGAACACCATATCTCCCCCAATCTAGTGGACAGGTGAAATTATCAAATCGTAAGGTAAAATAGATCCTAGATAAAATGATGGGAGATTTAAGGAAGGACTAGTCCAAAAAGCTTAATGATGCCTTATGGGAATACCAGACCACCTTCAATACACCTTAGGGGATGTCTTCATTCTTCCTTTTCTATGGGAATCCATGCCACCTACTAGTGGAGTTGTAGCATAAAGCCTACTGGACTATCAAGGACCTAAATTTCATTTAAAAGGCTCGTGAAGAGAAGCATAAGTTCCAGCTAATAGAGCTTGATTAGATTCGATGGGAGGAGTATGAGAACGCCATACTGTACAAAGAAAAGACACGAGAAACCCACGACAGGATGATTTCCTACAAAACCTTCCAACCCAGTGATCACATATTTCACATCAACTTCCATGTAAGATTGTTTCTGGGTATGTTGAAGTCCCGATGGGCAGGACCATTTCAAGTTATCTGTGTTTTACACCATGGTGCAGTGGAAATTGATGGTGAGGAAGGACAACATTTCAAGGTGAATTGAAAACGGCAAAAGATTTACCATCACATTGAGAATAGAGTCGGTACAATCTCCACCATTCATTTCAGGTAAAAGGAGGTAGGTATGTTGAGCCAATGATGTAAAACAAAGGAGCTTCGTAGGAGTCAACCCAGTTGTTACCCGATGTGTACCACCTATACACACGATGTATACTAATATTTTTAGTTTATATTCTAAATATTATAAATAAATAGATTAATTAAGTTATTAAATATGGATGATTCATATGCTGATGGTAAGGTCACAAGAGTTTATCTGAGACATCACTGGTTTGATTCCCCCCATATGTACCTTCAGCATGGGATTCATCCTTTTTATACTCTTGTTTACATACATGGAGATTGTGGTATTTTTAAAAATAATATATATGTTTTTTTAAAATAAAAAATACATGATGGTGAGGGACCACCTGGCTAGGGTAGTATATCGGTTTCCAAAATTCTCGGGATCGAATCCTGACAACTGTCCCACTTCCATCATTTTTTATATTAATAAAACCACACAGTGTGCATTTCGATATATGTCATGTGTGCCTTGTTTTCAATAATAATTTAAATAGTTTTGAAATATGAACATATATGCAGGTAAATTTGGTAGATTGGCATAGCCTTGGCCCTGGATCAAAAATACCCAGGTTCAAACTCGACTAATCTTCGTGATTCATCTCTTTTATTCAAATTAATAACCACACACTATGTATTTTCTATATCCCATGTAGTATTGGCCTTATACATTAAATTTATATAATTAATAAACATAAACAGTAGTACAACCATCACTCTAGTGGTTGAGGTATTGCATTTGGATAGACCGATCGCCGATTCAAACCTCACCCCAAGCACTGGACCAAAGGTTGTACTTCTCTTTTTCCAATTTTAGACCAGACGACGTGTATTTTTTGTACATTACATGTATAGATTTATTTTTAGTAAATAATATATATATATATATATATCTTTTTATTTTAATTATTAATAGTAATTATTATATAGTTTACTATAATAATTATATTATATAAGTTATTTAAAAAAATACATTGTGTACACTTTAAGATACACTATGTACTTCGGATATAAAGGCTACTCTGTACTCTACCTCAGGCCATGTCGCGCGACCCGCCCCCATCATTCTCGTTTTCTTCTCCCACAAGCCCTTCGGCCTCCCCAATTTCATTTCGCCGATTTTGAGTGTTGTTCAGCCTGATTTCTTCTGCAATGTGATCCTTGTATGAGGTATGCCATTCTACACACCTTCTTTCATAGTTGTCATTGTGTTTAGGTAGATTTTTGGATCATCCAACTATTCGGCTTCCCACGCAGCACATGGGGTGCGCAAAGAACACACGTCGTGTACTTTCTGTACATGGCCACACACGGAACATTTGAACCATTCGAAATATATAAGGCATGTACATTAAGTGCACTCCATCTACCGTGCCTCCCTGGTCATATGGCTTAGGCTATGTCTTCTGGGACATAGCCCCTTCCCATGTCACTATACACAACGTGTCTGTTTGGGACACGCCGTGTCCTTCGACCCTTTAGAGGAATCCGTGTGAATAGTATACATTCCTCGAACACCATTTTTACATACACAATGTGTAATCCTTTACACATGGTGTGTCTATGGTCGGATCCCCTATCCTAGTCGAACGGTGCCTGGATCTTTACATGGACCCACTCCATTGTGTACTACACAGTGTGTACACCTTGTTAAACATTGTGTACTATGTTTTTTTCTAACAAATTATCTCACATCATGTCTACCCAGAGTACATGGTTTCTTCCATAGCTCCTACTACACACCGTGTACCCTGGATCTACATGTTGTGTTCTACTATATGTTCAGTTTTTTATCATTTTCATCTTCTTCTTTTTCAACTTTTCTTTTCTTTTTCTTTTGTTTCATTTTCTTCTAGGTATGGATGATAGAGATCCTATGAGTGGGACGTGTCTTGCTTCTGCTACTAAGGATGAGCAACATCCTCACCTTCGGGTTCATATTCGACATTTTGAGCGGTCGTCTTTGGATTTCCCAGTTTTTGAGCCCCCAACATTTACTGCTTGGCCTCCTCTCCTAATGCCACTTCCATCTGGGACATCTATCAATCTGGCCATTCCTATGGCCCCTAATATTTTTTGTTCACTAATAGTGACATCCACCCCATCCCCTGAGGAAGAATGATCCGGTGATGACGCTCCTTCCAGCTCCATTCCCACTTAGCTACCCTCCACACCAGTAGTGGACCAGACCAAGATGGTGTCTCTACCCACTACTGGTTAGACCAATGTGCCTACTCCGGTGTCTGTTGCCCCACCTCCTACCTCTGCAGTTGGCCCATCTGATCCGGCACTAGTCCATCCACCACCGACTGCACTGGATACTACCTTCCCTCCACCGCATCTATAAATTATTTTTCTAGAGGTTCATCCTGCGGCTGAGTGATTGTGGAGATTCTCAGCCTACACTATTTAGAAGATCATTCACTACTTAGACATCAGCATTCCCCATCATCTGGGCATTTTTTAGGAGTTCGAGGAGATACTGGGACATATACAACTTATTTTGGCACTAAAAGTTGATACTATTACATACTAAGATTTATTTTTTGATTTCATGACTACATTCGAGTTAGAAGATCCCACATACCACCAAAATCTCACAGATACATCTCCCCTAAATCGTTTTTGACTAAGATGATGGAATTTTTTCCTCACCAAGGTATATTTTGGCTGTGGGTATGGCTTCTACCCTCATCCTTGCACCCCATCTCTCATTTCTACCCTTACCCTTCCCAAGCACTCTGATCTTATTATGATGTGGTGGGTGCTTGTGGGGATTGACCATAGGTATACCCCCACATCATAGAAAAGAATACTCATCATTGACCCTCCTCTTTGTTTCATTCACGGGTGCTTCAATGCCATTCTTTTTCCTCGCCACGAGGATATAGGTTTTGTGTCCAGCCTAGACATGGAGCTCCTTACTTCTATTATCCAAAATGAATACCCTGACTTACCCTTCCATGCCACCACCTACATCCACTCCAGGATTCATGTTCATCAAGGAAACTTGAATGGCGGTTTCTATATCACCCGTCTGGCACACCGTTTGGGAGTTTTTTAGTCATCTCCCCACCACAACCCCTTAGTCTCACCTCTGCATCTTGACTTCTTCATGCTTATCTTCATGCGGATAGTTGAGCACTGGGATGATAGATATAGGCTTCTATATAATTCCCCTGCTCCTACAGGGGTGAGGGATGACCCGGTTGTTCCCACTGGTGTTCCTGACTAGGTTCCACCCCATCCACCTGCGGATGTCCCCTCCCCACCCTACCCCCTTCTTTTGACTTCCTTATTTTTCCACCATCCCCTCTTCTTCTGAGCCTTCCCCTTGCCCCCTCCCTCCACACCCTCGATCAATATCCCATTCACCCTCTGCCTAGTTGAGCTGGAGCGCCACCAGGATTCTATGGTACAAACTCTTGGGTAGTTTGAACAGATGTTGGGGATTCTTCTTCACCACCATATTCATTCACTACCAGCGACCACTTCGGCTCTGATGTAGCACTCTGATCCTTATCCTCCAGCCCCATAGTTTCCAATTTCAACTCTAGCTATAGATTATGTTCTCCTATCCACCACTGGCCTAGCTTCTACTTCTCCTGCTTCCGGCCTTGGCATCACTGCAGAGCCTCCCACTCTGAGTCCCTCTCATGAGGCTCCGACGCTATAACTACTCTTCTGAGCATGGATTCCATGCCTCTGACCTTTAATACTACCACTGAGCCTTCATTTCTCGATCCTCCTATTACAGATGATTCATCTTCTAAGGTGACCCCATGACCGGTTTTTGGGCACATTTATTTCCATTGTGTGTGTGTGTGTGTGTCTATATACTGTTCTCTTCTTGGGATATAATGATATATGTAACTATAGATTTTTTTTCCCTTCCCTCGACCATCACAGGTACACTGGAGAGACTTGGACATCTCTCTTTTGACTACTTCCCCATTTTTTCCATTCACCACGAGGGAAGTATTTTTCAGTGTTTCTTTTTCTTTTCTACTTTGGGTTTACTTTTTCCACCACCTCCCCTCCTTTTCATCACGTTAGTTCCCCATATTCCATCCCCTTTTTTGGTATTGAACTTGGGGGAACTTGTGTTGTATTGTGTATGTTGAAGGGTATGTGATTACCTTAGTCTTTGACATAACCTGATTTAGAAGACATAATTAATAGTAGATATATTTTCAATTTTGGATAATTTTTTTATTAAATAGAATTATAAATAAAAATAGGCATAAAATGGAATTTTAAAAAAGTTACATTATTATTTCAATTTTAAATAATTTCTAAAATGATTGCTGATATAGTTTGATTCTTGATTTTAATCCTTATCCATATACATTTATTAGACCGATCATTTTGTACTCATGTCATGACTTGATTGACCCTATATTTTTTCCATTCTCGAGAGGTATTCTAAACCTTTTTGACATATTCTTTCTTATACCCTCCTTATTGAGTGATTCTTATGATATATATAACTACCATGAAATGATATTTTTTCTCTTAAAACATGAAGATATTTGAATCACATTAAAATGATTGAGGAATTTTACTGTTTTTTACCACCTTTGACCTTGATACTTGCCATACATCTGATCTTTGTAAACCCTTAAAACCCATTTCCTTGATAGGAAGCCACATTACAAGATTATTTTCACCTCCTACCCTAATTATTTTATAATTTTTCCTGATTATTCATTTGAGTTTTGAAAATAGGGAATTTGGTTTGTCATGGTAAATTTTGGTGGGCAACTATGAACATAAGTGTGGTGGAGTTTGTCACTTATTCATTTTCTAAAAAAGGGTCATTGAGCCTACTATCCATTGTATTCTTTGTGGTCCTTGAATGTTATTAAAAATGATGAAATATTCAAAAGAGGGGTCGTATTCTTTTTTATATATTATTAATGGTTTATGGGATATATCGGTAAGGGAATATCATGGTGATGATACCTCTGAGAGTTCTTGATTGGGGGTGCACTTTTCTTTCATCTTTATCTTGAATATAAAGCATTCTTGGTTAAGAATTCAGCCTCCTTTTCAATCCTCTCATATTAATTTTTATCATTACCTACGAACCCTTAGCCTTAGAAACATTTGAACCTTATTGAAATCCCTCATGATTTGAGAGATTTGATTTTTTAAATAGATAATGAGAACACATTAAATCCTGTGGATAGAGTGCATATACTTAAAATTGAGCGTAACTCTGATTAAATAATCTTGAGTGATGAGTATGTTGATTTTCGGTAAGGTAAATATTCAAGTGGCATGTTTATTTATGAAATGTTAAACAATGTAAATAAAAGAGGATAAAAATTTTCAATTAACTTATATTTGAGGCACGATTAGAATTTCTTTGGAATTGAAATCTGTTTTGTGCCTTTTAAAAAAATATTCTGTTATAGCTATATTATTTACAT